>BSBM01000198.1:7641536-9011054 GCA_027924585.1 Larix kaempferi
TTTGAGCATTAGTGCAATTACAGAATACTAGTGTCCATAGTTTTATGTTTAGAAAGCACAAGATTATCTTAAATGGAACAAATCCATATGTAGATATCATGGCTCTGAATGTGCAAATTGAGATTTTGTAATCTCTATTGAAACATCATATTGTTGTATGGGCCTTATATCCTCTAAAGTTTTCCATTCACTTATAACAAACAGTTTGTTTAGAAAGTTTGTTTGCAGAGTATTGCGACTAGGAAACACTTCCTTTTTTGTCATCCCTTAGTAGTTCCCATGTTGCTGCAGTCCACAGTCTTAAAAGTCCATTGTTTTAACAAGCCTAGCTCAACCCCCCAACCCCCCACTTGAATGTCAGGTCAAATGATTGGAACTTTACCATCTTCGTTATGGTATGGACATATGTAACATGTAAACAAAGGTATACTGAGAGGAAATACTAGATAAATTAAAAACATGATTCAACCATAATAATGCCTGCTTAAATGAAATTTTTAGTAAATATAGTAAGCAAATCAGAGTATACTATAGTTGATAAGAGAAACAATTCACTGGTTATAGTAGAGGGGCTAGCTTGAACATGAAAATGATGGAATATAAACTATGGCATACAAATAATTATAAAACATTGACTATAAAAATTCTTGAGCCGGGTATGTTATGTGAGGGATTGATCTACTAAGCAATTCCACTAGTGAAACGAAAAAATGGTAAAATGAGTTAGATTGCTGTTGATTTATAGTATGGCACTGTTAATGATGGAGGTTGGATTTTATTGGCATGGATTGCAAATTTTGTTTTTTGAATGTGTGGTTGTGATTGGTTGTAGTATTATCCAATGGATGGCATGGTTGATCCTTATGTGTTTTATCTGTTAATGGATCCTTGTGCTCTTGCTGAGTTTAATGGTTGATTAGATAAGTTTAAAGGTTTGGTTGGCATTGAATTCAATCCATATTTCACTTTACATTAGTTGATCCTCTTTTTGGTAGTCTAATTAATGGTTGATTTGGTTATTTTAGTGTGTTGATGGAAATTTATTGCATTGCCAGGGTTGGGTTGTGGATAGATTCATTAGGTGAGGCTAAACACTTCATTTTTTTCTTGTATACGTGGGTACGAGTATTGGATCAGTGATGTGCATGAAGCTTGGCAGAGATATTCCATTCGTTATTTGTTGACATATATTTGATAGTGCATGAGTACTGTTTGGTTGGACTCTTTAGGATGGTTTAAGGTGTGAAGTTGTATTTCATTTAGAACACTACAGGTGGTGGAAGTGCCATGATGTTTTAAAAATATAGCCTACCAATCATTAACAACTGGGCATAAAGGCTCAAGTTTGGGACAATTGTAGGCCCAGTCATTTTATGGGAATTTTTTGAAATTTTTTTTGAATTTTTGTATTTATTTAATTAAGTATTTTAGTTATTTAAGTGGATCTTATATTTTTTTTATGAAGTTTTAATACGTCGACCTCTTCTATGACCACCTCTGGTCCTTGAATCGCTACTGGTGTCTCTCCCCTATTTAACAAGGATACCCATGGATAGTAGCAATGCACATATGGAATTTGCATGGATGGATAGACATCTACAATCAATAACAACAATATTTCAGATCTCGTGAAATAGTCTTGATTAGTTTGTTCCAGGGTGCGTATTGTTTTCCATGGGAAGATTCTTGTTGGTGTTATTGATCCCATAAATATACAAGGTGGTTGTTTAGTGAACACTTAGAACTTAGAACATAGACTATGAATGTGTTCCCTTTCATTGAAGTAAATGTCATGCATATTGACACATTTCTATGGATTTTACACTTCCAAATCAATATGAGAAATGGATAAAAATGAGTAGTCTTAAGAAGTGAATATTTTGACTACAATTTTGGCCTGTTTTTCAACCACTATTGATTGAAATCATGCAGGAGGTGTTGGAATCACATATATAAGTTCTTAAAATTGCATAATACGAATGCAAAAAAGGCATTCGAGGGCCATGAATCCATTTTGCAATAAAAAATTGATTTTGAACAATGAAAAATCTTGATCTAGAAAAATATAAGATTGTCGTATTCCATTAATAATGAATGGAAAGTCAAAATTGTTTACTCTTTAGACAACTCCATCAAAAAATCCCAACACATGAGGTTCCTCAATCAAATTTTCAGTCTTCCCCTATCCCTCATATGCTTGAATATCTCCAGATCGATAAAAATCAGTGTGGCTCCTTGGATGGTCATCCCAATGGAAAAATAACAGCTCTTTGAAGGGATTCAAGTTTTAAGGAACCAATTGCAATTGAGTCTGAGCTTGTGGAACACACTATCAAAATCACAAAAGGAATTATTTTATCCCTAGTTCAAGGAATGCTTGATGGGAGGTCTCCCCTCTCTATGGTCCCGCACCATATTCTTTCCATTGGTTTTTTTATTTTTGGATTGTGTTAGGATGGATCACCCTCCTTTTCCCATCAATGTGGATAATGTATTCTTAGACAGTTTCTTTAGGGTTTAGACACACCATGCAAAATCTTCCTCTCCCTTACAAGGCATTCAATTTAGGAGATGTCTTAGAGGAAAAAAATCCCCCTCCCACATAAGAACTTAATAGGGGATTCAAATATAATTTGATATGTCCTGGCTCTGAAGGATCTTCAAGTGCTTCAATGACCATGGAAGGGGGATTGGGTAGCATGATGGGAGAAACTCAAAAATTAAGTCTCATGGGTTGGAAATCCTTCCTTTTCAAGTCATAATATTTACCTAGGAAGGAAATCATCTTAGTTAAATAGCTCTCTCTTGAAGGGGTGCTTAAAGGTGAAAATCCCTTAAGATATGTACCACGATGATCATTTTCTCTCTAAATTGCGAAGTGTCGATCATAAACTTTAAATTATTTGTTCTCAAGAGATATTTTGTTGCAATACAACCTTGATATAATTTTCTTACGTGAAGCTAGGATCAAAGGGAACAAAGTCCTAAATGAATTCCAATTTTTTGTCGTGGATGGAAATTTGCTTTTGCTAGCTCAAAAGGAAGGTTGAAAGGCCTTGTGAGAGAATGGAAGTCACTACTCTTTCAACCAAAAGCTCATGGTCATTGCACTTTGGACTTTGTATTGTGCTCTTATTAGTAGACTTGGGAAATAAAATTCTCTTCATGAAAATTTTAAGCCCCTACATAGATATTAGGAATTCTGATGACCATTTATTTCCCAAGAAATGAATATTCCACCGTCTCTTTATCCTTGGAGGAGACCTAATTTTATGTAATGGTACTTCCTAGGTTTGTGTTCCTTCCTCAAAAGAAAATGATTTATTTGTCTACTGCTTGTGCAAATGGCAAGAGTGGATACTTTTTGAAATTTCCCCAACAGTCCTGAATCTTACCTAGTGCAATAATCACTCTCGTGAAACATAAATTGCCAAAAGAATAAACAAGTTTCTTGTATTAGAATCATTCCATGGGGAATAACTTAGTTGCAGACAATGGGTGGGTTAGGAAGGAGATTCATACCATCTACCCATTTTTTTTTACATAATCTATGTAGATCCCAAGGTCATGATCCTATTCAAAATAATCCTAGATTGGATCAAGGATGAAAGCTTCATCGCAATTGCCATTAAAAAGAATTGGATCCCATAAAATCCCCACCTCTCTCACTTAGTGGTTGTTCATTTCCTAAAAAATATTAAGAGAGATAGAAATGTCTACTTTGAATGTTCAAAGGAAAAAATGATCAAAGATGAAAGATTCGTGCTGAAATGGAAAGAAAATTGAATCAAATATAGAATTGTGAGGGATTCAGGTATCTTACCATCATTCCAAGCAAGAATTAAACTCACCAAAATCAAAGAGAAAGGATCTTCTCCTTAACAAGGAAATGTTATTGTGAATGTAAAGAAAATCCCTTTAGATGAAGGCAAGAGATGAAAAAAAAAATCATTATTTAGGAAAAGAACAGGTAGCTAATAACTCTTTATGGAAGGTCATTAATTTGAATGGGGAACATGTCATAGTTTTTTTTTATTAATTTCCGAAGGAGGCCTTTCATTCTATCAGAATATTTTAAAAAAGGATGGGAGTCGCTCAATTGCTGAGACACTCAAGGTTGCTTTAGTCTTCCCTCTTTTTTGCTAATCATCAATAGAATAAGGAACTCATGGTGGAAATGACCCTAAATCAAATTGAGATTGTACTGCACAATTTTCAGAAGGATAGAAGTCCAGGTGTAATGTCCCGATTTTGACCCCATTGCATTAAAATATAAATGATGTAATATTGTTATAAAATCATGGTGATGATCTCAAGGCCAAGGCCCGACCATCGATTTATTGATGCATATGGTTTGCATGCTAGTTAGGCACATTGGAATTCAAACATCATGTAAATATGCATTTTAATAAAATACCCACAACTAGCTATGCAATGCAATAAGAGACGGGGGCATGATTTTACAAGGAATTGGGAGGGAAAACATTCAAACCCTTGAGCCAATCAAGTCAAGCCAAATGTCAATGAGAGAACCCATGAACCCTCAACTACCCATGTTGACTTTTGTACCCAATCATTCATTTCATCCAAGAGTTGGTTGAGGTAGTTAATGCCTTGGGGAATGGGAGGTATGGCTGTCCAAATTCGGGTATGGGCAAGCCACCCTTCATGGAAAAAAGTGTTTTGCTTCTTGGGAAAGAAAATAGCCATGCATTGCTCCCCAAGCCATTAACCATCAACCAGTTTTCCTCATTCACGAGTTGGGAGCTACTTGGGCATTTGGGATAGCCACGTTTTTCTATGTCTTCCTTCATTCTGAGCTAGGAGAAGGGCGTTATTGTGTTGTATACGAGTGGGGAAGAACGGGAATCGAATTGGGGTTCCATAGAGACTGTTTTGGCTGTTAAATGCTTAGATAGTTGGGTAGAAATCGTTTTCCTTCGTGTGATTGTTTTTCCCCATCCCACAATCTGTTTTTGGCTAGAAACGATTTGGGGAAAACCCATGGCCATCCTGTTGGTAAATCCATTGTTTTGGCTTGAGCTTGAGTGCAAGCATCTAGGGTTCAAATGTAGCCTAATAAACACAGCTGTGGACTGGCTTGGCTCAGATGAAATGATTATTTGGCGGTGTATCAGCTTGAATGTCCCCTTTTCCTCGTAGAAATCATGCCCAGCTCGAGGGTGGTCTCTAAGTGCTGAAATAATTTATGCTGGGAAAAGACCTATGGTTGGGTAGAATGTTGCAGCGACATAGCAAGTTGCTTGGGACCATCTCACAATAAAGATAAGTGCTTTCTATCCATGTGTTTTGCCTCTGAAATGTTTTAAATTGATGAGTGTTTTTGATATGCTGAATGCATATGAAAGGTGTGTGTGGATGATGTTTTTATTCCATTGTGCATGTTTAATTAATTTCCATCTGCACACATTTGATTTAGTTGTATGAATCTAATGGAATGGGCCGAGTTTATGTAAAAGCCCCATAGATGGGTATCATGTTCCCTCCCTCGAATTGGGTCCACAGGAGGGGATGTGACACTAGGCCCCGAAGTCTAGGTCCCAATGGTTCACTGTTAAGTATGCTCCTGCTTGTCTTGAGTTCATGGGGGAGGACCTCATGGGTGTAGTTGTTCACTCGACGCTCTTTGGTAATATTTTTCCTACCGCCAATTCTATTTTCTTCTCTCTCATTCCAAAACTTGACAAATGTATGTATTTTGACCAATTAATGTCTATCTTGTTATGGAAATGTATTTATAAAATACTTACTAAAATCATCATCCCAAGTCTAAAGTCTAATCTCTTGAGCCATATCTCTAAAGAACAATTCAAATTCTTGGAAGATCGACAAATACATGATGTAGTGATTCTTTCCAAAGAAAGACTTCACTCCATAAAGTATACTTCACTCCATAAAGTATAAAAAGCTTAAACCATCGAATATAAAAATCGATCTCTACAAAGCCTTCCATTGAGTTAATTAATAATATTGTCAACTTCTATAGATCCTAATTGATTTATTTATTCCATTTATCTTATGAGTGGTGAGCTATATTACTTTTGTTTCTCTTCCCCTATCATGAATGAGTCTACCACAACCTTTTTAAAAACCTTCTTCAATCTTGAAAGAGCCCTTAGGAGAGGACTCCCACTTTCCTCAAAATCATATTTTTATGATGCTCATACCCACAACCAAAACTAATACTTTAAAAAACAATAAATCTTTGAATTTCCCCAAAACAATTTTCATAGGACACCTTTCTTGCAAGGCTATTTTCTTTTTTTTCTCCGACAACGTTTTTAATTATTCGTTTTTTGGGTTTTCCTAAAATATTGATTTGTTATTGATAAATTATTAATTTTTTATTTTTTAAAACAAATTAATATTTAAAAAGCAATGTTGTAAGGTTATACCACATTGATTGACAAAAAAATTTAATTAATTTGAATAAAAAATTAAATATTTCCAACAACTTGAATAATGTCGGCTTGAAAACTTCGAAACCTATATCATCGCTTCAATTTGACTGGTTTTGTATTTAATTATATGTCTTGATTGGTGATTATGCATTGTCTTACTTGTATTTTCGCATTATCGTTTTTCTTATTCTGTGACGCTTCAAGTGGAATTTCCAGCCCATTGCAGAAAAAGACTTCGTTTTTCTTATTCTGTGACGTTTCAAGTGGAATTTACAGCACATTACAGAAACAAACTTCATTGAATTTGGGAAATATGGCTACGAGTTCATCATCTTCAGACTACGCCTCCAGTTCTACCAAAGAAATATATTCGTCAGATGAAGTCTCAACAGCAGGAGATCAAAGGACTGCACAACAAGAAAGCTCTACTTCATTGAATTTGGGAAATATGGCTACGAGTTCATCATCTTCAGACTACGCCTCCAGTTCTACCAAAGAAACATATTCGTCAGATGAAGTCTCAACAGCAGGAGATCAAAGGACTGCACAACAAGAAAGCTCTTCTTTCACGCAGGACCGGCTTAGTGATTTCAGAAAATGCCTGACAGTCTTCGTGCGGAGGTTGAAGAGAGAATGACAAAAGCTGTGATAAGAGAGTGCAACATTTGCCACACAGAGTTAATCAAGACGAGTGGGTGCAATAAGGTGACTTGTAGGTGTGGCATCTCAATGTGTTACGTTTGCAGACAGACAATTTCGAGGTATGATCATTTTTGTTATTGTGGAGCAGATCGTAGAGCAGAACCAGGGAAAACTTGTCAAATATGCAACAGGTGCTTTGCGGAGGAGGACTTAGAAGAAGATAAGGAGGCGTTGGATGCTAAGGAGGTGCTGGATGCTAAGGAGGAAGCCTTGAAAGAATTGGCAGAGAAGGAACCTGTGTTGCTTGATATGGAAATTGGCCCTGCCTTCAAAAAGAGAAGACTCGATGGAGGATTCAACGAACTTGATTCTGACGGTGAAGCTATAACTTCAGACGATGATGACGATGAGCATATTGCAAACATGTAATTACAAGTTCAAGAAGATCATCCTCGTCAAGAACAACTGCTTTGTTTCTCTATTTCAAAAAAATGGTTTGTACATTTTTTTAGGCAAGACTTCATTGTTAAAGGTTACAATCACTGGTGGTGTATTTGTTATTTCATATTTATATTTATTTTTTTACTGATTTGCTACTAAAAAGATTGGGTTGTTATTCCATTTAAATTTATACTATTAAAAATAATATTTGTTATTAAAAAAGTTGTTATTATTTGGATATTTATAAAATATTGTTTGGTTATTGTGAATGTTTTTTTTTCAATGTTGTTAAGGTTGTTATAATGTTTAAAAAAAAATAGAAGTTAATAATGTTAGTAAATTGGATATCAAAAAATTAAATTGTAAAATTAATTTAAATTGTTGATAATAAATTTTAAAGGATAAAAACGTTTTATATTTTTTTTATTTGGTGCTAAAAAAATAATTATGGTTAACATTACATCACACTTTTCTAGATTTTGGATAGATAGTTTGTCTTATTAATTCTCTTGAGTAATGTTTCATTCTTATATCAAAGGTCTTGATGTTTGTTGATATCTGTTATTAGAAGTATTATGTGAGAGTTTAAGGTCAAAGGAACCCACACTTTGTGACCATGTTGATTAAATTAAAATTATTGTTGAATAATAGATATAAATCTCTCTTCTCCAATTCTATGTTCTTAATAATTATGTTTATTATTGTGTGGTTAGGGTTTTTATATTTATACACTTTATATTAATTATTTGAATTGCAAGTTGGAAATCAGAGATTTGTTTATTGGAGAAATAATGGTTGAAAGGTAATTCTATTCCTTTTCCTATCCCCATTTCAAACAATAATAGTAAACTATATGGACAGTAAAATTAGTTTATTTAACTATGGAAGAAATCCCAACCCACTCTCCTAATGTCTTCATCCATTCATTTGAGCACATGCATCATGAAGATTTTAGTTATTTTTGCTTCTATTCACTAACAAATAAGTATGAATTTTTGCAAAAAAAACATTTCATATGTTGCATAATTAATGTAAATTTGTAAATATTTTATTTGGGGATGTGCATCCCAAAATCATTTAGGGACACTTGGAAATCTAAGGCCATAAAAACATAATGTGGAGGCATTTAATAGTATTGTATGTTGCTGCAAGTTATAGTCTTAGGCTATGATTTCCAATATTGGACCTATAAATCCAAAATGTCCATTGTATTCTATTGAGAGAACACCTAGTTTTGAAATTCAACGAATAAAACAAGCTTTGAGACTTGAAAACCTTAGAAGAGAGGTACCACAACTGTAATTCACTTCTAGCAATCCAACAAAGTTTACGGTTTGTAAATAAGAGTTCCAATTTTCATTTTATGTCTAGTTGCAAGTTGCATCTTGAACTCATTCAAGGAATCCTGACAAATATGTGTAGGGGCATGAAAACATAACGAAGTAGCATTTTAGAGTACTGTGAGTTGTTACAAGGTTTTTTGGGGAAGGACTATTTGGACATACTATACAAATTCTCTTAGAGTAGGATTTTCAACATTGGAGCCATAAATCCAAAATTTGCATTGCCTCATATTGAGCAAAGCCCTAGTTTAGAAAATCGAAGTATAAAAGAAGCTTTTAATGTTAGGACATAAGATTGAGGGATGATTCAACTGTAATCAACTTCCAATAATCTAGAAAAGGTGATGCTACAACAATCTAAGTCCTAGTTTTCATTTTATGTCTAGTTCCAAGTTGCATCCAAAACTCATTTAGAGACTCTTGGTAGCTCTGTTCCTAACATAATAACATAATGAAGAAACATTTTAGTACTATAAATTTTTGAAATTTATTTAGGAAAGACCTATATGGACATTTTATCTACATGCTCTCGGGGAAGGATTTTAATATTTGACCCATAAATCCAAAATGTGGATTGCCTCCTACTAAGCAAAACCGTAGTTTTAAAAATTGCTGAATAAAACAACCTCTAATTTGATAACAAGAGAATTGATTCAAATATTAAAGTCTTCCTATCATTTTGGATATGGCACTTGAACATTGAAGCAACATACTTCCAATTGTCTCTCATTTAATTTGTTTCTTCTAATGTCTCAATTGCCTTTTTTTAATGTTAGTAGTTCAATAATCATAATTGCTGACAAATTGAAAACCAATACATATCTAAGCCATGTTTTTATAGGAATGTTGTAATGAATCAACTACATATGAAAATTATTATTTTATTTCAATGTAGCTAGGCACTAAAGAGATGAAGCTTAATGAAAAGTGCACATACAAATTGTTTGCTCAAAATATAGTTGTGTCTAGTTATTGAATTATAAAGAAATGAACAATAATATTTTTTTTTCATAATGATAGATAGCAACAAAATTTCCAACTAGACATCAACAAGGATGCGTTGGTCTACATTGGGTCAAGGCTACGACGAGGAGATGGGAGATCACCAGGAGTAGCTCAACCCTCCTCCTCAAAGAGATAAAAATTCACAGAGGTAGTGAAAGCAAAGGATTCTGGAGCCTCCAATCCAAACCCAAGGGTTTTTCAGACCTGGCTTTCATAGTGGAACATCAAGAGGAGACTCCTTCAGCCTCGCTGGGACTAACCTTGGTGCTAAGGTGTGGTGAGTTAGTTAATAAGGCCATCATCTACAGGTTCAATGGACTGTGGCCCTCATCCATAAGTTTGAGAGATTGGCTTAAGAAAATGTGGGGAACGAATCTGGAGCTCCTCCTCTGCTCCAAAGGTTATTTCATTGTCCGTTTTGAAACGGAGATTCACTGCAACCAAATATGGGATGGAGGACCTTAGTTCTAGGGGAACTCGGGGCTTTATATGAGAAAATGGTGCCATGATTTTAACCCCTTAACAGCTACAACAATGACTACTCTAGTTTGGGTAAGAATCTCGAACCTCCCCTTGCAGTTTTGGTATCTAGAATCCTTTGCAACCATTGGTGACTCCTTAGGGAATTTTATCAAAGAGGACAATGACAGAACATCGAAGGGGTTAGCCACCTTTGGATGCATCTATGTGAAGCTTTATCTAAGCAAGGGACTTCCAGAAAAAATCAACATTGTTTGGTGTGAGGATTTTGTCTATGTTAAGCCCCTTGATTACAAAAACACAACCTTCAGATGTAGATCCTGTCAGCAACCTAGGCACCTGCAACAATCCTTCCCCTCTTCTCTAGTTTACTCCTCGAAAAGGCGGCAGCATGGTTGGAATGAAGGTAAGAATAAAAAAAAACAACCCACCTCTGATTCAAAAGAGTGCTTGCCAAGAGCTTCACCCTCTGCAACTCAGGTGTCGAGCTTTGATAGTGACAAAGAAGCAGAATTAGCTCATGAATCTGATAACTTTGATAGTGACAAAGAAGCAGAATTAGCTAGCTCTTGGAGAATTTTTGAATGCTCCCAACATCAGCTGATCATAACCCCCATCTTGTTGATGCTTGTTCAGTCGTCCAGATGGATTAAAGTCAAAAAAAGAAAAAAGATCCCAAATTGTCACTACAAGGATAGCACCCTCTTAGAAGCGAGTGTCTGAGACTGTTAAGTTAGTTTATCTAAGAAGCTATCAAGGAATGTCTTCTTCCAGTTGTCCCACTATGGCAATACCAACTGATGTTGTACACTACTTTCTCTTTTTTTATCAATAGAAGGTTTTGCATCTTACTTACAAAAATAAAAAATAAGAAAATTCTAACTATGATGAACTAGTTCAAGACAAAACAAAATAAAAGTTACTCTCAACATTAAATTTTTCTCTACAATGAAAATGGTAAGGTCATCATTATAATCGCAAACAAAATAAACATTGCAACTATTTGACAATTGTAAATTTTATTTGTTTAACATTCCAACAAAAGTATAGTTTAAAGATGAAAAAAGTACTTATTATTTTATGGGGAAGTGAAAATTGCAGCACAACATTTGAGCATTCTTGGTCAAGTTCATAATATCTAAAAAAACATTGGTTAAAAAATGTCAAGACATCAAAAAATTGAAACATGATCCTTTGCATATGATGTAGAGTCGCTAAGGAGAAGAAAATATGTGCTTATATGTTGATTGAACATAATAATCTTGCACTTGTATCTTGAACATATTGCAAGTGACAAGAGGATTGCATTGTGCCTACTAGACATTCTTGCATATTATAGAATAAACAATATTGTTAACAAATATTGAACATCACTATTAGAAAACTGCAACTATGGTCCATGACAATGATCACGTCTTATAACCACATCGTAAGATTAAAAACACTTGAAAATACATTGTTAGTTCTCTTCATATAGAGAAATCCATCAATTATATTATCACTAACCAACATAATTTTGAATGGATAAGTCCATGATATAAAAAGAGTTTTGGTGAATCATTTCAGCATTTCATCACTTCAATTTTGATTATTCATATAAATCGGTCACACAAGGGGCAGTAGTGTTAAACGTTTGCACTAAAATAGATTGATTCATACGTAAATGCATTGAAAAAATCACATAACCATCTATGCACAAACATGTAGAACATCACCTTTCAAGCATGCCACTTACCTTTGTTGTATAATGATGTGATCTCATTTAAGTATACCATCTAGATCATCTCTATTAGTAATGGTAGATCTATCAATTGCTCATGCTATGAATGAGGTAACAAGTATCATACCTTCAACACGTTCTTTCTCCTTAGTCTTTGTAGATCGATGTTTGTACTAGAATGACTAAGTTTGCAAAGTGATATGTCGGTGTAATTAATCGATAATCCATGAATATGTAACCATTTCTCTTTCTTGAGTTCGGGTCAAATGTCAGGTATTCACCCTTAACAACCATCAAGCCAATTAAATTAATTGCGTTCATCATCTATTGATGGTTTCCTTCCCCTAGATACTCACGCAAACAAATAATTAGTGCTCCTATAATTTCATTTAGAGGAAGCCACTTCATATATCTGTCTTGCAAAATTGTTTTGCATGATGAAATACATGTTTGAAGACGTTTGAAAAGATAGTTAAAACACAAACTTTAATAGATTCTTATCACTATTTTTAAGTATTTCCAATCATAACATACTTAGTTGTACAAGACTGAAGATGTGATCATAATATGGTAAAACAGATGATTCACTAGCCTCTAACTGGGACATTTCAACAATTACTTGTGGGTCTATTGCAAGCGATACTCGATTACATGCATCAACCCAAAATTTTAATTTACAGTCATCTCATTCACCTCTACTGCATGGTCCACAAAAGAATGCAAGTTTTCATAGTGGAACATCAAGAGGAGACTCCTTCAGCCTCGCTGGGACTAACCTTGGCGCTAAGGTGTGGTGAGTTAGTTAATAAGGCCATCATCTATAGGTTCAATGCACCGTGGCCCTCATCCACAAGTTTGAGAGATTGGCTTAAGAAATTGTGGGGAACGAATCTGGAGCTCCTCCTGTGCTCCAAAGGTTATTTCATTGTTCGTTTTGAAACGGAGATTCGCCGCAACCAAATCTGGGATGGAGGACCTTAGTTCTGGGGGAACTCGAGGCTTTATATGAGAAAATGGTGCCATGATTTTAACCCCTTAACAGCTACAACAGTGACTAGTCTAGTTTGGGTAAGAATCCCGAACCTCCCCTTCTAGTTTTGGTATCTAGAATCCTTTGCAACAATTGGTGACTCCTTGGGGAAGTTTATCAAAGAGAAAAATGACAGAACATCGAAGGGGTTAGCCACCTTTGGACGCATCTATGTGAAGCTTGATCTGAGCTAGCGACTTCCAGAAAAAATCAACATTGTTTGGTGTGATGACTTTGTCTATGTTCAGCCCCTTGATTACAAAAACACAACCTTCAGATGTAGATCCTATCAGCAACCTAGGCACCTGCAACAATCCTTCCCCTCTTCTCTAGTTTACTCCTCGAAAAGGCAGCAGCATGGTTGGCATGAAGGTAAGAATCAAAAGAAACAACCCACCTCTGATTCAAAAGAGTGTTCGCCAAGAGCTTCACCCTCTGCAACTCAGGTGCTGAGCTCTGATAGTGACAAACAAGCAGAATTAGCTCATGAATCTGTTAACTTTGATAGTGACAAAGAAGCAGAATTAGCTTGCTCTTGGAGAATTTTTGAATGCTCCCAACATTAGCTGATCATAACCCCCATCTTGTCAATGCTTAATCAGTCGTCCAGATGGATTAAAGTCAGAAAAAAAGAAAAAAGATCCCAAATTGTCACTACAAGGATAGCACCCTCTTAGAAGGAGTGTCTGAGACTGTTAAGTTAGTTTATCTAAGAGGCTATCAAGGAATGTCTTCTTCCAATTGTCCCACTATGGCGATACCAACTGATGTTGTACACTACTTTCTTCTTTTTGATCAATAGAAGGTTTCGCATCTTACTTACAAAAATAAAAAAAATAAAAAAAATTCTAACTATGATGAATTAGTTCAAGACAAAACAAAATAAAAGTTACTCTCAACTTTAAATTTTTCTCTATAATGAAAATGGTAAGTTCATCATTATAATCGCAAACAAAATAAACATTGCAACTATTTGACAATTGTAAATTTTATTTGTTTAACATTCCAACAAAAGTATAGTTTAAAGATGAAAAAAGTACTTATTATTTTATGGGGAAGTCAAAATTGCAACACAACATTTGAGCATTCTTGGTCAAGTTCATGATATCTAAAAAAACATTGGTTAAAAAATGTCAAGACATCAAAAAATTGAAACATGATCCTTTGCATATGATGTAGAGTCACCAAGAAGAACAAAATATGTGCTTATATGTTGATTGAACATAATAATCTTGCACTTGTATCTTGAACATATTGCAAGTGACAAGAGGATTGCATTGTGCCTACTAGACATTCTTGCATATTATATAATAAACAATATTGTTAACAAATATTGAACATCACTATTAGAAAACTACAACTATGGTCCATGACAATGATCACGTCTTATAACTACATCGTAAGATTAAAAACACTTGAAAATACATTGTTAGTTCTTTTCATATAGAGAAATCCATCAATTATATTATCACTAACCAACATAATTTTGAATGGATAAGTCCATGATATAAAAAGAGTTTTGGTGAATCATTTGAGCATTTCATCACTTCAATTTTTATTATTCATATAAATCGGTCACACAAGGGGCAGTAGTGTTAAACGTTTGCACTAAAATAGATTGATTCATACGTAAATGCATTGAAAAAATCACATAACCATCTATGTACAAACATGTAGAACATCGCCTTTCAAGCATGCCACTTACCTTTGTTGTATAATCACGTGATCTCATTTAAGTATACCATCTAGATCATCTCTATTATTAATGGTAGATCTATCAATTGCTCATGCTATGAATGAGGTAACAAGTATCATACCTTCAACACGTTCTTTCTACTTAGTCTTTGTAGATCGATGTTTGTACTAGAATGACTAAGTTTGCAAAGTGATATGTCGGTGTAATTAATCAATAATCCATGAATATGTAACCATTTATCTTTCTTGAATTCGGGTCAAATGTCAGGTATTCACCCTTAACAACCATCAAGCCAATTAAATTAATTGCATTCATCATCAATCACCAATGTATTGATGGTTTCCTTCCCCTAGATACATCACGCAAAAAAATAATTAGTGCTCCTATAATTTCATTTAGAGGAAGCCACTTCATATATCTGTCTTGCAAAATTGTTTTGCATGATGAAATACATGTTTGAAGACGTTTGAAAAGATAGTTAAAACACAAACTTTAATATATTCTTACCACTATTTTTAAGTATTTCCAATCATAACGTACTTAGTTGTACAAGACTGAAGATGTGATCATAATATGGTAAAACAGATGATTCACTAGCGTCTAACTGGGATATTTCAACAATTACTTGGGGGTCTATTGCAAGCGATACTCGATTACATGCATCAACCCAAAATTTTAATTTACAGTCATCTCATTCACCTCTACTGCATGGTCCACAAAAGAATGCAAGTTTTCATGTAAATGATAAAAAAAAAGGTTGTTTGAGCTGCAAATTGAATGTAATCCATGTGTTGTGTTGCAATTCTATGCATGTGATCGATCTAGATTGACCACCTCCCAAAAATATATTTTGCACTTGTCCTCTCTTTGTTCGTTTCTCTTTGCTTCTTGTTTCCTCTACCATTACTATAGAGAACCATTTCACTATAGAATTTCCATCTTGAATGGGAGATTTTGTCATAAAATTTAACTCATACATAGTGTAGTTTTAACACATGAACAAGCAACATCGTGCTCACCTTTTCCATGCCTAGTCTCAAAGTAATTCCAAATATTTGACATATTGCATTTTTTGTACAATAAGCTCAACCATCAAAATACATGAGCATTTTTTAACTCGCCTGCATAACCATCTCACCAAATTCAATTTCGATCCATATATATATATATCTCTCCTTCAATTAGTTGTAGAAAATCTAGAAGCAATGTTGTACAAAATGTTGGTCATGGAAACTATCATCACTTCTGTAGAAGTTACACTTGTTCAATATTATCCTTTTGTCTCTTCTACTATCTGGCCAATCTTTATATGTGATATGTACCATTATGCTGACCTAACCTGAATGATAATATTGACTCTAGATCTCATTCTATGATTAGAAGTGGTGTAGTTCCTAGTAAAATACGCAATCAATTGTTTAGTACTGATGATAAATGTGTCAATTAATATTCTAAATTACTCATCCTTCCAATATATCACACCACATGGACATGTTGAACATATTGTCACATTTTTCATTAAAAGTCCTTAACGAAATAAAATACTTCCACCTAGTGGATTACAAATCAAGGCATAATTAGAATCTAGCATTTTAAAAGCATATGCAAATTTTCTATATGTAATTAGAATATTTTCAAACCATAGGTAATCTTTTAAGTACAAATCACTAGCCTAGGGAATAACCAATTCTAACCTTTTTCTTTCTTTCCCACCATCTACTTCATAATTAACATATTTGAAACTCTGCATATTGACCACCATTCTACCAAGTTCATGGTCCTCGTTGTCATGAATGCATTGGTTCAATAATGCATATCAATTTTTCCTAGGGCATTCCCAATCTAAATAATTTTTTGGATAATTTTTTGTACATCAAACCTTCGACACATAATGTTATGAATAAAGTCTCTTGATCATACCAACGGTGGAATGGTTGAGCATTCCTACACATGTTTAGTATGCTAAACATGGGAAATATATATGTACCTATCATAATAATAACTAAGTTATTTGAGATATCTATAACAACATGTGTTATGATCTATGCATATTATATTGTACCAAAGTTTTCATTTCTCAAAAGATCTTTGGCCTAGGTTCAAATCCTTGTGCTCATTCAAGAATCTCTCCTAGTGTTATGTCTCTAACATGTCAAGAAAGTGTTAAATGTGTGGTTCACATTCATTAGAACCTTTTCTAAACTTTTGAACATCCTTTTTATTGGATGAAGGTTTGGTTTTCTCATGAAGAATGTTTTTGACTAATCCCTTTCAAAGATTCAATTAAATTCATATTTGAATGAGGAATCCTACAAAAAAGGTCCACAAATCTATTCAACCAAGGTTGTCAAGGATCTATCTTCTAATGGAATACTTTGAAGGGCATGTGCAAGCTAATGAGGGTCACTTTTGGCGTGTTAGATGCAATAGAAAATTGAAAAAGAAGGCATCCCTCAACTTACTTAGTTTTTTTGGGATACTTACAAAAGATATCTTGCGTCGAGTAAAAAATATGAAATGTAGGAGATTGAGTCACGTTTCTGATTATATAAGTTTTAAGTATTAAAAAGTTACATAACTATGTCAAATTTCATCTTTTCTAACAGTCACTTTTTATTTTTTCGGGAAATGATAAGATATATGTTTTTTGTGGGTGCAGCCTTCGAGTTCCTAAATTATAGTTTCTGGATACAAATATTGGTATACATGTATAGAACCCGTAGCACTAGTGCAACACTATTTTTCCAAAATTAAATGTTTTTTTTTAATTATGTAAGTGATCAAACCTCAAGAATGGGACGTCAAATGTGGGTGTAGCCTTTGAAGGTCTTAGTGCAATTATTTCAACTTGGATTTTTTCTACTCGTGCAACATACATTTTTTCTTAAATGGTTGTGAAATGAAAAAGTTACGTAATAAACACTAACATCATGTTTTTTGACTTAAGGAGTGATGACACAAGAAAATTAGGAAACAAATAGAAAAAATCAATATTTTGTTTTAAAATACGTATTTGGAATATGCATAAAAAATGCTATCTATGCCTACACTTTTTTCAATAATGGTGATGTAGGTCATGTTGTAGAGAGCGGTGAAAAACAGGCATATTGAGAAAAATGGTGGGAATGCCTAATTAACTATGGTTCAGTAAATTCCGTAGCATAGGTTTGGTAAGTACGAACCAACCGCATATGATTGTGGCTGAAAAACATGCATGAGAGTAGGGGGTTATTAGGTGCTCAGGAACTTGCATGTGTTCTATTTAAATTCAAAAATTTTGGTTGGCGTGCTTGGTGTTAAAAGAAATGCACGCATTTTTGTATATACAAAACAATCGTGCTTTATTATTCACATAACGTCTGCACGTTATAAACTTCATATATTTATGTTTTTAAGTGTTGAATGAAGATAAAGGGGATGAAAGAGAGAAGAGAGATATGTAAGGGTGGACAACGGACACAAATTTAAGGATTTGGTGAGAGTAATGATTAGGGAGGGAAAGTAAAGGCCTAAACCCATACGTCCTAAGTTCCAATCCCTATAAACCCCTACACCGCTAAGCACCTAAGCCATTAACAAATAATCACTTACCCCATCAATAGTCGATCCTAAATCCCTTAACCTATAATGGTATTATTCCTTAAATATCTAGTCCCTTAATTAACCATGTATTTCCCATCAATGTTGTCCTTATCCTCTAATTCCCTAATCCTTTAACACTATAACACCTTAGACCTCAATTCCTAACCTCTTAAAACCTAATCCCCTAAGCCCAAAGTCCTTAATCCCTTTACCCCTAAATCCCAAACTGCTAAACCCCTTAAGTCCTTTAATTGTTTACTTATAATCCTTTAACCATTATCCCTCTAAGATCTAGTTTACCCTATACAAGTAAAATAATTCTTTACCTCTACACTACATTTTCATGTGCGACCTCCCTTGTGCTACTATGACCTACATTTTCTTGTGCACTATACATTTGCATGTGTGGTATTCATTTTCATGAGAGCTCTACGTTTGCTTGAGCTCTCTCCTTCTATATTGATCGTTCCTCTCTCAGCTTTGGAATTATTTCTTGGTCTTTTGCATTAGTCTCTTTAAGCTCTAATTTACCTCGTATAAGCCTTTAATCCTTTAACCCCTTCACCATTAATACCTAACCTCATAAAAACTAAAACGCTAACCGTAGAGTACTAAATAAATTAACCCCTAAGGCCGCTAACCCCTAAACCCCCTAGCCACTTTATCTATAATCCCACAACCCCTAACCCCTAATACCTAGTCCACCCCTAACCCCTAAACAATCTAACCCATATAATTTACTTAAAAGCTCAAGTTCCTAAATCCCTAAGCCGTTAACCCTAGAAACAATTAAGCCTTTTCCACCTATGCATAACCCCCACCCCTAAGCCCATATTCCACCTACTCATAGCCCCCACCCCTCTCTATCTGAAAAACCCTAAAAAAACATCCCTATGCACCACCTCCCCTCTGTCTCTCTCTAACCCCTCCTCTCCCTCTCCCTAATCCCCACCACTCCTAAACCCCCCTCTCTCTATCTATCTCCTAATCCTATCACTGTTAACCCTCGCTTGCTCTCTCCTCTCCTACACCTAACCCTTACTAACCCCCCCTCTCTCTAACTCTTATCTACTCCTCCACCAACCCCTATCCCCCAACCCTCTCTCTCTTCTAACCCCCTGACACCCTCCTCCCTCTCTATATCTCTATAACCCCTTAACCCACCCTACCCCACCTAGCCCACACCTAACCATCTCCCCTCTCTTATTGTCTCTCTTACTCCCCATACCCCTAACCCCCCTCTCTCTATCCCCTCCTCCACGTAGTCCTTACAAACCCCCTCTCTCACTCTCTCTTCCCTACTTCTACACCTCTCTCTCTCTCTCTAAACCGCCTCTCCCTCTCCCTATCCTCTCCCCCATCACTAACCATCCTACTCTTTCTATATATCTCCTACTACCCCTATCCCTAAACACCCTCCTCTTTATATCTCTCCCCTCCTCTCCCTATCCCTTACTAACCCCCTCTCTCAGTCTCTCTCTCTTCCCTAAACCTCCACCTACCTCTAACCACACCTCTCATATCTCTTTCTCACTCCCTACAAATAACATCATTTGCTCTCTCTCTCTCTCTCTCTCTCTCTCTCTCTCTCTCTCTCTCTCTCTCTCCCCCAAACCATTACTAACACCATCTCTCTCACTCTCTCTCTCCCCCTCACTATCCCCCCTCCTAGCCCCTTACCCCTAACTAACCCCCCCCTCTCTCTATCTCCTACTTCCCCCCCCTCTCTCTCTCGCCTAATCCCCCTTCCCCTACCACTAACCACCCTCCATATCTAACCCTTAAGCCCCTTGACACCTTATCCCCTAACACCAGATCCATATTTAAACTCCTAACCCGTAGAGCATGAAGCCTAAAAGCTTTTAAGATAAATAAGGATCTAGGGAAATAAACGAAATTTTTTTCTTGCGAAGAAACTATTAATTAAGGTTTTGATGAATCAACAATCAACAATCAAGGCAATTGAGAAATCTTGATACTCTATGTTCACAATCAACAAGCTTGAAGAGGATTCTACATTTAGCATTGGGAATTGAGGATTCTACATTCACAATTAGCAAGCTTCAAGAGGATTCTACATTTACAATTAGCAAGCTTTAAAGGGATTCTCCATTCACAATTAGCAAGCTTCAAGAGGATTCTCCATTCACAATTTCAAGCTTCAAGAGGATTCTACATTCACAATTTCAAGCAAGCTTGAGGAATCTATATGAACACAATTGAAGAAGAATCTACATTCACTTTTGAGCAAGCTTGAAGAACCTATATTGACAAATGAATAATTTTCTATATTCACAAGTGAGGTAGAAGTTACTTTCACATTTGAGTAAGCTTGAGCAATCTATATCACAATTGAGGAAGTATCTGTATTCACAATTGAGGAAGTATCTATATTCACAATTGAGCAAGCTTGAAGAACTTATATTCACAATTCAGAAAGAATTTGGATATTTGAAGAGTTGAGCACACCTCTAGAATCTATTTTCTTAGTATTGCTCATTGTGGTCATGGGGAATTCACGCAATCGAAAAAGGAAAGCGACAAGGAAAGCGAAGCCTCAAGAAACCATGGGAGAATTTAGAGAAAAGAAAATATTGGACATGTGGAATCAAAGGAATTCCATGGAAACTCATCCAATTCCAACAGTAGATGATGCCATGGTCATTCCTACCCATCCACGACAAGAAAAATGGAAAAATTCACTAGAGGGGCCCTCAATTTGAACAACATTTGATAAACAAGCACCCCATGGCACTAGTCAAGAAGTAAAAAGTAGGTGCTCATCGGGGGATGTTTCAATTCCCACATCAAGTCAACCTCAGACTATGGTATTGAATGACTTGTTGGGTTGTTGTTATACAAGTAACAAAGTTAGGGAGGCATTGAGTGAAGGATTTACATTGAAAGAAGCAAATGTTATGGAGACTGTCCAAGAGAAATTCCAATTTCCCACATCGAACTACCAACAAGAGAATGAAATACAAGAGGCTCTTATTGAAACACTGGAGCGTCCTGGTGATGTTGTACATGCTCCAATTCCAACACGGTTACCTCCATTAGAAACTACACACCGAAGAACTCCAAAACGTATATAGGTTTATGAAACTCTCATTAGTTTAGTTGAAGGTACATTATGTAAACATGCTATTTCTTATCAAACTCAACAAATACTTGATAATTTTTTATTCTAAATGTGATAGGACAAGTGGAAATTATTTTTATCATTGCTAAAATCTAGGTCTATGGCTGTTGTTAGAAGAACATTAAGGATAAAGATGACCAAAAATTTACAACCAAGTTCTCATATTGTTAAAATTTTAGTAGATGCATTTAGTACAATTGGAAAGAAATCTCACTCAAAGGATCGCAATGCGGCTTGCCGTGTGTTTCCAAAATCAATCGTGAACAAAAACCCTAGGGCACTTCATTTTCTTAAACCTACCTCCAAAATTATTAATTTGAATGTGAAGACACTTCGTAGGTATTGTGTTATAAGAGAACAACTTGAAACCGGTCAAACAGATGTTTGGGACTTCATTGGAAGGTTTCCACACTCTGATATGAATCTCATTGATGTTGCAAAGGCATTAGTGCAAGGTTTTTGGCATGATAGCACTAGACCTTCCAACCAAAAATATGTATTAAAATTGAGAAGGGGTTTAAAGGATCGTGAACCACACATTAAACATTTCCTTGATATGACACAAACATAATTATATGAGAGATTTAGGAATTAACATAATGAACTTAACTTGGGCCAAAGATCCTTTGAAAAATGCAAACCATGGTATGTTAAAATAAACACAATTCATAACACATATTGTTGTTGATACCACATTGAGTATGGTTACTATTATGACATGTATAAATATATTTTTCGTGTATTGCATAACACTCGTGTGCTGGAATGCTCAGCTACATTACCACCAATGTCATCTAGAGACTTTATTCATAGAATTTTGCATAGCAGACCAACCGATTGCACATGTTACCAAAAAGGTTGCATAGATGGGACATGCCTAAGGTGTGGTGCATTGGCATTATTGGAAAAATGCATACATGTGACCAATGAGCATGAACTTGGGAGGAAGGAGGTGAACTTGTAGTCATTCAAATATGTCACGTATGATATTGATGGAGGGAACAAAAGAAAAAAAATACAATTGGTAACTTATCGGGTTGGTAATGAGTTATATAATACTATTTTTTCTTCAGATTGCAATTTCATATGCAACAATCTATTGATATATGTCTTTATTGTTGATCTACCAGGTATGGGTTTGCAACTTCATGGAGGAATTCTTTGAAAAGGCACAACAATATGTAAAGCATGTACATGTGGCTCGTTGGAAAGAAGAACAATTTAGAACGTGCAGGGATACATTTCCTATTGGGACTATCCTATTAGTGGTCGATTTTGTGGAAAAATACACTCTTCAACCGCAAAATGAGATTCAGAGTCAAAACTATCACTCAGACTAGGTCAACATAATGCTCCATATCACCTATAGACATGGTGCAGATAGTACTGAAGACAACATGGTTATATTGAAGAAGTATCACTTCTACATAAGTGATGACAGGTGTCACGACTTGGATTTTGTACAACACATCTTTTTCAAATGTTCTAGAATCACATGAAGGATAATAGTACATAGATGGAACAACATTGTATTTGGTTTGACGGTTTTGTAGGGAAATTCGAAAATTCTTGTATCTTCCAATGGTTGTGTATGCTCCACAAAAGGAACAAGGCGCCACATATTTGGAACTATTTTGAGACCAGACATGGAAAAGGTGAACATGATTGAGAAGGTCCGTGTATCAATACTGCATTACGCGGACAAGAAATGAAGTTCACAAATGTATCACTCATACGAGATGCAAAATCTATCATTGAATGGTTTGCTTTAGTCACGGGGGAGGGAGCAAGAAGGAAGGAAGATCACTCAACCAGGAAATCACATGTACATAAATATTTTTTGGAGGCAGTGCATGTAGATCGATCACAATTATATGAGTGCAAGACCATCCAAGTAACCCGTGCAGTTAATTCAGTTAGAACATCGAACAATGCTATACTTGAAATGTGGACAAGGAAACTCTCATGTTTTTGTTCTCCATGTAGTAGTTGTGAATGGGACAAATGTGAATCCAAGGGTTGGGTTGATAGTTGTGACCTTGTATCACTCCCCATTGGTCGACATATAGATATAGAATTATCTCAGTTGGAGCAAGACCAATCAAGTATTTCACCAGACTATGACCACATATCAGATCTCGTACAACTAGGTTTGATTAATATTTTGATAGTTCTGATATTTTTGACAACTAGTTGTGTCTAATTAGTTGTGTATATTTTTAATATTTTTGACAACTAGTTGTGTCAAATTAGTTGACTGAAACATTGGAACTATATTTTCTCTAGGGAACATATACGCAGTGGTTTCCTTGAGATGCAATGCATGGCACATTGACTATTGGATGGCACGTTTATTAGAGGGGAATAAAACCCTAAATGTCCCATTAAGAGACTCTTAGGCCAATGATTTTCCGATTGGGTCGATGGTTATAAAAGGTGAATATTTGAACCAGGTTTCCCACTCAATAAATAGAAAGGGTATAGTTATAAATATTATAGACCAGGTGAGATTGTATACCATTATACAAGCATATTTATTGGCACAAACCTCCAACTACAAACAATGCCAACGAATAAATCGTCAAAGGAACGATACTTATTTCCTTACTACGAGCACGAGAGGTTAAGGGAAACGCTTGGTATTCGAGGTGATCCTTATGGTCTAGTCGATTGACCATAGGTAGATAATCTAGTATGTGGTTTGCATGTTTTATTGTGTACTATGTTATAGGTATGTGGTGTACATGTATTCTATGATTTTGTTTCGTGGTATCATTGAGTTTTGACATTAATATTTTGACTATTGCAGTGAGAAATTGATAGTGTTAACACACAAATTGACCCAAAGTCATAAAGAAGGGTAATTCGAGGTAACCACTAACCAATCTTTGGACTGATGTTACTGACCCAACACAGTCTGAGAGGGCTCTCTCAATAAACTAATGAAAAGATGGAAATAATCAAGGTCGTCAATCATGAAAAAGGACACCAGGATTAATTCCTCAAGATGTTCTATTTAAACATATGCATAAGGTCAGATTTCTGTAAGAAAAATTTTACTCTGGTAAACCATTGGTTGGAGAACAAATAGGGATCTATATTGGGAAATGGAGTCGATTCAAGTATAACATAAACATTATCATCAATTGCTTAAAAGATACATTCACACAAAGGCAACGTAGCAACCAGCTGGTAGTCAAAGTGATTTAATTGATGAAAAATAAGAAAGATGAACAATCCATTGATATAAGGCATACACAGATGAATCCTATACCAACTTTAGTAGAAATGATTTGTGAAATACTTGGTAAGAAATGAACAAGGCATAATCTGTATGAATCTCATTCAGATGCTACACTGAACCAAGCACGAAGGAATATTAACAATATGGATTAACAAAGGAAAGAAACACATATCACATAGGAAAGGAAAAACAGACTACCAGACCAATTACACAGGAATCTCTGAAAAACACATGTAAGCTTTTGAAAACTTTATTCAAGGAATATCTCAAAATAACAACAGTGGACAAAATATCTAGATCTTCAAAAGTTCTCCCCCCTTTTCATTTGAAATTACATGAAACTTATAATGGCTTGGGGCCTCATACTTGGCCCATTTGAAACAGAAATTAGTTACAAAATTCGGTGACACCTCATCACAATTTAGATGTCACAATCATAAACAGGAAATATAACAAGATAAGCCTAATCACTTTCTTGCATTTGCCGGTATGCCGTTAAACAATATAAAAAATATTAAAGTATTTTTCCAATGGTGAAACTTCATTACATAACGGGCAACCCACTGCCATGTCCTGGAAAATCAAAATCCTAGATATATCCTAAGCTTTTCTATCAAAAACTAAACTGGTATTTAAAACTGCACAGTTCTAAGATTTAAGGGATATCATTTGCCAGTGGAGAATTATAGGTATATTTCAACTTCCCGTATTTCTCCATAGGTGGCCAAAGTTTAGGTGTTGGGATGTCATAACTTATCATCTCTTTCTCCAAGACTCTGATGTTAAGCTGATCAATAGAGGACATAGGTGGGAGCCCTTCTCCAATAGAAATCAATCTGTACAGCATCTCGAAATATTCGTCCAACTTGTCGATTAGGATTTTCCTTGAAAGTGGCTGGCTCAAATGTTTGAACTTGGAATAATCCATCCATCTACTAGTCATCAATATTTTATGCTCACTTTGGGGAATCAGCCTTTGCTTTTCATCCCAAAATTTCGGAAATCCCTTTTCCACTATCCTTCAAACCGTCCTTTGAATTCTGTTGGCTATTCATTCATTTCACTGGCTTTGGCTTCCACCGCTTCGACCAATGCGTATTTCCCTAAGATTCGTTTTGCTGCTACAATGGTCGTAACTCTTTCTTTGATGTTCAAATCTATGACGTCTTTATCTGTCAAATTTTTTAAAAATCTTATAGCATTATATGCAGTCTCTTTTGGTCTTTTGTATAGCTTTTCCTTCACATTAGTGCAACTCTTAAAGACATCAGTGACTATATTTTCCTTTGTTCTCATGAGATCCAAATAAGGTCTGAATCTCTTCGCCTCCTAGATAATTAAGTCCCAAATCAAATGCTTGCATCCGTGCATAGCTACTCTCCCTGTAATTTGCTGAGAAAATCTGTTGTTGATTGCCACTAATTCCTTATATTTTTGTTGTAGTTCACTTGTCCCTTTTTCCTTTGCCTCATTTTCTTCTTTCAATCTTTGATTTTCCTCTTTTAGCTCTCGTATCTCACCATCCTTTAGGTTGATCTGGGACATAGATTGCACAAGGTTGTCTGTATTATCCTTCTCTTCATTTGAACCCTCGCTTGCCTGTTGTGCACATATGTTTGACAGGCTGCTTTTTAACTCTTCGATCCGACTATTCAGACTTATCTTCTCTTTCTCCCAACATCCTTCTTTCTCTGTGAACCTTAACAATTCAGCTTTATGATTGCTTATTTCCTTGTTTAAATCTTCTTTTTCTTGTATCATCTTTGTCTCCTCGGGGGCTTGTATTAACTGGGTGTTGGGAATCTTCATTTTCTTTTGTAGGGTCTGGATCAAATTGTCTTTATATTTTAACAACTTATGGCTTGCTTTGCCTCTGCCATCATTCTCAATTGAGTCAAACTGCAACTTTTTGATATGTTGCTACAGTGCTTTACTCTCTAATCTTTCATGTTTCAACTGGGCGTCCATCTTATTTACATTGACCTCCAAATTAGAAATTCTCAAGGCTGCTTCTACTAGATCATCATATAGACCTTCTCTGATCTTCCTATGAAATTGAATCCTATCTAGTAAAGGTATCTTCTTCTCGTCTATCTTTTCTTCTGTCATTTTGTCTTTGTCAAATATCGTCAGATTGAGAGTGTGAGTTTGGATATCTCTACTTGTTATCAAAGACGTTCCTGTTTTAGACAAATTCCTCATAGTGGGCATTAGCTCAAAAAGTTTCTGTGCAGAGGCCTGCTTATTTTGCCAATGATACTTAAACATGTCCTCCTGGGATTTAAATCTGCGGTCCTCATTTCCTCCTGTCGCATCTTGGAATTGGTATTCATGGATTTGGATAACTGGGGCTGATGACCTTCCTTCCTGCTCATCGATATCGCTTATCTGGATGGTTAACTCATCTGGTGTTTCCAACTTGAGTCTTTTATTTTCAATGTCTTCTTCTTCCTATGTTCCAACAACTTCTCGTGAATTGTTTTTCCCGCCTACTTCCTGATTATTAAACAGCTAGTCGGTTTCCATAGGATCATCATCTATGATTAGGGCTTGTATTTGTAAATCTATATCTTTAGCCTCTTCGGGCTCATACTGCAATAAATTTTTCCTCTTCAGCAACCCTTCAACTTCTTGGTGTTCCCACACTTTCAGACCATTGTTCTTCTTTCTTTCAGCTATGATGTGTCGAGGATCATATGCAATAGCTATATCCTTTTTGAACCCCATATTTCTCAATAATATTTCTACTTCATTGGAAGCTTGCTTAAACTTTACAATGAAAGGGCCAACTTTCCAAGGGATTTTTATATCCGAGCCCTTCTTATATTTCCCAAACTACTCATCTTCGGCGATCAACCTCTGCTAGATGAACTCAAGGGAAAAAAATCTTAGGGTCAAAAATGCCGGCACAAAGTATGGTTCATGTATGAAACCGTACACCCTTATTACTGTAGCATCCTTCAACAAGAACCAGTTGCCGATGGCTAGTTCATCCTTCAACTGCATCAGGGTCTGCATCTCTGGTAGTACTCTGGGTAGTTCTTCTTCAAACATAACTTTATACATAGCAGATAGAATAAAATTCATGTAATTGAAAGCACTATCTTCCAAATTCCCTGTAAAGAGTATCTGAGAGAACCTTAACTCTTTTGTATTGCTATATAGAACCATTTTGGTCAAATATGCCTGGAACTGAAAGAATCTGGTATTTTCAAAACAACTTAACTATGCATGTATTTTTTCTGCCAAAATTTCCTCAAACTTGATGGACAAAACTGACTCACTTCTTGCCTCCAGGGAACTAACACTAATCCTTAATAACAGGCTTAGTTATACTTTAGTTATCCATAAGCCTGAGTCTAAACCTAAAAACTAAGGTACCAAAGATAAAACCAACTGGGTGTTGTCATTAAAAGGGTTGACATCCAGCAGGTAACGGGTGTCTGCAATTTCTACATCAGGTTTTAAACAGGCATCCAAGAAAGCTTTACAGATTTCGGGGAAAATTGCCTGTATAGGGTAATGATTGACTCTTCGAAGGAACTTTCGGGGGCTAGGGCTGGGGACTCTAGTACAACAGGGTTTTTTTGGATGACAGCCGGGTCAATCCTACATATGATTTTGGATTTCTTGGCGTTCATTATCACTCGTTGGGGTTCTGAGTAATTTAATGAGCACCATGACACGAATTCTGGGAAAGACATTATTTGTTCTAAGCGTAAAAAGATGAAATAAGATTGGTGGACTCTATGGACATCTAACCCCTGTTCAAGCAGAACTTTCAGTCTTCTTTTAAGCTCTGGTATGGGGAGCCAAAGTCTCGGGTCAAACACATCACCGTCTTTGTCTTCTAGGGTTACTCTGGATTTAGAACTGGTAGAGACCTGCTCGTCTGCCATTTTATGATTATAAAACACACTGTACACCATAAACAGAGGAGTTTGGGACCCTACCTATTACAGGGGGCTTGAGAGTGACCTTTCACCTGTCATCCTTTTCGGCTTTTGCACTTCAAGAAGCTTCCAACTCCGACAGGTCCACGAAAGAAATGTTTATTTTCCACATGCCGCATTATATATAAAAAACTTTTTTGCATAACTTCTACTCACCTTCTCCAGCTATCCCTCCTTTCCATCCGTTGATATGCTGGGCATTGCTTCCGAGCCATTGATTTGATTCTTCATTTAACCCTTTGATTTGACATCTTTAATCTCCGCCGTAGGATCTCCTACCAGCTTTAAATCTTAGCCATCTATTTCACTTAACCGTACATAGGGGTATGGTGGTATCGCGACTTGACTTCTGGTAGAGGATTACCATTTAATCTCCCTCGCGAGATGTTTAGGTGATGACACATGGCAGACGGTATACAACCTCGCGACCACCTTTCCTGCTTATTTGGGATGCTTCTTTACCTTGCGACGATCAATGAGGAGCGTTTATCTTGACTTTAATATATCTACGGTGAGGGGTTATCCACGTGCCCAGTATTTCGTACTTTCGGAAGTGGATCCCATCACGTTACCAGCCTTGCATCTATTGCATCCACTTAGCCGTAGATATGACCTTTTCTCGCTAAGAGCCATTAATCTGCCCGGATCTCTCTGCTGACAAGACAACATATCTTCTGCACCGTCAGATCTCTGGCTTTTTCCCTCCCCACCATTGATCTTTATCTCATTCCTCCGCTACAATGGTATCAGAACCTCTTTGGTGGCTTTTTCTTACCGTCGAGTTTCTCTTGTGAGGTCTCTTCTGGCTGTCACCTGTCCCGGTGGTTTACCTCTCGCAACCGCTTTTTTGTTGTTCTTTTCACGCAACTCCACCATGTGAGGATGATTTACAATTTGTAGATATCTTTTGCGCTTTGAATCAACGGTTTGAACTTGTCCGCGCATTATCCTCCACTTTATTTCCTTTCGGACCATAGGTTATATGTATTTATACCCATTTTTTCTTATTTGGGCTATCTCCTTAAGCTTAAAGTGTCCAAAACTTTCATCGTTCTCACTACTTCCTTTTCAACTGCGGTTTTCTTTTGGTTCTAGCAACCTGGACCTAGATAGGGATGGGTTTTGACCCTCTTTTCATGGAGCCTATCAGTGAAAAATAGTCCTTCTCTTAGGATTTTGTGCAAAAATTTATGGGTGCCAACAACTGGCTCCAGCCAGGGATGCTATCCTCCCTGCGAGGTAGCAAAGAACTCCGTAGACTAAGTTCCTAATCCATTGGGAGGTTCAAATTTCAAAGTCAAAAACTTCTTCTGATTTCTTAGAACTGCAACTGTATCTGCCGCATATCTGGGCTGTTCACACATGAAAATAAAAAGGAACCATGGCTAGCCTTCTAGACCTCATCTTCTTTTCTCTAGGGTTTCAAGGATTTTCATGTTTTCCGTCAGGGATTTTAAAACAACTGTAAAAACAAATGAAAAATATATACATAGACTATGGTACATGGAATACCTGCTTCCCTTAGGATAGGTAGTGTTTTAAGAATCTCCTGTTGACTAGACCTGTCGACTAGGCAGATCCATCTTGATGTTCCAAGATAAAAGAATTTATTCCTCAGACTGCTGCAATAATATACGGCCCCATCCACATATGGTCAAACTTTCCGTGTTTCTCTTCTTTAGGGGCGTTCCACTTCAGAACTAGGTCATTAACCTGAAAACAATCTTCCATGGATTTTTTGTTGAAATCTTCCTTCATTTTCTCTTGATGGCTTTCTACTTTGTCATATTCCCTATTTCTAGGCTCATTCAACTCGACTATCTAATTTACTCTTCTTTGCATGGGATTTGGTTCTTTTTCTATCCCTTGTAATAACCTCATGACAGGAAAACCCATGTACGCTGGAAAAAGTACTTCTGCTCCATACACCAACTGAAATGATGACATCTCGATGGATCTTTTCATGCTAATTCTGTCAGCCCATAGAGCATACTTTAGCTTTGTGTGCCAGGACCTCTTATTATCTTCTAACAACTTTTTTATGATTCTTACCAGGATCTTATTTGAAGACTCTGCTAGTCCGTTTCCTTGGGGGTAATAAGTTGTGGAATGATTTTGGTTGATATGGTATTTATGGCAGAAGTTAATCATCTTTTTGGAACAAAAAGCTGGAGAATTATCAGTCACAATTCTTTTGGGGCATTCGAATCTGGACAGGATGTTATCTTCTAGAAAATCCATGATTACTCCTTCAGTCGCCTTCCTGGTAGGTATGGCTTCTATCCATTTGGTAAAATAATTAGTAGTCGTCAAGATCCATCTGTGTTGTCCAGAGGAGTTTGGGTTTATTTCCCCAATGAAATATAAACCCCATTATTGAAAAGGTGCTTCAACTATAATAGGATGTAGAGGGAGAGAAACAACCTTTCTTTTTCCATCGAAAATATGACATTGGTGACAAACCACAGTTTCTTTGTAAACATCGGAAAACATAGTGGGCCAGTAAAACCCTGTTCTCGGGATTCTATTTATTGTCGCTTTCTAGGAGTGATGTCCCCCGGAGTCCCCTTTGTGGAATTCTTCCTTTATGTGTTTAGACTCTTCTTCAACCAAACAGTTTAGCAGCACCCCTCCAGGGTCTTTACAATACATATATTGGTTCATGATACAATACTTGGCATCTTTTAGTTTTACAAACCTGGCCCTGCTTTTACTTAACCCTGCAGGTGCTTGCAAATTTTGCAGTACAAAAACAATGTTAGTATACCAAGGAGACTCAGAGAATTCAGGTTTCACCTGTATGTTTGCATCCAGTTGGTTTGGTTGATTTTCCAAAAAATTTAGCTGCAAACAATCACAATTTTCTTCGGTCATTAATTTTCCTAACCCATGGCCTTTCACTAGCTTAGTGGGTTTTATCTCCAAATCATATTCTAGTAACACTACAATCCACTTGGCCCTTCTGCCTTTAGGATCAGACTGGGTCAAAATACTTTTCACAACACTATTCTGTACATAAGCAATGATGTGTGAGTGTATGATATAAACCCTGAAATATTTCAGAGATTTTGTGAGAGCATAATCTCATTTCTCCATGATATCATATTTTAGTTCCCCGTCTCTCAGCACTCTACTGAAAAAAGCAATAGGTTGCTCAACATTTTGATCATTTTTTTGCAACAGCACCCTAGCTATTGTATGTTCAGATGCATATGAGAAAACTACGAAATCCTTAGTAAAGTTTGGGCTAGCCAATACTGGAGCTTTGGTGATGGCTGTCTTGATCCCTTTAAAAGAATCGTTGGCTTCTTCGGTCCATTTTACTTGATTTTCTTTTCTTAGCATATTTGTAATGTTCCTCATTATTTCGGCAAAACTTGGTATGAATCTCCTTAAAAAACCCACTTGGCCAATGAAAGACTATATTTGCTTTTTGCTTCTAGGCTCTCCTACTTTCTGAATAGCACTGACCCTCTCAGGATAAATTTTTATCCCAGCTTTGGTGATGATATGTCCTAAAAGCTTAGCTTCATCCAGAGCGAAAAAGAATTTTTTGGTATTCAAGGAAATGCCATATTTCCTGCATTTTATGAAAACTCTTTCCAAATGCTTGAGATGTTCTTCATCTAATTTTGAAAAAACTATTATATCATCCATGTATACCACCACAAATTTGTCCTTTTCTTCAGCAAATGCAATATCCATAGCTCTTTGGAAAGTGGCTCCAGCGTTCATCAAACCGAATGGCATATTGGCGTACATTAAAGTTCCCCAAGGAGTTGTGAAAGCAGTTTTTTCCCGGTCTTCTAGTTGTACTTTAATCTGATTATACCCTGAGAAACCATCCATGGTGGAGATTCTTTCGGTTCCTACCACTTGCTACAAAATGTGCTCCATTTTAGGTAAAGGGTAATTGTCTTTCATTGATGCTCTATTCAGGTTCCTGAAATCAATACAGATTCTGATTTCTCCACTTTTCTTTCTGACTGGAACCAGATTTGCTATCCATTGTGAGAACCTTAAGGTAACAATTATCTTAGCATTAAAAATCTTTTTGACTTCTTTCTCTATGATATCTGTTAGCTTAGGATTGATTCTTCTTAATTTTTGTTTAAAAGGTTTCTCACCTAGCTTGAGTGGAATGGTATGTTATATGATTGATGTATCATATTCCTTCAAGTCTTCATAGGTCCAGGCGAAAGCATCATTGTGTCTTTTCATCAACTCTATATAGCGTTTCTTTTTTTCAGCTTGTAATCTTTTAGACAATTTCACCATTTGATGATCTTTTTCCATACCCAAGGTTTGATCTTCTACTAATTCTCGGGAGGGTTCAAATTATCAAACCTTTAGGGATGTAATTATTCTTCAATTGAATAATATCCTTACCACCTATCATGTTTTTCCACCCTTGTTTTTTAGCTTCTTCTTCAGCATTTTCTCCTTCCACAAAGTTTTCCAAGTTCTCATTTTCAGTATCAATATGCACATTTGCAAACTCATGAGAGAGTTCTAAAAATCTCCTGAGCTGTAAGTCGTCTTCAAATACCTACCAATACTTAGAATTATCAGGAATAGAAGGTTTGTTTATTATCTCGACCTCATACTTAGCCTGAGAGAAGACTGGAGTCTTAAATCCTCCAGCAGTAGTCGCCAAAGAATCTGCTACATCATTTTCATGTCTGGGTATTACTCTAATCTTGTGTTCTATGAAAAAATTCCCAAATAAATCCCAAGCTTCATTTCTATATGTCGTCATTATCAGGTGTTTGGCTTGGTAACTATCATTTATCTGGTTTACTACCAACTCAGAGTCTCCAAATACTTTTATCTTCTTAGCTCCTAGATCCTTTAGAGCCCGCAATCCCAACAGTAATGCTTTGTATTCGGCAACATTATTAGTGCATTCAAAATTTAGCTTGTATGAAAGTGCCCTAAACTCTCTATTGGGAGGAATGATCCAAATCCCTTCCCCAACACCATTCTTGCTTACAGAACCATCAAAATACATTTTCCACTAGCCTTCCTCATTTTTTTCTCTTTCAGAAGCTTCATATCTGGCTGTAAACTCTTTATCTTCATCAACTTCCCTATATAAGGGAGGGTTAGGATCACATCGGGGGCCATCAACAACAAAAATGGAGCAGCTCATATCTGTATCAACTGCATATATAACGTGATTTTCAGGTTTGCTTTTGCTACTGACGACATACTCCATCCTACTTTCTCTATACAATCGCCTATTTTCCCCAAACACGAGAATTGTGGCATAAGATAAGTCCATCTGCATAGTCCCTTTCAACTTTGAAACCAAGAATCTTGACAAAAGCATCCCAAACTTCGCAGGCACATCAGCCACCACCATGTCCATCATGCTCACTATCACCATCACCATCTCCATGCTTATTGTCACTATCTCCATGGTCGTTGTCACCATCACCATGACACCATGAACATCACCACCGTGCTCTTCCTAGCCATGTTGTCACCATCACCATCCCGTTTTTCACCATAACATTCTCATCCATCATCCACACAATTATAACCGTTAGATACCTAATTTAGAAACCTAGAAACCGAAACCACAAACATAGAAACCTAATCTAGTCTACCCCGGAAACACAAATATAACCTTAGCAACCTAATCCATCACAATAGAAACCTTGAAACCATGCCAAAAAACCTAGTCATTATACAAATATATGCATGCCAAAAGAAATAATAGCAACTTAATCCTTATATATGAATGCCAAAAAAACTTCATGTATTCATATGCATCCACTTGTATCTAGACTATTGTGCTACAAATATGCACAAGAGTCCAAGAAACGATAGTTTTTATTCTAAACCCCTTAATGCATCCTTGACAAAGATTGTATTGATTCTAGGTGTGTTTCATGGATATTGAATTTGAGAAGTAGTATTTTGGAAACAAAACCCGTAGAATTTCAGCCGAAGAAGTGTCACTTAGGGAATGTGCCCCTGTTTTCCTTACATACATTATGTACACCTCAAGACCCATTCTTGGTTCACAATTAAACTAGTCATGGTGGCAATAACATCCTTGGAGGTGATTATTAACCTATATAGGTTTAATGTGGTGCTTTGGGGACTCATAAATGGTTCTTTCAAATGAGAAGGAAGGTTTAATACTTGATTCTCTTGTTTCCCTCCACCAAGTAGAGTTAAGGACATGAGACTTATCCAAGATGCCCAGGACTTGATCATGGTGTCCATATTCAACTTCAATTCCAAATACTCCTTGGAGAGGGATTTTGTCATGGTGTTTGAGCTCAAGAATGTTAAGTTTGGAATCAAATCCATTGTTCCCCCAACCATGTTTATTCCTCAACACCTTTTTATAGTGAAAAAAACCTACTAATGGCACTTGTATCCTAGTTAGATGTAAAATACCCCCTACAAAGTTCTCATTTTCTAGTTAAATGAATTTGACAATGCCCTTAATCTTTAGAAAATTTAATATGATCATAAATCACTTCTTTCATCACTTGATGAGGCTAAGTCCCCACAATGCATTCATTATCCTATATGGAGGTCCAATGACACAATCATAAAGGTTGAGCCTAAGAAGTTATCTTTAGGGCCTAAGGTTGTTGGTTCCCTCCTCTAGGCATGGTCAAGGACCTAAGTCTATTGTTTCCCTTTCATGATCATGCCCAAGGAATTAGTACCCATATGTGGAGTAAAAAACATCTTATTGGAACCCATATCAAACTAGGGTTTTTCTCATTAAGAGGAAAATAAAATTTGCATTAAAAGGTCAAATTCATAAAAAGTTTGCATGAGAGTTTATGGAAAATGTGCTCATGTTGGTCTCTCCCAAATACACTTTACAAAAATTACAACATTCAATTTTGTTGCTTGGTTTGGTTACTATGCCCAAGGATGAATTTTCCATCTCTCCTGGATACACTTGACCTAAATGAAATTGGAGGCACGAAATGAAAATTGTTCATTGAAAGGACATGCCATTAGTTGCAATACATCTATTTCAGTAGGGCCATCCTCCCCATTAATCATAGAGCGCGAATCGTCCATCCCCTTTTTCACCATAATATTCTCAGCCATCATCCACACAAATATGATCGTTAGATACCTAATTTAGAAACCTAAAAACCCAAAACCACAAACATAGGAAGCTAATCTAGTCTACCCTAGAAACAAAAATATAACCTTAGCAACCTAATCCATAACAATAGAAACCAAGCCAAAAATCCTATTCCAAGAAACCATAATTTGTATTCTAAATCCCTAGCCTAGAAAACCTATTTTGTAGCCTTAACCCTCTTTTCTAGCCTAGATCCTACTTTGTGTTCAAAATCCCAGAAACCCTAGTTTGTACCACTAACTATCATTGACGAATATCTAATATCAAAGATTCATTGTCATTTTACCCCAAATTGGACCTTCACCATACATTAGTGAATCGATATGTGATTTGTTTGTGTGAGGGATTTCTTACTTGGTGTCTACCCCACTAAAAACTAGAAAAAACCCTAATATGGATTCTACAAGAACCAACTGCGAATGATTCTTACAAAAATCCTCTCTAATCCTCCATACTTTGTATCTCCACCATATGTACCCACTCCTACGTTCCCATGGCCCAGGTGTCATCCTTTAGGTCGATTTTGGAAACTAGGGTTTTTCTCAGTAAGGGACTGTGCAATTTTTCCACATAGGGTTCATCTTTGCAAAATCATTGACTGAAGACTTATGGCTAGCATTCCAAGCTGGAACCTTCCTAGAAAAACTTGGAGGATTTCCCGCAACCCAGTTTTGTTGCACAGTTGGAATTCTATGCCCCTGGTAGGTTTCAAATAGGTGTCCCTGAAGGCCTTTGGGATGCGAGTTGTAACAAGCCATAGAATGATGATCATGGCTCGGATTGAGAAACCTTTGACTCCGTCGGATTCAAGACATCAGTATAGTGCTAGGGGTACCCCTCTCCTCCGGTCCCGAGGCTGAGCTATCATCTTTTAGGTCCATTCTGGAAACTAGGGTTTTGCTCAGTAAGGGACTATGCAATTTTCGCACATAGGGGTCAACTTTGTAAATAATCGACTGGGGACTTATGTCTAGCGTTCATGGATGGAAACTTCCTATACCCACTTGCAGGACTTCCCGAAACCTAGTTTTGTTGCACGGTTTGAATTCTATGCCCCCGGTAGGTATCCAACTAGTGTCCTTGAAGGCCTTTGGTATGCAAGTTGGAATAAGCCCTAGAATGATGGTTGTCTCTCGTAGCGACAAACCATCAAATCCATTGGATTTAGGACATTGGAATAGTTATAGTGTTTCCCCTCTCCTCCGATCCCATGGCCCAGGTGTCATCTTTTAGGTCCATTTTGGAAACTAGGTTTTTTCTTAGTAAAGGATAGTGCAATTTTTGCACATCGAGGTCAACTTTGCAAAATCATCGACCACAAACTTATGGCTAGTGTTCCCAGCTGGAACCTTCCTATACACACTTGTAGGACTTCCCAAAACCCGGTTTTGTTGCACGGTTGGAATTCTATGCCATCGGTAGGTATCCAAGTAGTGTCCCTAAAGGCCTTTGGGATGCAAGTTGGAACAAGCCATAGAATTATGATTGTGGATCGTATCGACAAAAGGTCATCTCTGTTGGATTCATGACATTAGGATAGTGCCAGGGGTGCCCCTCTCCTCTGGCCCCATGGCCCATATGTCATCTTTTACGTCCATTTTGGGAACTAGGTTTTGTTGAGTAAGGGATTGTGCAATTTTCGCACATAGGGGTCAACTTTGAAAAATCGTAGACCGGGGAATTACGGCTAGAGTTCCCAGCTAGAAACTTCCTACAAACACATGTAGGACTTATCGGAACCCTGTTTTGTTGCACGGTTGGAATTATATTCCCATGGTAGGTATCCAACTGGTGTCCCTGAAGGCCTTTGGGATGCGAGTTGGAACGAGCCATAGAATGATGACCATGGCTCGGAGCGAAAAACCATCAAAATCCATTTGATTAATGACATCGGGATAGTTCTAGGGGTGCCCCTCTCCTCTGTCCCCACGGCCCAGGTGTCATATTTTAGGTCCATTTTGGAAACTAGGGTTCTTATCAGTAAGGGACTATGCAATTTTCACACATAGGGTTCAACTTTGAAAAATCATTGATCGAGGAATTATGGCTAGCGTTCCCAGCTGGAACCTTCCTAGACACACTCACAGGACTTACTAGAACCCGGTTTTGTTGCATGGTTGGAATTCGATGCCCCCGTCAGGTATCCAACTAGTGTTCGTGAAGGCCTTTGGGATGCGAGTTGGAACGAGCCATAGAATGATGATCGTGGCTCGAATCGAAAAACCGTCAACTCCATTGGATTCAGGACATCCGGATAGTGATAGGGGTTCCCCTCTCCTCTGGTACCATGGCACAAGTGTCATCTTTTAGGTTTGTTTCAAAAACTAGGGTTTTGCTCAGTAAGGGACTGTGCAATTTTCACACATAGGAGTCAACTTTGCAAAAACACCAATCAAGGACTTATGGCTGGAGTTCCCAGTTGGAACCTTCCTAGACACACTTACAGGAACTCCCAGAACCCGGTTTTGTTGCATGGTTGGAATTCTATGCCCCCGGTAGGTATCCAATTGGTGTCCTTGAAGGCCTTTGGGATGCAAGTTGGAACAACCATAGAATGATGATTGTGGCTCAGATCAACAAATCATCAAATTTGTTGGATTCATGACATCTAGATAGTGCTAGGGGTGCCCCTCTCCTCTGGTCCCATGGCCCAAGTGTCAAATTTTAGGTCAATTTTGGAAACTAGGGTTTCGCTGAGTAAGGGACTGTGCAGTTTTGCACATAGGGATCAACTTTGTAAAATTTTGATTTTGAATCTAGAACTAGAAATTCAAAGAGTGGAAATCAAACCTACCACAATGAACCCTTGGTAGATTTATATGTCCTTAGTGTGCGACGTCATTTAACATCTTCTTAGTGTTCCATTATATTTGCATTTTGAGTAATTAAATGTCATTTTTAAGAATTCAAAGTTCGAAATAATAAATGGAGGAGATGTTTCATCGATGATATCCCTCTGATCCTTGCTAGGTTTGTTAGACCAAAGTCACCATTAACCTTTTCCATCAAGTTATCGGGTAATACTTTACAAATCACAATGAACAACCATTACATCATCATTTGTGTCAATCAAGTACATTCAATTTTAAATACTTTTTCATATGAGGATAATCCATCCTCTTTACAAACATACAAACATGAACATCTTATTTTCCTTCATCAAAACAACATTATCAAGGAATATCATTAAACTGGTTAGGTATTTCATTTTCCATGGATTCTGTATGATTACTTTTGCATTATGACAAGTGGAAAATGGACATATGAAAGAGGTAAAGCAAAAACCAGGGTCTTAAATAATACGGTTTAGTAAGGATACGGTTTATATATTCAACGATTTTATGAGAGTGAAGTCATGACCAGCTATTGGTTAGCATATTGGAATAAACTAGGGTCTTACAAACTAGGGTATACTTGTTCTATATTTGACCATACGTACATGAAGGTCCGATGAATTTTATTACACTTTAGTTCATGGATTTCTTTCCATTGTACTTGATACATTGCCATTGTTTTTAGCATTCTAGAGTAGGCACACTTCAACCGAACTTCATAGATGCTCATGTATGTATCGTTTGATAGCCAAATGTTTGTAATACAAAATATGGAAAAGTAGTTGGTCCTTCAATGACCTGTCAATGTACATGTATCCCTAAGTAAAACAATGTACATGTATGTCAAAATACATATATATGGTACTATGCAACATCAAAAATCAATCTTTTGCTTGTTTTTCCCCAACTTTCCTCTATCAACCATCTCCCTAGGATCACTCTGCATCTCAGGAGTCTGCAAAAAAAAGATCATTATTTTTGTCAAATAACTGTACTAATACCCTACCATTAACAAACTCAAAAAAGTAACATATGGCCAAATTATTTATGACAAACACTCACCAAATCCAGTCAGGGTATAACTGCTTGCAGTGTGCTCATGGAAGGCCTCTCTATAGTTGTTCTGTGCAAATAAAAGATCATATCTCAATTAATTCAACAATTCAACATTGATCAACATGTTTCGGTAAATTGAATAAAAATACTTGGTCATTAATGAACATATCACCACAAGAGGAGACTCGGTCACAACAATGGATTCATAGGAGGGGCCAGGCATTGCTGCTACTAATGGCTGTTGATGTATATGTAACTTCGGAATGTATTTCATCTGTATATTATATATATATTTATTGTACCCTTATAAGAGATGTGTTATTCCTCTATAAGGAAGTGTCGTCATGTGGATTGACAAGTGTCGCAAGTGTGTGTACTTGCCGAGGGGTTATTAGACCACCTTATGGGGTCGGCCCTGATTAATATATAATATAATGTGGGTGTATCTAAGTAGACAAGTCGGCCCCAGTAGGTCACTGGGCAAAAAGGTGAGTATAAATAGAGATAGGAGATCTCTATTTTACTCACTCGGAAAAAGTATCTATCTCTCTCTCTGAAAAGTAGCGCACTAGTGAGGAGGAGGAGGATCATCTGCTAGGAGACTATCTCAGTGTTATTTGGTTGTATTTTGGTTGAGCCATTGCTCTCTCTATCTCTGAGGAAGTTGTGGGGTTTTTCACCTTAGGGTTTTCCCCACGGAAACTCTATGTCTCTTGTCTCTATGCTTTTGATTCTTGTGATGCTTGTGATGCTTGTCATATTATGATTGTCATGCATTGATATACTGTAGATGTTATTCTCTCAGCAAAGATCCTATAGTATTGTGATTTAATACTGAAAATTTAACATGGTATGAGAGCCTAACTGAGAAGAAGACATTTTGCAGTGACAGAAGCTTGTATTCCTTGTTTATTGGGTTTCTCTCCACAGATTTTTGAAATTCAGTATAGTAGATTGGATCTACTCATCAAGGCGCATCTTTCTGTCCAATCAAATTTTAGTTCCGAGCATTTTCAGTTTTGGCCCTAAAAATTAGGGTTTCCACAAAAATAGGAATTTATGGAAACTGAAGGTACAGCTGGAAGCTCCTTGCAAAAATCGAAGGTTTGAGCATTGGATCGAGTTTTTTGGCTGGGTAGATCTCCGGGAAACTCAAACCCTAATTCAGGGCTCTCCCTAGTGAACCCGGGAGGACAAAAAGGCAATTCTGAAGGGCAAGACTTTGCTGATCTCAAATTCTGAATGTACTAGGCTGATCAGCTCTCCAAGGCGCATCTTTCTATCCTTTCGGAATTTTGAAATTCACATTTTGAATTTTTAGGGTTTCTTTGACAAACCCTAATCCGGGACCAGATCCAGTTTTCAGCACTTCAAGTGGTAAGTTCTAAATCTTTTCTATTTCCATTTGAAGTACTCTTAAAGATGTCTCTTCACACCAAGCTTGAGGATAATCTTGAAGGGGCTGATAACTTCCGAGCCTGGAAGTATAGGATTGGGCTAATCCTGGAAGAGAATGAGTTGGACTCATATGTGAAAGAAGACATCCCTATCCCAGAGGATGAAGAGGCCAAGGTATTGCACAAGAAGAACTTGGTCAAGGCAAAGAGAATCATTGCTGATTCTATCAAAGATCATCTCATACCCCATGTGTCTTCTCTCAAGACACCCAAAGAGATGTTTGAATCTTTGACCAAGCTATTTGAAGGAAAGAACATAAATCGGAAGATGACCCTGCGGAACCAATTGAAAGCAGTAAAGTTTCAGAATGGAGAAACCATTCAATCTTACTTTTCAAGGGTCTCTCAGATCAAGGAACAATTAGAAGCAGTAGATGAAATGGTGGAGAATGGTGAGGTGGTGATGACTACTCTAAATGGCCTACCTAGGTCATGGGATTCCTTTATTCAAGGAATTTGTGCAAGGAAGAAATTGATCTCGTTCAACAGATTGAGGGAAGAATGCTCTCAAGAAGAAGCTAGACTTATAGCTCGTGAGGAAAAGATGGGAGGAGAAGATCAAGCTCTTGTAGCCCACACCAAAAGAAGAAAAACCAAGAAGGATCACCCTCACCCCAAAAAGATTCCATCAAAAGAGTAAGAAGGACCTAAGATGCTTCACATGCAATGAGAAGGGTCACTTTGTTTCAGATTGTCCCAAGAACAAAAGGGATAATAAGAACAACTCCAGTAAGAAGAAGAAAGGCAGCAAAAGAAGGTTTCATGCTCATGCTGCCGAAGATGATGAACCTCCAAAGAAGAAGGCTAGGGTAGAAAGTAGTAGTGATGATGACTCATCAAGTGAAGAAGAATATGTTCTAATTTCCGCTCTTACAGGTACCATCTCCCATGGATGTAATGATTGGTTGATTGATAGTGGGGCTTCCAAACACGTGACTGGGTTTAAAGAATCCTTTGTGAACCTATCTGAACATGAATCACCCCATAAGGTGAAACTTGGGGATGATTATCAATACCCAATCAAAGGAAGTGGTGAAGCCTCCTACAACCTAGATTCTGGAAAATCATTGAAGATGAAGGAAGTACTTTATGTACCTGGGCTCAAGAAGAACTTACTCTCCATTTCTGCATTAGATGCAAAAGGTATGAGGGTTGCATTTGTGGATGGCCAAGTCCTAATGTGGCCAAAGGGAAAGACCATAGATGATGCAGTAGTGATTGGAAAGCAAGAGGGGGTTTTGTACAATTTGAAGGGACAACCTGAACATGCCATGGTGACATAAATACAAAGATTCATCCATAGTCATGGATCACATAGAGGTATGTATAATTTGTTTTTGCAAAAGTTAACTAATGAGTTATGCAGGTCATTGAAGAGAACAAGAACACATTGCTAGACATAACTAGCAAATATGGTGACCAAGTATGTGTTTCTTATATCATAGGATCTATCATATAAGTATGCATGGCATGATTGATGATGATTGTTCATAAAGTCATAAGTTTGAATAATCATGGGCATATGCATATTATGTGTCTTACCTTAATTAATAATATGACTAACCAGAAGAGTCATAGGTTTGAGTAATTACAAGTTTAGACATGTTATGTTTCTTATGATATGACTAACCATAAGAGTCCTATATAAACCTTGAATGCTAATGCTTATTATTTCTATTTGAAATGATCATGACTATACATACTTGAGATTATTGTGTTTTAATGAATGTATGATTTTGTATGAGATCACCAGGATAACACAATCATGATACTAATAAGCATGCATAGGGACCAAGGATGAATATGAGTTCAAGAACAGGTAATCCAGGAAGCAAAGATCAAGAGGGAGCACACTCCAATGGTTTCTGCAAGGGTGCAGATATTCAGAGGGAGTTGTCCATCTCTCTACATTCCACAACAAGAAGGTGTAGAAGGACTCCAGCAGCTCCTGCAAAGAAGAAAAGACTCAGAGGGAGTCCACCCAACAAACAAACAAAGATAAGTATTTTAATTTTTTTGCATATTTGTTTGCTTAAATAAAATTGTTCAATGATGTATATGCTCATGTTCCTAGACTTAGGATATGTATTGTGCATATTAGAATGATTGAATTAATGAACAGTATACTACTAATATGCATGTGTTGGGTAAGTGGCCTATGGCACTGTACAACATTCCATTGCTACTTATCTAGAATGAAACCTCTTTGCTGACATGTTGGGAGTTGTGCACACTCTTAACAATGTTCTGGTAGAGATTGGAAGGCATCTAGAAAGTTACGGGATATGGATAAATGTTGTATTGAAGCATTGGCTAAGATAATTGCATGACTGTATGACATATTTCTTCATGTGTAAGAATTTGTTCTGAAAATTATGAGATGTTTCTAATCATGCAATTTAACCTGTTTTGTAGGAAAGACCGTATATCTTCACCTACAAAAGGACTACAACATTTGTTCCAGCAACAAAGATATCTATTGAATATATTGAAGTTCCCAGGATCTGGGATGAAGAAATGGAATGCCATGATCCGACGATCATGAAGAATGATGTTTGTGATGCGATCCCAAGAGCTAAAGGGAAGTCTGTTGTGACTTCCAAATAGAACTTTCAGATCAAGCATGTTGCAGATGGCAGCATAGAGAAATATAAAAGTGATGAAATAGAAGATACACCAGATGGATTCAAGACAGCTTTCTTGAATGGTGTAGTTGAAGAAGAAGTAGCCACTTGGTTCTGAGACACATGATAGGAAATCATATATGTGCAGAACTTGGTATGGTGAAGATAGATTAATTGCCGACACGCAGCGGAAGCTTACTACCGAGTTCGAGATGAAGAACTTGGGGATGATGCACTATTTGTTTTTGGCATGGAGGTGTGGCAGAGTGCAGAAGGAATCTTCGTTGGACAAGGGAAGTATGCAGTAGAGATCCTAAAGAGGTTCAGGATGATGGATTGCAAGGCCATGGCCACACCTATGGCATCAAATCTAAAGCTTCTATGTGATGCTTCATCTGAGCCGGTTGATGTCTCTTTGTATCGTCAGATGATTGGGTCCTTGATGTACCTGACGAACACTAGACCAGACATTTGCTTTGCTGTGAACACATTGAGCCAGTTCCTGACGGATTCGAGGAGTGTTCACCTGGTTGCTATAAATCATGTTCTGAGGTACCTGAAGGGTACAGTGGATTATGGGCTCAGGTATGCGGCGAATCAAAAGTTTAACCTGCAGGGTTATGTTGATTCAGATTGGGCTGGCAGTGCTGCAGATAGGAAGAGCACATCTGGGTGTTGCTTCAGTATGGGATCAGGTGTGATCTCTTGGTTTAGCAGGAAGCAGTCCTGCGTAGCACTGAGTACAGCTGAGGCAGAGTATGTTGCATCCAGCTCAGCTAGTTGTGAGGCAGTATGGCTACGGAAGCTACTGTCTGAGTTATTTGATCTCCCGTTGGAGGCTACTGGTATCTTCTGTGATAACCAGAGTTGTGTGAAGCTGTCCGAGAACCCAGTGTTTCATGACAGGTCGAAACACATAGAGATCGAATATCACTATATCAGGGATATGGTGCATAGAGGAGCTGTGAAGCTTCTGTATGTTGCGACGGATGAGCAGATTGCAGATGTGCTGACGAAGCCACTAGCCAGAGTGAAGTTCGAGTACTTCAGAGAGAGGCTTGGCGTTCTTCAGATCGAGGACACTTCGAGGCATTAGAGAGATTTTGAGGTAAAAAAAGGGCCTCCTAAGAGATGTACTACAAAAATATGAGATATATTAAAATATTATGAATTGGGGGTTTTATGGGGTAGGTATATATGACAAGTCACCTCCCACACTATTTTCTATGCACAATATAAATAACCATGGTTGAGTTACTTTTCAAAATTCACTAGAAATAAAATTAATAAAATAAGTCTACATTGATGTGACTAAGATTCATTGTAAATTCCCAAAAATGTATTGTCCTTTAATATTTATTTGTCTTGAACTTGCAAATGAAATTAAATAATAAAAAACATTTTTAAGAGCTTTTTTAAAAAATTTATGTTGACTTTTTATATTTAGTACTTTTCTCATGAATTTAATAATGTAATTTAATTGAGAATTTATTTACATGTAAAATGTCAATAATATTATTATAATCCACATTGCATTATTATTATTATTATTATTATTTATTAAATCTATTATTATTCTTTATTAGTTTGACATTATGTTATTAAATAGAATGGAGTGAATATATAATTTAAAATTAAAAACATAAAAATGATAATATATTATTTTATAAAAAAATGTGAAAGGACTTTCTTTATAAATTAAGAGTACTTCACTTGAAAATGACAATAATATTATTTTATGTGAAAGTGTGAAAAGACATTCATCATGAGTACTTTATTTGAAAATGACAATAATATTATTTTATGAAAAGACTATCATTATGAGTACTTTACTTTATGACTTAAAAGTACTTACACCACTACCTTGGTTAACTATGTGTTTTCATCCACCATAGAAAATTTGACAAATAAGCATTCTTAACTCATGCAATGCCACCTCACCAAGGGGGATGATGTCATCTACTAGAATGTGATTGGTTGTATTTTATAGTACATTTTCTTTGTTTTGAGGCCCTTTTTTGACCTCAAAATTTCTCTAATGAAGAAGTGATGGACACATTTGCTGAAGCCATTCCAAGCATGTTGGAAGGAGGATCCTTCACATGGCTGTGGATGTAAGCGCTGGATAATGGGCATCAGGATGATGTTTTGGTTTCTGCTGGATATGATCAGTTGGATCATTTTTATGTATGTATGTACACATCATGTTGGATGCTGGATATGATCAGTTGGATCATTTTTATGTATGTATGTACGCATCATGTTGGATGCTGGATATGATCAGTTGGATCATTTATGTATGTATGCATCATGTTGGATGCTGGATATGATCAGGTGGATCATTTATGTATGTATGTGCATCATGTTGGATGCTTGGACCATGTATCTGTATATGTATCAGGTGGATACATTGTATGATCAGGTGGATCATGTATGGTGATATGTATCATGTATCAGGTAGATACTTGGTATGCATCAGGTGGATGCATTAATGATCAGGTGGATCATGTATGATGATATGTATCAGGTAGATACTTGGTATGCATCAAGTGGATGCATTGATGATCAGGATGATCATGGATGATGAGCTTCAGGATGTTGCTCCAGATGACATGCAGCAGGATGTTGCAGTGATGATCAGGATGATCATGGATGATGAGCTTCAGGATGTTGCTCCAGATGACATGCAGCAGGATGTTGCAGTGATGATCAGGATGATCATGGATGATGAGCTTTAGGATGTTGCTCCAGATGAAATGCAGCAGGATGTTGCAGTGATGATCAAGATGATCATGGATGATGAGCTTCAGGATGTTGCTCCAGATGACATGCAGCAGGATGTTGCAGTGATGATCAGGATGATCATGGATGATGAGCTTCAGGATGTTGCTCCAGATGACATGCAGCAGGACGTTGCAGTGATGATGATCAGGACGATCATGAGTACATCAGGATGATGTATGGTGAGTATCAGGTTGATACTCTATGGCCGTGGATCAGGTTGTGCAGATGAGCATGTCTGGGAGATCCTATAGGTCGGAGTTGTGTACCCGTAATAGCCTGGGATGCTCTTTCGAGACATTGCTCTGGGAGGACATGTAATAGCGCCTTGGGAGATCTCAGTTCGGAGTTGTGTACCCGTAACATCCTGAGATGCTCTTGCGAGGTTTTGTCCTATGGCATGTAATTTGGGCCCTGGGAGATTTCAGGTCGGAGTTGTGTACCCGTAACATCCTGAGATGCTCTTGCGAGGTTTTGCCATGAACACATGTAATTTGTGCCCTGGGAGATTTCAAGTCGGAGTTGTGTACCCGTAACATCCTGAGATGCTCTTGCTAGGTTTTGTGGTGGACCACATGTAATTTGTGCCCTGGGAGATTTCAGGTCAGAGTTGTGTACCCGTAACATCCCGAGATGCTCTTTCGAGGTTTTGTGGTGGGGTCACATGTAATAGCGCCCTGGGAGATCCTACAGGTTGGAGTTGTGTACCCGTAATATCCTGGGATGCTCTTTCGAGGTTTTGTGACGCACGTAATAAGTCCTGAGGATTCCACAGTATGGCCAGTGATGACGAAGACCTGCAGGTGGTGGGCCTACATCCAGTATGAAAAAGGACTGGCTCTGTAGAACTTCCTATGACGAGTAGAGTCAGAGATTGGTTGAGATAGTAGCAGCAGTGACGATGATGATGACGATGCATCGATGACGATGATCCAGAGAAGAAGACTTGTCTAGCAGATCTGTGTTGAGAAATACCTTCCTAGTTAAGAGGGAGTGTTGATGTATATGTAACTTCGGAATGTATTTCATCTGTATATTATATATATATTTATTGTACCCTTATAAGAGATGTGTTATTCCTCTATAAGGAAGTGTCGTCATGTGGATTGACAAGTGTCGCAAGGGTGTGTACTTGCCGATGGGTTATTAGACCACCTTATGGGGTCGGCCCTGATTAATATATAATATAATGTGGGTGTATCTAAGTAGACAAGTCGGCCCCAGTAGGTCACTGGGCAAAAAGGTGAGTATAAATAGAGATAGGAGATCTCTATTTTACTCACTCGGAAAAAGTATCTATCTCTCTCTCTGAAAAGTAGCGCACTAGTGAGGAGGAGGAGGATCATCTACTAGGAGACTATCTCAGTGTTATTTGGTTGTATTTTGGTTGAGCCATTGCTCTCTCTATCTCTGAGGAAGTTGTGGGGTTTTTCACCTTAGGGTTTTCCCCACGGAAACTCTGTGTCTCTTGTCTCTATGCTTTTGATTCTTGTGATGCTTGTGATGCTTGTCATATTATGATTGTCATGCATTGATATACTGTAGATGTTATTCTCTTAGCAAAGATCCTATAGTATTGTGATTTAATACTGAAAATTTAACAATGGCTACAATCATGAAATGGGGAAATAGTTAGACAAGCATGAATAAACAATATAGTAACATGGCTATATACTATGCATTGTAATTGTTGAAATAGTTACCTCTGTATGACATGTTTCTATTATAGATGCGGCATTAACTGCAACATTAATGACCCTTGTTAGGTGAGGGGTAGATGGATCTCTCATGTGTCTACTATAGAGGACATTCACAAACTTTCTAGGAGTGCATCTTCTCTTATACACTTGTCCCTTTTACACATTTGGACTACGAGGAGAGGCAAATGCTACCTGTTTCCTAAATATATAAGTTTGGTGACTACAATCACCAATTACTAACGTAGTTAGAAATGCATTGGTCAATGAAAGAGCATTTATTAACAAACTGACAATGATGAAATACATATCGATGTACTGTATACTTCAATCAATTCTAAGAAACGTGCTGCCACCTATTGTGTCTCTATGGGCATGTTAATGCTTGTATTCCCACTAGGGGGGAGATCACTAGATGAAATCATTTCCCTCCGAGGGGGCTCTATAACCTACAATTTAGAAAGTTGTAAATATTAGATCGTGTAGCATTAAGTAAGTAACGTGTGATAACAAACTAACATGTATTAAAATAATGTCATGTTGAAATAGTTACCTCAGTGTCAGTTGTTGTCTCTGAAGGTATGAAAACATCTTGTACATCAGACAGCTCTAGTGCATGAGCCTCTGCACTATCCTCTACATCATCAGTGTAAAAGTCTTTCCCTTCATTCCCTTCTTGTAGCAACTACAAGTTTAAAAATCATTAAAAATATTAGCAATCTATATATGTGTATAGTAAGGAAAAATAATTTACAAATGACACTAAATTGTTAACCATTTACTTACCTGTGTAAAATACCCAGTAAAGCTATCATTTGTTTGGATAGGACCAAATCAAGGATGGCCGCATAATTTGCATGGGTGGGGATCTCGGCTGTGCTCATGAGGTGTAGGTCTAGTGCCACTACTACATGCTCCTCGGCCACTGGAAGGTGGTGGCTCTACCCCACCGAGAGGTGGTGGATCTACCCCACTTTGAAGTGGTGGATATACTCCACCCATAGATGGTGGCTCTGATGGCTCTTCCTGGTATGTAGCTTGAATATTCGTGTTATGGCGAACAACTTCCTATGCCAACAATAGGAATTACTGATGCATCTATGGCACCAAATAATGTGCAGGAAACACATCTAGCCTGTGTAGCTACTTGCGAGGTGGAGCTACTGGGAGATTGGGATCTATGTGGATCACATTAGGACATTGTTGAGGCATACCCATCCCAACTGCTTGGTACTCCAAGATATCAAAATAATTAACATGCTTCCCCAAAACAAATTTTGCGTACATGTTTCTAAGAAAATATAGACGGATTTCCTCGTTGTTATGTGGTAGTATATCAAATACCATGTACCATCAGTCCATCCAATTATATATGAATGGTTGATATGTACACCACTTGATAGAAATATGTTTTTTCTTTACATTCGGTATTTCATGTATCTGTGGATATCTAAAAAGGGAAAAGATATGTTGTTTCGTTATCTTCAACTTCTTAACTTATTCATAGCTAATGCCATCAGCATATTCTTGCCTCTTTCTCTCTCTGTATGTAGCAATATCTTTTAGTGCACCATTTGACCTACTAAAGGTCTCTATCATTGAATCCAAATTGGATGCAAGCATACGGTGCCTATCATCAACAATTGTTATTGAGGCTCGAATGTCTCTGAGCCTCTAAATTTCTATTTGGATGTCTGAATGTGCATCCATGGTCGTCACCCCAATCAAAAAATAAAAAAACAAATCATTAGAAACATATACATGTGCTATAATGACATATCTCAAAAATGAAAAATGTAAAAACTTTGTGCAAGAATGAATACATTACAAACATAAATAACATCAGAATATACTATAGTAAAAACTACATGTAAACCAAAGTGGAAGGTGAGAATCAAGTACATGTAAATTGATTAACGATCGATGGGGAAGAGCTCTGTCACATACCCAAGTTCTAGACATTTTATGTTATGAAGAAAACATTATTTTTTATTTTTATTGTATAGTTTTATGACTATTTACCAAGTGGGGTCAAGGATGACTGTAATTAATTACTTTTAATATTGTATTATTAATAAATAAAAGTGGAGACAATCATCCAAAGGAGACTGTTGAATGAGTGTTCACTAACCCACTAGGAGGAATGGACTAGGGTGGAGAGAAAAATAACACTTGGCAGCATCCTCAACTCACTTCTAACTGTTGCATGGGGCAACTTCCCTACTTTTATGGTCATGTTCCCCAAGAAAGTGGAACTGAGCAGGTGGCTCATTTACTAATAAAACTGACCGAAGACCTAGGCATGATTTTTATCTACCCATTGAATTCAGTAGGGGGTTGTTCATTCTTACCTTGTCATAATTTCTAAGGACAAGAGATTCGATGAGGGGAAGGTTAGAAGTGATTCAATGAACTAAGACTGCATTCTGAACTAGTGCAGCCACATTGCTGAGTTAAATATTGCTAAAAGCAGGAAGTACTACTGTCAAGTGCTACTACTGAGTTGCAAATGAATTTACTCCATTTCTCCACACAGTATCTTTGTCCTGGTGATTCAGTGAACAAGATCGGGGGTCCTAAGGCACGTAACTTAGTTGTCTTCGGGAGAAGGTTTGGTGGAACGAGCTCCTTTGGTTGTTTGTCTCTACTATAGTTACCAAGTTCAAATTGTGTTATCTTATTTATTTTCTGTCAAAGTATACTAATGATCTGAATGTATTATGTTATCGGTTTTCTAATTATTTCTAAGTATCTTAGACTACTAATAAATGTTTTACTTCTGTAAATGTATCAACTTTGAAAATTCATATATCATTTAGGTTAAAATGCTAGACGATTAAATTGATAAAAGATACAATAAAATGCTTCCCTACATTTTTCCACACACTATTTCAGTGTCGTACTCTAGTATAGGGAAGAGTATTTAAAATAGATCAGAATGATGATATACTGTTAATAGATTCAAATGGTGTGGTTTCATAAATAAATCTATATTAGTTTCAGTACTTAAATACTGTCTTATTTTCAGTAGACATCTCAGAAGTTAACTAGGAAACATATGTATTTTCAGTGCATATGCTTAACAACAAAACCCCTGATTTTTATTCATAACAGTTTAATATTCTAAGTATTTCTTTTATGAATGTTAAACTCTAGCAAATACAATTATTCGAATCAAAATAATTTATACAAAGTTTCTTTTAGATACCAACTCACTATATAAATAATAACATTACATACATCGAATTATACTCTTAAAAAAACCATTACAGAGAACATGTTTAAGTTAAAACACTGACTTTACAAAACCTATAATATCGAAACTCATAGTGCAAGTCTTTTAGAATCAAAACGAAGTTTAGACACTACAGTAAAGGAATAGTAATCATACATCTTTATACATTATTGTAATTATGACATAGTGTCACCTTATTACAAATACATACTTAAATATATAATACAAAACAAATAGAAACTATTAAATATTGTTGATGTATATGTAACTTCGGAATGTATTTCATATATATGTATATTGTATTCCTATAGAGATGGTATTATTCCTCTATACGGAAGTGTCATTATTTATATTGTAAGTGTCGTAACTTATACTTGATGGGTTATTAGACCACCTTGTTTGGGGTCGGCCCTGTATAAGTCATGTGGGTCAAAGGGTTATTAGACCACCCTATTGGGGGTCGGCCATGTGGGTCAAAGGGTTATTAGACCACCCTATGGGGGGTCGGCCCAGTCAGCATTATATTATGTGGTTAAGTTCGAGCCTACATGAGTTAGGTAAAAAGGCAAGTCAAGTCAAGTATAAATAGAGTGCGGGAGGCACTCTATTTGCTCACTCACTTCTCACACATGCACTCAAGGAGGAGTGGCGCACTTATGGAGGAGGAGGATCTGCTGCTAGGTTGTGTCTATCTCTTATGGTTGGTTGTATCATTGCTCTATCTATCTCTGAGGAAGTTATTGGGGTTTTTCACCTTTATGGTTTTCCCCAAGTAAATCTTTGTGTCTCTTGTGTGCTTGCATTATTGTCTCCATGATTGATATGCTGTAGATATGCTGTACATGTTGTTCTCTCAGTTAAGATCCTAGATCAGATTGAAGTAAATTCTGAAAATTTAACATGGTATTAGAGCTAGCCTGAAAGAAGGCATGATATGGCATGTATGACACTTGTTGCACTTACAATGTTAGGGCTTGATATAGCAAAAACCAGTCATCGTAGCACTTTCGCTATAAATCCGTTTTGGCGAAGTTTTCGGATCTGAAATTGTTACAGGACTAATATTAAATCTCCAGGTACCTTGTGTCCAAAGGACAACCTCTAATTCGTTGCACTTTGTGATTTATGATCTGTAAAATATAGGGTTTCTGCCTCTTCCAGATCTGAGTCAAAATCAGGTGACCTTGGGAAAAAGGTCATAACTTGGGATAGGAAGGTCCAAATGAAATTTCGTGAAAAGTGACAGGTAGTACACAGATTGTACTATCTCATAAAACTTTTTCAGAGTCCGAAGCTGAAACAGTGACACGTGTCACATCGTACAAGTTCGCTCTCCTGAATTATCCCAAATAGAAACTATTAAATATTGTTGATGTATATGTAACTTCGGAATGTATTTCATATATATGTATATTGTATTCCTATAGAGATGGTATTATTCCTCTATACGGAAGTGTCATTATTTATATTGTAAGTGTCGTAACTTATACTTGATGGGTTATTAGACCACCTTGTTTGGGGTCGGCCCTGTATAAGTCATGTGGGTCAAAGGGTTATTAGACCACCCTATTGGGGGTCGGCCATGTGGGTCAAAGGGTTATTACACCACCCTATTGGGGGTCGGCCCAGTCAGCATTATATTATGTGGTTAAGTTCGAGCCTACATGAGTTAGGTAAAAAGGCAAGTCAAGTCAAGTATAAATAGAGTGCGGGAGGCACTCTATTTGCTCACTCACTTCTCACACATGCACTCAAGGAGGAGTGGCGCACTTATGGAGGAGGAGGATCTGCTGCTAGGTTGTGTCTATCTCTTATGGTTGGTTGCATCATTGCTCTATCTATCTCTGAGGAAGTTATTGGGGTTTTTCACCTTTATGGTTTTCCCCAAGTAAATCTTTGTGTCTCTTGTGTGCTTGCATTATTGTCTCCATGATTGATATGCTGTAGATATGCTGTACATGTTGTTCTCTCAGTTAAGATCCTAGATCAGATTGAAGTAAATTCTGAAAATTTAACATGGTATTAGAGCTAGCCTGAAAGAAGGCATGATATGGCATGTATGACACTTGTTGCACTTACAATGTTAGGGCTTGATATAGCAAAAACCAGTCATCGTAGCACTTTCGCTATAAATCCGTTTTGGCGAAGTTTTCGGATCTGAAATTGTTACAGGACTAATATTAAATCTCCAGGTACCTTGTGTCCAAAGGACAACCTCTAATTCGTTGCACTTTGTGATTTATGATCTGTAAAATATAGGGTTTCTGCCTCTTCCAGATCTGAGTCAAAATCAGGTGACCTTGGGAAAAAGGTCATAACTTGGGCTAGGAAGGTCCAAATGAAATTTCGTGAAAAGTGACAGGTAGTAAACAGATTGTACTATCTCATAAAACTTTTTCAGAGTCCGAAGCTGAAACAGTGACACGTGTCACACCGTACAAGTTCGCTCTCCTGAATTATCCCAAAACAGGTCACGTTGCGACACTTGGCATAACTCTCTCTTAGAGAATCCAATTGAGGTCAGATCTATTAGGATGGAAAGCTAACAGGCCAAGCTATCTCAAGGAACGTTTTCAGAGGCCGAAGTTCAAACAATGACACGTGGTATGCCGTACAAGTTCGCTCTCCTGAATTATCCCAAAACAGATCACGTTGCGACACTTGGCATAACTCTCTCTCAGAGAATCCAATTGAGGTCAGATCTATCAGGATGGAAAGATAACAGGTCAGGCTATCTCAGGAAATTTTTTCAGACCCTGTGGATCAAAACGTTCAGAGTTACACCAGAAACAATCAGGTACATATTTATGTCAAAACAGAATTATTTTTGAGTACCTTCATTCATGGCTTCCAGAATTTAGGGCTTTGAAGAATGTTGGAATTTTTGTAATCGGAGACCATGGATGAATGATACTCATCAAAATAAAAATTTAGAGACCAATATTAGAATTTTTGGTTAGGCAGAAGGCCGGGTTTGATCAGATCCTAGTTTGGGACTTTGATCAGAAAAGTGGAAAATTAGGGCTTCTATAAAAATGGGAATTTTTGAAATCTGTGACCACGGCTGGAAGCTCCTCAGAAATAAATAAGCTTAGAGCTTTGGATCAAACCTTTTGATTGGGTAGAAGAGTGGGCTTCATCAAACCCTAGTTCAGGGTCACGTCCAGTGAATCTAGAAGTTTCAAAGGCAAATTGAGGAGTGAAACTTTGCAGTTTTCAAATTCTGAATATACCAGCTTGATCAACTCATCAAGGTGCATATTTCTATCCTTTCGGAAGTTTGAAATTCAAAGTTTGAATTTTTGGGGTTTCTCTGACAAACCCATATCTAGCTCCAGGTCCAGTTCTTGCAAATCAAGTGGATTGGGTTAATCCTAGAAGAAGATGGATTAATCATCTGCATGAGTGAAGAAGTTCCTGTTTCAGAGGGAGATGAGGCTAAGGCCTTACATAAGAAGATTACAAGCGATCTCGACAGGTATGACTCATCGAGGTATGTTTCGATATTTGTCCATGATTAAGTTTATGGTATGTTTGTCTTCATGTTATTACAGTTAGTACAATTTTGATTTTAGATTTGTTGTATCACCTTAACAAAATTATGAATGCATGATAGAAGATATTCATTGGTTAGGGTGTTGACACTTATGATTGTACCAATGCATTATGGTGTTGTATGAGGTTTATGTTGTCTACTAACATGAAAGGTACACCAAGAAAGACAAATTATGTTCTGGTCCAAGAACATATGATCATGATAACATGAGGACAAAGATTCATCCATTGTCATGGATCTCATAGAAGATCCATTTACGAGGTATGTATAACTTGGTTTTGTAATAGTTAACCTATGAGATATACAGGTTACTAGCACAAGTCATTGAAGAAGAACAAGAAGACATCATGTGAGTATGTTAGACATAAATAGCTAGCATGCTAATCCATGTATGTTTTTCCTATATCAAGATAGAATCCTACCTTGTGTTAGGATCTTATACTGTTGTTGATAATGATTATTCATGAAGTCATAGGTTTGAATAATCATGATTGTATGCATATTATGTTTCTTACCATAATTGATGATATGACTAACCAAAAGAATCATGATGGTATAGGTTTGAATAATCACAGGTTTTATGCATTTTATATCTCTTATCTTGATTGATGATTCAACTAATCTAAAGAGTCATAGGTTTGAGTAATTACAGGTTTAGACATGTTATGTTTCTTATAATTTAACTAACCATAAGAATCCTACATAAACCTTGAATGCTAATGCTTATTATTTCTGTTTGAAATGATCATGACTATACATGCTTGAGATTATTGTGTTTTAATAGTATACTAATGAATGTATGATTTTATATGAGATCACAAGGATAACACATTCATGATACTAATAAGCATTCATAGGGACCAAGGATGAATATGAGATTCAAGAACAGGTAATCCAGGAAGCAAAGATCAAGAGGGAGTACACTCTAGTGGTTTATGCAAGGATGCAGATATTCAGAGTGAGTTGACCATCTCTCTACATCCCACAACAGAAAGGTGTAGAAGAAGCTACTTCAGATTAGGACTCCAGCAGCTCCTGCAAGGAAGCAAAGACTCAGAGGGAGTCCACCCAACGAACAAACAAAGATAAGTATTTGAATTGTCATTTCTTAAATAATACTGTTCAATAATGTATATACTGATGTTCCTAGAATTAGGTTGTGTATTATGCATATTAGAATAATTGCATTGATGAACAGTATACTCCTAATATGCATGGGTAAGTGGCCTATGGCACTGTACAACATTCCATTGCTACTTATCTAGAATGAAACCTCTTTGCTGACATGTTGGGAGTTGTGCACACTCTTAACAATGTTCTGGTAGAGATTGGAAGGCATCTAGAAAGTTATGGGATATGGATAAATGTTGTATTGAAGCATTGACTAAAATAATTGCATGACTGTATGACATATTTCTTTATGTGTAAGAATTTGTTTTGAAAACTATGAGATGTTTTCTAATCACGCAATTTAACTTGTTGTGTAGGAAAGATCGTATGTCATCTCCTACAAAAGAAGAACTACAACATTTGTTCAGCAACAAAATTATCTATTGAAGATATTGAAGTTCCCAGGATCTGGGATGAAGAAATGGAATGACATGATCCGTCGATCATGAAGAATGATGTTTGGGATGTAGTCCCAAGATGTGAAGGGAAGTTTGTTATGATTTCCAAATGGAACTATCAGATGGCAACATTGAGAAATATAAAAGTAATGAAATAGAAGATGCACCAGATGGATTTCAAGACAACAAGGTGCAGTCATATATGTGTGCAGAACTTGGTATGGTAGGATAGACAGTTTTCTATCCATTTTGGGCTTTACCAAGAGTAAAGCGGGTTCCAACCTTTACTACAAGGTTGAGGAAGGAAATCCAGTGATACTACTATGTGGATGACCTGTTTGTATCAGGTGAGGATAGATTGATTGCCGACACACAGCGGAAGCTTGCTGCTGAATTCGATATGAAGAACTTGAGGATGATGCACTATTTGTTTTTGGCATGGAGGTGTGGCAGAATGTAGATGGAATCTTCCTTGGACAAGGGAAGTATGCAGTAAGAGATCCTGAAGAGGTTCAGGATGATGGACTACAAGGCCATGGCCACACCTATGGCATCCAATCTGAAGCGTATGTGTGATGCTTCATCTGAGCCGGTTGATGTCTCTATGTATCGTCAGATGATTGGGTCCTTGATGTACCTGACGAACACGAGACCAGATATTTGCTTTGCTGTGAACACATTGAGCCAGTTCCTGATGGATCCGAGGAGTGTTCACCTAGTTGCTGTAAAGCATGTTCTGAGGTACCTGAAGGGTACAGTGGATTATGGACTCAGGTATGAGGTGGATCAAAAGTTTAACCTACAAGGTTATGTTGATTCAGATTGGGATGGTAGTGCTGCAGATAGGAAGAGCACATCTGGGTGTTGCTTCAGTATGGGATCAGGTGTGATCTCTTGGTTTAGCAGGAAGCAGTCCTGCGTAGCACTGAGTACAGCTGAGGCAAAGTATGTTGCATCCTGTTCAGCTAGTAGTGAGGCAGTATGGCTACGAAATCTACTGTCTGAACTATTTGATCTCCCCTTGGAGGCTACTGGTATCTTCTGTGATAACCAGAGTTGTGTGAAGCTGTCCGAGAACCCAGTGTTTCACGACAGATCGAAACACATAGAGATCAAATATCACTATATCAGGGATATGGTGCAGAGAGGAGCTGTGAAGCTCCTGTATGTTGCGACGGACGAGCAGATTGCAGATGTGCTGACGAAGCCACTAGCCAGAGTGAAGTTCGAGTACTTCAGAGAGAGGCTTGGCGTTCTTCAGATCGAGGACACTTTGAGGAAGAAGTGATGAACACATTTGCTGAAGCCATTCCAAGCATGTTGGAAGGAGGATCCTTCACATGGCTGTGGAAGTAAGCACTGGATAATGGGCATCAGGATGATGTTCTAGTTTCTGCTTGGATATGATCAGTTGGATCATTTATGTATGTATGCATCATGTTGGATGCTGGATATGATCAGTTGGATCATTTATGTATGTATGCATCATGTTGGATGCTGGATATGATCAGTGGATCATGTGTATGTATATGCATCATGTTGGATGCTTGGACCATGTATCTGTATATGTATCAGGTGGATACATTGTATGATCAGGTGGATCATGTATGGTGATATGTATCATGTATCAGGTGGATACATTGTATGATCAGGAGGATCATGTATGATGATATGTATCAGGTAGATACTTGGTATGCATCAGGTGGATGCATTGATGATCAGGTGGATCATGCAGCAGGATGTTGCAGTGATGATCAGGATGATCATGGATGATGAGCTTCAGGATGTTGCTCCAGATGACATGCAGCAGGACGTTGCAGTGATGATGATCAGGACGATCATGAGTACATCAGGATGATGTACGGTGAGTATCAGGTTGATACTTTGTGGTCGTGGATTAGGTTGTGTAGATGAGCATGTCTAGGAGATCCTATAGGTCGGAGTTGTGTACCCGTAATATCCTGGGATGTTCTTTCGAGACATTGCTCTGGGAGGACATGTAATTTGTGCCCTGGGAGATTTAAGGTCGGAGTTGTGTACCCGTAACATCCTGAGATGCTCTTGCGAGGTTTTGTCCTATGGCATGTAATTTGGGCCCTGGGATATTTCAGGTCGGAGTTGTGTACCTGTAACATCCTGAGATGCTCTTTCTAGGTTTTGCCGTGACCACATGTAATTTGTGCCCTGGGAGATTTCAGGTCGGAGTTGTGTACCCGTAACATCCTGAGATGCTCTTGCTAGGTTTTGTGGTGGACCACATGTAATTTGTGCCCTGGGATATTTCAGGTCGGAGTTGTGTACCCGTAACATCCTGAGATGCTCTTTCGAGGTTTTGTGGTGGGGTCACATGTAATAGCGCCCTGGGAGATCCTACAGGTCAGAGTTGTGTACCCGTAACATCCTGGGATTCTCTTTCGAGGTTTTGTGACGCACGTAATAAGTCTTGAGGATTCCACAGTATGGCCAGTGATGACGAAGACATGCAGGTGGTGGGCCTACATCCAGTATGAAAAAGGACTGGCTCTGTAGAACTTCCTATGACGAGTAGATTCAGAGATTGATTGAGATAGCAGCAGCAGTGACGATGATGATGACTCGATGACGATTATCTAGTGACGATGATCCAGAGAAGATGACTTGTGCTAGAAGAATTGTGCTGAGAAATACCTTCCTAGTTAAGAGGGAGTGTTGATGTATATGTAACTTCGGAATGTATTTCATATATATGTATATTGTATTCCTATAGAGATGGTATTATTCCTCTATACGGAAGTGTCGTTATTTATATTGTAAGTGTCGTAACTTATACTTGATGGGTTATTAGACCACCTTGTTTGGGGTCGGCCCTGTATAAGTCATGTGGGTCAAAGGGTTATTAGACCACCCTATTGGGGGTCGGCCATGTGGGTCAAAGGGTTATTAGACCACCCTATTCGGGGTCGGCCCAGTCAGCATTATATTATGTGGTTAAGTTCGAGCCTACATGAGTTAGGTAAAAAGGCAAGTCAAGTCAAGTATAAATAGAGTGCGGGAGGCACTCTATTTGCTCACTCACTTCTCACACATGCACTCAAGGAGGAGTGGCGCACTTATGGAGGAGGAGGATCTGCTGCTAGGTTGTGTCTATCTATTATGGTTGGTTGTATCATTGCTCTATCTATCTCTGAGGAAGTTATTGGGGTTTTTCACCTTTATGGTTTTCCCCAAGTAAATCTTTGTGTCTCTTGTGTGCTTGCATTATTGTCTCCATGATTGATATGCTGTAGATATGCTGTACATGTTGTTCTCTTAGTTAAGATCCTAGATCAGATTGAAGTAAATTCTGAAAATTTAACAAATATATCAATTATCCGAGGGTTTGATGCCCTAAGGGTTAACCCTGACAAACTACAATTATATAAATTTAATAAATACAACTTGTAAGGGTTTTATTTTTACATTTGTGTAAGATTTGAAACTCCCAGCATAAGCTTAAAAAAAAAAAACACTGTAATTATTTTGGTAGGGTGTTAAACCTAGCCTTCACGGCTATATTTATAAAGCAACTTTAAAACATTATAACCATTCAAATTACATCGTCAGGCTTTTCCCTAGCTTTTGTTACCAGACAACTTTATAACATAACGACCAATGACGAGAATTCTCTCTCAGGCTAACATTCCAAATTTCTGTTAAAACAGTGCAACGATCCTTTAAAAGGAATTATATAATTACAGTGCAGATAGAAGCATTATAGTTGAGGTCGAGGGTTCGACCCTCTTTGTATCTAGTTTAAAAACACAAAGCTATAACTAGGTTCAAAACCCTATTCTTAAAACAAAAAATCATGATAATACAACCATTATATTAAATCTTTAGAAACTAGTAGACAGTAACCTTGGAAAAGCATCGAGAAACCGATGCGAACTTCAGCTCATGGGTTCAATCCCTTAAAGAATACAAATTCCTTATGGCTCAGAACATTTTACAAATAACTATAAAAACCAAATTCTGAAAACAAGATTTGAATATCAGCTAGCCAATGAAGACCGACATTGTGCCAAAGCTCATCACAAAATCTTCAGAGCACTATGAATACCCTTAAGGATGTCACTGAGGCTTACCAGGGCTACTCCAAAGCTATTATCCTTTTTGGGCCAACTTTAAAATATTACCGAGAGACTAAACTACCAAGATATCAACATACAAACTAGTTAAACCTTATCTAGCTCAGACTTAAATTTTAAAGCCAACTAAAGTTAAGATTAAGGCACTCCACAAAATGTAAATCGACCCCATATGACATTACCTGCAAGCACTTCAATATGACTGAGTTTTATGCTTCCATCATCATATGTGTTGTAGTATAAAGTTTCAACATCAAACCCCGAAAGAGTCAAAACCTTGTAAGAAACACAAATACTATAAGCTCAGGTGATCATCTTACTGGTAGCAAGGTTTCAATATCGAACACTCGGGAGGAATTAAAAGCAAGGGTTACAAACCCTGAATAGTAGAGAGCCTGTCGGCCTCTTTCTCCACCTCCCATGCAAAATGAATGCTCTAGGTCGAAGTCTCAGTGAGTAATTCAAGTGCAGTTAGGGTTTATCACTCTTCCCAAGCTTAACAACGTGAATACCTACCACGATGGCTTCCAATGTATTTTCCACCAAAATACTTTTAATGCACCTTAAATGTTGCTAGCTACTGGTTAAGATTTCCTGCCAACGTATATTCAACAAGTCATAGGTTATAATTCATACTATGGTGTCATGAACAGCATGTTGGAATTATAATAAAAATCCTAACATATAGTTTCTTTGTATAGAACTCCAAATAGCCCGAATATTATATAAAACATATAGTATGGTTTATAAAGTTTATTCTTCGACTTTGATATTTCGATTTTGCTATACTATGCATAAAACTTAGAAGTTGGTGCTTATAGCTAATTTACCCAACGATAGTATATTAGGTATAATGGTCACAACTACTAACATTTGTATTAAATCATTTAGTCTTGATATATAAGTGTTTAGCGTATGCATGGTATAAAATCCTAATGTAAGACTTGAGGCCTATAAACATTCTATTCTAAGTTTAAACAATGACTGGATACAAATCAAATATAAAGACTTTAAAACAAGATTGTGGTTACGAAGTATAAGTGATATTAAATTTATACAAGGCAATAATGAATTTTCATAATCACGCATTTCAATTATATAAAAATATAGATGACTCATTTTAAGAGATCAAATCAATATAAGATCTTATTCTTGAATAGTTCAAGTTCTTTATACATTTCTTTATCATGGAAAATTGAATTTAAGTAAAGTAATTGACATACATCGTAATGCTGGGAAATAAGTATCGCCTTTACCTGTGATCTGTGTTAGAAGATCAAGTGCATTATCTAAATAGCTAAGTAAGCCTCGGGGTGCCCATAAGACCCATTCACCATCAAGAAAGCAAACAGTTCGCACTTACAAATAAAACAGTATCATAGCTAATTTACGATGTTTATACATTTCAAGGAATAGCCATCCTTCTTAAGAAATAAAAATGCTCTTAAGACATCCAGCAGTAACGACAAACATAAGTACATGCATTTAATCTTCCAAGGGATCATGAAAAATATAAGTTGTACTCGACGTAACCGGTTTTTAACTTTGACAACAAAATTATTAAGGCGTCGTCTTAATACAAACAAGACTGTAGGTTAAATAAGCAAATCATTATTTATTATACTTTTGCATAACAGAAATAAGCATTTAATGCTACATAGAAAATTTTAATTTTTTGTGAAATTTTTGGGTTGTCACAAGCTCCTAATTCAATTAATACTGAAGGATCGAGACAATGGGGGCCTTAAAAGCACTTTATGTACACCTTTCTAGAGATGAGGTATTGGAGAAGATGTTATTCGTCATCCTCTACCTTCAGAAATTTCTCTTTTGTATCTAATTCATTTCGTGTTCATGGTCCTTTCCTTGCTCAGAATCTATTGTATGATGACGAAGATTTGGTGGTGAAGTCCTTTGCATCATTAAGAAGGATAATTTTTTTGAATGTGAGGGTTGATATACGGTTGTTCCATGAAGTAAGTCTATTATCAGTTGCTAGGTATGAAGACACAAATACATAGATTGAGTATCTTGGTGGTGAAGGAGATCAAAAATGATGTGGTAGTTCATCTTGGTAAGAAAGTAAGCAGCGTGTCTACAAATGAGGGGAACTTAGTTGCTTGGGTTTTGGGGGATGATTTAAAATCCATCATGCCATTGGGTTTGATTCACAAGCATTGGTTGGAAATTTTTAGGGTAAAAGAATGTGTGAGAAGAAAACATAGGGTTTGGTTGAGTCAAGTCTAGAAAGAAAGCCTAGGTTATAGTCCATAGTTCCTCCTCCTAGCCAAATGGTGGATGGATTTTCTTTTCCAATTTACAATAGCTATGGAAAAAATATTGAAGAAAAGTTGGTGTTGGGATTCAAATTCTTTGTTGCTTAGGTGGATGAAAAATTCATTAAGGGGATTGACAGTATGGAGGAGCTGCCATGTGTTAAATAACAATTTCTAAAAATTTTAGCTTTGGAATTTCATGTAGATGGATTTTTAATTTAGGGAAATATAAAAATTTATATTTTTATTGAGGAAATAAGGCAACGATGAGAGTTTGGATACCTACCTTTCCAATCCTCCTTGCTCTTTCATTCTCCCCGCTGTTCAAATTCACCCTCCCCTTACTTCACCATGTTGACGTTGGAAGCTCTGATCGCTCGATCATTTTGGTTAATTCGGTCAATGAACAGTGGACGCAGAAGCAAACTGTTTTTTGGATTTTAATATATTAACCATAACGCACGTGCATTAGGTATTTCTATAACACTCGCACATTACTGAATTCATAACACACGCATGATATGATTTCCTATCCTGCGTGCTAACTGAAATGGCAGGCTCGTGCCTGCCCATGCCTAGTTCAAAGAAACGCACACGCGTTTTTTCGTTTTACTAAACTTTAGTGCATTCTGCAAAAGCACGATTTCATCTAAAATGTCCCTCAACTTTGTGTGAGGGCTTTGAAATTGTTTTAAAGCTGACTTTGAAAACTTTAGATGTGTGTGTGAGAAAACGATGTTTCCTTGTGATCTTATTTACAATCAGTTCATATAAAAAACGATAAGTTGTATTAAGATCTTTTGAATGAGTATTCCTTTCAATTACATTAAAATCATCATGAATATTTCTATCAACATATTTATAGGTATATAAAGTTTTAAATATCCTTATTCCATTTTTTAATCGAGGGGGAGAAATTGAAGTGTTCTACAAAAAAAACCCTAATTGAGACTTGTTGTAGGTACAACATATCTCATGCTTCAGCTGAACATGGGAACCCCAATTTCAAATAAATACGAAGGTATTTGGGTAAGTGTTTGCATCAACATGAAATTCTGAACTTCCTTCTGATAATCTCTTACTTGTTCTTTTGTTTTGTATTATTGTCATTTTATCTCTCAGAAAATTTCTAAGTGTTTTGAGTTGCGGAAGCTTTGAATTTTGGGTGATTTTTTTGTTCACCTCTATAAACCTGAAAACCTCCAAACCCGCAATTACAGGATGCAGGAATATATTTTCCTGTCTTTTGATTTTCGTCAACCCACAACCCACAACCCGACAAATGCGGATTACGGGAAGCTTTCTTAGTAATTTTGGGAAATTTTCATCCCGAAACCTGAAACCTGCAATTGCGGCTTTTGTATTTCAGAAACTTGTTTTTCTTATTCAGTTGCATTGTACGATCCCGAAACCCGCAACCGGCAAATTGCGTATTGCGAGATGCGGGAAAAGCATTTTCATTTTTAACGATTGTTTTCATTCCTGAAACCCACAACCAGCCAATTTTGGGTTGCAGATTTCAGAAACTCTTTTATGTGTTATTTTGTCAAGTTGCAAACCCGCAACCTGCAACCTGCAAGTGCAGATTGTGGATTGCAGGAATCATGAATAATGTTTGAAATAAGACCTAAACCCGACCCCGCAGCCGCAAGATTCAATTCCAACCATCAATTTATCTTAATCCTACGAATGAGATTACATTGTGTGATTTGAATGATTACTTGGTTTACAGTGATTTCAAAGATCTTGTCATTTGATTTTGACTATTGTTTGTAATGATTGCTTATTCTTATTTGAACTTGTTTGATTCATTTACAAGCTTCATTTTTGCCTAATTAAGTTCATATGATGTTTCGGTAATCTTGGCAACAAATTTGAACTTCATTAAATCAATAAGATTAAAAGAGCATCTTGATGGGCTAGAACAATTTGATTGAATACTCATTTTTAATCATTTTGATTTATGACTTGAAAATGTGTATATCAAATAATGAAACTATCCATTTAATTCTCAACTTTGAAAGGATTACTAAATTTTACTGAGCCTTGCATATTTGATAAAATTTGTCCATTTGGGAAAATCTATAATTTTATGACAAAATTTTTACAAGGCCTTGTTATGTATTATTGAATTGAATCCGAAAAGAAGCATACTTTCAAACTATGGAACGAGTCAATAATTTTTCATTAGGCAAAGTATAATGTTTTACAAAGAATAATTAGCTTTGATTGTTGATAAGATTATTATTGTTGATAAGATTATTATTGTTGCTTAAATTATATTCGACATAATTTTTGAAGAACAATTAATAAAATGATTTATATACTTGACTTTAGTATATCATGCTATTTACAATGTTAATGCATAATATTTCACTAAACCCTAATATGTCGAACAGGATGAAGTTTAAAAACGGATCGCACACAAATAGAAGTCACGTTTTTGCGTGGAGGGTTGTGAGCAAACCGTGAGGAATTAGCTCAAATGGTTGAAAACCCACTTCCCAAATTGGTGGATTTACCCCTCAACGCAAAAAAATTTGCAAATTTGTCAACAATTTGGGAGGAACACGTGACCAAACAGAGGTTAATTTTCAGAAATATATTCTGGCCATTTTTCCATACAGTGAACAAACCAAGCATCTGGGGATTTGATGTTATCCTTCTCAGTGCTCTCCACTTCTATAAATTCAACCTTAGCATTCATAGAGAGGGGGGAGGAATAGGTCTCAAAAGAATGGAAGTATTTTCATTCTTCCTATATTTGTATTCTTCTTGCAATGTTTTGTTGAAAGGGAAGAAGGAGGAACGCTACTACCAGAGGGAGTAGATGATCTTTGTATGACAGAGAACTAAATTTCTTCTTTCTCTGCTATGATTCTCTTGATAGCAATTTCTTGTGTTTAAGAGATTGGAGATCGTGGGCTCTACTTGAATTGGCTGCTGATTATTAACTGGAAGCTTTGTAAATTTCTTTATTGAGCTGAAATGGTAATACAATTTCTTTTTTGCAATTATTTTTTCATTTTTTCATGTGCATTTAATCAGATTTCTCTTTTTGTGCACAGATCAGGTCATAATCAGATTTAAGCAAATTTCTACATTTCTTTAGTATATGTGTTAATCTGATTATATTTAATCAGTGCATAAACAATTCTATGTTCAAATAATTTTAGCATAGTGAAGAAAATTTCTTACTTCTCATGTTAGAATTAATGTGCTAAAGACGTCAATAGTTTTAAAATTTATTTTAAAATCATTGATGATCCAATTATTCCTTTTGAACATTAAATCATTTCCTCCATCTTAAAATACTTGGCTCCCAGGATAGATGACTAATTAATATTTAATTTAGCTATGATTTTACTTTCATCTTTTGGTTTAAATCTCTATTTCTGTAATTATAGAATTTATTCTCATAGTTGCAGAACTATTAATTTTAGATTGCATATTACTTCTAGATTGAATTCAAATTACACTCAGGATTAATTTAACAATTAATTCAAAGCCTCCTTTTTAAGGAGCAAACCCACCAACTCATAGAGTGCCAATGAAGGCTGAATATCCGTGGGTGTTAACCACACCAAACAACTCGAGGATAGGGTAATACTTGCGTAGTATTATTTGAAGCCTTTGGATGGGTTTTCATCCCTTGTTGTTTCCTTGGACACCATTCCAGCGCTTGCACAACTGAGGCATCAACAAGACTTTGCTAGACATGAAGGTAGAATTGGGAGGGAGTAGCGCAACTACCTCCTATAAGTATGTGGCATCAAAACACAAAAATAGGGGGTAATCTACCTTGATATCATGTCAAAGTAATGGAAGCACATAGGAAATGGAGATAGGAAAGCAAGACATGGGAAATACTATGGGGAATTTGGAAACCCAACCATCAAGTGATTTATAGAATAAAGGAAATGTAGAGAGGTGGACATCGAAGGGTTGCATTGCAAATACCATCTTGATATCCATATATGAAATAAAATCAAGAAAAAGGAGATAATACATACACAATCTGCATGATAATGCCCTCATACAAATGTTTTTAGGTACATTTTCAATAGATAAATATTTAACATGGTGGATCAATATAAAATGGAAACCCAAGAGACAAGTGGATATGAAACTGATCTCGAAATATGTCTTAACAAATCTTTAAGAATGGAACCTATTTCTTCAATTTAGCAAGGTTATACATGATGTTCTAGACATAAAATTTCATTCCGATTAAGGAAATCTTTTCAAAATCACATGTCTGGTCCCAATTATATTATTTCTCACAAAAATAATGAAGAAACCCTTACTGGGACAGGAAACACCCTTTCCTCTTATGAAAAATATTTTGAAGTCACCAAAAGAGGGAAATATACCTCATATTCTTAGATTTGTGTTTATATGAACATTTACAAACTCCTACAAGACTCTATTTTCCTCGGCTACAAAGATATAGATTGGATAAAAACCATAAAATATGAGCATATATCATTTCATTCAAGAAAGTGTCATATCAATGGAAATATATGTCAATATTGTTTGTTTAATATTCCTCTTTCCCCGCAAAAGAACAATGCAGATACTAACCAGGGGGTTTATAGAATAGTGGAAAACAAAAGGACACAAGGGAAAAAACAAGTTGAAGATCATGAAAAAAGAGCAACAATAACCCAAAATTTTTTTTTATAGCAAAGCACTAGGAACAACATACCAATTCATTTGAGAAGCTAAATCCCCTACCCAATATTGAGAAGGGAGGCATGATAGAGGAAAGGACCAATGCAATGCACACAAAGAATAGAAGAACAAGCGAACAACCTACCATGAAAAACCTCTAATAGACAACCAATTTTGGATCCTTGGAGGATGAACTAATGGAGCCTAAGAACATTAAAGATATGGATCTAGAGAGCTTCAATATCTAGGGTATGTTAGAATCTTGTGAATGAAAAGAAGAACAATCCATCCCAAACTCCCAGTTACAATTATTAAAGGAGGTTCTTCAGATATTTCAAATGACTACATTGAACAAGAATATAAGACATATTATTACTTTTCCCTCCCTTGGTATAAAATCTCTTATCAACAAATATTAGAACAAAAATTTAAAAGAAGAATAAAAAAGAGGAAGAAAAAGTAATCGATAAAATCTTCAAGATCTAGGAAAGTACTTGATTGGTTAGGAAAACACGCTACATTAATGGAAAACCTCTTTTCTTCCCCGTCCATTGGTCAATAATGAATATCATTACTTAGAATATTTGATGTCTTGATAGAAGAGGTAAACAAAAAAAATCAACAAGAAAAACCAGACATCCTTATACTCTAGGAAAGAAAATGGCTCTGACAAAGCATTGAAAAAATAACAAAGTTCTGTTGGTAAAATTATCATCATATAATCCCCGATGCAAGAGGAAATGCGATAAGAATAGATAGTATTTAAAAATCCAATACAATTTTGATGGAATGTTATCAATGTGCTTGGAACTGATAGGATCATAGGTAAAATGACTTGTTACAAATGCTTAAATAACTCTAGTCTTTGAGAACAAAATCATGTTTCTCAATTTTCTATAGATCCTTCACACACTTGTAGCTAACCTGAAATGTGTCTTAGGCAGGGATTTTAATCTCACATTCTTCGTAACTTATAAAAAGGGAGTAATATGATATTTGGATGTAGAAACTAAAATGTTTAATGAAGTAATTCACACCTTGGGCGTGGTGGATGTGGAAACCAAGAACGAAACCTTTAACTGAAATAATAAGAAAGGATGATTGCAACATATTACTTCCATACTAGACATAAAAATATTATCGAGTAATATTATGAGTCCATGACTGATGGTACGAGCCACAATCTTTCCTTTTATAGGATCAGAACATTGGCTAGTCTATATCATCTTGGAAACTCATGAAAAACCTCAAAAGAGGAAATTTTGATTGAAATTTTTTTGACTTGATCATTTGGATTTCAAAAACAATGTGGAACCTTAGTGGGTAGAAGCAGAGGTTCCTAGAGCAACCAAAATGTACTAATTTCAACAAAAATATAACATTTGAAAACTAAACTAAAAATATGGAACATGGATGTTTTGGGATTCGAAGCTCAAAAAGAATTAGTAGAAAATGAGTGAGCTTAAAGAATAGATAATCCTTGAAGGATATTCAGATCAAATAGAGGAGAAATAATGAATACTGCAATCACAAATTGATTTATAGAAATTAGCAAGAAGAAAAAATCTGGAGAGAGAAATCAAGAGCTAGTTGGATTAAAGAGGGGGAACAAAACACAAAATTATTCTATAATTCGATGATATAACATAACAATAATAATGTAATTACTTCAATCCAAGGTTGAAATCCAAGGTGTTTCCAAGATGGAGTATGAAGATATGGAAAATGCTCTTGTTGATTTCTACAAAGTAGTTTTGGTAGAACCCTTTGGAAATCAAGAATAAGATATTATGATCATCACTCAAAATATACCCAGGGTTTCCTCTGAACTACAAAATGAGGAACTCCTAAAATCAATTACTCTAGAATCATTCGAGAAAACTATAATGAAAATGTTGAAGGAAACATCTATAGGACTGAATGGATTCACCGCATATTTATTTCATTCATGTTGTTCAGCTATAAAATATGATGTCTAGAAGGTGATAGAGGAATCAAGAAGGCTATTGGAAGTGATACCTACCCTAAGATGAACCTTAAGAACCTTAATTACCAAAGAGTAAAAAGAAGAAGATACAAGCAAATTTTGATCAATTTCTCATTTCAATGTTGTCTAGAAGATCATCATAAAAGTTATCACAAATTGGACAAAACCGCTCCTCCCCAATCTCATCTAAGAGAAGAAGATTGATTATGTATAAGATAGGATGATTTTAGATGGCATCATTCAATATCAAGAGAATATCCACTACATCAAGGATACTAAGAAAGTTGGCATGTTAATCAAACATGCCATTTAAAAATCCTTTAACAAGATCAACTTGTAATTTCTAAAGAATATGCTTATATCCTATTTCTTTGCAACTGGATGTATAGTTTGGTTCTTGGATCTCGCCTCCTATACATTTTCTTGATTTTAATCAATGATTCACCCTCAAAAAGTTTCACCTCTTCTTAGGGTATTCATCAAGGATTCCCAGTATCTCCCTTTCTCTTTATTTTGATGGAAACGAGTCTAGACATGCCAATCAAGGAAGCATTAGATAGAAGAGAGCTTAAAGGCCTTAAATTACATGGCAATGAGATGAAATCTTATCACCAGTATTTCATGGATGGTACAATATTGATATGTACCCGCTCAATATGGGAGGATAGAGCTATAAAAAATATCCATAACACTTTCATGGAGGCTTCAAGCACATCAATAAATCATAATTGTAAGTCCAAAAATAAATCTTTACTCTCCATCTATCTATTGATCAGAACACTTCTCCTACTTTTTAGGGTTCCAAAGAATCTCATTTCCATCGAAATATATTCTATATCTAATCCTTGATAATATAAGGTGGAATTCATCTTTGAAAGAACTTCTCTCCAAGATGAAGAAGCAACTCGAAAAATATGGCTTTAAATAACTAAATTTTTTAAGTAGACTAATTCTTCTAAAACAAGTCTTGCAAGATTTACCCTTGTACCTCTTCTCACTCTTGGTGCCCCTGATAAATTCATAAAGATAGTTTGAAATATCCAAAGGATGTTTATTTGGGAGAGATCTAGAAATAAGAGAAAGTGAGCGATTGTGGCATGGAACAAAATATGTCATCCAAAAAGACATGGATTTTTATGATTAATAATAGCTCCCAAGATAGAATTCCAAGCCTTGGGGAAGAATATTTTGTAGATATTGATGACAAATAATAAAGCACTATGGAGAAAATTTTGGAAGAAATAATATGCTCTGGAAATAGATGATCAAGGCTTAATCAAGTTTTTTGAGAACATGTCAAACTCCGTGATATGGAATACTGCTTGGTTAAACAATGAATTGCCATAAAATTAATGCTTTTAGGAGGTTAGAAATGGCCAAACAACTATGTTCTAGGAGTATTTTTGGAAACAAATACCTTTCCTAGAGAATCATAAAGACTAGCAAGATCTCATTCCTCTCTTCCATTCATATAACAAGATCATTGTCAACCAATACTAGGATAGCAACAATCCATAGGTGAAATGGCGGATTTGGGCACCTCTATTGGTTAAATGCCTATTTCATTAAATTTGGACATATTAGGAAAAATTTGGACTAAATAAGTGTGATTATAGACTTCGAAAGTATCAATATAAACCTTTATAAAGTGAAAAACTAGGTTCTAAAAGTGGCAGTATTGGCTTTGAAAAGTGTATTTTTCTATTCGAATAGTGTGCTTTTTGACTACTTATGAACCCTAAAATTGTAGTTTTTTATTATGAAACTATGAATTTCAATTCAAAAATTGATAATCTCTAATCAAGAAATGCAAATTTTGATTTGAAAACTGCAATTTTCATTTGGAAATGTGCAATCTTTTAAGGTGAAAAGTGCAATGTCTATAATATTCAGTCTTTGTTTGAATAACAAGTTTATCATTCTTTGTTTGAATAGCAAGTTTATGAGTTCTTGTTTGTTTTTTGATATAGTATCAATAATATCTATCTTTTTACATAGATAATTTTAGTAGTTTCTAAAGGAGGGAGGAATTCTCTGCATAATCTGTATAGGAACAACTTACTTACATAGTAGTAACCAGTAAACGGTGTATTCTGCATCACATTAGTATTTTTCCTCAAATGCCTAGAGGTTCGTGGACATTCCAGACGCTCGACGTTTTCTCGCCCATCCAGATTTATAGATAGACTAGAAGGATTGTAACAAAATATAAATTTGTTGGGATAAGATCCCATCAAACGATATCCATAGGAACATCCATACCGATCTCAACACTATGCCCCATTTGTTCTCATTGTACCTGAACTACTGCAATTCCCTCCTTGCTTGTTCTAATTTTTTCTCTTGTCCATCATCATATTTTATTTTGCACCAACAACCCATTGTTGCTTTCTATCTAAGTAGTTTTTGTACAAGACCTCCAGATCCTTCGATGCTCATGTTGGCTTCCACCATTGCACCTCTACTTTGTAAGACCCTATAGTACTAGCATCTGAATCCTGATAAATATTACCAATTTCCCTACCCAGCCATATTACACAATATGGCTCTTGTGATTGCACAATGACCATTTGTCCCTTTACAACATCCACTCTTTGAATGAATTCATCTCTAGTATTTCTGCTCATTGGTACAACATAGAAATCCTACAAAGCAGGAACATTTTCCTTCAAATAGGAATCCCTAATTTCTTGTTCAGATCTTGTAGGCTCACTACTATGGATATCATGGCTTGTCAATGGCCAAAAGTTAGTTGCTGACTCATTAACACTCTTGAAGGGACTGTCCAAATATTTATATACAACCTCCAAATAATTTATCTTCGGACACCAACATTGTTCACCTCCCTTCTCAGTCCCTCGATTCCAGAATGAAATATATGTTTCTATTCCTTTTTTTTATTCTGTCAATGTCTGAAGGTCTTTTTGATTGCATATTTAATAACCTAGGATGCCCCACTGGAAAGTATGCACTACCAGATGGAAATGAACTCCACATATGAGTAGGAGATGACCAAGCTTCATCCCGAAGTGATGCCCTCCATTACATGACCGAAATGTTATCTATGAGCTTAAATTTAAAAAACTGGCATTTTTTTATACCGATGATCTTAGCATTTCCATCCAAAAGGTGGGTTTTCACAAAACTCTTAAAATAAAAAAGTTCATCAATTAGATAAGGGACATAGAAATTTTGATCTTCACATGTCCTATATGTATCCATAATATCCGAGAGTGAAAATATATCCTTGCACATTAGCTTTACTGATAACCTTCCATAAGTTCCATCTATGTCTTAATGGGCGTGTCCAACTGGGAGGAATCCAACTTCAACAATATCAAACACTTTCCTTGCTGTTAAAAGAGATAAAAATGCAAATACAAAGCATTTTTTGTTATGTCTTGAACAATTATCCATTTGCAACAACAATGTGGCTGGTTGTTTTCTATTTGGCATGCATTGGTCTGTACCATCAATAGACAATACATCATGTTGCAATAAATCTTGTATGTATATAACACACATTTCATAAGAATATGATTGTAATAGAGAATCATTCAATTGGTGCTTAGATGTTCCACCTTTATAGAGAAAACCTCCATATTTATCAACCACTGGTTCTTCAAGACTCTTCAAGCATTTAGCCAGGGATGTCACAGTGAAATTTGATCGCGTCTCTAAAACTGAGAGGATGAAATGGGAAAAACCCCCAGTCTTGTGCCCATGATCCAACATTCTAGTCAATGATATGGGAATATTCATAACATTACTAAAATATTTTCCTTCTTACCCATCCTTGGAATGAGAGTATTTGACTTATCCATTTTTTCATGAACAATACTTAGAAAACTCTTTGGATTTCTTTGTGAAGTTAATATGTGAGAATAATACACTTGGTGACAACTTGTGATATATTTATTATGATCTTCCTAATGTCCTCACAACCTTTTCACCTTAGTTGGATCAGTGGTCCCCGTTATCCTATCATGTATTGTAATGCACTCATTACACCTTGCAAATGAGTTTTCTTTAGGAATTTTAACATCTCGAAAATCTTCTCTCATCACCTTGATAGTTTGTTCTAGGGTGCATATTGTTTTTCATGGGAGGATTATTGTTGGTCTTGTTGATTCCATAGATATACAAGGTGGTTTTTTAGTGCATGCTTGGAACTTATACTATGAATGTGATCCATTTTGTTGAATTAAATTCCATTCATATTGACACCTTTATATGGATTGTCCACTTCCAAATAGATATGAGAAATGGATAAAAAATGAGTAGTATAAAGAAGTGAAGGTTATGACTACTTTTTTTGGCTTGTTTTTCAACCAATATTGATTGAAATCATGCACGAAGTGTTGGAATTAGATACATAAGTTCTTAAAATTGCATAATACAAGTGAAAAAAGGGAATTCAATGGCCATTAATCCATTTTTTTGATAAAAAATGGATTTTGAACAATGAAAAATCTTGATCTAGCAAAATATAAGATAGTCGGATTCCATTAATAATGACTCGAAAGTCAAAATTGTTTATTCTTTAGACAAATCCATCAAAAAAACCCAACACATGAGGTTCCTCAATAAACTTTTCGGTCTCCCCCTATCACTCATATTCTTGAATATCTCCAGATCGATAAAAATCAATATGGTTCCTTGGATGGTCATCCCAATGGAAAAATAACAGCTCTCTGAAGAGATCCAAGTTTTAAGGAACCAATTTCAATTTATTCTGAGCTTGTGGAACACACTATCAAAATCACAAAAGGAATGGTTTTATCCCTAGTTCAAGGAATGCGTGATGGGAGGTATCCCCTCTCTACGGTCCCCCACACGATTCTTTCCATTTGTTTTTTTCTTTTTGGATTGTATTAGGATGGAACACCCTCCTTTTCCCATTAATGTGGATAATGTATTCTTAAATAGTTTCTTTAGGTTTTAGAAAAAACATGAAAATTCATCCTCTCCCATACAAGGCATTCAATTTAGGAGATGTCTTAGCGGAAAAACATATCCCTCCCATGTAAGAACTTAATATGGGATTCAAATATAATTTAATACGTCACTCTGAAGGATATTCATTTGCTTCAATGAGTATGGAAGGGGGATTGGGTAATATGATGGGAGAAACTCAAAAATTAAGTCTCAGGGGTTGGAAATCCTTGGTTTCCAAGTCATAATATTTACCTAGGAAGGAAATCATCTTAGTTAAATAACTCTCTCTTGAAGGGGTGCTCAAAGTTGGAAATCCCTTAAGAGATGTACCACGATGATCATTTTCTCTCTAAATTGCAAAGTGTTGATCATCAAATTTAAAATATTTTTCCTCAAGAGAGATTCAACCTTCATATAATTTTCTTATGTGAAGCTAGGATAAAAGGGAACAAAGTCCTAGGTGATTTCCAATTTTTTTTCGTGGATGGAACTTTGCTTTTGCTGGCTCAAAAGGAAGGTTGAAAGGCCTTGTTAGGGGATGGAATTCACTACTCTTTCAACCAAAATCTCATGGTCATTGCAATTTGGACTTTGTATTGTGCTCTTCTTAGTAGAATTTGGAAAGAAAATTCTCTTCATGAACATTTATAGCCCCTACATAGATATTAGGGATTCTGGTGACCATTTCGTTCCCAAGAAATGGATATTCAATTATCTCCTTATCCTTGGAGGATACCTAAGCCTATGTAATTGTACTTCTAAGGTTGTCGGTCCTTCCTCAAAAGAAAATGATTTATTTGACCACTTCTTGTGCAAATGGGGAGAGTGGATACTTTTTGAAATTTCCCTAACAATCATGAATCTTATCTAGTGCAATAATCACTATCGTGAAGCTTAAATTGACAAAAGAATAAACAAGTTTCTTGTATTAGAATCCCTCCATGGGGAATAACTTAGTTCTAGACAATGGGAAGGTTAGGAAGGATATTAATACAATCTACCCATATTTCTTGATGTAATCTATGTAGATCCTAAGGTCGTGATCCTATTCAAAATAATCCTAGATTGGGTCAAGGATGAAAGCTTCATCGCAATTTCCATTAAAAAGAATTGGATCCCATAAAATCCCCACTCTTGTAACTTAGTGGTTGTTCATTTCCTAAAAAATATTAAGAGAGCTAGAAATGTCTACTTTGAGTGTTCAAAGGAAAAAAATGATCAAAGGTGAAATATTCGTGCTAAAATGGAAAGCAAATTGAATCAAATATAGAATTGTGAGGGATTCAGGTATCTTACCATCATTCCAAGCAAGAATTAAACTCACCAAAATCAAAGAGAGAGGATCTTCTCCTTTACAAGGAAATGTTATTGTGAATGAAAAGAAAATCCGTTTAGATGAAGGAAATAGATGAAAAAAATAAAATCATTATTTAGGACAACAACGGGTAGTTAATAAATCTATATGGAAGGTCATTAATTTGAATGGGGAATATGTCACAGCTTTTTTTATGAATTTTTCAAGGAGTCCTTTCATTCTATAAGAATATTTTAAAAAAGGATGGGAGTCGCTCAACTGTTGAGACCTTGAAGGTTGCTTTAGTCTTCCCTCTTTTTGTCTAATCATAAATAGAATAAGGAACTCATGGTGGAAATGACCCTAAATAAAATTGAGATTGTACCGCACAATTTTTAGAAGGATAAAAGTCTAGGTCCCAATGGTTGTTGCTTGTCTTGATTTCATGGGTGATGACCTCATGGGTGTAATTGTTCATTGGAGTCTCTTTGTTAGGAACCCTTGTCAACCCTTCTCTTTACTTTGTTAGTATATTTTTGTTGGACGCATATGCTTTGTAAGCTGTCTCGTGAGTATATTGTGTTATCCCACATTATTAGTATATTGTTGTTGGATGCATATGCTTTGTAAGTCGTCATGTGAGTATATTGTATTATCCCACATTCATGGGGATTAATAGTTGTTTATCTTAGAATTAGTATATAATAAGGTGTTGAGGCCGCTGAAGGCATCCACGACTTATTTGTGTTGAGCTTGCTCAAAGGCGCTTTCCCCCTTGAAGTGGTCTGCGATCAATAAATCCTTATGGGTTCTGTTATATTGTGCATTTTCATTATTTAATTGTTGGAGGTTCCTCACATTTGGTATCATAACACTTTCTTGGGCTCGTTGGATGGAATTTATGCCAAATTTTTTTTCGCATCTGTGTTGTTCCTTTTAATTGCAGGTTCTGATCCAGGAATAATCCCTCTCCACTTAACTGTGGTAAGTACTTGGGAATAGCCCTAAAACGCATTTTGAGGAGTACCACAGGAACCCCGAAGTAGCTAGCTGATTGAGAGGACCTGCCAGCGAAAAGGGAAACGACCCCTAACTGATTGACTAATTATCACCCGTGAGGTAAATCAAGAGATGTCGTTTGTGGCAAAGCGGTTATCAGTTTTACCTTAGCCGTGGAGTGAGGGGTACTACCCCAATACGCAAGTTGTTAAACAACATTGGTGGCCGAGTGAATCCTGTGAAGTGTTAGGAAGGTGAGCATACCTGGGATCCATATCTATTTCTAGCAGATAAATAGCAGACTACATTTGTCCAAAGCTATTGCAGATCAATTCAGAGTCATTGTAGATCAATTTTGAAGAAAAAAAATTAAAAATAAAATAAAATTATTTTTTCTCCATATCTACTTTTCTTTAACTCCGTTTCCCTTGACAATTCACTAACACCCCTGAAATCCCATTCTGCATATTTCATTCCTGAGGAACCTATCCCCAATTCCACTTCTGGAATACATAAATCTCACATTTGTCTATTTTTAGGGTTTGTCATAACTTCTTCGATTTTCACCCAATAGCCTTCAAATTTTTCCACAATGTTCATTTCCTATTTCTGTTTCTTTGTCCCTCTTTGACAAATTTTACCATTATTTCACCCCGCTTCTGAAATCCCCATTTTATGCTTCCTTGTCCATTAGAAAGTGTCCAAAACCTAGTCAAACCCCAATTACCCATCGAAATTTTTCCCAAATCCAAATTTTCCTTTATTAAAGAAGCTTCTGTTTTTGTTTTTCTACCCATTCAAAACAAAAAAAACAAAAAACTCCTGGTTATGGTTGTCACTCACGCAGGAGCAAAAAACATGGAGGAAGAACTTGCAGCCATCAAAACCAAACTCCAAGATCTGGATGAAAAATTTGTCCACCTTCATCTTCAACATTCCTCCGTGAACAATAAACAACAACTAGAGTCTTATGCGGACACTGGGTTCTCTTCTTCCAACAATTTTCATTGGCTGAAGCTTGATTTTCCTCGCTTCAATGGTGATGAACCGACTAGATGGATATATTGGGAAGAACAGTATTTCAGTTTGCATAATAATTTTGATGTCAACAAAGTTCCACTTGCATACTTTCATTTGGAACGTGAAGCCCTTCAATGGTACCATTGGTACATCAAGGCTCATGAAGAGACAAAATGGACAGGTTTTTCCCAACTCCTTTTGCAACGATTTGGTCCTAGTGCTTTTGATGACTTCACAGGGGCACTCACTAAACTTCATCAAATTGGAACGGTGAGAGAGTATCAGAGAGAATTTGAAAAACTGGCCAATCACACAAAAGGATTTCTTGATGAATTATACAGGAGTTCTTGTATCAGTGGTCTAATGGATGCAATCTGATCTGAGTTTAAAATGTTTTGTCCCAACAAAATTATGGAATCCATAGGGTTGTCTAAGTTGGAAGAGGACAATATCGTAGCACAACAATGCTCCAAATCCACTTTTTTTCCATTCCGAGATATGGTTTCCCAATGACCTCCCATCACACTAGATCCTCGACCAACTCTTATCAAGCATTTGTCTGAAGCAGAGATGCGGGCATAGAGAGAAAAAGGGATTTTTTATAATTGTGATGAGAAATTCACTTGGGGACATATATGTGTTGATCAAAAGTTGTATCTCTTGGATGTGGATTCTCCGACTGCCTCTGAAATTGTTGAAGAAGCTCCATATACAATAGATGATCAGGTCGATAATCAACAACCACATGTTGACCCTCCATCTCAGGATGACCACCCAGAGATATCTCTCCATGCTTTAGCCAGAGTCACCACACCAAAAACAATGTAGGTCAGGGGTTACTTCAAGAATCCCCCTCTTACAATACTCATTGATTCTGGTAGCACTCATAACTTCATGGACCCTCAGATCACCAAATAGGATGATTTTTTTTTTCATCCTTGCTCCAACTTTGAATTCATGATTGCCAATGGGGGAACCTTACATTGCAAGGGGAAGTGTTGCAATGTGTGTATCTCTATGTGAGATTATAACCTGCACTCTAACATGTTTTCCTTGTCCTTAGGCAGATTTAATGTGGTTTTGGGCACTCGATGGTTATGCACACTTGGCCCCATCTTATGGGATTTTGCTGAACTTTGGATGCGGTTTTCAGTTAATGGAAAAAACAACACATTGACGAGCTTAAAACCGGGGTATCTTAGGATCATCAGTTCACATCGCATGGAAAATATCCTTAATAAGGGTTCACATGGTGTAATCGCTCAAATCCATTCCAATCAGATGTACCCATCAGCCCATCAGCGGTCTCCACTACTCATTTGGATCTACAACAAATTTTGGATAGATATGCAGGTGTCTTTGATTAACTAGTGGTATTTCAACCTTCAAGTCCAGAGGGCCATCATATTCAGATCTTTTCTGGAAGCGTTCCTCCCAACATCAAGCCCTATCATTACCCATTTCACCAAAAAATAGAGATTGTGATGCTCATTCGGGACTTACTGAAGCATGGTATTATTCACCCTAGTACAAGTTCCTTTGCTTCACTAGTTATTCTTGTCCAAAAAAAAGATGGGTCATGGTGCCTATGCATTGACTTATAGGCACTTAATCACCTCACAATCAAGGATAAGTTTCCAATTCCTGTTGTTGATGAGCTTCATGGTGCTCATTTTTTCTCCAAGTTGGATCTTCGTTCTGGGTATCATCAAATTCAGGTTCATGAGGATGGTATACCTAAAACATATTTCCGCACACATGATGGCCACTATAAGTTTTTGGTCATTCCCTTTGGCCTCACTAATGCTCCTTCCACATTTCAGGCATTGATGAATAAAATATTCCATCCCTACTTGCGGAAATTCATTCTGGTCTTTTTTGATGATATCCTAATCTATAGTAAAACATGGGCTGAGCATCTCCAACATCTAGATCTTGTACTACAACTTTTCTCTGATCATCATATCCATGCCAAATAGTCTAAATTTGTTTTTGGGTAGGAGGAAGTAGATTATATCAGGCATATTATTTCAGCACAAGGGGTTTGCATGGATCTTGCCAAAATAGACGCCATTAGAAATTGGCCACATCCTCAAACACTCAAGAGCCTTCATGGTTTTTTGGGATTGAGTGGTTAATACTGCAAGTTTTTCAAGGATTATGGGAAGATTGCAACTCCATTAACTGCTCTATTGAGAAATGATTCTTTTAAATGGACACGTGATACTGAGTGTGCATTTGACAAATTGAAACAATCTATGTGTACTGCACGTGTTCTAGTTATGCCTGATTTTTCCAAGCCCTTCACTATTGAGAGTGACGCATCCAAAAATAGACTTGGTGTTGTTCTCCTTCAACATGAACATCCCATTGTGTTCACTAGCAAATCCCTTTCTAGTAATAGTTTAGCTACCTCTACATATGAGAAGGAAATGATGGCTATTTTGCATGCAGTACAAAAATGGCGTCCATCCCTATTAGGGAATCATTTCTGCATCAAGACTGATCACAAGAGTCTGAAATATTTCCTAGATCAATGGGTCTGCTCCCCAGCACAACAAAAATCGGTTAGCAAACTCATGCGTTATGACTATGAGATCACTTCAAGAAGGGTAAGGACAATCTTTTGGCAGATGCACTTTCTCAGACATTTGATGACCAAGTTTCTCTTTCATCTATTTCTACACTTGTTCCAAATTGGTTGCAATCTATTCAATAGAGCTATGTCAATGACTCCTCATTATCTCAAATCATCCAATGGTTGGCCAACAAACCTTCTGCTATACCACATTACTCTTGGGATGGTGCTTCCCTGAGATTCAAGGGTTTTCTGGTGCTTCCCTGAGATTCAAGGGTTTTCTGGTGCTTCCCCATAGAACAGATCTTCAACAGGATGTATTCTATGAAGTCCATGCTTCTCCATCAGCAGGGCACTCTAGGTTCCTCAAAACACATGAGTAAGCATGATGTAACTTATTTTAGCAGGAAATGAAAAAGACAATTCAACAAATGGTGGCTGAATGTGATACCTACAATGCAAGAAGGGTGAAACAACACTCCTTCAAGGATTGCTCAAACCCTTTCCTATCCCTACACAGATTTGGAAAGATGTTTCTATGGATTTCATTGAAGGGATCCCTAAATATGGAGGGAAGACAATGATTTTGGTTGTGGTTGATCGCCTCTCCAAATATAGTAATTTTTTTTCCCTCAGCCATCCCTATACTCCCTCCTCAGTCGCACAAATTTTCCTAGACGAGATCTTTCGTCTTCATGGAATCCCTTCTTCCATTTTCTTGGATCGCAATGCAACTTTCACCAATCATTTTTGGACAGAACTATTTCGCCACACTGGGGCTAAACTGAAGATGAGTCCAAGGTATCACCCTATTGCAGCTGCAACCTAATCACCAAAATTTTGTTAAAATTGTTGGGCCCCTCCTTCTATTTTTTGGAGTCTAATTAGAGTTTAGCTCATCCTAGAAAATTTCACCTTTGAAACTTGAAGTTTTCCTGAAAATCAAGTGAAGAAAGCAAGTTTTTTGGGCTAAGCATACCTCAAGTTTTTTTCACTAAAACGGTTGGAGCAACTCGCTGAGTCCCACCGTAATGGTCAGAGCAAGTTGCCGAGATGCGCTAAAATGGTCGAAATATTTGAAAGAGTTGTGGAAAAACACTTAAACTTTTGAAGTTGCACAGGTCAGAGGAACTCGCCGAGTCACGCCGCCTATTTCGGCGTGAAACAAAACAGACACCAACGTTGTGCCAACAAGAGAAGAATCAACACAAAAGTGGAAAGTAGCTCGACGTGTTTTGCTGCGTGAAGCTGAGTTACGTTGAAACGTGTTGCTAGAAAAACAAGAAATCCTCCGACGAAGAATATGGGAGAACACCGATACGAGAAAAAATGATAAAAGAAAAGGATCAATAGAGATAGAGAAGTAGCTCTCGCACCTTGCGGTGCAAAGACACGAAGTTTCGCCTAAACTTCGTGACAAAGAAGGAAGAGAGCTCCGATGTGCTTCGACGTAAAAGGGCCAAATACACCAAAATTGACGTAGAATGAGTCTGCGAGGTGGGGTTTCTAATTTGGAGAAACACCCTAAGAAATTTACTGCGACAGTATGTGTACCCCATTCGAGTTAAACACATAGCCATGAACCCTATGCATGTTTTAGCCCGAGTCAGATTTCTACCTCTTGGACGAATGAATATTTAGTCAATGAAACCATTTTGAGTATATCCATTACGCTTGCTTCGCCGGATAGTATTTTCGTTTTAACAACCTTTATGGCGATTCCCAGATTGACGTAATCTAGTGGGGATAACATGCCATGGGAAGTGGGATAAACACCGGCACACTTCAACCAACCAAGATGAATTTTTTCAAGTATTAGACTACCCCATGAAAATTCAGTCACTTACGACCCACTCCGTTTGTCAATACAAACATTGACGGAAACGGTTCGAATGTTTTTTCTTCACAGGAGTGATTTAAGTGAGCCGCATCTTGTAAACTTTCTGATCTTTAAAGAGCTAGAACCCCAAATATTTTTCAACTTTTTTCCTCTAAACAGAATGGGCTACAGTGAAACGTTGTTATAGTTTTTTTTTTCTGAAAAATTACTTTGGGAGTGAAGTTGTGTTTAAAGATATCCTTTAGTCAGTGGTGAACCTTTTTTGCTTTCACAGAGTTTTCAGTACATATTCGATTTCACACATCGATGTACTTCTTGAGACATCGCTAACATAACTAAGGAGACATCCAACATCATGGAAGTAATAATTTCTTAACCTTGTGTTTTTATGGACAATATTAATAAGGGATGTTTGTGTATGTTTGTTACTGCTATTTCATTGACATTTAAACTTGCTTACACTTGGATTCAATGTTTCATCAGGATTTGGAAATGCAAAGAAGGAGTTCCAAGAGGAAGTCGAAGACAATTGAATCAGATTCAAACATAGAAGTAGTAGTTGATGCTCGAATAGAAGCCATGTTCGAAGACACCAGAGTAGTGACATGAATCATGCTAGAATACAAATGGGGAGAACTGTACCAACTTGTCATGGATCAAAATGTACCTGAGGCATCCATCGAAGAGCTGATGTTATACCAAAACATCAAGAAATCGGGCCTCCATAAAGCGTCCACATGCCCATAGCTGTTTCCTTGCTCTCAAGTCATCGGATGGATCTTGCATTACATGGATGTTAGAACGAGGATCATATCAAACACAAAAGTAGAAGCATTTGCATCTTTCCAACCCCGTCACACAACTGCATCGTATAAACTGCCATCTCCTAAAATCATGATGACCGATGACTCGATCAGAGGGGTAAACATAGATCACTTTGAGTATGAAAAAAAGATGTTGATCCATGGAAAGCAGCTGAGATGGAAGTCAAGTGGAGAGTATGACAGCGAGAGGTTAAGAACATACAGGATCATAGTCTTGATGTTAATCTGGTTATTCGGCTTGGCGAATTGGAACATCTATAAACTCAGTTGGATACCCCTGATGTATCACATTTCCACACATGCTACCATTTTCAACTGGGTTGATATCAACTTAGAAAGCATGGCATCAACCATAGCTGCAACCCAAGGAGGAATAACCCAGAAGAACGCAGAATTCTACATGTCCTCATATCTAATGGATTGTATAATAATCAGGCACCCTTTCCCTAAATTGTGATGTATTTGGAATCAGGATGAGTCACTCCTCTATGTGTCTTATCAGATTACCTGGTCACATAAATATGCAAGATATTATAAGCTCATATGTGAATAATTGATAATTACGTTGTATTGGCTGATATTCAATGAAGAACCAAACCGCTTATACGACAATGCCATGGCAGTTATTAATGAATATGGAGATTATTATTTCTCTTATGAGGGCACTTGCATCAGAATGTATGCGGGTTCCAAAGCCCCATCTCTAATGCCCAAATATGTAACAGACTTTTTGGTACAGAAGGAGGCCATGAGGCAAGTCTTTGTTAATGGAATTGGAAGCTATCTAAATGAGCACAAGAAGGCCTCCTACCCGCCATTACTGTTTGTTATTGGGTCCTACAAATTTCCCAAGATAAAAGGTATTGAATACTTCATAGAAGATCTAGAAGCTTTCCATTTTGGAGAGAAATTTTTTGTAAGAAATGATAGCCGGCAAAAGGTTGCTCAACATTGCGCGGCATGCAAAACAAAATTTGAGTACATGGATTATTTTCTTAAGGATGAGGAGGTGTATCAAAGGGAGAGTAACATGAATGAGCTGAACAAACAGTTTGTTCAGAAAAGTGGCATTGGCCCTAGTCATGCTACCAACACTGCAAAAGAGCCAGAGTTGCAGAAGAAACAAGAAGAATCCGTAAGGCTACAAATAGCAGAAGCAGAGCGGAAGTTGAAGGAGGAAGAAGAAAGGAAGAAAAGAGAAGACGTTGAGAGGTTTCAAAAAGAAAAAGAATATAAAAAACAAGCAAAAGAGGGATGAAGAGAAAGAGAATAAAGGGAAACAACTGAGCAACAAAGGAGAAAGAAGGAAGAAGACAAGTCAAAGGAAGCTGTGGAAATAGAAGCAACCCAAGGTGGAGGCCCAAGTATACAAGACATGGATATAGATTCACTAGGGGGATCAGGAGTCACACTTACTGGAATATGCCTACCATTCGTAGAGCTCAGGCTCACACCTTTTATGCCTTTTAAACAACACACAGTGGCCAAATTGGACACAATAATTTTTTATTCGAGTAGGAATACCATCACAAGAAGGTTAGATAAGAGATTGAATATGGGATCCTAGCCTAATATAGTCACTATCCAAGAAAACACTATCATGGAAGGCACTCACAAAGACCCTAAGCTCACAGCATCTGTAAGCATAGAAGTTGCACAAGAAAGTGTCGATAACGTCGATAAGCTATTGAATGACAATGAGTGCAATAAGGAGAAAATGCTGAATTTAAAAGATAACTTAGTAAAGGCGTTAGGAGAGGGAATATAAATGAAAAGGAAACATGATGCTATAATAGATGAAAAGGACATATTACTGACTGACTATCAGAATATGTACACTAAGAAGGAGGCATTGACTGTACACTTAATGACCAGGGAGGGCGAAATAAGCGATTTTAACACCCACATCAGTGAATTAGAAATAAGAGAGTCAGTAGCGAATCAACAGGATGAATATTTGAAAGTTTAGATTGAGGATTTGGTCAAGGAGAAAGGATCTCTATCAAAATAGTTGGAGCTAAAAAACAATAAGAAAATAGACATTACTCCTTTCCATGAACATGCATGAAAAATTCAAGAGAAAAATGTCGCTCGCAAGAATTGATAATTGAATAAATCTACAAAATGAAACAAATAATAGAGAGGATGAACGCGATTTCTACAGGATCACTAGTGATCAGGAAAAGATTGTTTAACACTACAAATAAGATTAAGAGGTAAATGACATGGAGAGAAGGGAAAACAGAGTTCCTTGATCACTTGCCCCAGAAGACAATTGCAGACATTAATTTAGACATGGCACTCCTTGAGTTTTGCAAAAAACATAGTAGGAGAATAAATGTTGAAGTCCCTAAATCTATTGAGAAATGTGTAGAGTTCTACAAGAGTATTTATTAGGTCCATGAAAAATTTCATCTCGCCATGGCCCCAGATATGAATGAGATTCCCACGAAAGATCAACGCTTAATGGAGCTACGGAATGGATTGAGGGAAGATATATAATATATCAAAAAGCTGAACTTGTTGACAGAAGAGGATCTCCATCATTATATTGGACAAGCATCCATAAATGATTATTTCCTGGAGGACAGCTACAAAGCTGTAGCAGAAGGAGTGACACATGTGGAAAAAGAGTTATCATAACATGAAATATCTTTGAAATTTTTTGAGCCTGTATACTGTAATATTATATTTGAAGAGGCTGACCTATGGAATAATTACATCTCTAGTTTGGGGGGCCCATTAGGAAGCTAATTATTATTTGTAATTTATTTGTAATTTTCTTTTGCAAACACTAGAGGACGAATTGGGGAGTCCAAAGGTTAGGGAATTCGAAACGAATATTCATGTGAATACAAACCCTTTGTAATATAAATATAGGAGATGTATATTGGCTAAAGGACTTTTTCTAGCATAATAGAAACCAAACTTTTGTATGCGAACTATTTTTCTGCTAATAAGAAAGGGATTGTTTGTTGGGAAAGCGTGCACAAAGATCTTTGTGTGGAATGTGTGGGATGATTAAAGCAAAACTATTTTTGCTTTCATTCGTAGCACATACTATGAGATTGTTCTAAATTTATTGAACTATTTCAAATGGCGATGAATGGTTTCATTTTCTATGCAAATGTTTATGTGTTGAATGAGTAATGAATTATATAATTCTATCGAAGCTATCTTTGGTATTCTTTCTATTGCAAGAGTGAATACTTTGTTTAAACAACTATCTATTGAACTTGTATGAACATTTCCAATTTATTACTCTTAATTCAAATTTACTCCCTGCAGGGATAGGTTAGTTAGTTTATGATAGGTTTTAGCGAATTGATCAGGTAAAGTGATAAGACGAGCGGTAAGAACCTACACATCACTTGCGGAGGTTTCTTCCTGTCATTTCTAGGTTAAATGCATTAGTTAGGGCACTTGCATTTCATATCTTAAAACTAAAACTATATAAAAGGTGGATCGGGACACAATCAGTAAAGAAACCAAACAAATACACATACAGTAGACGGACTGTAAACCAGACGGATTCTCCACACCAAATGGTGATTGAGATAATTGGGATCATTTTCTGGGTAGAATCCCTACTGTCAATGCTGAGAATTTATGGGCATCAACATTTTTGGCACTAGAAGGAGGGAAACCAGTGCATGGATGGCATAGGAAACCCGTTTTCAATAGGAAATTTTTTTGGGTCTCCATTGAACACAACCGTATCAGAAGAAGTGATTCCTGAAACTGAACATCACGAAAAGTTAGATTCTGAAACTGAAAAATACCAAACATTTATACGTTGTCCCATACACAAAAATAGACCACTTTCGGAGACATACAAGATCTTGCGTGAAAAATATTGGTAGATTGACCGTAGTTCCTTCTTTACATAGAAAATGAGCTCCCAGGAGACACGTCGCACACATAAGGGATTCTATTCTTGTAGAATCTCTTGAAGAGTTGGTCGATTTATCATTACAAGAAATACCAGACCGTATTGATCAGTTGGGATCCGAATCTCCTCAAGCTCACGCATTACCTCACACACCACCACACACACCACCACATACACCACCTCATTCTCCCAGGCATATCATGGATCACGATGTTAACCAACCACCTGCATGGAGAACCAAAGGGCCACTCAACTTGGCTTCTCCTTTGCATGATCTACCAAAGCATCCAGAAAGGGTAGTTCAAGGATTTGACCCTGGAAAAGGTATCTCTGTCGAAGATCACCTGAAAATTTTCTATTTGGATTTGAACCTGTTAAATGTGGAACATGAAGATGTAGTATACAAAATTTTCCCTTACACTTTTGAGCCTAGAGCATCTTCATGGTATTTTAGTTTACAAGCAAATTCTATAGCAGACTGGGATAGTTTTGAAATTTTTTTATAACAAATTTGGAAACCAAAAGATTGTCACCATGCTTATGAAAGAAATGTTGTCTATAAAGATGGAAAAGAAAGAAAAGGTACAGGAGTTCAACCAAAGATTCACCATCATATTAAACAGTTGCAGTGATGCAACAAAACATGCTGAAGAATATTTGGTAGAATATTACACTATAACACTTTATCCACCTATAGCCATGTTTGTGAAGAGAGCAGTTAAGGCCACATTGATAGAAAAATATGAGGAAGCCAAGAAAGTAAAGGCTGACCTAGATAGCATCATGAAACATATATTGGAACTGGAAGTGAAACCAACGGCGATTAAGAAGCCTTTGATACTATCCAGAACAAAAGAGGAGCCCTCGAACGAATTGAAAAATGTGGTAAAAATGGTACAAAAGTTATCTCACAAGATAGTGAATTTGGAAAAGTAAAAGGGGTTTAGTTCATCGAGAAAACCATTCAATCCTTTCTATAAGAAAAGGGAAGAAAATACACAACCCCAACCACCATTGAACAACTCTAATGTTTTGAATTTGAATGAATTTGGCATGGATAATTTCTACACTTTCCATCAATAACATTACTCTGAAAAGAGTTTCCCATAATGGATTAACTCAATGACTCTGGCGATGAATCAATTATTAGATACACAGTTGATAGATCAAGAATACCAAGAGGAATATCAAGCCAATGAGCAAGAAGATCATAATGAAGAAACCACAATGGTATTATGGGACTGGGCACCAACTTTGGGACTAACTAAAGAAGAAAAGGTGGAAGAAATTCAGGTATCATCAGTGAATTATGATACTAGAAACAAAGGGCCAATTGAGGACCAAAGTATAATATTACCCAAAGTGAAGACACCAAAGAAGAATATAAAAAATAACAATGGCATAAATCAGTCAAAGCCTAAAGTAACTTCTCAAATTACAAAAGAAACAAACCCATTGATAAACAAGTAAGTAAAACCTACAGGAAACAAATGTGATAGTGGTGAAAAGGGTGTTCTAGATCATAATATGGGGTATGAAATTGTGGAAGACATTAAGAAAACCAAAGCAAACATATCCTTGTTCGAATGATGTAATCTTCCACAACGGAGGAAGAAATTGTTAGACGATTTTGACCCACAACCCAGCAGTACAATAGAAATAGTTGAGTCAGATATAGAGATTAACAAAGCAAGAATTGGTGGAAAATCAAAATCTCAGACTCTGCCTTTCCTATTAACTTTTGAAATCTTTAATCATAATGTGCATAAATTCTTGGTGGGTTTTAGAGTTTTGTCAAATGTTATGCCACTATCTATGTGTAGGAAAATCAATGGGAAACCTACATCATCCCTTTCTCAGATCATACAACTAGACAGATCAGTTGTTAAGGTTATAGGGGAAATGAAATATGTACTCATCACATTATCTACAGACCTAAGGGTGTGTCAATTTATAGATATCATGGCAGTAGACATACCTGAATCTTATGGTTTGATAATGAGTAGGGACTGGTCTACGAAATTAAACAGTTATTTTGCAACGGATTGGTCCCATTTTTGGCTTCCATACAAAAATAGACATAATCAACACAATGTACCAAGAGATCCTCACATGAAACAAAATGTAACTCAGCTAAAAGAAAATAATGAACCGATAAACTTATCATCTTCAGTTTTGTGGAATTATTTCTTAAAAATTGAACTGGGAAACTATCTAGCGGAAGATGTCGTTCATGATTCAGATAGATAGTCGGATTATTTCTTTTATATTTTGATGGTTCCAAAACACAAGAGGGATCAGGAGCCGGTTGTTTTCTTGTTGATCCTGAAGGAAATAAACAATATATATTTGTTGACCAACGCGATCTTGGTCAACAAGGGTTCGCCTCACTATCGACACATACCGTAGTCTCCCTGGGCACTGGCCCAAGCAGGTTTGAGCCCGCCCAGCAACACCCATAGAGTGAATGAGGTCTCACCTGAGGCGTCCAGGAAGAGCAGACGGAACCATGTTTCCGCCAAGGGAGGAGGACAGTTGTGGCTACACAGACTAGCTCTATTGCAGTACTTAAACATAAACTTTAAACATTCGACATGGAGTTATAACATATTACTTAATCGCATCATTTATCATCCCAGCAACAGTAAGCAGACATTGCATCAAGAAAATATAACGACATTCATATATCGAAACATTGCACAAAGATTGTACCAAAACATCATTCTTATATTACTGTCACAGCCGTATACCAGAAGCAAAACATAGATCTACGTACACATACATCTCCTTATCTCTTGCCAACTCCTTCGCTCTATCTCTCCCTCTCTTCTCCTAACACTTACAACTCTCATCTATTTATAGGCTTCTTCCATTACAATGTTTGTCCACTTACTAACAACTTCCTTACCGACATTATGGACAAATGACCCAATATCTAACTGACTCGGTCCAAATGACCCAAAAAGTCGCATACCACGGTACAATTGACTCAACATTACATAACATGTGGTCCAAGTGACCCAAAACCCACCAACTGTGGTATAATTTAACACAAAATATTCCTTCTGCGACCTCATCCGATGTGTCGCAGCGCCGACAGTACTGCGACATTTCCTCATCGAACTGCCTGCCAATAGGCCCCCAACACAATCTTGTGGCTCACCCTCAAGCCACGTCAACTACTAGACATCGTACACACCATGGTCTTTACTTTGAAGTTTGCATACGGCTGTTCGACATTGCTGCAACTGTTCTTGTTGTCTAGATAACGCGGTGTTGTCCTACGCCTTCTGCTACACTGATCAACGTCTCGCTATTCTATAAGTCTTACCCGAAAGTGGGGATCTCCTGACTTGCTGTCATGTACATCTCAAACTCATCCTCGAGTCGCTGTGAATGGTATAGATGGGAAGGAAAAGAGGGCAAATAATACCAAGGTACAAAATTAGCAGATGACTCTAGCACATCTGTTTCGCACCAGCAAACGGATCCTACTATGGTCAAGGAGCTACCACCCCAACGATCTCATTGGTCAAGAAGAGCATAATCCTTCAAAAAATTACTACATAGTTAAACATGCTAGACCGACCCTTGGCTCGGTCATTCCACAGTGTAAATGCACCCGCCATATCAAGGTGCTCAGGGACACTCATTGTTTGGGCTCGCAGGGCCCCTAGGGTGCTACCATGGGAAATGAAGTGAAGCATTTCCACAGTCGCCTTGGAATTCCTCACAAATCAACTCGCAAACTGATCTAACAACATAACCACATTGTTTCAGAAAGACTTCTTCGTAACGAACTATCGTCTGCCTATGCTACGTATAGCCGGACCATTCTCGGGTCACGACAGTGGGAATGATGCCCCATTACCTCGCATCTACGTGTGTGAACCCATCGACTGACACAACGGGTGGTGACCATGCTACCACTGAAGATCCCACGTGCCAACATGTGAGCAATCTCCTCATATATTTCTGATCGTACTGGCCCAGCGGGCCATGTGAAAAACTTACCATCATCATGTGGTAGCCAGGCTAAATTTGGCAGGAACAATCATGTATAGGGATGATGGAATAGGGTCGCAAGATGTTAGCGGGACAGTAGTCACAACACTGGCCCGTACCCCCAAATCCTCTGTAATCATCACAAAATCCTGCATTAACTCAACCAAATCTATCGTCGATCATGGTCGCAACTTTTTCATGTGTCTTTGACTGCTCCAGACTTGCGGCATAAGCCTCCCTCCTTGTGCATTCCTTCTTCTATGGGTGCACCATTGGCCGCAAAACAACCTACAACACACACTCTCTTTTCTCTCTTCTTTCTCTTTTTCTTATTTTTTAAATTTTTTTTTAACCCCGATGCGACTCAGGCATCGCATTGTTCCAATCCTGAATGATAGGGTTTCAACCTGTGACCATTTACCAGCTTGGGGAGTATCGCCCCATCCAAATGCTGCAATTGAACTGCTCCACCTAAAGTAATACTACTGATGTGATATGGACCCAGCTAATGCCTATGCAATTTTCCTAGATGTTTCATAAACTTGTTGTCGTACAATAACACCAAGTCGCCTTGCTGAAACTGTTTACTTTTGATGTGGCGATCATGCCATGCCTTCTGACGATCCTTCTCCACCTGTTGGTGAAAGCCAGTGATAAATCGATCCTCTTCTAGCTGCACCAATTGTGCTAGACGTTCATCTAATGCTGTGACATCATCCATGCCCATAACAGTTGCAATTCGTAGACTCAGAACAATGTACTCCATTGGCATAATCACTTCTTTCCCATATACCATCCTAAAAGGTGTCTGACTGGTCAACCTTTTACATGTGGTGTGGTAGGCCCACAATACTGCAAGTATTTTTAGATCCCAGTCATCGCGGTTTTCATTGCACACCTTTGTCAGCACATGCTCGAAGACCTTGTTAAATGCCTCCACCGTCCCATTCGCCTGTGCGTGATAGGGTGTAATATTCTTATGCTATATCTGTAACTCCTCTATCAATGCGGTGATGGTGTGATTAAGAAAGTGGTTGCCTTGATCACTCAACAAAATATTAGGGCAGCCAAAACGAGTGATAATGTGATCAAACAAAAATCGAGCAGCCGTCGCTGCGGAACAATCAACTATGGGTGCCGCCTCATCCCATCGGGTCAAATACTTTATCGCCATGATGATGTACCACGCACCCATACGTTTCCCTAGTGGACTGATCGGTCCAACAAAATACACAGCCCATTTTTTGAACAGTTGCAATGTCACTTGAGGTAGCAGCGGCATCTCATCGCGTCTAGATGGCTTGCTAGTTCACTAATAAACATCGCAAGACCGTGCATAGTCTGTCGCATCATTATGTAATGTGGGCCACCAAATCCCTGCACATAGTACGTTCTGGGCAGTCACCTGATCACCATAGTTTCCTCCTACTACTCTACCATGTGCCTCAGCCAATATCTGTGCTTGCTCATGTGGCAAGACACATCCGCGCAATATCTCATCAATGCCCATTTTATACAATTCTCCTGCGATTAGCTGGAAGTCTACAGCCTTGACTACCAATTGCTTCTTCTCACTGGTGGTGAACTCATCTGGTTTAGTTCCCATTGTCAGAAACTGGATGATGTCATCAAAATATTGATCAGCGGCAGCAACTTTAAATAGTTGGGCATCCGGCAACCCGTCTTCAATATTGGTTGGTTCGTCCCTTGTATCAATCCATGATAGATGATCAGGACTGGCATTCAATCGGCCTGGCTTCACAATGACTTCAAAATCGAACTCCTGAAAAAGAAGTATCCAACGACATATATTCCCCCCCAACATACGCTTATTGACTAGGTATTTCAACGCGGAATGGTCATTGAACATTTTAAAGTGCCCACCCAACAAATAGTGTTGAACTTCTGTAGTGCATAGACCATCGCCAGACATTCCTGCTCAGTGGTGGTGTAGTTGCATTTAGCAGACGACAACTTATGACTGGAAAAATCAATGGAATGATCAAGGTCTCCTTCTCCAGGTTGAGCCAACACAACACCCAATGCAATCGATGAAGCATCAACATGGACATGGAATTCCTTACTCAGGTCCGGAAAGACCAAGATCGGTGCAAACGCCATCTTCGTCTTGAGCATTTTGAAGCTATCCTAACATTTCGGGCTCCACTGGAATGTAGCGTCCTTCTTCAACAACTTTTCCATAGGGGCAGTAATCGCAGCATAACCCCTGATAAACTTGCGATAATATCCCATATGACCCAAAGTCGCTCGCAACTACTTAACGGTGGTTGGCAGTTGCAACCCCAAAATGAGATCAATTTTAGCTAGATCAACCAGCAATCCCTGTTTACACATGATATGACCTAGCAATATCCCAAATGGTGCACAAAAAATACATTTCTTCAAGTTCAGCGATATCTGGTGCTGTCGGCATCGCTCAAGCATTAATCGTAGATTGGCCAGATGATCACGAATCAACCCACAAATGGTCCAATCATCCATATATACTTGCAAATTTTTTTGAATAAAATATTTAAATGCAGCATCAACGACTCGGGAAAATATCGCAGGTGCATTCTTCGAACCAAACAGCATTACAGTGTACTGAAAGTAGCCCCATTCAGTAATGAAAGTTGTCTTATGGCGATCTTCTTTGGCAATGCGAATCTGATTGTAGCCAGAGAACATGTCGATGAATGAGTACATCTCCTGGCCACCCACCCCGTCAAGTACTTTGTCAGTAAACAGGGTCGGAAAAAGGTCGTGCAAGCAGGCATCATTTAACTTCCGCAAGTCAACACAAATGCGCACTTCACCGGTTTTCTTGTCTTGCACCACCATACGACTGATCCATTCAGACTCTTCCACTGGTTCAATAATACCAGCATCCAACTTGTGATCAAGTTCTACCTTGACCTTTTCCTTCTGTCACAGATTCAGCCGATAAGGTCGTTGTCGGACTGGCTTAGTATCTGGTTTTAATGGAATCTTCCTCTCTCCTAAATCACCTAGGATTCCCTTCATTTCAGAAAACTTAGTGGGAAACACGTCTTGAAACTCATGAAGTAAATCAGTAACCTTACTCATCATCTCATCATCCCAATAATCCCCAACATTAGCTAACTTGGGAGTAGCCTCTGGGCTGATATTCATCTTACGAAGCTGCAATGGTTGACCGAACGGAGTACTTGGCGCGACAGGCGGTACCACATCACGAATCCCTTTAGATTCGGGAATGTTAACATTCCAGGGATCATCATCATCCTCTGTCCCACTGCTGATGTTGAAGCACTCCATGAGACACTGCATCTGACAATATGTGTGCGGGTCGACAAGGTAGGCTGCCGGAACAACCTGAAGTACCACGTCGTGGATGAGCTATAAGGCATTATGGACATCAGGGTTGGCATCCGTAAAAATGAACGTATGAGTGAAACATATCGTCAACTCCCACCATGTTGTAATTTCTCGATGCAACTCAACTGCAGTATACCATGAGCGTGGCATCTCATCTAAGGTATGGATAAAATCATGGACCCACTCATCTCTGGGTCGCGCTACCCATAATCGTTAGCATTCCATCACATGATCACTGGGATTCTTCTGGCCACCATACTTTCCAGTGTGACAAACCTCAGTATCGTCGAACCGGACCATCATCAACCTTCGACACTATGACCAATCATCAATAGATTTCTTGTGTGTTTACAAACAACGTGTTGGAGCGGCCTTCAGTGCTTCCTCCAATGCTAGCAATTGATGTGGTTCTGAGACTCGTTCTTCAAATTCTCTCAAAAAGTTGGTTAAGCCAGACAACCCCTCATAGACTGGTAGTGTGACTGTCTTTGTCACAACACGGCATAAAGATTGCGTAACTAAGCCACATTTTCAGAATGATACCTCGTGCAAGCGATTCTGCCAATGTTCTAATGCATCATCAGAGTCAGAAGACGTAGAGCTCTCGCTGTGCCATCCCATCTCACCATTGGTAGTGGGATTAATATAGTCTTCAGAAATATTGAATGCATGGTCCCATGTAGTGGGATCATCATCTTTTACAAGCTCAACGTATCGATGTCCTTCAACCGGATCCAATGGGGCTATGACTCTGAAATCTTGATTCTCAAAGGTCATCATGCACTTCTTGAAGTTGATTATAGCTCCACTATCATTAGCCCATCCAATCCCCAATAGCGCAGGATAGGATCTTCCTCCCTCAACCACTTCAATGAATCTGATGTCAGCATAAGTATTCATGCCCTCAATATCGACTGTTAGCCGCGGAACTCGCCCAATGGGTGTTACTTTCGCATGGTTAGCCAACCGAAGCTGCACAGGAGACCAGCTCAATGGGGGACTCCCCATTTTATGCCATGCCTACTTGGTTAAGATGTTAACATCCGAACCAAGATCAAGAATAACTAAATCAACATCATAGTCACCGATCTGGATGTTCGTTCTCATCTCCTTTCCAGTCTTCTGTCACTGTAGGGAGTTTACTACTGACTCCTACCATCCTTTCGGAAATTGCTGCAACCATCCCTCATTCTCAACCAAGTCTATCGGGTCTCGGGCCAATAAAATACAACTTTCAAGAAACTTTTGCAATGTCCCCGGTGGTGGTGGCCAATCAACATCCGATGTAGTATCAAAGATAGGTGGAAAATCGCAAACAACATCCTTACCGCAGTCTTTCTCCAAAGTGAGACGTGCCTCCAGGAATGTCTCCCGCTCCGTATCAATGTTGAAAGGTACCATCTTATGACTAGCCAACCGAATCAGTGGTTGCGAACTATCTTCCCCAGTCATCTTTCCTCCATGAGTGACAACAGCCACCGAAGCATCTTGCAGTCGTGGTTCTAAAGAAATGGTCGCAATATTTGTACCCTGCATTTGGTTCTACTGCAAATTCCCTAGTTGATTGACATTTTATTGGCTTTCGGCGGTGGTTGTGGGGGCTAGTTCTGTACTGGTTGTTGCACCTAATTCTATAGCTATGGAGTGTTCCCAGCCTACCATCGTGCAACCAACTGTGGACAATTCTCAACCATATGATCATTACCAAAACATAACGTACACTGATTCTGTAGTAGTGGGAAGTCGCGCTGATAATGCCCCCATACCGCATAGTGGTAACATTGAACAGGTCCATGACCACCTCAGCCTCCTCCTACATGGCCAAATCCATCACAACGCCTGCCCCTGTATCCTCCTCGTTAGCTTCCCTACTGTTGGTACTGAGGTTGGTTAAACTATTGCTGCATCAGTGCTGGTGGTATCCCTTGCCCTTGTGGTGCATACTGTGGTTGCTGTACAAACTGTGGTTGTGGGGGAGTCATCTGCATCAGAGAATATTGTGGAATGAACTGCTGCGATTGCTATTGTTGTGGTGCAAACTGCATCTGCGGTTGTGGTAGTAGATAAGCTTCCTGCAGTTGTAGTTGTGGTTGTTGCACAGCGCGCTAATCGTCCTTGACATAGAATGCATTGTTAGGATAATCCTATACTTCATCCTCATCCCACCAGTATTTTGATCATTTACATTTTTAGTCATGCATGCACTTTTAGGGTTTGCATGCATTCTAGGGTTTGCATGCATTTTGTATCCATCCCAATCATCAGTCCAACAACTAGCCCTCAATTATCCAGCCCCCGAGAGCTTCTCACTGATCAGTTTTAGCCCTCCAGTTGCTTAATGTGCCCTTCTTCCTTGATTTTAGGAAGCAACTTGCCCTTCTTCACCTACCAGTCCAGTTGGCTTCAGTTTACACTTAGTTACAGTTAGTTACAGTCAGTTACACCTACCAGACTCAGTTTGACTAATGGTTGACAGTTACTTGAGCATTGATGACTCCACTAATGATGAAGAAGACTTCCAATTGTGCTCCGATGACACTCCAGTGATCCTTTGATCACTCCATGAAGGCTAATTCGAATTGCCACCTTATGCATTCGAATCTTCATGCATTGTACTATTTATTTGTACATATTGTGATTAATCAATTAGTGTGTGTGAAGTATTTTTGCTTCTATATGAGTTCTACTGTATTATTATTATGTTGCTCATTATATTGCATTGACCACTCTTCTTCTATTTTCTTGCTTAATCAATTACTTTCTTGTGAGGTATACATCATCTCTTAGATCTGCTGTGAGTATTTTCACATGGTATCAGAGCATGTTGAGAGTATTGTTTATCTCCATTCTTGAGATTTTTTTGCAGGTTATTACCAAGATTTCGAGTGCAGCAGTTGCAACAGTTGCAGCAGTTTCTGCATCTTACAGCAGTTGCAGTTGCAGATATTCTCTATTTTTTTTGCAGGTCTTCTATAGCTTCTATGTATCCATCAGGAATTACTCATCTTTCTCCATTCAACTATGATGAATGGAAACCTAGAATGATAGCATACTTGAAGATCCATGATATTTTTTATTGTCATTTTGAAAGAGAGTTCGAATCCCCTGAGAGAAGATTGATTGGTTAAATAAAGGTGATGGAGCCTTTGGAGCAATGATGCTTTCTTTTCCTAAATACCTAAGATTTCATTTCCAATACTATGATGGTGTTGAAACTCCAATAGATTTATGGACTCCAAAAGAGTTATGGGCTCACCTGGATGAAAATTTTGGTAGAAAGAATGAAGGGGATGGTCCAAACCCATTCGAAAGCAAGCAAAGTGATGCATTCGCTGCCCTTGATGGTCTCTCAAATCATGCACCAATATCATCTCATATTGAAGTTGTTCACAAAGAACTTGCAGATTCTACACTCATGCTCAAACTTTCTTCTCTTTCTGTGCCAGCTCACACTCTAGATATTGCAGAAGGTCCTAAATCCTCTCTTGCACCAAAGTCTGTTGGTTTGCATCATTATCTAATAAATGTTTCGGAAGTAAATTCAGCCATTGGAGGTAATGCATTCACTCTCCCTAATTACTCACCTCTTACTTACTACTATATGATCATTAATTCATGCTTTCAGAAGGTTATTGAATATTATGGCCATTGCCATTCGCTTGGGATAATTTCTCATGCAATTACTGGTTTTGATCTCACCTCTTATGGTTCAAAGGAGATCTCAAGAAACCATGATTCATGTCTTGGATCTAATTTGGATTCTAAGCAATCACTACTTGGGATAATTTCTCATACATATGATGGTTTTGATCTCACCCCTACTGGTTCAAAGGAGATCTCAAGAAACTATTTTTTAAGTCTTAAATATGATTTTCATTTCAAGCAAACATGTAATAGTTCCTTTTGGTATAATATCACCCATGGTGGTTCGAAGGAGAAGAAAAAAGACTATATGCACATTCAAATATTTGATCCTACCTCAGCTGATTTAAGTATTTTTGCTTCTATATGAGTTCTACTGTATTATTATTCTATTGCTCATTATACTGCATTGACCACTCTTCTTCTATTTTCTTTCTTAATCAATTGCTTTATTATGAGGTATACATCATCTCTTAGATATGCTACGAGGATTTTCACATGCATGACACATTCTCTCCTGTAGCAACCCATATGCACAGCAATCCTTGTCATCGTGACCCACCGACTTGCAGAATGTGCAATAAAGATTTCGCAGGGTTGTGACCATTTTCTTCATATACGAGCAATTATCGTGACTGTGCCCAAACACCTGGAAAACACAACACCATGGAATACTTCCACCATTCAACGAGTTTGGCTCACCAGACACCAAATAATTACAGAAATCTGGGCAATTTTCCTTCGTATGCCCTTCTCCTCGATATCGCATACACCATACTTCATTGCGTTGTTCCTTGTTCTTCTTCAAATCTTGCAACTGTATAGTTAGGTTAGCAAGCTATTTCTGTATCTGTGACATCATGTTTGCATTATCTCCAATCGGTGACACCTACAATCGCATTGCAATCTCTAGAGCTTCGCTAGGTGTCGATATGTTTTGCTGCATCAACGACAGTCGAATGTGGGGTAGCAGTGCTGCAATGAACCATTCTTTATGTTGGACGGTGCTCATATCAAAACTAACCTTTTCCATCAGCATCTTGAATCGCTAATCGAAATCCCATACCATCTCATTGGGATACTGCTTAATTTCCTTCAATTCAGTAATATATTGAGGCTCCGACTTAGGCCTTCTAAATTCGGCAATGAGCCCATCCCAAATCTCATACAGCGACTTCTCTTGGGCTTCCGTAGGGACTAGAATAAAATTCATGAACCAATCTAATGCACAACCTCGCAGAGTCGTGGCTAACTATCCTTTCTTAGCATCAGCATCAGTGATCTATTTCATGGTCCATACCGCTTCACACCAAAACCAATACTGTTATGGTTTGTCTGTTGCACTTTCATGGAACAACGGTAACTTAGCATCATCGCCTACCATTTTGGGCTTCCTTCCTCCTTTCGCTGTGCTACTACCAATTAACTTCTGTAGAATTAACGAACTTGGCGGTGTCGAAGTGGTATTTCTTGCTGTTTGTGAGTCAGTGAGTAGAGGTGTGGGTACGTTGGTGCTAGGGCTTGGTCCTGTCTCTATCTTGAGGGTAGCCTAGTAATCCCTATCAGGATTGTGAGGTCTCTTCATCCCGTACGGTCTTCCTTCACAGTTTTGCAGTCCAATTGTAGCAGGACCTTATCTTATCCTCTGCCTCTTCTCCTGTTGAAACCTTGCTCCTCCCCTTGTAAGGCCACTCTCTTCCTCGGCTTTGCTCACAGTCTCCTCATGGTCTGCACCCATCTACCCCTTACCATTCCATGTACCATTCCCCAGCATTCACGGTACCCACAGCCTCCGCCCACCAGACTGTCTATTGATCAAGGCACATATTTAATATATCCTTTTCACAGATTAGCATTTTAATCGATAGCAAAAACCTTCCCCTTGGTCCGCGGAAGAAGTATCTTTTAGCTTCACTATAGGATTTTTGCGTATCAACCGCAAATTCAGTGATATATCCCTCCAAAATGCTATCGAGCCAACCTTTGACAGCTCGTGATGCCTTATTATCGACTTCCTACAGCTCTTGAATCAATTTCAGGGTCCAAGCCATCAGCTCACTACCCTGGAAATTCCTCTTTTGGAAGGTTAGCTTTGACAACCATTCTTATAGAATGACCGGGAATTCACAGAAAAACTATTCGTGGGGACCATCATGAATATACATTCCCAATTGGTGATCTACTATCAGTCGCATGTTCCGTATTTCTTCTTCATCAAACTCTCGCAATTTTTTATCAAACCAGCTTTATATCTTCGTCTTTGTCGGGTGCCACAACATGACCTCCTTTCACTCTACACACGGTCCCGAAAATGGAACCATTTGCTGACCAATGTGACCTCGGTCGACAGGGGTTCGCCTCACTATTGACACATACTGCAGTCTCCCTGGGCATCGGCCTGGGCAGGTTTGATCCCACCCAGCAACACCCATAGAGCAGATGAGGTCTCACCCGAGGCGTCCAGGAAGAGCAGACGGAACCATGTTTCCACCGAGGGAGGAGGAGAGTTGTGGCTACATAGACTAGCTCTATTGCAATACTTAAACAAAAATTTTAAACATTCGACATGGATTTATAACATATTACTTAATTGCATCATTTATCATCCCAGCAACAGTAAGCAGACATTGCATCAAGAAAATATAACAACATTCATATATCGCAACATTACACAAAGATTGTACCAAAACATCATCAGTATATTACTGTCACAGTTATATACCAGAAGCAAAACATAGATCTACATATACATACATCTCCTTATCTCTCGCCAACTCCTTTGCTCTACTTCTCCCTCTCTTATCGTAACACTTACAACTCTCGTCTATTTATAGGCTTCTTCCATTACAATGTTTGTCCACTTACTAATGACTTCGTAAGTGACATTATGGAAAAATGACCCAATATCTATTGACTCGGTCCAAATGACCCAAAAACCTGCATACCGTGGTACAATTGACTCAACATTACATAACATGTGGTCCAAGTGACGCAAAACCCACGAACTACGGTATACTTTAACACAAAATATTCCTTCCGCGACCTCATCTGATGTGTCACAGCATTGGTAGTACTGACATTTCCTCATCGAACTGCCTGCCAACAATATCTTGCAGGCTAGAGTTTGAGTGTACAAAAAACATGGTTGAATATGAAGCTCTATACCAAGTTCTAAAAAGAGCCACTGATTTAAATTTCAAGAATTTAAAAGCATTTGGTGACTCGAAAATAGTTGTCAGACAAGTAAGAAATAATATTCATTATCTATCTCCACATCTGAAAGTATATCAATCTGAGGTATGGAATTTGATATCACAATTTAATGCTTTTAATATAAATTCCATTCCCAGATTACAGAATGCTGCAGTTGATTTAATAGCTACTTCTACTTCTAGATTAGTATTGACAAATAACAAATGCTCTATTGAATTAATTTCCAAGCCATCAGTACCTGATAACATTACGAATCTGATGGTGTTCGATGATGATGAACAAATTATCAGTTTCCTTACGAACATAGATGCTTTCAAAGAATCCATAATTGATGGAGAAAAACATCAGTTGGATTGAAAGAACAAGGATGTTTGTAGGGGAAACTTTATGCCAAAGGTTGTAAGAACTCTTGAAGGGTTGTTTGATTTACAGAATAAATTCAGAATACCAGCAAATAGCTCCTCGATGTAGTATGATTTGGTGAACTTAGGAACATAAGTTGAACCTAAGTATGTCAACTTGGGGAAATGTTGCTCACGTGGTGGAAGATGCAAGTTTATTAAACTTTTTCAGCAATACAAAGTTGTTTTCGCATGGAATTATGAATAATTGAAAGCATATGACACACCCATCATACACCATGTGATACCCATTAAACCAGGTATAAATCCATTTCAGCATCAACTCAGAAAGATACATCCTACACTTGAACCGTTGATGCAAAAGGAGTTAAAGTAATTGTCCGACGCTAAGATTATTTTCAAAGATAGACACTCTGAATGGGTGGCTAACTTTGTCCCTGTTAGGAAGAAATCAGGAGAGATACGATTATGTGTCGATTTTCAAAACTTGAATAAAGCATCAGACAAAGACAACTATTCGGTGCCACCAATGGAACAAATTTTGCACATGGCATCAGGCTTGGAATTGTTCTCCCTGTTAGATGGATTTTTTGGATATAATCAAGTATTAGTGGCAGAACAAGATTGACTCAAGACTACATTTCGTATGAAGTGGGGAACATTCGCATATAGGAGAATTCCTTTTGTCCTAATGAATGTTGGAGCCACTTTCCAGAGGGCCATGGATATCGCATTCCGGGGTTTAGTCGGTCGTTGCATTGTCATATCTTTAGATGATGTAATAGTTTTTTCTAAAAAATGAGAAGACCAAGTTTTCCATTTGAAACAGAGTTTTGACCATTTCCAAAAGTATGATATATCTCTAAATCCAAAGAAAATTATTTTTGTTGTACTCGAAGGAAAAATGTTAGGACACATCATCTCAAAGAAGGGAATATCGATAGATCCCCAAATATTTCAGGATATAAATCAGATTCCCATGCTCCATAATAAAAAGACTATGCAATCATTTATGGGCACAATTAATTTTGTTGGAAAGTTTGTACCTGATTTTGCACAAATTGTAAAACCTTTGCAGCAAATGGTGAAGCAAAGAGTGCAATTTAAATGGAATGATGTTGAGAAAATTGCATTCAAGGATATAAAGACTGCTATAGCTCATGCACCTTCTTTGAGAATTCCAAACTTTGAAAAGGATTTTATAATGTATACTTTTTCTTCGGATAATTCTCTTGCAACAGTGCTCACACAGAAAGGATAACTAGGAGATCGGTATCCAATATATTTCATGAGCATTATTTTAGAAGGAGCTAGATTGAATTACCCAGTCATGGATAAATACGATTATGCAATGTTTAAGGAAGTAAAGCAATTCAGACCTTATATTTAAAAAAATAGAATGAAAGTCATAATACCTCATCCGGCTGTCAAATCCTTATTTGTCCAAAAGGAGTTGGGAGAAAGGAGAGGAAACTGGGTAAGTGCACTACATAAGTAAAATATAGAATTCAAACTAGCCACTATCATAAAAGGTCAAGGGTTGTGTAAGTTTCTCACTGAAAACCCAACTAATGGGGATCCTGATTGGGAAAACAAAGCTGAATTGAATTTAACTGAAGTGTGTTCCATTTTTACTACTCCAAAATCTTGGTACAGGGATTTGGTGCACTGTCTCCAACAAGGATATCTTCCAAAAAAATGGAGTTATAAGCGGAGAAGGGAACTCTTATTGAAATCAACATCTTATAACATAATTGATGGAGTACTCTTCAGAAAATTGATAATTGATGGAGTACTCTGTCAAATTATGTGCATTTTATCGTGAAAGAGGCATCAAAATGCATTATTCAGATAATTGTTATCCTAAGGGAATTGGATTAGTAGAATATACAAATAAAAATCTCATTCGAATTTTAAATAAAACAGTTATTGAGAGTGAGAGAAACTGGCATGTAGCTCTTCCAAATGCTTTATGGGAAGATATAGTCACTCTGAAAGGCTCTTTAGGAGTTTCTGCTTATACATTAGTCTATGGGAAAGAATCTATACTCCCATCGAACATACTACTCCCATCCCTGCAACTAGCTCAGGACTCTCGAGGATCCAGTAGTGAAATCCTACATGTTAGGATATCTCATCATTCAGTATGTACTTTTGCATGCACTCAGCATGCATGCATGCATTTTGCATGCATCCGCATGTTGCCCAGTCATCAATTTGGTACCTCCAGCACCTAGTCCCTAGTCTCCCCGCACTCGAAAGATAATTTCCACTCATATTTACCCCTCCTAGCATGTCATGCACCCACTTCTCACCTTCCATTGCAGAACGACACCTTTCTCACCTACCAGTCCAGTTTACTTCAGTTAGCCACCATCCTTTCCTTGATTTGAGGCTAGACTGACTCCTAACTACAGTTATCACTCTAATTGACCTCCAATGAGACATGACTACCTATTCCGAGTGCAGTTAACTTCGCATGTGCCCTCCACTGAGCCTCCATCCCTACATTAGTTCCACTTACCATCAGTTACACTTATTACACTCAGTTAGACTCAGTTTGACACATGTCTGAGAATGACTTGTGCATTGATGACAACCACTAATTGATGATGAGGACTCCTAGTTGGAGCCAAGCTATGCCATGCATTATATTCAAATGAACTCCTTGGCTAATTCGAATTGCTCACTCATTGTGATAGTATTGTATTATTATTCTCACTATTCTGAGTTATAGAGCACTGATGCATCTCTCTTGCATAGTTTTTACTCCAATTTGTTTTACATAATTTTGATTGATTTACTTGTTCAATAGATTTGCTATGACTAATTTTACATGGTATCAGAGCCATTGTAGGGACAAAATATCTCTCCTACAGGTGTTCTAGATGAATATTTGAGTGAATTTGCTCAAAAGTACAAAAGTTTTGGCATATAAAATCTCATGTGCATTCGCTCATGTGCATGCAAGTTTGAAAAACAATCTCCAATCCACTCCAGAAGCTTGAGTTTTCCACATAATTCCTGGATATGATACATTAGATCTTCAAACTTGCTTGATCTCCAATCCCAGGTGTGATGCAACTATAAAAGGGTGGATTGTTCGATCTTATGGTTATTGTTTGTGTGTGATTTGCAGGTTTCTTACTTCCTCGATTTGCATTCGTTAATGCAGAGATGGAGACTTCTTCTTCACAAAATATTCTTACTCCATTCAACTATGATGAATGGAAACCAAAGATGATTGCATTCTTGTAGAGACAATGTCTTTTTGATATGTGCATTGGTAATACAAGATATTTTGATTCCGCTGAAGAGGAGAATGATTGGCTCAATAATTGTGATAGAGCTTTTGGAGCTATATGTCTTGCTATGTCTCCTTGTCTGCACTACCTCAGTAATACTGCTGAAAATCCAAGTGATCTATGGGTCCAACTTGACAGAGAATTTGAAAAGCATGAAGAAGAGGATCATGCTATCCTTTTGGAAAACAAGCCCAGTGAGATCTCCTTATGTGTTCTTTTCGATCATGTCTTGACCTCAACAATTGTTCAAGATGAAGAAGAAACTGTAGATTCAACACTCTTTCTCTCAAAGTCTTCTATTTCGAATTTTGAGCAAGATAAGCCAGCTCATACTCTAGATTTCGAAGAGGTTCTTGAATCCTCTCTTTCACATGAGTTTGACGACATGCAGAATAATGATCTACTTGATGTTTTGGAGGTGAAGCATTCGTCCTCCTTGATTGCATGCCTCCTATAAACTTTTTTTCTATCATTTGCAAAGTTTCTCAAAGTTTTACTGAAGATGAAGAGCACTGCCATTCGCTTGAGTTCAATTCTCATGCACTTTTTGCTAATTTTGGTTTTGATCTCACCCTTATTGGTTCAAAGGAGATCTCAAGAAACCATTCATCTATTCTTGGAGTTGGTTTAACTTCCACTGATAAGAAGTTCAAGTTTCAATATCTATTTAATCTAATTGGAGCTATTCCTACCTCACTTGGCTCGAATCACAGGTTTCAGGATCATCCTCATATTTTCAGATTTGTTCTCACCATTTTCGATATGAAGAGCAAATTCATAAAGTCTCCACATTCGCTTGCATCCACTGATGGAGAATTCAAGCACATTTTTTTGGAGCATGATCCATTTACTCCCAAGAGTAAGATACCTCCAGACATATCTACATGTGTTTGGAGCAGTTAAATCTTTTGGTGTGTTACAGTCCATTTTGAGGGGTGGTTTTTCCCATGAGGTTCTCTCCATTTCCTTGGTTCATGAACTGTTATTTATTTGGATTATTATTGTATTGGGGTGACATTTGGTCTCACTAACCAGGGCCCTACATTTTATTTTACATCATCGTATAGCTTGAGAGGGGGTTTTAGGATATCTCATCTTTAATTATGTACTTTTGCATGCACTCTGCATGCTGCCCAGTCATCAGTTTGGTACCTCCAGTACCTAATCCCTAGTCTCCCAACACTCAGGAGCTAAGTTCCACTAAGAATTATCCCTCCTAGCCTATCATGCACCCACTTCTCACCTTCCACTGCAGAAGGGATTCTTTCTCACCTACCAGTCTAGTTTACTTCAGTTAGCCACCAGTATTTCCTTGATTTGAGGCTAGAATGACTTCTCACTGCAGTTATCACTCCGATTGACCTCCGATCAGACATGACTACCTATTATGAGTGAAGTTAAATCCTCATGCACCCTCCATTGAGCCTCCATCCCTACATTAGTGCCACTTACCATCAGTTACACTTATTACACTCAGTTAGACTCAGTTAGACACTTGTCTGACAGTGACTTGTGCACTGATGACCACCACTGATTGATGATGAGGACTCCTAGTTCGAGACAAGTTATGCCATGCAGTATATTAGAATGAACTCCTTGGATAATTTCAATTTCTCACTCATTGAGACAATATTGTATTGTATTCTCACTATTCTGAGTCATAGAGCACTGATGCATCTGTCTTGCACAGTTTTTACTCCAATTTGTTTTACATCATTTTGATTGATTTACTTGTTTAATAGATCTGCTGTGACTAATTTTACATGTTAGGATATTCCTATACTCCATCCTAGTCCTACCAACATTTTCATTATTTGTGTCTTCAGTCTTGCATGCAGTTCTGCATGCAGCATGCATTTTGCATGCATGCATGCAACCCAATGATCAGTCCCAGCACCTAGCCCTCAGTTAGCTAGCTCCGGGAGCTTCTCACTGATCAGTTTCAGCCCTCCTAGATCTTAGTGCACCCTTCTTCCTTGATTTTAGGAATCCACTCGTCCTCTCTCACCTACCACTCAGTTGCACTTTAGTTATCTTTAGTTCTTTCCTTGATTTAAGGAAAGGATGACTCTCAACTGACTGTATCACTCTAATGGACCTCAAGTGAGACTAGACTACCCATTTTGACTCCAGTTAGCTCCTCATGCGCCCTCCACTGAGCCTCCTTCATTCAATTAGTGCCTCCATGTGCCAATTACACCTACCACACTTAGTTAGACTCATTTTGATTGGTGATTGACAGTTACTTGTGCATTGATGAGTCCACTGATGATAATGAAGACTTCTAGTTGTGCTCCAATGACACTCCAGTGATCTTTTGATCACTCCATGAAGGCTAATTCAAATTGCCACCTTGGCATTCAAATCCTCATGCATTGTATTATTTATTTGTCCATTTGTGATTAATGAATTAATGTGTGTGAAGTTATTTTGCTTCTATCCGAGTTCTATTGTATTATTACTCTGTTTCTCATTTACACTGCATTGACCACTCTTCTTCTGTCTTCCTGTGTAACATCCCTCAAATTCGACCTCTATTGTTATTACTTTTGTAAATGGCCATGGTGAGGAGCTCAAGGCCAAGGCCCCACCAATGGACCTCGAGCAAGCATGATGTTTATATTTCTTAGTTTAATTATTGAAGATTAAAAGAATGGTAATACGGCTAAAAAAAAAACCACCCATAAGAAAATACAATGGCTAAGGAGCCATGTGCTGACTTATCATATTAAAATATATGAAAGGTAGGGATATAAGTTTGTCTTAGTAATATTATTATTCACTTTAAAGAAATCTGAGTAAGAATACATTGGCTTAAGTTATTCTAAATTAAGCCATAAAGATGAATTTTATATATATGTGGAAAACTACCAACATATTTGATAAGAGTGATTTAAGATAGTTAAAATACATATCCTGGGGTAAAATTTTATTATAATAATTATACATTATGAACTACCCTAAGACATAAATAAAGAGTAGAAACTAATAAGAGAAAAATGGACTGTTTTATTGCTTGTGTTAAAGTGTGGGGTTTTTATTATTATTATTATGTATACATTTTAATGAAATAATACAAAACATGGATACATCAATTAAGAGGATTGTTAAAATAATACCTATAGAGGTATTATTGTGCAAACAAATTACATCATTGAGATGTCATTAAATGGGTATACTAAGTGTAACTATAATATATTTGTTGATTATTATATATGATAAATTATTTTAGAGAAAGAGTTATATTTATAAACAAATATATATATATATATATATATATATATATATATACTTGTATACTTGGTATGCTTTTATGAATGAACGTTTAAGAAGGAGGAGTATATTTTATTATCGAGAGTGGATCATTAAATGATTAACAACCACCTTGTGGGAGAGAGTTGAGCCCAGCGAAACTTTCTCCATCATGGGCATCAAAATATTTATGAGGAAAGGGGACAACGTTATCATTAAAGAATTCTCCACTTCTATGAAAACCTGAGCCAAATGGTATGAAGGGAGAAATTTATTAGGGTATAACATCCCTATCATGAAGACGTCGAGCTTACAACTGCCATCTGTCCAGGGTTGGCTACCATCGATTGTTAACCTTTATATTCACAATCAAGAGGAGTGAGAGGCAGAGCTCAAGGGGAGGCGTATTTTCCAACACGGGAGAGAAATGATTTTTCTCTTGCCCAAATCTATAGGAGAGGGGAGTTGTCTTAGCATTCCTACGAGAGGAGAAGGATTTTTACCTCTCTGTGTTTTGAGAAGGTAGGTAGCGTCTCAAATGGGGCGTTAGATAGGTGGATAACGTTGAAATTGATAGAAGCTGGGCAAAACCATGGAAGAGGAGAAATCTATTGCAAAGAGCTGCATTTTCGATGACACTGGAAGAGATGGTTACGAGAACTAATTTTGGCATAACTGGTAAACTGAATCCAACATCCAATGTTTATATTCCTTTTAAATTCAACACAGATATATACCCTGTTCTTTGGATTGAAGTTTGTTTTTAAAACTTGTTGTGGCAATTCAAGTCAGAACAAACTTTCACCTGGGATTTACAGGTGAAGGATAACCTTTGCTGATAGTGGTAGCAAGGGAGAGGACGTCTTCAGAAGCCCAATCCCAAACTTGAATGCTGCATACACCTCATTTTACTTGTACTGTTTTGTTGATTGTAGTTTTCATTTTATGATTGAAGTTATGCTTACTCTGAAGAATGTCTTCACAATTGTTTTCTTCTATGGATGTTACCGTTCGCTATTTCTAAGATATAGCCTTCATGTAACTTTTCTTGTTGACAAGTTATGATAAGTTAGCAGATGAAATAGTACATTTTCAAAATCCCGATTGTAATATCCTAGCCAATATTTGACAAAGATAATATCTCCAACTCAGAATTTTAATAAAATTTCACTAGACAATTTTGTGGCAAATCCTTCGAGCCGGACAGGAGGTAAGTGAGGGGTACTGGTGTAAAGACTGAGGATGGTGGGATGAAATTTTGATTTTGGAATTTATATGGGATTAGGTGCAGCAGCAGAAAAATATGATTTTAACAGAATTCCTTGGCACAACGTACTAGAGCCATTCACTTTTCAGCAATAGAACAAATCTATTGCCTACTTCGAGGCTTCCTGGACTTCTAGCATATGCCAACAAGACTGGGTGAGGGTTAATGATGTTTAGGATAGAGATATATCAGTCATGCAACTCACAAGGTATGTTGGAATAAATACTGGATGGACTTGGAAAGGTTTGGAGCAATTTGGGGATTATTTGCACATGGTGGACTATTGAGCTAGTCACATTATAGGATTTCGAAAACTAGGTTAAAGGAATCCAAATTCTTATTAAAGTGACTGATATGGGTACTAGACTGAGTTAAGGACCAGCTCCAACTGACAGAATGTAAAAATAGTGATTAAAATAGATTCAACAGGAAAAGTGGTGAAACTGGTCTAGAATTGCCATCAATCTAGCTAGTTTTGCATTCTAACTTCACAAATTGCTTTAAGAAACCAAAAAATCAGTTCTGATATTAAGTTAAACTCTGATACAACCCATTCCACAGTTAAAACTTGAAATATTACTTTCATAACACTTCTTCTTTCATTAATAGTTTGCTTCTGATAAGAGAAGTAAGAAGTTACTGTGGCTCTGTTCTGGAAGTGAATATTAGTCCATCTACAGATTAGATGGCTGATCCTGCTGCACTGAGAGTGGTTGATCTTCAAATGGGAGCCATCATCATCAACTAGCTCTCTTCTTCAGTGGAAACCCTCTCCAAATCTAGCTGTGGTTGAGAGAATGAGATAGAAGAGAAGGATAGTTCAGTGCTGAAGCTGATCTCTGATATGTGGCTCTTCTAATGTTTGCAAAAATGGTTGAACTATCTCTCCACCAAGTGCTGGGCACATTCAATGGATCAAACTTCTTAAATAGGAGAATCTTCACTAAAACTAGTTGCAGAATCACCGTTGGAGGAACCTGCTCTCCCGTAGGACTGTAGATCGTCAATGGAGGCTAGAAGCATATGTTACTGGCTGCAATATCTTGATATGGACCTGCACAACACCCACTGGAAACTATGGGCCTTGGGGAACATCACCCAAGAAGCACAGCTGAGGCACATCACTCAACCAAAGAAGCATTAGATCTCTCATGAGAAAACATAAATGATCAAAAGTTCTTCTCTGAAGTTGGAATCATGCTTAAATAAATGAGATAGCTTGCTTGGCAAGCCAGACCACGTGTGTGGGTGAGGTAGGGCACATCCTCTCTGAGAATGGAAACTTCTGAGCTTTCTCCACTTTCTTTCCTCAACCTCCTTCAGTCAAAATTGGAAAGTGTGCCCTATCTACTTCTCTGGATGTTGCTAATTATCTTTTGAATGCTTTTCCTGATTCTTTCCATTCCATTTACTTTCTACTTTTATGCTTTTACCAAATTTTTCTAGCTTTTGCCAACTTTCTCCAGCTTTTGCCAGTTTCTAATTCCATTTTGACTTTCTTTCCTTTCTGAAATATCCTCCACTTAGGCAAGGTTATCCTCTTATCACAAATTCGACCTCCTAGTCCTCATTATCCACTTGACAACATTTATTAGCATTTAAATAATAAAAACACCAAAATACTTCTCAATATTAATTCCAACTTCATAATTAATTAAATAACTCAATAATCAATTATTTCCTAAGGTGTACTTGCCTGAAAATATCCCCATGAATTAAATACTCAATTAATAGTGAACTTAGACCCCTAGGGATAGGAAGATCGAAGTGGTGACCAAGGTCACTAGGGGGGAACATGACAGTCCTCCCTTCCCAAGATTGCTTGTCCTCAAGTAGTTTCAAACTAGGATGTTGCAGAATCTGTTCATCCTCCCAAGTGGCATCCTCACTAGGCATACCTTTCCATTGTACCAGGTATTCTTTAATAATTCTGCTTCTCAGCTTCCTCTCCTTGGTTTGCAAGATGTCTTCAGGCTCTAGTACCAGATGTCGTTCATCATCAAGGGGGGTAGTATTTTTGAAACCTTAACCTGTTGGCCCACTTCCTTCTTCAAACAGGACACATGAAAGACATTGTGTATTTTGCTTTCTGCTTGAAAATCTAACTCATAGGCTACTTCACCCACTTTCCTTGTTATTTTGTAGGGCCCATAAATCCTTGGCAATAATTTTTTAGCACCCTTTGTCTTAAGATTGGTTTGCTTGTATGGATGCAATCTCAAATAAACCAAGTCTCCTTCCTCAAAAGTTTGATATGTTATGTTCTTATCTGCATTAATTTTCTGTTGATTTTGTGCAACCTATAAATTTTCTTTCAGTGCTTTGCGGATGTCCTGGCCTTCTTGCAGCCAATATTTTTCCTTTTGTGCCTTGCAGTTTCCAAAAACCAGATCTGCAAAAGTAGCAGACTCATACCCATACAAAGCTTTGAATGGGGTCATTCCAATGGACATGTGGAAGGTGGTGTTATAACACAATTCCCCCAGATGTAACCAGTTGACCCAAGCCTTCTGTTGCCCTATAACATAGTTCCTGAGATACTCTTATAGCCATTGGTTAACTCTTTCAATTTTCCCATCTGTCTAGGGATGGTAGCTGGTACTGAGGTTTAGATTAGTATTTACCAGTTCGAATAAAGATTGCCAAAAGGCACTGGTGAACTTACTATCCCTATCACTGATTATGATTTTTGGTAGCCCATACAATCTAAATACTTCCCTAAAAAAGAGTGCAGCAACTTGACTAGCATAAATAGTAGATGTGACAGCAAAAAAATGAGCAAATTTGGTTATTCTGTCAACTACTACAAAAATACTATCTTTACCCCAGGATTTGGGAAAACTTGTGATGAAATCCATTGATATGCTCTCCCATTTCTATCCAGGAATTGGCAAAGGTTGTAGGAGACCGGCAGGATGAGTGTGCTCCACCTTGTTCTGCTGGCATGCAGTACACTCACTAACATGCCTTAGAACATCATCCTTGAGTCCCTTCCAGGTGAATCTTTCTCTCAACTTCCGATAAGTTTTGAAAATACCAGGATGGCCTGCAACCGGAGCATTGTGGGCAGCCATCAAAATATTCTCCTTCAGCTTAGATTCAAGAGTTAAAAAAATTATGTTCTTATAATAGATGACATCATTGATGACCTGGTAATGATCTTCCTGATTTACTCTATCTAGCAATTCACTAGCAAACTGATTTTCTGCATATTCTTTAATTAGTTGTGCCTTCCAGTCGGTAGGAACTTGCAACAAGGAGAAAACAGGCTTCCTACAAAGGGCATCAACAACTACATTCAACTTACCCTTCTTATATTCAATATCGAAATCATAAGATTGAATTTTGCTTACCCACTTTTGCTGCCTGTCATTCAGCTCCTTCTGGGTTAGGAAATGCCTCAAACTATTGTGGTCTGTTTTAACTATTAATTTACCTCCCACCAGGTACTTCCTGAATTTTTCCAATGCATGCATGATGGCTAACATTTCCTTGTCATAGATTGAATACAACCTCTCATGGGGCTGCAACTTTCTCCTCTCATAAGCAATCGAGTGTCTATTATGCATCAAAACTGCTCCTATGCCTTCACCCAAGGCATCACACACCAATACAAAAGCCTGGCTGAAATCTGGGAGTGCCAAGACTGGGCAGCTGCTCATAACTTTCTTCATTTTATTGAAGGTTTTTTTAGCCTCCTCATTCCAGCTGAAAGCTCCCTTCTTAGTAAGGTTTGTCAAGGAAGAAGTGAGTTTGGAGAATCCCTTCACAAATTTCCTATAATATGTGCATAAGCCTATGAACCCTCTTAGAGAAGTTATATTCTTTGGGCTGGGCCAATATAAGATGGCTTGGATCTTCTCCAAGTGTACCTTTACTCCTTCTTTCCCAATGATGTGGCCAAGATAAAGGAGTTCCTTCATACCAAACTCACACTTCGGCAGTTTGGCATAAAAGGATTGTTTTGCAAGTAGAGTTAGTACATTATCCAAATGCTGCAAATGATCTTCCCATGTCTTACTATTAATCAGAATGTCATAAAAAAAAACAAGTACAAACTTACGGAGTTGTTTGCTGAAGATTCTATTCATGCAGGATTGAAAGGTTGCTGGTGCATTTTTCAAGCCAAAAGGCATGACCAAAAATTCAAAATTCCCAAAATGGCACCGAAAGGCAGTTTTCTGCACATCTTCACTTTTCATTCTGATTTGGTGGTAACCAGCATGAAGGTCAATCTTGGAAAAATACCTGGCTCCATGCAGCTCATCCATCAACTCATCAATCCTTAGAATAGAATATCTGTTCTTGATGGTTTTCTTATTTAAATCTCTGTAATCAATGCACATGTGCATTGTTCCATCTTTCTTTTTACCAAAACCACCGATGAAGCAAAGGGGATTGAGCTTGGCCTTATGAACCGCATTTCCAACAGCTCTTTGATGGTCTTTTCTATTTCATCTTTGAATCTCTTGGGGTGTTTGTAGGGATGTGTTTTTATGGGAAAAGTACCAGGTTCCAGCTCTATCCAATGTTCAGTACCCCTATCAAGAGGCCTACCATGTGGTAGATCCTCAAACACTTTTTTGTGTTTTTGCAACATTTTTTGGATATCGTCAGGATGCTGTGACACATCAATGGTGGTTCCTTTGGCAAATATAAAACATTCAGCCTCCCACTCTATGTCTCCATGCCTCAAAACAAATCTCATACTATGTTCATAAATCACTTGTTTTGGGTAGGTGTTAACACCCCTCAAAACCTCTTGCTTACCCTCATTATCTTTAAAGCACATTCGTGGAATCCTATAATTTACCACATGCTCCCCAAGTGAAAACAACCATTGTACCCCCAACACAATATTAGTATCAGTAACATCAACAATTAAAAAACTATCAGTTACAGTATGGTCTCCAATAGTTACCTGCAACTTGGGAATCCATCTGTTGCACTGCATAGTGTTGTTCTTACCAGGAATAATAACTGTGAAACCCCCAAATTTTTCAGTTTGGAGTTTTCTTCTCTCCACCATGGCTGCATCAATGAAATTATGTGTGGCACCCCCATCGAACAACATTGAAACTTTCTACATTTGCACTAGTCCTTTAAATCTCATAGTGTGGTAGTGGGGAACTCCACTCAAAACTGCAAATTTTGCTTTTGTTTGTGTTGGTTCCTCTTCTTCTGCTATATTATACCCTTCTTTTGCTGGTTCTTCCACTTGTGCTTCTGCACTCATTTCCTCCTCATCACTTTTAGAAAATACTTATATGTAGTGAGCTTTTCCTTTTTCACATTTGTGCCCCGGAACCCATGGTTCTTGGCAGGAAAAACACAGCTTTTTCCTCCTTAAGTCATCCTGATCTCAGAATGAGTATTCTTTCTTATTTGGGGCAGAATTATTTCTGAATGGTGGCTTTGAATTCTGAAATTTTGCAGGTGGATTAAACTTAGGTGGGTATCTGGTTCTTGGGATTGCATCTTGCAGATCCCTCATTCTGCTCATAGCTTCTTGCAGGGTGATTGGTCAATAGGCTTTAACCATCCCTTTCAAAAGTTTTGTTAATCCTTTTGTGAATAGTAGGATCAACCTAGGTTCTGATACATCAGTGACCATTACTGCCAACTTTTGAAATTCTGATATATATGCTTCTAGTGTGCTGGTTTGTTTCAAATGTGCCAGCTCACGGAAAGATAGCTTAGGATCCCTCCTATCAAATCTTTCCACCAACCTCCTAGCGAAATCTTCATAAGACTCAACTAAATCATGTCCCAAGGTTCTCATGCCATGAAACCACCAATCACTGCCCTCCCCTTCCAAATGAAAAACTGCCATCTTGATGGCATCCTTTTCTGCTATGGGATGCAACTGAAAATATATGTCTAGTTTCTACACACATGAACTAGCATTGCATTTTGTAGTCCCATCAAAATAAGGTATCTAGACCCTACCTGCAGCATTCCTCAACTCAAAATTGCTTGTTGACTGCCTATTATATCCCCTTGGCTGATTTTTAAGGTAAATCTCATAAAAATCATTGAAAGTGAGATCTCTTCTGCACTCATCACTCAAGGTCAGATATACTGCATGTCTCCCCTCACAGGTAGCTATAGGTGCATCGGGTGCTTCTTTATTTTCCTCAAAGAAGGTAGGCATGGTTTGTCGAGGTTGATCTTTCAAATCCATTTTAAATTCTCTAGGACTATTCAATGGACCAGTTTTTGAAAAAATGGTTTCTCCAAATGTTTTTCTTTCACCCTGGTGAGAACCACTAGCACTCCCTTCTGTGTCTTTCTGTGCAAACTATCTGCTAAGGATTTATTTAGTTGCATAACCATTTTGTGCTATAGTATGTGTTAGATTTTCTATCCCTCTAACCATTTTCATAAGAAGTTGTCTAAACTCATCATTAGCTTCCTGTTCAGACATGTCTCTATTCCCTTGTATTTCTCCTTCAGTAGAATCTACCTCTTCTTCCCTAGTGTCTTTGTGGCCTTTTCCTTTACTACCAGGGGTTTTTCTTGAGCTCATCACCAAAAAAAGAGCAGGTTCAGAGGACCATGCTATGATACCACTATAATATACTAGCCAATATTTGACCAAGTTAATATCTCCAACTCAGAATTTTAATAAAATTTCACTAGACAATTTTGTGGCAAATCCTTTGAACCATACAGGAGGTAAGTGAGGGGTACTGGTGTAAAGACTGAGGATGGTGGGATGAAAGTTTGATTCTGGAATTTATATGGGATTAGGTGCAGCAGCAGAAAAATATGGTCTTATCATAAGTCCTTGGCACAACGTACTAGAGCCATTCACTTTTCAACAATAGAACAAATCTATTTCCTACTTCGAGGCTTCCTGGGATTCTAGCATATGCCAACAAGACTGGGTGAGGGTTAATGATGTTTCGGAAAGAGATATATCAGTCATGAAACTCACAAGGTATGCTGGAATAAATAATGGATGGAGTTGGAAAGGTTTGGAGCAATTTGGGGATTATTTGCACATGGTGGACTACTGAGCTAATCACATTACAGGATTTCCAAAACGATGCTAAAAGAATCCAAATTCCTATTACAGGGACTGATATGGGTACTATATTGAGTTAAGGACTAGATCCAACTGACAGAAGGTAAAAACAGTGATTAAAATAGATTCAACTGGAAAAGTGGTGAAACTAGTCTAGAATTGCCATCAATCTAGCTAGTCTTGCATTCTAACTTCACAAACTGCTTTAAGAAACTACAAACTCAGTTCTGATATTAATATAAACTTTGATATAACTTGTTCCACACATAAAAATCGAAATATGACTTTCAGAACACTTCTTCTTTCATTAATAGTTTGCTTCTTAAATAACAATTCCTCACAGGCTAATCTTCAGTTACAATCAGTGAGAGAATAGATAAGAGAAGTAAGAAGTTACTATGGCTCTATTCTGGAAGTGAATATCAGTCCATATACAGATTATATGGCTAATATTTCTGCACTCAGAGTGGCTGATCTTCAAATGGGCGCCATCATCATCAACTAGCTCTCTTCTTCAGTGGAAACCCTCTCCAAAACTATCTATGGTTGAGAGAATGAGATAGAATAGAAGGATAGTTCAGTTCTGAAGCTGATCTATGATATTTGGCTCTTCTAATGTATTCAAAAATGGCTTAACTATCTCTCCACCAAGTTTTGGGTGCATTCACTAGATAAAACTTCTTCAACATGAGAATCTTCACTAAAACTAGCTACAGAATCACCATTGGAGGAACCTGCTCTCCCGTATGACTGTAGATCTTCAATGGAGGCTGGAAGCATATGTTACTGGCTGCAATATCTTGATATGGACCTGCAAAAAACTCACTGGAAACTATGGGACTTGGGGCACATCACCCAAGAGGCCCAGCTGAGGCACATCACTCAACTAAAGAAGCATCAAAGCTCTCATGAGAAAACATAAATGATCAAAAGTTCTTCTCTGAAGTTGGAATCATGCTTAAATAGATGAGACAGCTTGCTTGGAAAGCTAGACCACATGTGTGGGTGAGGTAGGGCGCATCCTCTCTAAGAATGGAAACTTCTGAGCTTTCTCCACTTTCTTTCCTCAACCTCATTCAATCAGAATTGGCAAGTGCACCCTATTTTCTTTTCTGGATGTTGCTAATTATTTTCTGAATGCTTTTCCTGATTCTTTCCATTTTATTTACTTTCTACTTTTTTACTTTTTCCAACTTTTTCGAGCTTTTTCCAACTTTCTCTAGCTTTTTCCAGTTTCTAATTCCATTTTGACTTTCTTTCCTTTCTGAAATATCCTCCACTTAGGCAAGGTTATCCTCTTATCACCAATTCGACCTCCTAGCCTTCATTATCCACTTGGAAAAATTTATTTGCAATTTAATAATAAAAACACCAAAATACTTCTCAATATTAATTCCAGCTTCATAATTAATTAAATAACTCAATAATCAATTATTTCCTAAGGTGTACTTGCCTCAAAATATCCCCATGAATTAAATACTCAATTAATAGTGAACTTACACCCCTAGGGATAGGAAGATCCAAGTGGTTGTAAAATTAGTCACAACAGATCTAATGAACAAGTAAATCAATCACAACAGATGAACATAGAAAATGTGGTGTAAAACTATGCAAAACATGCATCAGTGCTCAATATCCCAGTAAGGGTGAATGATTACAATAAAATATAGTAACAATGACTGAGCAATTAGAATTGCCTAAGGAGGTCATTCAAATCACTGAATGGAGTAGCTTGACTCCAACTAGGAGTCCCCATCATCAATCAATGGTGGTCATCAATGCACAAGAACCAGTCATCCAGGTGTCAATCTGAGTCTAACTGAGTGTAACATGTGTAACTGAAGTGTGTAGCACTGATATAGGGATGTAGGCTCAGTGGAGGGTAAATGGGAGGCTAACTGAAGTTAGAACAAGTCATCTAGTCAATCTGGAGGTCCAACGGATTGAAACAGTCAGTCGGGAGTGAAACTAGCCTCAAATCATGGAGAATCAGAGCTAACTGAGTGTAACTGAAGTGGAACTGCACTGGTAGGTGAAGAAGTGCACCCTTCTCTGGCAGTAGGTGAAGAAGTGCACCCTTCTCTGGAAGTAGGTGAGAAGTGGGCGCCTTCTTGACTAGGAGGGATAATGAACTGATGTAAGAAGCTCCCGGGTTCTAGAATAAGGTGGATAAGGTGCTGGAGGCATCAACCTGGTGACTGGGATGCATGCAAAGTGCATGCAAACCCTAATTGCATGCAAGATCCTGAAAAAGATGATGTGGATATCCGAACACCCCCCCCTCAAGCTAGACTATGATGTGCAAAAAAAAAAAATTTGGGGCCCTGGTAACTAAGACCAAAGGTCACCCCAATACAATAATCCAAAAAATGCTGAAAATAAACTAAGTGAGGAAAGAGGGAAAACCCAGTGGGAAGAAATCCCCCCCTCAAGCTAAAGCATAATAATGGATCAATCTGTCTCCACCATGATGGAACTCACCCCCAATAGTGAACGGAGGTAAGAGAACTTCTTCTCAGTGAAGCTCTTGGTGAAGATGTCTGCAATTTGCTCATTGTAGCTAGGGTTTTACCCCTAGCTTGTGCCAATGAGCACCTACTAAGGAGAATGGACTCCTTAGTAGCAGTTCAGTATATTAAACTAATTATGCAAAAAACAAAAATTAAATTATTTCTAAGACAAGCATGAAGCATTAAACACCAAAATGAAAGAATGACTTTGTATTGATGTTACCTTGAGTGTCAAGGTTGGTGAAGCCCTTTGCAGTGTCCAAGAGGATGCTCCAAGCTTCTGAATGCTCCTTGTCCTTCTCCAATGTTGGGGATGGGCCAAAGGTGGCTCTCAAGGAGAAAATAGTTCAAAGGTGAACTAGGGTTTCGAGAGAGATTTTGGCAGAGTAAGGGTGCTTGTGATTGTGGATATGGAATAAGGGATCTCCATCACCTATTTATAGTTTTTTGGTGGTGGAGTGCTGACCCATGGTTTTAGGAAACACATGGTTTTCGGCAGCTGTATAGGGTTTTTTTCCTCCTTTTCCTCATTATTTTATATTTTTATTCCCTTTTTAGGGGATTTTTGCTATTTTTGGAGGAAAAGGGGGTTTTTTAGCCTTTTTTAGTCTATTTTGATGGTTTTTTGGCCTTTTGGAGGCATTTTAGGCCTTTTGGAGGCTTTTTAATGGGTTTTTGGGATTTTTAATGGAAATATGGTAGGAAAATGGACAAATGAGTCATATAATGTGGTAAATGAGCTAGTGAGCACTTTTTGGGTGTTAACAGATTGCCCCCTGATGTGCGAGGTCAGGAGCTCATCGTATGGCCGATGGACATCATAAGTCATGAATGGTTTTCCTGGGATGTGGAGAGAAGAGAAGAAACAAACTGGAGCCCGGAACAACGATCCCGAACAACTGCAAGAACTAAAAGTACATAACCTCAATAAAGGATGAGGAATCATCTGATCATATGGACGAGGCGGGCATTCCCATGCTCGTATCAGGATATAACATAATAACAACAATGGGGTCCAAAACATGGGGACCTGAAATATACATGACCTCAAATACTGACTGAGGAATAATCTCAATATATAGACGAGGCGGGCATACCCATGCTCGTATCAAGATACATAAATATAACTGTAAGGCCCGAAAAAAGGGGGACCTGTAAGATACATGACTACTGTGTACATCATAAGAGTCCAGAGGGGACACAAATCTGGGACATACTGCTGAGCGGATCATGTGTGAACTGCAGAACTGGTGCACCGGAACAATCAACAGTGCTACTGAGTGTGGTACCAAAGGAACTGATGAGCTGCTGGATCATAGTGACTGGGGTCATACTCTCCATGGTACACTGAACTGGAACTGAAACTGGGTACTCAAGGAAGCATGAAACTGGATGGCTTCCGAATACAAACGCCAACGCAGCCCGGACATCCTCAGGAACATACAACTGGGCGTTCCGAAGTGACTCACCAATGTGCTAGAGTCGGGGGAAATCCGGGGTCTTCGACTAAAAACTGATGGGATATAATCCTACGCGATCCTCAACGATGCGATCAAGGTGCTGAAGTCGAGCATGTGAGGAACAACCACTCGGAGAGGCAATGATGTCTCCTCTCGGAATGATCCGTAGGCACCTACCACAGATGGTGATAAGTCCAAGGCGTAGGGACCTCTGGGCCTATCCTCTGGAATAGAGGAGCTGTCGTCGACAGAGGGAGACCTTCCCCTAGCAAGGCAATGATGTTTCCTTGACAGGAGCGCGAGGTACAAGACCGAAATGTGATAGTACTGATGGCATAACTGATAAACTGTGGGGGGACAACTGGGCAAGTAGAGCGGGTGGACTCAAACTTCCTTTGTTCAGAGTATGATAATGGAAATGATCTGGCAGCATATGAAACTGACTGAGGGGAAAGGGATCATAGCTGTATTGGATCTGGGAGGATAACTGGCTGAGGGAGACTCAAGCTGGTATACAATGGCAGGAGACTGCAGAATACTCTGAACAAAGGCGACCTGATTGGGGGTGCTGCCGAGATGATCGATCATAGTGCCATGAGGCACGGGAGGATACTTCGTCATGGGTTAAGGAACTAGAAGAAGTGTGTGGATAAAATGATACTGTCGTGTGGATTTTACGAGCCCAGGACAGTTCATGCTCGTGGTTGCTTTCAATTTTAAGGAGTCTGAAAGCGATAAGAAGACTCTGAGGTAGGGGAATGGTACTGTCGTGTGGATTTTACGAGCCCAGGACAGTGCATGCTCGTGGTTGCTTTCAATTTTAGAGAGTCTGAAAGCAAGTAAGAAGACTCCAGGGGGTTGCTTTTTCGTAGATTTAGTCTCCAAGGCCCAAAGAAGCATAAAAGGATGCAATGAAGAACTCTTCTAGCCGGTGTGACTAGAGTATTCCTTTTTCGTAATTAGTCTACCAGGTCCGGAAAAGGGTTAAACTTATACCAGATAGACGCCCTTTCAGGTACTTTAACGAGCATGAAAGGAAGCAAGATTGCTCGGCGATCTTTTCATTCTTTTAGGAGTCAGAAAAGAGCTTAACGGAAACTCCCTAAGTGCCTTTTTCGTAAAGGACTTGTCCGGCCCGAAAAAGGGATAAAATTATACCGAACAAAAGGAATGGCCAGGCAAGGAGGAAGTGTTCAATCGAGGTTTAGTAATGATGACCAAGAATGAGGGTAGGTGGGAACACTGATGGACCTCCTTGCGGGGTGGATGAAATGGTGGCAAAATAACGAAACATTTGCAGTATGACAGGAGCGAATGGCTCATGTAAAAATGTGGAACAATCCGATGGCGGCCGATGTGGCGCGCAAACCGAGGCAGCAAGGTGTTGGGACACAATGTTGAAATTGTACCAGGTGAGAGCGAGAAATGATCTCAAGCATCATCACGAGCTCGGAAAAATGAATCCGGCGATATAAAGGATGTCAAAAACGGGTGACGGCCGATGTGGCACGCAAACCGAGGTGACGGGGGCATTTTGAAAAATGCCCAGAAAATCTGGAGGTGAGAGCGAGAAATGATCTCTAGCATCATCACCAGTTCGGAAAAATGAATCCGATGATATAAAACATGTGAAAAATGGAGAACGGCCGATGTGGCACGCAAACCGAGGCAACTAGTGGCGTCTGAAAAATGGGTAAAAAATGACAGGACAAAAATAATGCAACGAGGTGACCATCATGACGGTCGCGTCACGCTGATTCCAGTGGTGGAAACGGTTTGTAAAACGGACGCCGTATGGGGCCAGAGTGACCAAAACAAGAAAGAGTCAACCGACTATAAATAGTGGTGGGTCCAACATGACATGTGTCATTTGTACTGTGTTGTCTTTGACTTGTGAGTTGAGTGGACCAGAGCTTAGGTGGCATTTCTGGACGATCCGTCTGGCTGTTTGCAGATCCGCGAGATACAGGTATTTCAGTAAACTCATACCTGCATATTTTTTCGGGAGGGGGGTTGGGTAGTGGGTCCCAGGGTTGACTTGTACGGTCCACGTGGGGTGGACCGCGGGTTAGGGGGTCGAAACCGCGGTTGAAGACCGCAGGTTTCGAGCCGAACCACACGGTTGGAGACCGCGTGTTTCGGGCCGAACCACGCGGTTGGAGACCGCGTGATTCCTGGCCGAACCACGCGGTTGGAGACCGCGTGATTCCTGGATGGAACCACGGTCGAGTGCCGCGAGTTCCAAAGAGGAACACGCGGTTCCCAACCGCGGGTTTTGGGATGACAGGCGCGGTTGGGAACCGCGGCTATCTGCCTGACAGCCGCGGTTGGAAACCGCGGTATGAAGCCCGAAAGCCGCGGTTTTGGGCCGAGCTATTAGGGCTTCTTGGAGGGGGAAAAGTATTTTTCTTACGTTGTCATGAGACTGATGAGTTCACTTTGTGTGATTGGCAGGATGCCCCAGGTGCTTTGGAGAGAGCGGGAGATCCCTGATGAGACCATGGGTTTCATCCGAGAGAATCGCCATGTGCGATCTGTGCTGGGATTGTGCGGACTTTTGAAGTTCGCATAGATACCTATGATACGGACAGCAACATTGTTGCTGAACCGTCTGATCAGCTTCTGGGAGCCGGACATACAGGCGTTCCGGGTACAGGGGGAGAGGGTAGACCTTACCCTCACTGATGTATACTTCCTGACGGGGTTGCCCTGCTTGGGCAGGGTGGCAGACACACAGCCGCGGGTTGCCGCGGACGTCGATATGGAGGACATGTTGGAGAGGTACTGCGGTCAGGATGCGAGGGTGCATAGGAATGCACTCCTGGTGAGGGATCTACAGGAGCCGGCAGTGCAGGCCATGGCGGCGTGTGTGGTACGGGTATTGGGCTCCCAGTCACCGGAGAAGGTGTCTGGGGGTCAGATGCAGATGGTAGAGCGCGTCTTAGATGGGACATACTACGCCTGGGGCCAGATGTTCCTGACCTGCGTTCAGCGACAGCTGACGGCAGCGAAGGAAGATGGCAAGGGATTTTGCTTTGGGTCCTTCCTATGTGCCTTCTTTATGGAGAGGGTACCCACACTGCGGCCACGGGTGCCGATTAGGGCAGGAGGGATGAGGGAGCCGAGGATGGTCCGTTGGGGTGAGATGATGCGCCGCCGTGGTGGTGGCGACGTGGGCAGGTATTTTACACAGGAGTTGTACCTGCAGTGGCTTCAGATACCACTGACGCTGGATGACTTCCCGTATCGGGATATGGACTTCACAGGAGATCCGGAGGCGCCACGGGCACCAGGACAGGCATGGGGTCCCGACGGTACGTGTGTGTTTTTATTGCATGTTATGTATGTCATATTTTATGTATATGATAGTAGATGGATATACTGTGACTGACATATGGTTGGTTTGTGCAGATGTGGGCCCGAGGCCACCTCCAGGGCATGTGGCCCGGCGGGGTATTGTGGCCGTGCCAGCTCTGCCTGGACGAGGAGAGGTGCGGCGCCGGGACCCAGAGGTGACTCTAGAGTCTGTACGGGAGCTTTTAGATCGGTTATTGATAGGAGTGACCGACGAGGGTTGGCGAGATGTCGATCCGGATGTGGTACGGGATTGCATGGGGGCACCCCGTGAGTTTAGGTCCATCGCGATTCGGGGTGGCGATTTTGGTGGACCGGGCTCGGGCACAGGAGGCCGGAGGTGAGGAGGACTTGCCGGAGGAGGAGCGAGGGGAGGACTCAGAGGCAGCCGATGCTGGCAGTGATGCAGGATACGACTCTCATTAGGGAGTGCAGGGGACTCCCCCCCGAGTTTTGTAGCTACGGCATGTATGTAGATGAGGTTGTAGGCATGTATAGCCATTTTTTGTATAGCTCAGTACAGGGGTACTCAGGACATGTATAGCACTGAACATGTATATTTTTTGAGAGATATATATATGCACGTGGATGCACCTTTTTATATGATGTTGTATTTGTACGCACGTGGATGCGCTTTATGTGTTATGATATGTTTACATTGCACGTGGATGCAAGTAGGTTAGGATGTTAGGCACATGGATGCCCCTTGTGTATTTTATGTGATGTGACATGATATATGTTTGTTTAGGCACGTGGATGCCTCTATGGATATGTATGTGGTGTATGTACAGGGATGCAAATGTGGATGCGATGCAATCTTTTTGGGTTTTTATATGTATTTTTATGAGATGCTATGGGATGATGATGCATGATGTTACATGGTGTGATTGATATGCCAGTCTAGGATGTTGTTGGCCATTTGGTCTGCGACACGATTTTGAGCTCTGGGGACATGTGTGAATGTGATGGATTCAAATTGTCGACTGAGTTGTTTTGTGCGCAGGAATTTTCTAAAAAGGCAGGGATCACGCACCTGGTAGCAGTTGTTGAGCTGGGAGACAAGTAGCTGGGAGTCAAGGAACACATGAAGGTGACTTATGCCCATTTGGAGGGCGGCAGTCAGGAGACCGGTCACGGCATCATACTCCGCCTGGTTATTGGTAGCAGCGCCTATACATATCCCGTCAAGGTGAATCATCTCGATGGAAGGGGAGTACAAGACCCATGCTGCAGAAGCCAGGTTGGGAGACCAGCGGCTTGCGCCGTCAGCGAAGCCAGTGTAACTAGGTGGAAGATGGTCCATCTGTAATCATGCAGAAAGGATGAATGTAAGATGATGGTAAAAAAGTGAAAAACAAAAAAGAGAGCAAACTGTACAATGCGGACCAAAATGGGGCCGCGAATTATTCTATGGATAGAGATTCCGTAGGATGCAACCCATCATGGGGGTTGCGTAAAGGGAGGCCTTTAGAGTTGGTTTCAGTAAGAACATGGAGTTCCTCTGGCCGTGTGTCTATGTGATGGTTGAGAATGGTGGTGTCGAAACCGGGCATTCCGTTAGAGGGCCAAGCAAAGACATCACGGAACTCTTGGAAGAGTTGTATATAATCCTCAATCTCCCGCTCGCTGCAGGAGGCTCCTAAAGTGATGAGTTCAGGGGCATATCCTGGGAACTTTGAGGGAGGCAGAGGACGTTGTTTTTGACGAACGGGGGTTACATCAGGCCATGTGTCAATGTGGTGCTCTATAATTGCGGGATCAAGACCAGGCATTTCAGTATAAGACCAGGCAAAGACATCACGGAATTCTTTGAAAAGGTGTGTGTAGTCCTCAATCTCTTGTTTACTGCAGAATGCGCCTAAAGTAATGAGTTCAGGGGCACGACCTGGAGCAGCAATATCAACTTGGATGACAGGTGAGATGTTGGCCATGTTGCCCTCCTCGAAGGCATCAGGAGCAGGAATAGGGTCCTTGAACCAGTCAACCTTGGTGGGGAGGAAGTCTTTGGATTCGACCGCGTATTGGGTAGCGGTGCTAGAGGAAGACGCTTCTGGGATGAAATAGGAATGGTGGTGCATATCATCCCAAGGATAATCCGGGGAAGTTAGGGCCTCAAGAATCTCCTCATCAGTACGGAAAGTCTGCGTCTTCAAATCGGTTGACGAGGGGGTAGTAGAAGTGTTGGTTGAAGAGATCATGTAGATGATATTAACCTCTTTAGAAGGGGGAGAGACCGGGGGGTAGATCTCCTCAATGGTAGGTGGTGCCGTCTCAAGGTCCAGATTGTTCATCTCGTAAAGAGCTGCTCTGTAATCCGGGAGATCGGGACAATGATGTGAATAGTGCCCGTAAATACCGCATATGGCACAGGAGTGGTTGGTACGTAGGGACTTATCTTTAGGCTTAGGAGTAGGGTTGAGTTCGACAGTTGGGATGTTGGGGTCATCATCGAGCATTTGCATGTGCTTCTGTAATGCGGGTAACTGTGGGCATTGGTGGGTCGCATGGCCCAACTCGTCACACAGCGAGCATTTGGGAGGAGCACGGAACACTGGAGAGTTCTTGACTGTCTTGGGAGGTGGGACAGCAGTGTAAGGTTGTGGACCTCTGCCCCCAGTGGGTGGAGGAGGAGGAGGAGGTGTCGTGGGGGACGAAGAGGTAGAGACACCGGGAGGTGGCTGAGTGGTAGTAGCCATGGGTTGCACCGGCTGGAGGACGACATCTGGTGTCGGTGGGCGAACGGGAGGCGAAAGATACCATACAAGTAATCCCAATGTTAACCCAGGGAGGATAAGGGTAGCCATGACCGGGGCGCTTACTACTCCTGCTGGAGGAACTAGGAAGGGGATCGTATGGATCGGTGTAACACCAATGTGACTAGGTACCAATGGTGGTTTAGGCAACAAGGATGGTTGATTGTTAGGTGGTAGGATGTCATGGGACAAGGTACATAAGTCAGACATTTCGGGCGTAGATGACGGCGGAGGAATGGATTGAAAGGTGGAGGTCATCGGCGTGTCTGAGTAGACTCCAGGCCCCGTAGAGGAAACAAACGAGGTGGTGGCACTAGAAACAGGTTGTTCAACCATGGGGAGAACATTTTCCGGTGCCGCCGGAGCACTGGGATCATAGTAGGTGAGCTGGTCAATCTTAACCACGCGTCCCTCATGGGGGAACATCATGGTGCGAAAGACAGAAGAGGCAACCGCCCGCATGGCATACATGTAGCTGCGGCCAAGTAAAAGGTTGTAATCCAATTGAGCATTGATTACCTCTATGTCGATAAGGACTGTTTTACCACCTAACTGGACGGGAACGTTGGGTAGGAGGCCTTGGGGCTGGGCCGAACGACCGTCGTAGGCGCGTAACGCAGTGGTGGACTGCTGGAGAGGAGGGGATCCTAGCTTCTGCCATACGAATGTAGACATGACGCATGTGGAGGCACCCTCATCAATGATGCACCGATGGATGACAAGATTCCTAACGGAGACAGTAACTTGGAATGCTAAGCTGGAAGGTAGGCGTGGTTCAGACTGGTCTAAATCAAATGCCATCATCTTCGAATCATTTGGGTCAATGCCCCCAATGGCGGAGAGTAAGGTATTGCGCTGGGAAGGGCAGTTCTTCAAGACCTCTAGTGCAGACATGGCTGCGGGAGATTGAGCTAGGTCGTCTACGATGTTGTAGTTTGACGCAGCGCGCGCATTAGGGTTATTGTTGATTCGGTGAAGTGGGAAACGAGCTGCTTTCGCAGCGCCGTCTATGGGCGGCGGAGGTATACGTAACGCTTGATCGGTGGGATGGGCGTTAGTAGTTTTATCCGTGGGATTGGCTTCAGAGGTGGAGCCATATTGGTTCCGACGGGTCTGGAGATTGACGTCAGCAGATGACATCATCAGCAAGTGGTGGGTACCTGAGTCAAACATGGGTTGATCAGGAGCGGCGTATGTAATCTGTTGTTGTTGAGGCACATTGGCCTGATGGGGAGCCAACGGCTGAGTGTTCACTACGCCCTGGGTCGGTAAGGGGTTTTGCAGCACCAAAGGGGGTTGTTGAGGTTGGGGGGGTTGGGTGGCGCTTGGGGAGCCGCATGCCCTTGGCGATGGGCCTCGTCAACCCAGAGTTGCCGAGCTCGCTCCAAGTGTGGGCAAGCATGGGTATAGTGTCCATAGACCCCGCAGATAGAACAAGGGTGGTTCGTTCGCAAGTTGGGGTTTTTAGCCTGCTTGGGCGGGCGATCAGGGTTTTGATTAGCGGGGGCCGCATTGTTGTTGTCAGGGAGATTAGCCGGTTGAACAGCTTGGTCTGCAGGTTGGTTATTTCCCCGATTACGGCCTTTGCCGCGGTTCTGTTGGCCCTGGTTACGTTGGTTATTCTGGTTTTGCTGCGGGTTATGTTGGGCGTAAACTTGCCCTTGGGCATCAGGTGGATTCTGAGGTTGCGCAGGTGCAGGAGCAGGCTGCGGAGGATGATATGTAGGTTGAGGCTGAGCAGGTGCAGCAACTTGAGGGGGTTGCTGATAGGACTGCGGAGCAGGTTGTGGATGTGCCGCAGGGGCTGCCTGGGGCGGATAATAAGCTGGTGGGGCTTGTGAAGGCGCAGGAGCTGAGGCAGCCTGCTGATGGTAGTAAGGCTGAGGGGTGACTAGAGGAGCATAAGCAGGAGTCGCATACCCGAAGCACTGTGGTGGACATGAGGGCCCATGGGAATGGTGATGTGTCATGGGAGCATATGAGTTGGTTGCTCCAGACTGTGAAGTAGCCCGCGACAGGTCGGGGCCAGGGGTAGGACGTGCTATAGAAAATGGTTGGGGATGCGAAGAAACACGGCCAATGATACCATCTGCAGCGTGGGATGCCCCCGGCGCATCATGATGGGAGGACTCGCCGCGAGGGGCGTCAGGTATAATGGTATAAAGGTAACCCGACTGGGCGTAAATGAGGTCGAACTGCTGTGCCTTAAGGATGGCCTCTTCTTCAGACTGGGGTCTTTCTGAAGCTACATCCTTAGCGATGACAGGAAGCAGGGACTTGAGGAACCAATCGAGGAAGATACGGTCATCTAGTTTAATCTTGCATAAGCTACGGCGTCTACGCCACTCATGGATGTGGTCCGTGATATGGGTAGCCGTGTTTTGTCTACAAGATAGAAGGATCTCAACGCCCGCGTCATAGCGGACTGGCAACTGAAAGAACTGCAGGAAGGTCGAGGCCAGGGAAGAAAAGGTGGCGTGGGTCCCATGAGGCTGCTCAATATACCACTTGGCTGCAGAGCCAGTAAAGGTGCGCTGTAAGAGACGGAGGCGAACAGAGTCGTCCACTATGGAGTTAGAGGAACACCATAGGTGGAAAGACATGATGTGGTTCTGTAGGTCCTCACCGGCCTTACCCTCGAATTTAGGGATGTCAGAGGGTAGTTTGGTAGGCATATGAGGCCACATAGGGTCGTGTCGAATAGGATCGTTGGTCAATCTGGCCAGGTCAGGTAGGTTGAGGCTAGCCATGAACGGCAAACTGGAAGAAGGCTGTGACACAGTAGTGCTATGGACCAAGTTGGGGCCAGTGCCCCCAAGTGGAGGGACAAAATTAAGGGTGGTGCCCCCAAGTGGGGGAACTGCGGTAGTGGAGGATGGTCCAGCACCACCATGGGTAGTGTGAGCCACTGATGTAGTGGGGATAGGTATTCCCGCTGTGGGAATAGGTACCGTGAGGGGAACGGTAGATGGTTGCCCCATGGAGGGCATACCAAAAACAGGTGTAGTAACTGGTGTAGTGGTGGATGTGCCACCAATGGTCCCTATGACAAATGGAGTGGAAGTCGTACCAGCCATGGGGCTAGTAGGGGCAGTATAAATAGGGTTCTCAGACTCTTCGTCAGAATCAGAGGTAAAGTAAGGTGTGTCACTATCTGGTGACGGAGACCTACGTCGCTGACGGGTGGAGTCAAGTGACAAGGCTCTAGATCTGTGATGAGTGGTATCAACGGACAATGATCGGAATCTATGACGAGTGGTGTCGAGAGAACCGTGCTGTGGGGGCTCGCCCCTGAGGCGCCGAGAATGTCTCGGGGACTCAATGGTGACGGATGGTGTCTAGTCTCTGTGGGTTGAGGTGAGTATAAAAACAGCTCAAAAATCCTAATGCAACCGAGTGTGCAGAAGGAGAGCTAAAAAGCAAGGCACTCAGGCCAACAACCAACTCAAAACACCCACTGCAACAGCTGTGCTACAATAGGTGGAGTAACAACAAAGATGGTCAGAATACCAACAAGCAGCAGGTTTCCTAAAAAAGAAAAAATGGTGGACTCACTAGACCAAAGGGAGGTAAAGGAGCATGCAAACACCTAACTAAAAGTATTCTGACTTAACTAAACATATCCTCTGCAAGGTGATGAAATCCAAGTCAGACAATATGAGTAGGAAAGCCAAGTGGCTATGATATCCCCCTACCGGGAGGGACACCGGGTAGTCAATCCTAGAAGAATGGCAACTAAGATACCCCGTTCATGACACGTCCAGAAAAGGTGAATCTGCCGTTTAGTTCGTTGACCGCAATACCCCTATACAGGGATATCCCGCGAACCGCGAAAGGTAGCCCTTCAGTTACTGAATGGAGTGCGGTATTCCACTCAGGCCTCCGGAACCAGTCTCCCGACTTCAACCCTCCTAAGGGAGAGGCCCTCTGATAAACTGGTCGTGACCGTGCCAAAAAGTACTAGGGGATTTTGGTTCCCTATTTGGACAACAACTATGTCTCAAGTGAAATAACCAAGGGGTGTTATTGGAAGCCTATCCCCCTGATCCTACCTAACTACAATGATTCTTTTGTGTTCCCCAAGTGGGGTTAGAATGTTGGTTTAGTTAGGTACTTTTTAAGGCTCACTTGATTTAATGTGACAGAGTGTGTGCTCGTGAGGTGTTGAACCCAAAAACAGAAGTGCCACAAGGGAGGGCAACTTCCAATCTATCAATAATGCTGAAATTGATTCTTTTAATTTGCAAAATTTTCTGAAATAAAAATACTGAAATTTTAAAAAGATTCTGTAAAAGGAACAGAAATTATGTTGCAGAAAGGCTGTAAGGAAGTGGGCTGCAGGTGGGACAGAGGGCTGTTCAAATGCAGAAAATATTGCAGCAAGAGGGGCTGGGCTCAAAACAGGAAAAGAGCAGAAATCAGACGCGGGTCTGTGGCGGATCAGAACAGGCCGACCGTGGGTTTAAGGGAAACAGCGGCGGTCAGGTCGCGGCTATCGGGCCAACAGAGGCAGTCGGGACGCAGGAAACTGGGAAAAAGGCACAGTCGGGTCGCGGCTATCGGGCCAACAGTGGCAGTCGAGACGCAGGAAAAATGGAAAAAGACACAGTCGAGTCGCGGCAAAAGGGCTAACAGGCGCAGTCGGGACGCGCGAAAGAGGCAGAAAGCCGCAGTCGCGACGCAGGAAAAAGGCCGACAGGCATAGTCAGATCGCGGCAAACAGGCTGATTAGCCACGGTCGGATCGCAGGTAACAGACTTGAATCCGCCGGCGGAGCGTCGGAAGCAGTCTGAGAGCCACGGTCGGATCGCGGGTAAAGGCCTGAAAGGCGCGGTCGGGACGCGACTGCAGAGGAAAAAGACGCGGTATGCAGCGGCCGAAAGGGACAGCCGAAAGAAAAAATTTAAAAACGGAAACCAGAAATTCGAAAACTAGGGGAGTCGCCAAAACTGTAGCTAGGGTTTTACCCCTAGCTTGTGCCAATGAGCACCTACTAAGGAGAATGGACTCCTTAGTAGCAGTTCAGTATATTAAACTAATTATGCAAAAAACAAAAATTAAATTATTTCTAAGACAAGCATGAAGCATTAAACACCAAAATGAAAGAATGACTTTGTATTGATGTTACCTTGAGTGTCAAGGTTGGTGAAGCCCTTTGCAGTGTCCAAGAGGATGCTCCAAGCTTCTGAATGCTCCTTCTCCTTCTCCAATGTTGGGGATGGGCCAAAGGTGGCTCTCAAGGCGAAAATAGTTCAAAGGTGAACTAGGGTTTCGAGAGAGATTTTGGCAGAGTAAGGGTGCTTGTGATTGTGGATATGGAATAAGGGATCTCCATCACCTATTTATAGTTTTTTGGTGGTGGAGTGCTGACCCATGGTTTTAGGAAACACATGGTTTTCGGCAGCTGTATAGGGTTTTTTCCTCCTTTTCCTCATTATTTTATATTTTTATTCCCTTTTTAGGGGATTTTTGCTATTTTTGGAGGAAAAGGGGGTTTTTTAGCCTTTTTTAGTCTATTTTGATGGTTTTTTGGCCTTTTGGAGGCATTTTAGGCCTTTTGGAGGCTTTTTAATGGGTTTTTTGGGATTTTTAATGGAAATATGGTAGGAAAATGGACAAATGAGTCATATAATGTGGTAAATGAGCTAGTGAGCACTTTTTGGGTGTTAACACTCATCAGTAGGGCAATATTGCAGAATGATGGTGCAATCATGCACCAACTTTCGAATGTAATGCATATGAATCTCAATGTGTTTGGTCCTCTACCGCTGAACTGGATCTGTGGAGATCTTGAGAGCACTTTGATTGTCACAAAATAGGACAGTCGAAGTAGTGCCACCAAAACCAAACTTGGAAAGATTACCCTGCAACCAAACTGCCTGAATGTAGGCATTGACTGCCCCTCGATACTCTGCCTCTGTTGAAGAAAGTGCAATGGCTTCCTGCTTTTTGCTAGACCAGCAAATAGCACCATGACCAATCATGAAAACATAACTGGAAGTGGAATTCCGATCAATGCTATCACCTACCCAATCTGAATCAGTAAAACCAATGAAATCAAGCTCAGAATCTACAACATAATGTATGCAAAAATGTTTCGTACCTTGCACATACGACAAGATCCGCTTGGCTGCTAGCCAATGAAGATCATTGGGCTTCTGCATATACCTTGACATGGCACTCATGGAATATGAAATATCAAGCCTTGAGTGTGTCAAATAAAGTAGTGAACCAATCAACTGTCGATACATACTGCAATCTGCAAGCGGTGTAGAATCTCCCTCCTCAAGACTGATTCCTGAGAGGAATGGGAATGGGGCTTCCTTACATTCAGCCATATTAAACTTCAATAACAGGTTGGAAGCATATTTTTGCTAAGATATAGTGATCCCATCAAAATTTTGAGCTATCTCCAAGCCCAAAAAGTGACTCAGCAAGCCCAAATCACTCATGTCAAAAGCTAGATTTAAGGTAGTTTTTAGCTTGTTTATTGAAGTAAGAGTGCTACCAGTAATGAGAAGATCATCAACATAAAGTACAATAACCAAAAAATTACCTTTAACTCGTTGAAGATACACATTCGGATCAGATTTTCATCTTTGGAAATTATGAGAAAGAAGGAAGGAGTCCATCTTTGCGTACCAAGCTCTTGGGGCTTGTTTTAACCCATACAAAGATTTCTTCAATCTGTAAACTAATGATGGATCTGATGTGTAACCCTCTAGCTGCTGCATATATACCTCTTTAGAAAGTTCTCCATGTAGAAATTCACTCTTCACATCCATGTGGTGCACTTCCCAGTGCTTGGATGCGGAAATAGCCAAAACAAGGTAGATGGAATCCATCTTTGCAACCGGTGCAAAGGTCTCAGTGTAGTCCACTCCTTGGACTTGGGACAAACCTTTTGCCACCAACCTTTCTTTGTATTTGCTGATAGAGACATCAGAAACAACTTTCGTGCGGTAGACCCATTTACACTTCACTAATTTTCTTCTAGGTGGAAGAGAAACTAGCTCCCATGTATTGTTCTTTTGAAGAGAACTGTACTCTTCATCCATAGCACTTTTCCATCTCGGATCTTGGTGGGAAGAATAGTATGATGTGGGATCTGAACTAGTCATCAAATAAAAAATATCAGGAATTAATGGATCAGAAATTGAAAGAGCCATACCTGTTCTTTGAAAGTCTGCTCTTGTTCGTCTCGGATCAACAATATTTCCAAGGTTCGAACCAACAGATTGAAGTGTGTTATGGGCCCACTTTGGTAACTGAGGAGGATCATAATGGTCGGATTCCAAACCTGATATGTCATTATCATCATGTGCTTCTAAAATATCAGAAATATCAGAACTCATACCTTCATTATTGCTGCACAGATCTTCTTCTAGTGAAGGCGGTGAAACGACAGTTTCTTCCTCGACTAGTTGCAATTCTTGAAGCGATTCTTCAAATTGCACACTGCGCTCTATGAATATATTTTTAGATATGATATCCATGAGTTTATATGCTTTTGATTCTTCCGCATATCCTATCAGTATGCACTCAATACTTTGTGTATCCAAAGCTCGTCTCTTCTTGGAACGAATTCTAGCCCATGTAGTAGAGCCAAAAACTCTCAAATTTGACACATCCGGTTTGTGACCAAAGAATGCTTCGAAAGGAGTCATACCTTTCACGGATGAATGTGGAACATGGTTCTGTGTGTATGCAGCAACATTGATTGCTTTAGGACAAATATTTGCAGCCAAACCTTTTGATTCAATCATGCATGTAGCCATCTCTTTCAGTGACCGATTTTTCCTTTCCGCTACACTGTTCTGCTGGGGTGTGTAGGGAACTGTATGTTGGATCTAAATTCCGCTTTGGGAACAAAGTTGCAGAAACTAAACCTTGATATATTCTCCACCATTATCATATCTAAGATATTTGATCTTTCTCTCAGTGGTGGTCTCAACATAAGCCTTAAAATCCTTGAATTTTCCAAGCACTTCTGACTTGTTTTTGAGAAAAAATATCCATGTAAAGCAGGAAAAATCATCAATAAATGTCAAAAGATACCTTGAACCATTTAATGAAATATGGGGCAGTGGACCACTAATATCAAAATGTATCAGCCCCAAAACTGTAGAAGCTCTGCTAGCTTTGCCATGGTCGAATCTGTGCTCGGGGTGCGTCCCAATAATGCAACCAGTGCATATTCCCTTCGAGGAACGGAGTTGTGGAAGACCATCTACCATGGAATTGTTTGATAATATCAGCAAATACTTATAATTAATATGTCCAAATATTTCCTTCCAAATCCTACTAACCTCATTACGATGTGTGTGAAGAGCAGTGGGCTTTGCAAGTGGAATAAAGTGTGAAAACTCATAGCATTTTGCAGTGTGGTTCGCCTTTCCGATTGCCGACAAGTCTTCCAGTTTTGATATGAGAAATTTCAACTGTATTAGGGCTGAGTTTAACTTGCTTCGGTTCACCAGTGTGTGTCATTTGATACACAGAAAGAATATTTGAAGCCAAGGAAGGCACATAGAGAACATTCTGAAAGCTTCCATGATCTACATGAATCATACATTTGCCCTTTGAAGAAATTTTTTAGTCATCTCCCAAATGGATGGGGATGGAGCTGTTTGGATCGAATGAAGAAAAATAATCAATATTTGCAGCCATATGATTCGATGCACCCGAATCTATCAAGAGAGTAGTGGGCTTCGAAACAGTTGCCATGAGTGCTTGTCCTCTTTCATGATCATCATTCCTATCCTTCTTCCTTGCACCGTCAGGAAGAGTTATGTTGTTCTTTTCCAAAAGGAGGGCCATTTGATCTATAGTCTTCTTCATACATGAACTTTGGATGAAATCCATGGTTGAAATAAGTACATTTAGATTTTTGGTTAGCTTCTTTTCCCTTTTGCTTGAACTTCGAACTGGATGGTGCATCCATATGTTTGCCTTTCTCTCTTTGCTTGTGAGGTTCAAATTTGGGCTTCTCCTTCTTTTGCTTTCCTTTACCATTCGAGATCTTGGGTCCTTGAACATATAGGGCTGAATCTTTGGAGCTTATGGACCCCATTTGAATAAACTTATCATGCTCTTTTGTGATGGACTCAATGAAGGCATTCAAGGTAGGCATCTTCCAATTCGGGGTAGTTAGCCGACCGAAATTGAAAGTAGAGACAAATACCGAATAATCTTTACCAAGCTTGCTAATAATGGAGAGGATCAATTGCTTATCCTCTTTGATAACTCCACTATTCTTCAACTGCATGTTCAAGTTCTTGAATTTTGTGAAGAGTTCATTAATGGTCTCGAAATTCTCAGGATTAAGGGCAATCCATTCATTCTCTAACTGAAAAACCCTAAGCTCATCCTTCTTGCCAAATAGTGTTTCAAGTTGCTCCCATATAGCTTTTGGAGTCTTCTATCCATTGAGATGGAAGTGAATATCTTTGGAGATGGAGAGACAAAGAAGACCATAAGCTTCATCAAGCTTCTTGTAGTGTTTGGTTCTATCTAACAAGGTGTTTGGCTCCAATTCAAGACCAAGAGTGACTCGGTAGTAACCTTTTGAACACAATATGATCTCCATATCATCTTTCCAATCAAAATAATTGAATGGGGTGAGGATAGGATTCGAAGAAGAGTATTCCATTGCTAGGAGCGAGTGCACACTGATGTAGAAATGCTTGCAAGGGCAAAGTAGCGAATGCAATTGATGGAGACAATAACCTGCAAATCACAATAATACCAAGAACAATGAGGTTGAACAATCAACCCTTTTAGAGTTGCATCACACCTAGGATTGGAGATCAAGCAATGTTGAATGGGTCCAATGTATCAGATCCAGGATTTATGTGGAAACTCAAGCTTCTGTAGTGGTATTGGAAGTATTTTCAAGATTTGCATGCATAGGAGCAAATTCCCTTGAGATCTTTCATGCCAAAACTTTTTGTAATTTTTTAGCAAAATTCACTCAAATCCTCTTGTAGAAACACCTGTAGAAAAGAGGTCTTACCCCTACAATGGCTCTGATACCATGTAAAATTAGTCACAACAGATCTAATGAACAAGTAAATCAATCACAACAGATGAACATAGAAAATATGGTGTAAAACTGTGCAAAACATGCATCAGTGCTCAATATCCCAGTAAGGGTGAATGATTACAATAAAATAAAGTAAAAATGACTGAGCAATTCAAATTTGCTAAGGAGGTCATTCTGTAGCTAGGGTTTTACCCCTAGCTTGTGCCAATGAGCACCTACTAAGGAGAATGGACTCCTTAGTAGCAGTTCAATAATGATTAAATGATTAAGCTAAAACAACAATTAACAAACTACTTTAAATATTGCATGAGACATAAATGAAAGATGTAAAAAATGGTTTTATATTAATGTTACCTTGAGTGTCAAGGTTGATGAAGCCCTTTGCAGTGTCCAAGAGGATGCTCCAAGCTTCAGAATGCTCCTTTCTCCTTCTCCAATGTTGGGGATGGGCCAAAGGTGGCTCTCAAGGTGAAAATAGTTCAAAGGTGAACTAGGGTTTCGAGAGAGATTTTGGCAGAGTAAGGGTGCTTTTGACTGTGGATATGGAATAAGGGATCTCCATCACCTATTTATAGTTTTTTGGTGGTGGAGTGCTGACCCATGGTTTTGGGAAACACATGGTTTTAGGCAGCTGTATAGGGTTTTTTCCTCCTTTTCCTCATTATTTTATATTTTTTATTCCCTTTTTAGGGGATTTTTGCTATTTTTGGAGGAAAAAGGGGGTTTTTTGGCCTTTTGGAGGCATTTTAGGCCTTTTGGAGGCTTTTTAATGGGTTTTTTTGGGATTTTTAATGGAAATATGGTAGGAAAATGGACAAATGAGCCATATAATGTGGTAATGAGGTAGTGAACACTTTTTGGGTGTTAACAGATTGCTCCCTGATGTGCGAGGTCAGGAGCTCATCGTATGGCCGATGGACATCATAAGTCATGAATGGTTTTCCTGGGATGTGGAGAGAAGAGAAGAAACAAACTGGAGCCCGGAACAACGATCCCGAACAACTGCAAGAACTAAAAGTACATAACCTCAATAATGGATGAGGAATCATCTGATCATATGGACGAGGCGGGCATACCCATGCTCGTATCAGGATATAACATAATAACAATGGGGTCCAAAAAATGGGGACCTGGAATATACATGACCTCAAATACTGACTGAGGAATAATCTCAATATATGGACGAGGCGGGCATACCCATGCTCGTATCAAGATACATAAACATAACTGTGAGGCCCGAAAAGGGGGACCTGTAAGATACATGACCACTGTGTACATCATAAGAGTCCAGAGGGGACACAAATCTGGGACATACTACTGAGCGGATCATGTGTGAACTGCAGCACTGGTGCACTGGAACAATCAACAGTGCTACTGAGTGTGGTACCAAAGGAACTGATGAGCTGCTGGATCATAGTGACTGGGGTCAAACTCTCCATGGTACACTGAACTGGAACTGATCTGGAACTGAAACTAGGTACTCAAGGAAGCATGGAACTGGATGGCTTCCGAATACAAACGCCAACGCAGCCCGGACATCCACGGGAACATATAACTGGTCGTTCCGAAGTGACTCACCAATGTGCTAGAGTCAGGGGAAATCCGGGGTCTTCGACAAAAACTGATGGGATATAATCCTACGCGATCCTCAACGATGCGATCAAGGTGCTGAAGTCGAGCATGTGAGGAACAACCACTCAGAGAGGCAATGAGGACTCCTCTCAGAATGGTCCGTAGGCACTTACCACAGATGGTGATAAGTCCAAGGCGTAGGGACCTCTGGGCCTATCCTCTGGAATAGAGGAGATGTCGTCGACAGAGGGAGACCTGCAACTATCAAGGCAATGATGTTTCCTTGACAGGAGCGCGAGGTACAAGACCGAAATGTGATAGTGCTGATGGCAGGACTGATAAACTGTGGGGGGACAACTGGGCAAGTAGAGCGGGTGGACTCAAACTTCCTTTGTTCAGAGTATGATAATGGGAATGATCTGGCAGCATATGAAACTAACAGAGGGGAAAGGGATCATAGCTGTATTGGATCTGGGAGGGTAACTGGCTGAGGGAGACTCAATCTGGTGTAAAATGGCAGAAGACTGCTGAATACTCTGAACAAAGGCGACCTGATTGGGGGTGCTGCCGAGATGATCGATCATAGTGCCAGGAGGCACGGGAGGAGACTTCTTCATGGGTTAAGGAACTAGAAGAAGTTTGTGTAAAAAATGATACTGTCGTGTGGATTTTACGAGCCCAGGACAGTTCATGCTCGTGGTTGCTTTCAATTTTAAGGAGTCTGAAAGCGGTAAGAAGACTCTGACATGATGGAATGGTACTGTCGTGTGGATTTTATGAGCCCAGGACAGTTCATGCTCGTGGTTGCTTTCAATTTTAGAGAGTCTGAAAGCAAGTAAGAAGACTCCAGGGGGTTGCTTTTTCGTAGATTTAGTCTCCAAGGCCCAAAGAAGCATAAAAGGATGCAATGAAGAACTCTTCTAGCCGGTGTGACTAGAGTATTCCTTTTTCGTAATTAGTCTACCAGGTCCGGAAAAGGGTTAAACTTATACCAGATAGATGCCCTTTCAGGTACTTTAACGAGCATGAAAGGAAGCAAGATTGCTCGGCGATCTTTTCATTCTTTTAGGAGTCAGAAAAGAGCTTAACGGAAACTCCCTAAGGGCCTTTTTCGTAAAGGACTTGTCCGGCCCGAAAAAGGGATAAAATTATACCGAACAAAAGGAATGGCCAGGCAAGGAGGAAGTGTTCAATCAAGGATCAGTAATGATGACCAAGAACGAGGGTTGGGGGGAACACTGGTGGGCCTCCTTGCGGGGTAGATGAAATGGTGGCAAAATAACGAGACATGTGCAGTGTGACAGGAGTGAATGGCTCATGTAAAAATGTGGAACAATCCGACAGCGGCCGTTGTGGCGCGCAAACCGAGGAAGCAAGGTGTTGGGACACAATGTTAAAATTGTACCAAGTGAGAGCGAGAAATGATCTCAAGCATCATCACGAGCTCGGAAAAATGAATCCGGCGATATAAAGGATGTCAAAAACGGGTAACGGCCGATGTGGCACGCAAACCGAGGTGACGGGGGCATTTTTGGAAAAATACCCGAAAAATCTGGAGGTGAGAGCGAGAAATGATCTCTAGCATCATCACGGGCTCGGAAAAATGAATCCGATGATATAAAATATATCAAAAACAGGCTGCGGCCGATGTGGCATGCAAACCGGGGCGACAAGGTGTTGGGACACAATGGTGATATTGGTCCTAGTGAGAGCGAGAAATGATCTCAAGCGTCATCACGGGCACGGAAAATTGAATCCGACGGTGCAAATGGTGCGAAAAACGAAGGTCATAAGGACTCCGGAAAGGTCAAAGGAAAGAACTAGGTGTATAAAAGCAAATATACAAGTGATATGTGACCTCAAAAATGGTTGAGATCACGCGTGTGAAAAAGTGAGCAGGGTTAATGACCTGTCCCCATGCTATGTGCATAGGGTTTGTGACTGTGGATCACATATGTGTTGGTTTGAACGATGGGTTCATTGACATGCTGAGATAAATGTGATGGGGCAGGGTCAAAATGATTGATCATGCCCCCTATCCCAGGGTCAAGGGAATCTATGATGCCCCTTGACTCAGAGGTGTCAATGTGGTGCTCTATGATAGCAGGGTCAAGACCAGGCATTTCGGTATACGACCAGGCAAAGACATCACAGAATTCTTTGAAAAGGTTTATGTAGTCCTCAATCTCTTGTTTACTGCAGAATGCTCCTAAAGTAATGAGTTCAGGGGCACGACCTGGAGCAGCAATATCAATTTGGATGACAGGTGAGATGTTGGCCATGTTGCCCTCCTCGAAGGCATCAGGAGCAGGAATAGGGTCCTTGAACCAGTCAACCTTAGTGGGGAGGAAGTCTTTGGATTCAACCGTGTATTGGGTAGCGGAGCTAGAGGAAGACGCTTCTGGGATGAAGTAGGAACGGTGGTGCATGTCATCCCAGGGATAATCCGGGGCAGTAAGGGCCTCAAGAATCTCCTCATCAGTACGGAAAGTTTGCGTCGTCAAATCAGTTGACGAGGGAGTAGTGGTGGAAGAGATCATATAGATGGTATTAACCTCTCCGAAAGGTGAAGAGTCTGGGGGGTAGATCTCCTCAATGGTAGGCGGTGCCGTCTCGAGATCCAGATTGTTCATCTCATAGAGAGCCGCTCTGTAATCCGGGAGATCAGGACAATGATGTGAATAATGCCCGTAAATACCGCAGATGGCGCAGGAGTGGTTGGTACGTAGGGACTTATCTTTAGGCTTAGGAGTGGGGTTTAGTTCGACAGTTGGGATGTTGGGGTCATCATCGAGCATCTGCATGTGCTTCTGTAATGCTGGTAACTGTGGGCATTGGTGGGTCGCATGGCCCAACTCGTCACACAGCGAGCATTTGGGAGGAGCACGAAATACTGGAGGGTTTTTTACTGTCTTGGGAGGTGGGACAGCAGTGTAAGGTTGTGGTCCTCTGCCCCCAGTGGGTCTGGGAGTAGGAGGGGGTGTCGTGGAGGACGAAGGGGTAGTGACACCAGGAGGTGGCTGAGAGGTAGTAGCCATGGGTTGCACCGGTTGGAGGACGACATCTGGTGTCGGCGGGCGAACGGGAGGCGCAAGATACCAGACAGGTAATCCCAAGGTTAACCCAGGGAGGCTAAGGGTAGCCATGACCGGGGCGCTTACTACTCCTGCTGGAGGAACTAGGAAGGGGATCGTATGGATCGGTGTAACACCAATGTGGTTAGGTACCAATGGTGGTTTAGGCAACAAGGATGGTTGATTGTTAGGTGGTAGGATGTCGTGGGACAAGGTACATAAGTCAGACATTTTGGGCGTAGATGACGGCGGAGGAATGGATTGAAAGGTGGAGGTCATCGGCGCGTCTGAGTAGACTCCAGGCCCCGTAGAGGAAACAAACGAGGTGGGGGCACTAGAAACAGGTTGTTCAACCATGGGGAGAACATTTTCCGGTGCCGCCGGAGCACTGGGATCATAGTAGGTGAGCTGGTCAATCTTAACCACGCGTCCTTCATGGGGGAACATCATGGTGCGAAACACAGAAGAGGCAACCGCCCGCATGGCATACATGTAGCTGCGGCCAAGTAGAAGGTTGTAATCCAATTGGGCATTGATTACCTCTATGTCAATAAGAACTGTTTTACCACCTAACTGGACTGGAACGTTGGGTAGAAGGCCTTGGGGCTGGGCCGAACGACCGTCGTAGGCACGTAACGCAGTGGTGGACTGCTAGAGAGGAGGGGATCCTAGCTTCTACCATACAAATGTAGACATAACGCATGTGGAGGCACCCTCATCGATGATGCACCGATGGATAACAAGGTTCCTAACGGAGACAGTAACTTGGAAGGCTAAGCTGGAAGGTAGGCGTGGTTCAGACTGGTCTAAATCAAATGCCATCAAATGCGAATCAGTTGGGTCAATCCCCCCAATGGCGGAAAGTAAAGTCTTGCGCTGGGAAGGGCAGTTCTTCAAGACTTCTAACGCAGACATGGCTGCGGGAGATTGGGCTAGGTCGTCTACGATGTTGTAGTTTGACGCAGCGCGCGCGTTAGGGTTATTGTTGATTCGGCGAAGTGGGAAACGAGGTGCTTTTGCAGCGCCATCTATGGGAGGCGGAGGTATACGTAACGCCTGATCGGTGGGATGGGCGTTAGTAGGTTTATCCATGGGAGGGGCTTCAGAGGTGGAGCCGTATTGGTTCCGACGGGTCTGGAGGTTGACGTCAGCAGATGACATCATCAGCAAGTGGTGGGTACCTGAGTCAAACATGGGTTGATCAGGAGCGGCGTATGTGATCTGTTGTTTTTGGGGTTGCGCGTTAGCTTGAGGGGCCAACGGCTGAGTGTGCACCACGCCTTGGGTTGGTAAGGGGTTTTGCAGCACCAAAGGGGGTTGCTGAGGTTGGGGGGGGTTGGGCGGTGCTTGGGGAGCCGCATGCCCTTGGTGATGGGCCTCGTCAACCCAGAGCTGCCGAGCTCGCTCCAAGTGTGGGCAAGCGTGGGTATAATGTCCATAGACCCCGCAAATAGAACAAGGGTGGTTCGTTCGCAAATTGGGGTTTTTAGCCTGCTTGGGCGGGCGATCAGGGTTTTGATTAGCGGGGGCCGCATTGTTGTTGTCAGGGGGATTAGCCGGTTGACCAGCTTGGTCTGCAGGTTGGTTGTTTCCCCGATTACGGCCCTTGCCCCGGTTCTGTTGGCCCTGGTTACGTTGGTTGTTCTGGTTTTGCTGCGGGTTCTGTTGGGCGTAAACTTGCCCTTGGGCAGCAGGTGGATTCTGAGGTTGCGCAGGTGCTAGAGCAGGCTGCGGAGGATGATATGTAGGTTGAGGCTGAGCAGGTGCAGCAACTTGAGGGGGTTGCTGATAGGACTGCGGAGCAGGTTGTGGATGTGCCGCAGGGGCTGCCTGTGGCGGATAATATGCTGGTGGGGCTGGTGAAGGCGCAGGAGCTGAGGCAGCCTGCTGATGGTAGTAAGGCTGAGGGGCGACTGGAGGAGCATAAGCAGGAGTCGCATACCCAAAGCACTGAGGTGGACATGAGGGTCCATGGGAATGGTGATGTGTCATGGGAGCATATGAGTTAGTTGCTCCAGACTGGGAGGTAGCTCTCGACAGGTCGGGGCCAGGGGTAGGACGTGCTATAGAAAACGGTTGGGGATGCGAAGAAACACGGCCAATGATACCATCTGCAGCGTGGGATGCCCCCGGCGCATCATGATGGGAGGACTCGCCGCGAGGGGCGTCAGGTATAATGGTATAAAGGTAACCCGACTGGGCGTAAATGAGGTCGATCTGTTGTGCCTTAAGGATGGCCTCTTCTTCAGACTGGGGTCTTTCTGAAGCTACATCCTTAGCAATAACCGGAAGCAGGGATTTGAGGAACCAAATCGAGGAAGATACGGTCGTCTAGTTTGATCTTGCATAAGCTACGGCGTCTACGCCACTCATGGATATGGTCCGTGATATGGGTAGCCGTGTTTTGTCTGCAGGATAGGAGGATCTCAACGCCCGCGTCATAGCGGACAGGAAACTGAAAGAACTGCAGGAAGGTAGAGGCAAGGGAGGCAAAGGTGGCGTGGGTCCCATGTGGTTGCTCAATATACCATTTGGCTGCAGAGCCAGTAAAGGTGCGCTGTAAGAGACGGAGGCGAACAGAGTCGTCCACGATGGAGTTAGAGGAACACCATAGGTGGAAAGACATGATATGGTTTTGTGGGTCCTCACCGGCCTTGCCCTCGAATTTAGGGATGTCAGAGGGTAGTTTGGTAGGCATATGAGGCCACATAGGGTCGTGTCGAATAGGATCGTTGGTCAATCTGGCCAGGTCAGGTAGGTTGAGGCTAGCCATGAACGGCAAACTGGAAGAAGGCTGTGACACAGTAGTGCTGTGGACCAAGTTGGGGCCAGTGCCTCCAAGTGCAGGGACAAGATGTAAGGTGGTGCCCCCAAGTGGGGGAACTGAGGTAGTGAAGGATGGTCCAGCACCACCATTGGTAGTGTGAGCCACTGATGTAGTGGGGATAGGTATTCCCGCTGTGGGAATAGGTACCGTGAGGGGAACGGTAGATGGTTGCCCCATGGAGGGCATACCCAAAATAGGTGTAGTAACTGGTGTAGTGGTGGATGTGCCACCAATGGTCCCTATGACAAATGGAGTGGAAGTCGTGCCAGCCATGGGGCTAGTAGGGGCAGTGTAAATAGGGTTCTCAGACTCTTCGTCAGAATCGGAGGTAAAGTAAGGGGCGTCACTATCTGGTGACGGAGTCCTACATCGCTGACGAGTGGAGTCAAGTGACAAGGCTCTGGATTTGTGATGAGTGGTATCAACAGACAATGATCGAAATCTATGACGAGTGGTGTCGAGAGAACCGTGCTGTGGGGGCTCGCCCCTGAGGCGCCGAGAATGTCTCGGGGACTCAATGGTGACAGATGGTGTCTAGTCTCTGTGGGTTGAGGTGAGTATAAAAACAGCTCAAAAATCCTAATGCAACCGAGTGTGCAGAAGGAGAGCTAAAAAACAAGGCACTCAGGCCAACAACCAACTCAAAACACCCACTGCAACAGCTGTGCTACAATAGGTGGAGTAACAACAAAGATGGTCAGAATACCAACAAGCAGCAGGTTTGCTATAAAAGAAAAAATGGTGGACTCACTAGACCAAAGGGAGGTAAAGGAGCATGCAAACACCTAACTAAAAGTATTCTGACTCAACTAAACATATCCTCTGCAAGGTGATGAAATCCAAGTCAGACAATATGAGTAGGAAAGCCAAGTGGCTATGATATCCCCCTACCGGGAGGGATACCGGGTAGTCAATCCTAGAAGAATGGCAACTAAGATACCCCGTTCATGACACGTGCAGAAAGGTGAATCTGCCGTTTAGCTCGTTGACCGCAATACCCCTAGACAGGGATATCCCGCGAACCGTGAAAGGTAGCCCTTCGGTTACTGAATGGAGTGCGGTATTCCACTCAGGCCTCCGGAACCAGTCTCCCGAATTCAACCCTCCTAAGGGAGAGGCCCTCTAATAAACTGGTCGTGACCGTGCCAAAAAGTACTAGGGGATTTTGGTTCCTTATTTGGACAACAACTATGTCTCAAGTGAAATAACCAAGGGGTGTTATTGGAAGCCTATCCCCCTGATCCTACCTAACTACAATGATTCTTTTGTGTTCCCCAAGTGGGGTTAGAATGTTGGTTTAGTTAGGTACTTTTTAAGGCTCACTTGATTTTATGTGACAGAGTGTGTGCTTGTGAGGTAATGATCCCAAAAATAGAAGTGCCACAAGGGAGGGCAACTTCCAATCTATCAATAATGTTGAAATTGATTCTTTTAACTTGCAAAATTTTCTGAATTAAAAATACTGAAATTTTAAAAAGACTCTGTAAAGGGAACAGAAATTTGGTTGCAGAAAGGCTGTAAGGAAGTGGGCTGCAGGTGGGACAGGGGGCTGTTCAGATGCAGAAAATATTGCAGCAAAAGGGGCTGGGCTCAAAACAGAAAAAGAGCAGAACTCAGACCGCGGGTCTGTGGCGAATTGGAACAGGCCGACCGCGGGTTTAAGGGAAACAGCGGCGGTCAGGTCGCGGCTATCGGGCCAACAGAGGCAGTCGGGACGCAGGAAAATAGGGAAAAAGATGCAGTCGGGTCGCGGCAAAAGGGCTAACAGACACAGTCGGGACGCGCGAAAGAGGCAGAAAGCCGCAGTCGCGACGCAGGAAAAAGGCCGACAGGCGCAGTCAGATCGCGGCAAGCAGGCTGATTAGCCACGGTCGGATCGCAGGTAACAGACTTGAATCTGCCGGCAGGGCGTCGGAAGCAGTCTGAGAGCCGCGGTCGGATCGTAGGTAAAGGCCTGAAAGGCGCGGTCGGGATGCGACTGCAGAGGGAAAAAACACGGTATGCGGCGGCCGAAAGGGACAGCCGAAAGTAAAAAATTCAAAACGGAAACCAGAAATTCGAAAACCAGTGGAGTCGCCAAAACTGTAGCTAGGGTTTTACCCCTAGCTTGTGCCAATGAGCACCTACTAAGGAGAATGGACTCCTTAGTAGCAGTTCAATAATGATTAAATGATTAAGCTAAAACAACAATTAACAAACTACTTTAAATATTGCATGAGACATAAATGAAAGATGTAAAAAATGGTTTTATATTAATGTTACCTTGAGTGTCAAGGTTGATGAAGCCCTTTGCAGTGTCCAAGAGGATGCTCCAAGCTTCAGAATGCTCCTTTCTCCTTCTCCAATGTTGGGGATGGGCCAAAGGTGGCTCTCAAGGTGAAAATAGTTCAAAGGTGAACTAGGGTTTCGAGAGAGATTTTGGCAGAGTAAGGGTGCTTTTGACTGTGGATATGGAATAAGGGATCTCCATCACCTATTTATAGTTTTTTGGTGGTGGAGTGCTGACCCATGGTTTTGGGAAACACATGGTTTTAGGCAGCTGTATAGGGTTTTTTTCCTCCTTTTCCTCATTATTTTATATTTTTTATTCCCATTTTAGGGGATTTTTGCTATTTTTGGAGGAAAAAGGGGGTTTTTTTGGCCTTTTGGAGGCATTTTAGGCCTTTTGGAGGCTTTTTAATGGGTTTTTTTGGGATTTTTAATGGAAATATGGTAGGAAAATGGACAAATGAGCCATATAATGTGGTAATGAGGTAGTGAACACTTTTTGGGTGTTAACACATTCAAATCACTGAATGGAGTAGCTTGACTCCAACTAGGAGTCATCATCAATCAGTGGTGGTCATCAATGCACAAGAACCAGTCATCCAGGTGTCAATCTGAGTCTAACTGAGTGTGACATGTGTAACTGAAGTGTGTAGCACTAATATAGGGAAGTGGGCTCAGTGGAGGGTGCATGGGAGGCTAACTAAAGTCAGAACAAGTCATCTAGTCAATCTGGATGTCCAACGGAGTGAAACAGTCAGTTGGGAGTGAAACTAGACTCAAATCAGGGAGAATCGGAGCTAACTGAGTGTAACTGAAGTGGAACTACAATGGTAGGTGAAGAAGGGCGCCCTTCTCTGGAAGTAGGTGAGAAGTGGGTGCCTTCCTGACTAGGAGGACTAATGAACTGATGTAAGAAGCTCCTGAGTGCTAGAATAAGGTGGCTAAGGTGTTGGAGGCATCAACCTGGTTACTGGGATGCATGCAAAGTGCATGCAAACCCTAGAATTTGCATGCAAACCCTAATTGCATGTAAGATCCTGAAAAAGATGATGTGGATATCCGAACAGTGGTGACCAAGGTCACTAGGGGGGGAACATGAAACTGATCGCAAACTAGGGAACTGATTGCACCTTGCTTTTGACTCCTTTATAACTTCAGTATCATTTACGTGTTTTGTTGTCTGCACAATGTCAGAATACATTGGCACTGCTTTGACACAGGGTTCATCCCTGGTTCATCTTGTTGATATTTTTTTATATAAATTGTTTACCCTCACCTATTGCGATTTTCTCTGCCTAGGTTATATTTTATGCTACACAAAAATAAGATCCCAGTATATACCTCGGCTACCATGAACTCGTGGTAGAGTTCTGCGAGTTTGTAGCACTCTGTCTTATATATATATTTATGGTCGTGACTTACAAAGGACAATCTAGGTTGAGAATCAACCCACACACACACGGATGTCTTTTATTTATTTGCGCATTGTGATCATAAAAAAACTTGATGGGTGATCTTTAGGGAATATTGACTCACGCCCAATTCACACACTATGGAATCATGTTCATGGGGTGTTGCCAATATCTTATTTCATTATGTATATAACAATTCACTTTATGTTCCTTGTTGGGAATATTTACATATGGCTTTAGTTTTCATATATATATATATAATAGTCCAAAAAGAGAATGCTAATGTATATTCTAAAGTAGTAGACATTTTGTTTAGTAATCCATGGGTGGGAAAAAGAAATAACCCTAACTTTTTAATGAAGAATGGTTAAGATAATAAGTGGTCTTATAATATCATTTTCCAATTTTCACAAGTCCAAGAGTTTAATGGGAACTTGTCAAAAAGAAGATATAAGAATATGGCTCTAGTTCATGTAACTAAGGGTAACTTGTCAAGAAGATAAGTTATAAGGTGTTAAATTGTATCTTTAAAAGTATGTTGATGTATAAAGATGTTATTTTAGTTAGGATATTAGAATATATCTTTAAAAATAAGTTAATGTAGAAAGATAATAAGATAATGTATAATGACGTTTCCTTAGTTAAAGATATTAAATTATATCTTAAGGTAGGTTAAGAATGAGATGTTTTCCTTAAAATCAAATATGTATCCTCAGTTAAAATCTTGGGGAGATTACCCTTTTTGTGAAAGGGGTATAACCCATATAGTATGAATGAAAATATTATTACAATCTAGTGTTTAATAGAGATTTGTCAAAAGGGAAAATATAAGAATTTATGTTGAAACTAGATCTTACCTTTGGAAACGAATCTAACTTCCAAAGCTAAAGAGAACTTTAGGCTTGTCTCCTTTTCTAAATAGTTGAAAATAGTTTATGTTGCCATGATAAAGTTAGCATTGAATTAAGCTCTCTGTAAGGGAAACTAGAGAGTTGTAGGAAAGTGGTTGGCAACAACTTTGTTGTTGGATGTAACCTCTTCCTTCCTTGATTAATTAATACAAACACAACCCTTTGTGGATGTAGCCCAAGAGTGGGTGAACCACTTTAAAAGAGGTCTCTCTTTCATGCTTCCTTATATGTATCTTTCTTTCATGTATCTACTGGTACGTAGATTTTAGGTGTACATCGCTCTTATATTGTGGTTGTATTTAAAATGTTGCTTCTATGACTTGATCAATTATATCATTGATGTGTATGGCTGAATGGAAAAGTTGATCATATAAATATTCTTGTGAATGTGTCTCTTATCACATATGAATGATTATCAAAGGGATCTTTGATAGTGATTGTCATAAGAACAATTAAAAAAAATAGTTCATAAAATGAATAGATGTTGGAATTATTTCATTTACATAAGCAGTAGTTAAAAAAGTTTGAACACACACTTTATGTTTCTGCATAGAAATTATTGATGGTTAGACTGCTTAGAAAATCTTTAAATTTTTACGAAAAATGGGGATGTGACATCCTACTTAATCATAATCTTTCAGGTGAGGTATACATCAGCTCTTAGATCTGCTGCGAGTATTTTCACATGGTATCAAATCATGTTGAGAATATTGTTTATCTCCATTCTTGAGAGTTTTTTGCAGGTTATTATCGAAATTTCGAGTGCAGCGGTTGCAGTAGTTTCTGCACTTTTGTAGCAGTAGCAGTTGTAGACATTTTCTATTGTTTTTGCAGGTCTTCTGAAACAACTTCCATGTTCAATTTGGAAGGAATTACTCCTCTTTCTCCATTCAACTATGATGAATGAAAACCACAAATGATAGCACATTTGAAGAGACATGGTCTCTTTGATTATTGTTTTGAAAGAGAGTTCGAATCCTCTGAAGAAGAGAATGACTGGTTAAATGAAGGTGACAGGGCCTGTGCAAGCATGCAATGTTTGCTATGTCTCGATGCATGGTAATCCACTTCCTTGATGTTGAATCTCCAAAAGAGCTATGGGCCCATCTGGATGAAATATTTGGCAAACAAAATGAAGGGATTGGTCCAAACCCTTTTCTAGAGCAAGCCCAGTGATGCATTCGCCCTCCTTGATGATCTCATTGATCATGAATCAGTATCAAACATATCTCATATTGAAGTTAGCCACAAAGAAGAAGAACTTGCAGATTCTACACTCATGCTCCAAATTCCTTCTATTTCGAATTCTGTGCCAGCTCACACTGTAGAAATTACAGAGGTTCCTAAATCCTCTCTTGTACCAAAGTCTGTTGGTTTTCATCATGATCTCATGAATGTTTCGGAGGTCAAATCAGCCATTGGAGGTAATGCATTCGCTCTCCTTGATCAATCACCTCTTATTTACTATTGTAAGATCATTATTTCATGCTCTCAGAAGGTTATTAAAGATGATGTCCATTGTCATTCGCTTGGGATAATTTTTCATGCATTCACTGGTTTGGATCTCACCTTAAATGGTTCAAAGGAGATCTTAAGCAACCATGATTCATGTCTTGGATCGGATTTGGATTCCAAGCAATCATTGATATTTGCTGGTTCTTTTGGGCATAATCTCACCCATGATGGTTCAAAGGAGAAAACAAAAGATTATCTACATATTCATGGATTTGATCCTACCTCAACTAATTCGAATCACAAGTTCAAGGATCATCCTCATACTTTTGGATTTTTTTCTCATCACATTCGATCTAAACAACAAGTACAAGCACATGCCTTCTGAGCATGATCCACTTCTTCCCAAGAAGAAGATACCTCCAGACATATGACCAAGCATCACACCTGCTTGGGTTTGGAGCATTTATTTTTGGTGTGCCCTACAGTCGATTTTGAGGGGAGGTATTTTTCCCATGAGGTTTTCCCCATTTCCTCAGTTTATTGACTGTCATTATTCATTGTATTGGGTGACCTTTGGTCTCGGTTACTGGGGCCCAGGATGGATTAAGGGGGGTGTTAGGATATTCCTATACTCCATCCTAGTCCTACCAGCATTTTCATTATTTGCATCTTCAGTCTTTCATGCATGCATGCAACCCAGTCATCAGTCCCAGCATCTAGCCCTCAGTTAGCTATCCTCGGGAGCTTCTCATAGATCAGTTTCAGCCCTCCTAGAGCTTAGTGCGCCCTTCTTCCTTGATTTTAGGAAGCCACTCATCCTCTCTCACCTACCACTCAGCTGCACTTTAGTTATCTTTAGTTCTTTCCTTGATTTAAGGAAAGAATGACTCTCAACTGACTGTATCACTCCGATGGACCTCCAATGAGACTAGACTGCCCATTCTGACTCCAGTTAGCTCCTCATGCACCCTCCACTGAGCCTCCTTCATTCAATTAGTGCCTTCATGTGCTAGTTACACCTACCACACTCAGTTAGACTCAGTCTGACTGATGATTGACAGTTACTTGTGCATTGATGACTCCACTAATGATGATAAATACTTCTAGTTGTGCTTCGATGACACTCCAGTGATCTTTTGATCACTTCATGAAGGCTAATTCGAATTTCCACCTTGGCATTCGAATCCTCATGCATTGTATTATTTATTTGTCCATTTGTGATTAATAAATTAGTGTGTGTGAAGTTATTTTGCTTCTATCTGAGTTCTACTGTATTATTATTCTGTTGCTCTGTTGGCAGGCGGTTTGATGAGGAAAGATTGCGGTACTGTTGAAGCCACGACACATTGGATGAAGGCGTGAAAGGAGTATCTTGGGCCAAAGGATACCGCACTTGGCAGGTTTTGGGTCACTTGGACCAAATTTTTTGTAATATTGAGTCAAGTATACCGCAGTTGGCAGGTTTTTGGTCACATATTTGGTAATATCAAGTCATTGTACCGCGGTATCCGGGTTTTTGGGTCATTAGACCATGTCAGTTAGTAGATTGTCCATAGTGTTGGTTAGGGAAGTGGACAAGATTTGTAATCGGCGGAGCCTATAAATAGAGAAGAATTGTAAATGTTGAGGAGAAGGAAGTAAGAAGTAGATGAAGAGAAGTGCTATGCGGAGGTTGACAGAGATACTGCAGATGTTTATGTACTGCTTTTGGTTTGCCTAGTAATATAAGGATGATGATTTGGTGCAATATATGTGTAAATGTTCATGTTATTGCTTATTCTTAATGCAGTTATATGTTTTCTATTGCTATGATGTGAATGTTGCGATAATATGTTATCTATCCATGTGAACATGCTGTGATTAAGGTAATATGCAATCTCTGTTTTTGGTAATGTTAAATGCTACAATGTGCATGATGAATGGTTGGAATTGCTATTAGTATCCTAGTGCCACAACTTGCCTCCTCCCTCAGCAGAAACATGGTTCCGTCTGCTCTTCCTGGACACCTCGAGTGAGACCTCATCCGCTTTGCAGGTGTTGCTGTGCGGGCTCAAACCTACCCGGGCCGATGCCCAGGGAGACTGAGGTATGGGTCAATAGTCGTTGGACCCTTGTCAACTGTGAGGTCACGATTCAGTCCAAAAATGGTTCCGTTGCTGGGACCGTTTGCAGAGTAGGACGAGGCCATGTTGTGGCACCCGACGAAGCCAGAGATAGAAAAATGGTTCGATCAGAAGTTGCACGAGTTCACTAAAGAAGAAAGTCAGAACATGCAACTTACGATAGATCAGTGAGTGGAAAGATATATTCACGACAGTCCGCATGAATGGATTTTCTATGAATTTCCCGTTATTTTGTATGAATGGTTGTCAAAACTGACCTTTCAGAAGAGGAACTTCCAGGGTGGTGAGCCGACAACCTGGACCCTAGAACTGATTCTGGAATTGCAGAAAGTCGATAATAAGGCATCACGGGCTGTCGAGGTTTGGCTTGACAGCATCTTGGAGGGATACATTACGAAATTTGTAGTTGATACGAAGAAATCCTGTAGTGAAGCTGAAAGATACTTCTTTAACGGACCGAGGGGAATGTTTCTGCTATCGCTCCAACTGTCAATAAAATGCTAATCTGCAAGAAAGGCATATTAAAGATGCACCTTTATTAGTAGACAGCCTGGTGGGCGGAGGCTGTGGGTACCATGACTGTTGGGGAATGGTGCATGAAATGGTAAAGGGGTAGATGGGTGCAGACCATTAGGAGACTGTGAGTGAAGCCGAGGAAAAAAGTGGCCTTATGAGGGGAGGAGCAATGTTTTGACAGGAAAAGAGGTAGAGGATAGGAGAAGGTCTTGCTGTGATCGGACTGCAAGACCATGAAGGAAGGCCACATGGGACGAAGCGACCTCACAGTCCTGATAGGGATAACCAGGCTATGCCCAGGATAGAGGCAGGACCGAACCCCAGCAAAAACGTGCCCACACCTCCGCTCACTAGCTCTCAACTGACAAGAAAAACTACTTCGACACTGCCGAGTGCGTCGACACCACAAAAGTTAATTGGTAGTAGTGGTATAGCGATAGGAGGAAGGAAGCCCAAGATGGAGGGTGATGATGCTAAGCTACCATTATTCCATGGCAGTGCGACAGACAACCCAGAGAAGTATTGGTTTTTGTGTGAAGTGGTCTGGACTGTGAAACAGATCACTGATGACGATGTTAAGAAAGGACAATTGGCCACGACCCTGTGAGGTCGTGCGTTAGATTGGTTCATGAAATTTGTCTTAGTCCCTACAGGGGCCACAGATAAGTCATTAAATGAGATTCGAGATGGGCTGATTGCTGAATTTAGATGGCCTAAGTGGGAGGCCCAGTACATTACTGAACTGAAGGAAATTAAGCAGTACCCTAACGAGACAGTATGGGATTTTGATCGGCGATTCAAAACGTTGATGGCCAAGGTTAGTTTTGATATGAGTGCTATCCAACACAAAGAATGGTTCATCACGGCACTACCACCCCATATTCGGTTGTCGCTGATGCAGCAAAACATTTCGACGCCTAGTGAGGCTCTAGAGATCGCAATGCGGTTGGAAGCGTCCCCGATTGGCGATAATGCAGCTGGGATGTCGCAGATATAGACACAACTCGCTAACTTGACTATACAGTTGCAAGATTTAAAGAAGAACAAGGAACCGCGTGATGAAGTATGGTGTACGTGTTGTCAAAGGGAAGGGCATACAAAAGATGGTTGTCCAAATTTCCATAATTATTTGGTGTCAGGTGCACCAAACCCGTTGAATGGCGGCAGTATGCCATGGTGTCATGTTTGCTCGGTGTTTGGGAATAGTCATGATAGTTGCCCGTATATGCAGAAAATGGTCACAACTCCATGGAATTTGTATTGCACCTTCTGTAAGTCGGTAGGACATGATGACGAGGATTGTCGTGCATATGGGTTACTACAGGAGAGAATGTGTGATGCATTCTATGTCAAAGATGATCAGCATACTACATCACTATAGCCGTAGGTAGCTCCGCTGATGCCTCAAGCACAGATGGAGTTTGTACCACAACAGCAGCAACTGCAGTGGTTTGTACCGCAATATACACAAGTGAACCCCCCCGCAACCTCAGTATGTGCAACAACCGTAGTATGCACCACAAAGGCAAGGGATGCCGCCAGCACCCATGCAACAGCAGTTCAACCAACCTCAGTATCAGCAGTAGGGTGGCTATCAGGGAGGCTACAGGGGCGGACGTGGTGGTGGCTTCGATCGTGGAGGAGGAGGCCAAGGTGGTCGTGGACCTGTTCAGTGTTACCACTATGAGGTTTGGGGGCATTATCAACGTGACTGCCCACTACTGCAAAATCAGTGTACGTTTTGTTCTGGTAATGATCATACAGTCGAGAATTGTCCATAGTTGATTGCCAGGTGGCAGGATGGAAACACTCCGTAGCTACAAAACTCAGTACAACAATGAGTGCAGCACCTGGTGCAGTAACCAGTTCAGAACCAGCCTCCGTGACCACTTTCAAATGCCAACCTGAATGTAAATCAACCAAGGAATCTGCAGCAGAACTAGGCACACAGTGCTAATATTGCGACTATTTCTGTAGAACCACGACCGCAAGATGCTTCGGTGGCTATTGTCACTTGTGGAGGTAAAACGACTAGGCAAGATGGTTCACAACCACTCATTCGCTTGGCTGGTCAAAATACGGTAAATTTTGATATTGATGCGGAGCGGGAGACGTTCATGGAGGCATGTCGCACTTTGGAGAAAGATCGCGGTAAGGCTGTTGTTTGTGATATGCCGCTTATCTTTGATGCTACGTCAGATGCCGATCGAACGCCACTAGGAATGCTGCAAAAGTTCCTGGAAAGCTATCTGTCCCTAGCACGAGATCCAGTTTCCCTAGTTGAGATTGAGGGATGGCTGCAGCAACTTGCGAAAAGATGGCAGGAGTCGGTAGTAAACTCCTTACAACGGAGGAAGACTAGAAAGGAAATGCGAATGAATATTCAAATCGGGGATTATGATGTTGATTCTATGATTCTTGATCTTGGTTCGGATGTTAACATCTTAACCAAGCAGGCATGGAAGAAAATGGGGAGTCCCCCATTGAGCTGGTCTCCTATGTAGCTTCGGTTGGCTAACCATGTGAAGGTTACACCTATTGGGCGAGTTCCGTGGCTCACAATTGATATTGAGGGAATGAAGACTTATGCCGATTTTGATGTCATTAAGGTAGTTGATGGAGGCAGCTCCTATCCTGTGCTATTGGGGATAGGATGGGGTAATGATAGTGGAGCAGTAATTAACTTCAAGAAGCGAATGATGAATTTTGAGAACCGTGATTTTTGAGTTATCGCTCTGTTGGATCTGGCTGAAGGACGCTAATACATTGAGCCTGTCAAAGATGACAATCATAATGGTTGGGGCCATGCATTCAATATTTCCGAGGATTACATTCACCCCATAATCCATGGTGAGTTGGAGTGGTGCAGTGAGAGCTTTGCATCTTCTGACTCTGATGATGCATTGGAACATTGACAGAATTGCATGCATGAAGTCTCAGTCTGGAAGTGTGGTTTAGTTACGCCATCTTTGGCTCGGGTTGCGATAGAAACGATCACATTGCCTATCTATGAGGGTTTGACTGGCTTAGACACCTTTGTAGCCGAATTCCAAGACTGTGTTCCAGAACCACAGCGACTGCTGGCCTTGGAAGAAGCGCTGAAGATTCTTCCAGCATGTTGGTGGGCGACGCATAAGAAATTTATTAAAGATTGGTCACAATGTCGAAGGTTGATGATGGTTCTATTTGGAAATATGGAGGTTTATCACACTGGAAAGTATGATGGCCGAACTGATCTTGGTGAACATGTGATGGAGTGTCAAGGGTGGTGGATCACGCGACCTAGGGACGAGTGGATTCATGCTTTTGTCCATACTTTGGAAGAGATACTGCGTTCGTGGTATACTGCACCCGCGTTACGTCGAGATATTACCACATGGGGGGGGATAACGATCTGTTTCACTCATACCTTCACATTTTTGGATGCCAACCCTGACGTCCATAACGCACTGCAACTCATCTACGATGTGATATTTCAAGTTGTTCAGATGAAATGCACTGTTGACCCACACACACACAGTCAGATGCAGTCTCTCATGGAGTGTTTCAATGTCACTGGAGGGACAGAAGATGATGACGACCCCCACAATATTAACATTCCCAAATCCAAAGGAAGTCGCGATTTGGTACCACCTGTTGCACCAAGTAACCCGTTTAATCAGCTCTTGCAGCTTCGCAAAACAAATATCGGCACTGAAGCTACTCCCAAGTTTGCTAATGTAGGGGATTATTGGGATGATGAGATGATGAGTAAAGTTACCGAGTTACTGCATGAATTTCAAGATGTGTTTCCCATGAAGTTTTCCGAGATGAAGAGAATCTTGGGTGATTTAGGAGAGATGAGGATTCCATTGAAACCATACGCTAAGCCAGTCCGACAGTGACCTTACCGACTCAACCCGTGACATAAAGAAAAAGTCAAGGCCGAACTTGATCGGATGTTGGATGATGGTATTATCGAACCTATGGAAGAGTTAGACTGGATCAATCCCATGGTGGTGTAGGAAAAGAAAATAAGTGAAGTACGCATTTGTGTCGACTTACGGAAGTTGAACGATGCTTGCTTGCATGATGCCTTTTTGACCCCGTTTAGTGATGAAGTACTTGAAGGAGTGGGTGGCCAGGAGATGTACTCTTTCACTGATGGATTCTCTGGCTACCATCAGATTCGCATTGCCAAGGAGGATCGCCATAAGAAAACCTTTGTTACTGAGTGGGGTTGTTTTTAGTACACGGTCATGCCATTTGGGTTGAAGAATGCACCTACGATATTTTCCCGGGTTGTTGTTTCCGCGTTCAAAGATTTTATTCAGAAGTTTCTGTAGGTCTATATGGATGATTAGACTGTTTATGGATTGATTCGTGATCACTTGGCCAACCCGTGGTTAATGCTGGAGTAATGCCCACAACATCAGATATCGCTGAACTTAAAGAAATGTATTTTCTGTGCTTCGTTTGGGATATTGTTGGGGCATATTATGTGTAAGCAAGGATTGTTGGTCAATCCAGCCAAGATTGTACTTATTTTGGGGTTGCAACCGCCGACTACAGTTAAGTAGTTGCACGCGACCTTGGGTCACACGGGATATTATTGCAAGTTCATTAGGCGTTATGCTGGGATTACTGCCCCTATGGAGAAGTTGTTGAAAAAGGATGCGGCATTCTAGTGGAATCTAGAATGTCAGGAAAGTTTTGAAACACTCAAAGTGAAGATGGCGTCAGCTCCAATTTTGGTTTTTCCAGACTAGAGCAAGGAATTCCATGTCCACGTTGATGCTTCATCAGTTGCGCTAGGTGTTGTATTGGCTCAACCAGGCAAAGGATACATTGATCATCCTATTGCTTTTTCCATTCGGAAACTGTCATCGATAGAACACAATTACACTACCACAGAACGTGAAGGCCTAGCCATGGTTTACACACTGTAGACATTTAGGCACTATTTGTTGGGTGGCCATTTTAAAATGTTTACTGATCATTCTGCATTAAAATACTTAGTCAACAAGCCTGTGTTGGGGGGGAAGATCTGTTGATGGCTACTTTTGTTTCAGGATTTTGATTTCGAAGTCATTGTGAAACAAGGACGATTGAATGCTGGACCAGATCATCTATCACGGATTGACACAGGGGAGGAACTGACTAATATCCAAGATGGGTTGTTGGATGCCCAGCTATTCCATGTGGCCGCTGCTAACCACTACTTTGATTACATTCTTCAGTTTTTGGTGACTGGCACCGCACTTGATGACTTTACCACTTCGCAGAAGAAGCAATTGGTTGTCAAGGTTGCAGAATTTCAACTGATCGCGGGAGAGTTGTATAAGTTGGGTGTTGATGAGATTTTGCGCAGATGTGTCTTGCCGCATGAGAAGGCATATATATTGGCTGAGGCACATGGCAGAGTCGCAGGAGGACATTACGACAGTCGGGAAACTTCCCGAAAGGTGTTGCGTGTAGGGATTTGGTGGCTCACATTACATAATGATGCGACAGACTACGCCCAGTCTTATGATGTTTGTCAATGAACTGGAAAACCATCCAGACGCGATGAGATGCCACTACTCCCTCAATTAACATTACAACCATTTGGGAAATGGGCTGTGGAGTTTGTAGGGCTGATCAATTCACCAGGGAAACATACAGGTGCTCGGTATATTATCACGGCGACTGAGTATTTGACCCAGTGGGCAGAGGCGGCCCCTATCATTGATTGTTCTGCAACAACGGATGCTCGGTTCTTGTTTGATGACATTATCACTCAGTTCAGCTACCCCAATATTTTGTTGAGTGATCAAGGCAACCATTTTCTCAATCGCACTATCAACGCATTGACGGAGGAATTGCAGATTCAGCACAAGAAGAGTACACCCTATCACCCACAGGTGAATGGGATGGTAGAGGCATTCAATAAGGTATTGGAGCATGCATTGACAAAGGTGTGCAATGAAAACCTCAACGATTGGGATTTGAAAGTTCCAGCGGTGTTATGGGCTTATCTCACCACATGTAAAAGGTTGACTGGTCAGACACCTTTTAAGCTGGTATATGGGAAGGAAGCAATTATGCCTATGGAGTACATTGTTCCGAGTTTACGAATTGTAGCGGCTACCAGCATGGATGATGTTGCAGCATTAGACGAGCATCTAGCACAATTGGTGGCGCTTGAAGAAGATCGATTTATCACTAGCTTTCATCAAGGAGTAGAGAAGCATTGCTAGAAAGCCTAGCATGATCGCCACATCAAACAAAAGTAGTTTCAACAAGGTGACTTGGTGCTATTGTATGATAGTAAGTTTATGAAACATCTAGGTAAGTTATAGATGCACTAGATGTGTCCCTACTGCATCAATAATATCACTTTAGGAGGAGTGATTCAGTTGCAGCGGTTGGATGGGGGGATGCTCCCCAAGTTGTAAATGGTCAAAGGTTGAAGCCCTATCACGCGGGCTCGGAGCAGTGCGATGTCTGAGTCGCATTGGGTCAAATAATAACAATAATAATAATAATAATAATAATAATAATAATAAATGATGAATGAGGGATGATGACGGTTGCAGGTTGCTTGTTCGAAGATAATGCACCAACAAAACATAGTATGTGCTAGCAGGATAGGCTGTGCCGCCGATCAAAGAATCATGATGGAGTTTCACTTAGGAATTATTTATGATGACTTCTGGAGAGTACGGTGAAGTGGAGGGATTCTAGGCCACCCTCTCTGCATATGATTGCCCCTGACCACTGTGGCAGGAGTCACACACGATGACAGCATGTTTTGCACGTCACACCCTGGAATGAGATGATCAGTAGGGTCGTTCACGTGGTGGAACGTGAGAGCTGTGTTGGCAGCATGGCCAACCCCTCCACTGTGGCAGTTGGCCAGCTCAGACACACAGATGAGAGGTACCGGGGCATCATTCCCCCCGTGGTGACATAGGAGGGTCTAGCTATAAGTAACTGAGGAAGTTGGAAACATTGTTTTGACCAAGCATGGTTATGTTGTTTGATCCATGTGAGAGTTGAGTTGTGAGGAATTCTAAGGAGGTTGTGGAAATGCTCCGCTTCATTTCCCATGGTAGTACCCTAAGGGCCCTTGGAGCCCGAACAACGAGTGTCCCTGAGCATCTTGACACCACGGGTGCACTTGCACTATATATTCCCGGGCTGGTGCTAGGGCGGCTGCAAGATGTGTCAACAGTGAAATGGACCCTTAGCCAGTCCCGCGTGTTTTAGTATGCAGTATTCCTTCGAAGGGTTGTGTCATTTTTTATCAACAAGATAGTTGGGGCAGTATCTCCCTGACCTTAGTAGAAGACGGACGCTGGCGCAAAACAGATGTGCCAGAGCTATTTGTTGTTCTCACCCCTTGGTACTATTCATCCTCTTTTCCCTTCAGTCTACATGATTCCATGTGATTGGAGGATGAGTTCGCAATGTCCCTGACAGCAAGACAGGCATTGCCTACTCTTGTGGAGGGCTTACAGAATTGGTAGATGAGGATCTGTATAGACGAAAGAAGGACACAACAACTCATGATCTAGAAAGCAAGAACAGAGGCCGTTGACGTGGCTCGAGGGTGAACCACAAGATTCTGTTGGGGGCCTGTTGGCAGGCAGTTTGATGAGGAAAGATCGCAGTACTACTGACACCGCGACACTTTGGATGAAGGCATGAAAGGAGTGGGCCAAAGGATACCGCACTTTGTGGGTTTTGGGTCGGTTGGACCACATGTTTTGTAATATTGAGTCAAGTATACCATAGTTGGTAGGTTTTTGGTCACATATTTGGTAATATCGAGTCATTGTACCACGGTATGTAGATTGTAAACCATGTCAGTTAGTAGATTGTCCTTAGTGTCAGTTAGGAAAGTGGACAAGCATTGTAATCGGAGGAAGCCTATAAATAGAGAAGAATTGTAAATGTTGAGGAGAAGGAAGTAAGAAGTAGATGAAGAGAAGTGCTATGCGGAGGTTGACAGAGGTACTGCAGATGTTTATGTACTGCTTTTGGTTTGTCGAGTAATATAAGGATGATGATTTGGTGCAATCTATGTGTAAATGTTTATGTTATTGCTTATTCTTAATGCAGTTATCTGTTTTCTATTGCTACGATGTGAATACTGCGATAATATGTTATCTGTCCATGTGAACATGCTGGAGATTAAAGTAATATGCAATCTCTATTTCTAGTAATGTTAAATGCTGCAAAGTGCATGATGAATGGTTGGAACTGCTGTTAGTATCCTAGTGCCACAACTTGCCTCCTCCCTCGGCAGAAACATGGTTCCGTCTGCTCTTCCTGGACACCTCAGGTGAGACCTCATCCACTCTGCGGGTGTTGCTAGGTGGGCTCAAACCTGCCTGGGCCGTTTCCCAGGGAGACTGAGGTATGGGTCGATAGTCGGTGGACCCCTGTCGACTATGAGGTCATGATTCATTCAACATGCTCATTTACACTGCATTGACCACTCTTCTTCTATCTTCTTGCTTAATCATAATCTTTCTTGTGAGGTATACATCAGCTCTTAGATCTGCTGTGAGGATTTTCACACGACAGTCACAAATCAATACTCTGCTAAAACTCAAAGAATCATGACAAAAGGCTAGGGATAGATTCAATCATCACCAGGATATTGTCAAAAGATGGTTTGATAAATAGAAGTCCGATAAGAAAAATTTTGAGGTAGGAGACTTAGTTCTAAAATGGGATCACCCGCATGATGAAAAGGGAAAACATACAAAATTTCAACATTTATGTATTGGCCCCTATCAGATTGCAGAAAATCTTGGCCCAATGACATACAAACTATAAAATTTACAAGAGGAGGACGAGAATATCCCTATCAATGGCTTAGATCTTAAATAGTACCTCACCTAGATTTAGGGAAACCTATGTACATAAATAATTTATGTTTCTTATCTTTCTAGTTTGTCCATTTTCTAGATTAGTAAATTCCAACCTTGTTTTTGCTTATTTTTTTATTTGTGTTGTTTTTTTTGCATTGTCTGATTTCAAATAAACCCCAGCTCGACATTTGACATCCTGAAATATAGAGATCTGAACAATCTCACGGTCATCACCAGAAGATCATAATGCTTATTGAAAAGGAATTCTTTGTCTAACATTGTCATTTATGATTTTAATTGATACCCAGTTTTAGAAAGGGAAACCTACTTCATGTTCATGTTGAGTCATTATAAACCCTGTAAAATAACAAAGACCCACAAAGTCCAAATTACTATCTTGGGGCTCCATCCATTCACACATAATAACTACCTCAGGAAGCCTGCTACAATGGACCCACAGAAAGGAAGAAAGTCTTACAGATGTATGGAAATTAAAATGATCCCACGCTACAAATTCAAAATCCAAAAGGCTTATATCGAATAGTCAAATTTTTGAAAATTTTCATCTCCATCAAAGAAATGGTTTTGAATACAAATATATTCAATCAAGAAGATTGTCTCAATAACAGGCCCATAAATGTTCTTCTCTGTCTATGAGTACGACTAACAAATAAATTTCTCACTCAAACAAAAGGACATTATGGATGGAAGAACCCACATCAAATTTTGAAGACTGAAGAAAGGTATCAAGGAAGACTCAGATGACAAAATTTCGTCAAAAGAAAGCATCAAAACAAATTCTTATAGCATGGGAACAAGGAACAAATGAATACATCTGTTTGATTTTGCTACAATCATGTGGAGTTATGTTTAGTGGAAATCGAAAGATGGATCTAAAATGAAATCCATATTATGGCTTGAGGAGAGTGGTCGAGAAATCTGGTCCAGGTTACCCTATCTCAGGAAATGAATGACCAATATGATGTAAGAACGAATACCTCATTGTATAGAACTTTATCCCTTTAAAATATTGAAAAAGCCAATGAAGGCATTGTTTTGGATCAATAACAAACAAGCACTTCTGATTTTCAAAAGTAATTGTTCAGAGATCTATGTTCACTAGCCAGTCCTTAATTGTTGCTGCTGCAACCTAATCCCCAAAGTTTTCTTAAAATTGTATGGCTCCTCCTTCTATTTTTTGGAGTCTAATTATAGTTTAGCTCATCCTAGAAAATTTCACCTTTGACACTTAGAAGTTTTGCTAAAAATGAAGTGAAGAAAGAAAGTTTTTTGGGCTAAGTATAACTCGAATTTTTCTATCGAAATGGTCAGAGCAATTTGTTGAGTCCCGCCAAAACGGTCGGAGCAACTCGCCAAGTTGCACCGAAATGGTTGGAATATTTGAAAGAGTCACAGCGAAACAGTTAAACTTTTGAAGTCGCACCGGTTGGAGGAACTCACTGAGTCACGTCAACCGTTTTGGCGTGAAACATAAAAGACACCGATGTTTCCTCAACGAGAGAAGAATTGACGCAAAAGTGGAATGTAGCTGACGCGTTTCGCTACGTGAAGGTGAGTTACGCCGAAACACATCGCTGGAAAAACAATAAATCCTTCGACAAAGAAGATGGAAGAGTGCCGATACAAGACAACTTTATAAACGAAAAGGATCATCGGATATAGAGAAGTAGCTCCGACACCATGTGGCGTGAAGACACAAAGTTTCACCAAAATGCCGTGGAAAAGAAGGAAGAGAGCTCTGATGCTCTTTGGCGTAAAAGGGCCAAAAGATGCTAAAATCGATGTAGAATGACAAGTAACTTCCGACACATTTCACTGTGAAATGGCAAGTCATGCAGAAATACCTTGACGCATAATTGTTTTTTGTTGCAGTACGAAGAAGTAAGATTTTAGCGCTGAAAAGGCCTCGACGCATTAATGGGCCCACCAAATTTTACCCTTGTTCATTTTGTGCTAGGGTTTTCCAATATTATATAAAGGTGAGAATCAATTTTGTTCTAACATTTTGCAAACGCCGTTCAAGTGAAACCGCTTCCACCAATCGTCAGACGCCCAACAATGTTGAATGTTATCTTTGCATCCAGTCTACAACTACTAGGTAGGATTTATATGTACCCTTATACCCCTTGTTCGAAACCAAGTTTTCTTTTGGCATTTTTCCCATTTGTAAAGCATGCTTGGCATTTTTCTTCTCACGATTTTGTTTTATTTATATATATTTGATAGGTCCTTAAGCCAACAGTTTGGTTCTTTACCAGTGGGGCATGGAATGGTTGATATTTTGTCTAATTTCATAAATAGACGCCTCTTGATCAAACTCTATTAAAGTTTTATTTTCCCCTCCACGAAAATTCCTCAATCCAGGTTCATTATCCGGCCCCTTTCCACTGTGCACCTCCCTTGTATGCAACGCCCTATCCACGAGGCGATGAAAGGGGTACGATAAGTCTACGAGGTGGGGTTTTTAATTGGGAGAAACACCGTAAGAAATTGAGCACGACAGTATGTGTACCCCATTCAGGTTAAACACATAGCCATGAACCATACTCCTGTTTTAGCCTTAGTCAGATTTCCACCTCTTAGATGAATGAAGATTTAGTCATTGAAACCATTTTGAGTGTATCCATTATGCTTGGTTCGCCGGATAGTATTTTCAGTTTAGAAACCTTTATGGCGTTTCCCCAATTGACCTAATCTAGTGGGGCTAACATGCCACAGGAAGTGGGATAAATGTTGACGCACTTCGGCAGACCAAGATGATTTTTTTCAAGTATTAGACTACCCCATGAAACTTCACTCACTTATGAACTGCTCGTTTTCTCAATACAAACATTGAAGACCACGGTTCAACTAAATTTGTCATATTTTAGAACTTATTTGCGATCACAGAATGGTAAAAAATCCATCAGAACAGTTTGTCTTCGCAAGAGTGATTTGAGTGAGTCACATCCTATAAACTTTCCAATCTTTAAAGAAATAGAACACGAGATATTTTTCAACTTTTTTCCTCTAAACAGAATGGGCTACAATGAAACGTTGTTATAGTTTTTTTCCAAAAAATGACTTTAGGAGTGACGTTGTGTTTAAAGATGTCCTTTAGTCAGTGGTGAACCTTTTTTGCTTTCACATATTTTTCAGTACATATTGGATGTCACACACGGCTGGTGTGCTTTCTTGAGACATCACTAACATAACTGAGGAGACATCCAACATAATGGAAGTAATAATTTCTTAACCTTGTGTTTCTATGGACAATATTAATAACGGATTTTTTTGTATGTTTCTTACTGCTATTTCTTTGACATTTAAACCTGCTTACACTTGGATTCAATTTTTCATCCGGATTTGGAAATGTAAAGAAGGAGTGCCAAGAGGAAGTCCAAGACAGTTGAATCGAATTCAGACATAGAAGTACTGGTTGACACTCCAACAGAAAACATGTTTGAAGACACCATAAAAGTGATAGGAACTGTCCCAGAATACAAATAGGGCGAACTATATCATTTAATTAGGGATCAGAATGTACTTGAGGTGTCCATCGAAGAGCTTATTCTATACCAAAACATTAAGAAATTAGGCCTCCACAAAGCGGCCACACGCCTAGATTTGTTTCCTTTCTCTGAAGTCATCAGATGGATCCTTCCTTACATGGATGTTAGCATGGGTATCATCTCAAATGCAAAAGGAGAAGGGTTTGCATCTTTCCAACCCTGTCACATAACTGCAACATATAAACTGCCATCTCTTAAAATCGTGATGACTGATGACTGGATCAGAGGGGTAGACATAGATCAAATTGAATATGCAAAAAATATGATGATCTCTGGAAAGTAGCTGATACAGAAGTCAAGTGGAGAGTATGAAAGCCAGAGCTTAAGAACCCCATGCAGGATCATAGTCTTGATGTTAAGCCAGTTATTCGGACAGGCGAATGGGAACATCTATAAAATTAGTTGGATACCCCTGATTTATCACATTAAAACATATGATATTGTTTTCAACTAGGTTGGTATCATCTCAGAAAGCATGGGATCAACCATAGCTATAGCCCAAGGAGTACTAACCCATAACAAAGAAGAATTATTCATTTCCTCATATCTGATGGATTGTATAATAATCAAGCACCCTTTCGCTAAATTGGGATGTATTTGGAATCAGGATGAGTCAACCCTTTATGTGGCTTATCAAACTACCTGGTCACACATATACACAAGCTATTATAAGCTCATATGTGAAGAATTCATCATTCCCTTGTATTGGTTGATCTTCAATGAAGAACCAAACTGCTTATCCGACAATTCCATGGAAGTTATTAATGAATATGGAGATTAGTATTTCTCTTATGAGGGCACTTACATCAAAATTTATGGGGGTTCCAAAGCCCCATCTCTAATTCCCAAATATGTAACATATTTTCCAGTACGCAAGGAGGTCGTGAGGCAATTCTTTGTTAATGGAATTGGAAGTTATCCATTACCATTTATTATTGGTTCCTACAAATATCCCAAGGTAAAAGGAACCGAAGCATTCATAAAATATCTAGAAGCTTTCCATTTTGGAGAGAAAGTTTTTGTAAGAAATTATAGCTGGCAAAAGGTAGCTCAACATTGCGCGGAATGAAAAATAAACATCGAGTGCACATATCATTTCCTTAAGTATGAGGAGGTGTATAGAAGAGTGAGTAACATGACTGAGATAAACAAACAGTTTGTTTGGAAAAGTGGCGCTAGCCCTAGTCATACTACCAGCACTACAAAAGAGGAAGAGTTGCAGAAGCAACGAGAAGAAGTTGTAAGGCTACAAATAGAATAAGCAGAATGAAAGCTGAAGGAGGGAGAAGAAAGTAAGAAAAGAGAAGAGGCCAAGAGGTGGAAAAAATAATAAGAATATAAAAATAAGAGGAAGAGGAAAGAAGAGAAAGAGAAGAAAGGGAAACATCTGAGCAAGAAAGGAGAAGGGAGGAAGAAGACAAGTCGAAGGAGTTTGTGGAAATAGAAGGAACCCATGGTGGAGGCCCAAGTATACAAGACATGGATATAGATTCACATGGGGAATTAGGAGTCACACTTACCGAAGGACACCTCCCATTCGTAGAGCTCGGGATCAGACATTTTATGCCATCCAAACAACACACAGTGGCCAAATTGGACACAATAATTTTTTATTCACAAAGGAAGACCATAAAAAGAAGGTCAAAGAAGATATTTAAGATGGGATCCAAGCCTGATATATTCATTGTCCAAGAAAACACTATCATGGAAGGCACTCACAAAGACCCTAAGTTCATAGTATCTGTAAGCATAGCAGCTACACAAGCAAGTGCAGATAATGTCGATAAGTTGTTGAACGACATTGAGTGCAATAAGGAAAAAATGCTGAAGTTAAAACATAACTTAGTAAATGAGCGAGGAGAGGGAATAAAGCTGAAAAGGAAACATGATGCTATAAATGTTGAAAAGGGCCAATTACTGACTGACTATCAGAATTTGGACATTGAGAAGGAGGCATTGATTGTACAGTTAATGATCATCGAGGGTGAAAGAAGCGATTTTAACGCCTACATAAGTGAATTAGAAACAAGAGAGTCAGCAGCGAATCATCAAGATGAATATTTTAAAGTTCAGATAGATGAGTTGGTCAAGGAGAAAGGATCTCTATTAAAACAGGTGGAGTTGGAAAATAATAATAAAATAGACATTACTCCTTTCCGTGAACAAGCATGCAAAATTCAGGAGAAAAATATGTCACTTGCAAGAATTGATAACTGAATAAATCTACAAAATGAAACAAATAATAGAGAGGATGAACGTGATTGCTGTAGAACCACTAGTGATCAGGAAAATATTGTTTAACACTGCAAATAATATTAAGAGGCATATGACATGGAGAGAAGGGAAAACAACGTTTCCTGATCACTTGCCCCAGAAGACAATTGCAGAGCTTAATTTAGACATGGCACTCCTTGAGTTTTGTAAAAAATATGGTAGGAGGATAAATTTTGAAGTCCCTAAATCTATTGAGAATTATGTAGAGTTCTACAAGAGGATTCATCAGGTCTATGAAAATTTCATCTCGCCATGGCCCCAGATACGAATGAGCTTCCCATGAATGATCGATGCTTAATGGAGTTGCGGAATGGATAAGTTGAGGGAGGATATAGAATATATCAGAAAGTTGGACTTGCTAACAGAAGAGGATCTCCATCATTATATTGGACAAGCATCCATAAATTCTTATTTCCTAGAGGACAGCTACAAAGTTGCAGTAGAAGGAGTGACAAATGTGGAAAAAGAGTTATCATATCATGAAATATATTTGAAAGTTTTAGAGCCTTTACAATGTAATATTATATTTGAAGAGGCTGACATATGGAATAATTACATCTCTAGTTTGGGGGGACCATCAGGAAGTTAATTATTAATTGTAATTTTCTTGTGCAAACACTAGAGGATGAATTGGGGATTCTAAAGGTTAGGAAAGTCTAAACGAACATTCATGTGAAGAAAAACCCTTTGTAATATAAATATAGGAGATGTATATTGGCTAAAGTAATTTTTCTAGCATAATAGAAGACAAACTTTTGTATGAGAACTATTTTTCTGCTAATAAGAAAGAAATTGTTTGCTGGGAAAAGCGTGCGCAAAGATTTTTGTGTGGAATGTGTGGGATGTTTCACATGGAACTGTTTTTGCTTTCATTCGTAGCACATACTATGAGATTTCTCTAATTTTCTTGAACTATGTCAAATGGTGATGAATGGTTTCATTTTCTATGCAAATGTTTATGTGTTGCATGAGTAATTAATGATTTAATTATATCGAAGCTATATTTGATATTCTTTTTGCTGCAAGTGTGAATACACTAGTACAAAATGAGAGATAAATGAGCAAAAAAATGACCAAAATCTGCATATAAATGACCAATTTTGAGTTGGTGACCACTAGTAGCAAATTAGCAGTCATTTATCGTACGACCAAAAATGTGGTCATATTTAGCTTTGTCATTTATAGATTATCTTGTGGTCATATATTTGATCCTATATTTGGTCATTAATTGTCACAATTAATAACCAAATTTATGACCACATATATGACCACAAGATAAATGACCGCTAATTTGCTACTAGTGATCGCCAACTCATAAGTAGTCATTTATATGCATATTTTGGTCACTTATCTCTTCATCTTGTATTGGTGGTCGTTTATATGCAAATTTTGGTCATTTTTTTAGTCATTTATCTCTTTTTAGTGGTTTCATAATATATATAGGACACAGAGGTATCGAACCACCAACCTCCTGCCTATAAGGCAGGTGCTCTACCATTGAGATAACACCCTTAAATAGAATTCCTTATGGATTGATATGAGGATAAAATTTTGAACTAAAGAAATGCTCACTGCCATGAAGAAAAGTGCCCACAGCCATGATGAAAAATGCTCGCCATCTTATGGAGAAGATTCCCTACAACAATGTTAGAAGATGCCCGTAGGAAAATGTAAGGAGTAGGATATTAACATTTGACACACCAAGCTAGAGTCTACATGTAAATACAAAGTTATGAATAACTGAAAATATGCAGAGGTGCCAATCTATCTGAAAATAATTTTTCTCTTTATTTTGATGATTAACTGTCATTTAGAGTGCTTTTCTCCCATTCATTTACCGTTAAAATTGTTACATGTGGAAATTTCCATTGTAAAAAATAAATGTAAACTATTTTTTTATCCCTTTTGTAGCTTAATTGCAAGTCAATGATCATTCTTTTCTAATGTTATATGGGTTTATATTGCATATTTAAAAGTTGGACAACAGTAATCATAGATTAGGGACACCCCCCTGAGGTTGACATGCACCAACCCAAATGGAGAGCAGGTTAATCGATGACAAAGTGGGTAAATTTTCCTATAAGTTGTACTAATTTCCATTGTTGACTTTCAGAGGTCTAGATCGTCATTACAAGTGCGGAAATTAGTGATAACATGGAGTAGGAGTGGGAGGGGATTCCCACTCAACATAGTGTCTAAGTATACTATAAAGAGGTTTTGTGTAGAAAACTTCCATGAACATACCTCAAAGTCATTATATTCAAATTTATTGATTTTTTCATGCCAGAATGCTGGATCTTTATGCATTGGGGACCAATCAAGATTTCCTAGAAGAAATTCCTATTTATACGTGTCAAAAGAACTTATCCTTTTAATGCTATCTTTCAACCCTTGTTCCGAATAATTCAATGCTTCTACTAGATCTTGTACGAATAAATGGAGAAAATAATTAGCATTTCAAGATCCTCAAAAGAATTAGCCATCTGTAACACCAAAATAAATTTTAAAATAATGAAGCTTATGGCCACTCAAAAGACAAATTGATTTCCAACCTCATCACTCCAGGCTTGGGATTTTAATTTTTGCACACTTTGTGGCAACCCAAGATCCACCATCTCACTTGAAAATGACCCTTTGAAAAGCAATTTTTTTAGTTTCAAAACAACGACCCTTGCGACCTAGGAGAATTGACCAAAGACAAACAAATTAGAGGTTCATGAATACAAAATATCTACCTCAATCTCAAATATAACAAACATAGACTCTAGAGGTAACAACAAAAAATAATTGGTAATTACCTTTTCCTTTGTGGAACACTTAATAACCTCCACCATACGGGTTAAAGTGCGAGTAGAAGCTAGGGCATCCACAGTAGCATCATAATATGAGAGAAGGCATATCCAGAGAGAGGTCTCATAAAGGAGCTACAAGACAAAGTTGAAAGTAATACATCAGTTACTTTTATGGAAAATTTTCATTTTTAAAAGGAATGTTTCAAGGGTACAGATATCACATTTATCTAAATAGAGTAAAAAATTATCTAGCAAAATGTAGATGATCTTAAGGTTTCCATCTAAACTATAAATACTCTCACATTGTGTGCTCACATCACCATATTCCCATTTTGTTTTCAATAGTAGTATGTTTTACTGTATTACTCTTTATTTGGTAGTTAGCTTGGAGATACCTCAAATATTCTGCATGTACTATATAAAATCACAAACATTTATTGTAAATCCAATGAATAATTCCATGATTTCATAGAAACTAGAATAGTTAATTTTCTTCTCTTTCTACCAAAAAAAGAAACAATATTATGAGATATGCCACAGAGGTTGGGACACTCAGAATCTATCATAATAGTCAATATTGTTCAGGAGGGTAAGAGAAATTGTAATAGGTGTATCAAATCCTAATGTTACATACCTATTCCTTGCATGCTGTCAAAAAAGTGCATGGTTACATTGACTAAATCAATTTAGGTTTTAAAGACTAATTACCTACAGGAACATCAAAAATAGTTTAAAAGGAGCTTTTAGCCAAGTGAAAAGAGAATCATAATAATTATTCAAAGATGCAAAAGCCTGAATTATGCACTGAGAATTTTTTTTAAATTGCATTTCCATGTGCATAGTTTACAATGAAACTAGAAGGAGTATCAATGTCTAAGGATTGTAAGAGATGCAGGTGGATCACTTGCTACCTTTCCTTGCTATTAACATTATAAAAGTTATCCATATGTTAAAGAAGTATTTTCTTGCATGCCTTGTATATTGAGAAGAGATTACTCAGGAAGTGATGTTTTCCCCCATATTATTTCTATAAATGCATGCCTCCTTGGTTGGACATGTCACAGTTTGAAAGAAAAGAAAGAAAATAATTTAGATATGCATGAATAACCAAAGAAGCTAATGGAAATGGCAGAGTGTATCACATGAAGTGTATCATAGTGACCTTGTTATCCTGCTATTGGAGACATTTCCCCTGTTGATTTGATATTCAGGTTTCTGATATGATTATAGTTTGGAAGTAAAGCCCAGGATTCAAGTTCTTATTGCAACCTTTGACTAAAATTAGGCAAATAAAATAGACGTATTCTTCCAATATATTAAGTTCTATTGATTCCTGAGTCCTGACTGAGTCACATTTTTCTAGGGCTTCAAGAAAGTACAGGTATTTATTTTTTGGTTTTTAATTGTCCAGAATTACTGACATTAATTTCCATTATCTCACATTTTTCAAAAATATAAATTTCTTATATTACTTTTCCATAATTCTTTTGGATAGATTTTACTATTTTCAAGGTTTTCAAAAAATATATCCATTATTCTTGTCATTGGGAAACTCTTCAAGAACTTTTCTCCCACTTCTAAGTTCTAACTCATGCACTTTCCAAGTTTCCACAAACGTGTTTTAGTTCATGCAAAAAGATGTTAAGTTTATTCTTAAATGACTTTGAATGGTTTAAACATTAGTTTTGACTTGAAAATTTTGCAAAAATCTTATTCTCTCTTTGAGAACTCGACTAACCTGTTTAAAAAGTCTGCATATCTCAGCAATAGTTCTCCTCTTCAAGGTATTCAATGAATGCAATGAAGATTTAGTTAAAGCTTGGACATTTCAATATTGATGCTCTTGTACACAATATTACAAGGGGAGTGATATTTGAGGGAAGCCATTTAGAGTCTCCAATAGAAATTGAGTTCATGGCCTTTCTCAGTTTCGTAATGGCAACATGGGAGTGATATCCAATCTAGAGCCATCCATTCCTCCAGGTTCTGCATGATGAACTCTACCAAAAATCCTGATGTGTTTCAACAGTCTGGATAAAAAGGTATTATGGAAAATAGTGGAGCTATCACAAACAACAGCCATTATGGAGATAGCTATGTATTCACCTCCTGCAAAAAGTCTGCAATGCCTTTACGCTCTGGAGACATGAAATCATGAAACCAACTAAACAAGCTTCCTACATGCAATTCTATCACAAGAGACAACTAAGCAAGTGTCCTCGCTTAGGTTCATCCAAAAAAATGTTCTATTTACATGCTTATGCACTGCAATATCAATTTACAGGCTAGTATCTAGTTGAGGTCCTTCGATACTATTATTAATCATGAAACAAACTACTTCAAATACCATGAGTATGCATAAATACGAGTAGACTTAAAAACATATCATCTTTATCAAATCCCATTGTTGTTGAAGAGCTCACAACATACTCTTATTTCTTGAAGAGTGCAGTTGGGAAACAACAAATAGATCCTTATTTAAGGTTCCATGGATATAGAACACACAAGTTTGACATGTCTAAATAAAGAAAAATGAAAATATTCAATGGATGACACAAAGTGTGATGGGAATTGAAAAAAATTGAGGATTTCTGACAAGAGTTATTGCTCAGTTAATGTGCATACAAACAAGAAAAATGGGCCAAGAAAGGATATGAATCATGGAGAAAAAAATCCAAGCAGATGGTCATTAAAATGGCCCCACAGGATATGAAAGTGGACCCAAAGCTAAATTTACAACAACATTTGTGCAAATCACCCCAACTAGCCCAGGCATAAAATTTAAGACAACTGTGACACAACATAAGAAATAAGCACAAGTTGGGTTCCATGCTCATCATTCAAAGCCCCAGTGTTTGTGGTCGAATCACTAGCATGTATAGTGCAACAGAAAGCTTCTTCAATTTCAAACCTACTACACTTTCACCAAGTTTTAGTGGATACAAAGCCATGCTTCAAGCCATAGATAAGGAACAACTATCTCTCTTGTGGAAAATTGGAAATTATAAACGTTTTTCCAAAACAACGTACTTTACATCACCATTTGATATTTACTATAAATAGTTTCTTTTTAACAAGTATGTTAGCATTTGCAGTTACTCCAAAAGTGTTTACACCAAGTTTGGCATGCTTCATGAGATTTGGGGTAGATAGTGTATGTTGATCCCATGGATAGTTAGAGATGGATTGCACATGGGAAGTAGAACATGATATATTTGCACAATGGAGACAACTTGCTTAGTGATTTATTGACATCAACTACGTGCTAGCTTGATATTATTCCCTTAATCATTGGAATCCTTTTGAGAGTTTGATGGATTCCCTTAGTGTTCCCACATGGAGAGTTCACTTATTGTGCTCACGATGGAAGACTTATTGTTCCCACGAGGGAATACGTATGGAAAATAGTGGAGTTTTCACAAACAACAACCATTATGGAGATAGATATATATTCACCTCGCGCAGAAAGTCTGCAATGCCCTTATGCTCTATAAACATGAATCCACAATACTCAAAAAACTCAAGAACATGATCACGAGGCTCATGATAAACTATTTGTCCTTCTGACATTATGATGACATCATCAAAGATATCAAATGTCTCCGGTGCTGGATGAAGAAGTGTCACCTACGCAAATTTCTGGGAATTATTATTTTATTTGCAGAAAACTACTTTATGTTAATTTAAATTACAAAGTTTTGTAATTATGATCAGTTTTAATCATGGATGAATGTAATTATTGAATATTATTATTTAAATAAATTAATTAGAAGACAAACACCCAAGACGACTGTTGAATGAGTGCTCATTGACCCACTAGGAGGAATGGTTGCTGTTGGAAGGTATGGGACACATGGCAGCAGTTGCATCACACCACTAACTGTTGGTTATGGGACAACTACCCCTAAAAATAGGGCATTATCCCCCATGTGGAGGGAGTGAGCAGGCAGCTCATTTAATGACCCAGTAACATCTGAAAAGGCCTAGGCAGCCTATAAAGGCAAATTCGAATTGGGAAAGCATCTCTTAATCAATTTTTCTGCAGAATATTTTCCTCTTGTGAATTAGGTGATTACAAGAGAGATTCGAATAAGGGAGGTTAGGGGTGACTGAAGCTTAAGTCTGCATATTGCTGAGAAGAAACAGAGTTGTTGGGGCAAGTCTTTTGGACTACTACCTATTGAAGATTCAGAAGTTAATTGCTACAGCAAGAAGAAGTCCTAATTCCTGAGTTTCTTCCTCCTGGTGGTTCAGTGAACAGGCTCAGGGGTCCCAAGACAGTACTTGACTGTTTTCAGGAGTTGTTTGAGTGAAACAGTCTTCTTGGGCTGTTTGTTGCCCTACAAATTTTCTCAGGTTCTATAGATTTTCTAACTTATTCTCAGTAAATAATTCTTTTCTATTTAACTAGTATTTTATGTTTTCGAAAAAGAATCTAATTCTAGAAGTGTTTTAAGTCTAAATGCTTAAGTTTAATGTTGAAGTCGAATTGATAAACCAATATCCCTATTTTTCCACATGTTGTTTTGAAGCATCGTACTCTAGTAGAGATATGCAAGTTAAAATAGAATTAGAGGATAGGCAAATGCCAATGATTCGAATAGATAGAACAGTGATTGAGTTTGTTTTCATCATGCTGCCCTATACTAAACAGTAATAGAATTGATTGATAAAATCTAGAAGATCATAATTACTGTAGTGTTTCATAGAATCTAAACACTATTCTTTCTCTGTATATATATAGGTTATTTAGTTTTTTGTATTATAGTTAAATATAGCAGAAAGTTATGTATGAATATATATTATATATGTTTATCAGAGTTTTATGAAAAAACAAACAATGTATAATTTCTATATAGATGCATCACATTATTTTTATCATTATTATGCATAAAAGAAATAGATAGATCTCATCTCTCTATACATCATATTATGTTCTGCAATTCAATACCATAGCTGCAAATGAGTGGATGTATTTATCATGAAAAGACTGTACATAACAGTCATAATACAGTTCTCATTTTGCTTAAAGATATATTGATTTCATTATCTCTTTTAAGATTTCCAATATTATTTTCTAACTGTATTGAAAACATATCATACTATGTCGTTGTCTCCCATATCATTCATCTACATCATAATCTATAAAAAATATGCATTGTTTTATTTCTCAAAATAAAACTGGATTCTATCACACCTTAAGTTAGATCTTTTGTTTTCCACATTATCATACTACAAATAGAAATATTACTTTTCACACAGGTTCTAATTTAAACCAAAGTCCTTTTTAAAATTATTTTTCAAGATTATGATCTCTATTTAAACGAAAACATAAAGGAGATTATGACCCGTGTCATCTCTACTAGCAAAGAGACAAACCAATTCACAGTTATTTCTTTCAACATTGTACTTAAACCCTATCTCGTAACATTACGATTACAATCTACAACAGCAAAATGTTTATTGCATACCCGTTGATACATCGTTTTAGTGAAGCTTTTAGTTTGATAATTTGATTTTACACAATGAAAATTGTTTCGACATTTTATTCTACAGACTCCTCATCTACGACGAAATGCTTAAACCCTAATCTAGCTTGAAAAACACTTTAATAACCTACAACAAGAAATCGAATAACATAGACGATTACATAGAACATTTTAGCACACATTCTTTAGTGCCGAAAAGGAAAACATGGTTTACACAGAAAACGAGCCCTCTGCTCTATTTCTTCTCTCATAATTTTAAACATAGAAAGTCATAGATTCTCAGAACGAGATTTATAACACTTTTTGCAAACAAAATTACACAGGGTTTATCCATTTTTCTAATAGTCTGAAAGAACCCAAATCTTCTCAAAACATCGACGAGTCACAGCTCCAGTCGGCATTATAAAAATTTAAAGTATAGAAGCCAAGTATCATTTAATCAAATGAGAGTCTCGGAAACAAATAAAATATGTTTTTAAAACATAACTTTGAACAAACAACCACGACAAGCCACGACAGGACCTGCAACTCCATTCTTGAAACCCCATCAACCTTACAGACCACCTACAAGGGTTTATGGGAAGACCTGAAGCTTACCATTGGAAGGTTTCCCAACTTTATCAAACCATCGCTCTAAACACACCTTCTTAACCTGCAACTGACAAAAAATTAAGGTTAAAACATTGATATCTTTTCAAAATGAGAATAGAATCACATTAAATGAATTATTCTTTCATTACAGGATTTGTTGTTTGTTTAAACAAATGTTACCTTGATGCGAAACTACCAAATCGTTTCACCCTCATCAGTTCTTTAATGACTCCACACTGGAAATGTTACAAGAAACCCTCGGTCCAATTACACCAGGGAAAAACTTCAACTCAATTTAAAAACGACAAGTTCCAGAACTTCAACCTTTGATAGTAGAAACTAATTACACAATCTATCAATTGATGTTGTTGTAGAAGGGAGAGCAACTGTAACCCTCTCCAGCCAGAGGTCTCAAGGTCGAACCTCATACAAATTTTAGGCTAAAAGTTTGGTAGCCTGTTTGCCACAGACCGAAAACATTGGAGATAATAACCCTCATTGACCAAACTCTTAAACTGAACTTCGATCCATTTGCTAGGGTTTGGATTCGACGGTCCATATCAATGTTGATCAACGATCAGGCTTATGCCAACACACGTTGCATTGGTTCGAGCAACTCATGCATTCAATACACTATCACTTCACACTTATGGGAATGCCAGAATGGATCATGCTGGATCGTTCTGATCATCCAGATCGGAGGGAGGCCAACTCAAAACAATGACATAGTGGTCTTGACGTTCACCTTTACAACGATAATGCACTATGTGTAGTGGCTTTGATCTTCGTCACTGAGAGTTATCGTGCCAAGTATTAAATGAAGATTGAAGGACGATATCCTGGTGGTTCATAGATCATATCACATAAATGAGCCAGCACGTCAACCTGCCGATAGTTATTGCATGTCAGTGTTATAGTTTCAACGTTACATTTCAGCTCTGATAATATGACATTAAAACATTATGCTATGATAAGAGGAATCACGATTTTCGTATGGTTCTAAGTTATGTTTAATATCATAGGTATGGTATCGTTTGACCCACGACTATACACAAACTCTTTAGATTAACCTTCCATTTGTTATTTAGTCCCAAGGTTCTATTTTGTAGAATTAAATATTAAAGTTAGGACTTAGATTTTAGTTAATATGGTAACTATGCCATATTATTGCTATGGTTTCATTTTATGCCATTCTTATTAATAGATACAAACCCTTGTAAGGGTTATATGTATCACTAGATAAACATAGTAAGGATATGGTTAATTATCTCATACTTCAGGGAATTTTAATATCACCCTTGTAACTTTGATTGGGATCATACAAACTTTGTTATAGAAAATGTGAAAATAATCAATTGTATAGTAGTTTATCGATGGATCCAAATATATATATATATATATATATATCATGGGAAGATTGACTAAAATGATATGATTTCTTATCATAGTATTTCATGCAAACATTAAATGACCTTGCGATACATTTATTATATCAATGACGGAAAGATAATGACGAATTTATAACTAGCTAGTATAGTGACAAAAAACCATCAGCAGAATGACATACAGTTTTAAACATCGTGACATTGTCAGATGAAATCTTAAATAGTAGATGTAGCATTAAAAAACCATACCTACTTGCTTTCAGTGGATCGCATTAGAATTTCTAACATTTTATTTATTTACGACTTTGAAATTGAAACTAGACAGACTTGTTTTTAAGCGGCCATGAAATCTCTTACCTGTCGTCTACACATAGGACATTCAAGATGCTTTAGCGTTACAGCTAAGTAAGCTCCAGGGTACCTCATAGGACACCCTTTTCATCAAAAGTCAAACTATCAGTATCTATGTGAAAGAAAATAGTGTCGCATTAACTACCAATCATTTATCATAATCATGTTTACCAAACATACCTTAAACTGTCATTATCATTGTGCCACTAAAAACAGAAAATTAAAGCATGTTTATTATTAACAAATGTATAATTAATGTTGTGATAATCCCAATATTTATTTCCAAAATTATTATTATCTAAATTAATGTTGTTATAAAAATTTTAAATTTTTATGAATTTTCGAGATGTTACAAGAAGCGACATGACTATTGTAGCTTGCTTGATCCAATCCAGTGGATATATCATCCATGAAAAGAGTTTTCATTGGAGACATGATCATTTCCCCTGCATACAGAATGGATACCATTGACAAGCATTCAAAATTAAACGAAAACCAAATCCAAAAGACTGATACAAAGATACAATCTCAGTCTTTACCAGTTGTCACTCTTTTTATCTACCCACCAGAAATTCCTCTTATCATGGTATCACCAATGATGGTGTCTTCACAAATATCTAGACTAAGGATCTACAACAGTAACACATAGGCAGTAAAACATAAGAATTGGAACATCACAGAGAAGAACACCACAATAGATAAAGCATTTAATATGCATGAGAGTGTCAAGATTGCTATCAAACTAGTTAAAAGTTGTCTAAATGCCATGAATTTAATATATATAACATCAAATAATATTGATTCTCCATTAATGAAGCACAGGCATGAAAATTAAATGTTGGGGGCAATATCCCTTTACCTTCAAAATATAATATGTTTGAAGACTTCTTTGCAAACCCTCGATTGTAGTTGCCTAGAAATAAAAGGGGGGAACATGTGAATAATTGAATTTACAAAAAGAAAAATGATAGAGTTAATTTTTTACATAACCACTAGGGGTATGCACCATCATTGCACCATGCACTATGAACCAAGTGCCTCTAGATGCCTCTCTTGCTTCGGCTGCCAAATCTCAACGGTCTCGATGATGTGGTAATCCTTATGAAAATATTCATAGCAGATCTAAGAGATGATGTATACCTCACAAGAAAGTAATTGATCAAGCAAGAAAATAGAAGAAGAGTGATAAATGCAGTATAATGAGAAACAGGATAATAATATAGTAGAACTTGGATAGAAGCAAAAATACTTCACACACGATAATTAATTAATCACAATATGGACAAAATAAATAGTACAATGCATGAGGATTCGAATGCCTAAGGTAGCAATTCGAATTAGCCTTCATGGAGTAATCAAAGGATCACAGGAGTGTCATCAGAGCACAACTAGTAGTCTATCTCATCATCAGTGGAGTCATCAATGCACAAGTAACTGTCAACCGTTAGTCAAAACGGAGTCTAACTGAGTGTGGTAGGTGTAACTAAATGTAACTGGCACATGGAGACACTAACTAAATGAAGGAGGCTCAGTGTAGGGCACATGAGGAGCTAACTGGAGTTAGAAAAGGTAGGCATGTCTCATCGGAGGTCAATCGGAGTGATAACAGCAGTGAGGAGTCAGTCTGGCCTCAAATCAATGAAAGACTAGTGGATAACTGAAGTAAACTGGACTGGTAGGTGAGAAAGGTGCCCTTCTCATGCAGTAGGTGAAAGCAGGGCATATGATAGGATATGAGGGTTGAAACTGAGTGGAAGGAAGCTCCGAGGGCTAGCTAACTGAGGGCTAGGTGCTGGGACTGATGATTGGAATGCATGCAAATGCATGCAAACCCTAAAAGTGCATGCATGACTGAAAATGTAAATGATCAAAATACTGGTGGGACTAGGATGGAGTATAGGAATATCCTAAACCCCCCCCTTAATCCATCCTGGGCCCTGGTAACTAATACCAAAGGTCACCCAATACAATGAATAATAACAGTCAATAACCCAAGCACGGGTTTTCACTCAATAAACCAATATCATAGCATGTTCGTTAGTGGCATATGAAACAATACCCCTAAATTCACTCAATATTGGAAAATACCTTCCAAAATCATTTTTTTAACCCCCTCCTAATATGCCTTCCCAATTTAAAAAAACCCCTATTTTTAGTAGATATTGTATGTATCAATTTTTTCATTAGCATTTTTTTATACCGCTTTATATTTCTACCTGGTATATTGATATGATACCCCTCTTAGGACCCTACATGCATTCTACAATGCACCTTGATTATTTCGATGTATATTGTGGATGCACATTACTTCACCCACAATGCAATTACTCAACCACATATCATTATTATTTGCAACATCTAATGGTCTAATGAAGGGATAGGAGATCACTTCTTGTATGTCAATAGAGCCAATGCACATAGTACAACATTTAGATTGCATGTTGCAGTTCCCCAATTGCTGACTAATCCTGTTATGGGCTAGGTATCCAAGCCCCCAGGGCCTATAACAAGCTCTAGGAGGATGAATAAACCTCCCAAGGCCTGTAATAGGAACGAGTGGTTGGGTATTCAAGCCCCCAAGGCCTATCGAGGGACTATAACATGCCCTAGAGGCTTAGAGCCTCCCAAGGCTATTGGTAATAACTGGCTCATTGTTATTGGTAGCAATTGGTTGTCAATGACCACTGTTTCTCGACTATAGCCGACTGGAAACCCACTTCACCATGAAACCCCTGGCCTCAAGCATGCCTCAAGATGTGATTTCCCTGCGTACTGGTAGGCCTGAGACTTGCCTCAACCCGATTTCTCATCTGCTCGTAATCCCGCCATCTCCATTTTGGCAGATATTTGTTAGCCCACCCATATAAAAAAAGACCCCAAAGTATTTTTATATTTTTACATTAAATAAAAAAAAACCTTTACCCCTTAATATATAAGCAATATAATTTTTTAGGTTTTCATGAATATTGAATACCACAATATGAATGAACATGGTATTATATTACCTTCTAGTGAATCCCTCGTGAACCCAAGGAAGTGGGAAAAATTTTCATGGGAAAAAATACCCCCCCTCAAAAACAAACTGTAAGGCACACATAAAAAAATAAATGCTCCAAAACTCAAGCAGGTGTGATTCTTGGTCATATGTCTGGAGGTATCTTCTTCTTGGGAAGAAGTGGATCATGCTCAAAAAAGCATGTGCTTTTTACTTGCTCTTCAGATCAAATGTGATGAGAAGAAATCTAAAAGTATGAGGATGATCCTTGAACCTGTGATTCGAATCAGTTGAGGTAGGATAAAAAAACATGAAAATGCAGATAGGCTTTTGTCCTTCTCCTTTGAACCATCATGGGTGAGATTCTACCAAAAAAGAACCATCAAATAATAATGATTTGCTTGAAATCCAAATCAGATTAAGACTTGAAGAATAGTTTCTTGAGATCTCCTTTGAACCAGCAGGGGTGAGATCAAAACTATCATATGCATGAGAAAATTATCCCAAGTAGTAATTGCTTAGAATCCAAATTAGATCCAAGGACTTGAATCATGGTTTCTTGAGATCTCCTTTAAACCATGAGAGGTTGAGATCAAAACCAGTAAATGCATGAGAGATTATCTCAAGCGAATGGCGATGGTTTCTTGAGATCTCCTTCCAACCATAAGAGGTGAGATCAAAACCAGTAGATGCATGAGAAATTATCCCAAGTGTGGGTGGCAATGGCCCATATTCTTCAATAACCTTCTTAAAGCATGGAATAATGATCATATAGTAGTAAATAAGAGGTGATTGCTTGAGGAGAGCGAATGCATTACCTCCAATAGTTGATTTTTCCTCCGAAATAATCATGTGATCATGATGCAAACCAACATAATCTGGTTGCAAGAGAGGATTTAGGACCTTATGCAATATTCTAGAGTGTGAGTTCGCTCAGAAAGAGAATAAAGTTGGAGCATGAGTGTAGAATTTGCAAGTTCTTTGTGGACAACCTTCAATATGAGTTGATACTAGTTCATGATCTGAGAGACCCATCAAGAGGAGCAAATGAATCACTTTGCTTGTTCTCGAAAGGGTTTGGGACCAATTCCTTCATTCTGTTTGCTAAATATTTCATCCAGGTAAGCCCATATCTTTTTTTGGAGATGAAAATATTAGGGGAGGTCATATAACATGCATATAGACATAGCATAACTCATGACTGCACAAGCTTGTTCACCTTCACTTAACCAGTCATACTCTTCATCATAGGATTCGAAATCTCTTTCAAAACAATAATCAAAGAGACCATGTCTCTTCAAATGTGCTATCATTTTTGGTTTTCCATTCATCATAGTTGAATGGAGAAAGAGGAGTAATTCCTGATGAATACATGGAAGTTGTAGAAGACCTGCAAAAAAAAATAGAGAATATCTGCAACTACTATTGCTGCAAAGATGTAGAAAACTGTTGCACTTGAAATATTGGTAATAACCTGCAAAAAACTCTCAAGAATGGAGATAAACAATACTCTCAACATGCTCTTATACCATGTGAAAATCCTCACAACAGATCTAAGAGATGATGTATACCTCACAAGAAAGTAATTGATTAAGCAAGAAAATAGAAGAAAGAGTGGTCAATGCAGTATAATGAGCAATAGAAAAATAATACAGTATAACTTGGATAGAAGCAAAAATACTTCACACACACTAATTAATTAATCACAATATGGACAAACAAATAGTACAATGCATGAGGATTCGAATTCCTAAGGTGGCAATTCGAATTAGTCTTTCATGGAGTGATAAAAGGATCACTAGAGTGTCATCGAAGCACAACTAGTAGTCTATCTCATCATTAGTGGAGTCCATCAATGCACAAGTAACTATCAAACACAAGTCAAAACTGAGTCTAACTGAGTGTGGTAGGTTGTAACTAAATGTAAACTGACACATGGAGACACTAACTGAAAGAAGGAGGCTCAGTGGAGGGGAACATGAGGAGATAAATTAGAGTCATAATAGGTAGTCATTTTCTCATCGGAGGTCAATCAGACTGATAACAGCAGTGAGGAGTCCAGTCTAGCCTCAAATCAAGGAAATACTAGTTGGATAACTGAAGTAAACTTTACTGGTAGGTGAGAAAGGCGCCCCTTCTCATGCAGGAGGTGAAAGGAGGGGCGCATGACAGGCTAGGAGGGATGAAACTGAGTGGAAGGAAGCTCCGGGGGCTAGCTAACTGAGGGATAGGGATGCTGGGACTGATGACTGGAATGCATGCAAATGCATGCAAACCCTAAAAGTGCATGCATGACCGAAAATGTAAATGATCAAAAATACTGGTGGGGACTAGGATGGAGTATAGGAATATCCTAACACCCCCCCTTAATCCATCATGGGCCCCTGGTAACTAATACCAAAGGTCATCCAATACAATGAATAATAACAGTCAATAACCCAAGCACGGGTTTTTCACTCAATAAACCGCTATCATAGCACGTCCATTTTGTGGCATATGAAACAATACCCCTAATTTCAATCAATATTGGAAAAATACCTTCCAAAATCATTTTTTTTAACCCCCTCCTAATATGCCTTCCCAATTTAAAAAAAACCCCTATTCTTAGTAGATATTGTATGTATCAATTTTTTTCATTAACATTTTTTATACCCCTTTATATTTCTACCTAGTATATTGATATGATACCCCTCTTATGACCCCACATGCATTCTACAATGCACATTGCTTCTTTCGATGTATATTGTGGATGCACATTACTTCACCGATAGAGCAATTACTCAACCACATATCATTATTATTTGCAACATCTAATGTTCTAATGAAGACATAGGATATCACTTCTTGTATGTCAATAGAGCCAATGCACATAGTACAACATTTAAATTGCATGTTGCAATTCCCTAATCGCTGACTAATCCTATTGTGGGATAGGTATCCAAGCCCCCAGGGCCTGTAACAAGCTCTAGGAGGCTGAATAAATCTCCCAAGGCCTATAATAAGAATGAGTGGTTGGGTATTCAAGCCCCCAAGGCCTATCGAGGGACTATAACAGGCCCTGGAGGCTTAGAGCCTCGCAAGGCTATTGGTAACAACTGGCTGAGTGTTATTGGTAACAATTGGTTGTCAGTGACCACTGTCTCTCAACTATGATCAACTGGAAACCCACTTCACCATGAAACCCCTGGCCTCAAGCATGCCTCAAGATGCAATTTCCCTGCGTACTGGTAAGCCCGAGCCTTGCCTCAACCCGATTTCTCATCCATTTGTGATCCCGCCATCTCCATTTCGCGGATATTTGTCAGCCCACCCATATAAAAAAGACCCCAAAGTATTTTTATATTGTTACATTAAATAAAAAAAAACCCTTTGCCCCTTAATATATAAGCAATATAATTTTTAGGTTTTCATGAATATTGAATACTGCAATATGAAGGAACATGGTATTATATTGCCTTCTAATGAAGCCCCCGCGAACCCAAGGAAGTGGGGAAAATTTCATGGGAAAAATACCCCCCCCCTCAAAAACAAACTGTAAGGCACACACAAAGAATAAATGCTCCAAACTCAAGCAGGTGTGATGCTTGGTCATATGTCTGGAGGTATCTTCTTCTTGGGAAGAAGTGGATCATGCTCAAAAATCATGTGCTTGTACTTGCTCTTTAGATCGAATGTGATGAGAACAAATCCAAAAGTATGAGGATGATCCTTGAACCTGTGATTCAAATCAGTTGAGGTAGGATAAAAAACATGAATATGCAGATAGTCTTTTGTCTTCTCCTTCGAACCATCATGGGTGAGATTCTGCCAAAAAGAACCATCAAATAATAATGATTGCTTAAAATCCAAATCAGATTTAAGACTTGAAGAATAGTTTCTTGAGATCTCCTTTGAACTAGCAGGGGTGAGATCAAAACTATCATATGCATGAGAAATTATCCCAACTAGTAATTTCTTAGAATCCAAATTAGATTCAAGACTTGAATCATGGTTTCTTGAGATCTCCTTTGAACCATGAGAGGTGAGATCAAAACCAATAAATGCATGAGAGATTATCTCAAGCAAATGGCAATGGTTTCTTGAGATCTCCTTTGAACCATAAGAGGTGAGATCAAAACCAGTAGATGCATGAGAAACTATCCCAAACGGGTGGCAATGGCCATATTCTTCAATAACCTTCTGAAAGCATGAAATAATGATCATATAGTAGTAAATAACAGATGATTGCTTGCAAAGAGCGAATGCATTACCTCCAATAGCTGATTTTTCCTCCAAAATAATCATGTGATCATGATGCAAACCAATAGAATCTTGTGCAAGAGAGGATTTAGGACCTTCTGCAATATCTAGAGTGTGAGTTGGATGAGAAAGAGAATAAAGTTGGGGCATGAGTGTATAATTTGCAAGTTCTTTGTGGACCACTTCAATATGAGATGATACTGGTTCATGATCTGAGAGACCATCAAGGGGAGCAAATGCATCACTTTCCTTGTTCTCGAAAGGGTTTGGACCAATTCCTTCATTTTGTCTGCTAAATATTTCATCCAGGTAAGCCCATATCTTTTTTGGAGATGAAATATTAGGGAGGTCATATAACATGACTGCACAATCTTGTTCACCTTCACCTAACCAATCATACTCTTCATCATAGGATTCGAACTCTCTTTCAAACCAATAATCAAAGAGACCATGTCTCTTCAAATGTGCTATCATTTGTGGTTTCCATTCATCATAGTTGAATGGAGAAAGAGGAGTAATTCCTGATGAATACATGGAAGTTGTAGAAGACCTGCAAAAAAAATAGAGAATATCTGCAACTACTACTACTGCAAAGATGCAGAAATTGTTGCACTCGAAATTTTGGTAATAACCTGCAAAAAACACTCAAGAATTGAGATAAACAATACTCTCTACATGCTCTGATACCATGTGAAAATCCTCATAGAAGATCTAAGAGATGATGTATACCTCACAAGAAAGTAATTGATTAAGCAAGAAAATAGAAGAAGAGTGGTTAATGCAGTATAATGAGCAATAGAATAATAATACAGTAGAACTCGGATAGAAGCAAAACTACTTCACACACACTAATTAATTAATCACAATATGGAGAAATAAATAGTACAATGCATGAGGATTCAAATGCCTAAGGTGGAAATTCGAATTAGTCTTCATGGAGTGATCAAAGGATCACTGAAGTGTCATCGGAGCACAACTAGTAGTCTATCTCATCATCGGTGGAGTCATCAATGCACAAGTAACTATCAACCGCCACTCAAACTGAGTCTAACTGAGTGTGGTAGGTGTAACTGGCACATGGAGACACTAACTGAATGAAGGAGGCTCAATGGAGGGCGCATGAGGAGATAATTGGAGTCAGAACAGGTAGTCATGTCTCATTGGAGGTCAATCAGAGTGATAACAACAATGAGGAGTTAGTCTTGCCTCAAATCAAGGAAAGACTTGTGGATAATTGAAGTAAACTGGACTGGTAGGTGAGAAAAGTGGCCTTCTCATGCAGTAGGTGAAAGGAGGGCGCATGACAGGCTAGGAGGGATGAAACTGAGTGGAAGGAAGCTCTGAAGACTAGCTAACTGAGGGCTAGGTGCTGGGACTGATGACTGGAATGCATGCAAACCCTAAATGATACATGCAAACCCTAAAAGTGCATGCATGACTGAAAATGTAAATGATCAAAATACTGGTTGGACTAGGATGGAGTATAGGAATATCCTAACAATCCTAACATCATGTTGGACATGTTGTAAGGGATAAAACAGGAGAGTGATGGCTGGAAAATTAACATCCCCCCAATACTGTGGATATCCGAACACCCCCCCTCAAGCTAGACTATGATGTGCAAAAACAAATAATGTGGGGCCCTGGTAACTAAGACCAAAGGTCACCCCAATACAATAATCCAAAAACTAATAACAGTCAATAAACCGAGGAAATGGGGAAAACCTCATGGGAAAAATACCCCCCCTCAAAATAGACTGTAGTACACCAAAAGATTTAACTACTCCAAAATCAAGTAGATATGTTTGGAGGTATCTTACTCTTGGGAGTAAATGGATCATGCTCCAAAAACATGTCCTTGAATTCTCCATCAGTGGTTGCAAGCGAATGTGGAGACTTTATGAACTTGCTCTTCATACCGAAAAAGGTGAGAACAAATATGAAAATATGAGGATGATCCTGGAACCTGTGATTCGAACCAAGTGAGGTAGGAATAGCTCCAATTGGATCAAATATATCTTGAAACTTGAACTTCTTATCAATAGAAGTTAAATCAGCTCCAAAAATAGATGAATGGTTTCTTGAGATCTCCTTTGAACCAACAAGGGTGAGATCAAAACCAAAATCAGCAAAAAGTGCATGAGAATTGAACTCAAGCGAATGGTAGTGCTCTTCATCTTCATTAAAAATATGAGAAACTTTGCAAATGATAGAACATAAGTCTATAGGAGGCATGCAATCAAGGAGGGTGAATGCTTCACCTCCAAAATCAGATTTTACCTCCAAAACTTCAAGTAGATCATTATTCTGCATGCCGGCAAACTCATGTGAAAGAGAAGATTCAAGAACCTCTTCGGAATCTAGAGTATGAGCTAGTTTATCTTGCTCAGAGTTCGAAATAGAAGACTTTGAGAGAGTGAGTTTTGAATCTACAGTTTCTTCTTCATCTTGAACAATTGTTGAGGCCAACACATGATCGGAAAGAACACATAAGGAGATCTCACTGGGCTTGTTCTCCAAAAGGCTAGCATGATCCTCTTCTTCCTGCTTTCCAAATTCTCTGTCAAGTTGGACCCATAGATCACTTGGATTTTCAGCAGTCTTACTGAGGTAGCGCATACAAGGAGACATAGCAAGACATATTGCTCCAAAATCTCTATCACAATCATTGAGCCAATCATTCTCCTCTTCATCGGAATCAAAATCTCTTGTATTACCAATGCACATATCAAAAAGACATTGTCTCTTCAATAATGCAATCATCTTTGGTTTCCATTCATCATAGTTGAATGGAGTAAGAATATTTTGTGAAGAAGAAGTATCCATCTTTGCATTAGAGAATGCACATGGAGGAAGTAAGAAACCTGCAAATCACACACAAAAAAACACTATGTTTTCAGCCTTGCATGCACATGAGCGAATGCACATGAGATTTTGCATGCTGCTGTTGAAATATATTAGTGAGCAAATATTGTTCTCTCTTCATGTAGAACACCTGTAGAAAATAAATCTTGTCCCTTCCATGGCTCTGATACCATGTAAAATTAGTCACAACAGATCTAATGAACAAGTAAATCAATCACAATAGATGAACATAGAAAATATGGTGCAAAACTGTGCAAAACATGCAGCAGTGCTCAATATCCCAATAAGGGTGAATAATTACAATACAATTTGACTATGTGAGTGAGCAATTCGAATTGACTAAGTAGGCCATTCGAATCACTTAATGGAGTAGCTTGACTCCAACTAGGAGTCCTCATCATCAATCGGTGGTGCTCATCAATGCACAAGAACCAGTCATCCAGGTGTCAATCTGAGTCTAACTGAGTGTAACTGAGTGACAACTGGACTGGTAGGTGAAGGAGGGCGAGTTGCTCCCTAAAATCAAGGAAGAAGGGCGCATTAAGCAACTGGAGGGCTAAAATTGAATAGTGAGAAGCTCCTAGGGGCTGGCTAACTGAGGGCTAGGTGCTGGACTGATGACTGGGATGCATGCAAAATGCATGCAAACCCTAGAATGCATGCAAACCCTAAAAGGTGCATGCATGACTGAAAATGTAAATGATCAAAATACTGGTGGGACTAGGATGGAGTATAGGAATATCCTAACAATTATTACCTAAAGCATGATTGTGCTATGAGCTAGATTTTCAAACCCACCCCAAAGATTGTTGGAAAAATTGATTGTGATTAGATGATCTGAAGCTCAATCAAGAAGCTTATCACATAGATATCCTTGCAACCATATGGAGAACTTTGCTTCTTGTGCGCAATTCATGGAGATCACATGGAGATCCTTGCAACCATATGGGGAACTTTTCCTTTCTCAGAGCAATTCATGGAGATCATATCTATTGGAGGCCCTATTTTCTTTTATTTTCCATCGCAATCTATTTTCTAATTTACCTCTCACTCACTTTTCACTTTTTTTTTTGCTTCCCTCTAACATTTGTTTTGTTTAAATTCTTCTTTTTCTTAATTTGTTAATACTAGTTATGTATATTAATTAAATATACAAAAAATATAATAATTATACAATATATTAATGTTATATATGGGTAAAAAGATAGCGGGAAAAAATGTTTTTGATAATTTATTTTTTTTATATGTGAATGGAGGAGGGTTTAGCTGATATTATGGGGGTATTTTATTATTATTATTATTCAAGGAGATGGGAACAAATGGATTTTTACAAAAAGGGAGGAATTATTTTTTCTTCAAAATCAAGTATATTGGCTATTTCTTGTAAGGGAGGGACCTAGGGGGACTTTAAATATTTTCAAAATTGGGTGCAAAGAGAACATGGTGAATGAATCTATATGGAGAATTAATGGAGGTTGTGAAATTGACAATTTTTAGCTAACATGACACAAAATACATGAAATTTTCGAAACTTTAACAGAGTGTCGAGATGGTCAAAGGACGATGGTTTTGTTGAAACAAAATATGAACACAACCAGTACAACAAGATGAACAGAGTGACACTAACTTTAGGACATGAAAATTCCAAAAGGGAATGACGAAAAATATCTATGACTCGACTCAACCACATGTAGAAGAACTCATCTATCACTTGATAAACTATTTGCAATACATGATGTATTATATAGATATCAACTCACAACATCCAAGTCCCTAATTAGTAGAGAAACTCCTAAACGAGCATCTCAATGATTCTCCTATCATCTAACACAGTATAGGGATGGCCTCAAAGAATTGATCCCTTAGAAGACATGCATTGAAAAATAATCCAAGTTGTGTACTTTTAATGTTACAATTTACTAAATTTTAACACTGCAGATGGATTCGAAGACCCCCTAAAAAGGGGGTCTCCAAATCCATCTGCAATGTTAAAATTTAGTAAATTGTACAAATTCCATTATCAAACTTATAATTATCCGTTGTCGGAATGAAACAAATAAAAATGACTACATAAATGACCAATTTTTATGTGGTCATTTTTAGTTTAGTTCTCATCTCCTGACCAAATTGGTCATTTTTAGTTCAGTTCTTATCCCATGACCAAATTTGTCATTTATATTGGTCATTTTTACTCAGGTAACTTAAAATTTATCAATTTTGGTCATGTATCCCTTGAAAAAGATGTGGTGACCAAATTTTTTGGTCGCCTGGTCACTTATCTCTCATTTTTTACTAGTAATGCTTTGTTTAAACAACTATCTGTTGAACTTGTCTAGACATTTCCAGTTTATTACTCTTAATTCAAATTTGCTCCCTACAAGGATAGGTTAGCTAGTTTAGGATAGGTTTCTGCAAATTGATCAGGTAGAAGTGATAAGACGGGACGTAATAACCTACACATCACTTGCTGAGGCTTCTACCTGTCAGTTCTAGGTTAAATGCATTAGTTAGGGCACTTGCATTTCATATATTAAAAGTAAAAATACATAAACGGTGGACCGGGGCCGCAACCGGTAAAGAAAACAAACAAACACACTTACAGTAGCCGGACCGTAAACCAGACAAAGGTCCCCCACACCCACTAGTACAAAATGAGAGATAAGTGACTAGGCGACCAAAAAATTTGGTCACCACAGCTTTTTTGAGGGACAAATGACCAAAATTGAGAAATTTTAAGTGAACTGACTAAAAATGACCAAGATAAATGACCAATTTGATCACGAGATAAGAACTAAACTAAAAATGACCAATTTGGTCACGAGATAAGAACTAAACTAAAAATAACCACATAACAATTGGTCATTTATGTGGTCATTTTTAGTTGTGTCATTCAAGTAGTGGAAAATTATAATTTTGATAATGAATTTGTACAATTTACGAAATTTTAACACCGTAGATGGATTCGGAGACCCCCTAAATTTTAACATTAATAGCATACAACTTGGATTATTTTTCAATACATGTCTTCTAAGGGATCATTTCTTTGAGGCCATCCCGATACCTTTTTGTGTTAGATGATAGGAGAATCATTGAGATGCTCATTTAGGGGTTTCTCTAATTAGTGCCTTGGGTGTGGTGAGTTGATATCTAGATAATACATCATGTCTTGCATATAGTTTATCAAGTGATAGATGAGTTCTTAATTCTACATGTGGTTGAGTTGATTCTTAGATATTTGTCGACATCTTTCCCTTTCGGAATTGTCATGTCCTAAAGTTAGTGTCACTCCGTTTAGCTTGTTGTACCGATTGTGTTCATATTTTGTTTGAACAAAACCATCGTCATTTGACCATCTCGATAGTCTGTTAAAGTTTTGACAAGTTCATGTATTTTGTGTCATGTTAGCTAAAAAATGTCAATTTCACAACCTCCATTAATTCTCCATATGCATTCATTCACCATGGTTCCTTTTTCACTGAAGTTTGAAAATCTTTAAAGTCCCCCTGGGTCCCTCCCTTACAAAAAATAGCCAATATCCTCCATTTTGAAGAAAAAATAATTCCTCCCTTTCTGTAAAAAAAACTTTGCTCCCATCTCCTTGAATAATAATAATAATAAAAATACCAGATGGATTCTAGTATTTCAGATGCCTTAAGTTCTTTGGTACCTAAAAAATCCCATTTCATGGTGAAGGGCGTTGCATTTCATGAATATCCATCTTTTCTAGGGTGAATACCTAAGCTTGAAGGAGTTCATCTATCACATGCAAATACTCTGAAACACAAGTATAAGTTTCATCTCTATAATGGTTTACTACTATTTTTAGTTGGGCATGTATTTTAATCATCTATCAAAGAAGTATAAAATTTACTTAGCTTATTCTACACTCTAATCATTGATTAATCATTTTAGCTATGTAGGGATTGAGGGTTCTGCTATGTAAACATGTGAATATGCTCTATGCTTGTAAGTGAACATGTAGTATAAAGGTATGAATCAAACCCCTTTATCTAGATTATGGTTGGACAAGGGAAATATTTCTTGCGGGCATGTGTATGGAAACCCAAAACCTACAGGACAATTTATCTAATGGGAAACCCATTCTCGATAGGCCTGATTGGATTGAGATGGTGAGTACCAAACAAAACATTTGGAAACCAGCCGATTCTAGAGAAATATGACCACGCGGGGAATGATATTGCTTGTAAAACCCTTATCATGGTTCGATTAGTGTAGGAGTTGGGTTTGGTTACTCCACTTGATAGAGAGGTTGATGCCACTGATCGATTCCCAAGGGCCTAGTTTTGCGGCGATGGATTTAGACAACGTGAAAATCCTCTAGGACAAGGTGAGGATTTTTCTAATTGGGATTGACATCCCTTTCAAATTCCATGACATAAAGGACCTTTATTTAAATGAATCATCATCAAAGAGCTTTCCAAAGTGATTATCAATCACCAAGTATTCCAAGGTGATGCAGTCTGGATGAGTAAGAGATTGCACAGTTGCTTCTTTATATGAATTTGGATGTGGTGTTAAAGTGATTTTTTTGTTGGCCTTTTCCATGGTGAATTGGGTTGAGTTTGAGATGCTTTCTCTTGTTGGACTGCTCCACCTTCGACCCCTTCTCTTCTTCCATATTACATGCTTGATAAAAAATAATAGAGGGATTATTTGATGTAGCGTTCATGGCCTTATCCTGGGTTGGAGCTCTAACAATTTGAGCATGAGATGTAGTGTTCTGATTTGAATGTTATGAAGATATTGGCATTTGTGAGGAGGTTTTGGTGGAGCTATTTGGGAGATCATGCGAAGTATTGGCCCGAGAGGGTGCATGTGGGTGGGGCTTCCTGTTGGAGTAGTACCTTGTTTGGTGATCCTGTGCTTGACAAAAAAATTCATTGGGTAGGTTTAAATACTCCACCTTATGAAAATGAAGACTATTAGTTGTGAATAGATTTAAATGTTGTGAAACTCTTTATTCTTCTCTACTTCAAAGCGCTCTTCAATTTGAATGGAAAGAATCTTACTTGACATACCAATTAAAACTTCGCCAAATATTTAGTCAATGATATCCACAAATGGTATGGTGTTAGGTGGAAGCCCCAGTAAATCAATTCAAAGAGGATATTGAGCCTCATTGATGCCCTCAAGTTCAATGAAACAAAGCATTTTAAGATCATACCTTAAAAGGGGTTCATTTAGGAAACACCTAACTCTTAGAGATTGTGTTTTTAATATAATTAATTTAAAATTATGTTCTTAATACTAATTTTAATTTGGGGCAATGTCTTCCCACTAAATGGCCAAGAAAAGAAAAATGAAATTCCTCTTATCGATGTTCCCCCCTGAAATCACAATTCGATAGACCGCCTAAATTGCAGGCCATTGATTGATTGATTGAGGAGTGGGAGGAATAAGAAATATGCCGAGGTAGGGGCTAGGCATGAAGAAGGCTTGACTAGTGGGGGTAATGTCCAGCCACACCCTCCTAAAGAAGAAGAGCAACACCCATCACACATCATGGACACAAAGAATTCCATGGGAAAGATCATGAAGGCCTAGACCTTATCCCTCATGGAGGCCAAGTACACTGTGGAAGAAAACATCAAGCACATTGTCAGGGAGATTGTGGACCCTGCCACAATCAGGAGAACGTGGCCAGTTTCAAGATCCCCAAATTCAAGTACTATTCATAGGCAAGAAATGGCAATAAAGGATCCACTTGAAGGAGCAACAATCCCACCGACCTTTCCCATGTTGAGAAGTGGGTCTAGTTCTTCCGGTTAGTTTACATGATAAATTCCATCAACATCTTGGTGGAGTTGGATTCATTGCAGACTTTGTTTCTAACCCTTGACAAGGTCACCGAGGCCACGGATCGCAAGTTCAATGCTCTAGAGAACATGGCCAATCCTAGGCTGGAGAATACTATTAGATATTACAAGTGGGAGCTTCACGAGTTGGAGAGGGAAGATTTCTTCAGGATAAAAAATATTCAAAGTTGCAAGAAGAGGGAGCTTGAGAGACAAATGCAGAGTGCCAAGATCTTTGGCAACATGCAGGATCTGGAGACTTTTGCACTTTGGAAGGGGATGCGCACAATCTGTTATCCATGGAGACTGAAAATGGTGAGAATATTATTTTATAGAGAGGTAATAGAAAGTAAGACCCACAAACCTTCTTTTCTGCTACAGAAAATTGTGTAATTTTTTCCCTAGTAACTAGAAGAGCTTTCTCTAGATTGGAGTATCTGCTCTACAACAGAATTTTATACCAAATTGGTTGTCTTTCAACTTTGAAGTTAGTGGAACTTGTTTTGGGATTCAGCTAGATTTATTTTAAAATTAAATTCTACAATATTCGTCAAGGTATTTTACTTGATCTGTCCCATAATTTACTGTAATTTTAAACCAATTGGATGTTTTTCAACTTTCAAATTAAACCCAATAAGTAACAAAACTTTCTCTAATGTTTGAGCCTGGTATCTACAACATGATTTTCAATTATATGTTATTTGTACTCAATTAGTTGTTTTTCAACTTAGAAGTTAGCATAATTCCTTGCGGGGTTTAACACATATGCTTTGATTCAAATTTAGTAGAAGTCCTTGTGGGATTACACATTTCCTTTATTCATGCTCTCGGAGTTTAAAATTGACTTCATCCAACTAGTCTAGCTTTTGTTACTCCATCATTTTCTAAGTTTTGACATTTTCCAGGGAGTAAATACAACTAAACAATTCGGGTCAAGTGGTGTCAGCTGAGATTCAATGGTAGATGGAAGCTTTTGAGACGCCGCCATTAACTAGAAGGTCTCCCCTCCCTACCAGAAACTATTATATTCAAATTATGTATGTAATAATATTTTATCAATCAGATAGACTCTTAAATTTTCCCTTTGTTGTTGAGGCTTCTCCGGCTTGCTTATTTTTGCAGCATAATGAAGAGTAGTTTGCTGAGCTCTCTTACCAAGCTACCCAGCTCTTCTTTTTTTCACCCTTCCCAAGGTTATCCTTTGAACCAACCTCCTCCTAGAGCATGCAATCCTAAATTTGTGACTCCTCATTTGATTGATAAAATTATAGTGTGAATACTTACTTCAACACTAGAAAGTTGGGGATGGGTGGTGTGGGATAGAAAACACTCATTTTTCCTCAAGCAGAAATGACCATCTGTCTAATATTGTAATTAAGAATGTTGGTGCTTCAATATCCATTAAAAAGAAGTTGTGGATCCTCTTTCAGTTTGTCCCATATTCAAACAACATATAGTAAGCTCCTGCCATAGGTCTTGATAGATGTTCTTCATAACCCATCACTGCAATAAATTATGTAGTGACAAGAAGCAGATGTCGAATATTAATACTTTGCTGTCGCGTTTCATGTGATGTGTTGAGCATGTTAGACATCGCATACCTCATATTGCAACTTTGAGAAGGATTGCAAGGCTAGAGGCTTATAGTACAGGCTATTGTTTTCAAATAAAATTATTTAGAAAAATAATTTTAAATGGTTCAATCCACATATAATTGATTAACATTCAGTTTGTGTAAACCCTGGGGGAGAGGGTACACTAGCAGTGTCTAGTATGTTTCTGCAATTAGACTTGTCACTCAAAGCATAGTTGCACAAGAGTCATGATTTGTCTTGGATTTCAACATGATCGATAAATTCTGACATGTATTTGAGTGATTTGATGGTTTTGATGAATTTTTCGGATAATTACAAGATGCGGGTTTTCTAGTCCAGTTTTGATGACTTCACTTCTCCTTCAAAATTTTACTGATCACTTGAGCTGAATGAATTTAGGCAAGGGGGAATGATGGGTTCCCAAAAGGGCCCATCATACAACTCTTTTTGCGCTAGTGTTGTCTTCCTACATATGTCTTGAAGACTGTTTTAAGCACAGAAAAGAGACTTTTCACAAGTCAAGACAATTTGGAAAAGTAATAACACATTTTGATATGGAACCCACACCTTTTGGTGTCCTAGAGTACACTGCTATAGGAACATGTCAAACAGTACACTAGATACCCAGGCCCCAAACAACACCTAGGATTGGAAATCGTACTGTTTTCATGCACAGGATGCTGAGGAATGCACCCAGAAAAAGATATGTTAATGACTTTATGCATAGAATTGTCCAAAATGTGATATTTGATGCCCCTTTAATGTTGCTTGAGAGTTAGGGAAGTCCTTAATTATGCGTATAATTCTCATTTATTTGTCTACCTATTGGTATTACAACCAAAATTTTGAAAGGAACGGTCTTCATTGCTGATACATACCCAGAAAATAGATATTTATGGATGTTTTAAGTTTTAACCCACAGATCTTTCCCAGAACATAACATAAATGCTTCCCAGTGCTTTTTAAGGTTAAGAACAGGTTCATAATTGTTGCCTTTTCCCACAGAATCTTCTTAGCAAGATCAGGAATCCTCATGAAAAATTTAGGCGAACATCTATGCAATAAGGGGGGTAACACTTTGTACTAGGTCACTGCTGTACTACAACCTACCATCTCTCTCTTAGGTTTGTACTTACCCTCTAGTAAGGGTCAGCTTATTTCTAGTGATTGACTAGCCTCTGAGAGGCACAGTTTGTTCTGAAAGTAAATTCTTCTGAGTATAAAATAGGAAGGGTCCCACACTCCAGGTAAGTGTTCTAAATTATTATGGATTTAAAGACATGTTATTGTTAGTTATTCTACTACTGCGGATTACATATTACTGAAGATTACTTTAACATGGGGACCTACTTGGTAGTGTTAAAGTTGAAAGAGATGGAAATTATGTTTTAAGTTATTTTGTTCAGTTACTGTTGTACTATTCTGCTTCAGTACTAGTTTGTTATATTTAATTTTGCATTAAAGTATATGAAATTTGATTTCTCTACATCAAACCCTAACCTAACCCAAAATTTAACACTAAAATCCATTATGTTTATCCCCAGGTTGGTGCCAATGTGGGTCTTGTGATGAGGATTAGCATTGATTTCGTGATGTTTTGGTATGATTGCATCTCCTTCCAAGTTAATCCACCTACACATTTTCAACTTCCAAAAAAGAAGGAGAAAACATGCACAAAAAATAAGGAGTGTAGTCATGCAATGATGGGAAAATGAGGCCAAATTCATCCCTTTTTATACTGGTCAAACTTTCAAAGTATTGGTTGTTGAAGTCACCCTAGTAATCTACTCTACGTTGTCTTCTATATAATCTGTTGACAATTTCAAAGATTAGCCTTGTTGCATGTAGGCCCATGTCACATCTCTCACCATAATTCTTCTTATTTTTTATGACTTTAGGCTATCCTTTAGCACATTAATGGTAAATGAAGCCAACTTTGTCTAGTAGTTCTCCTAATTTGGGCCATAATATCATGGGGAAAGAATATTGCCCATCACAAAAAATATTCTATCCACAAATTGTGGATCTCCCTCCTTGCACCAATTGTCAAATTCCATGTTTTCTCCATGCTAATTTTTGTTCATTTACATCCTCACAGTTACAAGCAATGGATATTATAATCATCATCAATAAATGGTGGTTTGACTATAATTATATCAGGCTTTGCATCATCTCCTTTTCCATGCTAGATGATGGCATGGATGTTTGCACCCCCCCCCCCCTCTAGTTCTACCTCCATCTCTACCTATCATGTTGACTAGTTTTTTCTCTCTTTCTAAGGTTTACCTTTTCAGTTCAAAACTTCAGACATTCTCATATTTTTATCTTTGCTTCTTGTATTTTCATTTGTATCTTCTCATCTTTTAGCATTTAGGAGTGATCTTGACACACACATATTTCGATGTTAGCTGGTTGTATTTTCTAGTCTTATCGACCTATCATTTGGTCATTTGTAGACATCAATTAAATTACTCTTATTAGTGCACTTATACCTCTTGTCCCAACCACCTAATACAAGTTGTGTTACTATATATAAAAATGATCTCATATAGACAGCCCAATGTTCAATATATAATCCTTATCATTGCAGTCAAGCTTAGTGCATCATATGCAGCACACAATGTTCTTTTATTTTTTACTTTGTTATTTGTTACTTTTCTTTTAGGGAGGAGATGTCTTAGGCATATTTACTTGTTGTATTTTCAAGTCCTGTTGACTTGGTTTGGCCAATAGTGGACATTAATATAATTTATTTTGATTTCATTTTATTTCAAGTTTTGTCAAACAACGACATCTTTTCACAACATTATATTTTATGCTCAGGCACATCTATAATTCATACCCTGTGAAAAATAGATCTTGTAATTTTTTAACTTCCCCTACCTGCAATTTGTTTCTCAAAATCAATTGAAACTTCCCAAGCCTATTGAACCTTGAATTGTGGTCAGGATGAATGATAACAAGATTGGACTCTTATTGCTAGAGTTATTTTTAACCATAATAATCTAGTGAAATCTTATCTTGAAGGGAACTTAGTTATTTTAGTAAACATAATAGTCTTTGATAGGAGGAGAAAAAATATTTGTTATACAGTCATTCTTCAGAACTTTGATTTTTGTCAACTGTATTGACTGCTTATTTATTTATTAGACTAGAAGCATCTTTTTAATAAGTATCGACAACCATTGGTTCATGCAATAAACTGAACCGTGATAAGAAAGCAATATCAATTTTCTCTGTGAGCTTCTGTGATGCTATCATCTCCTCAGAGGAATCCCTACAAACAAAGACTAGAATTTAATGAATATTTGAATGAAAGTGAAAAGAAAAAAAAACAAGGAACAACAAATTATCTTAAAGCATTTTCTAATTCACAAAGAATTAACATAATCCATCCACATTTGAATGGAATTTTACCAAATATAATGGAACATTTTGACAATGGTGCTCTAACTCCATATAGAGCGCATGGCATATTGTAACAGTATTTCACTCCTAACTTTCTTGGGTTGTGGGAATCACCATAATCTACTGACCATCCAAAAAACACTAGATATTGAGAATCATTTGTGGAAACATGTGGTTCCCACACAACTTGTCTGACACTTAAATTGTGTGGGATGCCTTCAACAACCCGCACAGTCCCACTGTCACTGAACAGGTTAATCATTTGAGATGTGTTAAAGAACATGCACAAATACACCATTCCCATTTCATACAAAAGATAATTAAGTTAAAACCTTTTAATATTGACAACAAGTAGTGCTGGTCTTTTTTTTCCTAAGTAGGTTTCCCCCCAATCTTCCAACCAATCTCCTTGGCCTTTCCAACTTCTTGGCTCCTTTTCACCTGAAGTTACTGGCTTGCAGCCAAAATTAGTAAATATGGGTTGAGGGGTTGCCAGTTCCTCTGCAATATAAGCTATACAAGTCTCATCCGAACTCCATGAAACACCTTCAAACTTATTTGAACAAAAAGAAGCAGAAAGTTGGATATGGTTAGGCATTAAATCTTAATAATGCAATGCCATTTCATAAAATAACTCCATCTTCGATCTAACTGATTATCTAATGCTGAATATGCCCATGATACAGTAACCAGGTAAAATATTGTAGTTTTTGCTACCTGATATAACATACAGATATTCATTAAAAATATAAAAAAGAAAATGATTGGTCTTTGACCCAATCAATTACCATCCATCTGTATGCAAAGGACAATGCACAGATGGAGGAACGAATATTTCTTTCTGCGACTGACCAGGACCCCAAATTTCAAGTTGTAATGCAAGAGATGCATCTTTTGAGTTGTATTCTCCATTTCGAACAACAAGGACATTCAAACCTGAAGGTGAAGGAATAACCAGTGAGGCACCCGTTTATTCAACAGGAAATGGTGACCAATGGCAGTTAGCGGGATTGCCAACTTCCTCTTGCATGTGTGCAAAAAGGAAAAAGGTTCTCTTTTTATTTGCTGGAATATTCATCTGGCTCATAGATATCATTGCTTTCAAGCCATTTCCTAGGAAATCACATAGCCCAAAGAAACAATAAAAAGAATCAGGAAATCAAATTACAAGTGCAGTTTTAAAATAAATAAAAAAGATATCATACTCATATGATACTGACTGACACAAACTTAACCATAAAGCACTGTTTATAAAAGTTATAAGATGAAGTACTGAGAGATGCCAACCTATCGTATGTCTTAAAACATAAATATAAAGGTAGAAATGCATATGACCCCATAGTAATTTAAGCACAAAACTTAAAAGTATAAAGAAACCATTCTATGTGGTTAAATTCAAGATGATAAGAGTAGCAAATCATAAAGATTCAATGAAAGAATCACAAGTGTGAAATATCACAACACAAACAAAATTCTAAGATTGGCATAAAAAGATAACAAGGCCCAAGTACAAACACAAAGGGATGGGTAAGAGAACCATACTCGAGCAAGAATGAGAGACCCATGCTTTATCAATGCTTGGAATTTCATAAAATTCCTGAAGCAACTTTGCCTGGTGATCATACTTTCCCTCAATGACTACACCGAAGTTATTCTTGTCTGTAGCAGCCAACTCCATCAATGAAGCAACATGATTTGTTTGCCTTCCACTGATCCCAAATAAATAAAGTAATTATTGGAATATTCAATATATATCGAAACGAAAAAATAATAAACTAACATCTAAGAAAGGAAAAGATAAATCTACACTTAAAGACATACCAATATTATTTTTCTACCAAATACTAGGACCTATGCCTATTACTAGTTGTTTGTGAATAACTTAGATTTAAGACCACATTACCCTTCATCGCCCCATTAGACAGGGATGTCCCTTGACCCCTTATTTATATGTCTTGAGAGCTGATGCACTTGGTCACTCGCTGGAAGCAGTAAATGCATAGGGAAAGATTTGAAGAATTCAGATTTCCAGGAATTCATGTTCCTAGGGATAGGAAGTGAATTAAAGCTGTCAAGTGATATACTATAAGCACCCAATTGATGTAATAAAAGAGGATCCCCTTCATTGTATATGATGATTTCTTGAATGATAAAATTCTTCTTTTTATCTTTCATCTCTCATGTACATCATCAAAAGTCCAACACCAATCTGTTGTTTCTTGGAATTTGGGTGAAGTTTATAGTCGTGCTGGACACCCACACCCATATTGCCACGATACCCACATTCCAAAAACTTGTGCAACATAGATCAAACCTCACATGTTTTAATGGTTAGGATGAGACTCAAAGATCTATGTCCCGTAACACACTCTTTGCCAGTTTCTGGTAGCAATTATAGTTGTAGACAATGATGAGCAGGTTACTCACTGATCCACATCATAGATGGCTTCACCTTTACATGGTTGAAAGCAGGATCTTTCCTTTGTTTGCATCGTTGCCTTCTTGTCTATTTCCTGCTTTTTCCTTCAAGGGGAAGCTAGTGAGAAATAAACATTTAAAATATTTAATGATATTAGTCATATTATGATTAGTTAGTGTTAGTAAAGGGCATTAGCTCAAAGGTGATTATGAGCCATCATGACTATTCACTTCTTTTTGTATAAATACTCTTCCCCTTCCATCTTAGAAGGTAGAAGAGGGAATTGGATGAATTGAGTTCTCAACTCAAGTCTGATTTTCACCTTGTATCTGATTTTCCTTAGTGTATTAACTTGAGGGATATGTGGATGGTTCAGGATAGTAACAAATATCTTTGGCACTCAATGAGATTGGTTGCAATTGGTTTTTTGTGAAAACATTGATGTAAGGTTACTTCAATAATATATCTCACACCCTTACGTTAAAGAAATTGAGGGGCTTTTATCAAAAGTTGGAATTGCTCTTGAGGGTTAACCTCGGTGCATTTTTTCATGATGTTGAGCCCCTCCTTATGGGGACTTAAGCTTATTTTATATCCATTTTAGCTCAAGTAGATTGGTACTTTCTTGGTACTCATGTTGTTTGTATGGTGTAATCACTTTGATCTTGATGTACTTGTTTGTTCTATAAGGTATTAGATGAAGCATTTTCACAATATCCCACTTATGCAATTAATGGAATCTGAAGTGAAAAAGCTCCATTAAAATAAAAATGGATATGAAAAACTAATCATCATGTTATAAATGAGCTTCCTTGCTAAATAAGCATGAGGGTGATTGGACTAAATTGATTTGGAGATTTTGAAAGAGACGAGGGGAAATTCCATTACAAGTGGAAGACTACACCTTGCCTACATGCTTCTGCTATCCATTCACATTACACTTGCTAAATTTACATATGTTGTTCTATTTATAATGCTTGCTTTTGATTTTTTAGAAAACTCTTGCATTAGTCTTTTATAGCACTTGCTAGAGCTTTTGTTTGAGAATAAGATTTTGGCCAAAACAGGCTAATAGATTTGACAATATGAAAATCCTTTTGAAAGAAGGGAGGGATCCTATCTTCTCCCTATAGGGTTATCAACTGATATTGTGGTTGATAGTTGTGTTATTCTCAATTTGGATATTCTCGGGAAGAGGGGAGAATCTCATGAGGTTTTCCTTGGAAAAAAAGGATCCTATCTTCTTGCTATTTTGTTGCATTATGTTTGCTTGTAGGGCTTGCATATATTTGGGTGGTTACAGAGTTGATATGGTGAGGGGTGGGGGGCGAGTGCCAAGCCTTGCTACTATGGTAGGTAGCATGTCGCAGGTTTTGTTGGTGTGAAGACAATGAATTTGCTATGGGAAACTAAGTCCTAGTTGGTGAGATACTGGTTAGGGGGGTGCCAAATATTGTTGTAGGAGTAACTTTTCATTGTAGCTCAGAATTACAAATGTCAATTGGTAACTTGGCTATGTGACCTTTCAAATATTGGTGAGGTGCCATTGATAGTGACCATGTGTGTGACAACTAGTAGTGTGGAGCACTTGTAGACTATGTACCTTTTCTTTTTCTTATTGATTTTGGCTACATGCCTTTGGTTTCCACTTGTCATATCATTAACCAGAATTTGGGGTGGTGTTTGAGAGAACACCATTCATTTGAAGCTCAAACATTCCCAAGGCAGTTAGTTCATAGTGGGTGTATTATTCCTTCCCTCTATGCATAATCAAATCAGTGCCCTCTTGGGTTGGAAGTGATAGTTATGCTCCCTCGTCACCTCCCTAACTAACAAGACCTCCTAGTCATTGCATGTCCACTACCTGGACCTTACATCCCTCATCCTCTGAAATCCTAGGTGGTCCTCGAGCCTCAACACATGTCTAACAAATGCCTACCACACGTGTTCGACACTAGGGCACACAATTTGAACTGCTTTAGCATTATTTAAATGTGAATTTATTGTTTAAGAACACCGAAATATTTGATATATTAGAAATCGACATGTGCACACAGAAAGAAGTCCCTCAACATTGGTTGGCTAGAAAACATGAAATTGGAAGAGAATCATTGGGCTCTATATGCTAGCAACTAAATCCACAAGTCCATCAACATTGGATGGCTACAAAGAGAGAAATTGGAAGAGACCCATTGTACTGTAAATACTAGAAACTAAACCCATGTACAACCTAGACACTCATGTGCTGAAAGGAAGTTAAGAATATATTGTTTGTTAGTTACTTTTTTAGATTTGAAACTGACGATAAATTTCAACTAATAAGTGGCTTCAAGCACATGACCATAAATTAGCAAGCCGTAACTAGTTTCAAATTTTTAGAAAATTTGGATCTTGATGTCTATATTTCATTTTTATATTTGTATTTTTTTCTCATAAGAATGAATAGGTCTATATTTATAAAGAAGCTGTTGTAAAATCAAACAGTGTAAATAGTACAAAAATTTCAAAACTATTACAAAATTCTTGTGCAAAGTTTTTCAACTAAAATAAAGATTGTCCATGAAGTTTCTGCTTCCTTGTAGAGCCTACTCTATGCATGCATTTCATATCTAGTGGTATATTGTTTTACATATTGTCCTAATACCCAAATACATGTAAACTGTATATATAAAAGATTAAAAACCAAATTTGTTGACATTGTGGGCTGCTTCCATTGGTGGTTCTTCTTTTATTTGTTCTTGTTCCTTGTGATCTCTATTGTGCTCATTCAATGCCAAGGATGTCTTCTGAATTGTATCTTCATCAAAAAAATGCTCCTTCATTGATGTTGTTGAGGCATTTGGAAAACCTGTAGCAGACTGTGAACCTGTAGCAAAGGCCAGAATGATGTTATAATGCATCTCAGTATTTGAAGCAAGTTTATCATAATTTATCTTCAAATCTTGCAATTTGTTTTCCATGTTGTCCTTCTTGTTTTCCTGTTTGTCCATGTGTATGCTCAAATACTCTATTCACTATTTCATGCCCTCTGATTAGCATGTCATTTTCCTTAAAATTTTATTAATTTCATGGTTACTATTGTTTGCCATCTCAAGGGATTGGGTTTTTTCTATGAGACGGCAGGGAATCAGAAGGGAAATTATTACTGAAAACATAGCAGACTTGTTGAAATTTCCAGGTGGTCCCTATCCAAAGACACTAGCCAGATTCACAGTGATCCAATGTAAATTCTAGCCCTTGGGTTCTGGTGTTCAAAGGATGCTCCCGAGTTCAAAGTTTTTACAATCAAAACAAGTTGCAGAGTCCAAGGAGGGGAGAACTTACCTGAGATTACAAGGTCAAAGAGTCCACTGTAGTTACAATGCACTAGCAAACTAAGCACTGGATCAAATCCAGTCTCCTCCAGAGATCTCTCATACCCAAATTCCATACCAAAGAGAATGCAAGCCTACACTGCTAATATCCCACGTGTGGGCCGTGTGGCATTGAATGCATAGTTTAAAGACGAGTCTGCCATGGGAGTTGTATAGGACTGAGAGAGACAGCCTACATGAGGAGCATACAAACTTTTTCCTCCATCTAGTCTTATCTAATTACACCTGTCAATTTATATGATGCGACTCCCAAGCAAGTTCAAAGTGGTACCTTGGTTAAATGTTGTTTGGCTCATGAGAGGCCTGATGGTATCACTAAAACCTTAGGGTCTTCCCCATTTTCCACCAATTGACTTTTTGGTAAGCTTGTGGCCTGGTTTGCCAGTGCATCCACCTTGCGATTATTGTTCCAGCAAATATGAAGTAGTTGAAAGATGTCTAGGCATTCAAGCATGCTCGGAATTCTCAACTTCATTAGTCCAAGAACTGTGTCATCATTCTAATGTTGTATTTTTACAAGTTCTATTATTAAAGAAGAGTCTCTGAAGATGAGGGAAAACTTAATATTTCTGGAAATTAGGAGAGATAGACTGAGGTAGAGGGCATATATCTTATGCTAGTTATTCATCATAATTTGTAATTTTTTTAACACACACACACACACGCACTATCAATGTGTCCTTCATGTACCCTGTTCACGTGTCATATGACTTAGCTAGAAAGTAAAATAAAGAGGAATTCTAGACACAAAAAAGGTTGTGAAAAGTGGAACACTGGAAAAGGATGAGGAAGTTGTAGCAAAGTTATAGGAATTGTAATGTACAATGGCAAAGGAGCAAAATGAAAATGCGCAAAGAATTCAAGACACCAACATTGTTTTGAAGTCTTATTTGCTTATCAAGTAAACTTAAGAAATCAAGACAAACTACCTATGCATATGGGTCCTTAACCAAAAAGCCAGAGTGGGATATTTAGCATGGTACCCATGTCATTGGTAGAAATTCAATCTATGGATTTGTCAGTTCTTTAAAAACAGCTCCAAGACCAGTGACATCATTTTCTACTGGCCTTCAATGTCATTTTCTTTTGGTCTTGATGCACTGCTTTCTCTAGGAGGCAGTCCACCCACATGTTTCATCCTTTGCATTAAGTGGCCCAATATTTGCTTCTTCCCAGTCCTATTCCATTCCTGTCGAAGTCCCAGTATTTGTTCTCCCGGTTCGCCAGTTGCAGTTCTAATCATAAGTTCAGCTTTATATGTAGCTCTTTGACTGCCAATTATATATTTTGTAACAGAATTGATCACTTCTGTTATTGCTACGTCTATTCCCTCTTCTACTTCTATTGATGACATTTTGTTATTTGTGTAATATTCAACAAGATGCTCAAATTTATAGCATGTGTTTGATGCTAGCGGTCAACAAGATGCTCAAATTTACAGCAAGTGTTTGATGCTAATCTTCCACTTGTCACGAGACTACATTCTGAAATGCCTAGACTGTTTCTTCACTCAAAAAATATCACTTGTAAAAATTTCAGTTATTCAAAACTTTGTATTTACATGTAGAGTCCGGCTTGGTGTGTCCAATGTTAATATCCCACTCCTTACATTTTATTCTCATATCAATCCATAAGGAATTCTATTTAAGGGTGCTAGCTCAATGGTAGAGCACCTGCCTTATAGGTAGGAGGTTGGTGGTTCGATTCCACCATGCCCTATTTATATTCTGAAACCACTAAAAAGAGATAAATGACTTAAAAAATTACCAAAATTTGCATATAAACGACCACCATTACAACATGAGATATAAGTGACCAAAAAAATGACCAAAATATGCATATAAATGACCACTTTTGAGTTGGCGATCGCTAGTAGCAAATTAGCGGTCATTTATCATGTGACCATTAATGACCAAATATATTACCAAATTAATGACCAAATATATGACCACAAGATAAGCTATAAATGACTAAGCTAAATATGACCACATTTTTGGTCGCGTGATATATGGTCACTAATTTGCTACCAATGGTCACCAACTCAAAAGTGGTCATTTATATGTGGATTTTGGTCAGTTTTTTGTCACTTATCTCTCATTTTGTACTAGTGACCAAACAGTGAGTGATCTAGTTGGGATCATTTATTAGGGAGAATCCCTACTGTCGATGCTAAGAATTTCTGGGCATCAACATACCCACAAACCGATGGTCAATCTGAAATTATCAATAAATGTTTGGAAACTTATCTTCGTTGCTTCACCTCTGAACAACAACATAAGTGGAAAAGTGGCTCCCTCTCGCTGAATGGTGGTACAAAACCTCCTACCACACTGCATATAAAATTACTCCATATGAATTAGTATATGGTCAGGAACTACCAATGGTTCTTCCATACACCCCCAATAGTTCACTAGTTCAGGCAGTTGACACAGTTCTTTGAAACCGCGATCAGATTCTTCGCATTTTGTAGGACAATCTTCACATGGCAAGAAATTGAATGAAACATCAAGCCAATCAACACCATTCTGAGCGCACTTTTCAAGAAGGTGATATGGTTTTTCTTCTCCTAAAGCCTTACAATAAACCCTCCCTACAACTCAAAGGGAATCATAAGCTCTCTCCAAATTTCTATGGGCCATATAAGGTTCTTCAGAAGATTGGGTCTGTTGCTATTAAATTGGAACTTCCTCCTTCTTCCCGCATTCATCTAGTATTTCATGTCTCTTGTTTAAAGAAAGTTCTTGGCACCAAGATCAGAGGACAAACTATTTTACCATAACTGGATAATGAAGGATCCATCCTTTTGGAGCCGGAGGCCATCCTCAATAGGCGCCCTCATCAGCTTCGCTCTCGATCTATCACAGATGTATTAATTCTGTGGCACAAAATGCAACTAAAGGATGCTACATGGGAACCACTCCTCCAAGTTCAACAACAATTTCCACATCTAAAGCTTTGAGGACAAAGATTTTTCCAATGGGGAGGGGATGTTAGGAACCCATGTCAACCCTTCCTTTTACTTTGTTAGTATATTGTTGTTGGAGGCATATGCTTTGTAAGTCGTCCCATGAGTATATGTGTTATCCCACATTGTTAGTATATTGTTGTTGGACGCATATGCTTTGTAAGTCGTCTTGTGAGTATATTGTATTATCCCACATTCATTGGGATTAATAGGTGTTTAGCTTACACTTAGTATATAAATACGTGTTGAGGCCAGTGAAGGCATCCATGAGTTATTTTTATTGAGCTTACTCAAAGGAGGTTGCCGCCTCGAAGTGTCCTGTGATCAATAAATCTCTTCTGTGTTCTTTTATATTGTGAATTTTCATTATTTAATTGCTGGAGGTTCCTCACACTCTTTGGTAATATTTTTCCAACCTTCAATTCCATTTTCTTCTCTCTTGTTCCAAAATTTGACAGACGTATATACTTTGGCCAACTAATGTCTATATTTTTATGCAACTATATTTATAAAATAATTACTAAAATCATCGTCCCAAGTTTGAATTCTAATCTCTTGAGCCATATCTCTAAAGAGCAATTCAAATTATTGGAAGATCGACAAATACATGTTGTAGTGATTCTTTCCAAAGAAAGACTTCACTCCATAAAGGTTAAAAGGCTTAAACCATCGAATATCAAAATCGATCTTTATAAGGCCTTCCATTGGGTTAATTGACACTATTATCAACTTATCTAGATCCATATTGATTTATTTGCTCCATTTATCGTACGGGTCATGATATATATTACTTTTATTTCTTTTCCCTATCATGAATGAGTCTACCGGAACGTTTTTCAAAACCTTCTTCAATCTTGAGAGAGCCCTTAGGAGAGGTGATCCAGGCGGATATTGGTGGCCACCCACCTTTCCAACTGGCTCAAAACAGTTTTATGGCAATTTTGGTATTGTACTATTTTTAGTAGTTTTTTGGGTCCTGAACTTCCAGGGCCGTTTTGAGGCCCTAAACGACCTTTTTTGGCAATTTGGGGGGCCAAATGGTTGCCTTTGGCTTGCATTTGGCCCCAGTCGAAAGTTGTAAATCTTGGATAGACCTTTCCAACAGGCTACCCAGCGCCCCAAATGGAGATCGTATGCAAAAGTTACGACCCCGGGAAGTTGATGTACTAACTTACCCAAACGGGGCCCACATGACTTTTGGCGCTTCATCTCCTAGGGTTAGGTTTTTGGATGTCTAGGGTTTTTGACATTCCTGTTTATTGTAAAATGCCTTGAGAGCCTCATTCTAACCATCTTCTTGCGAAATGAGTGCAGCCGTCACTTCTCTTCTCAGAGATAAGCCGCCACCATTCTAGCAAGCTTGTTTTCCGCTGCATTTTACAGTTCTAGCTTATTTCCTTATTGAATAGAAGACCAGTTTTACTGTATCTCTGTTATTTTGTGTTAAGGATCTGATAATAATCTATATTCATTTCATTCTGCTGATAAAATCCGGATCAGTGGTATCAGAGCGGTCTAATCCTTGTCGTCTTAATGCATGTCCCCAACAAGGTCAGTGTACAAAGAATTACGTCTCGAGCTTGTTTCTCTTGAGGACAAAATCTCTCGCACGCCCAAGCGACCTCTCATGGAAAGAGAAAAGAAAGATGACGGGACAGGAGATCCTATCAAAATGTTGCTTGAGGAAGCCCTCACGCAGCAGAGGAACGAGATGATGGATAATTTCGCGCAAATCCTTCGGTGACTACCAACAATCGACGCATCTTCCTCGAGCGGAGGCGCCGCCCCCTTCAAGGTACAAATCAACTTCGATATCCCTATATTTGAAGGACAGATAGACGCAGATGCTGTAGATAAGTGGTTGAATCTACTAGAAGGGTATTTTTCTGTCCATAACTTTTCGAATAAAGAAAAGATTACTTTTGCGCTCCCCAAAGCCGTTCCCCATGTCAAAGATTGGTGGGAAACATTCTGCGAGCAAAAGGACACAGAAGAAGCCTCATTATTTTCAGTCATGGCCACCTGGGAATACTTCAGGGATGCTATTAAGGAACAATACTACCCTGTTGGAAGTTATGATGACTTGTATACCAAATGGACCACACTACGACAAGAAAGAGACCAAGCAGTGCCAGAGTTCACAAATATCTTCCATACCTTGCGCACCAAGCTGGGTATCAAAGATTCAGAGCGACATCTAGTGCTCAATTATTGCGGTGGTTTTCATAGATACATCCAGACCGAAATGGAATTTCTAGACATCTCTTCCTTGGGCGTGGCCTACCGATATGCCATCAAAATCGAGCAGAAACTCAAACAAAAGACGCAGCAATTTGGACCTGGGAACCCGTCACAACAAAAGACAGGAAAGGGTGGTCCCAACCCACAGAATAAAGGACAGAGCAAAGATGGACAGTATCAGGACAACCAGTCCAAGCCGCAAGAAAAGAAGGACACCGGAAAAACAAAGAAAGATACAGGGAAGTGGTGCGACTTCCATAAGAGCCCTTGGCATAACACTGCTGAATGATGCTTAAAGCAGTCGCTGGTGGCCGAAGTGAAAGCATCTGAAGCAGATGCGGGTTCTGACTTTGAGTCTGAACCAGAAAGGGGAAGACGGATCATTGACGCGGAGCCTAGTTCCACCATTGCTACCACCAAGCTCCAGCCTGATGAACCAGGCGAGCCAGAAGAAGGAGAACGCCTCTTCCATTCACAGATGTGGGTAAAAGGCACCCCGTTGCACTTCATCGTTGATAGTGGTAGCCAGAAGAATCTCATCTCAGCAGAGGTCGTCAAGCGCCTGGCCTTGCCGACAACACCGCACCCACAACCCTACACCATTGGATGGCTCCACAAGGGAGGCGATCTCTGCGTCAGCCAACAGTGCCGACTTCCATACAGCATCAATCCTTTCAAGGACGAGGTATTGTGTGATGTTGCTCCTCTCGAAGTTTCAGATGTTCTTTTGGGCCAACCTTATTTATGGAAACGTCATGTTGTATACGACTCTAGGCCTCGTAGTGTTATTATTTCTTTGAACAGGAAATTGTACAGGATACCCTAGGAAGTCCCTCCTAGTGCTACTTCCTTGATCTCTTCCAAGCAATGCAGGAAGGTCATCTCTCAGACCAGGAAATTTGTCTTCTTCGTGATTCGCTCTCAGAGTGAAAGAAAGATCACAGCCACATCCGAGTCCTCCATGACCGATCTATCCACACAACAGAAGCAAGTAGATAACGTGGTGGAAGGATACTCAGATATCTTCTCCTCTCCGATCGGGGTACCTCTGCACTGCCAGGTCAAGCATTCCATCGATCTGACCCTAGGCACACCGCTACCCAATGGGCCAGTCTATCACCACTCTCTATTGGAAAACAAGGAGATCAAGAGGCAGATCCAAGAATTGCTCCACAAAGGGCACATCCATCCCAATTCATCACCTTGTGGGAGCCCAATCGTGCTGGTGCAGAAGAAAGATGGGACCTGGCAACTCTGCATTGATTACCGGGCCCTGAATAGAATCACAGTCCGCAACCGGTACCCAATTCCCCGAATCGACGACCTCCTTGATCAGCTCATGGGGGCCAAATACTTAAGTAAGATTGATCTGAAGTCTGGCTACCACCAGGTCCCAATAGAACAGACAGATGTATGGAAGACTACCTTCAAGTCAAAAGAAGGTCTTTTTGAATTGCTGGTCATGCCTTTTGGTTTGACAAATGCTCCAGCAACTTTTATGAGGATGATGGACGATAGCCTATGACCTTTCACCAACAATTTTGTAGTGGTGTATCTGGATGACATCCTCATCTACAGCAAGACTTGGGAGGAACACTTGCAGCATATTCAGCAGGTTCTGCACACCCTGCGAAAGCACAAACTATATGCAAACTTGGAAAAATGCTCCTTCGGCATGGACAGGGTCCATTACTTAGGCTACATTGTTGATCGACATGGTGTGCATGTGGATCCAGCCAAGATCCAGGTCATCCGTGACTGGCCAGCCCCAACCACACTCACTAAACTTCGGAGCTTCTTGGGCCTCGCCAATTTCTATCGCCAGTTCGTACTGGGATTCTCTCATATCGCATGGGCCCTCAGCCAAGTGACCAGGGGTGGTGGTAAGGAAAAATTTGTGTGGGCCCTGTCCCAACAACAAGCCTTCGATGACTTGAAGAAGCGTTTGTGCTCATCGCCGGTACTCTCATTACCAAACCTGCAACATCCCTTTGAGATCGAGACAGATGCTTCAGATTATGTTGTGGGCGTCGTTCTCACTCAACACAGCCACCCCGTGGCATATCATAGTGAGACACTCTCAGATGCTATCCGCAAGTACCCTACCTATGACCAAGAAATGTACTCCATTGTACAAGCCTGCCGCCAGTGGAGACATTACATTCTTGGGAAGGAGACAGTCATCCACACTGATCACAAGCCACTACAGTTCATGCAGACCCAAGGAAAGTTGTAGAATGACCATCATCAGAAGAGGTCAACATATTTACAGCAGTTCCACCTCGACAACAAATATAAAACAGGGAGTACCAACCGAGTTGCCGACTGCCTCAGTCGCGGCACTTACCACGGTGCTAGACTCTTGTGGCCACGAGACCTCCGGATGGGCCCACCTCTACGAGACAGACCCTGACTTCTCCGCCACCTATCAAATGTTGGGCACCAACTCAGTGGTTGTTAATTTCCATCTTCATGACGGGTTGTTGTGTCGTCTGGGCCATCTCTGCGTTCCATCAAGTGAGCGTGCGAAGCTGATTTGGGAATCTCACTATAGTCGGGTGGTAGGACACTTTGGCATCGAAAATACAGTGGCAGTGTTGCAGAAACATTTCTACTGGCCGAAACTTCGACAGGATGTCGGCAAGTATATCAGGTCCTGCACCACTTGCGCTATTGCCAAACCGACCACTAAGAAACAGGGCCTATACACCCCTTTGCCTACTCCTGACAGGCCATGGGAATCCATCTCAATGGACTACATGTCAGGCCTCCCATCCACCAAGAGGGGAAATGATTGTGTTTTCGTGGTTGTTGATCGCTTTTCCAGGATGGCGATTCTAGCCGCTTGCAAGAAGAACATCACAACAGAAGCCACAGCCAAGCTCTTCTTTGAATGAGTATGGGTACATTTTTGGATCCCACAGACCATTATCTCAGACCGTGACAGTCGGTTCCTCAACTCATTCTGGTCAAACCTCTGGTCACTGCTGGATACCAAGCTCACCAAATCCACTGCCTTCCACCCCCAGACCAATGGACAAATGGAGGTTGTCAATCGGATGGTCGTACATATCCTGTGCATGTACAATTCAACACACCCCCGCACATGGGATGAGAGTCTCCCCTATGTCCAACATAGCTACAACCGAGCCCTGCATAGCTCAACTGGCCATAGCCCCTTTCAACTGGGGTTGGGATTCCAACCATTGGGCCCCATGGATGTTGCACTTCCCCTTGCGACCACCTTGGCCGACTCATCCCTAGAAGCTGACAAAGCCGCCCGGTTCATTGAACGGATCTAGCATATCCACAAAAGGGGTTCATGATATTCTACAGAAGTCTAATGCAAAGTACAAACAGCGCCATGATCAACATCGGGTGCCACATAAGTTTCAGGTGGGCGACATAGTTTGGTTGCATTTGCAGAAAGAACGCCTTATAGGGCCCCATCGAAAGCTTGGTCCACTCCGTTATGGGCCGTACACCATCACCAAGGCGATGGGTGACAATGCTTTTGAGCTCAACATTCCCCCCTTCCTTGGTCTGCATCCAGTATTCAACGTGGCTCTCCTTCGACCATATTTCCCACCACTATTAGACACCTCAGAGATAGCAGAGAAGTTGACACCAACAGAGCTCAACCCTGACTGCCTACAACAAGCATCCAGTGATCATAATGCAGACACACAGATCAAGGGCACTCGACATCAAAGGATCCAGCTTTATCGAGGTGTCAAAGAAGGGCAGCTACTGCACCAAGGCAAGTGGCTCACCCTAGGCCAAATTCAGCAGAAATTTCCTCATCTGATGGGGGAACTCAACGCAATGGATACCATTGCTTCCTAAGGAGGGAGGATTGATCCAGGCTAATATTGGTGGCCACCCACCTTTCCAACTGGCTCAAAACAGTTTTAAGGAAATTTTGGTATTGTACTATTTTTAGTAGTTTTTCGGGTCCTGAACTTCCGGGGCCGTTTTAAGGCCCTAAACGACCTTTTTTTGGCAATTTGGGGGGCCAAATGGTTTCCTTGTCATTCAATTGGCCCCAGTTGAAAGTTGCAATTTTCGGATAGACCTTTCCAACAGGCTACCGAGTGCCCCAAACGGAGATCGTATGCAAAAGTTACGACCCCGGGAAGTTGATGTACTAACTTACCCAAACGGGGCCCACATGACTTTTGGCGCTTCATCTCCTAGGGTTAGGTTTTTGGATGTCTAGGGTTTTTGACATTCCTGTTTATTGTAAAAGGCCTTGAGAGCCTCATTGTAACCATCTTCTTGCAAAATGAGCATAGCCGTCACATCTCTTCTCAAAGATAAGCCGCCACCATTCTAGCAAGCTTGTTTTCCGCTGCATTTTACAGTTCTAGCTTATTTCCTTATTGAATAGAAAACCAGTTTTACTGTATCTCTGTTATTTTGTGTTAAGCATCTGATAATAATCTGTATTCATTTCGTTCTGCTCATAAAATCCGGATCAGTGGTATCAGAGCGGTCTGCTCCTTATCGTCTTAATGCATGTCCCCAACGAGGTCAGGGTACAAGGAATTAGGCCTCGAGCTTGTTTCTCTTGAGGACAAAAGCTCTCGCACGCCCAAGCGACCTCTCATGGCAGGAGAAAAGAAAGATGATGAGACAGGAGATCCTATCAAAATGTTGTTTGAGGAAGCCCTCATGCAGCAGAGGAACGAGATGATGGATAATTTCGCGCGAATCCTTCGTCGACTACCAACAAGCGACGCATCTTCCTCGAGCGGAGGCGCCGCCCCCTTCAAGGTACAAATCAACTTCGATATCCCTATATTTGAAGGACAGATAGACGCAGATGCTGTAGATAAGTGGTTGAATCTACTAGAAGGGTATTTTTCTGTCCATAACTTTTCGAATAAAGAAAAGATTACTTTTGCGCTCCTCAAAGCCGTTCCCCATGTCAAAGATTGGTGGGAAACATTCTGCGAGCAAAAGGACACAGAAGAAGCCTCATTATTTTCAGTCACGGCCACCTGGGAATTCTTCAGGGATGCTATTAAGCAACAATACTACCCTGTTAGAGGTTATGACGACTTGTATACCAAATGGACCACACTACGACAAGAAAGAGACCAAGCAGTGCCAGAGTTCACAAATATCTTCCATACCTTGAGCACCAAGTTGGGTATCAAAGATTCAGAGGGACATCTAGTGCTCAAGTATTGCGGTGGTTTTCATAGATACATCCAGACCGAAATGGAATTTCTAGACATCTCTTCCTTGGGCGCGGCCTACTGATATGCCGTCAAAATCGAGCAGAAACTCAAACAAAAGACGTGGCAATTTAGGCTTGGGAACCCTTCACAGCAAAAGACAGGAAAGGGCGATCCCAACCCAAAGAATAAAGGATAGAGAAAAGATGGACAGTATCAGGACAACCAGTCCAAGCCGCAAGCAAAGAAGGACACCGAAAAAACAAAGAAAGATACCGGGAAGTGGTGCGACTTCCATAAGAGCCCTTGGCATAACATTGCTGATTGCCGCTCAAAGCAGTCGCTGGTGGCTGAAGTGAAAGCATCTGAATCAAATGCGGGTTCTGACTCTGAGTCCGAACCAGAAAGGGAAAGACGGATCATTGACGCGGAGCCCAGTGCCACCATTGCTACCACCAAGCTCCAACCTGATGAACCAGATGAGCCAGAAGAAGGAGAACGCCTCTTCCATTCACAGATGTGGGTAAAAGGCACCCCGCTGCACTTCATCGTTGATAGCGGTAGCCAAAAGAATCTCATCTCAGCAGAGGTCATCAAGCGCCTGGCCTTGCCGACAACGCCACACCCACAACCCTACACCATTGGATGGCTCCGCAAGGGAAGCGATCTCTGCATCAGCCAACAGTGCCGATTGCCATACGGCATCAAGCCCTTCAAGGACGAGGTATTGTGTGATGTTGCTCCTCTCGAAGTTTCAGATGTTCTTTTGGGCCAACCTTATTTATGGAAATGTCATGCTGTATACGAGTCTAGGCCTCGTAGTGTTATTATTTATTTGAACAGGAAATTGTACAGGATACCCGAGGCAGTCCCTCCTATTGCTATTTCCTTGATCTCTTCCAAGCAATGCAGGAAGGTCATCTCTCAGACCGAGAAATTTGTCTTCTTTGTGATTCGCTCTCAGAGTGAAAGAAAGATCGCATCCACATCCCGGGCCTCCATGACCGATCTATCCACACAACAGAAGCAAGTAGATAAGGTGGTGGAAGGATACTCAGATATCTTCTCCTCTCCGACCAGGGTACCTCTACACTGCCAGGTCAAGCATCCCATTGATCTGACCCCGGTCGCACCGCTACCCAATGGGCCAGTCTATCGCCGCTCTGTATTGGAAAACGAGGAGATCAAGAGGCAGATCCAAGAATTGCTCCACAAAGGGCACATCTATCCCAGTTCATCACCTTGTGGGAGCCCAATCGTGCTGGTGCAGAAGAAAGATAGGACCTGGCGACTCTGCATTGATTACCGGGCCCTGAATAAAATAACAGTCCACAACCAGTACCCGATTCCCCGAATCGACGACCTCCTTGATCAGCTCACGGGGGCCAAATACTTCAATAAGATTGATCTGAAGTCTGGCTACCACCAGGTCCCAATAGAACAGACAGATGTATGGAAGACTGCCTTCAAGTCAAAAGAAGGTCTTTTTGAATGGTTGGTCATGCCTTTTGGTTTGACAAATGCTCCAACAACTTTTATGAGGATGATGGACGATAGCCTACGACCTTTCACCAACAATTTTGTAGTGGTGTATCTGGATGACATCCTCATCTACAACAAGACTTGGGAGGAACACTTGCAGCATATTCAGCAGGTTCTGCACACCCTGCGGAAGCACAAACTATATGCAAACTTGGAAAAATACTCCTTCGGCATGGACAGGGTCCATTACTTAGGCTACATCGTTGATCGACATGGTGTGCATGTGGATCCAGCCAAGATCCAGGTCATCTGTGACTGGCAATCCCCAACCACACTCACTGAACTTCGGAGCTTCTTGGGCCTCGCCAATTTCTATCGCCAGTTCGTAGTGGGATTCTCTCATATCGCATGGACCCTCAGCCAAGTGACCAGGGGTGGTGGTAACGCAAAATTTGTGTGGGCCCTGTCCCAACAACAAGCCTTCGATGACTTGAAGAATCGTTTGTGCTCATCGCCAGTACTCTCATTACCAAACGTGCAACATCCCTTTGAGATCGAGACAGATGCTTCAGATTATGCTGTGGGCACCGTTCTCACTCAACACAGCCACCCCGTGGCATGTCATAGTGAGACACTCTCAGATGCTGTCCGCAAGTACCCTACCTACGACAAAGAAATGTACTCCATTGTACAAGCCTGCCGCCAGTGGAGACATTACATTCTTGGGAAGGAGACAGTCATCCACACTGATCACAAGCCAGTACAGTTCATGCAGACCCAAGGAAAGTTGCAGAATGACCGTCATCAGAAGTCGTCAACATATTTACAGCAGTTCCACCTCAACATCAAATATAAAACAGGGAGTACCAACCGAGTTGCTGACTGCCTCAGTCGACCTCCACTCACGGCACTTACCACGGTGCTAGACTCTTGTGGCCACGAGACCTCCGGATGACCCCACATCTATGAGACAAACCCTGACTTCTCCGCCACCTATCAAATGTTGGGCACCAACTCAGTGGTTGCTAATTTCCATCTTCAGGACAGGTTGTTGTGTCGTCTGGGCCATCTCTGCGTTCCATCAAGCGAGCCTGCGAAGGTGATTTGGGAAGCTCACTATAGTGGGGTGGCAGGAGACTTTGGCATCAAAAAGATAGTGGCAGTGTTGCAGAAACATTTCTACTGGTCGAAACTTCGACAAGATGTCGGCAAGTATATCAGGTCCTGCACCGCTTGCGCTATTGCCAAACTGACCACTAAGAAACAGGTCCTATACACCCCTCTGCCTACTCCTGACAGGCCGTGGGAATCCATCTCAATGGACTACATATCGGGCCTCCCGTCCACCAAGAGGGGAAATGACTGTTTTTTCATGGTTGTTGATCGGTTTTCCAAGATGGCGATTCTAGCCGCTTGCAAGAAGAACATCACAGCAGAAGCCACAGCCAATCTCTTATTTGAACGAGTATGGGTACATTTTGGGATCCCACAGACCATTATCTTAGACCGTGACAGTCGGTTCCTCAGCTCATTCTGGTCAAGCCTCTGGTCACTACTGGATACCAAGCTCACCAAATCCACTGCCTTCCACCCCCAGACCGATGGACAAACGGAGGTCGTCAACCGGATGGTCGTACATATCCTGAGCATGTACAATTCAACACACCCCCGCACATGGGATGAGAGTCTCCCCTATGTCCAACATAGCTACAACCGAGCCCTGCATAGATCAACTGGCCACACCCCCTTTCAGGCGGGGTTGGGATTCCAACCATTGGGCCCTATGGATGTTGCACTTCCCCTTGCGACCACCTCGGCCGACTCGTCCCCAGAAGCTAACAAACCCGCCCAGTTCATTGAACGGATCTAGCATATCCGCCAACAGGTTCAGGATATTCTACAGAAGTCTAATGCCAAGTACAAGCAGCGCCATGATCAACATCGGGTGCCACATAAGTTTTAGGTGGGTGACAAAGTTTGGTTGCATTTGCAGAAAGAATGCCTTACAGGGCCCCATCGAAAGCTTCGTCCACTCGGTTATGTGCCGTACACCATCACCAAGGCGATGGGTGACAATGCTTTTGAGCTCAACATTCCCCCTTTCATTGGTCTGAATCCAGTCTTCAACGTGGCTCTCCTTCGGCGATATTTCCGACCACTATTAGACACCTCAGAGAGAGCAGAGAAGTTGACACCAACAAAGCTCAAACCTGACTGCCTACAACAAGCATCCAGTGATCATATTGCAGACACAAAGATCAAGGGCATTCGACCTCAAAGGATCAAGCTTTATCGAGTTGTCAAAGCAGGGCAGCTACTGCACCAAGGCAAGTGGCTTACCCTAGGCCAAATTCAGCAAAAATTTCCTCATCTGATGGGGGAACTCAACGCAATGGAGACCATTGCTTCCTAAGGAGGGAGGATTGATCCAGGTGGATATTGGTGGCCACCCACCTTTCCAACTGGCTCAAAATGTTTTATGGCAATTTTGGTATTGTACTATTTTTAGTAGTTTTTCGGGTCCTGAACTTTCGGGGCCGTTTTGAGGCCCTAAACGACCTTTTTTGGCAATTTGGGGGGCCAAATGGTTGCCGTTGGCATTCATTTTCCCCAGTCGAAAGTTGTAAATCTCGGATAGACCTTCCCAACAGGCTACCGAGCGCCCCAAACGGAGATCGTATGCAAAAGTTACGACCCCGGGAAGTTGATGTACTAACTTACCCAAACGGGGCCCACATGACTTTTGGTGCTTCATCTCCTAGGGTTAGGTTTTTGGATGTCAAGGGTTTTTGACATTCCTATTTATTGTAAAAGGCCTTGAGAGCCTCATTGTAACCATCTTCTTGGGAAATGAGTGCGGCCGTCACATCTCTTCTCAGAGATAAGCCGCCACCATTCTAGCAAGCTTGTTTTCTGCTGCATTTTACAGTTCTAGCTTATTTCCTTATTGAATAGAAAACCAGTTTTACTGTATCTCTGTTATTTTGTGTTAAGCATCTGATAATAATCTGTATTCATTTCGTTCTGCTCATAAAATCCGGATCAGTGGTATCAAAGCGGTCTGCTCCTTGTCATCTTAATGCATGTCCCCAACGAGGTCAGGGTACAAAGAATTAGGTCTCGAACTTGTTTCTCTTGAGGACAAAAGCTCTCGGACGCCCAAGCGACCTCTCATGGCAGGAGAAAAGAAAGATGACGGAACAAGAGATCCTATCAAAATGTTGCTTGAGGAAGTCCTCACGCAGCAGAGGAACGAGATGATGGATAATTTCACGCAAATCCTTCGTCGACTATCAACAAGCGACGCATCTTCCTCGAGCGGAGGGGCCGCCCCCTTCAAGGTAGAAATCAACTTCGATATCCCTATATTTGAAGGACAGATAGACGCAGATGCTGTAGATAAGTGGTTGAATCTACTAGAAGGGTATTTTTCTGTCCATAACTTTTTGAATAAAGAAAAGATTACTTTTGTGCTCCTCAAAGCCGTTCCCCATGTCAACGATTGGTGGGAAACATTTTGCGAGCAAAAGGACACAGAAGAAGCCTCATTATTTTCAGTCACGGCCACCTGGGATTCCTTCAGGGATGCTATTAAGGAACAATACTACCCTGTTGGAAGTTATGACAACTTGTATACCAAATGGACCACACTACGACAAGAAAGAGACCAAGCAGTGCCAGAGTTCACAAATATCTTCCATACCTTGTGCACCAAGCTGGGTATCAAATATTCAGAGCGACATCTAGTGCTCAATTATTGCGGTGGTTTTCATAGATACATCCAGACCGAAATGGAATTTGTAGACATCTCTTCCTTGGGTGCGGCCTACCGATATGCCGTCAAAATCGAACAGAAACTCAAACAAAAGACGCGGCAATTTGGACCTGGGAACCCTTCACAGCAAAGGATAGGAAAGGGAGGTCCCAACCCATAGAATAAAGGACAGAGCAAAGATGGACAGTATCAGGACAACCAGTCCAAGCCACAAGCAAACAAGGACACCGAAAAAACAAAGAAAGATACCGGGAAGTGGGGCGACTTCCATAAGAGCCCTTGGCATAACACTACTGATTGCCGCTCAAAGAAGTCGCTGGTGGCCGAAGTGAAAGCATCTGAATCAGATGCGGGTTCTGACTTTGAGTCCGAACCAGAAAGGGGAAGACGGATCATTGACGTGGAGCCCAGTGCCACCATTGCTACCACCAAGCTCCAGCCTGATGAACCAGACGAGGCAAAAGAAGGAGAACGCCTCTTCCATTCACAGATGTGGGTAAAAGGCACCCCTCTGCACTTCATCATTGATAGCGGTAGCCAGAAGAATCTCATCTCAGCAGAGGTCGTCAAGCGCTTGGCCCTGCCGACAACGCCACACCCACAACCCTACACCATTGGATGGCTCCGCAAGGGAAGCGATCTCTGCGTCAGCCAACAGTGGCGAATGCCATACGGCATCAAGGCCTTCAAGGACGAGGTATTGTGTGATGTTGCTCCTCTCGAAGTTTCAGAGGTTCTTTTGGGCCAACCTTATTTATGGAAACGTCATGTTGTATATGAGTCTAGGCCTCATAGTGTTATTATTTCTTTGAACAGGAAATTGTACAGGATACCCGAGGCAGTCCCTCCTAGTGCTATTTCCTTGATCTCTGCCAAGCAATGCAGGAAGGTCATCTCTCAGACCGAGAAATTTTCCTTCTTCGTCATTCGCTCGCAGAGTGAAAGAAAGATCGTAGCCACATCCCGGGCCTCCATGACCGATCTATCCACACAACAGAAGCAAGTAGATAAGGTGGTGGAAGGATACTCAGATATCTTCTCCTCTCCGACCGGGGTACCTCTGCACTGACAGGTCAACCATCCCATCGATCAAACCCAGGGCGCACCGCTACCCAATGGGCCAGTCTATCGCCGCTCTCTTATGGAAAACGAGGAGATCAAGAGGTAGATCCAAGAATTGCTCCCCAAAGGGCACATCCGTCCCAGTTCATCACATTGTGGGAGCCCAATCGTGCTGGTTCAGAAGAAAGATGGGACCTGGCGACTCTGCATTGATTACCGGGCCCTGAATAAAATCACAGTCCGCAACCGGTACCCAATTCCCCGAATCGACGACCTCCTTGATCAGCTCACGGGGGCCAAATACTTCAGTAAGATTGATCTGAAGTCTGGCTACCACCAGGTCCCAATAGAACAGACAGATGTATGGAAGACTGCCTTCAAGTCAAAAGAAGGTCTTTTTGAATGGCTGGTCATGCCTTTTAGTTTGACAAATGCTCCAACAACTTTTATTTGATAGACGATAGCGTACGACCTTTCACCAACAATTTTGTAGTGGTGTATCTGGATGACATCCTCATCTACAGCAAGACTTGGGAGGAACACTTGCAGCATATTCAGCAAGTTCTGCACACCCTGCGGAAGCACAAACTGTATGCAAACTTGGAAAAATGCTCCTTCGGCATGGACAGGGTCCATTACTTAGGCTACATTGTTGATCGACATAGTGTGCATGTGGATCTAGCCAAGATCCAGGACATCCATGACTGGCCAGCCCCAACCACACTCACTGAACTTCGGAGCTTCTTGGGCCTCGCCAATTTCTATCGCCGGTTTGTACTGGGATTCTCTCATATCGCATGGGCCCTTAGCCAAGTGACCAGGGGTGGTGGTAAGGCAAAATTTGTGTGGGGCCTGTCCCAACAACAAGCCTTCGATGACTTGAAGAAGCGTTTGTGCTCATCGTCGGTACTCTCATTACCGAACCTGCAACATCCCTTTGAGATCGAGACAGATGCTTCAGATTATGTTGTGGGTGCCGTTCTCACTCAACACAGCCACCCTGTGGCATGTCATAGTGAGACACTCTCAGATGCTGTCCACAAGTACCCTACCTACGACAAAGAAATGTACTCCATTGTACAAGCCTGCCGCCAGTGGAGACATTACATTCTTGGGAAGGAGACAGTCATCCACACTGATCAGAAGCCACTACAGTTAATGCAAACCCAAGGAAAGTTGCAGAATGACCGTCATCAGAAGTGGTCAACATATTTACAGCAGTTCCACCTCAACATCAAATATAAAACAGGGAGTACCAACTGAGTTGCTGACTGCCTCAGTCGACCTCCAGTCGCGGCACTTACCACGGTGCTAGACTCTTATGGCCACGAGACCTCCGGATGGCCCCACCTCTAGGAGACAGACCCTGACTTCTCCGCCACCTATCAAATGTTGGGCACCAACTCAGTGGTTGCTAATTTCCATCTTCAAGACGGGTTGTTGTGTCGTCTGGGCCATCTCTGCATTCCATCAAGCGAGCGCGCAAAGTTGATTTGGGAAGCTCACTATAGTCGGGTGGCAGGACACTTTGGCATCGAAAAGAAAGTGGCAGTGTTGCAGAAACATTTCTACTGGTCGAAACTTCGACAGGATGTCGGCAAGTATATCAGGTCCTGCACCGCTTGCGCTATTTCCAAACCGACCACTAAGAAACAAGGCCTATACACCCCTCTGCCTACTCCTGACAGGCTGTGGGAATCCATCTCAATGGACTACATGTCTGGCCTCCCGTCCACCAAGAGGGGAAATGACTGTGTTTTCGTGGTTGTTGATCGCTTTTCCAAGATGGCGATTCTAGCCGCTTGCAAGAAGAACATCATAGCAGAAGCCATAGCCAAGCTCTTCTTTGAACGAGTATGGGTACATTTTGGGATCCCATAGACCATTATCTCAGACCGTGACAGTCGGTTCCTTAGCTCATTCTCGTCAAGCCTCTGGTCACTGCTGGATACCAAGCTCACGAAATCCACTTCCTTCCACCCCCAGATCGATGGACAAACGGAGGTCGTCAACCGGATGGTCATACATATCCTGCACATGTACAATTCAACACACCCCCGCACATGGGATGAGAGTCTCCCCTATGTTCAACATAGATACAACCGAGCCCTACATAGCTCAACTGGCCACAGCCCCTTTCAGGTGGGGTTGGGATTCCAACCATTGGGCCCGATGGATGTTGCACTTACCCTTGTGGCCACCTCGGCCGAATCCTCCCCAGAAGCTGACAAAGCCGCCCGGTTCATTGAACGGATCTAGCATATCCGCCAACAGGTTCAGGATATTCTACAGAAGTCTAATGCCAAGTACAAACAGCGCCATGATCAACATCGGGTGCCACATAAGTTTCAGGTGGGCGACAAAGTTTGGTTGCATTTGCAGAAAGAACGCCTTACAGGGCCCCATCGAAAGCTTCGTCCACTCCGTTATGGGCTGTACACCATCACCAAGGGGATGGGTGACAATGCTTTTGAGCTCAACATTCCCCCCTTCCTTGGTCTGCATCCAGTCTTCAACGTGGCTCTCCTTCGGCCATATTTCCCACCACTATTAGACAGCTCAGAGATAGCAGAGAAGTTGACACCAACAGAGCTCAACCCTGACTGCCTACAACAGGCATCCAGTGATCATATTGCAGACACACAGATCAAGGGCACTCGACATCAAAGGATCCAGCTTTATCGAGTTGTCAAAGCAGGGCAGCTACTGCACCAAGGGAAGTGGCTCACCCTAGGCCAAATTCAGCAGAAATTTCCTCATTTGATGGGGGAACTCAACGCAATGGATACCATTGCTTCCTAAGGAGGGAGGATTGATCCAGGTGGATATTGGTGGCCACCCACCTTTCCAACTGGCTCAAAACAGTTTTATGGCAATTTTGGTATTGTACTATTTTTAGTAGTTTTTCGAGTCTTGAACTTCCGGGGCCGTTTTGAGGCCCTAAACGACCTTTTTTGGCAATTTAGGGGGCAAATGGTTGCCACCGGCATTCATTTGGCCCCACTCGAAAGTTGTAAATCTCGGATAGACCTTTCCAACAGGCTACCGAGCGCCCCAAACAGAGATCATATGCAAAAGTTACGACCCCAGGAAGTTGATGTACTAACTTACCCAAACGGGGCCCACATGACTTTTGGCGCTTCATCTCTTAGGGTTAGGTTTTTGGATGTCTAGGGTTTTTGACATTCCTGTTTATTGTAAAAGGCCTTGAGAGCCTCATTGTAACCATCTTCTTGCGAAATGAGCGCAGCCGTCACATCTCTTCTCAGAGATAAGCCGCCACCATTCTAGCAAGCTTTTTTTCCGCTGCATTTTACAATTCTAGCTTATTTCCTTATTGAATAGAAAACCAGTTTTACTGTATCTCTATTATTTTGTGTTAAGCATCTAATAATAATCTGTATTCATTTCGTTCTGCTCATAAAATCCGTATCAGTAGTATAAGAACGGTCTGCTCCTTGTCGTCTTAATGCATGTCCCCAACGATGTCAGGGTACAAAGAATTAGGTCTCGAGCTTGTTTCTCTTGAGGACAAAAGCTCTCGCACGCCCAAGCGACCTCTCATGGTAGGAGAAAAGAAAGATGATGGGACAGGAGATCCTATCAAAATGTTGCTTGAGGAATCCCTCACGCAGCAGAGGAACGAGATGATGGATAATTTGGCGCAAATCCTTCAGTGACTACCAACAAGCGACGCATCTTCCTCGAGTGGAGGCGCCGCCCCCTTCAAGGTACAAATCAACTTCAATATCCCTATATTTGAAGGACATATAGACGCAGATGCTGTAGATAAGTGGTTGAATCTACTAGAAGGGTATTTTTCTGTCCATAACTTTTCGAATAAAGAAAAGATTACTTTTGCACTCCTCAAAGTCGTTCCCCATGTTAAAGATTGGTGGGAAACATTCTGCGAGCAAAATGACACAGAAGAAGCCTCATTATTTTCAGTCACGGCCACCTGGGAATCCTTCAGGGATGCTATTAAGGAACAATACTACCCTGTTGGAAGTTATGACGACTTGTATACCAAATGGACCACACTACGACAAGAAAGAGACCAAGCAGTGCCAGAGTTCACAAATATCTTCCATACCTTGTGCACCAAGCTGGGTATCAAAGATTCAGAGCGACATCTAGTGCTCAATTATTACAGTGGTTTTCATAGATACATCCAGACCGAAATGGAAGTTCTAGACATCTCTTCCTTGGGCACGGCCTACCGATATGCCGTCAAAATCGAGAAGAAACTCAAATAAAAGACGCGGCAATTTGGGCCTGGGAACACTTCACAGCAAAAGACAGGAAAGGGCAGTCCCAACCCACAGAATAAAGGACAGAGCAAAGATGGACAGTATCAGGACAACCAGTCCAAGCCGCAAGCAAAGAAGGACACCGAAGAAACAAAGAAAGATACCAGGAAGTGGTGCAACTTCCATAAGAGCCCTTGGCATAACACTGCTGATTGCCGCTCAAAGCAGTCGCTGGTGGCCGAAGTGAAAGCATCTGAATTAGATGCGGGTTCTGACTCTGAGTCCGAACTAGAAAGGGGAAGATGGATCATTGACGCGGAGCCCAGTGCCACCATTGCTACCACCAAGCTCCAGCCTGATGAACCAGACGAGCCAGAAGAAGGAAAACGCCTCTTCCATTCACAGATGTGGGTAAAAGGCACCCCGCTGCACTTCATCGTTGATAGCGGTAGCCAGAAGAATCTCATCTCAGCAGAGGTTGTCAAGCGCATGGCCCTGCCAACAACGCCGCACCCACAACCCTACACCATTTGATGGCTCCGCAAGGGAAGCGATCTCTGCGTCAGCCAACAGTGCCGACTGCCATACGACATCAAGCCCTTAAAGGATGAGGTATTGTTTGATGTTGCTCCTCTCAAAGTTTCAGATGTTCTTTTGGGCCAACCTTATTTATGGAAACGTCATGCTGTATACGAGTCTAGGCCTCGTAGTGTTATTATTTCTTTGAACAGGAAATTTTACAGGATACCCAAGGCAGTCCCTCCTAGTGCTATTTCCTTGATCTCTTCCAAGCAATGCAGGAAGGTCATCTCTCAGACCGGGAAATTTGTCTTCTTCATGATTCGCTCTCAGAGTAAAAGAAAGATCGCAGCCACATCCCGGGCCTCCATGACCGATATATCCACACAACAGAAGCAAGTAGATAAAGTGGTGGAAGGATACTCAGATATCTTCTCCTCTTCGACCAGGGTACCTCTGCACTGCCAGGTCAAGCATCCCATCGATCTGACCCTGGGCAAACCGCTACCCTATGGGCCAGTCTATCGCCGCTCTCTATTGGAAAACGAGGAGATCAAGAGGCAGATCCAAGAATTTTTCCACAAAGGACACATCCGTCCTAGTTCATCACCTTGTGGGAGCCCAATCGTGCTGGTGTAGAAGAAAGATGGGACCTGGCGACTCTGCATTGATTACCGGGCCCTGAATAAAATCACAGTCCGCAACCGGTATTCGATTCCCCGAATCGACGACCTCTTTGATCAGCTCACGGGGGCCAAATACTTCAGTAAGATTGATCTGAAGTCTGGCTACCACCAGGTCCCAATAGAATAGACAGATGTATGGAAGACTGCCTTCAAGTCAAAAGAAGGTCTTTTTGAATGGATGGTCATGCCTTTTGGTTTGACAAATGCTCCAGCAACTTTTATGAGGATGATGGATGATAGCCTACGACCTTTCACCAACAATTTTGTAGTGGTGTATCTGGATGACATCCTCATCTACAACAAGACTTGGGAGGAACACTTGCAGCATATTCAGTAGGTTCTGCACACCCCGCGGAAGCACAAACTATATGCAAACTTGGAAAAATGCTCCTTCGGCATGGACAGGGTCCATTACTTAGGCTACATCGTTGATCGACATAGTGTGCATGTAGATCCAGCCAAGATCCAGGTCATCCGTGACTGTCCAGCCCCAACCACACTCACTGAACTTCGGAGCTTCTTGGGCCTCGCCAATTTCTATCGCCGGTTCATACTGGGATTCTCTCATATCGCATGGGCCCTCAGCCAAGTGACCAGGGGTGGGGGTAAGGAAAAATTTGTGTGGGGCCTGTCCCAACAACAAGCCTTCGATGACTTGAAGAAGCGTTTGTGCTCATCGCCGGTACTCTCATTACCAAACCTGCAACATCCCTTTGAGATCGATACAGATGCTTCAGATTATGCTGTGGGCGCCATTCTCACTCAGCATAGCCACCCCGTGTCATGTCATAGTGAGACACTCTCAGATGCTGTCCGCAAGTACCGTACCTACGAAAAAGAAATGTACTCCATTGTACAAGCCTGCCGCCAGTGGAGACATTACATTCTTGGGAAGGAGACAGTCATCCACACTAATCACAAGCCACTACAGTTCATGCAGACCCAAGGAAAGTTGCAGAATGATCGTCATCAGAAGTGGTCAACATATTTACAGCAGTTCCACCTCAACATCAAATATAAAACAGGGAGTACCAATCGAGTTGCTGACTGCCTCAGTCAACCTCCAGTCGTGGCACTTACCACGGTGCTAGACTCTTGTGGCCACGAGACCTTCGGATGGCCCCACCTCTACGAGACAGACCCTGACTTCTCTGCCACCTATCAAATGTTGGGCACCAACTCAGTGGTTGCTAATTTCCATCTTCAGGATGGGTTGTTGTGTCATCTGGGCCATCTCTGCGTTCCATCAAGCGAGCGAGCGAAGCTGATTTGGGAGGCTCACTATAGTTTGGTGGCAGGACACTTTGGCATCGAAAAGACAGTGGTAGTGTTGCAGAAACATTTCTACTGGCTGAAACTTCGACAGGATTTCGGCAAGTATATCAGGTCCTGCACCGCTTGCACTATTGCCAAACCGACCACTAAGAAACAGGGCCTATACACCTCTCTGCCTACTCCTGACAGGCTGTGCAAATCCATCTCAATGGACTACATGTCGGCCCTCCCGTCCACCAAGAGGGGAAATGACTGTGTTTTCGTGGTTGTTGATCGCTTTTCCAAGATGGCGATTCTAGCCGCTTGTAAGAAGAACATCACAGCAGAAGCCACAGCCAAGCTCTTCTTTGAACGAGTATGGGTACATTTTGGGATCCCACAGACCATTATCTCAGACCGTGACAGTCGGTTCCTCAGCTCATTCTGGTCAAGCCTCTGGTCACTGTTGGATACCAAGCTCACCAAATCCACTGCCTTCCACCCCCAGACCGATGGAAAAATGGAGGTCGTCAACCGGATGGTCGTACATATCCTGCGCATGTACAATTCAACACACCCCCGCACATGGGATGAGAGTCTCCCCTATTTCCAACATAGCTACAACCAAGCCCTGCATAGCTCAACTGGCCACAGCCCCTTTCAGGTGGGGTTGGGATTCCAACCATTGGGCACCATGGATGTTGCACTTCCCCTTGCGACCACCTTGGCCGACTCATCCCCAGAAGCTGACAAAGCCGCTCGGTTCATTGAACGGATCTAGCATATCCGCCAACAGGTTCAGGATATTCTATAGAAGTCTAATGCCAAGTACAAGCAGCGCCATGATCAACATCGAGTGCCACATAAGTTTCAGGTGGGCGACAAAGTTTGGTTGCATTTGCAGAAAGAACGCCTTACAGGGCCCCATCGAAAGCTTCGTCCACTTCGTTATGGTCCTTACACCATCACCAAAGTGATGGGTGACAATGCTTTTGAGCTCAACATTCCCCCCTTCCTTGGTCTGCATCCAGTCTTCAACGTGGCTCTCCTTTGGCCATATTTCCCACCACTTTTAGACACCTCAGAGATAGCAGAGAAGTTGACACCAATAGAGCTCAACCCTGACTGCCTACAACAAGCATCCAGTGATCATATTGTAGACACACAGATCAAGGGCACTCGACATCAAAGGATCCAGCTTTATCGAGTTGTCAAAGCAGGGCAGCTACTGCACCAAGGCAAGTGGCTCACCCTAGGCCAAATTCAGTAGAAATTTCCTCATTTGATGGGGGAACTTAACGCAATGGAGACCATTGCTTCCTAAGGAGGGAGGATTGATCCAGGCGGATATTGGTGGCCACCCACCTTTCCAACTGGCTCAAAACAGTTTTATGACAGTTTTGGTATTGTACTATTTTTAGTAGTTTTTCGGGTCCTGAACTTCCGGGGCCATTTTGAGGCCCTAAACGACCTTTTTTGGCAATTTGGGGGGCTAAAGGGCTGCCTCTGACATTCATTTTGGCCCAGTCGAAAGTTGTAAATCTCGGATAGACCTTTCCAACAGGCTATCGAGCGCCCCAAACAGAGATCGTATGCAAAATTTACGACCCCGGGAAGTTGATGTACTAACTTACCCAAACGGGGCCCACATGACTTTTGGCGCTTCATCTCCTAGGGTTAGGTTTTTGGATGTCTAGGGTTTTTGACATTCTTGTTTATTGTAAAAGGCCTTGAGAGCCTCATTGTAACCATCTTCTTGCGAAATGAGCGCAGCCGTCACATCTCTTCTCAAAGATAAGCCGCCACCATTCTAGCAAGCTTGTTTTCCGCTGCATTTTACAGTTCTAGCTTATTTCCTTATTGAATAGAAAACCAGTTTTACTGTATCTCTGTTATTTTGTGTTAAGCATCTGATAATAATCTGTATTCATTTCATTATGCTCATAAAATCCTGATCAAGAGGATTCCCACTTTCCTCAAAATCATATTTTTATGATGCTCATAACCAAAACAAAAACTAATACTTGAAAAAACAATAAATCTTTGAATTTCTCCAAAATAATTTTCATAGGACACATTTCTTGCAAGGATTTTTCAGAGGAAAAAATCGTACTTTTGTTATTGAAAGGGTGAATAAAAAAGTACATGTTGAGTCTTCATCATAGCCCTTATAACTATCCAAAACATCAAAAAAGATAATCAGATCATGTCGAACATGACTGAGCTATACAAAAAACAACATATCTTAAACAAGAGAAACCTTAAGATATCGTCAAAATAGGGCCTTCTGTATAGGTCTGGATAACAAATCATATCTTAAACAATCAAATATGTTCTACCATCAAGAAGAATATGAGTCTTGATGTTCCTCCCAGAAGAGGAGCCCTTCTTTTGTTGCTAAAGAAATTTTTGAGTTTTCGTCAGCTGTAGAATTGTGTTCTCTATAAATATGCTTGAAGTCGATCATATGGAAGTTCTGTTAGAAAAACAGGATCGCAGAGCAATAACAATAAACAAAAATGAAAATATAATCACAAACACATTACAAGAAAGACACAGATATATCGTGGTTCACCCCAACTTGTGCTACGTCCACACTAAAGTTGCTAGTCCTTATTATTATTCCATCCAACAAAGTGAAGGGATACAACCTGCAGCACAACCACTGCACTTCCTATTCACTATCTCACAATCTCTCTTCTTTATATCAGATATCTTTACAATGCATAAAACCTAATACATCCACCCTATCCGTGTTACAATGTCTTTCTTTTATAAGGGAAATACAATGGGAAAATACCACGGGTTACCCAAAACCATGGGCCCAAAAACTAGTGGCGAAAAAAGCCCCAAATTTTTTCCTTGGGGGTGTTTCCCCCAAACCCCCTTTCTCGGGGGCCCACTGGCCCCCTCGGACCCCCTGGGGATCGTGCCAAGATCATAACTAAACTTTGGGTATGGACAAGGCTGAATAATAATTTCTCTTAATCTGGAGTTCATGCTCCACAACAAAAAATCTCCTACTTGGAGACTGATCATAACAACTCTACCGCTGCTGCACTTGTTGGACCTTGGACTTCGAAACTTTCTCCTCTTCACCTTCATGCTAGAAGGCCAACTGAAACCGAGCAGGAATTCAGTTTCTCTCTGGTCACTACCTTTGTGAACATGTCTGCAGGATTCTGGCTGGTATGTATCTTTTCCAGCATCAACAGTTCATCTTCCAGAACAAAGCATATGAAATGGTACTTGAGCTGTATATGTTTAGTCCTGGAATGGAATGCTATGTTCTTTGCAAGATGAATGGCACTCTGGTTGTCACTGTACAACTTGCTATCCTTCTTCTTATTACCCAATTCCTCCATAAACCTCTGAAACCAAATCATCTCTTTACTAGCCTTTGTAACAACAACATACTATGCTTCAGTTATTGAAAGTGCAACAACCTTCTATAGTTTTGAAATCCAACTTACTGTTGTTCCACCTACAGTAAACACATACCCTGTGGTGCTCCTCCTGCTATCCTTATCACCTACCATATTTGCATCAACATATCCCTGTAGAATAGTGTCTAAACCTCCAAAACATAATGCTTGAGTGGTAGTACCTCTCAAATACCTCAGAATCCACTGTACTGCCTTCCAATTTTCTTTACCTAGATTGTTCATATATCTTCTCACAACTCCCACTGCTTGTGCAATATCTGGTCTTGTGCACACCATGGCATAGATCAAGCTACCAACTGTTGATTGATAGGGAATCTTGGACATGTAATCTGTCTCTTCCTATGTCTTGGGGCACATTTCCTTACTTAGATTGAAATGGCTGGCCAAAGGTATACTAACTGGTTTTGCATTCTGCATTCTGAACCTCTTCAACACCTTTTGTATGTAGTCACTCTGAGATAATGTCAATTTGTGATTTTTCCTATCTCTTGTTATTCTCATACCAAGGATTTGCTTTGCAGCACCCAATTCCTTCATCGCAAATGAATTAGCTAGCTTCCTTTTGAGTATATTTATATCTTTCATGTTAGACCCTGCAACAAGCATGCCATCCACATACAATAAAAATATAATATATCTTTCATTGTCTAGATTCTTGAAATAAACACAGTGGTCCGAATGACATCTACTATAACCCTGTTTTGTCATAAACCTGTCAAATTTTAACTACCACTACCTTGGAGCTTGCATCAAGCCATACAAACTCTTTTTCAACCTACATACCAAGTTCTCCTTACCTTTGACCTTAGACCCTTGTAGCTACTGCATATATATCTCTTCCTCCAAATCCCCAGGGAGAAAGGTTGTTTTTACATCTAACTGTTCAAGATGCAAATGTTCTATCGCCACTACACTTAAGATAGTCCTAATTGAAGTCATCTTAACTGCAACAGGAGAAAATATTTCATCAAAATCTATACCTTTCTTTTGTGCAAACCCCTTTACAACAAGTGTGGCCTTGTATCGCTTCTTTCCTCCTTCTTCTTCCTTCAACCTGTAAATCCATTTGTTTTGCAATGCTCTTTTACTAATAGGAAACTGAACCAAATCCCAAGTCTGGTTTCCAACCAATGAGTCCATCTCCTCATTCATGCCTTGCTCCCACTTCTTTCTAGTTTCCACATGCATTGCTTCTTCATAACATTCTGGTTCACCAGCATCACTCATCAACAAATAATACATTGAAGTAGAGTATCGTTCAGGGAGTCTACTTAACCTAGTATATCTTCTTGCAGTTGCAGGAGTTTCAGGCACTTGCTGCTGTTCTTGATTTTCTGGCACCTTTGGAACTTCGTTTTCTGTAATTTCATCAACTACTGTGTACTTTGTGTTTTCCTTTTCCTATTTCTTTCCCTACAATTGATTTTTATACATGACCTTTCATTGAATATTACATCTCTACTTCGAATGATTTTTTGATTTTCATAATCCCATAAACGATAACCAAAATCATCAACCCCATATCCAATAAAGGTACATTTCTTGGATTTAGCTTCAAGCTTTGTTCTATTTTATTTATCAATATGGACAAATGCTTCACAACCAAATGTTCTCAGAAATTAATAGTTTACCTTTTTATCTATCCATGCCTCCTCTGGAATACCACCATCCAAAGCACTTGAAGGTCCTCTGTTTACTAAATAAACATCAGTATTTATAGCATCCACCCAAAATTGTAAGAGAAACCCTGCATGCAGTCTCATACACCTTGCGCACTCCATGATCGTTCTGTTCATCCTTTCTAACACACCATTTTCTTATGGTGTTCATGGGATTGTCGTCTCTCTACGAATCCCATGGTATGAATAGTAACTATCAAACTCCTTGCCGCAGTACTCACCTCCATTATCAGATCTGAGACACTTCAACCTTTTTCTTGTCTCATTCTCAACCAAAGCTTTCCAATTCTTAAAAGTAGCAAACACATCAGATTTCTGTCTAATGCAATAAACCCAAGTTTTCCTAGTTGCATCATCAATAAATGTAACATAATAATGAGAGCCACCAAGAGATTGTATCTGAGCTGGTCCCCATACATCTGTATGCACTAGCTCTAACTTTTCATTCTTCTTATGTTTCCCAACCCTGAGAAATCTGACTCTCTTTTGTTTTCCATAAACACAGTTCTCACAGAATTCCAAACTTACCAGCTTCAAATCTGGAAGCAACTTCCTTGAGTGGAGAATCTGCATCCCCTTCTCACTCATGTGGTCAAGCCTATGATGCCACAATGCTGTATCTGTTCCTGTGGAAGCTAAAGAGATAGAATGTTCAGTATTATGAGTACATAAATACAATGTACCTACCCTGTCTTTTTTTGCTATAACCATTGATCTTTTAGTGATATTCCACCACTTTTCTCCAAATGTAGATAGACAGCCGCCATCTCCCAACTGCCCCGTTGAGATCAGATTTATTTTCATAGCAGGAATATGCCTAACATATTTTAACAGCCAGTCAGTTCCATTCTTAACTTTTATCCATACCTTACTTATTCCAATAATCTTACATGGCTCATCATCACCCAATAAAACATGTCCAAAATTGTCTGGAACATAATCATGAAAATATTTCCTATGGGGTGTGACATGACATGAAGCTCCTGAATCTACTACCCAATAATCACTAGTATTATCTAATGCAAGAATCAAAGCATCTTGTAACACATCACCTGTTACATTTGCTTCCTAGGTAGTTTCCTTTTGTCCATCTCCTTTCTTCTTTAGAGATCTGCAGTCTTTCTTCAGATGTCCTTTCTTTCCACAGTTCTAACACTCTATTTTTCCCAATCTGGACTTGGATGTTCCCATTTTAGACTTGCCATGATTACCTTGGCTCTTTCCTCTCTCATTTTGTCTTCCCCTGCTCTCCATGGTCAACATATTACCTGATGTCTCACCTGTGTTTTTTCTTTGCATTTCCTCGCTAAGAATAACACCAATAACATCATCAAATTTCAAGGTGTTTGAACCAGAGACAGAGTTACTTATAGCCATGACCAAGCTATTCCAGCTTTCTGGCAATGAACACAATATTAGAAGATCCCTAACCTCATCATCAAAGCTCATACTTACAGAACTTAGTTGATTTGTAACCGTATTAAACTGATTTAAATTATCAGTAACAGATCCACCTTCAGACATCTTCATATTAAATAAACGCTTCATTAGAAATACCTTGTTGGAGGCCGAGGGTTTTTCATACAGCTTATAGAATGTGCTCATCAAACCCTCCATTGTTGTTTCTTTTGAGATATTGAAAGCCACCGACGAAGCCATGCTCAACTGTATTGTTCCCAGAGCCTTTCTGTTAAGAGCCTCCCATTTTTCGTCCTTCATGGTCACCAGCTGCTTTGTTCTTCCTCCCAACGGTAGGAATAGATCCTTCTGGTATAGATTATCCTCCATTTGCATCTCCCATAACTGGAAGTTTTGGCCATTAAACTTCTCGACCTTAAAATTTCCTTCTTATCCCATTGCTCCCACTCGAACCAAAAACCCTAGCTTCCTACGGGTTTATCTTCCAAATAGATCTTTGGCTCTGATACCAATTGTTAGAAAAACAGGATAGCAGAGAAGTAACAATAAACAAAAATGCAAATATAATCACACACACATTACAAGAGAGACACAGATATATTGTGGTTCACCCCAAATTGGGCTACGTACACACTGAAGTCACCAATCATTCTTATTCCATCCAGCAAAGTGAAGGGATACAACCTGCAGCACAACCGCTGCACTTCCTCTTCACTATCTCACGGTCTCTCTTCTTGATCTCAGAGATATTTACAATGCATAAAATCTAATACATCCACCCTAGCTGTGTTACAATGTCTTTCTTTTATAAGGGAATACAATGGGAAAATACCACGGGTTACCAAAAACCATGGGCCCAAAAACTGGTGGCAAAAAAAGCCCTATTTTCTAGGGGGCGCTGGCCCCTGCGCCCCCTGGAACACTTGGGGATTGTGCCGGGATCATAACCAAACCTAGGGTATGGACATGGTTGAACAATAATATATTTAAATATGGAGATCAGGCTCCACAACCAACAAGTTCTTGAAGAGATTCATTAGTCTATCACACCATGGAACAAGATTAATCAAATTTAGGTTGTATAGTCCTTGATCCCATTTAATAGTTACCCTGGAGTGTCCAAAGCATAGTATATTCCCAATTCCAAAGAAATATGCCACATTACATCACAACCAAAGTGTAAGAAACTATGCTTTCATATTGGCACCTCCACCACAATTGAGTTTAAAAGTAAATGTATGAGATATATTCAAGTATAGAACTGCACGAGCTGCAAAAAAGCCATCTTTGGATGCTCCATCACAAAAACCTATGGCTCCATAGAATTGATGAATTAACTTGCGAATTCTTTGATATTTTTGAGAAATCTCATCTGCACGGAGCTCTTTGATCAACTTTATGATACTATGACAAACAATATCATGATCTAGGAACTGATTTTCAAAGATACATAAATTCTGAACATACCATATTTTCCAGGAGATGATAGCTGGAATATAAATTTGTCTCGCATTTTTTGTGCCACTGTTAGTAATTCCAATCAAATGTAATGTTGTCCCATTTCTGAAAATATCGAATGCCGAGAGAATGTTTCCCCAAATAATAGAAGTGTAGTTGCAATTGACCAAGATGTGGTTGCTGGTCTCCGAATCCATTTTGCACAAGTAACAAATACTGGGACCATGCCATCCCTTTCTGACCAAATTGTCCCATGTTTTTAAACAATTCTATTAAGAAAACCACATGAAACATTTTAATTTCACTAGTATATTCCATTTCCATAACCCAATAAACCACCAGTTTTCCACAACAGTGCAATTATCTCAGACAAGAGCAAGGTAGGAAGGCTTTGTTGTAATAGCACCAGAAACATATTTTGATAGCCAAATAGTAGTATCTTCTTCCTCAGTCAATATGCATCCTAAGTAACTTAATATGGCGATATATTTCTCCCATTCAATTTCCAGGACTCTACTTATACCTAAATCCTTTGAATTATACCAGTAATAAGTAGTTGAACTAATGCATTTAGGTTTTCTGATCTTGTTGAGAGTTTTATAGCCAATATATACCAAGTATTCAACAATATCTAAGGAGATCTTAAAATATCCATCTAATCGGAGGATGGGATTTATGCCCACCATCACCTCTTTCCCATTACCAATCTTCCATGATAAATTTTTCCCAAAGGACTGATTTAATTTGAGGAAGCCTTTTGACATAGGTGAGGCATTATTATAAAATATATTTCGGTCCTGAATCCATAAGATGAGATTTTGTTTTATATATTCACACCTTATTACAGAAGACCAGAAGTTTTTTCCAAAGATGCTCCTCCAGAAACTCTTGAGCCTTAGAGCATAATTGAACCTTAAAATATTTTTTATCCCCCAACCTCCCCGCTCCTTGGGTAAGGACAATTTCTCCCAACTCGCCATAATCAATTTTCCTTTGTCCTTACCTACAGTCCAAAGAAAATTAAAAATAAATTTCCTCAAGGAATTAATGATAGAGTTGGGAACCTGAAGCAAAGAAAACCAATACACTAGAATGCCACAAAGTCCTTCCTTGACCAATGTAAGTCTACTGCCACTAGAAATCATTATGTGAGTCCAATGAATAAATTTCCTTTCCATTCTTTCAACCAAGCACCTCTAGTATTGAGTTCTGTAGTTGTTAGGCTTTAAAAAGTAGCCTAAATATTGGATCCCATCCACCAAGGAGTAGACTTTATATGGGAAAAATGAAGTGATGTTATTCAATCTTCCCTTTTTCAATTTATGTTGGAGAAAACAAGATTTCTTTAAGCTCACTTTCATACCTGAAAAATTACAAAAACAATGATAATTTCCAGAAAATTTTCCCATTCCTCCTTCGAATTGGAACCAAATATCAAAACATCATCTACAAATAACAAATGAGTAATATAAATTTCAGAAGAAATTTTTACCCCTTTTACATTACCTTCATATTTTTCTTGTATAATCAATCTGCTTAAGCTTTCAATAATTAACAGAAAGAGGAGGGGTGATAAAGGAAAACCCTGCCTAATACCCCTGGAGCTTCTGAAAAGTCTAGAAGGAGCCCCATTAACTAAAACTGCAAAATGAGCCGAAGAGACACAAGCAAGGATCCAGTTGATAAAAAGAAGAGGTAGGCCAATATGAATAAGAATCGGTCTTAAGTAGTTCCAGTCCACTCTGCCAAAAGCCTTTTCCAAATCCATCTTTAGGAGAAAATCACTTTGTATTTTCTACTTCATGGAATGTATGGATTCTTGAGTTATCCCAATAGCATCCAGGATTTGTCTGTCATTAAGAAAACCGAATTGCATAGTGGACATAAGTTTGGATAAGGACGATTTGATCCAATTAGAAATAATCCTGGAGATCAATTTATAAACCAAGTTGCACATAACAATTGGCCTAAACTCTCAGAGATTGATTGGATTATTAAATTTCAGGATAAAAGTTAGGAAGGTACAGTTAATTGCACCCGATACACAACCTTCAAATCTAGAGAACTCGACCATGTTTAACAGATCAATATCCATAATATTAATGAAATGAGTAAACTGTTCCATAGTCCAATCGTCAGGGCCAGGGCTTTTCTCTCTTGAAAAGATTTTTAAAGTTTTCTCAACCTCCTCCAAAGTGACCGGAGAGACAATCTTAATACCTTCCTCTTCATTAAAATACTTTGGAAAGTATTTAATAGTAGCAAGTTAATCGAATAAGGAACTTTGTCCTCGGTCTTTATAGACATCAAAGAAACATTGTTTGGCCATCTTCTGAAGACCACTTTGACCTTTAAATAAAAAACCATCCTCATTCATAAGCTTCCAAATCAAATTTATGGTTCTTCCGTGTGAAGGAAATGAGTGAAAAAAATGAGTTTATTATCACCAAGGTTAATCGAGAGCATTCTACTTTTCAATCTCCATTCTATTTTTTTTTGTTTTAACAATAGATCCTTCTTATCTTCGTAATATTTTATCACCCTTATATCATCTTCTGAGAGTGACCAGTCTGCATTTCTGATTTTGATCATTTTGATATGTTCATCTAACAGCAAAAAGTCAACCTCATATTTAGATGTTTTCTCCTTTATCCACTGGGAAACCATACCTTTTAGCTTTTTCAGTTTTGCACGCAATGTATCCATTGGATTTAAACCTTCAGAATTTGTCCAACTTAACCAATAACTTCTGACAAAGGAACAAAATTGTTGGTCGGAAAGACAACAGGAATTAAATTTGAAAAGATAGTTTAGATTTGGAATGATTGCATCAAATTGAAATAGAATTGGCTAGTGGTCCGAGATCTTTGTATCAGCAACCCAAGTTCTAAATCTTTGAAAATTTTGTAAAAAGTCTTCCTTTGTGAGAAATCTGTCCAGTCTCTTATGAATTATGTCAACCCCACGGAGCCCATTTGTCCATGTCGGATCTAGATTAGTGGGAGCAATATCAACCAGCTTGAACTTGGCAAAAATGTTTGAAAAATAACCAACTAGACCATCCAATTTAGCAGATGAACCCCAAATTTTTGTAGAATATATAGTAAAATTTAGGTCACTTGCAAGAAGAATATTCTTGAAGTTCAACAATTCTAAATGTGACAAGGAGTGCCATAAAGCCTCTATATCCTTATAATACCCATAAATATTTAAGATAGAGACATCAATGTCCAGATTATAAATTCTACCAGTAAATAGGATCCCCCAAGGCATCTTAAAAGTTATGAAAGACATATATTTTTGGTTCTAGCAAGAATCCAAGCCACCCCACAGGCCTTTGGCACTAATTACAGAAGAATATGAGTCTTCATGTTCCTCTCAGAAGAGGAGCCCTTCTTTCCCTACTAAATAATTTTTTGAGATTTCGTCAGCTGCAGAATTTTGTTCTCTATAAATATGCTTGAACTCGATCACGTGGAAGTTCTTGAAGAGATTCCTTACTATGTCACACCAGGGAGTAAATTTAATAAAACTTAGGTTGTATAGTCCTTGAGCCCATTTAATAGTTATCCTGGAGTCCCCAAATCATAGTAGATTCCCAATGCCAAACGAAGATGCCATATTACATAAAAACCAAAGTGCAAGAAACTATGCTTTCATATTGATGCCTCCACCACAATTAAGTTTAAAAGTAAACGTATGATATAGATTCAAGTATAGAACTGCACCAGCTACACAAAATCCATCTTTGGCTGCTCCATCACAAAAGCCTATGGCTCCATAGAATTGATGAATTAAATTGGGAATTCTTTGATATTTTTTAGAAATCTCATCTACACGGAGCTCTTTGATCAACTTTATGATACTATGACAAATAATATCATGATCTAGTAACTGATTTTCAAAGATACATAAATTCTGAACATACCAAATTCTCTAGGACATGATAGCTAGAATATAAATTTGTCTCTTGCATTTTTTGTGCCACTGATAGCAATTCCAATCAAATGTAATGTGGTCCCATTTCTGATCAATATCTAATGCAGAGAGAATTTTTCCCCAAATAATAGAAGTCTAGCTGCAATTGACCAATATGTGGTGTCTGGTCTTCGAATCCATTTTGCAAAAGTAACAAATTCCGAAACCATGCCATCCCTTTCTGAAAAAATTACCCCAAGTTTTAAACAATTATATAAAGAAAACCACATGAGACATTTTACTTTCATCGGGATATTCCATTTCCATAACCCAATAAGCCACCAGTTTTCCACAACAGTGCAATTATCTCGGACAAGAGCAAGGTGGGCATACTTTCTTGTAATAGCACCGAAAACAGATTTTGATAGCCAAGTAATAGTATCCTCTTCCTCATTCAATCTGCATCCTGAGTAATTTAATATGGCGATATATTTCTCCCATTCAATTTCCAGGTCTCCACTTATACCTAAATCCTTTGCATTATACCAGTAGAAGGTTCTTGAATTAATTCCTTTATGTTTTATGATCTTGTTGAGAGTATTATATCCAATATCTACCAGGTATTCAATAATATCTAAGGAGAGATTAAAATCTCCATCTAGTACATGGATGGGATCGATTCCCACCATCACCTCATTCACATTACCAACCTTCCATGATAAATCTTTCCCAAAGCACTGATATAATTTGAGGAAGCCTTTACACATAGGTGAGGCATTATTATAAAATTTATTTGGGTCCCAAATCCACAATATGAGATTTTGTTTTATATATTCACACCTTCCTAGAGAAGACTAGAGGTTTTTTCCAAAGATTCTCCTCCAAAAACTCTTGAGCCTTAGAGCATAATTGAACCATAGAATATTTTTTATCCCCCAACCTCCCCACTCCTTGGGTAAGGACAATTTCTCCCAACTCGCCATAATCAGTTTTCCTTTGTCCTTGCCTCCAGTCCAAAGAAAATAAAAAATAATTTTCCTCAAGGAATTAATGAGATATTTGGGAACCTGAAGCAAAGAAAACCAATACAATGGAATGCCACAAAGTACTTCCTTGACCAATGTACATCTACTTCCAATATAAAGCATTCTGTGAGTCCAATGAATAAATTTTCTTTCCATTCTTTCAACCAAGCACCTCCAGTCTTAAGTTTTGTAGTTGTTAGGATTTAAAATTAGCCTAAATATTGGATCCCATCCACCAAGGAGTAGAATTTATATGGGAAAAATGAAGTGATGTTATTCAATATGCCCTCCTCCAATTTATGTTGGAAAAACAAGATTTCTTTAACTCACTTTCATACCTGAAGTATTATAAAAAATAGTGATAATTTCAAGAAACTTTTCCCATTCCTCCTTCGAATTGGAACCAAAGATCAAAACATCGTCTACAAATAACAAATGAGTAATACATATTTCAGAAGAAATTTTTACCCCTTTTACTTTACCTTCATATTTTTCTTGTATAATCAATCTGCTTAACCTTTCAATATTTAACAGAAAGAGGAGGAGTGATAAAGGACAACGCTGCCTAATACCCATGGAGCTTCTAAAAAATCCGGAATGAGCCCCATTAACCAGGACTGCAAAATGAGCCAAAGAGACAAAAGAAAGGATCTAGTTGATAACAAGAAGATGAAGGCCAATCTAAATAAGAATTAGTCTTGAGTAGTTCCAGTCCACTCTACCAAAATCCTTTTCCAAATCCATCTTTAGGAGCAAACCACTTTGGTTTTTCTGCTTTATGGAATATATGGATTCTTGAATTATCCAAATAGCAACCAGGATTTTTTTGTCATTAAGAAAACCAAATTGCATAGGGGACATAAGTTTGGACAAGAACGATTTGATCCAATTAGTAATAATCTTGGAGATCAATTTGTAAACCAAGTTGCATAGAACATTTGGCCTAAACTATCAGAGATTGCTTGGCTTATTACATTTCGGGATCATAGTTAGGAAGGTAGAGTTATTTGAACCTGATACACAACCTTCAATTCTAGAGAACTCCACCATCTTTAACAGATCAATACCCATAATATCAAATAAATGAGTAAACAGTTCCATAGTCCAATCGTCAGGGCCAAGGCTTTTCTCTCGTGAAAAGGATTTTAAATTTTTCTCAACCTCCTCCAAAGTGACCGGAGAGCCAATCTTAATACATTCCTCTTCATTAAAAAACTTTGGAAAGTATTTAATAGTAGCAAGCTAATCCAACAAGGAACTCTGTCTTGGATCTTTATTGACATCAAAGAAATATTCTTTGGCCATCTTCTGAAGATCACTTTGACCTTTAACTAAAAACCCATCCTCATTCATAAGCTCCCAAATTGAATTTATGTTTCTTCCATGTGAAGCAAATGAGTGAAAAAAATGAGTGTTATTATCACCAAGGTTTATCCAGAGCACTCTACTTTTCAATCTCCATTCCATTTCTTTTTGTTTTAACAATCGATCCTTCTTATCTTAATTCGTAATCTTTTATCACCCTTATATCATCTTCTGAGAGGGACCAGTCTGCATTTCTAATTCTGATCAATTTGATGTGTTCATGTAATATCAAAAACTCAGCCTCATCTTTAGATTTTTTCTCCTTGATCCACTGGGAAACCATACCTTTTAGCTTTTTCATTTTTGCACCCAATGTATCCATCGGATTTAAACCTTCAGAATCTATCCAGCTTAACCAAGAGTTTCTGACAAAGGCACAAAATTCTTGGTCGGAAATCCAAGAGGAATTAAATTAGTTTAGATTTGGAATGCTTCCATCAAATTGAAATAGAATTGGCCTGTGGTCCGAGATTTTTGTATCAACAAACCAAGTTCTAAATCTTTGAAAAGTTTGTAAAAAATATGCCTTTGTATGAAATCTGTCCAATCCCTTATGAATTCTTTCAACCCCACAGAGCCCATTGTCCATGTCGGCTCTAGAATAGTGGAAGCAATATCAACCAGCTCGAACTTGGAAAGAAAGTTCGAAAAATAACCAGCTAGACCATCTAATTTAGCAGATGAACCCCAAATTTCTGCAGAAGATATAGTAAAATTTAGGTCACCTGCAAGAAGAATATTCTTCAAGTTCGATAGTCCTAAATGTTACAAGGATTGCCAGAAAAGCCTCCATTTCCTTATAAGGCCCATAAATATTTAAGATAGAGACATCAAGGTCCAAATTATAAATTCTACCAGTCATTAGGATCCCCCAAGGACTCTTAAAAGTCCTGAAAGACATAGCTTTTGGGTTCTAGTAAGAAACCAAGCCACTCGATAGGGCTTTGTCACTAATTGCAGAGATTTCCCAATTTGGGAGGATTTTTGCAATTGTCTCAATTGCATCCAAATCAACACACATAGTTTCCTGAAGTAGCATAATCTCAGGGTTAGTATCCTTTAGGAGTTTCGATAAAGCCCTAACCCGTGCAGGTTTACCCAACCCACAAATGTTTAAGGACAAGATAGACATTAAGTCAAAGAGTCAATGGGGTGTTGTGCTCTAAGAACCTGAGAAGAAGGACATGTCATAGTACCATTAAAACCTGCATCAACACCCTCCATCCAAGAAAGGATAGGTACATACACACGAGATGACTCACCCTTATTCAGCAAATTTAAGTTTTTCTTCCATTTTGTTTTGTTTTTTCCAGATAGTCACATTTTCCAAGCGATTTGAGTTTACCAGAGGGTTGGAAGAAGGATTTTTTGAGTAAATTTGTAGGGGAGAGGTAAAATTTTGAGCCTTTGGTGACAAAAACCCACATTCTTTAAGGATGATTGTATCATGGTTCGTATCTTGTGGGGGGGGAATAACAGAAAGGGTAGCAGGAACATTTATAGTGGAAGAAGAAGGAAGAGGGTTCTCGGTAAGAAAGGCCTCCTCCCCAATCAAGCCAATCTTACAATTTTTCTCATGTGGATGAGAAACATGATATTTTTCTATAAATCCCTCACCCAGGCTAATTAAAAAAGGGGAACTACCATCCTACTTCAAATCCCTACCCAAAACAGTGTCGCCGACAGATACAAGAGTCTGAAAATCAAGATTTTTTCTAATAAACCCTCCATCGGAGTTTTAGAAAACAAGAGGATTATTAGGGTTCAATCCACAACAAAGAGGCTCATCCATTACAGAAGGTCTTTTAACAAATGATAATTCTACTTATCCTAAAGAAATCCTTCTATCTAAATCTTTCTCTACCGAAAGATAGAAGTCCAGTTCTTTTTTTCTCACATCAATATATTGAGTGGGAGAGTAAGAAGAGTTAGGAAAAAGCTTACCCAAATAAAAAATATCCTTATGGTTTGTGGAGTTGTAGAATTTTGAACGAGCAATTGTCAAAGCAGCCATAGCATGTTCTGAGTTCGAGCTTTCTGAGCATAAGGAGGAATCCACACGTAGTGCAGGACAATAATATAGGATCTTAACTGAGAGAACAACATGTACAGCATATCTACAGCATATCAATCATGGAAACAATAATGCAAGTACACAAGGGACACAGAGTTTCACCAGGGAAAACCAAGAAGGTGAAAAACCCCGCAACTTCCTCAGATATGGATAGAGCAATGATACAACCCAAGCATAAGAGATAGTCTTCTCCTAGTAGCAGCTTCTCCTCCTCCACTAGTGTGACACTCTCCAATGAGTGTGAGAGAATAATGGAATGATAAAATAGACTGCATCCCGCACTCTATTTATACTTGACTTGACTTGCCTAATAAACTTTACTAGGTCTGCCTCAACTTAACCACATAACATAAAGTTGAAACGGTCGACCCCACTAGGGTGGTCTAATAACCCTTTAACCCAAATGACTTATACAGGGTCGACCTCATCAAGGTGGTCTAATAACCCATCAAGTATAAGTTACCACACTTACAATATAAATGACGACACTTCCATATAGAGGAATAATAACATCTCTATAGGAATACAAACACTTCTGTATAGAGGGATAATAACATCTCTATAGGAATACAATATACTTATATGAAACACATTCTGAATTTACATATACATCAATACTCCCTCTTAAGTAGGAAGGTATTTCTCGACATAGGTATTCTAGCACAAGTCTTCTTCTCTGGAGCAACGGCACTGGATCATCGTCATCGCCATAGCTGTTGCTATCTCAATCAATCTTCAATCTACTCCTCATAGGAATTTCTACAGATCCAGCCCTTTTTCATGCTAGATGTAGGCCCACCACCTGCAGGTCTTCATCATCACTGGCCATACTGTGGAATCCTCAGGACTTATTATGTGCGTCACAAAACCTCGCAAGAGCATCCAGGTTGTTACAAGCACATGACTCTACCTGTTGGATCTCCCAAGGCTATATTATATGTGTCTGTCACAAAATCTTAAAAGAGTGTCTTGACTTGCAAGAACTCTAAAGAGCATCCAAGTCCTTTTACATGACTAGCACAACCTGTCTGGATCTCCAGGGCATATTACATGTGACCCCGACCACAAGACCTTTAAAGAGTGTTTTGACTTAATAAGAACTTTAAAGAGCATCCGAGGCCTTTTATGTGACTAGCACAACCTGTCTGTATCTCTAGGATGGATTACATGTGATCATGGAAAAACCTCGAAAGAGCATCCCAGGACTGATTACGAGCACACAGCTCAACCTATCGGATCTCCCAGGGCCATATTATATGCCATAGGACAAAACCTCGAAAGAGAATCTGCTAGATATCCCAGGGCCAGATTACATGCCATAGGAAAGACCTCGAAAGACTATCTGCAAATCTCCCAAGGCGGAATTATATGTCCTCCTAAAGAAAAACCTCGAAAGAGCATTTTCCAGATATTCTAGGGCCACATTACATTCCATAGGAAAAACCTCGAAAGACTATCTGCAAACCTACCAGGGATGGATTATATGCTTATCTGCACAACCTGTTCCACAGCCACAGAGTATCAACCTGATACTCACCATACATCATCTTAATGGTACACATCATATAATCAGCCTGATCATCATCATAGCATCAACCTGATGCATATCATCCAGGGCATCGTCCTGATACTCATCATACATGATCATCCTGATCATCATCACTACATCGTCCTGATGGATGTCATCTGGAGAAACATCCTCAAGCTCATCATCCATGATCATCCTGATCATAAAATGCATCCACCTGATGCATACACAGTATCTACCTAATACATATCATCATACACAATCTACCTAATCATACAATGTATCATACATGATCTACCTGATCATACAATGTATCCACCTAATACATATACAAATACATGATCCAACTGATCATATCAATCATAAAACATGATACATATACATATACATAATCAAACTGATCATATCCAGCATCCAAGATGATGCATATATATACATATCGAACTGATCATATCCAGCATCCAACATGATGCATATACATATACATGATCCAACTGATCATATCCAACATCCAACATGATGCATATACATATACAGTAATTGGAGTATCGTCCTGATGCTAATTATCTAGAGCTTACATCCACAGCCATGGGAAGGATCCTCCTCTCACCATACTTGGAATGGCTCCTGCAAATGTGTCCATCACTTCTTCCTCAAAGTGTCATCAATCTGAAGAACACCAAGCCTCTCTCTGAAGTACTCGAACTTCACTCTAGCTTATGGCTTCGCCAGCACATCTGCAATATGCTCATTTGTCGCAACATACAGGAGCTTCACTGCTCCTCTCTACACCATATCCCTGATATAGTGATATTTGATCTCTATGTGTTTTGACCTGTCGTGGAACACTCGGTTCTCAGACAGTTTCACACAACTCTCATTGTCACAAAAGATACCAGTAGCATCCAATGGGAGATCAAATAACTCAGATAGTAGCTTCCAGAGCCATACTGCCTCACAACTAGATGAACAAGCTGCATGATACTCTACTTCGACTGTACTCAGTGCTACGCAGTATTGCATCCTGCTAAACCAAGAGATCACACCTGATCCCATACTGAACCAGCACCCAGATGTGCTCTTCCTATCTGGAGCACTGCCTGCCCAGTCTGAATCAACATAACCCTGCAAGTTAAACTTTTGATTCGCATCATACTTGAGCCCATAATCAATTGTACCCTTCAGGTAACTTAGAATATCCTTTACAGCAACCAGGTGAACACTTATGGGATCCGTCAGGAACTGGCTCAATGTGTTCAACACAAAGCAAATATCTGTTCTAGTGTTTGTCAGGTACATCAAGGACCCAATCATTTGACGATACACAGTGAGATCAACCAGATCAGATGAAGCATCACACAGAAGCTTCATGTTTGATGCCATAAGTGTGGCCATGGCCTTGCAGTCCATCATCCTGAACCTCTTCAGGATCTCTACTGCATACTTCCCTTGTCCAAGGAAGATTCCATCTGCACTCTGACACACCTCCATGCCTAGAAAGTAGTGCATCATCTCCAAGTTCTTCATCTCGAACTTGGCAACAAGCTTCCGCTGCATGTCGGCAATCAATCTATCCTCACCTGTAACAAATAGGTCATCCACATACAAAAGTAGTATGATTGGATTTCCTTCCTCAACCTTGTAGTAAAGGTTGGAATCCGCTTTACTCTTGGTAAAGCCCAAATTGGATAGAAAGTTGTCTATCCTACCATACCAAGTTCTAGGAGCTTGCTTCAAGCCATACAAGGCTTTCTTCAACCTACACACATATGACTTCTTGTCATGTGTGTCAAAACCAAGTGGCTGCTCCACATACACTTCCTCTTCAACTACACCATTTCAAGAAGGCTGTCCTGAAATCCATTTGGTGTATCTTCTACTTCATCATTGCAGCCAGATCAAGTACTGATCTAATGGAAGTGTACCTGGCTACAGATGCAAATAATCATCCATGAGCTACAAACCTTGCTTTGTATTTTTCTATGCAACCATCTGCAACATGCTTGATCTTATAGATCCACATGGAAGTCACGACCAACTTCCCTTCTAGTCTTGGAACCACATCCCAAACATCATTCTTCATGATCGATGGATCATGACATTCTTCTATTACTGTATCCCAAATCCTGGGAACTTTAGTTTCTCCAATAGACAGCTTTGTTTCTGAACAAATGTTGCAGTCCTTCTTTTGTAGGTGATGGTGTATGATATTTCCTATAAAACAAGTTAAATTGCATGATTAGAAACATCTCATAATTTTCAGAACAAATTCTTATACATAAATAAATATGTCATACAGTCATGCAATTATTTAAGCCAATGCTTCAATACAACATTTATCCATATCCCGTGACTTTCTAGATGTCTTCCAATCTCTACCAGAACATTGTTAAGAGTGTGCTCAACTCCCAACATGTCAGCAAAGAGGTTTCATTCTAGATAAGTAAAAATGGAATGTTGTACAGTGCCATAGGCCACTTACCCATCACATGCATATTAGTAGTATAATGTTCATTAATGCAATTATTCTAATATGCATAATACACACCCTAAGTCCCATAACATAAGCATATACATCAATGAATATTATTTAAACAAACAAATATGCAAGAAATGACAATTCAAATACTTATCTTTGTTTGGTTGTAGGGTGGACTCCCTCTCAGTCTTTGCTTCCTCTCTGCAACTCAATTCTAATGTGGATTGTTAGAAGTGTCAACTCCCTCTGAATATATGCATCCTTGCAGAAACTACTGGAGTGTACTCCCTCTTGATCTTTGCTTCCTAGATTATCTGTCCTTGAACTTATAGCCATCCTCGATCACTATGCATGCTTACTGGTATCATTATTGTGTTATCCTCGAGATCTCATAATCATACATTCATTAGTATGATTGTAATACTATCAAAATACAATAATCTTAAACATGTATAGTCATTATCATTTCAAACACAGATAATAAGCATTAATATTCAAGGTTTATATATAGTACTCTTTTGGTTAGTCATATCATCAATTAAAGCAAGAAACATAATATGCATACATCCATGATTATTCAAACCTATAACATCGTGAATAATCATAATCAATCATGCCAAGTATACTTATATAAGAGATCCTAACACAAGGTAGGATTCTAGCTTGATATAGGAAAAACATACCTGGATTAGCATGTTAGCTAGTTATGTCTAACATACCCACATGAGGTCTTCTTGTTCTCTTCAATGACTTGTGCTAGTAACATGCATGTCTCATAAGTTAACCATTATAGAACCATGTTATACATACCTCGTAACTAGATCTTCTATGTGGTCGATGACAATGGATGAATCTTTGTCTTCATGTCACCATGGTCATATGTTCTTGAACTATAACATGATTTGTCTTTCTTGGTGTACCTTTGATGTTAGCGAACAACATCAAACTCATACATCACAATGCATTACTACAATTATAAATGTCAAAACCATAATAACTGAATATCTTCTATCATGCATTCATTATTTTATTAAGCTGATATGATAAGTCTAAAATTAATCAAGATTGTACTAACCGTAATAATATGAAGACAAACATATCATAAATTTAATCATGAACAGAATTCGAAACATACCTAGATAAGTCATACCTATCGAGATTGCTTGTAATATTCTTATGTAAGGCCTTAGCCTCATCTTCCTCTGAAACTGGAACTTCTTCACTTATGCAGGTGACCAATCCATTCTTTTCTAGGATTAACCCAATCCACTTGATTTGTAGAAACTGGATCTCGAACTGGATTAGGGTTTGTCGGAGAAATCCTAAAAATTCAAACTTGAAATTTCAAACTTCTGAAATGATAGAAAGATGCGCCTTGATGAGCTGATCAACCTGGTATACTCAGAATTTCAAATCTGCAAAGTTTCACCCCTCCAAATTGCCTTTTAGATTTCTGGATTCACAAGGGAGGACCCTGAATTAGGGTTTGAGTTTCCCGGAGCTTCACCCAACCAAAAGGTTTGATCCAAAGCTCTAAACTTCGATTTTCTTGAAGAGCTTCCAGCCGTGGTCACAGAATTCAAAAATTCCAACTTTTGTAGAAGCCCTAATTTTCCACCTTTCTAATCAAAGTCTCGAACTAGGGTTTGATCAAGCTCGATCTTCTTCCCAACCAAAAAATTTGACCTTGATGTCTAAATTTCGATTTGGATGAGTAGCATCTAGCCGTGGTCTGCGATTACAAAAATTCCAACTTTCTCTAAAACCCTAAATTCTCGAAGCCATGAATGAAGGTGCTCAAAATCCAATTTTGTTTTGACATAAATATGCACCTGAATGTTTCTAGTGCAACTCCAAAATTTCAGATCTACAGGATCTGAACATTTTTCATGTTGTAGCCTGACCTGTTATCTTTCCAACCCAATAGGTCTGACCTAAAATGGATTCTCTGAGAGAGAGTTATGCCAAGTGTCGCAACGTGACCTGTTTATGGGATAAAACAGGAGAGCGAACTTGTATGGAGTGACACGTGTCACTGGTTCACTTTCAGCCTTTGAACCTTCGGCCTGTGAAAGTACATTACATTCTCTACCTGCCACTTTTTACGAAATTTCATTTGGAGCTTCCTAGCTGATGTTGTGACCTTTTTTCCTAGGTCACTTGTTTATGACTTAGATCTGGAAGAGGCAGAAACCCTAGATTGTATAAATCATAAACCACAAAGTACAAGGAATTAGAAGTTGTGCTTCTGAAACAAAGTTCATTGGGATCTTATATTCGACCTATAAACTTTTTAGATCCTAAACCTTCGTCAAAATGGATTTATAGAGAAAGTTCCATGATGACTGGTTTTTGCTATATCAAGCCCTAGCTTCACAAGTGCAACAAGTGTCATACATGCCATACCATGCCTTCTTTCAAGCTAGCTCTGATACCATGTTAGTTTTTCATAATTTTCTTCAATCTGATCTAGGATATTAATTGAGAGAACAAATTGTACAACATATCTACAGCATATCAATCATGGACACAATAATGCAAGCACACAAGAGACATAGACTTTCACTGGAGAAAACCAAGAAGCTGAAAAACCCCGCAACTTCCGAGCAATGCTACAACCCAAGCATAAGAGATAGTCTTCTCCTAGTAGCAGCTTCTCCTCCTCCACTAGTGTGCCACTCTCCAATGAGTGTGTGAGATAATAATGGAATGATCAAATAGAGTGCCTCCCGCACTCTATTTATACTTGACTTGACTTGTTTCATAACCTTTACCAGGTCAGCCTCAACTTAACCACATAACATAAGCTGACATGGCCGACCCCACTAGGGTGGTCTAATAACCCTTTAACCCACATGACTTATACAGGGCCGACCCCATCAAGGTGGTCTAATAACCCATCAAGTATAAGTCACCACACTTACAATATAAATGATGACACTTCTGTATAGAGGAATAATAACATCTCTATAGGAATACAAACACTTCCGTATAGAGGGATAATAACATCTCTATAGGAATACAATATACATATATGAAATACATTCCAAAGTTACATATTCATTAACAAATGAACCTTACTGTGTCCTACATGGTGGCAAATATAACATCTAAAATGGATTTTGAAGTAATCAAGGCGTTGACACAAAATCCTGGAGCCCTAGAGAATTTCCACTTCTGCAGGTAACCTTCAAAGACATTCTCTATCCATAACTCCTGAGGGAGCCCATGCATAAGCATCTAGACATGTCTAACAAGTGTGTCTCTCCTTTTTCGAATTGAAGCCAAGGTACCAACGTTTCAAATATAGGGACCTCTCCTTTAAAATCCATACGGTGTTAAGGGTTCATTAACAAATGAACCTTACTGTGTCCTACATGGTGGCAAATATAACATCTAAAATGGATTTTGAAGTAATCAAGGCGTTGACACAAAATCCTGGAGCCCTAGAGAATTTCCACTTCTGCAGGTAACCTTCAAAGACATTCTCTATCCATAACTCCTGAGGGAGCCCATGCATAAGCATCCAGACATGTCTAACAAGTGTGTCTCTCCTTTTTCGAATTGAAGCCAAGGTACCAACGTTTCAAATATAGGGACCTCTCCTTTAAAATCCATACGGTGTTAAGGGTGTTATCAATAAACCTTTCATCCGGAAAAGTAAAAATAATCCAGCCACATAGCCAATAAGCTCATTCTATGAACAATACCACACAAAGGAGCCCAAAATTTGTTAACCCACTCATGTATCTCCACTTTGTTGCATTTTGCAAATTCGGACGAGAGCCCTCTTTTACAGCATCTCAACTCGGTCGAGGTTTACATTATCTACGAGCACGTAAAGTTGAAGACCTTCACACATTTTAATAGATTTGGTATTACTTCGAATTCTTGTTTGATTGCACGATAACTTTTTGGAACACTTCCCTAAGCCATAATTTGAAACAGGAGGAAGTGGGTCTTTTGCCAAATACAACGCACGGGTAGGGTTTTGTGACATGGTTGCGCTGTTACCGGAGACCGGTACCATCAGTCAAAAAATGCATTCCCGTACCCGTACCCGTCCACTACCGAATACCCTCGCAACTTAGGGTTTTGGATTTCTTCTTCTCTTTTTTTTCCTTATTATTTTTAAATCTTTTATCCTTTGTTTTATTATGTATTTATGGCTTTCAAAGTGTCCCTAAGGTTGCTTTTCATTTTTAATATTAATTTTATTTTTTTTAGTTTTCCCTTAAGTTTTTAGGTACTTAGCCAACATGTATAGGCTTTTTAGTTTTGTCTACTCAACTAATAGAAAATGTGGCTCTTACTTGACTTTTCTCTTTTATCTTAATGATTGATCTCGTTGAGAATTTGAAAATACAAAATGATCATTATGAACTCTCCAAAAATTTATTTATAAATACACAGTTTAGGAATTACAATAATAAAGAAAAATAAGATGTAAAAAAATTATAAAGCAAGTCTCATTTGTATACAAGGCTGGCTAACTCGTACTAATTTTATACAATAACCTCCCTTTAAATATGACATGAAGTTTTGATTAACTTATACTATAGACTATATTTTCCAATTTCCATTTAAACAATGTCATATATATTGTGTGTTGTTGCAAGTTTGTTTTCAAATGTCCTATATGACCATGATCTATGATTTCCAATATCAAAATCTTCATTGTCTTCTATTGATAGAACACCTAGTTATGAATGTCAACGAATAAAACAAGATTTGAGCCTTGCAAACCTTAGGAGATAGGTACCACAACTATAATTCACTTCTAGCAATCCAAGAGAGTTTACAGTTTGTAAATAAGAGTTCCAATTTTCATTTTATGTCTAGTTGCAAGTTGCATGGTGAACTCATTCAAGGACTCTTGACAAATATGTCTAGGGGCATAAAAACATAACCAAGTAGCAATTTTTAGTACTGTAAGTTGCTACAAGGTTTTTTGGGGAAGGACTACTTGGACATACTATACACATTCTCTTAGAGTAGGATTTACTTTCAACTTTAAATTTTTTTCTATAATGAAAATAATAAGGTCATCATTATAGTTGCAAAAAAATTAGACATTGTAACTATTTGACAATTGTAAATTTTATTTGTTTAACATTCCAACAAAAATATAGTTTAATGATGAAAAGTACTTATTATTTTATATGGGGTGAAAATTGCAGCACAACATTTGAGCATTCTTGGTCAACTTCGTGATATCTAAAAAAAATTGGTTCAAAAATACCAGACATTCTTGCATATTATAGAATAAACGATATAATTAACAAATATTGAAGCTAGGATTCTGTATGCTGATGATCTTCACGTTTTCAATTATTTCTTTTGAAAATATATAAATTTCTTGTTAAACATTTTGATAATGATAAGCCATGATTAGATACTTGTTTAAATGAGCATACCAATGTTTAACACATAGTGTGGTTTTCAATCAGAAGAGATAAGCTTCCTTGCAAACTCAGTTTACGATCAATTGCAAAAACCATGCAAACATAATTGCTCATTATCTTTTTGCAATGCGTAGGAAAAAAACATTGCCAAAGCACCGATTATGCCACTGCAAAATGCAATTTTGAATATGGCTGGCATTTTTCGGTGTTCAAATACAAAGCAAGGGTTTATCACTTGCCCTCAAGATGATTGCGAGCTCTTTGGGCAATGAACCCCAGCAAATTTGTCAAAATGCTAGCAAACTTTCAAGAGTGGAATCTATATCAAGGACAAGTATAAATGTCCTTGATGATGAATCCGACGAATGCTTTTTGGACTTGGCAGCATTTCCCAAGGGTAGAAAGTTCAATGTAAATTCACTCTTGCATATTTGCATATACATTTGTAGGAGAGAAAGGCAGGAAGCTTTTGTGATCTTGCTTTCAATGCGTTTGTTTATCACCCATGGAATGTAACTGAACTAGTTAGTGATCAAAATACTTTGAATTTATATTAATATTCAACCAGCTCTGCCATATTTCTAATTACCCTGTGAGTTATTTCCTCATCTGAGCATTATGTTTTTCTGTCGACTTTTTCTTTGCTTAGTGTCATCCATTTTGTTAAAAGCACATGGCTTCAATTCAAACCCTTCATATTGCACTTAGTTGTTTCCTGCCTTTAGTGCTCACAGCTTGTGTTTGCAACAAAAAAATATATCCCATGCAAGTTGCATACACTAAAGTCTCGGTGATCCTCCAACTAATTCCGACAAGCTGTTTTCCTGCAAATGTCGAGTCGCAATGACCCCATACTTGACTGTTTTCTTTTGTATTTACTAATTACATTTATTGTCTCTCCAATTCCACTAAAAATAATCCACATCTGCAGCGATCACAGACATTGCCCATGGTATTCCAATATTATTATCTTACCAGTGTTGCAGATTTTGCTACAGCGCAGCCTCCCTCAACCTTTGAAGTAGAGTGCATATGCTATGGCTCCAACAGATCTATGCCTGTAGTTTTTGTTGTTTTTGTTGAAGACATTGTGTCTTCCTTGCCTTTTGTACTAAACGCACTAGTTCATGGTCTTTGAAACAAAATGCTTGTCGCATAGAAAAAATATTATTTTCATGTTCTATAATACAATGTAGGTATGTTATAAAGAAAACAATTGTTCACACATCTAATATAAATGCAAGTATGTAATAGGTATACGATTACAATTTTCTATTCAAGTTCCAAAATTATTCTCTCTCTTTTTTATCATGCAAAAGAACTACCTCTTTCTTTTTTTCTACATTGCATTTTATATACCCATTTAAATTAAAAATTATTTACTACCTTACTTGACTACTTTTTTATGCAACTCACATAAACAGAAGAAAAGAAAAATCCTTTTGCCAAAAAAATCGCTTTTATCAATTAATGACAATTTCATATACACTTGACAATGCCCCCACTAGCAATGTCGGGACATCGCCACTTTGTGGCTCTTGTTACATTTCTTGCAAAGCTATTTTCATTTTTTATCGACAATGTTTTTAATTATTAGTTTTTTGGGATTTCTTAAAATATTGATTTATTATTGATAAATTATGAATTTATTATTTTTTAAAACAAATTAATAATTATTAGTTTTTTGGATTTTCTTAAAATATTGATTTATTATGAGTTTATAATTTTTTAAGACAAATTAATAGAAAACAATGTTTTAAGGTTATACCACATTGATTAACAAAAATATTTAATTAATTTGAACAGAAAAATAAATAAATCATTTTTTAAACTAATTCTTAATTAATTTAAATAAAAAATTAAATATTTCCAACAACTTGAATAATGTCGGCTTGAAGAAACCTATATCATCGCTTCAATTTGACTGGTATTGTATTTAATTATGTCTTCACTAGTGATTATGCCTTGTCTTACTTGTATTTTCGCACTATCGATTTTCTTATTCTGTGACGCTTCAAGTGGAATTTCGGCCAGCACATTCCTGAAAAAAACTTCGTTTTTCTTATTCTGTGACGTTTCAAGTGGAATTTCCAGCACATTGCAGAAAAAAACTTGATTGAATTTGGGACATATGGCTACGAGTTCATCATCTTTTGACTACGCCTCCAGTTCTACCGAAGAAACATATTCGTCAGATGAAATCTCAATAGCAGGAGATCAAAGGACTGTACAACAAGAAAGCTCTTCTTGCATGCAGGACCGGCTTAGTGATTCGCAGGATGGCAAGGGCAAGGGCCAGGGGATAATTAGTGGAGCAGGTCACTTTGATGAACTAACTGGTGGAAACGTTGCTAATCCAAAGATTGTAGAAGCAGATAGCTCTCATATGGAAGGCATCAATAATACTGAAATCAGAATGGGGATACATGGAAGTCTGAGTGAGGCAGAAAGGGCAACGGATCTTGTATGTGGTTGCTGTTTTTGGGACTTTCAATTAGAATATATTGTACAGTGCGCGAATGGGCATCTATTGTGTTTTAAATGTCTAAGGAAGCGGGTAAAAACAATCATATATGGAGGTTTCAAAGCAGATGCCTCTCTAAAGTGTCTGGATATTGGTGGCTGCAAGGAGTCAGTACCTTTGTCAGAGATTCGGAGAGCTCTACCAAACAATATCATTGAAAAATATGAATATCGCGAGGCCCAACAATCTATAGTTGAAGCTAAAGTTGAAGGTTTGGTTTATTGCCCATTCTGTAACATTCCATATGAAGTAGACAAGTGTCTACAAGTTTTGGAGTGTCCAAACACAGAGTGTCTGCTGGCCTCTTGTATCCAATGCAAGAAGCCGAGTCACTTACCATTACTGTGCGAAGAGGTTCAGAAAATGCCTGACCGTCTTCGTGCGGAGGTTGAAGAGAGAATGACAAAAGCTGTGATAAGAGAATGCAACATTTGCCACACAGAGTTAATCAAGACGAGTGGGTGCAATAAGGTGACTTGTAGATGTGGCAACTCAATGTGTTACGTTTGCAGACAGACAATTTTGAGGTATGATCATTTTTGTGATTGTAGAGCAGATCGTAGAGAAGAACCAGGGAAACCTTGTCAAATATGCAACAGGTGCTTTGCGGAGGAGGACTTAGAAGAAGATAAGGAGGCGCTGGATGCTAAGGAGGCGATGGATGCTAAGGAGGAAGCTTTGAAAGAATTGGCAGAGAAGGAACTTGTGTTGCTTGATATGGAAATTGGACCTGCCTTCAAAAAGAGAAGACTCGATGGAGAATTCATCGATGGTGAGGATGAGCATAATGCAAACAAGTAATTACAAGTTCAGTCGTCAACAACAAGAACAACAACAACGAGGAGAGGAACAAGAACAAGCAAGTGGTGTTCCTTAAGTAATTAACAACAACTATATTAATAATATTAATGCTGTGAGAACAACTTTATTATATATAACCAAAATAAAAACATTTTTATTAATTTGTTTTCATATTTTTATTAGCAAAAACCATATTATTAATATTAATATATTGAGATCAACTTTTTCATATATAACAAAAACATTTATATTAATCTGTTTTTTCAGATTCTTATTAGCAATAACCACATTAATAATATTAATGTGTTTAAATCAACTTTATTATATATAACAAAAACATTTATATTAATCTGTTTTGTTTTCACACATAAAAATAAATTTCTCCAAACTTTGCTCTATTCATACTTTCAATTTTTAAATGTTTTAGAATGAATATTTTTTTCTAAATTAACTTCTGTATTTATTTTTCTCTATAATACTATATTTTTAAGAACATATTACAAAAAGTAGAACTGCCAACACTCTCATGAAATTAAGTAATTGTTATTTCTTAATAATATGTAATTGTCTTTTATTTCTTGTTTTATTATTGTATTTGTTATTAATTTTCCATCAATTAAGCTTTGATTAGGTTTTGGCTAAGTTGCGAGGGTACCCATACTGGGGTAGGGCTGCGTACTTAATTCTTTGAATATTTTCTCTTTCATTTTCACGGTTCAGTTTTCTATTTCATATTTATTATTAATAATTATAATTTATATTTATATTAGTTGGCATTTGCTGTTATTATGTTAGTTAATAATTATATGAATATTAATTAATAAATTAAAAAAAAACAAGTCTATGCATCTACGTAATTATTTAATTAATCATTAATTTAAAATAATAATTAATATGAAATCTATGCACCTAGGTCATAATCATTAATCTCAAACTATTAACTAATAGAGATTTTAAATTTAATAGTTTTTAATTAATAGATTTCAGAGATTTCAGATTTACTATTTCTACAAAGTGGTGAATCATTTTGACTAGATTTAGGAATTAAAAATTTACTAAATTTTTGAATTCACATTGAACACTACAAGTAGGAGGAGTTAAACTCACCTTATTTTGTATTAATATTCTATATATATAAAGAAGAAGAGTGTATTCAATGCATATGAGCTGCATATCATCGTTCTGGTAGTTGGAAGTGAAATGTCTGTCTGCTTTGTTCCACAACAAAAATCAAAATGAGTATCAGTTGAAGTTGAAGCACAGTGGGTAACAGTATTGGTGCAAGTTACAGACATATTGGTAATATTTCTAGTATACTCAACTATCGGTCCGGTATGACCCTAGGATAAAAATCTGTATCTATAATATAGTGGATCCTAATCTGATGAGAGACGAGCATCAACACCCAATTACCCACTGATTCTAAACGTACATAACCCAAAATGGCCCTGCAACTACCTGGCAACCCTTCAATCTATTAATGAAAAGTGCCCTGAGCTGACCCGAGAGATAAATTCTACAATTCCTTAAGTGTGTCAATGCAAAGTCCCCATCTTTAGAACCATGAAGAGAGCAACCTTTGGATCACAAAGCAAGCAACCATGTTGCAAAGTACAAAGACAGCAACCATGTTGCAAAGAGTGATTTGAACTTAGGTGGGGAGTATAACAACTTTAACACCCAAAGACAGTTATATGCCCCTTTTCTCGTGATTAAATTTTATTTTGAATATAAGTATTAATAGTTACTACGTAGTTGATAGTTTCAGATTAATAGATTTCTGAAATCTCTGTTAGTTAATAGCTTCAAATTAATTAACTAATAGAGATTTCAGATTAAACTATTAACTAACTATTAACTTTGTAGAATTAGAAACTATCCACCTACGTAATAATCATTAATCCTAAATCTCTGAGATTTTATTTTTAATTTTTAATTTTTTAGACATATGTCATATATCATGCTATTATGTTAATGATTCAGATCAATATCAATATCATATATGTAATTTGAATTAATGTGCAAACGACAATACCAATGTCAAATGTGTGTTACTTGTTGAAAACTTATTATAATTATTAGTATAAATTTATAATTTAAACTTGAAAATTATATATATATATATATATATATATATATATATATATCTACCGTACCCCGACGTACCCAAGTATCCTATTTCAAAAAGTGGCATTCCCGTACCCGTACCCGTCCACTACCGAATACCCTCGCAACTTAGGGTTTTGGATTTCTTCTTCTCTTTTTTTTCCTTATTATTTTTAAATCTTTTATCCTTTGTTTTATTATGTATTTATGGCTTTCAAAGTGTCCCTAAGGTTGCTTTTCATTTTTAATATTAATTTTATTTTTTTAAGTTTTCCCTTAGGTTTTTAGGTACTTAGCCAACATGTATAGGCTTTTTAGTTTTGTCTACTCAACTAATAGAAAATGTGGCTCTTACTTGACTTTTCTCTTTTATCTTAATGATTGATCTCGTTGAGAATTTGAAAATACAAAATGATCATTATGAACTCTCCAAAAATTTATTTATAAATACACAGTTTAGGAATTACAATAATAAAGAAAAATAAGATGTAAAAAAATTATAAAGCAAGTCTCATTTGTATACAAGGCTGGCTAACTCGTACTAATTTTATACAATAACCTCCCTTTAAATATGACATGAAGTTTTGATTAACTTATACTATAGACTATATTTTCCAATTTCCATTTAAACAATGTCATATATATTGTGTGTTGTTGCAAGTTTGTTTTCAAATGTCCTATATCACCATGATCTTTGCATAGTCTTAGGCTATGATTTCCAATATCAAAATGTTCATTGTCTTCTATTTATAGAACACCTAGTTATGAATGTCAACGAATAAAACAAGATTTGAGCCTTGCAAACCTTAGGATATAGGTACCACAACTATAATTCACTTCTAGCAATTCAATAGAGTTTACAGTTTGTAAATAAGAATTCCAATTTTAATTTTATGTCTAGTTGCAAGTTGCATGGTGAACTCATTCAAGGACTCTTGACAAATATGTGTAGGGGCATAAAAACATAACCGAGTAGCAATTTTTAGTACTGTAAGTTGCTACAAGGTTTTTTTGGGAAGGACTACTTGGACATACTATACACATTCTCTTAGAGTAGGATTTACTTTCAACTTTAAATTTTTGTCTATAATGAAAATAATAAGGTCATCATTATAGTTGCAAAAAAATTAGACATTGTAACTATTTGACAATTGTAAATTTTATTTGTTTAACATTCCAACAAAAATATAGTTTAATGATGAAAAGTACTTATTATTTTATATGGGGTGAAAATTGCAGCACAACATTTGAGCATTCTTGGTCAACTTCGAGATATCTAAAAAAAATTGGTTCAAAAATACCAGACATTCTTGCATATTATAGAATAAACGATATAATTAACAAATATTGAACATCACTATTAGACAACTACAACTATGGTCCATGACAATGATCACGTCTTATAACCCCATAGAAAAGAACCACTTGAAAATATAGTGTTACTTCTCTTCGTATAGAGAAATCCATCGAGTATATTATCACTAACCAACATAATTTTGAATCGATAAGTCCATGATATAAAAGGAGTTTTGGTGAGTCATTTGAGCACTTAACTTCAATTTTGATTATTCATATAACTCGGTCACATAAGGGGTAGTAGTGTTAAACGTTTGCATTAACATAGATTGAGTCATAAGTAAATGCATTGAAAATATCACATAACCATCTATGTACTAGCATGTAGAACATCGCCGCATGCCACTTACCTTTGTTGTATACCTGATTTCATCCAAGTATACCATCTCGATCATCTCTATTATTAATGGTAGATCTATCAATTGCTTGTGCTGTGAATGAGGTAACAAGTTATTTCTACTCAGTCTTTGTAGATCGATGCTTGTACTAGAATGACTAAGCTTGTAAAGTGATATGCCGGTGTAATTAGTCTATGATCCATGAATATGTAACCATTTCTCTTTCTTGATTTCTGCTCAAATGTCGGGTATTCATCTTTAACAACTATCAAGCAAATTAGAATTTAATTGCATTCATCATCAATCCCTAATGTATTGATGGTTTCCTTCCCCTAGATACATCTGGAAAACAAATAATTAGTGATGGTTTCCTTCCCTAGATACATTGCATTTTTTTGTACAATAAACTCAACCATCAAAATACACATTCATTTTTTAACTCGTGTGCATAACCATCTCAGTAAAATCAATTTCGATCCATTTATAAGTATAAGTCACCACACTTACAATATAAATGATGACACTTCTATATAGAGGAATAATAACATCTCTATAGGAATACAAACACTTCCGTATAGAGGGATAATAACATCTCTATAGGAATACAATATACATATATGAAATACATTCCAAAGTTACATATGCATTAACAAATGAACCTTACTGTGTCCTACATGGTGGCAAATATAACATCTAAAATGGATTTTGAAGTAATCAAGGCATTGACACAAAATCCTAGAGCCCTAGAGAATTTCCACTTCTGCAGGTAACCTTCAAAGACATTCTCTATCCATAACTCCTGAGGGAGCCCATGCATAAGCATCCAGACATGTCTAACAAGTGTGTCTCTCCTTTTTTGAATTGAAGCCAAGGTACCAACGTTTCAAATATAGGGTCCTCTCCTTTAAAATCCATACGGTGTTAAGGGTGTTATCAATAAACCTTTCATCCGGAAAAGTAAAAATAATCCAGCCACATAGTCAATAAGCTCATTCTATGAACAATACCACACAAAGGAGCCCAAAATTTGTTAACCCACTCATGTATCTCCACTTTGTTGCCTTTTGCAAATTCGGACGAGAGACCTCTTTTACAGCATCTCAACTCGGTCGAGGCTTACATTAGCTACGAGCACGTAAAGTTGAAGACCTTCACACATTTTAATAGATTTGGTATTACTTCGAATTCTTGTTTGATTGCACGATAACTTTTTGGAACACTTCCCTAAGCCATAATTTGAAACAGGAGGAATTGGGTCTTTTGCCAAATACAACGCACGGGTAGGGTTTTGTGACATGGTTGCGCTGTTACCCGAGACCGGTACCATCAGTCAAAAAACATAAAGTTAAGAGACACTGTAGGTGTCAAGCACTTTATCAGAAGCGTCAATCACTTTAATCACAAAGGAAAAATAAAGAGTGGTAAAGCCACCCAAAACATGATTAGGGTTAAAAGAGCTAAACTTCTGCAAAAAGCCAATTCATTTTATCTTTATTACATTTCTTGCAAAGCTATTTTCATTTTTTATCGACAATGTTTTTAATTATTAGTTTTTTGGGATTTCTTAAAATATTGATTTATTATTGATAAATTATGAATTTATTATTTTTTAAAACAAGTTAATAATTATTAGTTTTTTGGGTTTTCTTAAAATATTGATTTCTTATGAGTTTATAATTTTTTAAGACAAATTAATAGAAAACAATGTTTTAAGGTTATACCACATCGATTAACAAAAATATTTAATTAATTTGAACAGAAAAATAAATAAATCATTTTTTAAACTAATTCTTAATTAATTTAAATAAAAAATTAAATATTTCCACTTGAATAATGTCGGCTTGAAGAAACCTATATCATCGCTTCAATTTGATTGGTATTGTATTTAATTATGTCTTCACTAGTGATTATGCCTTGTCTTACTTGTATTTTCGCACTATCGTTTTTCTTATTCTGTGACGCTTCGACTGGAATTTCGGCCAGCACATTGCTGAAAAAAACTTCGTTTTTCTTATTCTGTGACGTTTCAAGTGGAATTTCCAGTACATTGCAGAAAAAAACTTGATTGAATTTGGGAAATATGGCTACGAGTTCATCATCTTTTGACTACGCCTCTAGTTCTACCGAAGAAACATATTCGTCAGATGAAGTCTCAACAGCAGGAGATCAAAGGACTGTACAACAAGAAAGCTCTTCTTTCATGCAGGACCGGCTTAGTGATTCCCAGGATGGCAAGGGCAAGGGCCAGGGGATAATTAGTGGAGCAGGTCACTTTGATGAACTAACTGGTGGAAACGTTGCTAATCCAAATATTGTAGAAGCAGATAGCTCTCATATGGAAGGCATCAATAATACTGAAATCAGAATGGGGATACATGGAAGTCTGAGTGATGCAGAAAGGGCAACGGATCTTGTATGTGGTTGTTGTTTTTGGGATTTTCAATTAGAATATATTGTACAGTGCGCGAATGGGCATCTATTGTGTTTTAAATGTCTAAGGAAGCGGGTAAAAACAATCATATATGGAGGTTTCAAAGCAGATGCCTCTCTAAAGTGTCTGGATATTGGTGGCTGCAAGGAGTCAGTACCTTTGTCAGAGATTCGGAGAGCTCTACCAAACAATATCATTGAAAAATATGAATATCGCCAGGCCCAACAATCTATAGTTGAAGCTAAAGTTGAAGGTTTGGTTTATTGCCCATTCTGTAACATTCCATATGAAGTAGACAAGTGTCTACAAGTTTTGGAGTGTCCAAACACAGAGTGTCTGCTGGCCTCTTGTATCCAATGCAAGAAGCCGACTCACTTACCATTACTGTGCGAAGAGGTTCAGAAAATGCCTGACAGTCTTCGCGCGGAGGTTGAAGAGAGAATGACAAAAGCTGTGATAAGAGAATGCAACATTTGCCACACAGAGTTAATCAAGACGAGTGGGTGCAATAAGGTGACTTGTAGATGTGGCAACTCAATGTGTTACGTTTGCAGACAGACAATTTTGAGGTATGATCATTTTTGTGATTGTAGAGCAGATCGTAGAGAAGAACCAGGGAAACCTTGTCAAATATGCAACAGGTGCTTTGCCGAGGAGGACTTAGAAGAAGATAAGGAGGCGCTGGATGCCAAGGAGGCGATGGATGCTAAGGAGGAAGCTTTGAAAGAATTGGCAGAGAAGGAACTTGTGTTGCTTGATATGGAAATTGGACCTGCCTTCAAAAAGAGAAGACTCGATGGAGAATTCATCGATGGTGAGGATGAGCATAATGCAAACAAGTAATTACAAGTTCAGTCGTCAACAACAAGAACAACAACAACGAGGAGAGGAACAAGAACAAGCAAGTGGTGCAAGCAAGTGGTGTTCCTTAAGTAATTAACAACAACTATATTAATAATATTAATGTGGTGAGAACAACTTTATTATATATAACCAAAATAAAAACATTTTTATTAATTTGTTTTCATATTTTTATTAGCAAAAACCATATTATTAATATCAATATATTGAGATCAACTTTTTTATATATAACAAAAACATTTATATTAATCTGTTTTTTCAGATTCTTATTAACAATAACCACATTAATAATACTAATGTGTTTAAATCAACTTTATTATATATAACAAAAACATTTATATTAATCTGTTTTGTTTTCACACATAAAATAAATTTCTCCAAACTTTGCTCTATTCATACTTTGAATTTTTAAATTTTTAAATGTTTTAGAATGAATATTTTTTTCTAAATTAACTTCTGTATTTATTTTTCTCTATAATACTATATTTTTAAGAACATATTACAAAAAGTAGAACTGCCAACACTCTCATGAAATTAAGTAATTGTTATTTCTTAATAATATGTAATTGTCTTTTATTTCTTGTTTTATTGTTTTATTATTGTATTTGTTATTAATTTTCCATCAATTAAGCTATGATTAGGTTTTGGCTAAGTTGCCAGGGTACCCATACTGGGGGTAGGGCACCCATTCCACGTACCCGTACCATTGTCTTTGAATATTTTCTGTTTCATTTCCACGGTTCAGTTTTTTATTTCATATTTATTATTAATAATTATAATTTATATTTATATTATTTTTGCACCTACTTAATAATCATTAATCTGAAACTATTAACTAACAGAGATTTCAGATTTACTATTTCTACAAAGTGGTGAATCATTTTGACTGGATTTAGGAATTAAAAATTTACTGAATTTTGGAAATCACATTGAAAACTACAAGTAGGAAGAGTTAAACTCACCTTATTTTGTATTAATATTCTATATATATAAAGAAGAAGAGTGTATTCAATGCATATGAGCTGCATACTGGAAGTGAAATGTCTGTCTGCTTCGTTCCACAACAAAAATCAAAATGAGTATCAGTTGAAGTTGAAGCAGAGTGGGTAACAGTACTGGTGCAAGTTACAGACCTATTGGTAATATTTCTAGTATACTCAACTATCGGTCCGCTATGACCTTAGGATAAAAATCTGTATCTATAATATAGTGGATCCTAATCTAATGAGAGACGAGCATCAACACGCAATTACCCACTGATTCTAAACGTTCATAACCCAAAATGGCCCTGCAAATACCTGGCAACCCTTCAATCTATTAATGAAAAGTGCCGTGAGCTGACCCCAGAGATAAATTCTACAATTCGTTAAGTCTGTCAATGCAAAGTCCCCATCTTTAGAACCATGAAGAGAGCAACCGGTTAGTTAATAGCCTCTAATTAATTAACTAATAGAGATTTCAGATTAAACTATTAACTAACTATTAACTTTGTAGAATTAGAAACTATCCACCTACTTAATAATCATTAATTTGAAATCTCTGAGATTTTATTTTTAATTTTTAATTTTTTAGACATATGTCATATATCATGCTATTATGCTAATGATTCATATCAATATCATATATGTAATTTGAATTAATGTGCCAGCGGCAATACCAATGTCAAATGTGTGTTACTTGTTGAAAACTTATTATAATTATTAGTATAAATTTATAATTTAAACTTGAAAATTATATATATATATATCTACCGTACCCTCAAAAAGTGCATTCCCGTACCCGTCCACTACCGAATACCCTCGCAACTTAGGGTTTTGGATTTCTTCTTCTCTTTTTTTTTTCCTTATTATTTTTAAATCTTTTATCCTTTGTTTTATTATGTATTTATGGCTTTCAAAGTGTCCCTAAGGTTGCTTTTCATTTTTAATATTAATTTTATTTTTTTTAGTTTTCCCTTAAGTTTTTAGGTACTTAGCCAACATGTATAGGCTTTTTAGTTTTGTCTACTCAACTAATAGAAAATGTGGCTCTTACTTGACTTTTCTCTTTTATCTTAATGATTGATCTCGTTGAGAATTTGAAAATACAAAATGATCATTATGAACTCTCCAAAAATTTATTTATAAATACACACTTTTGGAATTACAATAATAAAGAAAAATAAGATGTAAAAAAATTATAAAGCAAGTCTCATTTGTATACAAGGCTGGCTAACTCGTACTAATTTTATACAATAACCTCCCTTTAAATATGACATGAAGTTTTGATTAACTTATACTATAGACTATATTTTCCAATTTCCATTTAAACAATGTCATATATATTGTGTGTTGTTGCAAGTTTGTTTTCAAATGTCCTATATCACCATGATCTTTGCATAGTCATAGGCTATGATTTCCAATATCAAAATCTTCATTGTCTTCTATTGATAGAACACCTAGTTATGAATGTCAACGAATAAAACAAGATTTGAGCCTTGCAAACCTTAGGAGATAGGTACCACAACTATAATTCACTTCTAGCAATCCAAGAGAGTTTACAGTTTGTAAATAAGAGTTCCAATTTTCATTTTATGTCTAGTTGCAAGTTGCATGGTGAACTCATTCAAGGACTCTTGACAAATATGTCTAGGGGCATAAAAACATAACCGAGTAGCAATTTTTAGTACTGTAAGTTGCTACAAGGTTTTTTGGGGAAGGACTACTTGGACATACTATACACATTCTCTTAGAGTAGGATTTACTTTCAACTTTAAATTTTTTTCTATAATGAAAATAATAAGGTCATCATTATAGTTGCAAAAAAATTAGACATTGTAACTATTTGACAATTGTAAATTTTATTTGTTTAACATTCCAACAAAAATATAGTTTAATGATGAAAAGTACTTATTATTTTATATAGGGTGAAAATTGCAGCACAACATTTGAGCATTCTTGGTCAACTTCGTGATATCTAAAAAAAATTGGTTCAAAAATACCAGACATTCTTGCATATTATAGAATAAACGATATAATTAACAAATATTGAAGCTAGGATTCTGTATGCTGATGATCTTCACGTTTTCAATTATTTCTTTTGAAAATATATAAATTTCTTGTTAAACATTTTGATAATGATAAGCCATGATTAGATACTTGTTTAAATGAGCATACCAATGTTTAACACATAGTGTGGTTTTCAATCAGAAGAGATAAGCTTCCTTGCAAACTCAGTTTACGATCAATTGCAAAAACCATGCAAACATAATTGCTCATTATCTTTTTGCAATGCGCAGGAAAAAAACATTGCCAAAGCACCGATTATGCCACTGCAAAATGCAATTTTGAATATGGCTGGCATTTTTCGGTGTTCAAATACAAAGCAAGGGTTTATCACTTGCCCTCAAGATGATTGCGAGCTCTTTGGGCAATGAACCCCAGCAAATTTTTCAAAATGCTAGCAAACTTTCAAGAGTGGAATCTATATCAAGGACAAGTATAAATGTCCTTGATGATGAATCCGACGAATGCTTTTTGGACTTGGCAGCATTTCCCAAGGGTAGAAAGTTCAATGTAAATTCACTCTTGCATATTTGCATATACATTTGTAGGAGAGAAAGGAAGGAAGCTTTTGTGATCTTGTTTTCAATGCGTTTGTTTATCACCCATGGAATGTAACTGAACTAGTTAGTGATCAAAATACTTTGAATTTATATTAATATTCAACCAGCTGTGCCATATTTCTAATTACACTGTGAGTTATTTCCTCATCTGAGCATTATGTTTTTCTGTCGACTTTTACTTTGCTGAGTGTCATCCATTTTGTTAAAAGCACATGGCTTCAATTCAAACCCTTCATATTGCACTTAGTTGTTTCCTGCCTTTAGTGCTCACAGCTTGTGTTTGCAACAAAAAAATATATCCCATGCAAGTTGCATACACTAAAGTCTCGGTGATCCTCCAACTAATTCAGACAAGCTGTTTTCCTGCAAATGTCGAGTCTCAATGACCCCATACTTGACTGTTTTCTTTTGTATTTACTAATTACATTTATTGTCTCTCCAATTCCACTAAAAATAATCCACATCTGCAGCGATCACATACATTGCCCATGGTATTCCAATATGCTTATCTTACCAGTGTTGCAGATTTTGCTACAGCGCAGCCTCCCTCAACCTTTGAAGTAGAGTGCATATGCTATGGCTCCAACAGATCTATGCCTGTAGTTTTTGTTGTTTTTGTTGTTTTTGTTGAAGACATTGTGTCTTCCTTGCCTTTTGTACTAAACGCACTAGTTCATGGTCTTTGAAACAAAATGCTTGTCGCATAGAAAAAATATTATTTTCATGTTCTATAATACAATGTAGGTATGTTATAAAGAAAACAATTGTTCACAGATCTAATATAAATGCAAGTATGTAATAGGTATACGATTACAATTTTCTATTCAAGTTCCAAAATTATTCTCTCTCTTTTTTATCATGCAAAAGAACTACCTCTTTCTTTTTTTCTACATTGCATTTTATATACCCATTTAAATTAAAAATTATTTACTACCTTACTTGACTACTTTTTTATGCAACTCACATAAACAGAAGAAAAGAAAAATCCTTTTGCCAAAAAAATCGCTTTTATCAATTAATGACAATTTCATATACACTTGACAATGCCCCCACTAGCAATGTCGGGACATCGCCACTTTGTGGCTCTTGTTACATTTCTTGCAAAGCTATTTTCATTTTTTATCGACAATGTTTTTAATTATTAGTTTTTTGGGATTTCTTAAAATATTGATTTATTATTGATAAATTATGAATTTATTATTTTTTAAAACAAATTAATAATTATTAGTTTTTTGGATTTTCTTAAAATATTGATTTATTATGAGTTTATAATTTTTTAAGACAAATTAATAGAAAACAATGTTTTAAGGTTATACCACATTGATTAACAAAAATATTTAATTAATTTGAACAGAAAAATAAATAAATCATTTTTTAAACTGATTCTTAATTAATTTAAATAAAAAATTAAATATTTCCAACAACTTGAATAATGTCGGCTTGAAGAAACCTATATCATCGCTTCAATTTGACTGGTATTGTATTTAATTATGTCTTCACTAGTGATTATGCCTTGTCTTACTTGTATTTTCGCACTATCCATTTTCTTATTCTGTGACGCTTCAAGTGAAATTTCGGCCAGCACATTCCTGAAAAAAACTTCGTTTTTCTTATTCTGTGACGTTTCAAGTGGAATTTCCAGCACATTGCAGAAAAAAACTTGATTGAATTTGGGACATATGGCTACGAGTTCATCATCTTTTGACTACGCCTCCAGTTCTACCGAAGAAACATATTCGTCAGATGAAATCTCAACAGCAGGAGATCAAAGGACTGTACAACAAGAAAGCTCTTCTTGCATGCAGGACCGGCTTAGTGATTCGCAGGATGGCAAGGGCAAGGGCCAGGGGATAATTAGTGGAGCAGGTCACTTTGATGAACTAACTGGTGGAAACGTTGCTAATCCAAAGATTGTAGAAGCAGATAGCTCTCATATGGAAGGCATCAATAATACTGAAATCAGAATGGGGATACATGGAAGTCTGAGTGATGCAGAAAGGGCAACGGATCTTGTATGTGGTTGCTATTTTTGGGACTTTCAATTAGAATATATTGTACAGTGCGCGAATGGGCATCTATTGTGTTTTAAATGTCTAAGGAAGCGGGTAAAAACAATCATATATGGAGGTTTCAAAGCAGATGCCTCTCTAAAGTGTCTGGATATTGGTGGCTGCAAGGAGTCAGTACCTTTGTCAGAGATTCGGAGAGCTCTACCAAACAATATCATTGAAAAATATGAATATCGCCAGGCCCAACAATCTATAGTTGAAGCTAAAGTTGAAGGTTTGGTTTATTGCCCATTCTGTAACATTCCATATGAAGTAGACAAGTGTCTACAAGTTTTGGAGTGTCCAAACACAGAGTGTCTGCTGGCCTCTTGTATCCAATGCAAGAAGCCGAGTCACTTACCATTACTGTGCGAAGAGGTTCAGAAAATGCCTGACATTCTTCGTGCGGAGGTTGAAGAGAGAATGACAAAAGCTGTGATAAGAGAATGCAACATTTGCCACACAGAGTTAATCAAGACGAGTGGGTGCAATAAGGTGACTTGTAGATGTGGCAACTCAATGTGTTACGTTTGCAGACAGACAATTTTGAGGTATGATCATTTTTGTGATTGTAGAGCAGATCGTAGAGAAGAACCAGGGAAACCTTGTCAAATATGCAACAGGTGCTTTGCGGAGGAGGACTTAGAAGAAGATAAGGAGGCGCTGGATGCTAAGGAGGCGATGGATGCTAAGGACGAAGCTTTGAAAGAATTGGCAGAGAAGGAACTTGTGTTGCTTGATATGGAAATTGGACCTGCCTTCAAAAAGAGAAGACTCGATGGAGAATTCATCGATGGTGAGGATGAGCATAATGCAAACAAGTAATTACAAGTTCAGTCGTCAACAACAAGAACAACAACAACGAGGAGAGGAACAAGAACAATCAAGTGGTGTTCCTTAAGTAATTAACAACAACTATATTAATAATATTAATGTGGTGAGAACAACTTTATTATATATAACCAAAATAAAAACATTTTTATTAATTTGTTTTCATATTTTTATTAGCAAAAACCATATTATTAATATTAATATATTGAAATCAACTTTTTTATATATAACAAAAACATTTATATTAATCTGTTTTTTCAGATTCTTATTAACAATAACCACATTAATAATATTAATGTGTTTAAATCAACTTTATTATATATAACAAAAACATTTATATTAATCTGTTTTGTTTTCACACATAAAATAAATTTCTCCAAACTTTGCTCTATTCATACTTTGAATTTTTAAATTTTTAAATGTTTTAGAATGAATATTTTTTTCTAAATTAACTTCTGTATTTATTTTTCTCTATAATACTATATTTTTAAGAACATATTACAAAAAGTAGAACTGCCAACACTCTCATGAAATTAAGTAATTGTTATTTCTTAATAATATGTAATTGTCTTTTATTTCTTGTTTTATTGTTTTATTATTGTATTTGTTATTAATTTTCCATCAATTAAGGTTTGATTAGGTTTTGGCTAAGTTGCGAGGGTACCCATACGGGGGGTAGGGCACCCATTCCAGGGTACCCGTTCCATTGTCTTTGAATATTTTCTGTTTCATTTTCACGGTTCAGTTTTTTATTTCATATTTATTATTAATAATTATAATTTATATTTATATTATTTTTGCACCTACTTAATAATCATTAATCTGAAACTATTAACTAACAGAGATTTCAGATTTACTATTTCTACAAAGTGGTGAATCATTTTGACTGGATTTAGGATTTAAAAATTTACTGAATTTTGGAATTCACATTGAAAACTACAAGTAGGAAGAGTTAAACTCACCTTATTTTGTATTAATATTCTATATATATAAAGAAGAAGAGTGTATTCAATGCATATGAGCTGCATACCATCGTTCTGGTAGTTGGAAGTGAAATGTCTGTCTGCTTCGTTCCACAACAAAAATCAAAATGAGTATCAGTTGAAGTTGAAGCAGAGTGGGTAACAGTACTGGTGCAAGTTACAGACCTATTGGTAATATTTCTAGTATACTCAATTATCGGTCCGCTATGACCCTAGGATAAAAATCTGTATCTATAATATAGTGGATCATAATCTAATGAGAGACGAGCATCAACACGCAATTACCCACTGATTCTAAACGTACATAACCCAAAATGGCCCTGCAAATACCTGGCAACCCTTCAATCTATTAATGAAAAGTGCCGTGAGCTGACCCCAGAGATAAATTCTACAATTCGTTAAGTCTGTCAATGCAAAGTCCCCATCTTTAGAACCATGAAGAGAGCAACCTTTGGCTCACAAAGCAAGCAACCATGTTGCAAAGTACAAAGACAGCAACCATGTTGCAAAGAGTGATTTGAACTTAGGTGGGGAGTATAACAACTTTAACACCCAAACACAATTATATGCCCCTTTTCTCGTGATTAAATTTTATTTTGAAAATAAGTATTAATAGTTACTACGTAGTTAATAGTTTCAGATTAATAGATTTATGAAATCTCTGTTAGTTAATAGCTTCTAATTAATTAACTAATAGAGATTTCAGATTAAACTATTAACTAACTATTAACTTTGTAGAACTAGAAACTATCCACCTACTTAATAATCATTAATTTGAAATCTCTGAGATTTTATTTTTAATTTTTAATTTTTTAGACATATGTCATATATCATGCTATTATGCTAATGATTCATATCAATATCATATATGTAATTTGAATTAATGTGCCAGCGGCAATACCAATGTCAAATGTGTGTTACTTGTTGAAAACTTATTATAATTATTAGTATGAATTTATAATTTAAACTTGAAAAATATATATATATATATATATATATATATATATATATATATATATATATCTACCGTACCCCGACGTACTCAAATATCCTATTTCAAAAAGTGCATTCCCGTACCCGTACCCGTCCACTACCGAATACCCTCGCAACTTAGGGTTTTGGATTTCTTCTTCTCTTTTTTTTCCTTATTATTTTTAAATCTTTTATCCTTTGTTTTATTATGTATTTATCGCTTTCAAAGTGTCCCTAAGGTTGCTTTTCATTTTTAATATTAATTTTTATTTTTTTAGTTTTCCCTTAAGTTTTTAGGTACTTAGCCAACATGTATAGGCTTATTAGTTTTGTCTACTCAACTAATAGAAAATGTGGCTCTTACTTGACTTTTCTCTTTTATCTTAATGATTGATCTCGTTGACAATTTGAAAATACAAAATGATCATTATGAACTCTCCAAAAATTTATTTATAAATACACAGTTTAGGAATTACAATAATAAAGAAAAATAAGATGTAAAAAAATTATAAAGCAAGTCTCATTTGTATACAAGGCTGGCTAACTCGTACTAATTTTATACAATAACCTCCCTTTAAATATGACATGAAGTTTTGATTAACTTATACTATAGACTATATTTTCCAATTTCCATTTAAACAATGTCATATATATTGTGTGTTGTTGCAAGTTTGTTTTCAAATGTCCTATATCACCATGATCTTTGCATAGTCTTAGGCTATGATTTCCAATATCAAAATCTTCATTGTCTTCTATTGATAGAACACCTAGTTATGAATGTCAACGAATAAAACAAGATTTGAGCCTTGCAAACCTTAGGAGATAGGTACCACAACTATAATTCACTTCTAGCAATCCAAGAGAGTTTACAGTTTGTAAATAAGAGTTCCAATTTTCATTTTATGTCTAGTTGCAAGTTGCATGGTGAACTCATTCAAGGACTCTTGACAAATATGTCTAGGGGCATAAAAACATAACCGAGTAGCAATTTTTAGTACTGTAAGTTGCTACAAGGTTTTTTGGGGAAGGACTACTTGGACATACTATACACATTCTCTTAGAGTAGGATTTACTTTCAACTTTAAATTTTTTTCTATAATGAAAATAATAAGGTCATCATTATAGTTGCAAAAAAATTAGACATTGTAACTATTTGACAATTGTAAATTTTATTTGTTTAACATTCCAACAAAAATATAGTTTAATGATGAAAAGTACTTATTATTTTATATGGGGTGAAAATTGCAGCACAACATTTGAGCATTCTTGGTCAACTTCGTGATATCTAAAAAAAATTGGTTCAAAAATACCAGACATTCTTGCATATTATAGAATAAATGATATAATTAACAAATATTGAAGCTAGGATTCTGTATGCTGATGATCTTCACGTTTTCAATTATTTCTTTTGAAAATATATAAATTTCTTGTTAAACATTTTGATAATGATAAGCCACGATTAGATACTTGTTTAAATGAGCATACCAATGTTTAACACATAGTGTGGTTTTCAATCAGAAGAGATAAACTTCCTTGCAAACTCAGTTTACGATCAATTGCAAAAACCATGCAAACATAATTGCTCATTATCTTTTTGCAATGCGCAGGAAAAAAACATTGCCAAAGCACCGATTATGCCACTGCAAAATGCAATTTTGAATATGGCTGGCATTTTTCGGTGTTCAAATACAAAGCAAGGGTTTATCACTTGCCCTCAAGATGATTGCGAGCTCTTTGGGCAATGAACCCCAGCAAATTTGTCAAAATGCTAGCAAACTTTCAAGAGTGGAATCTATATCAAGGACAAGTATAAATGTCCTTGATGATGAATCCAACGAATGCTTTTTGTACTTGGCAGCATTTCCCAAGGGTAGAAAGTTCAATGTAAATTCATTCTTGCATATTTGCATATACATTTGTAGGAGAGAAATGCAAGAAGCTTTTGTGATCTTGTTTTCAATGCGTTTGTTTATCACCCATGGAATGTAACTGAACTAGTTAGTGATCAAAATACTTTGAATTTATATTAATATTCAACCAGCTCTGCCATATTTCTAATTACACTGTCAGTTATTTCCTCATCTGAGCATTATGTTTTTCTGTCGACTTTTTCTTTGCTTAGTGTCATCCATTTTGTTAAAAGCACATGGCTTCAATTCAAACCCTTCATATTGCACTTAGTTGTTTCCTGCCTTTAGTGCTCACAGCTTGTGTTTGCAACAAAAAAATATATCCCATGCAAGTTGCATACACTAAAGTCTCGGTGATCCTCCAACTAATTCAGACAAGCTGTTTTCCTGCAAATGTCGAGTCTCAATGACCCCATACTTGACTGTTTTCTTTTGTATTTACTAATTACATTTATTGTCTCTCCAATTCCACTAAAAATAATCCACATCTGCAGCGATCACAGACATTGCCCATGGTATTCCAATATGCTTATCTTACCAGTGTTGCAGATTTTGCTACAGCGCATCCTCCCTCAACCTTTGAAGTAGAGTGCATATGCTATGGCTCCAACAGATCTATGCCTGTAGTTTTTGTTGTTTTTGTTGAAGACATTGTGTCTTCCTTGCCTTTTGTACTAAACGCACTAGTTCATGGTCTTTGAAACAAAATGCTTGTCGCATAGAAAAAATATTATTTTCATGTTCTATAATACAATGTAGGTATGTTATAAAGAAAACAATTGTTCACAGATCTAATATAAATGCAAGTATGTAATAGGTATACGATTACAATTTTCTATTCAAGTTCCAAAATTATTCTCTCTCTTTTTTATCATGCAAAAGAACTACCTCTTTATTTTTTTCTACATTGCATTTTATATACCCATTTAAATTAAAAATTATTTACTACCTTACTTGACTACTTTTTTATGCAACTCACATAAACAGAAGAAAAGAAAAATCCTTTTGCCAAAAAAATCGCTTTTATCAATTAATGACAATTTCATATACACTTGACAATGCCCCCACTAGCAATGTCGGGACATCGCCACTTTGTGGCTCTTGTTACATTTCTTGCAAAGCTATTTTCATTTTTTATCGACAATGTTTTTAATTATTAGTTTTTTGGGATTTCTAAAAATATTGATTTATTATTGATAAATTATGAATTTATTATTTTTTAAAACAAATTAATAATTATTAGTTTTTTGGGTTTTCTTAAAATATTGATTTATTATGAGTTTATAATTTTTTAAGACAAATTAATAGAAAACAATGTTTTAAGGTTATACCACATTGATTAACAAAAATATTTAATTAATTTGAACAGAAAAATAAATAAATCATTTTTTAAACTAATTCTTAATTAATTTAAATAAAAAATTAAATATTTCCAACAACTTGAATAATGTCGGCTTGAAGAAACCTATATCATCGCTTCAATTTGACTGGTATTGTATTTAATTATGTCTTCACTAGTGATTATGCCTTGTCTTACTTGTATTTTCGCACTATCGATTTTCTTATTCTGTGACGCTTCAAGTGGAATTTCGGCAGCACATTCCTGAAAAAAACTTCGTTTTTCTTATTCTGTGACGTTTCAAGTGGAATTTCCAGCACATTGCAGAAAAAAACTTGATTGAATTTGGGACATATGGCTACGAGTTCATCATCTTTTGACTACGCCTCCAGTTCTACCGAAGAAACATATTCGTCAGATGAAATCTCAACAGCAGGAGATCAAAGGACTGTACAACAAGAAAGCTCTTCTTGCATGCAGGACCGGCTTAGTGATTCGCAGGATGGCAAGGGCAAGGGCCAGGGGATAATTAGTGGAGCAGGTCACTTTGATGAACTAACTGGTGGAAACGTTGCTAATCCAAAGATTGTAGAAGCAGATAGCTCTCATATGGAAGGCATCAATAATACTGAAATCAGAATGGGGGTACATGGAAGTCTGAGTGATGCAGAAAGGGCAACGGATCTTGTATGTGGTTGCTGTTTTTGGGACTTTCAATTAGAATATATTGTACAGTGCGCGAATGGGCATCTATTGTGTTTTAAATGTCTAAGGAAGCGGGTAAAAACAATCATATATGGAGGTTTCAAAGCAGATGCCTCTCTAAAGTGTCTGGATATTGGTGGCTGCAAGGAGTCAGTACCTTTGTCAGAGATTCGGAGAGCTCTACCAAACAATATCATTGAAAAATATGAATATCGCCAGGCCCAACAATCTATAGTTGAAGCTAAAGTTGAAGGTTTGGTTTATTGCCCATTCTGTAACATTCCATATGAAGTAGATGTAAGTGTCTACAAGTTTTGGAGTGTCCAAACACAGAGTGTCTGCTGGCCTCTTGTATCCAATGCAAGAAGCCGAGTCACTTACCATTACTGTGCGAAGAGGTTCAGAAAATGCCTGACAGTCTTCGTGCGGAGGTTGAAGAGAGAATGACAAAAGCTGTGATAAGAGAATGCAACATTTGCCACACAGAGTTAATCAAGACGAGTGGGTGCAATAAGGTGACTTGTAGATGTGGCAACTCAATGTGTTACGTTTGCAGACAGACAATTTTGAGGTATGATCATTTTTGTGATTGTAGAGCAGATCGTAGAGAAGAACCAGGGAAACCTTGTCAAATATGCAACAGGTGCTTTGCGGAGGAGGACTTAGAAGAAGATAAGGAGGCGCTGGATGCTAAGGAGGCGATGGATGCTAAGGAGGAAGCTTTGAAAGAATTGGCAGAGAAGGAACTTGTGTTGCTTGATATGGAAATTGGACCTGCCTTCAAAAAGAGAAGACTCGATGGAGAATTCATCGATGGTGAGGATGAGCATAATGCAAACAAGTAATTACAAGTTCAGTCGTCAACAACAAGAACAACAACAACGAGGAGAGGAACAAGAACAAGCAAGTGGTGCAAGCAAGTGGTGTTACTTAAGTAATTAACAACAATTATATTAATAATATTAATGTGGTGAGAACAACTTTATTATATATAACCAAAATAAAAACATTTTTATTAATTTGTTTTTATATTTTTATTAGCAAAAACCATATTATTAATATTAATATATTGAGATCAACTTTTTTATATATAACAAAAACATTTATATTAATCTGTTTTTTCAGATTCTTATTAGCAATAACCACATTAATAATATTAATGTGTTTAAATCAACTTTATTATATATAACAAAAACATTTATATTAATCTGTTTTGTTTTCACACATAAAATAAATTTCTCCAAACTTTGCTCTATTCATACTTCCAATTTTTAAATGTTTTAGAATGAATATTTTTTTCTAAATTAACTTCTGTATTTATTTTTCTCTATAATACTATATTTTTAAGAACATATTACAAAAAGTAGAACTGCCAACACTCTGATGAAATTAAGTAATTGTTATTTCTTAATAATATGTAATTGTCTTTTATTTCTTGTTTTATTGTTTTATTATTGTATTTGTTATTAATTTTCCATCAATTAAGGTTTGATTAGGTTTTGGCTAAGTTGCGAGGGTACCCATACGGGGGGTAGGGCACCCATTCCAGGGTACCCGTTCCATTGTCTTTGAATATTTTCTGTTTCATTTTCACGGTTCAGTTTTTTATTTCATATTTATTATTAATAATTATAATTTATATTTATATTATTTTTGCACCTACTTAATAATCATTAATCTGAAACTATTAACTAACAGAGATTTCAGATTTACTATTTCTACAAAGTGGTGAATCATTTTGACTGGATTTAGGATTTAAAAATTTACTGAATTTTGGAATTCACATTGAAAACTACAAGTAGGAAGAGTTAAACTCACCTTATTTTGTATTAATATTCTATATATATAAAGAAGAAGAGTGTATTCAATGCATATGAGCTGCATACCATCGTTCTGGTAGTTGGAAGTGAAATGTATGTCTGCTTCGTTCCACAACAAAAATCAAAATGAGTATCAGTTGAAGTTGAAGCAGAGTGGGTAACAGTACTGGTGCAAGTTACAGACCTATTGGTAATATTTCTAGTATACTCAACTATCGGTCCGCTATGACCCTAGGATAAAAATCTGTATCTATAATATAGTGGATCCTAATCTAATGAGAGACGAGCATCAACACGCAATTACCCACTGATTCTAAACGTACATAACCCAAAATGGCCCTGCAAATACCTGGCAACCCTTCAATCTATTAATGAAAAGTGCCGTGAGCTGACCCCAGAGATAAATTCTACAATTCGTTAAGTCTGTCAATGCAAAGTCCCCATCTTTAGAACCATGAAGAGAGCAACCTTTGGCTCACAAAGCAAGCAACCATGTTGCAAAGTACAAAGACATCAACCATGTTGCAAAGAGTGATTTGAACTTAGGTGGGGAGTATAACAACTTTAACACCCAAACACAATTATATGCCCCTTTTCTCGTGATTAAATTTTATTTTGAAAATAAGTATTAATAGTTACTACGTAGTTAATAGTTTCAGATTAATAGATTTATGAAATCTCTGTTAGTTAATAGCTTCTAATTAATTAACTAATAGAGATTTCAGATTAAACTATTAACTAACTATTAACTTTGTAGAACTAGAAACTATCCACCTACTTAATAATCATTAATTTGAAATCTCTGAGATTTTATTTTTAATTTTTAATTTTTTAGACATATGTCATATATCATGCTATTATGCTAATGATTCATATCAATATCATATATGTAATTTGAATTAATGTGCCAGCGGCAATACCAATGTCAAATGTGTGTTACTTGTTGAAAACTTATTATAATTATTAGTATGAATTTATAATTTAAACTTGAAAATTATATATATATATATATATATATATATATATATATATATATATATATATATATATATATATATATCTACCGTACCCCGACGTACCCAAATATCCTATTTCAAAAAGTGCATTCCCGTACCCGTACCCGTCCACTACCGAATACCCTCGCAACTTAGGGTTTTGGATTTCTTCTTCTCTTTTTTTCCTTATTATTTTTAAATCTTTTATCCTTTGTTTTATTATGTATTTATCGCTTTCAAAGTGTCCCTAAGGTTGCTTTTCATTTTTAATATTAATTTTTATTTTTTTAGTTTTCCCTTAAGTTTTTAGGTACTTAGCCAACATGTATAGGCTTATTAGTTTTGTCTACTCAACTAATAGAAAATGTGGCTCTTACTTGACTTTTCTCTTTTATCTTAATGATTGATCTCGTTGAGAATTTGAAAATACAAAATGATCATTATGAACTCTCCAAAAATTTATTTATAAATACACAGTTTAGGAATTACAATAATAAAGAAAAATAAGATGTAAAAAAATTATAAAGCAAGTCTCATTTGTATACAAGGCTGGCTAACTCGTACTAATTTTATACAATAACCTCCCTTTAAATATGACATGAAGTTTTGATTAACTTATACTATAGACTATATTTTCCAATTTCCATTTAAACAATGTCATATATATTGTGTGTTGTTGCAAGTTTGTTTTCAAATGTCCTATATCACCATGATCTTTGCATAGTCTTAGGCTATGATTTCCAATATCAAAATCTTCATTGTCTTCTATTGATAGAACACCTAGTTATGAATGTCAACGAATAAAACAAGATTTGAGCCTTGCAAACCTTAGGAGATAGGTACCACAACTATAATTCACTTCTAGCAATCCAAGAGAGTTTACAGTTTGTAAATAAGAGTTCCAATTTTCATTTTATGTCTAGTTGCAAGTTGCATGGTGAACTCATTCAAGGACTCTTGACAAATATGTCTAGGGGCATAAAAACATAACCGAGTAGCAATTTTTAGTACTGTAAGTTGCTACAAGGTTTTTTGGGGAAGGACTACTTGGACATACTATACACATTCTCTTAGAGTAGGATTTACTTTCAACTTTAAATTTTTTTCTATTATGAAAATAATAAGGTCATCATTATAGTTGCAAAAAAAATAGACATTGTAACTATTTGACAATTGTAAATTTTATTTGTTTAACATTCCAACAAAAATATAGTTTAATGATGAAAAGTACTTATTATTTTATATGGGGTGAAAATTGCAGCACAACATTTGAGCATTCTTGGTCAACTTCGTGATATCTAAAAAAAATTGGTTCAAAAATACCAGACATTCTTGCATATTATAGAATAAATGATATAATTAACAAATATTGAAGCTAGGATTCTGTATGCTGATGATCTTCACGTTTTCAATTATTTCTTTTGAAAATATATAAATTTCTTGTTAAACATTTTGATAATGATAAGCCACGATTAGATACTTGTTTAAATGAGCATACCAATGTTTAACACATAGTGTGGTTTTCAATCAGAAGAGATAAACTTCCTTGCAAACTCAGTTTACGATCAATTGCAAAAACCATGCAAACATAATTGCTCATTATCTTTTTGCAATGCGCAGGAAAAAAACATTGCCAAAGCACCGATTATGCCACTGCAAAATGCAATTTTGAATATGGCTGGCATTTTTCGGTGTTCAAATACAAAGCAAGGGTTTATCACTTGCCCTCAAGATGATTGCGAGCTCTTTGGGCAATGAACCCCAGCAAATTTGTCAAAATGCTAGCAAACTTTCAAGAGTGGAATCTATATCAAGGACAAGTATAAATGTCCTTGATGATGAATCCAACGAATGCTTTTTGTACTTGGCAGCATTTCCCAAGGGTAGAAAGTTCAATGTAAATTCATTCTTGCATATTTGCATATACATTTGTAGGAGAGAAATGCAAGAAGCTTTTGTGATCTTGTTTTCAATGCGTTTGTTTATCACCCATGGAATGTAACTGAACTAGTTAGTGATCAAAATACTTTGAATTTATATTAATATTCAACCAGCTCTGCCATATTTCTAATTACACTGTCAGTTATTTCCTCATCTGAGCATTATGTTTTTCTGTCGACTTTTTCTTTGCTTAGTGTCATCCATTTTGTTAAAAGCACATGGCTTCAATTCAAACCCTTCATATTGCACTTAGTTGTTTCCTGCCTTTAGTGCTCACAGCTTGTGTTTGCAACAAAAAAATATATCCCATGCAAGTTGCATACACTAAAGTCTCGGTGATCCTCCAACTAATTCAGACAAGCTGTTTTCCTGCAAATGTCGAGTCTCAATGACCCCATACTTGACTGTTTTCTTTTGTATTTACTAATTACATTTATTGTCTCTCCAATTCCACTAAAAATAATCCACATCTGCAGCGATCACAGACATTGCCCATGGTATTCCAATATGCTTATCTTACCAGTGTTGCAGATTTTGCTACAGCGCATCCTCCCTCAACCTTTGAAGTAGAGTGCATATGCTATGGCTCCAACAGATCTATGCCTGTAGTTTTTGTTGTTTTTGTTGAAGACATTGTGTCTTCCTTGCCTTTTGTACTAAACGCACTAGTTCATGGTCTTTGAAACAAAATGCTTGTCGCATAGAAAAAATATTATTTTCATGTTCTATAATACAATGTAGGTATGTTATAAAGAAAACAATTGTTCACAGATCTAATATAAATGCAAGTATGTAATAGGTATACGATTACAATTTTCTATTCAAGTTCCAAAATTATTCTCTCTCTTTTTTATCATGCAAAAGAACTACCTCTTTATTTTTTTCTACATTGCATTTTATATACCCATTTAAATTAAAAATTATTTACTACCTTACTTGACTACTTTTTTATGCAACTCACATAAACAGAAGAAAAGAAAAATCCTTTTGCCAAAAAAATCGCTTTTATCAATTAATGACAATTTCATATACACTTGACAATGCCCCCACTAGCAATGTCGGGACATCGCCACTTTGTGGCTCTTGTTACATTTCTTGCAAAGCTATTTTCATTTTTTATCGACAATGTTTTTAATTATTAGTTTTTTGGGATTTCTAAAAATATTGATTTATTATTGATAAATTATGAATTTATTATTTTTTAAAACAAATTAATAATTATTAGTTTTTTGGGTTTTCTTAAAATATTGATTTATTATGAGTTTATAATTTTTTAAGACAAATTAATAGAAAACAATGTTTTAAGGTTATACCACATTGATTAACAAAAATATTTAATTAATTTGAACAGAAAAATAAATAAATCATTTTTTAAACTAATTCTTAATTAATTTAAATAAAAAATTAAATATTTCCAACAACTTGAATAATGTCGGCTTGAAGAAACCTATATCATCGCTTCAATTTGACTGGTATTGTATTTAATTATGTCTTCACTAGTGATTATGCCTTGTCTTACTTGTATTTTCGCACTATCGATTTTCTTATTCTGTGACGCTTCAAGTGGAATTTCGGCAGCACATTCCTGAAAAAAACTTCGTTTTTCTTATTCTGTGACGTTTCAAGTGGAATTTCCAGCACATTGCAGAAAAAAACTTGATTGAATTTGGGACATATGGCTACGAGTTCATCATCTTTTGACTACGCCTCCAGTTCTACCGAAGAAACATATTCGTCAGATGAAATCTCAACAGCAGGAGATCAAAGGACTGTACAACAAGAAAGCTCTTCTTGCATGCAGGACCGGCTTAGTGATTCGCAGGATGGCAAGGGCAAGGGCCAGGGGATAATTAGTGGAGCAGGTCACTTTGATGAACTAACTGGTGGAAACGTTGCTAATCCAAAGATTGTAGAAGCAGATAGCTCTCATATGGAAGGCATCAATAATACTGAAATCAGAATGGGGGTACATGGAAGTCTGAGTGATGCAGAAAGGGCAACGGATCTTGTATGTGGTTGCTGTTTTTGGGACTTTCAATTAGAATATATTGTACAGTGCGCGAATGGGCATCTATTGTGTTTTAAATGTCTAAGGAAGCGGGTAAAAACAATCATATATGGAGGTTTCAAAGCAGATGCCTCTCTAAAGTGTCTGGATATTGGTGGCTGCAAGGAGTCAGTACCTTTGTCAGAGATTCGGAGAGCTCTACCAAACAATATCATTGAAAAATATGAATATCGCCAGGCCCAACAATCTATAGTTGAAGCTAAAGTTGAAGGTTTGGTTTATTGCCCATTCTGTAACATTCCATATGAAGTAGATGTAAGTGTCTACAAGTTTTGGAGTGTCCAAACACAGAGTGTCTGCTGGCCTCTTGTATCCAATGCAAGAAGCCGAGTCACTTACCATTACTGTGCGAAGAGGTTCAGAAAATGCCTGACAGTCTTCGTGCGGAGGTTGAAGAGAGAATGACAAAAGCTGTGATAAGAGAATGCAACATTTGCCACACAGAGTTAATCAAGACGAGTGGGTGCAATAAGGTGACTTGTAGATGTGGCAACTCAATGTGTTACGTTTGCAGACAGACAATTTTGAGGTATGATCATTTTTGTGATTGTAGAGCAGATCGTAGAGAAGAACCAGGGAAACCTTGTCAAATATGCAACAGGTGCTTTGCGGAGGAGGACTTAGAAGAAGATAAGGAGGCGCTGGATGCTAAGGAGGCGATGGATGCTAAGGAGGAAGCTTTGAAAGAATTGGCAGAGAAGGAACTTGTGTTGCTTGATATGGAAATTGGACCTGCCTTCAAAAAGAGAAGACTCGATGGAGAATTCATCGATGGTGAGGATGAGCATAATGCAAACAAGTAATTACAAGTTCAGTCGTCAACAACAAGAACAACAACAACGAGGAGAGGAACAAGAACAAGCAAGTGGTGCAAGCAAGTGGTGTTACTTAAGTAATTAACAACAATTATATTAATAATATTAATGTGGTGAGAACAACTTTATTATATATAACCAAAATAAAAACATTTTTATTAATTTGTTTTTATATTTTTATTAGCAAAAACCATATTATTAATATTAATATATTGAGATCAACTTTTTTATATATAACAAAAACATTTATATTAATCTGTTTTTTCAGATTCTTATTAGCAATAACCACATTAATAATATTAATGTGTTTAAATCAACTTTATTATATATAACAAAAACATTTATATTAATCTGTTTTGTTTTCACACATAAAATAAATTTCTCCAAACTTTGCTCTATTCATACTTCCAATTTTTAAATGTTTTAGAATGAATATTTTTTTCTAAATTAACTTCTGTATTTATTTTTCTCTATAATACTATATTTTTAAGAACATATTACAAAAAGTAGAACTGCCAACACTCTCATGAAATTAAGTAATTGTTATTTCTTAATAATATGTAATTGTCTTTTATTTCTTGTTTTATAGTTTTATTATTGTATTTGTTATTAATTTTCCATCAATTAAGCTTTGATTAGGTTTTGGCTAAGTTGCGAGGGTACCCATACTGGGGGTAGGGCTGCGTACTTAATTCTTTGAATATTTTCTCTTTCATTTTCACGGTTCAGTTTTCTATTTCATATTTATTATTAATAATTATAATTTATATTTATATTATTTCGCATTTGCTGTTATTATGTTAGTTAATAATTATATGATTATTAATTAATAAATTAAAAAAAAACAAGTCTATGCATCTACGTAATTATTTAATTAATCATTAATTTAAAATAATAATTAATATGAAATCTATGCACCTACGTAATAATCATTAATCTCAAACTATTAACTAATAGAGATTTTAAATTTAATAGTTTTTAATTAATAGATTTCAGAGATTTTAGATTTACTATTTCTACAAAGTGGTGAATCATTTTGACTAGATTTACGAATTAAAAATTTACTAAATTTTGGAATTCACATTGAACACTACAAGTAGGAGGAGTTAAACTCACCTTATTTTGTATTAATATTCTATATATATAAAGAAGAAGAGTGTATTCAATGCATATGAGCTGCATATCATCGTTCTGGTAGTTGGAAGTGAAATGTCTGTCTGGTTTGTTCCACAACAAAAATCAAAATGAGTATCAGTTGAAGTTGAAGCACAGTGGGTAACAGTATTGGTGCAAGTTACAGACCTATTGGTAATATTTCTAGTATACTCAACTATCGGTCCGGTATGACCCTAGGATAAAAATCTGTATCTATAATATAGTGGATCCTAATCTGACGAGAGACGAGCATCAACACGCAATTACCCACTGATTCTAAACGTACATAACCCAAAATGGCCCTGCAACTACCTGGCAACCCTTCAATCTATTAATGAAAAGTGCCCTGAGCTGACCCGAGAGATAAATTCTACAATTCCTTAAGTGTGTCAATGCAAAGTCCCCATCTTTAGAACCATGAAGAGAGCAACCTTTGGCTCACAAAGCAAGCAACCATGTTGCAAAGTACAAAGACAACAACCATGTTGCAAAGAGTGATTTGAACTTAGGTGGGGAGTATAACAACTTTAACACCCAAAGACAGTTATATGCCCCTTTTCTCGTGATTAAATTTTATTTTGAATATAAGTATTAATAGTTACTACGTAGTTGATAGTTTCAGATTAATAGATTTCTGAAATCTCTGTTAGTAAATAGCTTCAAATTAATTAACTAATAGAGATTTCAGATTAAACTATTAACTAACTATTAACTTTGTAGAATTAGAAACTATCCACCTACGTAATAATCATTAATCTGAAATCTCTGAGATTTTATTTTTAATTTTTAATTTTTTAGACATATGTCATATATCATGCTATTATGCTAATGATTCATATCAATATCAATATCATATATGTAATTTGAATTAATGTGCAAGCGACAATACCAATGTCAAATGTGTGTTACTTGTTGAAAACTTATTATAATTATTAGTATAAATTTATAATTTAAACTTGAAAATTATATATATATATATATATATATATATATATCTACCGTACCCCGACGTACCCAAGTATCCTATTTCAAAAAGTGGCATTCCCGTACCCGTACCCGTCCACTACCGAATACCCTCGCAACTTAGGGTTTTGGATTTCTTCTTCTCTTTTTTTTTCCTTATTATTTTTAAATCTTTTATCCTTTGTTTTATTATGTATTTATGGCTTTCAAAGTGTCCCTAAGGTTGCTTTTCATTTTTAATATTAATTTTATTTTTTTAAGTTTTCCCTTAGGTTTTTAGGTACTTAGCCAACATGTATAGGCTTTTTAGTTTTGTCTACTCAACGAATAGAAAATGTGGCTCTTACTTGACTTTTCTCTTTTATCTTAATGATTGATCTCGTTGAGAATTTGAAAATACAAAATGATCATTATGAATTTTCCAAAAATTTATTTATAAATACACAGTTTAGGAATTACAATAATAAAGAAAAATAAGATGTAAAAAAATTATAAAGCAAGTCTCATTTGTATACAAGGCTCGCTAACTCGTACTAATTTTATACAATAACCTCCCTTTAAATATGACATGAAGTTTTGATTAACTTATACTATAGACTATATTTTCCAATTTCCATTTAAACAATGTCATATATATTGTGTGTTGTTGCAAGTTTGTTTTCAAATGTCCTATATCACCATGATCTTTGCATAGTCTTAGGCTATGATTTCCAATATCAAAATGTTCATTGTCTTCTATTGATAGAACACCTAGTTATGAATGTCAACGAATAAAACAAGATTTGAGCCTTGCAAACCTTAGGAGATAGGTACCACAACTATAATTCACTTCTAGCAATTCAATAGAGTTTACAGTTTGTAAATAAGAATTCCAATTTTAATTTTATGTCTAGTTGCAAGTTGCATGGTGAACTCATTCAAGGACTCTTGACAAATATGTCTAGGGGCATAAAAACATAACCGAGTATCAATTTTTAGTACTGTAAGTTGCTACAAGGTTTTTTTGGGAAGGACTACTTGGACATACTATACACATTCTCTTAGAGTAGGATTTACTTTCAACTTTAAATTTTTGTCTATAATGAAAATAATAAGGTCATCATTATAGTTGCAAAAAAATTAGACATTGTAACTATTTGACAATTGTAAATTTTATTTGTTTAACATTCCAACAAAAATATAGTTTAATGATGAAAAGTACTTATTATTTTATATGGGGTGAAAATTGCAGCACAACATTTGAGCATTCTTGGTCAACTTCGAGATATCTAAAAAAAATTGGTTCAAAAATACCAGACATTCTTGCATATTATAGAATAAACGATATAATTAACAAATATTGAACATCACTATTAGACAACTACAACTATGGTCCATGACAATGATCACGTCTTATAACCCCATAGAAAAGAACCACTTGAAAATATAGTGTTACTTCTCTTCGTATAGAGAAATCCATCGAGTATATTATCACTAACCAACATAATTTTGAATCGATAAGTCCATGATATAAAAGGAGTTTTGGTGAGTCATTTGAGCACTTAACTCTAATTTTGATTATTCATATAACTCGGTCACATAAGGGGTAGTAGTGTTAAACGTTTGCATTAACATAGATTGAGTCATAAGTAAATGCATTGAAAATATCACATAACCATCTATGTACTAGCATGTAGAACATCGCCGCATGCCACTTACCTTTGTTGTATACCTGATTTCATCCAAGTATACCATCTCGATCATCTCTATTATTAATGGTAGATCTATCAATTGCTTGTGCTCTGAATGAGGTAACAAGTTATTTCTACTCAATCTTTGTAGATCGATGCTTGTACTAGAATGACTAAGCTTGTAAAGTGATATGCCGGTGTAATTAGTCTATGATCCATGAATATGTAACCATTTCTCTTTCTTGAGTTCTGCTCAAATGTCGGGTATTCATCGTTAACAACTATCAAGCCAATTAGAAATTAATTGCATTCATCATCAATCCCTAATGTATTGATGGTTTCCTTCCCCTTGATATATATCTGGAAAACAAATAATTAGTGATGGTTTCCTTCCCCTAGATACATTGCATTTTTTTGTACAATAAACTCAACCATCAAAATACACATTCATTTTTTAACTCGTGTGCAAAACCATCTCAGTAAAATCAATTTCGATCCATTTATATATCTCTCTCCTTCAAGTAGTAGTAGAAAATCTAGAAGCACTGTTGTACAAAATGTTGGTCATGGAAACTATCATCACTTATGTAGAAGTTAGACTTGTTCAATATTATCCTTCTATCTCTTCTACTATCTCGCCAACTGACCTAATATGAATGATAATATTGAATCTAGATCTCATTCTACGATTAGAAGTGCAGATCCTAGTAAAATACACAATCGATTGTTTAGTACTAATGAGAAATGTGTCAATGCATATTCTAAATTGCTCATCCTTCCAACATATCGCACCACGTGGACATGTTGAACATAATGTCACATTTTTCATTAAAAGTCCTTAACAAAATAAAATACTTGCACCTAGTGGATTGCAAATCAAGGCATAATTATAATCTAGCATTTTAAAAGCATATGCAAATTTTCTTTATGTAATTAGAATCTTTTCAAACCATAGGTAATCTTTTAAGTACAAATCACTAGCCTAGGGCATCACCAATGCTAACCTTTTTATTTCTTTGCCACCATCTACTTCATAAGTAACATATTTGAAACTCTACATATTGACCACCATTCTACCAAGTTCATGGTCCTCATTGTCATGAATGCATTGGTTCAATAATGCATATCCATTGTGCCTAGGGAATTCCCAATCAAAATAATATTTTGGATAATATTGTTGTGCATCCAACCTTTGACACATCATGATATGAATAAAGTCTCTTGATCATACCAGCGGTGGAATGGTTGAGAATTCCTACACATGGTTAATATGATAAACATGGAAAATGTATATATACCTCCCATAATAATAACTGAATTATATGTGATATCTATAACAACATGTGTTATGATCTATGCATAATATATTGTACCAAAGTTTGCATTTCTCAAAAGATCTTTGGCCTAGGTTCAAATCCTTGTGCTCATTCTAGAATCTCTCATAGTGATTATGTCTCTAACATGTCAAGAAAGTGTTAAATGTGTGGTTCACATTCATTAGAACCTCTTCTAAACTTTTCAACATCCTTTTCATTGGATGAAGGCTTGGTTTTCCCGTGACAATTGTTTTTCACTAATCCCTTTCAAAGATTCAATTAAATTCATATTTGCATGAGGAATCCTGCCAAGAAAGGTCCAATAATATATTAAACCAGGGTTGTTAAGGATTAATCTTCTAATAGAATACTTTGAAGGGCATGTGCAAGCTAATGAGGGTCACTTTTTCTGCATTAGATGCAGTAGAGAACTGAAAAATCAGGCATCCCTCAACTTACTTGTTTTTTTTAAATACTTACACAAGATATATTGCATCAAGTATAAAAGATGAAATGTAGGAAATTGAGTCAAGTTTCCGAATATATAAGTTTGAACAAGTATTGAAAATTTACATAACTATGTCAAATTTCATATTTTTTAACAGTCACTTTTTTTTGGAAAATGATAAGGTATATGTTTTTGTGGGTGTGACCTTTGAGTGCCTAATTGATAGACATGTATAGAACCCATAGCACTAGTGCAGCACTATTTTTCCAAAATTAAATATCTATTTTTTTGTTTTTTATAAATTATGTAAGTGATGAGACCTCGAGAACGGGAGGTCAAATGTGGGTGCATCCTTTGAAGGTATTAATGCAGTTATTTCGACTTGGATTTTTTATAGCATGTATAGGTCAGTGTCTACTAGTGCAACATCCAATGTTTTTTTAAAAATAATTGTGAAATGAAAAAGTTACGGAAAAAAACACTAAAAACATGTTTTTTTACTTAAGGAGTGATGACACAAGAAAATTAGGAAACAAATAGAAAAATCAATATTTTTTTTAAAAAATTACATATTTGGAATTTGCATAAAAAATGCTATCTATGCCTAAATTTATTCAATAATGGTCATGTATGTCATGCTATAGAGAGCGGTGAAAAACATGCATATTGAGAAAAATGTTAGAAATGCCTAATTAGGTATGGTTCAGTAAATTCCATAGCACAGGCTTTGTAAGTCTGAACCAACCACATAGGACTATGGCTGACACACGGTCACGGGAGTAGGGGTTTATTAGGTGCTCAGGAACGTGGGTGTGTTATATTTTAATTCAAATATTTTGGTTGGTGCGCTTGGTGTTAGAAGAATGTGCATGCATTTTTGTATATACAAAACACTCGCACGTCATTATTCACATAACACGTGTGTGTTATGAACTTGACAAATATATGTGTTTAAGTGTTGAATGGAGATAAAGGGGATGAGAGAGAGAAGAGAGATACAAAAGGGGGGGAAAGGGACATAAATTTAAGGATTTGGGGAGAGTAATGATCAGGGAGGGAAAGGAAAGGCCTAAACCCATAATTCCGAAGTCCCAAACACCCTAAATACCTACACCCCTAAGCTCCTAACCCCTTAACACATAATCTCTTACCCCGTTAGTAGTTGATACTAAATACCTTAACCTATAAAGGTATTAATCTTTAAATCCCTAGTCCCTTAATTAACCCTTTATTTCCCCTCATTGTTGTCCTTATTCTCTAATTCCCTAAGCTTTTAAAACTATAACACCTCAGACCTAAATTCCTAATCTCTTAAAACCTAATCCCCTAAGCCAAGAGTCCTTAATCCCTTTACCCCTAAATCCCAAACTGCTAAACCACTTAATTCCTTTAAGTTTTTACTTGTAATCCATTAACCATTATCCCTCTAAGCTCTAGTTTATGCTAAACAGGTAAAACAATTATTTACCTCTACACTACATTTGCATGTGCGACCTCCCTTGTGCTAGTGTTCACTGCATTTGCTTGTGCGCTCTACGTTTTCATGTGTGGTATTTGTTTGCATGAGAGATCTATGTTTTCTTGAGCTCTCTCCCTCTAGATTTATCACTCCTCTCTCAGCTTTAGCATTCTTGCTTGGGCTTGTGCATTAGTCTCTTTAAGATCTAATTTACCCCGTATAAGCCTTTAATAATTTAACCCATTCATCATTAATTCATAACCTCATAAACCCTAACACGCTAACCCTAGAGAACTAAATTAATTAACCCCTAATGCCACTAACCCCTAAACCCCCTAGCCACTTTATTTATAATCCGACAACCCCTAACCGCTAATACCTAGTCCACCCCTAACCCCTAAACAGTCTAACCCATATTACTTGAAAATCTCAAATCCATAAATCCCTAATCCCTTAACCCTAGAAACAATTAAACATTTTCCACCTACTCATAATCCCCACCCTTAAGCCCATATTCCACCTACTCATGAACCCCCACCTCTCTCTATCTGAAAACCCCTGAAAACACCTCGCTAACTGAAAGAGAATCCCCAATAGAAGAAGTATGATGGGAGAATAACGAATGTAGTGACAGTTCTTCTTAAACAATGGCTACTTCTTTTTTTGTATTTTCATCATTTGTAGAAAAATCTTTTGCAATAGATGGTGTCTCTTCGCATTCTACTTCATAAGTTGTAGAGGAAGCATTCGAATCAAAGAGATCTATAACAATAGGAAAATTTGTTGAATATTTTTCCATTTTATTTTCATGTGCAACTTCATCAAATAGAGTAGAGGCTGAAACAACAGGAGGGTGAGCACATGTACAGGTGTCGATAGGCTCACTCAATGCACCATTCTTTTGTTTATCAAGAGCCTTGTTCAAGTTGGACCATATCTCAAATGGATAGTCTGCATAATCAATCAGGTAGTGCATGCATAGATACATGGCTAGACACATATCTATGAATTCTCTGTCACAATCATTTAGCCAATAATATTTCTCTTCATAAGACTCTAGTTAATTCTCAGCACCAATGGACAAATTATAGAGACCTTGTCTCTTGAAATATGCACACATTTTAGGCTTCCATCCTACATAACTGAATGGAGTAAGAGGAGGAACTTTTGAATCCATGTAGAAGTTGTTGTACCTGCAATAGCAAACTCTTTATAACTCAACAGGGGATCTACACTAACAGATTCGAACCCTGTTTGATGGTGGCTACATTCGGGAGAGAATCACACCCTAGATAGACTCCAATGGATTCAAGGAAATGGTTCCTGGGACTTCTATAGTTTCTCCATTGCTTTTGGCACACCACTAAAACAATCTTTGGTTCAAATAATAGCTCCAAGAGCTCTGATACCATGTAAAATATCTATCGCAGTAGGATCTAGATACTATAGATGGCTCACAATTGAAATATTTAACTTACTATGCAAGATATAAGTTCATAAACAATTATGGAAACACAAATGATAAAAAACCAGGAAAATAAATGATAAAAAACTAGAATTATAAATGATCAAATCTAAGAGTTTATTAACTATCCATAATTACAATGAGTTTGGATCATACTTATATAATAAATAAGAATAAATCAAATGCCTTAGGAGGCTTGACATGTGGCTATCTTATATTTGACCCTAATCCACCCTAGGTTGACTCAAGAGCTCCCAAATCACCTCAAACCCTTACGAATTTCTTATGTGAACATTGGGAATACTTTGGAATACTCACCTGAGGCTCACACATGTGAGGGAGGTGGTTGGTGGGTGGTTAGGTATCCAAGGAGAGGCCAAAATTAGCTAATTTCGGCCTAGATGACTAGATACAATGTATGGGCGCCTTTGGTCAACAACATTTACTTAAAACAAGGAAACATGGCGCCTTAGGAAAAATAGGTGCAACAAATGCAGGAGGTGGTCATAATGAGGGTGCCTTACAGGAATTTGACCACGTTTGGCCAATATTTGTTTCCCATACTTGGTGGATAAGTCTCAATTAAGCCTAACTAACTTCTAACAACCTAGTTCACACCTTGGGATGTAATAATTAACTAGTTAAGGACCATTTAATCAATAATGTGATAATGACTAAGGTCCTAGGTGTAATATTGCTCTAACACACACTCACATCAAGGGGCTTCAACCTATGGGTGTTATGCATAGGCAACGCTAGCAAATCAATTCCCATAGTGTTTGCTTCTTCAACTGTTTATAGGGATATGTGGCTTCCATGGCCATAAAATATCAGGAAGTGTATGTTTTCACATGATACAACACCTGGTATAGATGTAGAAAAGTGGCACAAAAAATTCATAAACACTTCTTTGGTCATCCATTAATTTGAATGTGCAACAATGCATGCTCCCACCTAATAGTTCTCGATATAATTTTTCAACCAAGTATTTCCCCTGAATAGATAGAACCGAGGGATTGATGCACTAGATAAATTTATGCAACACAAAATGGTATCCACTCCCTACTCTTAGGAGGAATTTTGGGCACATTCCTACAACCTCTTCTCATAATTACCTACATCCCTCAATTCCTTCCATGTTTTAACCCAGTTTCATCATAGTTCCATATATGATCTAGACTATATGAATGCTTCTTATAGGCATTGGATAGAGTTTCATAGAACTCAGTCGAAATTGCAGGGAAAAAATTCAAGGCTCTATCTCTATCTAGGTCTTATGTTGTCCACAAAACAAGTTTTGGATGTCATTAGGAGAATTTTGATGTAAAAAATGGGCCTCAAAACAAAAAATGTACTATCAAAATCAACTTTAAAAGAACCAATCACATTTTAGAGGATATCATCATCTATAATAGTTGAGGTGACATTGGTTGAGTTAAAGGTGCTTATTTGTCAAATTCTAAATGGGGAATAAAAAACCATCGTTAACCATATCAATGTTGTAAGTAAGGTACTCATAATGAAAATAGTACTTATAAATTAATTTTGAATATAATATAAATGTACTAAAGTACTTAAGAAGAAATGTACTCTCTATATTTCAATATGAAATAATTACAAATACGAAAAACATAAATGCTTTATTCAAAATGAAATATGTAATTAATTTTCAATGTACAAAATATATACTTTTAAATAATAAATTAATAATATAAAAAACATTAAAATCTCTTCAAAATCCAAATCATCTAAATACTTTTTAATATAAAATATGTAATCTATTTATTAAATATTATAAAATGTATATTTTATATATTTAATGTTTTTTATAATATATAATTTATACTTTTAAATAATAAATTAAAAATATAAAAAACATTGAAACATGTGTAAATAATTTTCAATATAAAATATATTATTCTAAATATTCACTCCTTATTGGCATTGAAAGGTGATGAAGGTCTTCTATTTTGGGAGGATGTTTGTGAAGATGTGGGGGTGGATTCTGGTTCCTAATACTTTCTTGTCTAAGTCTTACTTTGGAATTTTGTATGACTGCATATAGGCCATGGATTTCAGTCCAGTCTGAAAAATGTTGTAGTATGAAGGGTTTGGAACGTCCATTATGGTATTTTGGACAGACTGTAATTTCTTTTTGATGAACATCTGTACTACTTGATTCAGGTTAATTGAATCATACTAGTATGTTTTTTTTTTGCGGAAAAAAAAAGTAGTATTCAACTTCATCCATTGGTTGTAGCTTGGGTGGTTGGGAGGAATATTGTTACCCTCCCCACCCAGGTTCAATTCTTGTAAGTGACATATTTCTTTTGTTGAGCCCATATTGTAATGATTGTAATTTGTGCCACCTTGATTCTCTAGAATAACAAGTGGTGACCATTTCCCAGGTGGACTAGCCCTCTAACAAACAATGAACATTTTGACATAAAATACAATTAATTAAATGAGAAGTAAATTCATTAAATTAATATTTAAAACAAATACATATTATATTAATATATTGAATTTTTAATTTTATATTTAATTAATAAAGCATAGGTATATATGCAATGGAATACTTGTTATGGAATCATTGATTCTTATTAAATCCTTTATGTTATTGCATTAAATAAAAGAAATGAAATTTATTAATTGTCAAACTAATATTTTAAAACTATTTAATTTTATTAAGTATATTTAAATAATGTAGATATTTATATAAACAGATGTTTAATATATTTAAAAATAATAATAATAATATAAATAAATGTTTAATTCAGATTTATAAAAAAATATAAATACGATTTATATGAATATATGATTGAGTTTTATTTTTAATGAGCAGTTAGATTTATATAATAAATATACACTCTTAAAAAATGATAATTTAATCGTATAAAATTACTTTATGTTTAAAATTAAAAATTAAAAATATATAGTTTTATAAATATATTTTGAATATTGAATAAGTTATATTTCAAAATTAAAACTTATAAGTACATTCATCATATTTTATTTAAAAACAATTCATGTATTTAAAAGTACTCTTACTTTTAGTCACATCAAAGAAGTTTTTTTAATTGTTTTTATTTTAGACATATTTTCAATCTAATTTAACCATAGTTACATTGCTTGTAGTGTAAAAGTTGAGTTGTAAATATACCTCCCCCACAAAATGCCTCAGTCATAATATTTTATTATATCTCTTAGGAGGTCCATTTTAGACCTCAAAATTCCCCTAATGCTTTTCTTGAACCCTTCCCACCATGAATTCCTTGGAAATCCATATCTTAATGGATTCATCCTTGATTGATTGATTTGTGCAACATTCAACCTCATATGTATCAAATCTAGCAAGTGGCTAATATCAATCATCTCCTTACACAAACTGAAAAATTCTTCCTCTTCCTATTTAGTTAGCAATATGAGAGGCCCTTTCCTCTTGGTATGAGTGAGACCATTTAGCCAATAATTATTTGAGTTTGGTGCAATCCCATACATGTTTGAACCTTCTCTCACAGAATACCTATTGTATTTGACATTTCCAATTTCCTTCATCATCTCCTCTTTCAACCAACCTATGATAGAACTAATCTTCTTGCTTGAATTAGTTGCCTGCATTGCAAGTGCAAGTGGAGTAGCACTTTCAGGATCTGGCATGCATTGTTCTTCATCATTTGATTCTTCATTCCGACAAGAAACATTATGTTGTGTTTCCTCATATGATGAAACATGTTGTAGTTGTGCACCTCTAGTGCCTCGCTTTTGTGTCCTTGTTCAAGTAACATAATTCCCTCTTTCCATGATTACAACAATCTGTATTAGAGCAAGAAAAAAATATGATTACAAAAAGTGATTTTAGATCCACATAAGGGCTAGGTAATAGAAAAAACTAGAATAATAGATAGTTTTCTTAATTTTAATGACAAGATAAATGATAACTAGTTGACATTATCCCCACAGTTCATCCACTTCACTGTAGTTGTGTTGCTCTCAGTCCAAGTGCAAATTATTTCTATTTGAGTTTGAACAACTCCATATGTTGATTGTAACAGTTGAGGAACTGGATATGGTGTGGCAATACAAATATGCTAATTGTTTCATATTTAACATGTAAATGATGGCCACTTGCTTGGACTAACCCAACATGCCCACTCTTCAAATTCATAGTCATTTTCTACATGTGTAAAAGAACACAAGAGTACTACACTACTGCTATTGAAGTTTGAGAGCATTTTCTAATACACTATTTCATGTCAATGTTCATGAAATTGTACTAGTTTAGAGTCTAGGTTTGAGAATTTGGAAGCCAACTTTGGACTCATGTCAATGGTCATGATATTGTACTATTTGAGAATCTAGGTTTGAGAAGTTGGAAGCCAAATTATGACAGGAGCCTCAATGTATGCTTGGAGTGTGAAGTTGAAACATTGGACATAGGAGGAGACCATCAAACAAACATCACATTTCATCCACATTTCATTGCACTACATAAAAGAATTTTACTATATCCCACGTTATTGAGTTTCATATCGTAGTCTTATCAAATACTTCTCAAGAAATTAGTAGAAAGTAACTTCTCCACCAACAGATTTGATCAAAGGATTTGAGCATTAGTGCAATTACAAAATACTAGTGTCCATAGTTTTATGTCTAGCAAGAATAATAATACCTTAAATGGAATAAATCCATATGTAGATATCATGGCAGTGAATGTGCAAGTTGAGATTATGTAATCTCTACTAAAACATCATATTGTTGTATGGGCCTTATATACTCTAAAGTTTTCCATTCCCTTATAACAGCTAGTTTGTTTAGAAAGTTTGTTTGAAGAGTATCGTGACTAGGAAAAACTCCCTCTTTTGTCATCCCTTAGTAGTTCCCATGTCGCTGCAGTCCACAGTCTTAGGAGTCTGCAGTTTTGACAGGCTAGCTCAACCCCCTACTTGAATGTCAGGTCAAATGATGGGAACTATACCATCTTCGTTATGGTATGGACATATGTAACATGTAAACAAAGGTATACTGAGAGGAAATACTAGACAAATAAAAAACATGATTCAACCTTAACAATGCCTTCTTAAATGAAATTTTTCGTAAATATAGTTAAACAAATAAGAGTATACTATAGTTGATAAGTGAAATAGTTAAGTGGTTATAGTAGAGGGGCTATCTTGAAAATGCAAATGATGGCATATAAACTATGGCATATAAATACTTATAAAACATTGACTATAAAAATACTTGAGCCGAGTATGTTATGTGAGGGATTGATCTGCTAGGCAGTTCCACCAGTGAATTGAAAACAAAGTAAAATGAGTTAGATTGCTGTCGATTTATAGTATGGCACTGTTACTGAAGGATGTTGGATGTTATTGGCATGGATTGCAAATTTTCGTTTCTAAATGTGTGGTTGTGATTGGTTGTAGTATTATCCAATGGATGGCATGGTTGATCCTTATGTGTTTTATCTGTTAATGGATTCTTGTGCTTTTGTTGGGTTTAATGGTTGATTAGATAAGTTTAAGGTTTTTGTTGGAATTGAATTCTTTCCAAATTGCAGTTTACATTAGTTGATCCTCCTGTTGGTAGTGTAATTAATGGTTGATTTGTTGATTTTATTGTGTTGATGGAAATTTATTGCATTTCCAAGGTTGGGTTGTGGATAGATTCAGTAGGTGAGGCTAAACACTTAATTTTTTTTCTTGGACATGTGGGTACGGGTATTGGATTAGTGATGTGCCTGAAGCTTAGCAGAGATGTTCCATTTGTTATTTGTTGTCATAGATTTGATAGTGCATAAGTATTGTTTGGTTGGACTCTTTAAGATGGTTTAAGGTGTGAAGTTGTCTTTCATTTAGAACACTACAGGTGGTGACAATGACACGATGTTTTAAAAATATAGCATGTACCAGTCATTAACAACTAGGCATAAACGCTCAATTTTGGGACAATTGTAGGCCCAATCATTTTATGGGAAATTTTTGAAATTTTTTTAGAATTTATGTATTTATTTAATTAAGTATTTTAGTTATTTAAGTGGATCTTATATTATTTGTTTTATGAAATTTTTGTGTGTCGACCTCTTCTATGACCACCTCTGGTCTTTTCACCGTTACTGATGTCTCTCCCCTAGTTAACAAGGATACTCATGGATAGTAGTAATCCACATTTCCAATGCACATATGGAATTTGCATGGATGGGTTGACATATACAATCAATAACAACAATATTTCAGATCACGTGAAATAGTCTTGATTAGTTTGTTCCATGGTGCATATTTTTTTCCATGAGAAGATTCTTGTTGGTCTTGTTGATTCCATAAATATACAAGGTGGTTGTTTAGTGAACACTTAGAACTTAGAAATTAGACTATGAATGTCTTCCCTTTCGTTGAAGTAAATGCTATGCATATTGACACCTTTATATGGATTGTCCACTTCAAAATTGATATGAGAAAGGGATAAAAAATGAGTAGTCTTAAGAAGTGAATATTTTGACTACTATTTTTGCTTGTTTTTCAACCACTGTTGATTCAAATTATGCAGGAGGTGTTGGAATCAAATATATAAGTTCTTTAAATTGCATAATATGAGTGCAAAAAGGGCATTCAAGGGCCATGAATCCATTTTTGCAATACAAAATGGATTTTGAACAATGAAAAATGTTGATCTAGCAAAATATTAGATTGTCGGATTCCATTAATAATGAATGGAAATTCAAAATTGTTTACTCTTTATACAACTCCATAGAAAAATCCCAACACATGAGGTTCCTCAATCAACTTTTTGGTCTTCCCCTATCCCTCATATGCTTGAATATCTCCATATCGATAAAAATCAGTGTTGCTCCTTGGATGGTCGTCCCAATGGAGAAATAATAGTTCTCTGAAGAGATCCAAGTTTTAAGGAACCAATTTCAATTGAGTCTGAGCTTGTTGAACACACTATGAAAATCAAAAAGGAATTATTTTATCCCTAGTTCAAGGAATGCTTGATGGGAGGTCTCTGCTCTCTATGGTCCCCCACCATATTCTTTCCATTGGTTTTTTCTTTTGGATTGTGTTAGGATGGATCACCCTCCTTTTCCCATCAATGTGGATAATGTATTCTTAGACAGTTTCTTTAGGGTTTAGACACAACATGCAAAATATTCATCTCCCTTATGAGGCATTCAATTTAAGAGATGTCTTAGAGGAAAAAATCTCCCTCCCACATAAGAACTTAATAGAGGATTCAAATATAATTTGATATGTTGCTCTGAAGGATCTTCAATTGCTTCAATGAGTATGGAGGGGGGATTGGGTAGCATGATGGGAGCAACTCAAAAATTAAGTCTCAAGGGTTGGAAATCCTTCCTTTCCGAGTCATAATATTTACCTAGGAAGTAAATCATCTTAGTTAAATAACTCTCTCTTGAAGGGGTGCTTAAAGGTGAAAATCCCTTAAGAGATGTACCATAATGATCATTTTCTCTCTAAATTGCAAAGTGCCAATCATCAACTTTAAAATATTTTTCCTCAAGAGAGATTTTATTGCAATACAACCTTGATATAATTTTCTTACGTGAAGCTAGGATCAAAGCTCGCAAAGTCCTAGGTGAATTCCAATTTTTTTCATGGATGGAACTTTGCTTTTTCTAGCTCAAAAGGAAGGTTGAAAGGCCTTGTCAGAGGATGGAAGTCACTACTCTTTCAACCAAAAACTCATGGTCATTACACTTTGGACTTTGTACTGTGCTCTTGTGAGTAGACTTGGGAAAGAAAATTATATTCATTAACATTTATAGCCCCTACATAGATATTAGGGATTCTGGTGACCATTTCTTTAATAAGAAATGGATATTCCACGGTCTCCTTATCCTTGGAGGAGACCTAATCCTGTGTAATGGTACTTCTGAGGTTTATGGTCCTTCCTCAAAATAAAATGATTTATTTGACTACTGCTTGCGCAAATGGGAAGAGGATGGATACTCTTTGAAATTTCCCCAACAATCCCAAATCTTACCTAGTGCAATAATCAATCTTGTGAAGCTTAAATTTCCAAAATAATAAACAAGTTTCTTGTCTTAGAATCCCTCCATGGGGAATAGCTTAGTTGTAGACAATGGGTAGGTTAGGAAGGAGATTCATACCATCTACCCATCTTTCTTGAAATAATCTATGTAGATCCCAAGGTCATGTGCCTATTCAAAATAATCCTAGATTGGATCAAGGATGAAATATTCATCGCAATTTCCATTAAAAAGAATTGGATCCCATAAAATCCCCACCTCTCTAACTTAGTGGTTGTTCATTTCCTAGAAAATATTAAGAGAGCTAGAAACGTCTACTTTGAATGTTGAAAGGAAAAAATGATCAAAGATGAAAGATTTGTGCTAAAATGGAAAGCAAATTGAATCAAATGTAGAATTGTGAGGGATTCAGGTATCTTACCATCATTCCAAGCAAGAATTAAACTCACCAGAATCAAAGAGAAGGATCTTCTCCTTGAAAAGGAAATGTTATTGGTAATGAAAAGAAAATCCCTTTAGATGAAGGCAAGAGATGAAAAAAATAAAATCATTATTTAGGAATACAATTTGTAGCTGTAGTGCCCAGGTTTTTCAGCAGAGCACTTGATAGAATTTCAGAGTTAATTTTCTATGTATTAATCTTTATTCAGGTGTAAGGAAGTAAATTTCAATCTAATCTCTATTTCTGTTAAATGAAGCTTAGTTTCTATCTTTTCCTTATTGTCCATACATGCGTATTTTAAAATAAACTAACATATTACTATTTTCTTTTCAACAATTTGTTCCAGCATATGAGTATGTTCACAGTAAAAAACAGTAAATAGCAAAGTATTTGCAGATTTCAGAGTAAGTCTCGACATAATAATAATCAAATTACATGAATAACAAGAAAATTACCTGATGCTGATGCTAGTCGACCGTCGGTTGTAGCAGGTTAGGATTTTGTTCTCATAGACAGCCAAAACGATGTTTCCACCCTACCGATCAGCTATTATCTTGCTGACCCTAGGAAATCAACGGATTTCCTAGCCCCCGAGCCCACAAACTAATAATCCTGAGAGCAGAATTCCATTGGTTTCTTTTCATCATTCCATGGTAATAATTTGCTGAGTTAACCCCCTCCTCAGACTTTCTTTGAGTTTCCCACCTCCTCAAAGCTCCGAGTTAACCCCCTCCTCGGCATTCCTCCTTTTTCACAAAAATACTAAGTGTCTTCTCCTCCAAAACCAACCCCCTTACTACTATGCAAAAAATCCCCTTTATAGAAATCCTTTTCCTCCATAAATTCATAACTCCTTTTCACTCCACCGTCCCCAAATTCCTCTCTCGAGCCCCTCAAACATTAACTCCTTTCCTTTGTATTTAATGTTTATTTATGTCATTAGTAAAATATTATATAAATAGTTGACTCTTTTCCCTTGGACATGATATGTTTTAATGGTTTACCACATTTGTCAAGATAACTTATCTTTGTGATTTAAATCTAAGATTTGCATTGAATAGTTAAATAGTAATAAACCCTTTTCATCTCATCACATCCGTTCCAAAATTGTCCTATTATGTCTAACTTAGAAATGGAATAATCACACTCTAATCGTTTATTTAATCAATATTTAACCTTTACCTATTTTGCCATTGTTATACATGAATGGTAATATCATTAAAATAACATTAATTAAATAATAATATTTAACTAAATTACCACAAAGTAACCGTAAATGGTGAATTTAATAAAAGTGTCTTTTAAACTATTTGTTTATCACAATGTTTACCAACAAGTAATACATAGCTTTAATTGATTTGTTTACACACCTTAGATAACTTTCTATTCATTATCTAAGTTCGAGCAATGCATGATTAGCATAATTACTTACGACAACTAATACATTTATTCAACATGTTAAGTGTTTATTTATCGATACTAATGTACAGGTGCAAGGTGTGCATGCGTGGCCAGCGTATGCACAGATCATAAATGTACTATAGACAAACCCCATCCCTCCTATGCATACTTGCTAACTATTAGTAGTATTTACCCTCATGCAGAAGAACAAGCATAATATATATATATATACGGTACAATTACTTTAACATCCTCAGTTATTTAACAGTTAAGTCTTTACGATTTCTCATCATTACCTTTATCTTTATATTAGTTTAATCAATCATGTACAAGGAAGGGTACCTACTACCACTAACTCAGAATAAAGGAATACCCAACCCTCAACAGTACTATCATATCCTCCCATCCTAACCTACTGCCACATCCTCCCTGTCCTTCCTCTGCTAGTATAAAAGTGGATGTCGGACTCAACGACCTGACCACATAGAACTTGAGAGCGATAGCGTCGGCTGAACAGAAAGCGGACCTATCCTCTCCTAGCAGGCATCCGACCATCGTCATCACACATACATGGGGAGCGTGTCTCAGCACGGCCCTCCCACGATCTCGGGTATCATAGGAACATAGGGTGGGCAACTCATCCATCCCTCTCAACATACCGGGCCTACGCCCTTATCAAATCATACTCTGCTGCTCTCGAGATTATCAGTTTGTGTTATCGTATCATCATTCTTGGCTGCCAAGGTTTACTGTACGAACATGTTCTTTTGCCAATGTGTCAGATCAAGTAACTGGCTATCCCATAGCCTTCATGTCCTGTAGGTTAGTATTTCGCAATACACATTTTATAACAAGTATTTCCATTTGATCACCCATTGATCCATATCATCAGCATCATTTTATTTCACATCACCATTGCATCACAGATATGCATGGAATATAACAGTTCTATCAATTTCATCATAGGAGGCATCCACGTGCAACACCATATATTTCACATTTCATCAGTGGAAACGCTTAAACATATATTTTCATCATAAAAACAATGAACCTCATGCTAATCATAACTTAATAACTGCATGAATATAGTAACATCATAACCGTGGTATCAGCATGAAAATAGTAACATTCTAAACATAGTAGCAACATATCATCATGTCTAACATGCCAAAATATAGTTCACTCTGTCCAGCTGAGTCCAACAGATAATAAGCAAATAAAATGAAAGGTGTCTAACTTGTAAACACCTGGTCAAATATGGGGCGTTACATACACCCACCCTTCAGGAAACTTCGTCCCGAAGTTATGGTCATAATAATGCAGGAAAATCTGGACTCATAGTCTATGCAATTCCGCAAATGGCGGGTCCTGGCCATACATGTCCTACTTAGCTTTAATCTTGACCAAATATGCCGATATTATCTTTTAAATTTTACTTCTCTTATCTCGTGATATGTGTTCTAATATTTAAAGGACATTTTAGATTAATCCTTTTGTTGGACCTCAATGTTACGACTAGAATGCCTAAATGTTATAATCATGTTCTATCCACCTTGGTATCCTATTTCATACCCTTTTCAATATTCTTTAAGTTACATCATCCAGATAAGTTTATCCATCACAAAACGGAGTTTACCGAAGCTTTTATTGATCCAATCTGGCGTGGAATAGTCAACAATTTTAAATTGGGGTCATTTGAACTCATAATTTGTATTCACTCAACGTGCAACCACCAAGGACTCTTAAGGTTTGCATACCTCTTTTAGGGAAGAAGATTCGTCTCCTCAAAATCCTAAGGTCATATATTATTGATTCCGTATCGGTAATAACAATAACAAAAGTGTCGTAACATCGTTAAACTAGGGGAACTATCATCGTTTATAAGGTTTTCATGGCTATTTCTTATCAAAACGTAATTGTCACCATGTTTATTTATTATTCTCTCCTTTTAAACTAATATAACCTATGGAGAAACCATTCCTGCTTCAATCCCTTAAGAATTTCGTAGCTAGTCTTGTTCCCATCCTTACTATTACAAAGGTAATTATTAGCATTTATCCTAGTATGCCATTGTATTGGTACAACACCACTCTTGCATCAATACTTCATAAAGACCTTAATCTAATCCTATAGGTTGAACGAAACATCATTACTTAATATGTTGAATCATATTAGAACTTCATGACAACCGCTTTAATCGAGTTAAGTGGAGGATTAGGGGGGTGATTCTTATGAATCTCTTATTATTACCCAAGATCATTACTATATTAGGTATGATTAATCCGAAATTTTCTCAAAAATCTTATTGCACCATTATACCAATATTTAACTTATTTATTCTAAAGTCATGTACCCCCTTAAGAGAATAGTCTTTTATTAAGCTTTATTTGCAATCTCCTTGTTTAAGTGCAGGGTGTTTTCCTTAATGTGATTCAAAAGGATACCCTAGGCCTTGCAAATTTATTTCCATCCCTTATCTCATTTAAAATAATATATAATGTATTTTCTGAGTCTCTCTATCTCTGAGCTACATAATATTTCATATCTTAACGTTTCCCTACTAAAATACTTGTATATTATTACATTTATATTTTTAAACGAAAATTTTATTCGTAATTATGATTATGAGGTGTTCATGAATTTTCACTTTAGTTTGTATTTTGTACCAAGTTATCTATATAGACACATCAATGTTTGCACAATTTTGTTTATGCTTAATTGGAATTGAGACTGTTGTAGTCTATGTGGTAGTTTGAATGGAATTGAGACTATTGTAAAGAGGATGCATGCATATTCATACATGAGTGCATTCTCCAATTCCCTTTTACCACATTTTCGACCATGAAATCCATCTAATACCCTAGTCTCTATTTTCCCATAATTTGGGAGTTAAAATGACCAAATTGTGATCAAACTTTTAATATGAAAATAAACACAATCGAGTCATAAGAGGGACATTAACAAAATGTGATTGTGACCTCTGCTTTTGTTGTGATTAATTAGGAGGATAAGTTGTGAGACATTTAATCTTATTGTTAGATGTATTTGTTAAATCAAGTGTGACCAATACTGATGTTTAAGCATTGTATCGATATTATTGGGTTTAACGTCGATGTAACAAGTTGTTCTCAAATAATATGAATAACATCCCTAATATAAGTATTTATAATTTAAATGTGTTGTGTTCATCTCATTTGAGAAGATTCTCTTCCACTATTAGCTTTACCACTTGTATAATAAATAATTGTGAAATATTTAATTCTTTTTGTTATTAACGTTATTTATAAATTTATGATTAGGAGTATAATAATTTATACATTAATTGTGTTGGGTTAAGCTTAATTAAAAGTATCACCTTTGCTTTTAACTTAACCATTGACAAATATGGTTTTAATATACGAGTACAACTTTTGCATCAAATATAAAATAAGTTTATAGTGATTTTTGAAATTTTAATATAAGCAATGTTACGTTTATTTGAGATTATCTCGTATAAATTTTGAAAATGTTTTTGTGGTTTTCCTATACAAATATATTATTTAAAAATATTAAAATAAAATGAAGACTTAGCACCAACGCGCAACTACAAAAGTAATAAAATTAAAATTTTTAATACGTCAGAAATTGCAATGAACGTGTCACATTGAAAATATCAAAGTCTCGTTATGACAACATTTCATTAATAGATTAAAACACCAACTTTCCCTTCTTAGTTGGTATGTAAAAATTTCCACTCTTGGTAATACTCAATTGAATTATCTAGATGGTTGTAAAGTGTTAATTAATAAATGTAAATGTCTTACTTTCGGCATGTAATTCTTTTATCATAATATTGTCAACCTAGTTTAAGGTAAACTTAAAATTATATTCAAATAAGCTTTGTTTACGAAACACTAACTTTCCTTTTTTTTGTATCCTTATATAGTTACACCTACCTATATTTTCTTTCTGAATTTAATTTTATGTGGGATGTTAAATATAATAATACTAAGACAATTTGATTAAATACCTGAATTTATTAAACCCTAGATCTTCACCCAACCACTTTAACCACTCGTTTTTGTTTATTTATCTATATATATTCATATTTTTATTTTTATTTTTTCTTTTCCAAAATTTAAATATTTATATATATTAATTTTAAATATTTTAAATCTCTCCCTCCAATATAAATTATAATTTAAATTTTATATATATAAAAATTTAAATATAATTTCTCCAAATCGCTTCCACCTTACTATAATTGACCTAAGAATTTTAAATCTATAACGAACTTCTAAATTTCAAATTTGTGAGTGGCTTTATATATATATATATATATATTTTCCAAATATTAACCCCTTTTTTTTTCTCTCTTTCTCTCTTTATATATATATATATATATATATATATATATTTTTTTTACAACCTAGGTTATAACATTATATAAAAATATATACTAGATTTAATTAAAAATAAAATACTCGAAATTGCCGAAACCCCTCTTCTCTTTCTTTTTTTTTTTATTAACTATCAACTCTTAATCCTTAACCATAATTAAATTGAATTAAATTAAATTAAATAATAATAAAAATAATAAATTAAATATTAACTTTTAATTCCTAGCAATAATTAAATTATATTAAATTAAATAAACAAAAATAAATTAAAATAACTTAAATTAAATTAAGTTTATTAGATTAAATTAATTAATTAAAAGACTTGACATGGGGAAATTGACGCATTGGGAACAAAGCATTGGGAACAAAGGCTTGGTGAATTCTCCCTTGGCGGGCCTTGACAACTCCATGCTTGGAGCGGCGGAGAGATTTAAATTGAATTTAAATTGAATTAAATTAAAAATAAAAAAAAACAATAATACCGTGAGCCCGACTCTCTTCACGTGAGAGATTTGACGCGGAGAGAGGTGATTCGGGAGGTTAAAGTTCGTTTTGCCTTGGAGGTTCGCAAGGGCCGTAGATGAGGATCTGCGGCTCTCCTTCCATTCCGCGTCGGCAACATGCACGCACGTTAACGGAGGTTAGTGGTCGCGGTAAAGAAACCGCCATGACACGCGTCCACTCCTCACTCATCCGCATATCAATAAGGCGGTATGGTAAACCACCCATGGGCGACGCGGAAACCGCCTACGTGGCATCGACTTTTCTCTATTTAAGGAGGAACGAGGTTATATTTTTTTTGTGTTGTAGGGCTGCTCCTCGCGTGAAGAGCTCGCGGTGCCGAGCGCTAGGGTTTGGCCCTACCTCACTGCCACCTCCCATCTCCCTCTCCGCCTTCACCTCTGCACAGGCATGATAGATAACGGGATGGCTGTAGTGGCGGGCGTGGATGCTCGGGCTGTAATGGTGAGTGTGGGCTCTCTTCGACTTGGTAGAGGGCCGATGATAATGTGGGCTCTGGTGTGAGCTTAGCGCCTGAGCTGTAGTTTAGTGCGTGGTCTTCGTTCGACCTGGCAGAGTGTTGTGGAACGAAAGAGCTTTGCAGTTTCCCAGTGGGAGACAGTTTTTTTTTTGGATTTCTGCCAGATTCTAGATGGCATGGTAACCATCGTCAAGATGAAAAGGTATATAGGAAACAGTGAAAACCCTAGCTGGAGGGTCAAAACAGCACGAGTTTAATTTAGTTGCACAGGAAGCTTATGAGGAATGTTAGAATTCAAAGACTGTAGGATTGAATTTGAAGTCCCTTATTGATTTATTTGCTGGGTTACGAGAGATTTAGAGACAGTCTCCGAAGATTGATTTACTTATCAAGGAAGTTTTGTTTTTGTTTTCATAAATCGGCAATAATGCAAGCAGGGCTAAACACCGTGGAGCAGATGCTAACTCCGGAGGTGGCAAGCATATCAAATCATGCCATAACAGAAGCTGGTCGCCCTGGGCACGGTCCGAACAATTCCTCTACATGTTGCGGTGACGTTTAGGGCAGCCCTTATTAGTTGTCTGCACCAAGCTTGCCAGGCTGCGACGTCAAGGTTTAGGGGATGGTGCTGAAGCCACCGGCAATAAGATGATGAGATTAGAAGACTCATAGAAATCCTTTTAGAAGTTTTAAGAAGAAGAATCCAGTTCTCGTAAGGGAGAAAGAGCCCGAAGCTATGGTAAAATACCTGTGCAGAGGATAGAAAAAGGTGAAGAGGTTGGCATCTGAATATGAAACCGCTACAAAAGTAACAAAGAATCGGAATTCCTCCAGAGTTGCAGAGACTGCTGGCTGTATTATGGCAGATGATGCCTGATATGTGGTATGTAGAGCTCGCAGTTGGAGGCAGCAAAGTGCATGCAGGCAGCAATGGGAAGCTGGTTTGGAGACACATGCCATGGCTTGGTGCTCATGCCGCAAAAGGACCTGTTAGGCCTTTGCGTAGGGCTCTTCAGGTCCAAACACTTGGCCTATCTTTGTTTTACTATGGATTTCTTATTCAATTTATTGGTGTTTGCATTGACCAAGGGCAGATGCCCAAATCTTATTTTGCTATAAGTATATTTCAGGGGGACTATGTAATTGTTTTCAATAGCTACAGAAAGACGGCAAATTTTTTTCATTATGAAAGATTTAGTTCTTTCACTGATGTTTGAGATGCATTTCTAACGTGGCCCAGCTGGAAAAATCTTCAGACATTTACAAGGGCGCCACAGGCGTAGGTAGGTATTCAGATGGACCGGAGCTTGGGGCATGGGCTGGGTTCGGCTGCGCTAGGGTTGGGACCTGTGCCTTTTCTCTTCTGACCTAGTATGCCCCGTGGACTTCCCGTTCGAGTTTGCCTGGTTGGAGATTGGACTCAATGAGTAGCCGATCCAGAGTTTTATTGCGATTTATTATTGTTTCTTCCTTTTTGAGATTCCCGGTGGTTGAAATGGGGCCGTCCTAAGTGCAGCACACGGATTCTCTGTCGCGGGTAAGAAGTTATTTAAGCCGCTAAACAGTTAAAACGCAGTTTTATTATTTCTTTCTTGTTTTATTGAGGAATTTCGTCAGGGATTGTTTAAATATAGATGTGTGTACAGGGGAACAGATATATATATATATTTTGTGCATAATTTTCGATGGGGATTGCCCCGGCAGTATGAACTTCTGTATGCACAAATATCCACTAAAATTTAGCGTTATGTTTAAGAGATTGTGGGTAGTTTCAGGAAGGAAAAAAAAAATGTACATCGTTCCTCGTTTAACCATTTGTAAATTTTAACATATTGAATCGCTTGCCGGATCTGCAGGTTGGATTTCGTTGTAGATTTGGTTGCTTAACAGACCACTATGGGAGCTTCCAAGCCCCGGTTTTGACGATTATTATAGGAACGTTTAGGGATTTTGAATGTAGTAGTTGTTTATATGTGCATTTGCTTATTTTCTGAGCTATTTCAATTTATTATTTGAAAGAAGGGAAAACCTTCTTGGAGGGACTACATGCGTGTTCCTATATTGCACAGCATATAATGTGCTCCTTTATTAATGCTCAAGGAAACTCAATAAAATATTAATTTAAACGTTCATATTCTAGAAATAGAATATTTTGATTTAGCTTAGAAATGGTCGGTGGAATTCACAAGGGTTAAATCAAGGGGAATTTTTTTTTTTTTGTATCATTGTACAATTTTAAAACTTTTTGTTTTTGCCAGTTACTTACCCTGTCTTTTGTTATATTGTGCAGGTAAATTAATGTTGCAAAAAAAATTTAGGGAAGACTATTTGGAAAATCTTGAACATTGATTTCAGATTTCTGCATAGGGTTCTACTTAGATTTACAGATATTTTGCTTCGGGATGCTTAGTTTCTATTTTTAGTAGGCCGTTAGGTTCGAGAGTTCGAACCAGGCTCTGATACCATCTGTAGTGCCCAGGTTTTTCAGCAGAGCACTTGATAGAATTTCAGAGTTAATTTTCTATGTATTAATCTTTATTCAGGTGTAAGGAAGTAAATTTCAATCTAATCTCTATTTCTGTTAAATGAAGCTTAGTTTCTATCTTTTCCTTATTGTCCATACATGCGTATTTTAAAATAAACTAACATATTACTATTTTCTTTTCAACAATTTGTTCCAGCATATGAGTATGTTCGCAGTAAATAACAGTAAATAGCAAAGTATTTGCAGATTTCAGAGTAAGTCTCGGCATAATAATAATCAAATTACATGAATAACAAGAAAATTACCTGATGCTGATGCTAGTCGACCGTCGGTTGTAGCAGGTTAGGATTTTGTTCTCATAGACAGCCAAAACGATGTTTCCACCCTACCGATCAGCTATTATCTTGCTGACCCTAGGAAATCAACGGATTTCCTAGCCCCCGAGCCCACAAACTGATAATCCTGAGAGCAGAATTCCATTGGTTTCTTTTCATCATTCCATGGTATTAATTTGCTGAGTTAACCCCCTCCTCAGACTTTCTTTGAGTTTCCCACCTCCTCAAAGCTCCGAGTTAACCCCCTCCTCGCCATTCCTCCTTTTTCACAAAAATACTAAGTGTCTTCTCCTCCAAAACCAACCCCCTTACTACTATGCAAAAACTCCCCTTTATAGAAATCCTTTTCCTCCATAAATTCATAACTCCTTTTCACTCCACCGTCCCCAAATTCCTCTCTCGAGCCCCTCAAACATTAACTCCTTTCCTTTGTATTTAATGTTTATTTATGTCATTAGTAAAATATTATATAAATAGTTGACTCTTTTCCCTTGGACATGATATGTTTTAATGGTTTACCACATTTGTCAAGATAACTTATCTTTGTGATTTAAATCTAAGATTTGCATTGAATAGTTAAATAGTAATAAACCCTTTTCATCTCATCACATCCGTTCCAAAATTGTCATATTATGTCTAACTTAGAAATGGAATAATCACACTCTAATCGTTTATTTAATCAATATTTAACCTTTACCTATTTTGCCATTGTTATACATGAATGGTAATATCATTAAAATAACATTAATTAAATAATAATATTTAATTAAATTACCACAAAGTAACCGTAAATGGTGAATTTAATAAAAGTGTCTTTTAAACTATTTGTTTATCACAATGTTTACCAACAAGTAATACATAGCTTTAATTGATTTGTTTACACACCTTAGATAACTTTCTATTCATTATCTAAGTTCGAGCAATGCATGATTAGCATAATTACTTACGACAACTAATACATTTATTCAACATGTTAAGTGTTTATTTATCGATACTAATGTACAGGTGCAAGGTGTGCATGCGTGGCCAGCGTATGCACAGATCATAAATGTACTATAGACAAACCCCATCCCGCCTATGCATACTTGCTAACTATTAGTAGTATTTACCCTCATGCAGAAGAACAAGCATAATATATATATATATACGGTACAATTACTTTAACATCCTCAGTTATTTAACAGTTAAGTCTTTACGATTTCTCATCATTACCTTTATCTTTATATTAGTTTAATCAATCATGTACAAGGAAGGGTACCTACTACCCCTAACTCAGAATCAAGGAATACCCAACCCTCAACAGTACTATCATATCCTCCCATCCTAACCTACTGCCACATCCTCCCTGTCCTTCCTCTGCTAGTATAAAAGTGGATGTCGGACTCAACGACCTGACCACATAGAACTTGAGAGCGATAGCGTCGGCTGAACAGAAAGCAGACCTATCCTCTCCTAGCAGGCATCCGACCATCGTCATCACACATACATGGGGAGCGTGTCTCAGCACGGCCCTCCCACGATCTCGGGTATCATAGGAACATAGGGTGGGCAACTCATCCATCCCTCTCAACATACCGGGCCTACGCCCTTATCAAATCATACTCTGCTGCTCTCGAGATTATCAGTTTGTGTTATCGTATCATCATTCTTGGCTGCCAAGGTTTACTGTACGAACATGTTCTTTTGCCAATGTGTCAGATCAAGTAACTGGCTATCCCATAGCCTTCATGTCCTGTAGGTTAGTATTTCGCAATACACATTTTATAACAAGTATTTCCATTTGATCACCCATTGATCCATATCATCAGCATCATTTTATTTCACATCACCATTGCATCACAGATATGCATGGAATATAACAGTTCTATCAATTTCATCATAGGAGGCATCCACGTGCAACACCATATATTTCACATTTCATCAGTGGAAACACTTAAACATATATTTTCATCATAAAAACAATGAACCTCATGCTAATCATAACTTAATAACTGCATGAATATAGTAACATCATAACCGTGGTATCAACATGAAAATAGTAACATTCTAAACATAGTAGCAACATATCATCATGTCTAACATGCCAAAATATAGTTCACTCTGTCTAGCTGAGTCCAACAGATAATAAGCAAATAAAATGAAAGGTGTCTAACTTGTAAACACCTGGTCAAATATGGGGCGTTACAGTAGCTAATAACTCTATATGGAAGGTCATTAATTTGAATGGGGAACATGTCAGTTTTTTTTTATGAATTTCCCAAGGAGGCCTTTCATTCTATAAGAATATTTTAAAAAAGGATGGGAGTCGCTCAATTGTTGAGACCCTAAAGGTTGCTTTAGTCTTCCCTCTTTCTTGGTAATCATCAATAGAATAAGGAACTCATGGTGGAAATGACCCTAAATCAAATTGAGATCATATCGCACAATTTTTAGAGAGAAGTCTAGGTCCCAATGGTTACCTGCTAAGTATGGTCTTGCTTGTCTTGATTTCATGGGAGAGGACCTCATTGGTATAATTGTTCACTGGAAGCTCTTTTGTAATATGTTTCCAACCTTCAATTCCATTTTCTTCTCTCTCATTCCAAAAGTTGACAAACGTATGTACTTTGGCCAATTAATGTCTATCTTGTTATACAACTGTATTTATAAAATACTTACTAAAATCATCGTTCCAAGTCTGAAGTCTAATCTCTTGAGCCATATCTTTAAAGAACTATTCAAATTCTTTGAAGATCGACACATACATGATGATGTAGTGATTATTTCCAAAGAAAGACTTCACTCTATAAATGTTAAGAGGCTTAAACCATCGAATATAAAAATCAAACTCTACAAGGCCCTACATTGGGTTAATTGACACTATTATCAACTTCTCTAGATCTACAGGATCTGAACATTTTTCCTATTGAATACAATATACATATATGAAATACATTCCGAAGTTACATATGCATCAAAAAATGAACCTTACTGTGTCCTACGTGGCGGCAAAGATAACATCTAAAATGGATTTTGAACTAATCAAGGCGTTGACACAAAATCGTGGAGCCCTAGAGAGTTTCCACTTATGCGGGTAACCTTCAAAGACATTCTCTATCCATAACTCCAAAGAGAACCCATGCATAAGCATCCAAACATGTCTAATAGTGTGTCTCTCCTTTTTCGAATTGAAGCCAAGGTACCAACGTTTCAAATATAAGGACCTCTCCTTTAAAATCCATATGATTAAAATCCATACGATGTTAAGGATGTTATCAATAAACCTTTCATCCAGAAAAGTAAAAATAATCCAGCCACATAGTAATAAGTTGATTCTATGAACAATACCACACAAAGGAGCCCAAAATTTGTTAACCCAATCATGTATTTCCACTTTGTTGCCTTTTGCAAATTCGGACGAGAGCCCTCTTTTACAGCATCTCAACTCGGTCGAGGTTTACATTAGCTACGAGCACGTAAAGTTGAAGACATTCACACATTTTAATAAATTTGGTATTACTTCGAATTCTTGTTTGATTGCACGATAACTTTTTGGAACACTTCCCTAAGCCATAATTTGAAACAGGAGGAAGTGGGTCTTTTGCCAAATACAACGCACGGGTAGGGTTTTGTGACATGGTTGCGTTGTTACCGGAGACCGGTACCATCTATCAAAAAGCATAAAGTTAAGAGACACGGTAGTTGTCAAGCACTTTATCAGAAGCGTCAATCACTTTAATCACAAAGGAAAAATAAAGAGTGGTAAAGCCACCCAAAACGTGATTACGGTTAAAAGAGCTAAACTTCTGCAAAAAGACAATTCATTTTATCTTTATTATGTCCCCGACATATAGTTTTGAGTTGGGTGGTATTAATTCGGGTGGCAAAAATCGCGGATATGAAATTGCAAAGTTTTTGTTAAAGTTTATATTTTTTTTATTTTTTAAAACTTCATTTTACGTGGTTGTGGTTTGATCCGGACGCAGTGAAGTTGGCCTGGGGTTGTGTGCCCTAGGCCACGGTGGCGGGGTGATGTTTACCGTTTTAAATGAGGTTTAAATGGTCTCGGGATTGAAGACTCCTGTGCGATTTATTCACCAGTCTTGTCCATTTATCGTGCCTTTCGTCGAGCTCTGTTGTGCGCCCGCTAGCGTCCGGTTGAGGTTTAAACGTGTTGCAGTTTAAATGAGGTTTAAATGGTCTCAGGACTGAAGACTGCTGTGCGATTTATTCACCAGTCTTGTCCATTTATCGTGCCTTTCGTCGAGCTCTGTTGTGCGCTGGCGTCGGGTTGAGGTGTTGCAGGGGTTTAAATGGTCTCGGGACTGAAGACTCCTGTGCGATTTATTCACCAGTCTTGTCCATTTATCGTGCCTTTCATCGAGCTCTATTGTGCGCCCGCTAGCATCGGGTTGAGGTGTTGCAGGGGTTTAAACGTGTTTAAATGCAGGTTTAAATGAGGTTTAAATGTTCTCAGGACTCAAGACTCCTGTACGATTTATTCACCAGTCTTTTCCATTTATCGTGCCTTTCGTCGAGCTCTGTTGGTGTGGGTGGCGGTGCTCTCGAGACTCAAGACTCCTGTGTGATTTATTCACCAGTCTTGTGGATTTATCGTCCCTTTCGTCGAGCTCTGTTGTGTGGCCATTAGAGTTGGGTTGAGGTGTTGCAGGGGTTTAAATGGTGTTGTAGTTGGCGTATTCATGCGGTATGGTCTAGGGTTTCGTGGTGTTGATGCAGTATGGCACGGGGGTGACGGTGGTCTCGGGACTCAAGACTCCTGTGCGATTTATTCACCATTCTTGTCGATTTATCGTCCCTTTCGTCGAGCTCTGTTGTGCGCCTGCTAGCATCGGGTTGAGGTGTTCCAGGGGTTTAAACGGTGTTGCAGTTCGAGCTCTGTTGTGCGCTCGCTAGCGTCGGGTTGAGGTGTTCCAGGGGTTTAAACGGTTTTGCAGTTAGGGTATTGATGCGGTATGGTCCAGGGTTCCGTGGTGTTAATGCAGTATGGCGTGGGGTGACGTTTACCGGTTTAAATGAGGTTGGTGGTCTCGGGACTCAAGACTTCTGTTCTTCATTTCGTCGGGCTCTGTTGTGCGCCCACTAGCGTCGCGCTGAGGTGTTGCAGGGGTTTAATGTGGTGTGGTCGCTGTTTGCAGGGGTGAAGGACGGTCTCCTTATTTGGGTGATAGAGCACTCTGAAGCTATATTTTAGAGGTTGTCTGGTGTTCAAGCTTGTTCTCTTTGGTGCGACTTGCTTTTGTGTTGTGGCTGTTTTTGTTGGATTTTTTGCGCTGGCGTTGTTGTTTGTAGCTTATTTGCGATGGTCCAGCGAAGGTGGGGTGGTTTCTGGTGGTGGGTATTGCTGTCTGAATGGGCTTCAACGAGCTGTGTCTTCTGTAATTCATTGACGGGTTCTTTGGACGGGTAATTCTTGGAATTTTCTCTTCAGCTGAGACTTGTGTTTTCTGTTTTATGAAAAAAATCTGGTTTTGTTATAGTGTACGATTAATTGGTTATAAAATTTTATAAATGTAAGAATTTTACAAATGTATGGTTTTCATTTCACAAGCTGCGTCAAGAAATATTGCTGAAACTTTTGTTCTGTTAGTGGCTTATTTGCGGTGGTCCAGCGAAGGTGGAGTGGTTTCTGGTGGTGGGTATTGCTGTCTGAATGCGCCTCATTAATCCGGTAATTTGCGGTGTTCGTGTCTGAACGTGTGGAGCGATTTCTTGGTGCAAGGAGCCGTGTCTTCTGCAATTTCATTGACGGGTTCTTTGGATGGGTAACTCTTTAAATTTTCTCTTCAGCTGAGACTTGTGTTTTTTTGTTTTATGAAAAAAATCCGATTTTGTTATACTGTACGATTAATTGGTTATAAAATTTTATAAATGTAAGAATTTTACAAATGTATGGTTTTCGTTTCACAATCTGTGTCAAGAAATATTGTTCAAACTTTTGATGCATAATTTATTCCATAGGAATTGTTTGTGACTGTGATTTAAAAAACACAAAGACTGCGTAATTGGTCATTGCCATTTCTTTTCTTGGATAATGACCTAGACTCCCTGAAATGAATCTACGGGGAACGGAATTGGATGTATGTATGTATATAAACATTTAATGCCAAGAGTAGCAACCTCCCTCCATCTCGGGTATTTCGGTGAGGTATGGAATGGGTCATGATATCATGGGCTGTGTCGGCGCTGGGATTAAATGCTAATACCAGCCTACCACCTAGGCACCGGGGTAGCAAATAAATGGCATTATGTTATATTATTAATTAAATTTACAGATCTGTTTGTATTTATTTGATTTTGCTTCGTTCTTTTTCCATTTCCATTATGCCATGTGGTATGAATGTGATATTTTTAAATGGTTCTTTGGTCTGCTTCGTTTAAGTGGTTTTGCTTTTCGCATGGACCTGTTTTTCAAGTTTTCTCAGAAAATAGATACTATGCAGGTTTACTGAATCTAGAAATAGAAACCACTTTCAACCTAAGTATCTGTACTTGAGAATAGAAGTCTACTCCAAAACAACAGGCCGAGAGCTTAAGAGAGGGATGCTCATTTTCCATTGGCTTTGCCAACTGCCCATATAAGACAAACGGCATTTTCGGTGCAGTATAAAATCTGGGTCTTTGGCGAGATACTTCATTGTCCATTGTCTTTGACTTTGACATCTGCCAAATGAGGTAACGACTAACAAGTATTTCAGTTCCATATGTGGCTGAAGGGGAAACCCTTAGATGCAGTGATGCTGAGATTCACAACCTACTGTTTTATTTAAGGATAAATTTTTGAAACATCTAATCTGAAATGAAGTCTATGATAACTTAGCAAGAAGATGGTTTGGTTTCATCTAAAGGAGAAAACGTGGACAGTGTTTGGAAGAGAACACTCCTGTAAATTCACAGGAATCTTGTGAATATTTAGAGAGCCCTATATTGGCAAAGTTTGTTATTTGTCATGAATATTGTTACAAGAAACATGAACGTTAACAAACTCTTAGATGCAGTGATGACGGTATTGACAAACTGCTGTTTTATTTAAGCAAAAATTGATGAAATATCCAATCTGAAAATAGCTTTTTCTTTAGATGAAACCAGATCAACTTGTTGCTAGGCTACCATAGACTGCATTGGTCAGCTTGGGTATGCTCGAGTGATCTATAGTTTGTCGCAATAATGTAGATGTATACTTTTTTGGCCTGTGTGGACAGGGATTTGACACCAACACAAAGGTTAATGGCCCACACGAAACCTTGGACCAACTGCAACACGTGTTCCATGAATATGCCAATTGCAACACGTTTAAACCCCTGCAACACCTCAACCCGACGCTAGCAGGCGCACAACACCTCGCTTAAACCTGCAGTGTTGCATGAATATGCCAACTGCAACACGTTTAAACCCCTGCAAGACCTCAACCCGACGCTAGCGGGCGCACAACAGAGCTCGAGGAAAGAGACGATAAATGGACAAGACTGGTGAATAAATCACACAGGAGTCTTCAGTCCCGAGACCATTTAAACCTCATTTAAACCTCATTTAAACCTGCAGTGTTGCATGAATATGCCAGCATTTGAATTAGAGCATAATTTATTTTTAGTTTTTATTTTGCTAACTTGGTGTAGTCATGATTTTTTCAATCGCTTTCACGAAGATGTTTTAATCTCTTTCTCTAAAATGTGTTGTTCATGTATCAAAATGTTTCCATGCATAATTATTAGGAGGGTTGCACAAACAGAAATATGAACCCAACTCACATTTCCTAATTAGATGCATCTAGCTTTGTTAATAAGCCGTTTGCAGCTAGATTTTTCTTAGCCTTTTTGCACAAAATGTCGAAGTAAGAAACCTAGATTTGATCAGCTGCTTTGATGACTTACCAAATAACCGAGACAAGTGATAAACTGCTTCATATGTTAAATATTAAACTAGCAATGCAGCACCTTGCTAAAGTTTGCTTTTGTACCTGCATTACGCGTTTCAGCATATGTAGATGCAATATGCTCTGATTGATGTAGGTTATCGCCATACAAACACCTCAACCCGATACTAGCAGGCACACAACAGAACTCGACGAAACAGACGATAAATGAACAAGACTGGTGAATAAATCGCATAGGAGTCTTGAGTCCCGAGACCACCAACCTGATTTAAAGCAGTAAACGTTATCCCGCGTCATACTGCATTAACACCACAAAACCCTGGAGCATACCGCATCAATACGCCAACTGCAACATCGTGAGAAATTTATCTCGCAACAAGTATTGCTTCCACTTGACCAAGGCATGTGTTATTGCCAACGTCTTTCTATCGTATGTAAACTTTATATGCTCATTCAGTTGTAATTTTTTCCTCTCAAAGGCAATGAGATGTTTATCACTTATGAGCAGAACTCCTAAGCATGTTTCTGAAACATAGTATTCATGGACACATGTTTTCCTGACATCTAGATTTGTCAAGACCAGAGTGAATGTCATTAAGGTTTTCAACCTTTCAAAATAGTCTTTAGCTTTTTTATCCCATATAAAGGCATCACTTTTAAATAATGATGTTAATAGTGCCACAATTTGTGTGCGTGTTCTCAGTGTTCTTATTATGTCCATGAAATATAGTTTTGAGTTGGGTGGCATTAGTTGAGGTGGCAAAAATCACGGATATGAAATTGCAAAGTTTTTGTTAAAGTTTATATTTATTTGTATTTTTTTATTTTTGTAAAGTTCATTTTACATGGTTGTGGTTTCATCCTTACGCACTGACGTTGTTCATATTTATCATCTAAAACATATATAATAAATTTTTATTAAATTAAAAAATATAACATATATTCTTAACATCTCATCATCTCATCTCTGCAAGCTTCTTCATTGTTGGCCAATTAACAAATTAATATTCCTCCTCTCCATGCAATGGGTTCCCTTTAAAGATTTGATATTTCCAAATTGATATCACTAAGCAATACATGTTCAAATTTGATGAACCGATTTACACTTAAAGACTGATGACAATATTTTTTTTCATATTAATGAGCTTATTTCTAATAATCAATCTTGTAGATGACATCTCTAATAAATTCATTAGTGTAAACTAGTATGTCTCATCTAAAGAGATGCAAACTAAGCACCTTCTAGCGAAAAGTTGTCCAAATATCCAACAACATTGCAACAAGTAGTTGAGCTATTTGCATGGGTTGTTTGTCTGTGTGTTAAAGCAAAACCTTGTGGGATGCCCACCCTTCCTCAAAATATTTGGAGGGTGCTTCAACTACCATCATTAATAGTGGATGGTAACCCCAAGAAAGTTGATCAAATTTGTATATATGATCTATGACATTCCATTGGCATGATTCTTTGCGTGTACACTTCAACCATTTGAGCCACCACTAGGGGGGTTTCTAAGGAAAACCTCATGACATCCCCCTGTTCCGTAGATTATGTAAATGAAGGGAAACTCAAGCACCAACAACAATAGTGTCTAATAATCCCAAGTGATTTGACCAGATTTGATCGTATGAACTATGGCCTGTTATCAACATAATACCTTGTATTGATGATTCGACCAGTTGAAATCACTCTTGAAACTCCATACAACCATATACATATCTATGGATGCAAATTAATAAATTTATTATTGTTATTATTAACAAAATATATGTGATTTTTTTCCTAGTTTTTACGAATTTAAAAGCTATATACATTATATAGATGTGAACATTACAATTTTCCTGAGTTATAAAACACACCTCTATAGTAGTGTACAAGACTAAGAAATCCGCTTGATGATGTCTTTGATTTGGGGATAGGTCACTTAGTAATCACCACAATTTTTTTGCACTTAACATTGATGATTTCAGTTAAAATGACGTGCTAAAAACACTTTTTAATTTTGTCCAAAACTGCATTTGGATTTGTTAGCTGCAATTGGTCAAAATGTGTATATATTTACATTTCTGCACACATATCCCAAGTACAGACATCCTTTAGGATAGAGACATTTCAGAGTCATATAACATATAGAAATTTTAGAATCACATAGCATCCAGAAAATTCAGTGTAGCTTGAGTGTGAGTAAGATTTAGGTTTTGTGCAAAATGTTTTTGTTTTTTGTAGTAAATAAAAGAGGTCTGAAAATTGGGATTTTTGTTATTTAATAATGTAAATAATTTATTAATTTCCTGTTTATGAAATCTGGTTACAAATTTTTTCTTAAATTGCTCAGTACGGTATTAATTAGATTTTATTATTCATTTCACGTTAGGGCTAAATCTAGAGAAATTAGTTGCTGTCAAGAATTTCTTTCTGCAAAGCAGTTGTCTATAATGCTTAGTTATAGGCCTTAATAATGGAAAATAGAAAATATAAGTGCTTCATGCAAAAGAATGAGTACTCATTATTGCATAATCATCACAATTAAATGCTGATTTAAAACTATGTAATAATGCACCAAAAAGCTGTTCTTGGTTTCTAACTCTTTCATTTCATTTGCAAAGTGCAAATGTGAATAACTATACTAAGCAAGCATTTACAAACAGGCATTTTCAAGTGTATTTGCTTATCCTCGGATGATTGTTAATTCATTTGATTGAAGATGTTTGCAAATCGTGATTTCCTTGATATGGTTAAAGCACTAGATCTAGCTATAGGATAAGACTATAACAACACATACATCCTCATAAATTAAGCCATAGGAAAGAAATATGCAAGACAAAGCCAGGGTATGTATCGCATTTAATGTTTGTTGTTTCCTATCTACTTTATATGTGTTTAGAAGATTGTGCAGTCATGCAATGGTTATCTGTGTAAGCAACTTACATCTCAAGGACCAACTTCAGCACAGGGACCACACAGGAGTGCTCAAGTTGATAGAGATCAAAATTTTGTTATAAATTCTTTTGCTATTGCTTTAGCGCTAGTCCAAAATTTCAATGGTAATTGTGAGAAAATTTTGCTTCTGTAAATCATATTGCTAGATTGAAAGGTAACACAGGTGGCTTTTATTTTTTTATAGTACAAGGAACTATATTTGTACCCATACTTCAGATCTGATTTTTGATTTAATGTTGATGTGTAGATGTTCAGTGGCACCTCTTTTATTGTTATTTGATCAATAGAGAGAAATGAGCGATATTTCTATTTCGCATCCCACCACCCTTCCCTATACTATGATGATGAGCTTTTAGGCTATATTGGAAGGCTGTACATTTGAGAGAGATATGACTGGTTGTACCTTCCGCACCTTGATTGAGTATGATTGGTTTTGTGGTACCTTATCTTTCACTTGTGTTTAATGGGATCATTTATCCCCCTTGAGTAACTTTTCTAAAACCACCCTGTTGAATTTTTGCTCTTATCCAATACTATGGTTGTTTGGCCACATTTGGAGCATACCCTTGGTTCTAAGCATCATGCATCAGGAGTCTTCAGTCCCGAGACCATTTAAACCTCATTTAAACCTCATTTAAAATGGCAAACGTCATCTTGCCGCCGGGACCTGGGGCACATAGCCCCAGGTCAATGTCACTGCATAAGCATGAAACCACAACCACGTAAAATGAACTTTAAGAAAAATAAAAAAATACAAATAAATATAAACTTTAACAAAAACTTTGCAACTTCATATCCGCGATTTTTGCCACCCCAACTAATGCCACCTGACTCATGCCACCACCTTCAGGCTTGAAGTATAGCTGACAATGGAAGACACAAGTGTAGTTTATTACCACCATGCAAATTTAATTTGACCTTTCAATTCTGTCACATACCCATTTCATAAGTCAAAGTAGTAATGTAGTGAGCTTTCAAAAAATTTCCACAATCACTACTTACTCATAAGTTATATTACGTAAGTTATAAATAAAGTATGTAATCGACACATTTATCATCGCTTTTATGAGATCTATACTTGATACGTAACCTAATATGAAACACTTCCCTTTGTACTTCAATAACCTAAAGGATCTTCATATTTTATAATGGAACTTACTTGAGTCAAAAGGCACAAGATAATTTTCATCGCAACCACAATGACAATTAAAGTCAACATAAAGAGATGTCCACGCATTATTATGCATATCCGTTCATGTAAACTACTCCTTATTACATTACGTTATACATTATAATTAATGCCACAGATCTGTCCCATACAATATATTCTAACAATTAAACTTGTACATGCCTATGGAATTTTAAGGAGACATGCATCTAGTTAAACCTCAACCATCAATCCTTATAACATTGCAATTGTCGCATACCCAATCTTTATTCTTAGGATTTAGTAAATTTCGAAAATTACTTTTCACATTCCAAACATCTGCTATTGATTTCTTACTCTTTCAATGCATACCTTTAACCCGAACAAGATTATCATGCAAATGAACTTTCATGACATTAATCCATGACCATTATAAATCAGCAGAAACATCCTGACACAACAATACACATGCACCAGAAAAGACATACAAGTAATTGACATAACATCTCCATTGAACAAAACAATAATGCCAATTTGAACACACATAAGATCGAGACAATGATATAGGTGGTTCACCCCGACTGGGCTACGTCCACAAAGGCAGGTCATATTTTTCTTTCTATTATTCAAGAGGAGAGTTACATCCAGCAACACATATGTTGCAAATTCTTCATTTCTCACTACCCTTCTCAAGGGAGCATTACAAGACTTCATCCTTACATCAAAAGGGTTTTTAGAAAGCTATTATAACTCGATCTAAAATACCAAACCACATAATACTAGGATTATTCTAGTTACTTATTATAACAAGTACCAAAATAGCCCTTACTTCCTATTTAGAACTTATTTTATCCTCATATGTTAAAACATTAAAAATTGAAGTATAGAATATCCACTTTCCAATAATTAATATATAACCTTTATGTGAATAAAGGAAAATAAAAATCTAACCCTCATATTTTCTTACATAACAAGTATATCATCTTTTCAAACGTCATATTGTCATACGACCATACAGAATATACTAATTAATCACATCATAATAATAAACTTTTTCCACGTAACATTCTCCAAGTCTTACTACATGAAATATGGTAATCCCTCCTTTCACTAACATCCTTTTCTAAATAAAGGAAAAGCTATGTAATAAAATATTCTCCCTATAGAGGTTTCCCTCCACAATACAATGCTATTACCTTTATAAAAAAAAAGGTAGCACCCTTTTAATTTAAATATAATCTTCTATATTTAAATTAAATTGACATTAAGTAATGTTATGGCCTTTTACACAAGTTAACATAATTAGGATGCAATGTTATTGCCTTTATCATAAGGTAACACCCCTTTGACTTAAATCTATCCTCTTCATTAGATTTAGAAATGAATATAGAATATAATCTTCCATATTTAATCTTACGATAACCTTCTTTTTGAGATATGTCGAATATAGCATTGTAAACCGAGAATAAATCTCAACAAACTCCAGAATAAAAGATCACTGTACAAACCACGGAGATCATTCATTGATTTTGATCTATCGATCTGCAGGGATTAAAAATCAATTTTATAAAGGAACAAAATCACAGAGATTCAGTCCTTTCGATCCATCGATCTGTGAGGATCAACAAAACAGTTTTATAAAGAAACAAGGAAACACATAGATCATTCATCTTGATCCATCGATCCGTAGGAATAAACAAAGAATCACAAAGATCATTCATTGATTTTGATCTATGGATCTGCAGGGATTAAAAATCAATTTTATAAAGGAACAAAAATTGCAGAGATTCAGTCTTTTCGATCCATCGATCTGTAGGAATAAACAAAGAATCACAAAGATCATTCATTGATTTTGATCTATGGATCTGCAGGGATTAAAAATCAAATTTTTAAAGGAACAAAAATCGTAGAGATTCAGTCTTTTCGATCCATCGATCTGTAGGAATAAATAAAGAATCACAAAGATCATTCATTGATTTGGATCTATCGATCTGCAGGGATTAAAAATCAATCAAATTCTCATTTAAAGGCCAACATACACAATCATGTAGATGGAGAAAACGCCCGGAAAAGGAATCGGGTATCCATCGGCGGGGTTACAGAAATCAATCAAATTCTCATTTAAAAGCCAACATCGAAAATGTAAAACCTAAAAACAATAAATGAAATTTTCGGGGATAACGGTCCACGGCAAGTGCCGGACGCATCTTACAGATCAAAGGAAAGAACCACACGGTTCAGCTATGAGCTACTATCTACATAAGAGTTCTGAGAGTAGAAGAGAATAGAACACTAAACTCAATCGGTATTCCCAATTCTGGTCATTCACGCTAGCATCAAGACGAAACGTTTCATCTCAGGGAGAAATTAGAAAAACATAAGTAAAATCCACTGCATTCTACCATTGTATTACAGGGTTCAAACTAAAAGTAAAATGCTGTAAGCAAACCCCAAAATAATAAACTAAATGAGAACATCGATGTGGTAAGGCTGTCACTTATCTTCTCATTGGAATGGATCCATGATGGACGATTTACATGCACGATCAACATATTTTGCTATCCTCGACAGTTACAGTCGTTTTCTCCCTTTTCCAACCTCGAACTCTCCCCAACATGCTATCCTTCTATCGTAGAAATGGAAATTCGTAGAAGGTAGGATTTATTTTTCTCTTTTTTTTTTTCCCCCCGTTTCTCATGCAGAGCTCCCATATATATATCTAACGGGAGCAGATCCCTTTCTCTCCCGCAGTGATCTCCACCCTCGCCTCCTCTTCACCACTGTGTGACGTGTGTAAAGAATTAACTCCACCAATACTTCCATCACGCGACACGAGGCAAGGTATTGGCGGGTCGACCAGTCGTGGGGACAAACTCGCATAAATCTCTCCAAGATTAACTGCCCCCTCACCTAGTTATTTTGGTGACTATGTCTAGCTTTACATCGGGAGTATAACCTTTAATTTCAAAGGTTATAAATTTCAATAAAGATTTTTCTAGTACAATAGCCACAATATTGATCATTACGCCAAACATCCATAGATATCCTTTTGTCTATTTTATAGTATAACTTACAACCAGGTATACTATTAATCGAGTATATTAATAGTTTGTACTAAATCCATAATATAAATTAATAACTCATAGTCAAAAAATAAAATATTAATTATTTCGATGAGCTCACCAATATTTAAATTAATAAGTTAAGTCTCATTTTCACTTTATTTTACTTTCTAGCACTATCTCTCGGCATATGGTTAAATAAAAGTAATTAGGATAATCTATCTGAAATTTATCCATAGCCTGCCACGTTATGGTAAAATAGGTTTTATTTACAAAATGAGTGCATAAAGGAGGGGTATTACAAATTCCCATTACCATTTCCTCTCATACGACGTCCCACAACCATTTCTCTTGACACCCACTCTTGATTCATTCTGTATGCATTTCACTATGCAACCGTCTCAGATTCTCATTGCATTTTCCCTCGATTAGTTTATCAATTTAGTTGGACCCATGCCCGCCATTCGAGGAGTGTTCCCAGCAGTTGTGGGTCATACTGAATTGATCAACTAATCGAGGCAAAACGCAGTGAGTATCTGAGACGGTTGCATAGTGAAATGCATACAGAATGAATGAAGAGTGGGTGTCAAGAGAAATGGTTGTGGCACGTCATATTAATGTGATTGTAAGGAACTCTTTGAACGTGAAGTCCATAGTTTTAAGTCTTTTTCCTCATTTTCATGCCTTTTTGTAAGACAATAAAGAGGGTAGTGGCATCAACATTGAAAATGCTTTCCATTCAAACCTATCAAGTATACTTTTAGGTCAGTAGTATTCTTGGCTCCGAACTATAGCTACAATTCGGAGAAAAGAATACTGTTGACGTAAAAGTACACTTGATAGGTTTGGATCAAACAAATTACCATCGACATGTATGCTGTTGTATTTTTAGTTTAATGTTGACGTGGAGATATTCAACTATACCTCTCTTATTGTTGTATGATCAATACGTTTATTTTATTGCTTGTTACTGATTGAATTATTAAATACTTGTTCCACCTTCTCCACCTTGATTGAGTTATTATTGGACTTTTGTTACCTTGTCTTTGACTTGTGGTTAATGCGAACATTTACCCTCCTCCATTTTTTTAATACCACCTTGTTGAATTTTTGGTCTTATAGAGTACTTGACTTTGACCACCTATGGTCAGTTGTGATGTGCTGATAATCAGTTCTTTTATCTTGAGACTTGGTTTAAGTTTATAATTTTTGTGACTTTATTTGTGTTGAGTTATGTACTGCGCTTGACTGTCATTGCCCTAATTAACTCCAGTCATTTCTCTCTCTCTAGTTTGTACACACCCTCTTGTAGGGTTAGCTGGTTCCTACAAAAGACTGACCTCTCCGAGGCACAAACAGTCTTTTCTGAAAGTAACACTTCTGAGTATATTTTCAAGAATAGTTTCACACCCAAGTTGGTATCTTAAACTATATCTCTTTTTTTGTTATATGATATGTATGTTTATTTTATTACATGTTACTGAATATTAATAGTTTATTGTGACATCCCTCTCCAATGATGAAATAAATAAAAACATTATGTTAGATTTATTTTAAATTTATCTTTATTTTTATGCAATAAGGAAGCCAGATGAGAAATCGGCTGACTTAAAGTCCTAGGAGGACTGTTGTAAACAAACAATTTTATTATTATTAATAAAAGAATGAGCAGGAACAACCAAGTTAAATGAGGAGATCATGCATGGAGAAGTGGGGGACAAGTTAGAGTTAGCCTCTGGGACATCAGAACAAGTGTCAGGAGTGTATTTAAGACACTAGACACACCCTGAAAATAGGGTATTTGGTTAGCTGCGAAAATTCCATGAGGAATTGGCTTCCAATGGAAAGACCTAGGCAAAATTATAAAAGGAGGGCATATGTGAGGAGGCAGGACGCTGCTGAGTATGCCGGAAGGAATTTCACTTGCTGTGTGAGCACTCTGTGTTAGGCAATGGATTCAGGAAAAGAATACTGAGATTGAGGCTAGCTGTCCGCATTTCTCCATGCATGTGTCTGGCTCGGGGGTGATTACGGTCAGACTGGGCGTTTGTACCTAATCTACGGTTGGGTGGAACGTGGCTGTTCCGGTTTCATTCAGATTATCAGTACCAGGTTTTTCTGATTTTTGTCTTTCAGCACTTTCCATTATTTATGTATTAGATTATATGAAGTGGAGATGTTATGCATAAGGAAAACGTTAGCACAATACTGTAAAATGTTAGATCTGCTACGGAATAGAAAATTAAGTGCTTCCGTGTGGAGATTTCTCTCATTATTTTACCTGAGTTATCCATCTGCATAGATTAAGTTAATTTAAAATTTGTACATTCAAAAGCGTTGTACTCGACCATTTTTTTTAAATATGTGATGGGCGTTTATGCAAAATTCTTTTCAAAGTTTGAAGTAAAATGTGTTGAATTATTTTTATTAGAAAATCGATCTAGTTTTATTTAAGTTCTCCGACAATATTCTTGAAACTTGGATAGTAACCAACTTAAAAGATAATGAAACCCTAGATTCGTTTTCTTTTCCTTTTATATTGCAGCGACCGTGGAAACTTTCGTTATCTCTGTGCATCAATTAAGACCCTATCAATTACTCAGATCTGTATTATCCATCGGACAGATGTTACGATACCCATATCATTCACTTTCTAAATTTATGGTAGTCAAGCCCTCCTTGGAACCGTATTATAGTCCTGTGTCGAGGAAGACTCATTTCTAATTCAAATTGAAGTAAAGACGCATTTCTGGAAATAGTTCATGTTAAAAAGTCTGAAGTAAACCTTACATCACGCAGGTAAGGGTTCGGCTGAAACTCAATAATTGGAAACGCAAAATTTTAAACATCTTTAAACAACTCGGCGTCAAACTTGACTAAAGAGTTCTTTGATCTATGAAAACAATCTTTAAACATAATTCTGAATTGGGCACGACTTCAGAATTATATGAAAATCAAAATGAAAAGGACTCGATCCTTGAATCTATGAAAATTTAGAAATAATCTTTAAACATAACTCTGAATTGAGGCACGACTTTAGAATTATATAAAAATCAAAATGAAAAGGATTCGTTCTTGACCTATTGTTTAGATGATTTCTGAGATTATTATTATTCTTTTTGTTGTGCAAACCTTTCTTGTAAAATCCAGATCAATCATTTTAAAAATATCCACCATTGTTTCCCTTAAGAGAGTGACGCCTGCCCTTAAGTAACGCCCGTGTAAATTTAAGATCTGGAAATAAGCCTGCTGGGAATTTTTCCACATCATCGTGGCCACTGGAATCAGACCTTCCTATCTAGGTTGAGTTTAGGGTTTTGGCCCTATATTAATTATGGAAAGAGTTAAGAAGATTTATCTTCTAGTACAGACCGAAGCATTGGCTTCAAGTTTTTGACAGTCGAATTGCCACTGTAAAACAATCGGACTATAAAACATTTAGACCAGGACTTGTAACCTGAATCAAATTTCCTCACAACTGAGCTACGATTTCTTTTAACTTCAGAATTGTCTTTTAAAAATTGAAAGGAAATGAAATTTCTGGGCTCTACCAGAACCCTTTTCAGAAAAAACGAAATACAAAGGTCAAGCAACTATAGGGATACAGGGTAACTTATCAAGTCCTTGCAAATTACCGAAATGGCGAGTCTTTTAATTTAAATATTAAACAGTTCCCCGCAAAGAAAAAAATCCTAAGATTCTCATCAAGGAGATCTTATATATATATTACATTTGGATTTACAACTGTAAAACCCTACTAACCAGGTTGGAAAAACAGAACTCTCACTGTCGTATGGGAGGGTTTTGCCCAAGTGTCCCCGTCCCTGGATAAGGGTGAAAGAGCATTGACCACTTACCGAACATAAGGACTCTCTCTTTAAACTGTGCTATTCCAAGCTGTAGATACCTACCACAGTCATGAAAAGAACACGTTACTATTCCACAGCGTCAAGTTGCTTAAATAATTAATAAAATAAAGTAAACATGCTGAACAGTGGTATTTTGTAGTTTACCTCCGAGATCTCGAGGCACTATATTTGGAAGCAGAGATCCTTTAAACCCTTGTGGAGGGTAGACGAGAGAGAACTCGAAAATCTCTAGGGTATAGCAGAGTATTTTCCACTATAAGTCTGTACACTGTGAACAAGGAACGCGATTATCGGTCTGCTTTAAAACTTAAATTGCAGGAAGCTAAAGAATCTGTAGGTTAGCAAATTCAGAAATCACGTATGTACATTTTAAAAACATTATAAAACCACTCACCAATTTTCAATTCCACAAATTCATAAACAGCACTTTGTTAAAGTGGTATTCGCAGAGATAAGTTACCAATTACAAAACCCTACTGGAACTTTGCTTAGCAGCCGACCGGGAGAGGGTTGAACAGACGATTGAAAGGTTTTCTTTGCCTCCCAGCAAATAGCTATAACAACTAAACCCTGTCAACTCCAAGGTGCAGGTGGCACCTTTACGTCAACTATCATAAGTATGGTCATATGGCCAGTTTAAAAATCTTGAATTACCCGAGTACGAAAAACTGTCAAGGTGCAGGTGGCACCCTCGCAGGCCTCTTATAATTTATGTTGTCACATGGTAGTCCGATAGAAACAATTGCTGGTTGGATGGAATATATCCGATGCGTTGAGGAACTTAATGCCCATACCACCGTCGTACGTTGTATCTTAATTGCCACTTGAGTTCCCTTTACATCACAGTGAGCGAGGGTATTTCCACTAAGGTTTACAACCATGCAAAGGCGAACTAGTTGTGTAGTGTGCCATCTGTATAATGGGACCTTGAATGATAAAAACCATGTCGAGTGGTGAGAGTAATTTATATAATTCCAAGGTTACATTGTGTAGTCTTGGAGAAACTATTCGAATAACCTTGTGTTGAGTATCAATAGTTTGTAAATTAAAAATATGTATTGATAAACCCTTAAATCTAGTAGAGCGTGTTTCTTATCATTGCTAGGGTGGTTATTAATATGATTGAGGAGCAATAGGATATAATTTAGTTATGGTTATAGTAATCATTTAAATCTTGTATTTTTGGAATTAATTCCATTGTTAAAAAATTGGTTATCTATCTGTTGAGAATTGTATTAAAACAAAAGAATTCTCAAGTAACCATATAAAGAGAACTATGTAAGTGTGAAGTAGGCTAATGCTTACCTGATTCCAGAACCCGGCTACTTGCATCATAAGGAGTCCCGGTAATATAAGTTACACCTGAAATCAACATATAAGGTAGTGTTAGCCATAGCTAAGTAAGTGGCATGCCCTTTTTACCCTGCTAACCAATAAGATAATGCATGGGACAGAACTTGAGCAAATTCAGTAGGTGAATGTGATGTGTACTCTAAGTGTATGTATGCATAGATTCAGTTATTGTTTATTACAGTTAAGAGAAGGAAAATAAAAAATAAAAAAAAATAAAAATTTGGAGATGTCACATTTATCATTTTAGTTTACTTGTCAGTGTAACTCATTATAACAGTTTTGAATATATCAAACAGCCTCTGTTAAGAACTTATGGGTTGTACTTTTGGGGTTCTTGGTTTCAAGAGGTAAGTATTTAGACTGACTAATGTATATCCATGGAATGCTTTTTTCTGGAAATTTGTTTTTGTTGTTTCTATTGGAATTTGTGCTGTGGAACTAATGTGAATTGTGTTCAGTATTATTAGCTATACAGGGAAGGCACATACTACCTTAAAGCTGTTTGATTGCTATCGCATTCTTGTTTTTTATTAAAAAAATTTTTGCACACTGATTTTTTGCTCACATCATTCAAGAAATGTTTATAACCCTACACTGTAATCACGTCATCTAACTACATGCAAGTTGGGAAATTGTTACTTTATTGCATGTGCATGTGCTCTATGTTTTCTACCTTTGAATGCAAATGACACAAAAACCTATCTCAGTGGTTACAAATATGCATTTGGATATTTGTATACTGGGGTAAATTGTGAGGTGCAACATGTTGTCATGTCCTTCAAGGCATTGTTCATGCCATGTATTGATATTCAACATGGTGCTTAATAATTATGTATTTGCTTGTTTTAAACATGTAAGCTCGCAACTAAATTAGTGAAGTTTATATCTATAATGATCAAAAAACATCTGAAGGCTCACTACTGTCCAGGGTCTCAAACACCACCTTTCACAAGAAACTAGCATTTCATTAGTTCACTGTGCTGTCAATTAACCATAAAAATATTATATATATCCTAGAAGGGCAAGGCAAAATCAGTTGATATTCCTCGCTTGACACCTAATTCATATTCTTCACTTGCATTATGCTCCCTGACAATATCCTCCAGCTTGTCAATATTTATAACAAACCAAATAATCTTGTTAACAACCTTATTAATGTCTTGGACTCTGTTATCTTACAAAACAACAAGAAAATGCTAACCATAATAACTGGTGACTTTAACATTGACATGTACAAAGAAACAATATCGAAAAGGAGGTTGGCATTGTTTATGCAGAGTAAATGTCTACAGTTAAAAACAAACATAGATACAACAGAATATGGTTCTATGATTGACCATTTTTTAACAAACATAGACATTGACAAGCTTTCATTTACCATTTCTGATGCATATTGGTCAGATCATTTTACTAGCATCTTATCAGTACCTGCAACTTGCATATAACAACTGATACAGCTTTTTGTCTTTTTTGTTTTTTGTCTTTTTTTAAGATGCTTTTCTATTTGAAATATATTCTTGAATATTTTAACATGCTCTGAGTCTTCATTGGATGTGCAAATTGGGAAAAAAAAAATACAGCATTTCAAAAAAACAACTAATGAGAAACAATATTCTTGCCCAAGGAGAGAATTTAGCTATGTCTATGACATCAGACAGTCCTTCAACAGAAAGAAATGTGTCTTCTTCACAAGATGCTCCAGAGACTACTGCAATGGGAATATTGTCACAGCCGACAAACAGTGCTAAAAAGTAATGTTCTTATCCAACAGCTTTGTTGATTCAATATCTTTGACTAGATTACTTTATCTTGTACCTAACACAAATTCAAACATTTGAATGAATCATCTAGTTCAACTTCTCTACTAATTTCATTTTAATGTATGCGATACAAAATTCAACATTCAATCAAACACTAATCCATTTGTTCTTTCACTTTTTGATATTTTTAAATGTGCACAGATTAAAGCAAATGGCAGTTGAACCATCATCAATAATACAGCTATGTACTGCAACACATAGGCATGTATTTGAGGGGGATGTTTTGGTTGTCTATGGACCTGCACAAAATCGTAATCAAAACTCCCCTGTTAAGACAAAGATTCTGCATGCAAATGTTGTTGACAAAAATGGATTGATGACAATGACAATTACAATTAATGATAGTTTGATAAATTGCTTTGGCAATTTCTTTTTGCCTGGAAAAAGTGTTAGAATTTCTGGTTATGAACTGAAAAAGAAAGGTCAATATGACCGAGGAGATGCAATAAATTCAATAGCAATATTTCCAACAAGTATCATAGAGACAATTGACCAAGTATGCAAAATGCATTGCCTTCCACCAGATACAACAATCAATGAGCTAGTTACATCAGATGAGGCATATGTGGTTGGTTCTGTTGCAGTCATAGTTGTTGCCTATGAATACAACAATAAGCAATTGGACTTCTACATAAGAGATGGTGAAAGTGCAAATGACTATGCAACTGTAAAGTCCATTGTCTTTAAACAATTTTTTTTCACTATATTTGATTTCATGTTTTTATGTTTTTTCTTTCCTGCTGTATCTGCTGCTAGATGGATATACAGAAAAAAAAAAAAAAAAAAAAGATAGAACCCATAACAAAAAACATTTGTCTATTCCCATCTCCTTCACTATATCTTCTTCAGTTATTCATGTTCAGTTTCAGGTTAATGAAAGCTATACAAATTTCTTTGTCCGAGTGCAACAACAACTTGCACTTGACGAACTGCCTCTGTATCTAATAAAAAATATTGTAAGACCAGGTGCAAAAGGAACTCATCTTATGAAGGCTTCACAAGCAACTTTTATAGATCCCCTAAATGATGACTTCGCAATACAAAGCTTGCTTCCAATAATTGAAGCTAAAACACAGGTGAGATATGAACAATGTCTCCTGTAATGTCACTTGAAATGTTTTGTTGTCATTTCATTGTCAATTAAGCAAGTTCTTTATATGTAGTTTGAGCAATTTCACGGCTATTAAAGCAGATTTTATTTTTTCTTAAATGTTCAGCCTGCTGCATTATTGACATCAAATTTTTCTGCTTCTGATATGAACAAAATATAGACTTTTTACTTGTCAAAATGTCTTCCTTACAGTTCCAGATTTAGTATTCCAATTAGGAGCAACACAACTCAGTACAATGATATGTTTTCAAACACCATGTTGCAAAACCTGCATTTGCAAACATGTTTTCATAAATTTGATTTTGTGCTTTTTCGTAGCATGGCCTTTGTATCAAAACATGCTCATTGCAATGTTTTTTTATGTTTTCTGTTTACTTGGATAGAACAGGTATATGGGACATTGAAAGTAAAAAATGTTTTTGCACCACCCTATCAGTGCATTTGCACACAGTGTAAACTGCCAATGATACAAAGCACCGTTTTTTGTACATTTTGCAATCGTGAAACACCAACTACTTATGAACATATATTACAATGTAAGGTAGAGACTGAAGAAGGGACTATTGAATATACACTTCAGGGTACACAATTAAAAGAATGTTGTCCCGATGTTTTAGCTATTTCTTATGAATAATACTCCAATAGTGTTTCCTCAGCCATTTACAATCTTCGCAAATTGAAGCAACAAGGGCTTTACACTTTGGCAATGAACAACAGAATTGTCGAAGTCAAAAAATTTTGAACAAAAGGTATGATCATAATTTTCCTTTTTGTTCAAACACTTTGAACAACTTTCCAATTGTTTCAGCTTCGATTCAATATTTCAAAATAGATTACAAACACTCTCTATTGCAACTTCTTCTATGATTTATTTGAACCTGTTTTTTACAAAATACACACAATTTTAAATAATTTTTCTTTTCCCATTCACACAACCCTTGCATTGTAATCATGTTCATCGCTTATATATCTGTCAGTTGTCCTATTTATTGTTTAATCAATAATAAACTTCAACTGCTTTTTGAAGATTCAATTTTAATGTATCTGAAGTTCGCTTTTGTTGCTGTGTTCATTTATTTGAAGATTGCAAAAAGCACTCAGCCTAGTAAAAGCAGAGGAATCATCCCTAGTATAAGATTACCAAAACCCTGTTCATTTTTAATAGATTTTTTGCCTTTTGCATCGGTTTACTGTCAATCACAAGGCTCTTGCAATTGTTTTTTTTTCTTATATTTTGTCCATTTCAATGGCCAATGTATGGAAAAGAAAAAAAGACATAGAAATATAACAGTCAACAGTATTTGTTTTTCATTTAAATTAGCATTTGCTACATATCTTATCTTCACATCTGTTTTTATATTCTTTCCATAATCGCAAAGGTCTTGCAATTGTTTTTTTTTTAATATTTTGTCCATTCCAATGGCCAATGTATGCGAAAGAAAAAAAGACAGAAATATAGCAGTCAACAGTATTTGTTTTTCATTTAAAATAGCATTTGCTACATATCTTATTTTCAAATCTGTTTTTATACTCTTTGCATAATTGCTGATAGTAATGCACGGCCCATATGCAGGGATGATAGAAACTGCACATGCTACTGCAACATGCCTTATGTTGTCACTGCTCCATATTTTTCCAAAGCGTGGCTTCTCTTAGCTTTTGATGCAAAGTGCATATGCTATGACTTGAACAAATGCATGTTCTCATTACACATTTCATAAATTTATGTAGTTTTAAAGCCTTTTACATATTTATAGACTTAATGCAACTGAAAGAACTTCCATTAAAATATTGCTAAACTATTTTTTTCTCTACCTCTTTCATGGTTATCAAATTGTTAAAGTTGTATAAAATGACATAGAATTATTGATACATTATATTGACTAGATTCACAATTCCGGTCATTTAATTGCTTTGCTTTTTCTTTATCTAGTGATTTTGGTTTCAGATTTTGGATTCTGCTCATTATTGTTGAATCTGATTTTGCAATTCAAATCTTTGCAATGTTTTCTGAAAAATGCCATGCAATGTGCAAACTTTGCCTCTATATGAAAACCATATATTGCTCAATGCCAGCTAGATAGAAATTATTTCATGAATTTATCCTTGTCATTATGAGTTAGAATGGTGAATGTTGAATCTGATTTTGCAATTCAAACCTTTGCAATGTTTTCTTAAAAATGCCATGCAATGTGCAAACTTTGCCTCTATATGAAAAACATATATTGCTCAATGCCAGCTAGATAGGAATTATTTCATGAATTCACCCTTGTCATTATGAGTTAGAATGGTGAATTTACCCTTGTGATCATGATTATGGATTTACCGTTGTGGCTTGAAACAAATACTAAATCTTGGATAAGTTCACTTCATCAAAAAGGCTACCTCTCTTGCCTGAGGCACATTTTCATCATTTTTTTTCCCCTGATTGATTCTCAGCTTTAGCTAGATAAACCAGAAGAAAACAAGTATAAGTCATTCTTTGGATTTTTGGTCCATTCTTCATGTTTGGGAAGAATGAAAATTGAACTTTGTTAAAAAACTCAAATTATGAAAGAAAGGGCAGAGTTAATCACATCTTCAGGTATCATGGTTGTTGTTTCTGAATACTCTAAAACAATGCATTCCAAAAATGAGAACATCGTTGTTAAACTCTCGAAGAAGTACATTCATTATTCTAAAACCAGACATCAACATGCGCTGACAGATAAGGTCATTTTCTATCTCAAACTTATACATATACACTTATTTATGTCTTCTAATTGTCTTATTATATTTTGAATACCCAGATGAAATCAAACAATCTTACACAATGACAGTGATTGTATCATGATAACTTGCAGGGATCAACCCACTTCACTCTATTATGTGTTCATAGACTCTTGCTTTTCACTTCCCGGTTCCCAGCCATTACAGTGTTCACTGCGACAATGATCTTTTTCTTTACACAGTCTGGTAAGAACTCTCAGATAATTCCCTGAATGATTTTTTTAGGCCATTGTACTTGTTTGTACCTGAATTGTAAAATCATCTCAGAATAAGGACTGGAATCCAAATCATCTTCTGGCATTTTTGTTGAAAATTGATGTTTTTCTATTGTACATTGCATATTTTTGATTTCTGTTTGATGCGTGCTTGAATGTGTCAACTTCTCCAAGCTTTATCTAAGTTGGCTTTGACTATTTTAGTTTGTTGGAGCTTTATCTGAGCTGTGTTTCAATTTTTTAGCGTAATAGCAGTTTGTTTGACATGAGTATGGATTGTTTGTCATCTTGGAGTTTTATTTTAGTGCAATTATAGTAGCTACATTTAATATATGCTTGAGGCTTTTTTGTTTCTGTTATATCTAGGGATGCTCGATATCTGGAAATGCTAAGTCTTTGATGTGTATTTAGTTTCACTTTGTCCTGGATTTTTCTAGTTTTCTCTTAATGATGGTTTCTAACTTTCTGCTATGTTTTCAAGTAGTTTGGTTTAGTTATAGTTCTTGGGTTTCATTCTTATTAGTTTTGATTCTGAATGTTCTTGGTTCTTGAATGCTATTTATAATCAGTCAATAAATCAAATGTGGTGATGTAGCAGTAACTGCTTTGCTTTTGTGTCTTCCTGATTCTTGAAAATGTTCTTGATTTCTAGAATCAACGGCTGAATACATGTATGGCCTTGTAACAATAATAATCATTTATCTGTTCTCTTTGTTTTTCCTCAGGACTGTTAAAACGTTCTAAGCAGCATTGCTCTCTCAGTAGTAGAGTTTTCAAATGTAGCCGTAGAAATTGGTTTGGAATTACACATTTTTGCTCTTTTAAAATGTCAATGCATCAGAAAACTGTTAATGATATCCATTTTTGCTAACTTTCATTATCAATTTTCATGTTTTAATCAATACAGATACACAGTCAAATCTGGCCAACAAGAAAAGAACTAATCGCTAAAATACTTTGTTAAATATTTTGCCTTTTCAGTTTTGTTCAAAAATAAAGTTGAATTGTAACTCTTCTTTCAATGTTATTTCTTTCTGTCATATGCTGAGCAAGTTAATTTTCTAAATGATACTTAGCAAGGGTTTTAACTCATCATGCATTCAATCATGACCAATATGATTTCTTATGTTTTACATCTTTTAGAGTTACTACAAAATTATATTTGAAGTTTTACTACTTTGTTACCATTTTGTGTACATCTGTCAACAACAATGGAGTGTTGTCATTGATTTTTTGTTGCCGAATCAAGATGTTGACAATCCATGGAAGATTAATTCCGCTAAGGTAAAACATAAAATCTAACTCGAGACATGCTTACCTTGGATTTATGTCATGCAACCTTTATTTTTATTTTTTAACAATTGAAATGTCAAATTCTGTTGCCTCATTTAAGACAAAACAAGTGCTCCAAGGACTCCCCATTGTAACAGTACACACTAATATGAAGTTTAAGATCCTTGGTTTTGGTCAAAAACCATGCAAACAGAATTTCTCCAGGCATGATCGTAGCTGACAACAATTCAAGACAGGCAGAAGAACATGGTGCAGACTTGGCGGCATCTATTTTTGTAAAGAAGTACATTATTATTTTAAATGCAGACATCAAGCTCTGCTCAAAGATAAGGTCATTTTCTATCTCAAACTTGTACCTATACATTTATTTATGTCTTATAATTGTGTTGTTATATTTTCAATGCCAAATGCAATCTAATAATCGTATTTAATGACAGTGTTTATATGGCGATAACCTACAGTCATCACAACATATTGCATCTACATATGCTAAAACACATAATGCAGGTGCCAAACCAAACTTGAGTAGGGTGCTGCATTCCTAGTTTAATATTTAACATATGGAGCAGTTTATCATTTGTCTCGGTTGTGACAATTCCACCTCCTTAAGACTTCTTCAGGTAAAAAAGTCTTTGTCAATACACTCTACTTATTATTTATAATTTTGTATTTGTTATTCATTATGTAACTGGAATGCTGAATTCCTTTCAATGACTTTGAAGCTAGTGGTCATCTATTGAAACAGAAGCCAAGGATACTCTATGTTTACCCCCAAGGTTTTGAGGAGGATGGGACCACAGCAGTGGAGTGATCGAAGGGTAAAAACGTAGGCTTCAGTAGCAGCAAATTTGATCAATAGTTGTTACACTGTGCAGCTGCTTCAATTCTTAGCCACCCATTCATTTAATTCATTTCTCCAGGAGGTTTAAATTAGAATAGATCCTCTTCAATCAAACTTATCTGGAAAGATGTACAAATAACGTTTATAAGGGATGTATCTGTTGAAAATTAGGCATTGCGATATAAAAGCTTATCTTCCAGGCATATCTATTATTAATCTTATGAACTCAGGTATTTCTTATATGGAGCAGTTTATCATTTGTCTCGGTTACTTGATAACCATACAGGAATTCGCATGGCTTAACGCTTCAGCATTATACAACCAATTGTGACAATTCCACCTCCTTAATACTTGTTCAGGTAAAAAAGTCTTTGTCAATACACTCTACTTATTATTTATAATTTTGTATTTGTTATTCATTATGTAACTGGAATGCTAAATTCTTTTCAATGACTTTGAAGGTAGTAGTCACCCATTGAAACAGAAGCCAAAGATACTCTATGTTTACCATGCATGAGATCAATATCACATTTATATCATCTCTTGAATATTTTTGTACTTCCAGGTATGCCAAATTCACTTGATTACTTCATGAAGCTAGGATTCTGTATGCTGATGATCTTCACGTTTTCAATTATTTCTTTTGAAAATATATAAATTTCTTGTTAAACATTTTGATAATGATAAGCCATGATTAGATACTTGTTTAAATGAGCATACCAATGTTTAACACATAGTGTGGTTTTCAATCAGAAGAGATAAGCTTCCTTGCAAACTCAGTTTACGATCAATTGCAAAAACCATGCAAACATAATTGCTCATTATCTTTTTGCAATGCGCAGGAAAAAAACATTGCCAAAGCACCGATTATGCCACTGCAAAATGCAATTTTGAATATGGCTGGCATTTTTCGGTGTTCAAATACAAAGCAAGGGTTTATCACTTGCCCTCAAGATGATTGCGAGCTCTTTGGGCAATGAACCCCAGCAAATTTGTCAAAATGCTAGCAAACTTTCAAGAGTGGAATCTATATCAAGGACAAGTATAAATGTCCTTGATGATGAATCCGACGATGCTTTTTGGACTTGGCAGCATTTCCCAAGGGTAGAAAGTTCAATGTAAATTCACTCTTGCATATTTGCATATACATTTGTAGGAGAGAAAGGCAGGAAGCTTTTGTGATCTTGTTTTCAATGCGTTTGTTTATCACCCATGGAATGTAACTGAACTAGTTAGTGATCAAAATACTTTGAATTTATATTAATATTCAACCAGCTCTGCCATATTTCTAATTACACTGTGAGTTATTTCCTCATCTGAGCATTATGTTTTTCTGTCGACTTTTTGTTTGCTTAGTGTCATCCATTTTGTTAAAAGCACATGGCTTCAATTCAAACCCTTCATATTGCACTTAGTTGTTTCCTGCCTTTAGTTCTCACAGCTTGTGTTTGCAACAAAAAAATATATCCCATGCAAGTTGCATACACTAAAGTCTCGGTGATCCTCCAACTAATTCAGACAAGCTGTTTTCCTGCAAATGTCGAGTCTCAATGACCCCATACTTGACTGTTTTCTTTTGTATTTACTAATTACATTTATTGTCTCTCCAATTCCACTAAAAATAATCCACATCTGCAGTGATCACAGACATTGCCCATGGTATTCCAATATGCTTATCTTACCAGTGTTGCAGATTTTGCTACAGCGCATCCTCCCTCAACCTTTGAAGGAGAGTGCATATGCTATGGCTCCAACAGATCTATGCCTGTAGTTTTTGTTGTTTTTGTTGAAGACATTGTGTCTTCCTTGCCTTTTGTACTAAACGCACTAGTTCATGGTCTTTGAAACAAAATGCTTGTCGCATAGAAAAAATATTATTTTCATGTTCTATAATACAATGTAGGTATGTTATAAAGAAAACAATTGTTCACAGATCTAATATAAATGCAAGTATGTAATAGGTATACGATTACAATTTCTATTCAAGTTCCAAAATTATTCTCTCTCTTTTTTATCATGCAAAAGAACTACCTCTTTCTTTTTTTCTACATTGCATTTTATATACCCATTTAAATTAAAAATTATTTACTACCTTACTTGACTACTTTTTTATGCAACTCACATAAACAGAAGAAAAGAAAAATCCTTTTGCCAAAAAAATCGCTTTTATCAATTAATGACAATTTCATATACACTTGACAATGCCCCCACTAGCAATGTCGGGACATCGCCACTTTGTGGCTCTTGTTACATTTCTTGCAAAGCTATTTTCATTTTTTATGGACAATGTTTTTAATTATTAGTTTTTTGGGATTTCTTAAAATATTGATTTATTATTGATAAATTATGAATTTATTATTTTTTAAAACAAATTAATAATTATTAGTTTTTTGGGTTTTCTTAAAATATTGATTTATTATGAGTTTATAATTTTTTAAGACAAATTAATAGAAAACAATGTTTTAAGGTTATACCACATTGATTAACAAAAATATTTAATTAATTTGAACAGAAAAATAAATAAATCATTTTTTAAACTAATTCTTAATTAATTTAAATAAAAAATTAAATATTTCTAACAACTTGAATAATGTTGGCTTGAAGAAACCTATATCATCGCTTCAATTTGACTGGTATTGTATTTAATTATGTCTTCACTAGTGATTATGCCTTGTCTTACTTGTATTTTCGCACTATCGATTTTCTGATTCTGTGACGCTTCAAGTGGAATTTCGGCCAGCACATTCCTGAAAAAAACTTCGTTTTTCTTATTCTGTGACGTTTCAAGTGGAATTTCCAGCACATTGCAGAAAAAAACTTGATTGAATTTGGGACATATGGCTACGAGTTCATCATCTTTTGACTACGCCTCCAGTTCTACCGAAGAAACATATTCGTCAGATGAAGTCTCAACAGCAGGAGATCAAAGGACTGTACAACAAGAAAGCTCTTCTTGCATGCAGGACCGGCTTAGTGATTCCCAGGATGGCAAGGGCAAGGGCCAGGGGATAATTAGTGGAGCAGGTCACTTTGATGAACTAACTGGTGGAAACGTTGCTAATCCAAAGATTGTAGAAGCAGATAGCTCTCATATGGAAGGCATCAATAATACTGAAATCAGAATGGGGATACATGGAAGTCTGAGTGATGCAGAAAGGGCAACGGATCTTGTATGTGGTTGCTGTTTTTGGGACTTTCAATTAGAATATATTGTACAGTGCGCGAATGGGCATCTATTGTGTTTTAAATGTCTAAGGAAGCGGGTAAAAACAATCATATATGGAGGTTTCAAAGCAGATGCCTCTCTAAAGTGTCTGGATATTGGTGGCTGCAAGGAGTCAGTACCTTTGTCAGAGATTCGGAGAGCTCTACCAAACAATATCATTGAAAAATATGAATATCGCCAGGCCCAACAATCTATAGTTGAAGCTAAAGTTGAAGGTTTGGTTTATTGCCCATTCTGTAACATTCCATATGAAGTAGACAAGTGTCTACAAGTTTTGGAGTGTCCAAACACAGAGTGTCTGCTGGCCTCTTGTATCCAATGCAAGAAACCGAGTCACTTACCATTACTGTGCGAAGAGGTTCAGAAAATGCCTGACAGTCTTCGTGCGGAGGTTGAAGAGAGAATGACAAAAGCTGTGATAAGAGAATGCAACATTTGCCACACAGAGTTAATCAAGACGAGTGGGTGCAATAAGGTGACTTGTAGATGTGGCAACTCAATGTGTTACGTTTGCAGACAGACAATTTTGAGGTATGATCATTTTTGTGATTGTAGAGCAGATCGTAGAGAAGAACCAGGGAAACCTTGTCAAATATGCAACAGGTGCTTTGCGGAGGAGGACTTAGAAGAAGATAAGGAGGCGCTGGATGCTAAGGAGGCGATCGATGCTAAGGAGGAAGCTTTGAAAGAATTGGCAGAGAAGGAACTTGTGTTGCTTGATATGGAAATTGGACCTGCCTTCAAAAAGAGAAGTTGCCAGGGTACCCATACTGGGGGTAGGGCTGCGTACTTAATTCTTTGAATATTTTCTCTTTCATTTTCACGGTTAAGTTTTCTATTTCATATTTATTATTAATAATTATAATTTATATTTATATTATTTGGCATTTGCTGTTATTATGTTAGTTAATAATTATATGATTATTAATTAATAAATTAAAAAAAAAACAAGTTTATGCATCTACGTAATTATTTAATTAATCATTAATTTAAAATAATAATTAATATGAAATCTATGCACCTACGTAATAATCATTAATCTCAAACTATTAACTAATAGAGATTTTAAATTTAATAGTTTTTAATTAATAGATTTCAGAGATTTTAGATTTACTATTTCTACAAAGTGGTGAATCATTTTGACTAGATTTAGGAATTAAAAATTTAGTAAATTTTGGAATTCACATTGAATACTACAAGTAGGAGGAGTTAAACTCACCTTATTTTGTATTAATATTCTATATATATAAAGAAGAAGAGTGTATTCAATGCATATGAGCTGCATATCATCGTTCTGGTAGTTGGAAGTGAAATGTCTGTCTGCTTTGTTCCACAACAAAAATCAAAATGAGTATCAGTTGAAGTTGAACGAGAGTGGGTAACAGTACTGGTGCAAGTTACAGACCTATTGGTAATATTTCTAGTATACTCAACTATCGGTCCGGTATGACCCTAGGATAAAAATCTGTATCTATAATATGGTGGATCCTAATCTGATGAGAGACGAGCATCAACATGCAATTACCCACTGATTCTAAACGTACATAACCCAAAATGGCCCTGCAACTACCTGGCAACCCTTCAATCTATTAATGAAAAGTTTCTACAATTCGTTAAGTGTGTCAATGCAAAGTCCCCATCTTTAGAACCATGAAGAGAGCAACCTTTGGCTCACAAAGCAAGCAACCATGTTGCAAAGTACAAAGAAAGCAACCATGTTGCAAAGAGTGATTTGAACTTAGGTGGGGAGTATAACAACTTTAACACCCAAAGACAGTTATATGCCCCTTTTCTCGTGATTAAATTTTATTTTGAATATAAGTATTAATAGTTACTACGTAGTTGATAGTTTCAGATTAATAGATTTCTGAAATCTCTGTTAGTTAATAGCTTCAAATTAATTAACTAATAGAGATTTCAGATTAAACTATTAACTAACTATTAACTTTGTAGAATTAGAAACTATCCACCTACGTAATAATCATTAATCTGAAATCTCTGAGATTTTATTTTTAATTTTTAATTTTTTAGACATATGTCATATATCATGCTATTATGCTAATGATTCATATCAATATCAATATCATATATGTAATTTGAATTAATATGCAAGCGGCAATACCAATGTCAAATGTGTGTTACTTGTTGAAAACTTATTGTAATTATTAGTATAAATTTATAATTTAAAATTGAAAATTATATATATATATATATATATATATATCTACCGTACCCCGACGTACCCAAGTATCCTATTTCAAAAAGTGGCATTCCCGTACCCGTACCCGTACCCGTACCCGTCCACTACCGAATACCCTCACAACTTAGGGTTTTGGATTTCTTCTTCTCTTTTTTTTCCTTATTATTTTTAAATCTTTTATCCTTTGTTTTATTATGTATTTATGGCTTTCAAAGTGTCCCTAAGGTTGCTTTTCATTTTTAATATTAATTTTATTTTTTTAAGTTTTCCCTTAGGTTTTTAGGTACTTAGCCAACATGTATAGGCTTTTTAGTTTTGTCTACTCAACTAATAGAAAATGTGGCTCTTACTTGACTTTTCTCTTTTATCTTAATGATTGATCTCGCTGAGAATTTGAAAATACAAAATGATCATTATGAACTCTCCAAAAATTTATTTATAAATACATAGTTTAGGAATTACAATAATAAAGAAAAATAAGATGTAAAAAAATTATAAAGCAAGTCTCATTTGTATACAAGGCTGGCTAACTCGTACTAATTTTATACAATAACCTCCCTTTAAATATGACATGAAGTTTTGATTAACTTATACTATAGACTATATTTTCCAATTTCCATTTAAACAATGTCATATATATTGTGTGTTGTTGCAAGTTTGTTTTCAAATGTCCTATATCACCATGATCTTTGCATAGTCTTAGGCTATGATTTCCAATATCAAAATGTTCATTGTCTTCTATTGATAGAACACCTAGTTATGAATGTCAACGAATAAAACAAGATTTGAGCCTTGCAAACCATAGGAGATAGATACCACAACTATAATTCACTTCTAGCAATTCAATAGAGTTTACAGTTTGTAAATAAGAGTTCCAATTTTCATTTTATGTCTAGTTGCAAGTTGCATGGTGAACTCATTCAAGGACTCTTGACAAATATGTCTAGGGGCATAAAAACATAACCGAGTAGCAATTTTTAGTACTGTAAGTTGCTACAAGGTTTTTTTGGGAAGGACTACTTGGACATACTATACACATTCTCTTAGAGTAGGATTTACTTTCAACTTTAAATTTTTGTCTATAATGAAAATAATAAGGTCATCATTATAGTTGCAAAAAAATTAGACATTGTAACTATTTGACAATTGTAAATTTTATTTGTTTAACATTCCAACAAAAATATAGTTTAATGATGAAAAGTACTTATTATTTTATATGGGGTGAAAATTGCAGCACAACATTTGAGCATTCTTGGTCAACTTCGTGATATCTAAAAAAAATTGGTTAAAAAATACCAGACATTCTTGCATATTATAGAATAAACGATATAATTAACAAATATTGAACATCACTATTAGACAACTACAACTATGGTCCATGACAATGATCACGTCTTATAACCCCATAGAAAAGAACCACTTGAAAATATAGTGTTACTTCTCTTCGTATAGAGAAATCCATCGAGTATATTATCACTAACCAACATAATTTTGAATCGATAAGTCCATGATATAAAAGGAGTTTTGGTGAGTCATTTGAGCACTTAACTTCAATTTTGATTATTCATATAACTCGGTCACATAAGGGGTAGTAGTGTTAAACGTTTGCATTAACATAGATTGAGTCATAAGTAAATGCATTGAAAATATCACATAACCATCTATGTACTAGCATGTAGAACATCGCCGCATGCCACTTACCTTTGTTGTATACCTGATTTCATCCAAGTATACCATCTCGATCATCTCTATTATTAATGGTAGATCTATCAATTGCTTGTGCTCTGAATGAGGTAACAAGTTATTTCTACTCAGTCTTTGTAGATCGATGCTTGTACTAGAATGACTAAGCTTGTAAAGTGATATGCCGGTGTAATTAGTCTATGATCCATGAATATGTAACCATTTCTCTTTCTTGAGTTCTGCTCAAATGTCGGGTATTCATCGTTAACAACTATCAAGCCAATTAGAAATTAATTGCATTCATCATCAATCACTAATGTATTGATGGTTTCCTTCCCCTAGATACATCTGGAAAACAAATAATTAGTGATGGTTTCCTTCCCCTAGATACATTGCATTTTTTTGTACAATAAACTCAACCATCAAAATACACATTCATTTTTTAACTCGTGTGCATAACCATCTCAGTAAAATCAATTTCGATCCATTTATATATCTCTCTCCTTCAAGTAGTAGTAGAAAATCTAGAAGCACTGTTGTACAAAATGTTGGTCATGGAAACTATCATCACTTATGTAGAAGTTAGACTTGTTCAATATTATCCTTCTATCTCTTCTACTATCTCGCCAATGTTTATATGTGATATGTACCATTATGCTGACCAAATATGAATGATAATATTGAATCTAGATCTCATTCTACGATTAGAAGTGTAGTTCCTAGTAAAATACACAATCGATTGTTTAGTACTAATGAGAAATGTGTCAATGCATATTCTAAATTGCTCATCCTTCCAACATATCGCACCACGTGGACATGTTGAACATAATGTCACATTTTTCATTAAAAGTCCTTAAAAAAATAAAATACTTGCACCTAGTGGATTGCAAATCAAGGCATAATTATAATCTAGCATTTTAAAAGCATATGCAAATTTTCTTTATGTAATTAGAATCTTTTCAAACCATAGGTAATCTTTTAAGTACAAATCACTAGCCTAGGGCATCACCAATGCTAACCTTTTTATTTCTTTGCCATCATCTACTTCATAAGTAACATATTTGAAACTCTACATATTGACCACCATTCTACCAAGTTCATGGTCCTCATTGTCATGAATGCATTGGTTCAATAATGCATATCCATTGTGCCTAGGGAATTCCCAATCAAAATAATATTTTGGATAATATTGTTGTGCATCCAACCTTTGACACATCATGATATGAATAAAGTCTCTTGATCATACCAGCGGTGGAATGGTTGAGAATTCCTACACATGGTTAATATGATAAACATGGAAAATGTATATATACCTCCCATAATAATAACTGAATTATATGTGATATCTATAACAACATGTGTTATGATCTATGCATAATATATTGTACCAAAGTTTGCATTTCTCAAAAGATCTTTGGCCTAGGTTCAAATCCTTGTGCTCATTCTAGAATCTCTCATAGTGATTATGTCTCTAACATGTCAAGAAAGTGTTAAACCTGTGGTTCACATTCATTAGAACCTCTTCTAAACTTTTCAACATCCTTTTCATTGGATGAAGGCTTGGTTTTCCCGTGACAATTTTTTTTCACTAATCCCTTTCAAAGATTCAATTAAATTCATATTTGCATGAGGAATCCTGCCAAGAAAGGTCCAATAATATATTAAACGAGGGTTGTTAAGGATTAATCTTCTAATAGAATACTTTGAAGGGCATGTGCAACCTACTGAGGGTCACTTTTTCTGCATTAGATGCAGTAGAGAACTGAAAAATCAGGCATCCCTCAACTTACTTGTTTTTTTTAAATACTTACACAAGATATATTGCATCAAGTATAAAAGATGAAATGTAGGAAATTGAGTCAAGTTTCCGAATATATAAGTTTGAACAAGTATTGAAAATTTACATAACTATGTCAAATTTCATATTTTTTAACAGTCACTTTTTTTTGGAAAATGATAAGGTATATGTTTTTGTGGGTGTGACCTTTGAGTGCCTAATTGATAGACATGTATAGAACCCATAGCACTAGTGCAGCACTATTTTTCCAAAATTAAATATCTATTTTTTTGTTTTTTATAAATTATGTAAGTGATGAGACCTCGAGAACGGGAGGTCAAATGTGGGTGCATCCTTTGAAGGTATTAATGCAGTTATTTCGACTTGGATTTTTTATAGCATGTATAGGTCAGTGTCTACTAGTGCAACATCCAATGTTTTTTTAAAAATAATTGTGAAATGAAAAAGTTACGGAAAAAAACACTAAAAACATGTTTTTTTACTTAAGGAGTGATGACACAAGAAAATTAGGAAACAAATAGAAAAATCAATATTTTTTTAAAAAAATTACATATTTGGAATTTGCATAAAAAATGCTATCTATGCCTAAATTTATTCAATAATGGTCATGTATGTCATGCTATAGAGAGCGGTGAAAAACATGCATATTGAGAAAAATGTTAGAAATGCCTAATTAGGTATGGTTCAGTAAATTCCATAGCACAGATTTTGTAAGTCTGAACCAACCACATAGGACTATGGCTGACACACGGTCATGGGAGTAGGGGTTTATTAGGTGCTCAGGAACGTGGGTGTGTTATATTTTAATTCAAATATTTTGGTTGGTGCGCTTGGTGTTAGAAGAATGTGCATGCATTTTTGTATATACAAAACACTCGCACGCCATTATTCACATAACACGTGGGCGTTATGAACTTGACAAATAAATGTGTTTAAGTGTTGAATGGAGATAAAGGGGATGAGAGAGAGAAGAGAGATGCGAAAGGGGGGGAAAGGGACATAAATTTAAGGACTTGGGGAGAGTAATGATAAGGGAGGGAAAGGAAAGCCCTAAACCCATAATTCCGAAGTCCCAAACACCCTAAATACCTACACCCCTAAGCTCCTAACCCCTTAACACATAATATCTTACCCCATTAGTAGTTGATACTAAATACCTTAACCTATAAAGGTATTAATCTTTAAATCCCTAGTCCCTTAATTAACCCTCTATTTCCCCTCATTGTTGTCCTTATTCTCTAATTCCCTAAGCTTTTAAAACTATAACACCTCAGACCTAAATTCCTAATCTCTTAAAACCTAATCCCCTAAGCCAAGAGTCCTTAATCCCTTTACCCCTAAATCCCAAACTGCTAAACCGCTTAATTCCTTTAAGTTTTTACTTGTAATACATTAACCATTATCCCTCTAAGCTCTAGTTTATGCTAAACAGGTAAAACAATTATTTACCTCTACACTACGTTTGCATGTGCGACCTCCCTTGTGCTAGTGTTCACTGCATTTTCTTGTGCGCTCTACGTTTTCATGTGTGGTATTTGTTTGCATGAGAGATCTATGTTTTCTTGAGCTCTCTCCCTCTAGATTTATCACTCCTCTCTCAACTTTAGCATTCTTGCTTGGGCTTGTGCATTAGTCTCTTTAAGATCTGATTTACCCCGTATAAGCCTTTAATAATTTAACCCTTTCATCATTAATTCATAACCTCATAAACCCTAACACGCTAACCCTAGAGAACTAAATTAATTAACCCCTAATGCCACTAACCCCTAAACCCCCTAGCCACTTTATCTATAATCCGACAACCCCTAACCGCTAATACCTAGTCCACCCCTAACCCCTAAACAGTCTAACCCATATTACTTGAAAATCTCAAATCCATAAATCCCTAATCCCTTAACCCTAGAAACAATTAAACATTTTCCACCTACTCATAATCCCCACCCTTAAGCCCATATTCCACCTACTCATGAACCCCACCTCTCTCTATCTGAAAACCCCTGAAAACACCTCGCTAACTGAAAGAGAATCCCCAATAGAAGAAGTATGATGGGAGAATAACGAATGTAGTGACAGTTCTTCTTAAACAATGGCTACTTCTTTTTTTGTATTTTCATCATTTGTAGAAAAATCTTCTGCAATAGATGGTGTCTCTTCACATTCTACTTCATAAGTTGTAGAGGAAGCATTCGAATCAAAGAGATCTATAACAATAGGAAAATTTGTTGAATATTTTTCCATTTTATTTTCATGCGCAACTTCATCAAATAGAGTAGAGGCTGAAACAACAGGAGGGTGAGCACATGTACAGGTGTCGATAGGCTCACTCAATGCACCATTCTTTTGTTTATCAAGAGCCTTGTTCAAGTTGGACCATATCTCAAATGGATAGTCTGCATAATCAATCAGGTAGTGCATGCATAGATACATGGCTAGACACATATCTATGAATTCTCTGTCACAATCATTTAGCCAATAATTTTTCTCTTCATAAGACTCTAGTTAATTCTCAGCACCAATGGACAAATTATAGAAACCTTGTCTCTTGAAATATGCACACATTTTAGGCTTCCATCCTACATAACTGAATGGAGTAAGAGGAGGAACTTTTGAATCCATGTAGAAGTTGTTGTACCTGCAATAGCAAACTCTTTATAACTCAGGAGGGGATCTACACTAACAGATTCGAACCCTGTTTGATGGTGGCTACATTCGGGAGAGAATCACACCCTAGATAGACTCCAATGGATTCAAGGAAATGGTTCCTGGGACTTCTGTAGTTTCTCCATTGCTTTTGGCACACCACTAAAACAATCTTTGGTTCAAATAATAGCTCCAAGAGCTCTGATACCATGTAAAATATCTATCGCAGTAGGATCCAGATACTATAGATGGCTCACAATTGAAATATTTAACTTACTATGCAAGATATAAGTTCATAAACAATTCTAGAAAAACAAATGATCAAAAACCAGGAAAATAAATGATAAAAAACTAGAATTATAAATGATCAAATCTAAGAGTTTATTAACTATCCATAATTACAATGAGTTTGGATCATACTTATATAATAAATAGGAATAAATCAAATTCCTTAGGAGGCTTGACATGTGGCTATCTTATATTTGACCCTAATCCACCCTAGGTTGACTCAAGAGCTCCCAAATCACCTCAAACCCTTACGAATTTCTTATGTGAACATTGGGAATACTTTGGAATACTCACCTAAGGCTCACACATGTGAGGGAGGTGGTTGGTGGGTGGTTAGGTATCCAAGGAGAGGCCAAAATTAGCTAATTTCGGCCTAGATGACTAGATACAATGTATGGGCGCCTTTGGTCAACAACATTTACTTAAAACAAGGAAACATGGCGCCTTAGGAAAAATAGGTGCAACAAATGCAGGAGGTGGTCATAATGAGGGTGCCTTACAGGAATTTGACCACGTTTGGCCCATATTTGTTTCCCATACTTGGTGGATAAGTCTCAATTAAGCCTAACTAACTTCTAACAACCTAGTTCACACCTTGGGATGTAATAATTAACTAGTTAAGGACCATTTAATCAATAATGTGATAATGACTAAGGTCCTAGGTGTAATATTGCTCTAACACACACTCACATAAGGGGTAGTAGTGTTAAACGTTTGCATTAACATAGATTGAGTCATAAGTAAATGCATTGAAAATATCACATAACCAGCTATGTACTAGCATGTAGAACATCACCGCATGCCACTTACCTTTGTTGTATACCTAATTTCATCCAAGTATACCATCTCGATCATATCTATTGTTAATGGTAGATCTATCAATTGCTTGTGCTCTGAATGAGGTAACAAGTTATTTCTACTCAGTCTTTGTAGATTGATGCTTGTACAAGAATGACTAAGTTTGTAAAGTGATATGCCGGTGTAATTAGTCTATGATCCATGAATATGTAACCATTTCTCTTTCGTGAGTTCTGCTCAAATGTCGGGTGTTCATCGTTAACAACTATCAAGCCAATTAGAAATTAATTGCATTCATCATCAATCACTAATGTATTGATGGTTTCCTTCCCCTAGATACATCTGGAAAACAAATAATTAGTGATGGTTTCCTTCCCCTAGATACATTGCATTTTTTTTACAATAAACTCAACCATCAAAATACACATTCATTTTTTAACTCGCGTACATAACCATTTCACTAAATTCAATTTCGATCCATTTATATATCTCTTTCCTTCAAGTAGTAGTAGAAAATCTATAAGCAATGTTGTACAAATGGTCATGGAAACTATCATCACTTATGTAGAAGTTAGACTTGTTCAATATTATCCTTCTATCTCTTCTACTATCTCGCCAATCTTTATATGTGATATGTATCATTATGCTGACCTAATATGAATGATAATATTGAATCTAGATCTCATTCTACGATTAGAAGTGGTGTAGTTCCTAGTAAAATACACAATCGATTGTTTAGTACTAATGAGAAATGTGTCAATGTATATTCTAAATTGCTCATCCTTCCAATATATCACACCACGTGGACATGTTGAACATAATGTCACATTTTTCATTAAAAGTCCTTAACAGAATAAAATACTTGCACCTAGTGGATTGCAAATCAAGGCATAATTATAATCTAGCATTTTAAAAGCATACGCAAATTTTCTTTATGTAATTAGAATCTTTTCAAACCATAGGTAATCTTTTAAGTACAAATCACTAGCCTAGGGCATCACCAATGCTAACCTTTTTATTTATTTGCCACCATCTACTTCATAAGTAACATATTTGAAACTCTACATATTGACCACCATTCTACCAAGTTCATGGTCCTAATTGTCATGAATGCATTGGTTCAATATTGCATATCCATTGTGCCTAGGGCATTCCCAATCTAAATAATATTTTGGATAATATTGTTGTGCATCCAACCTTTGACACATCATGATATGAATAAAGTCTCTTGATCATACTAGCGGTGGAATGGTTGAGAATTCGTACACATGGTTAATATGATAAACATGGAAAATGTATATGTACCTACCATAATAATAACTGAATTATATGTGATATCTATAACAACATGTGTTATGATCTATGCATAATATATTGTACCAAAGTTTGCATTTCTCAAAAGATCTTTGGCCTAGGTTCAAATCTTTGTGCTCATTCTAGAATCTCTCATAGTCATTATGTCTCTAACATGTCAAGAAAGTGTTAAATGTGTGGTTGAAATTCATTAGAACCTCTTCTAAACTTTTCAACATCCTTTTCATTGGATGAAGGCTTGGTTTTCCCGTGACAATTTTTTTTCACTAATCCCTTTCAATGATTCAATTAAATTCATATTTGCGTGAGGAATCCTGCCAAGAAAGGTCCAATAATATATTAAACTAGGGTTGTTAAGGATTAATCTTCTAATAGAATACTTTGAAGGGCATGTGCAAGCTAATGAGGGTCACTTTTTCTGCATTAGATGCAATAGAGAACTGAAAAATTAGGCATCCCTCAACTTACTTGTTTTTTTAAAATACTTACACAAGATATCTTGCATCAAGTATAAAAGATGAAATGTAGGAAATTGAGTCAAGTTTCCGAATATATAAGTTTGAACAAGTATTGAAAATTTACATAACTATGTCAAATTTCATATTTTCTAACACTCACTTTTTTTTGGAAAATGATAAGGTATATGTTTTTGTGGGTGTGACCTTTGAGTTCCTAATTGATAGACATGTATAGAACCCATAGCACTAGTGCAGCACTATTTTTCCAAAATTAAATATTTAATTTTTTTATTTTTTATAAATTATGTAAGTGATGAGACCTCGAGAACAGGAGGTCAAATGTGGGTGCATCCTTTGAAGGTATTAATGCAGTTATTTCAACTTGGATTTTTTATAGTATGTATAGGTCAGTGTCTACTAGTGCAACATCCAATGTTTTTTTAAAAATGGTTGTGAAATGAAAAAGTTACGGAAAAACACTAAAAACATGTTTTTTGACTTAAGGAGTGATGACACAAGAAAATTAGGAAACAAATAGAAAAATCAATATTTTTAAAAAAAAATTGCATATTTGGAATTTGCATAAAAAATGCTATCTATGCCTAAATTTATTCAATAATGGTCATGTATGTCATGCTATAGAGAGCGGTGAAATACATGCATATTGAGAAAAATGTTAGAAATGCCTAATTAGCTATGGTTCAGTAAATTCCATAGCACAGGTTGTGTAAGTCCGAACCAACCACATAGGACTATGGCTGACACACGGTCACTGGAGTAGGAGTTTATTAGGTGCTCAGGAACGTGGGTGTGTTCTATTTTAATTCAAATATTTTGGTTGGTGCGCTTGGTGTTAGAAGAAAGTGCATGCGTTTTTGTATATACAAAACACTCGCACGTTATTATTCACATAACACGTGCGCGTTATGAACTTGAAAAATTTATGTGTTTAAGTGTTGAATGTAGATAAAGGGGATGAGATAGAGAAGAGAGATATGAAAGGGGGGGAAAGGGACATAAATTTAAGGAGTTGGGGAGAGTAATGATAAGGGAGGGAAAGGAAAGGCCTAAACACATAATTCCGAAGTCCCAAACACCCTAAATACCTACACCCCTAAGCTCCTAACCCCTTAACACATAATCTCTTACCCCATTAGTAGTTGATACTAAATCCCTTAACCTATAAAGGTATTACTCCTTAAATCCATAGTCCCTTAATTAACCCTTTATTTCCCCTCATTGTTGTCCTTATTCCCTAATTCCCTAAGCTTTTAAAACTATAACACCTCAGACCTAAATTCCTAACCTCTTAAAACCTAATCCCCTAAGCCAAGAGTCCTTAATCCCTTTACCCCTAGATCCCAAACTGTTAAACCGCTTAATTCCTTTAAGTTTTTACTTGCAATCCATTAACCATTATCCCTCTAAGCTATAGTTTATGCTAAATAGGTAAAACAATTATTTACCTCTACACTACGTTTGCATGTGAGACTTCCCTTGTGCTAGTGTTCGCTGCATTTCCTTGTGCGCTCTACGTTTTCATGTGTGGTATTTGTTTGCATGAGAGCTCTATGTTTTCTTGAGCTCTCTCCCTCTAGATTTATCACTCCTCTCTCAGCTTTAGCATTCTTGCTTGGGCTTTTGCATTAGTCTCTTTAAGATCTAATTTGCCCTGTATAAGCCTTTAATAATTTAACCCATTCATCATTAATTCATAACCTCATAAACCCTAACATGCTAACCCTAGAGAAATAAATTAATTAACCCAAGGCCACTAACCCCTAAACCCCCTAGCCACTTTATCTATAATCCGACAACCCCTAACCGATAATAGCTAGTCCACCCCTAACCCCTAAACAGTCTAACCCATATTACTTAAAAATCTCAAATCCATAAATCCCTAATCCCTTAACCCTAGAAACAATTAAACATTTTCCACCTACTCATAATCCCCACCCCTAAGCCCATATTCCACCTACTCATGAACCCCACCCCTCTCTATCTGAAAACCCCTAAAAACACCTCGTTAACTGATAGAGAATCCCCAATAGAAGAAGTATGATGGGAGAATAACGAATTTAGTGACAGTTCTTCTTAAATAATGGTTGCTCCGTTTTTTGTATTTTCATCATTTGTAGAAAAATCTTCTGCAATCGATGGTTTCTTTTCACATTCTACTTCATAAGTTGTAGAGGAAGCATTCGAATCAAGGAGATCTGTAACAATAGGAAAATTTGTTGAATATTTTTCCATTTTATTTTCATGCGCAACTTCATCAAATAGAGTAGAGGCTAAAACAATAGGAGGGTGAGCACATGTACAGGTGTCGATAGGCTCACTCAATTCACCATTCTTCTGTTTATCAAGAGCCTTGTCCAAGTTGGACCATATCTCAAATGGATAGTCTGCAGAATCAATCAGGTAGTGCATGCATAGATACATGGCTAGACACATAGCTCTGAATTCTCTGTCACAATCATTTAGCCAATAATTTTTCTCTTCATAAGACTCTAGTTAATTCTCAGCACCAATGGACAAATTATAGAGACCTTGTCTCTTGAAATATGCACACATTTTAGGCTTCCATCCTGCATAACTAAATGGAGTAAGAGGAGGAACTTTCGAATCCATGTAGAAGTTGTTGTACCTGCAATAGCAAACTCTTTATAACTCAGGAGGGGATCTACACTAACAGATTCGAACCCTGTTTGATAGTGGGTACATTCGGGAGAGAATCACACCCTAGATAGACTCCAATGGATTCAAGGTAATGGTTCCTGGGACTTCTGTAGTTTCTACACTGCTTCTGGCACACCACTAAAACAATATTTGGTTCAAATAATAACTCCAAGAGCTCTGATACCATGTAAAATATATATCGCAGTAGGATCTAGATACTATAGATGGCTCACAATTGAAATATTTAACTTACTATGCAAGATATAATTTCATAAACAATTCTAGAAAAACAAATGATCAAAAACCAAGAAAATAAATGATAAAAAACTAGAATTATAAATGATAAAATCTCTGAGTTTATTAACTGTCCATAATTACAATGAGTTTGGATCATACTTATATAATAAATAGGTATAAATCAAATGCCTTAGGAGGCTTGACATGTGGATATCTTATATTTGACCCTAATCCACCCTAGGTTGACTCAAGAGCTCCCAAATCACCTCAAACCTTTACGAATTTCTTATGTGAACATTGGGAATACATTCGAATACTCACCTAAGGCTCACACATGTGAGGGAGGTGGTTGGTGGGTGGTTAGGTATCCAAGGAGAGGCCAAAATTAGCTAATTTCGGCCTATATGACTAGATACAATGTATGGGCGCCTTTGGTCAACAACATTTACTTAAAACAAGGAAACATGGCGCCTTAGGAAAAATAGGTGCAACAAATGCATGAGGTGGTCATAATGACGGTGCCTTATAGGAATTTGACCACGTTTGGCCCATATTTGTTTCCCATACTTGGTGGATAAGTCTCAATTAAGCCTAACTAACTTATAACAACCTTGTTCACACCTTGGGATGTAATAATTAACTAGTTAAGGACCATTTAATCAATAATGTGATAATGACTAAGGTCCTAGGTGTAATATTGCTCTAACACACACTCACATCAAGGGGCTGCAACCTATGGGTGTTTTGCATAGGCAACGCTAGCAAATCAATTCCCATAGTGTTTGCTTCTTCAACTGTTTATAGGGATATGTGGCTTCCATGGCCATAAAATATCAGGAAGTGTATGTTTTCACATGATACACCACCTGGTATAGATGTAGGAAAGTGGCATAAAAAATTCATAAACACTTCTTTGGTCATCCATGAATTTGAATGTGCAACAATGCATGCTCCCACCTAATAGTTCTTGATATAATTTTTCAACCAAGTATTTCCCCTGAATAGATAGAACCGAGGGATTGATGCACTAGATAAATTTATGCTACAAAAAATGGTATCCACTCCCTACTCTTAGGAGGAATTTTGGGCACATTCCTACAACCTCTCCTCATAATTACCTGCATCCCACAATTCCTTCCATGTTTTAACCCTGTTTCATCATAGTTCCATATATGATCTAGACTATACGAATGCTTCTTATAGGCATTGGATAGAGTCTCATAGAACTCAATCAAAATTGCAGGGAAAAAATTCAAGGCTCTATCTCTATCTAGGTCTTATGTTGTCCACAAAACAAGTTTTGGATGTCATTAGGAGAATTTTGAGGTAAAAAATGGGTCTCAAAACAAAAAATGTACTATCAAAATCAACTTTAAAAGAACCAATCACATTTTAGAGGATATCATCATCTATAATAGTTGAGGTGACATTGGTTGAGTTAAAGGTGCTTATTTGTCAAATTCTAAATGGGGAATAAAAAACCATCGTTAACCATATCAATGTTGTAAGTAAGGTACTCATAATGAAAATAGTACTTATAAATTACTTTTGAATATAATATAAATGTACTAAAGTACTCTTAAAGTACTTAAGAAGAAAAGTACTCTCTATATTTCAATATGAAATAAATTCCGAATACGAAAAAAATAAATACTTTATTCAAAATGAAATATGTAATTAATTTTCAATGTACATAATATATACTTTTAAATAATAAATTATTAATATAAAAAACATTAAAATCTCTTCAAAATCCAAATCATCTAAATACTTTTTAATATAAAATATATAATCTATATATTAAATATTATAAAATGTATATTTATATATTTAATGTTTTTTATAATATATAATTTATACTTTTAAATAATAAATTAAAAATATAAAAAACATTGAAACATGTGTAAATAATTTTCAATATAAAATATATTATTTTAAATATTCACTCCTTATTGGCATTGGAAAGTGATGAAGGTCTTCTATTTTGGGAGGATGTTTGTGAAGATGTGGTCGTGGATTCTGGTTCCCAATACTTTCTTGTCTAAGTCTTACCTTGGAATTTTGTATGACTGCATATAGGCCATGGATTTCAGTCCAGTCTGAAAAATGTTGTAGTATGAAGGGTTTGGAACGTCCATTATGGTATTTTGGACAGACTGTAATTTCTTTTTGATGAACATCTGTACTACGTGATTCAGGTTAATTGAATCATAGTAGTATTTTTTTTTTGCAGAAAAAAAAGTAGTAGTCAACTTCATCCATTGGTTGTAGCCTGGGCGGTTGGGAGGAATATTGTTACCCTCCCCACCCGGGTTCAATTCTTGTAAGTGACATATTTCTCTTGTTGAGCCCATATTGTAATGATTGTAATTCATACCACCTTGATTCTCTAGAATAACAAGTGGTGACCATTTCCCAAGTGGACTAGCCCTCTAACAAACAATGAACATTTTGACATAAAATACAATTAATTAAGTAAGAAGTAAATTCATTAAATTAATATTTAAAACAAATACATATTATATTAATATATTGAATTTTTAATTTTATATTTAATTAATAAAGCATAGGTATATATGCAATGGAATACTTGTTATGGAATCATTGATTCTTATTAAATCCTTTATGTTATTGAATTAAATAAAATAAATGAAATTTATTAATTGTTAAATGAATATTTTAAAACTATTTAATTTTATTAAGTATATTTAAATAATGTAGATATTTATATAAACAGATGTTTAATATATTTAAAAATAATAATAATAATATAAATAAATGTTTAATTCAGATTTATAAAAAAATATAAATACGATTTATCTGAATATATGATTGAGTTTTATTTTTAATGAGCAGTTAGATTTATATAATAAATATATACTCTTAAAAAATGATAATTTATTCATATAAATTTACTTTATGTTTAAAATTCAAAATTCAAAATATATAGTTTTATAAATATATTTTGAATATTGAATAAGTTATATTTCAAAATTAAAACTTATAAGTACATTCATCATATTTTATTTAAAAGCAATTCATGTATTTAAAAGTACTCTTACTTTTAATCACATCAAAGAAGTTTTTTTAATTGTTTTTATTTTAGACATCTTTTCAATCTAATTTAACAATAGTTACATTGCTTGTAGTGTAAAAGTTGAGTTGTAAATATACCTCCCCCACAAAATGCCTCAGTCGTAATATTTTATTATATCTCTTAGGAGGTCCATTTTAGACCTCAAAATTCCCCTAATGCTTTTCTTGAACCCTTCCCACCATGAATTCCCTGGAAATCCATATCTTAATGGATTCATCCTTGATTGATTGATTTGTGCAACATTCAACCTCATATGTATCAAATCTAGCAAGTGGCTGATATCAATCATCTCCTTACACAAATTGAAAAATTCTTCCTCTTCCTATTTAGTTAGCAATATGAGAGGCCCTTTCCTCTTGGTATGAGTGAGACCATTTAACCAATAATTCTTTGAGTTTGGTGCAATCCCATACATGTTTGAACCTTCTCTCACAGAATACCTATTGTATTTGACATTTCCAATTTCCTTCATCATGTCCTCTTTCAACCAACCTATGATAGAACTAATTTTCTTGCTTGAATCAGTTACCTGCATTGCAAGTGCAAGTGGAGTAGCACTTTCAGGATTTGGCATGCATTGTTCTTCATCATTTGATTCTTCATTCCGACAGGAAACATTATGTTGTGTTTCCTCATATGATGAAACATGTTGTAGTTGTGCACCTCTAGTGCCTCGCTTTTGTGTCCTTGTTCGAGTAACATAATTCCCTCTTTCCATGATTGCAACAATCTGTATTAGAGCAAGAAAAAAATATGATTACAAAAAGTGATTTTAGATCCACATAAGGGCTAGGTAATAGAAAAAACTGGAATAATAGATAGCTTTCTTAATTTTAATGACAAGATAAATGATAACTAGTTGACATTATCCCCACAGTTCATCCACTTCACTATAGTTGTGTTGCTCTCAGTCCAAGTGCAAATTATTTCTATTTGAGTTTGAACAACTCCATATGTTGATTGTAATAGTTGAGGAACTGGATATGGTGTGGGAATACAAATAGGCTAATTGTTTCATATTTAACATGTAAATGATGGCCACTTGCTTGGACTAACCCAACATGCCCACTCTTCAAATTCATAGTCATTTTCTACATGTGTAAAAGAACACAAGAGTACTACACTACTGCTATTGAAGTTTGAGAGCATTTTCCAATACACTATTTCATGTCAATGTTCATGAAATTGTACTAGTTTAGAGTCTAGGTTTGAGAATTTGGAAGCCAACTTTGGACTCATGTAAATGGTCATGATATTGTACTATTTGAGAATCTAGGTTTGAGAAGTTGGAAGCCAAATTATGACAGGAGCCTCAATGTATGCTTGGAGTGTGAAGTTGAAACATTGGACATAGGAGAAGAGCATCAAACAAACATCACATTTCATCCACATTTCATTGCACTACATAAAATAATTTTACTATATCCCACGTTATTGAGTTTCATGTCGTAGTCTTATCAAATACTTCTCAAGAAATTAGTAGAAAGTAACTTCTCCACCAACAGATTTGATAAAAGGATTTGATCATTAGTGCAATTACAAAATAATAGTGTCCATAGTTTTATGTCTAGCAAGCATAATAATATCTTAAATGGAATAAATCCATATGTAGATATCATGGGAGTGAATGTGCAAGTTGAGATTATGTAATCTCTACTGAAACATCATATTGTTGTATGGGCCTTATATACTCTAAAGTTTTCCATTCCCTTATAATATCTAGTTTGTTTAGAAAGTTTGTTTGAACAGTATCGTGACTAGGAAAAACTTCCTTTTTTGTCATCCCTTAGTAGTTCCCATGTCACTGCAGTCCACAGTCTTAGGAGTCTGCAGTTTTGATAGGCCAGCTCAACCCCCTACTTGAATGTCAGGTCAAATGATGGGAACTATACCATCTTCCTTATGGTATGGACATATGTAACATGTAAACAAAGGTATACTGAGAGGAAATACTAGACAAATAAAAAACATGATTCAACCTTAACAATGCCTTCTTAAATGAAATTTTTCGTAAATATAGTTAAACAAATAAGAGTATACTATAGTTGTTAAGTGAAATAGTTAAGTGGTTATAGTAGAGGGGCTATCTTGAAAATGCAAATGATGCCATATAAACTAGGGCATATAAATGCTTATAAAACATTGACTATAAAAATACTTGAGCCGAGTATGTTATGTGAGGGATTGATCTGCTAGGTAGTTCCACTAGTGAATTGAAAACAAAGTAAAATGAGTTAGATTGCTATTGATTTATAGTATGGCACTGTTACTGAAGGATGTTGGATGTTATTGGCATGGATTGCAAATTTTCTTTTCTAAATGTGTGGTTGTGATTGGTTGTAGTATTATCCAATGGATGGCATGGTTGATCCTTGTTTGTTTTATCTGTTAATGGATTCTTGTGCTTTTGTTGGGTTTAATGGTTGATTAGATAAGTTTAAGGTTTTGGTTGGAATTGAATTCATTCCAGATTGTAGTTTACATTAGTTGATCCTCCTGTTGGTAGTCTAATTAATGGTTGATTTGTTGATTTTATTGTGTTGATGGAAATTTATTGCATTGCCAACGTTGGGTTGTGGATAGATTCAGTAGGTGAGGCTAAACACTTAATTTTTTTTCTTGTACATGTGGGTACGGGTATTGGATTAGTGATGTGCATGAAGCTTAGCAGAGATGTTCCATTTGTTATTTTTTGGCATAGATTTGATAGTGCATAAGTATTGTTTGGTTAGACTCTTTAACATGGTTTAAGGTGTGAAGTTGTCTTTCATTTAGAACACTACAGGTGGTGACAATGACATGATGTTTTAAAAATCTAGCATGTACCAGTCATTAACAACTGGGCATAAATGCTCAATTTTGGGACAATTGTAGGCCCAATCATTTTATGGGAAATTTTTGAAAAACTTTTAGAATTTATGTATTTATTTAATTAAGTATTTTAGTTATTTAAGTGGATCTTATATTATTTGTTTTATGAAATTTTTGTGTGTCGACCTCTTCTATGACCACCTCTGGTCTTTGCACCGTTACTGGTGTCTCTCCCTTAGTTAACAAGGATACTCATGGATAGTAGTAATCCACGTTTCCAATGCACATATGGAATTTGCATGGATGGGTTGACATATACAATCAATAACAACAATATTTCAGATCACGTGAAACATGTGATATCCCTCCTTAAGACCTATTTTGATCATTATATATATAGATATTGTTGCAAAAAGATTTATAACTAGTGGCGAGAACCATTAAAAAAACTATTATATAAAGTTATAAATATAGTTGATTAAGTTCATAACTACAAGTTATGAATTTTATCTATATTCTTGATACCTTTTGTTAAAACAAGAGTTTAGTATTTCGCGACAACCATCTCGGCGTGCACATTGTTTAATTTCGATTTGAGAATATATTGGAGGTTAAATGCTACTAAAACTGGTTGTTAGAGCTTAACCACTCCACCTTCCCACGTCCTTTTATTGAACTCCAAGCTGGATAGGAGATGCCGCCTGTCAGTGATTTAAACGCCATTTGTCAAGAAATTTCGGGTCTACCGTCGAGTTAGAAATCTTTTTGAAGAGTAATGGTTAGAATCCAATGCTCGCTGGTTGTGAAGCGAATCATAAACTATGAAGGTAAGGGTAAACAATTTTTCTTAATTCCCGCGATCTTTCATTAAGTTTGATCCTTGTTCGGTTAAACTCCACGATAGCTAGGGGAACACATCCCCATTGATATAGGGATTCATTGAAATTCGATCCATTTCTGGCCAGAATGGAGGGCTAATTGATCTTGCTTAGAGTTATGCCAGTGCAGGTTAGTATTCTCGTTTTAAAGATATCAATTTGATTTAATTGGAAATGGAAGACGTGAGAGGTAGGTGATTTTGTCAAGATCTTCTTAGAGATTTATTTGGGGTGTTTTCCACTTAGTTGTCAAGAAGGAAAACTCCTTTATGCCACTTGTTAGTATTATTCTACTATCCACGTTAGGATTCGACCATTAGGTGGAGGGAATCGATTTCCATGAACGGACGGACCTCCCTATGCTGGCAAGAGCGGTGATCTTAATATGAGATGGTCGCATTCTTTTCGGAGTTTTGGGGGGAAAAGGATGGGATATCTTCCCTATATCTTTTAAGACCAAGGGGAGATGAAGGGGCGAGCTGGGAGAATACCGATCTCCTTATGGTAGAGATCCTGGTTGTGGCTATTGTTGTTGAGCCCGATCTCCATATGGTAGCGATTTTTCCTGTTACTATTTGTTGTTAAGCCAATCTCCATATGTGAGGATTTGCTGTGGCTATTGTGGTTGAGCCCGATCTCCTTGGGGTAGCGATTTTTCTGCTCCTGGCAGTGGTTTTCAATCTCCTGATGATGGTAACGATCTTCAATCTGCTGCTCACGAGAAATGACGTGTAAGTCAAGCGAACCCTATCTATTGATAGAATTTTTGAACTCTGAATAGTGCAGGTTAAAAGGTGCGAACTCTATTTTTCTTTTCTGATAATATTGTATTATTATATCTCAGTGACTTTTAATATGTATGACATCCTAGATTGTATACCTACTTATAACCTCTATGGTCGAAATCGTAATGCATTCTGGACCTGAATGTAGACTAGGCAAGGGGCATTGGTTAATATTTAAACATTTAGGTTATAGTATTATTGTTGAAGTTTTACTTCGAGAATATACAGTTAGCAACAGTGATTGTTTTATGTCAAGGTCATCATTATCATAGCAGATCGTGTTGAATTATCTACACCTTTACCTTAGCGATAGGTTGAATACAGGCATTGATCTGCCCCTGAATGATCATATCTTAGGGTTCTACTAGTATATCTAGTTTTAAATTTTAGATCGGGAGATACTTGTGATTAAAACTTAATTTTATCAACTGCTACAATTGGATGACTCTTGGAGTTTTGTCGTTGTTTTCTTCTGATATACTGCAGAACCGGTTATCTCTGTTGGATCTATGAGTGATCCCCGTCGAGGGTTTTCTTCCTATTCTATTTGGTTGTTTGATTTCTTTTTATTTAATCCTTGCACCATAAATGAATTGAAAGGCGCGGCGTGAAAGTTGTTCCATCGTGAATCTACTCTAGTTAGTTAAGCCATGATAATACAGGGTTTAGATGCCATATGGGTGTTGTATATTAGATCTTAAATCTTTGTGGAGAATGCTTTATTTGCATTCTGGAATCTTAATCCCTATTGTTTGAATGCATGTCGTATTTAGATCTTAAATCTCTATGGAGAATGCTTTATTTTCATTCTGGAATCTTAGTCCCTGTTGTGTTCTATATTAGATCTTAAATCTTTGTGGAGAATGCTTTATTTGCATTCTGGAATCTAAATCCCTATTGTTTGAATGCATGTCGTATTTAGATCTTAAATCTCTATGGAGAATGCTTTATTTTCATTCTGGAATCTTAATCCCTGTTGTGTTCTATATTAGATCTTAAATCTCTATGGAGAATGCACTAATTGAATTATGGAATCTTAACTCCTGAGTATGTGAATGCCACGATCTGTACCCGTAGAGAATGCCACAAAATCCTGAGTGTGAATCCCACGAATTCCTGGGTATGTGAATGCCACAAATCTCTATATGGTATGTTTGGTGAATCCCTGAAAAATATTTATGTTTAGAGAATTACGTGTGACAGCATTAATGCCTTGAAACGCCGATGAAATATTTATGTTTAGAGAATTACGTGTGATAGCATTAATGCCTTGAAACGCCGATGAGATAGAGGCATATTTGCATTTTCCTTGTGGATTCGTTTATGAAATTGCATGAAAACGTAATTGTGATAGATGCATAATTGCAATAAACTATTTTGGATTATTTAGGTATGTTCTTCTATTTAACTTGACGAAGAGAGTATGTTTATGATTAGTGGGAGTGCCCTCTAGAGGAGAGGCTCCTGAAGAGTAATTATCGCAATAATTGATTTGCAGGATGTAATTCTCCCTTTCAAAAAAATAAGATGAAAGGCTGTATAACTCTGTATGATTGAAGCTCTCTTGGGAGAGGCTTGAGAAAGAGAAGAGAAAAGTGTAAATACCCTTGTCTAAAGGTGTATGCTTCCTGATTTATTATCACTTGACCTTTGTGGATGTAGCCCTAGATTGGGTGAACCACCGGAATTTTGTTCTCGTCTCGATGTGTCTCTTATGTGTTCTCATGATGTATTAATTGTCGATATCTCATATCTATCGTGAATTATGTTTTATGTGTTCTTTGGGTTATTTACGTTAATTTTCATGAGTTGATAGTGTCAGGAAAGGGTTCAAGACCAAGTGATGTGTTGACATATGAAATGAATGTATTAATTTATGTATGATGTGCCTTACGAAGATAATTTAGCATAATTGGAAGAATTACTAGACTATGATGTGCAACTTCAATGTTTTCTTTACACATAATTGTTCCATATTATGAGGAAAAGATGTTGTATTAAACTCATAAGAGATTATAATTTACAACTTGAGTAATAACGGTGAAAACTTCCATTAGTTTTACCCAACATATTGACTGGGTGATATGGAGTATGACACAACGGGCTTTGTCCTCACTACAAAAGGGGTTTTGTTCTAAGAATGTTAATGGCTGAAAGTTTTTTTTTAATTTTACCAAATTTCCTAACTCGTCTTTATGGAGATGTTACATATGGTATCAGAGCATTAGGTTACAACACTAGGGCCTAATGAGCTCAATATGCAATAAGTGAGTATGAATGTTTTAAGTTTGCTAATCAATGGTTTTCGTTTCATTTTTGGATGCATGGATTGTATCGGAGGAAGGGAAGATGAATCTCCGAGCTCGACTTCAAGTTTCTCTCGCCAAAGCACAGGTTGCAAACACTCGGGCTTAGTTGGGCCCAGCTGAAGAAATAATATAAGCTGGTCAAGGGAACTCCATCGATAAGACGCAAACAGAGGATTTATGTTCTAAAGAATCAGCAGGAGGTAATCGACAAGATGTCTTTAAAATCGCAAGTAAGTATACTCCACTTGTTGAAGCATTCTAAAAGAAAAGCATTGTCGATGAGTGAGCAGTTTGTATGTTTAATTTCGTATCTAAATGATCCTGTATTGATAAATACTAGAGGACGAATATCTCCTAATGCAATTCCATTGAATGACCAGAAAGTATTCTTTGAAAATGATTATATTAATTGGACTATGTTCCTATTTTTTTTATCTTAGTGATCTTGTTAATATTTCCATGTATATTGATCATAACGATAGTAACAAAGGAGCCTTGAATGTTCATAAGTTTATGAGGGCTGTATAAGCAAAATTAGGAGTATTCACCCTATGAAAGATGTACACTCCTACCCGGTCGATTGATGCCACGAGTAAGGTTTTAGTACTTATATGAGTCAAGTCATAGACATTCATCATAAGTACTTGATTGCTCTAATTGGGTATTATGATGATTAGAAAAGTTGATATAGTATGTGAATTATGAAGTGAGTAAGGTGCAATTAGGTCATTATATGAAGGACTATAAATTGCCATGAATTACTTGGTTATTGATTTCTCGCACTTATGCTGAAACGATTGTATTAATTATGTACATAAGATTGTAGGATTGAGATAATCCATATTATATTAGAAAAATGCATAAATAGTACTATGGAGTAACTCCTGAAATTCTCCTTATTTGGCTAAATGTTATTGAGAAAGATGTAGAAGATGTTGTACATTATATTGAATGTTACATGCAATGGTTTGGACATAGAATATTAGTTTTGTGTTCTTACTTATTTGTTATATGGGACATGTGACATGGTAGAGAAGAATGATTAGTTGAACTAATAAATATATAATACATCTTCAAGGTTAATGTAAGTAATGTTACTTAAATTATATACATATATTTATATACTATCCAAACCATAGAGGGTTAGAAGAGTTGTAAAACTTTTATGCATGATTAACCAAGGGTCATCCTCAAGGTAAAAGATTGAAAGAATAGGAATGTTAGGATACTGAGAGTGGTTGACAGCAGGGTTATATCTTTATGTGATCAAAGCCTTATGTTATATGCATAGATACCTTGATAATATGTTTCGTTTTGATATATAGACTTTATGATATGGAGGGGATTACTAATGTGTATTAATGCAAGTTAAAAGTACACCTTGGCATATGAGGGCCATACAATAAAACGATATGCAGTCTCCCCCATAAAGGTATGTGATTATCCTTAGAAAAATATATGCAAGTATATATGTAGACGATTTATTGTTACTCACATGATGTTGGCATATGCAAGAAAAATGGGTGCTTAATACAGTGAAGGAAAAGGATTGAGGTGAAGTGATTGTAATGCTCATAATAAAGAAGAATGTAGTCCTATTAATTGAGTTGGTTATGCTTAGTATGGAAATAATGTTTATTTTAGATAACCACATGTGGAGAATTGTAGTATGAAGGATGACTTTCTTATTTTTATACATAGAAGAAAAACCTCCTTACAATATTTGGTTATGTTATTATGACAGACGGTCAAAAACTCGGTTGAACTTGTGGAAGAGCGTAATATATTATGCAAGTATATGTCGCCTTGTCAACAAGACCTCGATGCAAGTTATAAATGTTGGGTGGTTAAATTATATTATTTCACTGATGACACTATAAGTAGAAATCACAAACTTGAGTCCATACATATCTAGCTTATCACTCATGAGCCTTTGAGTAAAACTCGAATGATTTTTTAGTAGGAGTCGATAAGGAATAGACAAGTGAAAGACGTGTCAGTGCTATTAAAATTCCTATAAATAAATGTTGTATAGTGGTTATGAACTAACAATGCAGGGTTTCGCTATGAATATAACAAATCAAAGTGGAAGTGAGTATTCATGCGGATAAATAGCTGAGTAATCGCTCAAGAGTAAGTGAGGATTCACTTAATGCATCTTAGTTACTGGTCATATTTCGAAAACACTTATAACCATGGATTAACATTGGATGGTGTTTAGTTACTAACATTTTCAGGATGTTATCATAATTACGACCAATGTGATAAACAAAAAGGAACGTGGCTTATAAGTCCATTGGTGAAGCTTAGCAGAACAAAATCGCTCAAGAGTAAGTGATTACCTTTTATTATAGCATGAATTACAGTATGGCACAAAACCTGACTTGGTGATGGATGTGTACTACATATCATGAATGATAAGCAATTAAGTGAAACTACTTACCGTTATTACAAGACATATTGTAATTTACAAAAATTGTAAGAATTAATAAATGATTGGTTATCGAAATAAATTCCGGGACTCAAGCGAGAAGGCTTGAGGGGAATTGTGTAAAGAGTGTCATAATGGCATTTGAAATACTCCCTAAAATCAGGGATTGAACAGCCACTAGGATTCTCGGAGAATCGGCTGACTGTAAGACCTGGGCAAGCTATAAGAAAATGTATACGTGGGAGGCAGGACGCTGCTTAGTATGCATGAAAGAAATGTTTGCTGCGTGAGCACTAAGGTGTTAGGAAAAACATGAATGAAATGTTTGCTGCGTGAGCACTAAGGTGCTAGGCAAAACATGAAAGGAATGTTTGCTGCGTGAGCACTAAAGTGTTAGGCAAAACATGAGAAAAAGAATTGCTGCGTGAGCACTAAGTTGTTAGGCAAGAATTTTCTGGATCAAGTGAATGTTGTTTGTTGATTTCGTCAACAATATACAATCAGGGAGCATTAGATTTATTCCATATATTGCAAGTGATATGTGCAATAAAGAACTCATGATCTATGTTTCTGAGTTTGATTATGAAGTTGATGACAAGTTGTTATTAAACATTGTTTCTTTTGAATTTCAATTTTGTGATACAAATGATTACTCCAAGAGAAGAGTAAACACCGAGGACGGTGTTATTTTAAAGGGGATGAGGATGTGATATCCCTCCTTAAGACCTATTTTGATCATTATATATATAGATATTGTTGCAAAAAGATTTATAACTAGTGGCGAGAACCATTAAAAAAACTATTATATAAAGTTATAAATATAGTTGATTAAGTTCATAACTACAAGTTATGAATTTTATCTATATTCTTGATACCTTTTGTTAAAACAAGAGTTTAGTATTTCGCGACAACCATCTCGGCGTACACATTGTTTAATTTCGATTTGAGAATATATTGGAGGTTAAATGCTACTAAAACTGGTTGTTAGAGCTTAACCACTCCACCTTCCCACGTCCTTTTATTGAACTCCAAGCTGGATAGGAGATGCCGCCTGTCAGTGATTTAAACGCCATTTTTCAAGAAATTTCGGGTCTACCGTCGAGTTAGAAATCTTTTTGAAGAGTAATGGTTAGAATCCAATGCTCGCTGGTTGTGAAGCGAATCATAAACTATGAAGGTAAGGGTAAACAATTTTTCTTAATTCCCGCGATCTTTCATTAAGTTTGATCCTTGTTCGGTTAAACTCCACGATAGCTAGGGGAACACATCCCCATTGATATAGGGATTCATTGAAATTCGATCCATTTCTAGCCAGAGTGGAGGGCTAATTGATCTTGCTTAGAGTTATGCCAGTGCAGGTTAGTATTCTCGTTTTAAAGATATCAATTTGATTTAATTGGAAATGGAAGACGTGAGAGGTAGGTGATTTTGTCAAGATCTTCTTAGAGATTTATTTGGGGTGTTTTCCACTTAGTTGGCAAGAAGGAAAACTCCTTTATGCCACTTGTTAGTATTATTCTACTATCCACGTTAGGATTCGACCATTAGGTGGAGGGAATCGATTTCCATGAACGGACGGACCTCCCTATGCTGGCAAGAGCGGTGATCTTAATATGAGATGGTCGCATTCTTTTCGGAGTTTTGGGGGGAAAAGGATGGGATATCTTCCCTATATCTTTTAAGACCAAGGGGAGATGAAGGAGCGAGCTGGGAGAATACCGATCTCCTTATGGTAGAGATCCTGGTTGTGGCTATTGTTGTTGAGCCCGATCTCCATATGGTAGCGATTTTTCCTGTTACTATTTGTTGTTAAGCCAATCTCCATATGTGAGGATTTGCTGTGGCTATTGTGGTTGAGCCCGATCTCCTTGGGGTAGCGATTTTTCTGCTCCTGGCAGTGGCTTTCAATCTCCTGATGATGGTAACGATCTTCAATCTGCTGCTCACGAGAAATGACGTGTAAGTCAGGCGAACCCTATCTATTGATAGAATTTTTGAACTCTGAATAGTGCAGGTTAAAAGGTGCGAACTCTATTTTTCTTTTCTGATAATATTGTATTATTATATCTCGGTGACTTTTAATATGTATGACATCCTAGATTGTATACCTACTTATAACCTCTATGGTCGAAATCGTAATGCATTCTGGACCTGAATGTAGACTAGGCAAGGGGCATTGGTTAATATTTAAACATTTAGGTTATAGTATTATTGTTGAAGTTTTACTTCGAGAATATACAGTTAGCAACAGTGATTGTTTTATGTCAAGGTCATCATTATCATAGCAGATCGTGTTGAATTATCTACACCTTTACCTTAGCGATAGGTTGAATACAGGCATTGATATGCCCCTGAATGATCATATCTTAGGGTTCTACTAGTATATCTAGTTTTAAATTTTAGATCGGGAGATACTTGTGATTAAAACTTAATTTTATCAACTGCTACAATTGGATGACTCTTGGAGTTTTGTCGTTGTTTTCTTCTGATATACTGCAGAACCGGTTATCTCTGTTGGATCTATGAGTGATCCCCGTCGAGGGTTTTCTTCCTATTCTATTTGGTTGTTTGATTTCTTTTTATTTAATCCTTGCACCATAAATGAATTGAAAGGCGCGGCGTGAAAGTTGTTCCATCGTGAATCTACTCTAGTTAGTTAAGCCATGATAATACAGGGTTTAGATGCCATATGGGTGTTGTATATTAGATCTTAAATCTTTGTGGAGAATGCTTTATTTGCATTCTGGAATCTTAATCCCTATTGTTTGAATGCATGTCGTATTTAGATCTTAAATCTCTATGGAGAATGCTTTATTTTCATTCTGGAATCTTAGTCCCTGTTGTGTTCTATATTAGATCTTAAATCTTTGTGGAGAATGCTTTATTTGCATTCTGGAATCTAAATCCCTATTGTTTGAATGCATGTCGTATTTAGATCTTAAATCTCTATGGAGAATGCTTTATTTTCATTCTGGAATCTTAATCCCTGTTGTGTTCTATATTAGATCTTAAATCTCTATGGAGAATGCACTAATTGAATTCTGGAATCTTAACTCCTGAGTATGTGAATGCCACGATCTGTACCCGTAGAGAATGCCACAAAATCCTGAGTGTGAATGCCACGAATTCCTGGGTATGTGAATGCCACAAATCTCTATATGGTATGTTTGGTGAATCCCTGAAAAATATTTATGTTTAGAGAATTACGTGTGACAGCATTAATGCCTTGAAACGCCGATGAAATATTTATGTTTAGAGAATTACGTGTGATAGCATTAATGCCTTGAAACGCCGATGAGATAGAGGCATATTTGCATTTTCCTTGTGGATTCGTTTATGAAATTGCATGAAAACGTAATTGTGATAGATGCATAATTGCAATAAACTATTTTGGATTATTTAGGTATGTTCTTCTATTTAACTTGACGAAGAGAGTATGTTTATGATTAGTGGGAGTGCCCTCTAGAGGAGAGGCTCCTGAAGAGTAATTATCGCAATAATTGATTTGCAGGATGTAATTCTTCCTTTCAAAAAAATAAGATGAAAGGTTGTATATCTCTGTATGATTGAAGCTCTCTTGGGAGAGGCTTGAGAAAGAGAAGAGAAAAGTGTAAATACCCTTGTCTAAAGGTGTATCCTTCCTGATTTATTATCACTTGACCTTTGTGGACGTAGCCCTAGATTGGGTGAACCACCGGAATTTTGTTCTCGTCTCGATGTGTCTCTTATGTGTTCTCATGATGTATTAATTGTCGATATCTCATATCTATCGTGAATTATGTTTTATGTGTTCTTTGGGTTATTTACGTTAATTTTCATGAGTTGATAGTGTCAGGAAAGGGTTCAAGACCAAGTGATGTGTTGACATATGAAATGAATGTATTAATTTATGTATGATGTGCCTTACGAAGATAATTTAGCATAATTGGAAGAATTACTAGACTATGATGTGCAACTTCAATGTTTTCTTTACACATAATTGTTCCATATTATGAGGAAAAGATGTTGTATTAAACTCATAAGAGATTATAATTTACAACTTGAGTAATAACGGTGAAAACTTCCATTAGTTTTACCCAGCATATTGACTGGGTGATATGGAGTATGACACAACGGGCTTTGTCCTCACTACAAAAGGGGTTTTGTTCTAAGAATGTTAATGGCTGAAAGTTTTTTTTTAATTTTACCAAATTTCCTAACTCGTCTTTATGGAGATGTTACAAAACAGTCTTGATTAGTTTGTTCCAGGGTGCATATTTTTTTCCATGAGAAGATTCTTGTTGGTCTTGTTGATTCCATAAATATACAAGGTGGTTGTTTAGTGAACACTTAGAACTTAGAAATTAGACTATGAATGTCTTCCCTTTCGTTGAAGTAAATGCCATGCATATTGACACCTTTATATGGATTGTCCACTTCAAAATTGATATGAGAAAGGGATAAAAAATGAGTAGTCTTAAGAATTGAATATTTTGACTACTATTTTGGCTTGTTTTTCAACCACTGTTGATTCAAATTATGCAGGAGGTGTTGGATTCACATATATAAGTTCTTTAAATTGCATAATATGAGTGCAAAAAGGGCATTCAAGGGCCATGAATCCATTTTGCAATGCAAAATGGATTTTGAACAATAAAAAATCTTGATCTAGCAAAATATTAGATTGTCGGATTCCATTAATAATGAATGGAAATTCAAAATTGTTTACTCTTTATACAACTCCATAGAAAAATCCCAACACATGAGGTTCCTCAATCAACTTTTTGGTCTTCCCCTATCCCTCATATGCTTGAATATCTCCATATCGATAAAAATCAGTGTTGCTCCTTGGATGGTCGTCCCAATGGAGAAATAATAGTTCTCTGAAGAGATCCAAGTTTTAAGGAACCAATTGCAATTGAGTCTGAGCTTGTTGAACAAACTATGAAAATCAAAAAGGAATTATTTTATCCTTAGTTCAAGGAATGCTTGATGGGAGGTCTCTGCTCTCTATGGTTCCCCACCATATTCTTTCCATTGGTTTTTTCTTTTGGATTGTGTTAGGATGGATCACCCTCCTTTTCCCATCAATGCGGATAATGTATTCTTAGACAGTTTCTTTAGGGTTTAGACACAACATGCAAAATATTCATCTCCCTTACGAGGCATTCAATTTAGGAGATGTCTTAGAGGAAAAAATCTCCCTCCCACATAAGAACTTAATAGAGGATTCAAATATAATTTGATATGTCGCTCTGAAGGATCTTCAATTGCTTCAATGAGTATGGAAGGGGGATTGGGTAGCATGATGGGAGCAGCTCAAAAATTAAGTCTCAAGGGTTGGAAATCCTTCCTTTCCGAGTCATAATATTTACCTAGGAAGGAAATCATCTTAGTTAAATAACTCTCTCTTGTAGGGGTGCTTAAAGATGAAAATCCCTTAAGAGATGTACCATAATGATCATTTTCTCTCTAAATTGCAAAGTGTCGATCATCAACTTTAAAATATTTTTCCTCAAGAGAGCTTTTATTGCAATACAACCTTGATATAATTTTCTTACGTGAAGCTAGGATCAAAGGTCGCAAAGTCCTAGGTGAATTCCAATTTTTTTCATGGATGGAACTTTGCTTTTGCTAGCTCAAAAGGAAGGTTGAAAGGCCTTGTCACAGGATGGAAGTCACTACTCTTTCAACCAAAAACTCATGGTCATTGCACTTTGGAATTTGTACTGTGCTCTTGTGAGTAGACTTGGGAAAGAAAATTATCTTCATTAACATTTATAGCCCCTACATAGATATTAGGGATTTTGGTGACCATTTCTTTAATAAGAAATGGATATTCCACGGTCTCCTTATCCTTGGAGGAGACCTAATCCTGTGTAATGGTACTTCTGAGGTTTGTGGTCCTTCCTCAAAATAAAATGATTTATTTGAATACTGCTTGTGCAAATGGGAAGAGGATGGATACTCTTTGAAATTTCCCCAACAATCCCAAATCTTACCTAGTGCAATAATCACTCTTGTGAAGCTTAAATTTCCAAAATAATAAACAAGTTTCTTGTCTTAGAATCCCTCCATGGAGAATAGCTTAATTGTAGACAATGGTTAGGTTAGGAAGGAGATTCATACCATCTACCCATCTTTCTTGACACAATCTATGTAGATCCCAAGGTCATCTGCCTATTCAAAATAATCCTAGATTGGATCAAGGATGAAATATTCATCCCAATTTCCATTAAAAAGAATTGGATCCCATAAAATCCCCACCTCTCTAACTTAGTGGTTTTTCATTTCCTAGAAAATATTAAGAGAGCTAGAAATGTCTACTTTGAATGTTGAAAGGAAAAAAATGATCAAAGATGAAAGATTTGTGCTAAAATGGAAAGCAAATTGAATCAAATATAGAATTGTGAGGGATTTAGGTATCTTACCATCATTCCAAGCAAGAATTAAACTCATCAGAATCAAAGAGAAGGATCTTCTCCTTGAAAAGGAAATGTTATTGTGAATGAAAAGAAAATCCCTTTAGATGAAGGCAAGAGATGAAAAAAAAAAACATTATTTAGGAAAATAATTTGTAGCTAATAACTCTATATGGAAGGTCATTAATTTGAATGGGGAACATGTCATAGTTTTTTTTTATGAATTTCCCAAGGAGGCCTTTCATTCTATAAGAATATTTTAAAAAAGGATGGGAGTCGCTCAATTGCTGAGACCCTAAAGGTTGCTTTAGTCTTCCCTCTTTTTTTCTAATCATCAATAGAATAAGGAACTCATGGTGGAAATGACCCTAAATCAAATTGAGATCGTATTGCACAATTTTCAGAGAGAAGTCTAGGTCCCAATGGTTACCTTCTAAGTATGGTCTTGCTTGTCTTGATTTCATGGGAGAGGACATCATTGGTATAATTGTTCACTCGAAGCTCTTTTGTAATATGTTTCCAACCTTCAATTCCATTTTCTTCTCTCTCATTCCAAAATTTGACAAACGTATGTACTTTGGCCAATTAATGTCTATCTTGTTATACAAGTGTATTTATAAAATACTTACTAAAATCATCGTTCCAAGTCTGAAGTCTAATCTCTTGAGCCATATCTTTAAAGAACAATTCAAATTCTTTGAAGATCGACAAATACATGATGATGTAGTGATTATTTCCAAAGAAAGACTTCACTCCATAAAGGTTAAGAGGCTTAAACCATCGAATCTAAAAGTCGAACTCTACAAGGCCCTACATTGGGTTAATTGACACTATTGTCAACTTCTCTAGATCCATATTGATTTATTTGTTCCATTTATCTTATGAGGCCTTCCATTTGGTTAATTGACACTATTGTCAACTTCTCTAGATCCATATCGATTTATTTGTTCCATTTATCTTATGGGTTTTGAACTATATTACTTTTGTTTCTCTTCCCTTATCATGAATGAGTCTACCACAACCTTTTTCAAAACCTTAAATTCAATCTTGAAAAAACCTTTAGGAGAGGATTCCCACTTTCCTCAAAATCATATTTTTATGATAATCATAACCAAAACAAAAACTAATACTTGAAAAAACAAGAGGCTTCCCACTTTCCTCAAAATCATATTTTTATGATACTCATAACAAAAACCAAAACTAATACTTGAAAAAACAATAAATCTTTGAATTTCTCCAAAATAATTTTCATAGGACGCCTTTCTTGCCAGGCTATTTTCTTTTTTTCTCGATAATGTTTTTAATAATTGGTTTTTGGGGTTTTCTTAAAATATTGATTTATTATTGATAAATTATTAATTTATTAGTTTTCAAGAGATATTAATATTTAGAAAACAATGTTTTAAGGTTATACCACATTGATTAACAAAATAATTTAATTAATTTGAACAGAAAAATAAATAAATCATTTTTTAAACTAATTCTTAATTAATTTAAATAAAAAATTAAATATTTCCCACAACTTGAATAATGTCGGCTTGAAGAAACCTATATCATCGCTTCAATTTGACTTGTTTTGTATTTAATTATGTCTTCACTAGTGATTATGCCTTGTCTTACTTGTATTTTTGCACTATTGTTTTTCTTATTTGTGACGCTTAAGTGGAATTTCCAGCACATTGCAAAAAAAAATCTTATATGGAGGTTTCAAAGCAGATGCTCTCTAAAGTGTCTGGATATTGGTGGCTGCAAGGAGTCAGATGCTCATTATGAACTCTCCAAAAATCTATTTATAAATACACATAGTTTGGGAATTACAATGATAAGGAAAAATAAGATGCAAAACAATTATAAGCCAAGTCTCATTTGTATACAAGGTTGGCTAACTCGTACTAATTTTATACAATAACCTCCCTTTAAATATGACATGAAGTTTTGATTAACTTATACTATAGAATATATGTTCCAATTTCCATTTAAACAATGTCATATATACTGTGTGTTGCTGCAAGTATGTTTTCGAATGTCGTATATCACCATGATCTTCTCATAGTCTTAAGCTATGATTTCCAATATTGGACCCATAAATCCAAAATGTTCATTGTCTTCTATTGACAGAACACCTAGTTTTGAATGTCAACTAATGAAACAAGATTTGAGCCTTGCAAACCTTAGGAGAGAGGTACCACAACTGTAATTCACTTCTAGCAATCCAACAGAGTTTATAGTTTGTAAATAAGAGTTCTAATTTTAATTTTATGTCTAGTTGCAAGTTGCATCCTGAACTCATTCAAGGACTCTTGACAAATATATCTAAGGGCATAAAAACATAACCGAGTAGCATGTTTTAGTATTGTAAGTTGCTACAAGGTTTTTGGGGGGAGGACTACTTGGACATACTATACACATTCTCTTAGAGTAGGATTTACTCTCAACTTTAATTTTTTTGTCTATAATGAAAATGATAAGGTCATCATTATAGTTGCAAAAAAATTAGACATTGTAATTATTTGACAATTGTAAATTTTATTTGTTTAACATTACAACAAAACTATAGTTTAATGATGAAAAAAGTACTTATTATTTTATAGGGGGGTGAAAATTGCAGCACAACATTTGAGCATTCTTGGTCAACTTTGTGATATCTAAAAAAAATTGGTTCAAAAATACCAAGACATAAAAAACATGAAAGATGATCCTTTGCATATGATGTAGACTCACTAAGAAGAATGGTCCACCTCTACTGCATGGTCCACAAAAGAATGCAAGTTTTCATGTAAATATGTTTAAAAAAATGGTTTTTTGAGCTTCAAACTAAATGCAATCCATGAGTTCCATGTATTGTGTTGCATCTATATGCATGTGATCAATCTACATTGACCACCTCCCAAAAATTTCTTTCCACGTTTCCTCTCTTTGTTCGTTCCACTTTGCTTCTTGTTCCCTCTACCATTACTATAGAGAACAATTTCAGTATAGAATGTGCATCTTAAATGGGAGAGTTTGTCATAAAATTTAACTCCTACATAGTGCAATTTTAACACATGCACAAGCAACATCGTGCTCACCTTTTCCATGCCAAGTCTCAAAGTAATTCCAAATGTGTGACAGATTGCATTTTTTTTGTACAATAAACTCAACCATCAAAATACATGATCATTTATTAACTCGCCTGCATAACCATCTCACTAAATTCAATTTCAATCCATTTATATATCTCTCTCCTTCAAGTAGTAGTAGAAAATCTAGAAGCAATGTTGTACAAAATGTTGGTCATGGAAACTATCATCACTTATGTAGAAGTTAGACTCGTTCAATATTATCCTTCTGTCTCTTCTACTATCTCGCCAATGTTTATATGTGATATGTACCATTATGCCGACCTAATATGAATGATAATATTGAATGTAGATCTCATTCTACGATTAGAAGTGGTGTAGTTCCTAGTAAAATACGCAATCGATTGTTTAGTACTGATGAGAAATGTGTCAATTCATATTCTAAATTGCTTATCCTTCCAATATATCACACCACGTGGACATGTTGAACAGAATGTAACATTTTTCATTAAAAGTCCACCGGGTGGATTGCAAATCAAATAAAATACGTCCACCGGGTGGATTGCAAATAAAATACATCCACCGGGTGGATTGCAAATCAAAGCATAATTATAATCTAGCATTTTAAAAGCATATTCAAATTTTCTTTATGTAATTAGAATTTTTTCAAACCGTACGTAATCTTTTAAGCACAAATCACTAGCCTAGGGAATCACCAATGCTAACCTTTTTTATTTCTTTGCCACCATCTACTTCATAAGTAACATATTTGAAACTCTGCATATTGACCACCATTCTACCAAGTTCATTGTCCTCATTGTCATGAATGCATTGGTTCAATAATGCATATCCATTGTGCCTACGGCATTCCCAATCTAAATAATATTTTGGATAATATTGTTGTGCATCCAACCTTCGACACATAATGTTATGAATAAAGTCTCTTGATCATACCAGTGGTGGAATGGTTGAGAATTCCTACACATGGTTAATATGATAAACATGGAAAACATATATGTACCTATCAAAATAATAACTGAATTATATCTAATATCTATAACAACATGTGTTATGATATATGCATATTATATTGTACCAAAGTTTGAATTTCTCAAAAGATATTTGGTCTAGGTTCAAATCCTTGTGATCATTCTAGAATCTCTCATAGTGATTATGTCTCTAACATGTCAAAAAAGTTTTAAATGTGTGGTTCACATTCATTAGAACCTCTTCTAAACTTTTCAACATCCTTTTTATTGGATGAAGACCTGGTTTTCTCATGACAATTTTTTTTTACTAATCCCTTTCAAAGATTCAATTAAATTCATATTTGCATGAGGAAGCTTACAAAGAAAGGTCCAATAATATATTAAACCAGGGTTGTTAATCATTTCTCTTCTAATAGAATACTTTGAAGGGCATGTGCAAGCTAATGAGGGTCACTTTTGGTGCATTAGATGCAATAGAAAACTGAAAAATCAAGCATCCCTCAACTGACTTGCTTTTTTTAAATACTTACACAAGATATCTTGCATCAAGTAAAAAAGATGAAATGCAGGAAATTGAGTCAAGTTTCCAAATATATAAGTTTCAAGTATTGAAAATTTACATAACTATGTCAAATTTCATATTTTCTAACAGTCACTTTTTTGTTTGGAAAATGATAAGGTATATGTTTTTGTGGGTGCAACCTTTGAGTGCCTAATTGATAGCCATGTATAGAACCCGTAGCACTAGTGCAGCACTATTTTTCCAAAATTAAATGTTTAATTTTTATTTTTTTTAAATTATGTAAGTGATCAGACCTCGAGAACAGGAGGTCAAATGTGGGTGCATCCTTTGAAGGTATTAATGTAGTTATTTCGACTTGGATTTTTTATAGCATGTATAGGTCGGTGTCTACTAGTGCAACATCCATTTTTTTTAAATGGTTGTGAAATAAAAAAGTTACGGAAAAACAATAAAACCATGTTTTTTGACTTAAGGAGTGATGACACAAGAAAATTAGGAAACAAATAGAAAAAATCAATATTTTTTAAAAAAAATTACATATTTGGAATCTGCATAAAAAATTCTATCTATGCCTAAAATTTCTTCAATAATGGTAATGTATGTCATGCTATAGAGAGCGGTGAAAGATATGCATATTGACAAAAATGTTGGAAATGCCTAATTAGCTATGGTTTAGTAAATTCCATAGCACAGGTTTGGTAAGTACGAACCAACCACATAGGACTATGGCTGACACACGGTCGCGGGAGTAGAGGTTTATTAGGTGCTCAGGAACGTGGGTGTGTTCTATTTAAATTCAAATATTTTTGTTGGCGCGCTTGGTGTTAGAAGAAATGTGCGTCCATTTTTGTATATACAAAATGCTCGCACGTTATTATTCACATAACACGTGCCTATTATGAACTTGACAAATTTATGTCTTTAAGTGTTGAATGGAGATAAAGGGGGTGAGAGAGAGAAGAGAGATATGAAAGGGGGGGAAAGGGACATAAATTTAAGGAGTTGGAGAAATTAATGATAAGGGAGGGAAAGGAAAGGCCTAAACCCATAATTCCCAAGTCCCAAACACCCTAAATCCCTACACCCCTAAGTTCCTAACCCCTTAAAAAATAATCACTTGGCCCATTAGTAGTTGATACTAAATCCCTTAACCTATAAAGGTATTACTCCTTAAATACCCGGTCCCTTAACTCACCCTTTATTTCCCCTCATTATTGTCCTTATCCTCTAATTCCCTAAGCCTTTAAAACTATAACACCTTAGACCTAAATTCCTGAACTCTTAAAACCTAATCCCCTAAGCCTAGAGTCCTTAATCGATTTACCCCTAAATCCCAAACTGCTAAACCCCTTAATTCCTTTAATTGTTTACTTGTAATCAATTAACCATTATCTCTCTAAGCTCTGGTTTACGCTAAACAGTTAAAATAATTCTTTAGCTCTACACTACATTTGCATGTGCGACCTCCCTTGTGCTAGTGTTCCCTGCATTTGCCTGTGTTCTCTACGTTTTCATGTGTGGTCTTTGTTAGCATGAGAGCTCTATGTTTTCTTAATATCTCTCCCTCTATATTTATTGCTCCTCTCTCAGCTTTAGCATTCTTGCTTGGGCTTATGCATTAGTCTCTTTAATCTCTAATTTACCTCATATAAGCCTTTGATAATTTAAACCATTCATCATTAACTCATAACCTCATAAACCCTAACACACTAACCCTAGAGAACTAAATTAATTAAACCCTAAGTTCACTAACCCCTAAACCCCCTAGCCACTTTATCTATAATCTGACAACCCCTAAACCTTAATACCTAGTCCACCCCTAACCACTAAACAGTCTAACCCATATTACTTAAACATCTCAAATCCCTAAATCCCTAATCCCTTAAACCTATAAACAATTAATCATTTTCCACCTACTCATAACCCCCACCCCTCTCTATCTGAAAACCCCTAAACACACCTCCCTAATCACAACCCCCCCCTCTCTCTCTAACCCATCCTCTTCCTTTCCCTAATCCCCACAACTCTTAAAACCCCCTCTCTCTATCTATGTCCTAATCTTGTCACTGCTAACCCTTGCTCACTCTCTCCCCTCCTACACCTAACCCTTACTAACCCTCTTTCTCTCTATCTCTTATGTACTCCTACACCAACCCTTATGACCCACCCCTCTCTCTCTTCTAACCTCTGGAACCATCCTCCCCCTCTATCTCTCTATAACTGCTTAACCCACCCCACCCCACCCCACCCACACCTAACGACCTCCCCTCTCTTATTGTCTCTCCTACTCCCCATACCCCTAACCCCCCTCTATCTATCCCCTCCTCCTTGTAACTGTTAGAAACCCCCTCTCTCACTCTCTCTTCCCTACTTCTACACATCTCTATGTCTCTCTCTCTAAACCCCCACTCCCTATCCCTAACCTCTCCCCCATCCCTAACCATCCTACTCTTTCTATCTCTCTCCTACTCCCCCTATCCCTAAAACACCTCCTCTTTATCTTTATCCCCTCCTCTCCCTAGCCCTTACTAACCCCATTTCTTAGTCTTTATCTCTTCCCTACAACTCCACCTTCCTCTAACCACATGTCCCATCTCTCTTTCTCACTCCCTACAACTAACACCCTCTCCTCTCTCTCTCTCTTTCCCTCCTCTCCCCCCCTAGCCATTACTAACCCCCTCTCTCACTCTCTCTCTCTCTCTCCCCCTCTCTCTCCCCCTCTGTAACCCCCCTCCTATCCCCTTACCCCTAACTAACCCCCCCCCTCTCTCTCTCTCCTACTCCCCCCCCATCTCTCTCTCTCATAATCCCCCTTCCCCTTCCACTAACCACCCCCCATATCTAACCCTTAAGCCCCTTGACCCCAAACCCAATAACACCTTAGCCCCTAACACCAAATCCCTATTTAACCTCCTAACCCATAGAACATGAAGCCAAAAACCTGTCAAGATAAGTAGGGATCTAGGGAAATAAAGGAAATATATTTTCTTGGGAAGAATCTATTAAATAAGGTTTTGATTAAAATGCAAATTCTGTAGATTACCATAATGCTAGCGTGTTTTTGGACCAAACATATTAATTCTAGCGCGTTTTCAGCCACTAGACGTACTTAGCCGTGCACCAAACATATTAATTGCCTAGGGATTTTTTAACATTGAATAAATGCGTGCGTTATAGTTTTAATAAATTCTAATGTGTTTTGTGTATCCATAATGATAGGGTGTTTTGTCTGTGCAAAAATTCAGCAGAATACTCTGCCTATTTCATACCCGAAGTTTGTGTTTTGTCTCCCTGACAGTGCTGCAAAATAACTTGATATTCTATGTTCACAATCAGTAATCGAGGCAATTGAGGAAGCTTGATACTCTATGTTCACAATCAACAAGCTTGAAGAGGATTCTACAGTTAGCATTGGCAATTGAGGATTCTACATTCACAATTTCAAGCTTCAAGAGGATTCTACATCCACAATTTCAAGCAAGCTTGAGGAATCTATATGAACACAATTGAAGAAGAATCTACATTCACTATTGAGCAAGCTTGAAGAACCTATATTCACAAATGAAGAATTTTCTATATTCACAGGTGACGTAAAAGTTACTTTCACATTTGAGCAACCTTGAGGAATCTATATTCACAACTGAGGAAGTATCTATATTCACAATTGAGTAAGTATCTATATTCACAATTGAGTAAGCTTGAGGAACCTATATTCACAATTGAGAAATAATTTGGATATTTGAATAGTTGATCACACCTCTAGAATCTATTTTCTTAGTATTTCTCATTGTGGTCATGGGGAATTCACGCAATCGAAAAAGGAAATCGGAAAGGAAAGAGAAGCCTCAAGAAACCATGGAAGAAGTTAGAGAAAAGAAAATATTGGACATGTGGAATCGAAGGAATTCGGTGGAAACTCATATGATTCCAACTGTAGATGGTGCCACTGTCATTCCTACCCATCCACGATAAGAAAAACAGAAAAATTCACTAGAGGGGCCCTCAATTTCAACAACATTTGATGAACAAGCACCCCATGGCACTAGTCAAGAAGTAAAATGTAGGTGCTCATTGAGGGATGTTTTAATTTCCACATCAAGTCAACCTCAGACTATGGTAGTAAATGACTTGTTGGGTTGTGGTTATACAAGCGACGAAGTTAGGGAGGCATTGAATGAAGGATTTACAATGAAATAATCAAATTTTATGGACATCATCCAAGAGAATGTCCAATTTCCCACATCCAACTACCAACAAGAGAATGAAAGACAAGAGGCTCCTATTGAAATGCCGGAGCATCCTGGTGATGTTGTACATGCTCCAGTTCCAACACCCTTACCTCCATTAGCAACTACAAACTGAAGAAATTATAAATGTATACAGTTTGATGAAACTTTCATTAGTTCACTTGAAGGTAGATTGTCTAAATGTGCTATTGCTTATCAAACTCGACAAATACTAGATAATTTTTTTGATTCTAAATGTGATGGGGACAAGTGCAAATTATTTTTATCATTGTTAAAATCTAGGTCTATGGCTATTGTTAGAAGAACGTTAAGGATAAATATGACCAAAAAGTTAGACCCAAGTTCTCATATTGATAAAAGTTTAGAGGATGAATTTAGTACAATTGGAAAGAAATCTCACTCAAAGGATCACAATGCGGCTTTATGTGTGTTGTCACAATCAATCGTGAACAAAAACACTAGGGCACTTCGTTTTCTTAAACCTACCTCCAAAATTATTAATTTGAATGTGAAGACACTTTGTAGGTATTGTGTTAGAAGAGAACAACTTGAAACTGGTCAAATAGATGTTTGGGCCTTCATTGGCAGGTTTCCACTCTTTGATATGAAGTTCATTGATGTGGTAAAGGGATTAGTGCAAGCTTTTTGGCATGACAGCACTAGACCTTCTTCCAACAAAAAAAATGTATTAAAATTGAGAAGGGGTTCAAAGGATCGTGAACCACACGTTAAACATTTTATTGATATGACACAAACATAATTATATGAGAGATTTAGGAATGAACATAACGAACTTAACTTGGACCAAAGATCCTTTGAAAAATGAAAACCGTGGTATGTTAAAATAAACACAATTCGTAGCACATGTTGTTGCCGATACCACATTGGGTATGGTTAGTATTATGACACATATACATATATTATTCGTGTATTGCATAACACTATTGTGTAGGAATGCTCAGCTACATTACCACCGATGTCATCCAGAGAATTTATTCATAACATTTTGTGTAGCAGGATAAAGGATTGCACATTTTATCAAGAAACTTGCATAGATGGGAAATGCCCAGGGTGTGGTGGATTGGCATTATTGGAAAAATGCATACATGTGACCAATGAGCATGAACTTGGGAGGCATGAAGTCAATTTGTAGTCATTCAAATATGTCACATACGATATTGATAGAGGGAATGAAAGAAAAAAATACAATTGGTCGCTTCTCAGGTTGGTAATGAGTTATTGAATACTATTTTTTCTTCATTATGTAATTTCATATGTAACAATCTATTGATATATGTCTTTATTGTTGATCTACCATACATGTTTGCAGCTTCATGGAGAAATTCTTTGAAAAGACACAATAGTATGTAAAGCATGTACATGTGGCTTGTTGGCAAGACGAGCAGTTTAGAACGTGCAGGGATACATTTCCTAGTGGGACTATCCTGCCAGTGGTCAATTTTGTGGAAAACTACACTCTTCAACCGCAAAATGAGATTCAGAGTCAATACTATCACTCAGACTAGGTCATCATAAAGGTCAATATCACCTATATACATGGGGCAGATAGTACTGAAGACAACATGGTTATATTTAAGGAGTACCACTTCTACATAATTGATGACAGGTGTCACGACTTGGCTTTTGTACAACACAGCTTTCAAATGTTCTGCAATAACTTGAAGGATAGCAGTATACAGATGGAACAACATTGGATTTGGTCTAATGGTTGTGCAGGGAAATTCAAAAATGCTCGTGTCTTCCAATGGTCATGTATGATCCACAAAAGGAACAAGATGCCACATATTTGGAACTATTTTGAGACCAGACATGGAAAAGGTGAACACGATGGAGCAGGTGTGTGCATCAAGACTGCATTACGCAGGCAATAAATGAAGTTTGCAAATGTATCACTCATCCGAGATGCAAAAAACATCGTTGAATGGTGTGCTGAAGAAATTGCAACAATTAATTAATGAAAATACACGAGATATCATAAATAATAGAACTCGGAATCGCTTTTATTGATCGTAGGCCACTTCAAGGGGGCAACCTCCTTTGAGCAAGCTCAATACAAATAACTTCACGGTACCTTCATTGGGCTCAACACACACTTATATACTAAGTCTATGCCCAATACTATGGGTCAATACTATGGGACATATAATACTATGGGACGACTTACAAAGCATATGCGTCCAATACTATGGGTCAATACCATGGGATAATACAAAGTATGGATCAACAAATACTACGGGACGACTTACAAAGCATATGCATCAAACAACAATATACTAACAAAGTAAAGAGAAGGGTTGACACGGGTTCCTAACATCCCCTCTCTCTTAGAGAAATCTTTGTCCTCAAATCTTTAGATGTGGAAATTGATGCAGAATTTGAAGGAGTGGTTCCCCTAAAGCATCCTAGGGTTGCATTCTATTCCACTGAATGAATACCTTTGTGATAGATTGAGAGAGAAGATGATGTTTTCTGAGTTTCAGGGAGGATTGCATGTAAGAATGTAGATGAAGAAGAACCATATCAACTATGTGAAAAGTACGCACAGAACGGTGCTGATCGGCTTGTTGTTTCAGTCGAATTCGTGCCATGTGAATATTATCTTGCAGAATAAGAAGAATCTGATCGCGGTTTTGAAAAACCAAGTCAATTTCCTGAACTGGGGAACTATTGAGGGTGTATGGAAGAAGAACTAGGGGTTCCTGTCCATAGACTGATTCATATGGTGTCATTTTAGATGTGGTATTGTACCACCGAAACACTTCAAGTAAGTCCATAGAAATAGCTGTCCAAATCTGTGTAGGGATAGGCAAGGGTTCAAGCAGGAGTGTCGGTTCACTCTTGTTGACCTAGCAAGTATGACTGTCAGCCACCATCTGTTGAATTGTCATATTTAATCCCTGCTAAATGAAGTTACAATGGTACCGGTCATACGTTTTGAGGAACCCAGAGTGCCATGCCGATGGAGAAGTATGGATTTCATAGAAGAGATAGCCCTGTTGAACAAATTGTAACCAATTTGGAACAAGCAGAGAAATAGTTGTAAGAGAAACTGGGTCATACAATGTGCAAGAAGGAACATCTACCACCAGATTGTCCTTACCCTTCTAGTAAGTGATCACATAGGAATAACCTAGGATTTGGATAACCCATTTCAAGTGTGCTGGGGAGGAGACCCATTGTTCCAAGAAATTTTCCAGACTCTAGAGATCAGTCTTGATGTAGAAATAATTCCTGAATAGGTATGGATTCCACTTATGTACTGCATGCAAAATAGCCATCATTTGAGATGTAGATGCAGCTAAATTCTTACTGGAAAGGTCTCTTGAAGGAGACAAGCCCATAGGTTCAGCAAAGACACTTGCATATCTATCCAAGCAATTAGTGGAGACCATTGACGGGTGCATCTGAATAGAGTGGAGTTGAGCGATGACACTATGTGAATTCCTCTTAAGGATATTTTCTAGGCGATGTGAAGTAATGATGTGGAGAGACCCTAGTTGTAAGCCCGTAAATTTGTGTTGTTTCCCATTGGCTGAAAACTGCATCCAAAGTTCAGCAAAATCCCATTAGATGGGACCAAGAGTGCGTAACCATTGAATGCCCAAAACCACATCACATCCACCTAAGGACAAGACAAACATGTCAGAGTGCAGGGTATAATCTTCCAGAGAGATACGCACATTGTGACACTTCCCCTTGCAAGGTAAGGTGCCCCCATTGGAAACCAGGACTTCAAACTTGGAGCAAGGATGGACAAAACAATCATCCTGTTTGGCGATCTGAGGGTCAATGAAGTTATGAGTGCTACCTGTTTGTGTCAGAAATTGTTACTAAGGCTAAGGTAACAAGCCAACACAATCTCAAAGTAAAAATCAATTCAAACTAGGGTTTAGGGTTTTATTTCATATGTTTTTGGTCATTGACTTCAAAAGCATAAAGGGAATACATTCAATAGATAAGCAACAACTAAATCATACACATAAATCAATAAAGATGTATATATATCACAATATCCCAACAAAAGACTGAAATGACATTCACACATAAAGGACAAGCATCACTGGAAAATTACACATAAACCAGAAATGAATTTATCATTAATGAAACTCAATAAGTTCAAAATGAAGCCAACACAGATCAAATATAGGGTAATGAGTCATATATTCATAGTTTCATAAAAAAAATGCATATGAGAGTTTACAGTACCTATCACCGAACAAGTCTGGAAGTATAAGCAACTTAGCAGACCTCCTAATGCTCTCCAAAATCAGAACCCTTACAATGTTTTCCTTTCCTCTCTAAATAGTTTCTTCTCAAAAACAGTTAGGGTTTTTCCCTCCTAATTCTCCATCAAATCACTAGATTAGGTAAAGTAAAATTTACATTTTTACAAAATTACAAGTTTGCTAAAAAATAGCAAATTCTTTAACTAAAACAAAAGTTTGTCTAAAATAGCTCCTAACTAGTAACTGCCTCATATCTCCTTTGCTGCCTCCACAAGAAGAGATATACCATCTGGGCTTGAGGACCTTCTCTTTACTCTTTTATGCTTCTTCTCCAACTCATCTATCTTCTTCTGAAGGTGTTCATTTTCCTGTTGTAGATTTTCAACTGTTTTTTCCAGCTCTGAACAGTGCCTGTCAGAAGCCCTTTTCCTTCTGAGTGTTTCCTTGGCATCCACCACTAATTCCTGAAAATTGTCATGAACATCCTGAAGATCCTCTCTTAGTCTTCTATTTGCCATCATTAAACCATCATTAACTTCCTGCATGTAATTCATTTGATGCTTATACTGTTTTACAGTCTTCTTTAAATTCTCTTTGTCAGAATTAACCAATTTCTCTATTGCAGCATCGTGCTCTTCATTAGGTTTCCAAAACATGTCAAACTTCTTAAATATTTGTGCTTCCTCTGTCAACAATTTCTCAGAAGTATCTTCAATGATGAACTTGGAGTTTCCTTCATCTTCTACATGTACTAACTTACTCTCCTTTGTCAAAACTTTCTCAGAAATGTCCTCAATGATGGACTTGGAGTTTCCTTCATCTGCTACTTTCCCTGACTTAATATCTTCTTCTTTACCTGGCTGCAGTTTATCTAACTTTGATTTATCATCCCCCATGGATTCTTCATCAGACATAGTCACCTTATCAGTCTTCAATTTTGGATTTAACAGCTTTTTCATATTTAACCTTAGCTTGTTTTTTGACCTAGTTTTAGGTCTCCAGAGAATAGCTGCCTCCCCCATCATTTTCAGCTTTCTGCCTTTGTACCTAACAGAAGATAATTCCACCACTTCCAACTTATTTATTTTCTTGTTAGGTTTCATAGTTGTGCCATCTAAAACTTGAGCTTCTTCAAATTCAGTTTTGACCTTAATCTTAGAAACAGGCTGTTCCTCCTCTAACATGTATCCTTCATCATCTGAAAGGATTGTAATGGGGCTTCTTGGATGAATAGGAATTTCTTCTTGAGCTACAGGAACTATTTTAATATCAACTTGACTTTCATCCTGAGGATCTGCTACAAGTGATGATTTCTTTTCAAGCAATTCCTTTTTGTCTTCAAATAATGTGAACCTGTTTTTAGTGTGATCTGGAATTTCTTGGAGCTGATTGTCATCCTGTCTCTTTTCTGCTACCTGTTTAGTCACCTTCTTAGCTTTAATGTCATGCTTGCTTGCAGGTTTGACTGAATGGCCTAACTTTTGCATCATTACCTTCCCCTTGTCAGTTTGTCTTTTTGGTTGTTGATCTTCTCCTTTAGGATGAACCCCTGACCAGAACAAAAAGAAGTCCCAAGTCTTTCCCTCATGCTGCAACACTGTAGTGATGATTAGTTTAATGAGACCATGGTGAAAAAGTGATTGAGAAGTGTGATCATCATGTTGTTTTATTTTGCTTGACATTTTCTGCAGGCTTTTAAAGAAAAGGAAGGGCAAATTCATTTTAGAAACACCTGCCATGTGTTGAAGGAACCTGAGATGATATTTGAACACTAATGAATATCTTCCTTCACAAGTCACATAACTCTGAAACTTATCCTTATGGGCTCAATCCATTCTTTCTTTAAATTATGAATGATAATACCCTTGTTCCAGTCAGGAATCAAATTAGGCAATAAGTACCTTTGGGGATCAAACTCGAAAGGTGACTTCTTAAACCAGTGCTCAACCTCATTACTAATCTCAGTAGCTTCTGCTATTAATTCTACAGTCAGCTTGAATCTCAAAGTATCCATTATAATCATCTCATTTTTAAGTCCCTTAGCAAAATTGCAGGACACCTGAGCATCAAAACCATCTATCCTCTTGAAAAATTTCAACCAGCCTGCCTGTTGAAACAACTCTGCACAGTCAGGAAGCTTCTGAATCCATGTTAAGTCTGTGGGCTCAGCCCTGTTGACCTTACCACTTTTGCCACTTTTCCCCATATTCTTTTTTTTTTCAGGAAACAGGAACAGTCTGATTTCAAGTTTCAAAATATATTTTATAAACTATTTTCTGATTCTTTGAGCTCCTTTGAACTATGCTATACACTCCTGGACAGGCCTTCAATTCAATGTTCTCCGAGCAAGTGATTTTACAGGTCATAACAATTTTTAGCAATGTTTAAACCACTTGCATAAACTAACAAACGCCTTCTGTGTAAAAACTGAGCATTACAGATAGATCTGTGAGTCTTTCGATGCTATTTCCTATATATTCTGATGTTTAAAGACATTAGGTCATGAGAGGAAACAGTCCATGCACATTCCTCATACCGGGCTTCAGATAGCTATTTCTGTGGTGAATTTCTTATTTTATGATCTATTCTATCTTCTTCAACGGCCAATTTCTCCAGAAAATCGTGCAGCGAAAAAGACCCAAATTTTCCAGCAATAAGGGTTTATAATGGAATACCTGTCAATTGCTCATCTGTCGTGGCTTACAGCTTCGTTTTGGGGTGTCAACGATCTCCTCTTATGAGCACAAGTGTCCTCATATCGTTTCTTCAACTGCTGGTGAATGAATTCGGAAGCCCTAATTTTCGCTGGCGATTAAACACACCTGTCTCTTTTTCTCAGCAACACAATCCACCGTTTAGCAGTGAGCTCTCCTTCACAAACACTACTCTCCTGCAATGATGCGTGTAACAAGAGGAATTTTCCATCTAAACCGGGATTTGCTGGTTTCTGTGCAACTGATCCCGCATACCATGCAATGATGAGCTTGTTTTACTTTGTGACTAGCAACCAACAAAAATCATGCTCAAAATGCTGCAAACACGTGTTAGAACACTCACACAAGGCGATTAGACACTCCCATTCTGCATCATGATTGAAATCGGTTCGAAAATTGAAAAAAACATAGGCCACGATATTCCTGTAGCGCGCTCTTTGTTAAACTTTTGTATAGCGCTACAAGAATAGCTTTTAGGCCAAAATTTAGCAGTTTTTTAACTTTTTGCTAATTTGTCGGAGGTTTTGGCAGTTATTTAGTTTAAGAAATAAGTTTAACTGTTCTCTAAGACATTAATGATTCTACTTTTGAAAATATGACTCTCATTGACCCCCTTTACAATATAAAAAAAAAACACCAAAATCAATTAAAATCTGAAAAGACTGGGTTCCAAACTCATTCAAACACCCATGAAGTTTCTAGGATGACTAAAACTAAAACTTAAAATCAAAAATTTAACTGAAGTAGATTCAAACACAAACCAAAAGTGGAGAAGATAAATAAAAAAATGGAGAAAAATTTACTGACTTAACATCTGGCTCCAGCTGCAGGATGAAGTCCTCCCTGTGAGGCTTCAAGAACTTGTAGACTAGTGCCTTCTGTCTTCCATTGGGCTATGGAGTCTTTATTTAATCTCACTCACACCGGTATATACAATGAAAAGTGACAATGACCCTCACTAACTGTAGAAATGTTTGAGGAATCGCCCATTGACAGGGCTGAGCAACTCCTCCCCTTCCAAGGACTGCAAGATGAATGTATTATTTTCCAAAAATTTAGATATCAGAAAAGGACTGAACCATAGATTATCAAATTTGCCATGCTTACCTTTCTGTTCCTTTCTTGCATCCCATCTTAAAACCAACTCACCTTCTGAAAAAATATGTTCTTTAATATTTCTGTCAAACCTGATTCTCATTCTAGCTCTGTACAGTTGTGCTTCTTTATCTACCTTCTCTCTATTTATCTACCTTCTCTCTATTTTGCTGTACCTCAATCATTTCAAAGATTCTTCTTTGTAAATCATCTGGTTCCTCTTGAGAATTCTGAAGGAACTTCATTACTGGAATTCCCAATTGCACTGGAAATACTGCTTCTGTTCCATACACTAGTTGAAAGGGAGAAGTACCAATGGCTTGCTTTACAGTAATCCTATCTGCCCATAATGCATATTTCAACATTGAATCCCAAGATCTTTTATTGTGTTTTAGTAACTTCTTGATGCATTGAATGATATTTTTGTTTGATGATTCAGCCTGACCATTTCCCTGAGGGTAATAGGGGGTTGAGTGTTTTAGAATAATACCATTTTTCTCACAAAAGGCCACCATTGCCTTGGATTTGAATGCTTTGGCATTATCAGTAATCAATCTTTGTGGACAACCAAATCTGCTCAGAATATTATCTTCAATGAAATCCATAATCACCTTATCTGTAGCATTCCTTGTGGGAATAGCTTCCACCCATTTTGTAAAGAAATCAGTGGCAGTCAAGATCCAATGATGCTGACCCGAAGATGCTGGGTTTATTTCTCCAATAAAATCCAGACCCCATTGCTGAAAAGGGGCATTGACTGCAATAGGCTTCAACGGTAAAGATAATAACTTCTGTTTACTTGCAAATTTCTGACAAGGTATGCAAGCTCTTACCTGCTGGTAAACATCATGGAAGAGGGAGGGCCAATAATATCCAGCTCTCAAAATTTTATAGGCTGTTGTTTTCCAGTATTTATGTCCTCCACAAGCTCCTTCATGGGATTCTGAAATTACTTCTTCTATTTCAGCCTGATCTAAACACCTTAACAAGATTCCTCCGGGGTCTTTCCAAAACAATTGATCTTCTATCAAACAGTATTTTGTAGCTTTTAATTTCAAAGATCTGGCAGCCTTCCTATCCAGGTGTTCTGGGCATTGCAAAAATAACAAAAAATGAACAATATCAGCATACCACTCTGAAGATGAATAAGAGTCCATGATTCTTTCTTTTTCTAGGGATGCTTGCTTTTCTTTAGGTGCTGATTCTTCTGTCATAACATGTAATCCTAAGGCTTGACAGTTTGAGTCAGCCAGCAATTTGGCCAATCCTTGTCCTTTAACCAGCTTAGTAGGTCTGATTTCCACTTCATATTCCATAATTTTGGCAATCCACTTTCCCCTTTTTCCTTCACTATCAGGCTGTGTCAAAACATCTTTCACTGCAGCATTTGGAACAAATGAAATAACCTTGGAATGTAAAATATATATTCTAAAAAATTTTAAAGCCTTCATCAGAGCATAAGCTTGTTTTTCCAAGATACTGTATTTCAACTCTGAATCTCTAAGTGTTTTACTGAAAAAGGCAATTGGTTGTTCCAATCCCTCATTATTCTTCTGAAGTAGGACAGCAGCAATAGTATCCTCTGAAGCAAAAGAAAAGGTAAAGAATTCTTTGGCAAAATTAGGGCTTACCAGAACAGGTGCTTCAGTCAAAGACACCTTGATTTTCTCAAAAGATGCCTTTGCTTCAACAGTCCACCTGACCTCTTGGTCTTTTTTTAACATAGCTGTAATTTGCTTAATAGTTTCAGCAAAATTAGGAATAAACCACCGCAGAAAATTGATTTTGCCAATAAATGATTGCACATCCTTTTTACTCCTGGGCAAACAAATCTTCAATATTGCTTTGACTCTTTCAGGGTCAATCCTAATACCATCAGCTGACACCAAGTGGCCAAGCAATTTACCTTCTTGCACAGCAAAATGTGATTTTTTGGGGTTCAAAGATAAGCCAAATTTTCTGCATTTTATGAAGGTTTGCTCCAAATGCTTCAAGTGTTCATCATCAGATTTTGAGAAGACTGTAATATCATCCAGATAGATAACCACAAACTTATCCTTTTCACCCACGAATGCAATATCCATGGCTCTCTGAAAGGTTGCTCCAGCATTCATCAAACCGAAAGGCATCTTTTCATACATAAATGTCCCCCAGGGGGTTGTAAAAGCTGTTTTTTCTTTATCATCAGGGTGCATAGCAATCTGATTATACCCTGAGAAACCATCTAGCATAGAAATCCTTTGAGCTCCAACTACCTATTGCAACACCTGTTCAATTTTGGGGAGAGGATAGTTGTCTTTTAATGATGATCGATTCAGATTTCTGAAGTCAACACATAAGCGAATCTCCTCGTTCTTCTTTCTGACAGGAACCAAATTAGCCACCCAAGAAGAATACCTAAGAGGCACTATTATCTTTGCATCCAACAATTTCTTTAATTCTTTTTCAATTACAGGAAACAAGGCTGGATTGATTCTTCTTAATTTCTGCCTGAAAGGTTTGACATTAGGTTTCAAAGGAACCTTGTGCTGAATAACTGCTGTATCATAAGTTTTTAGTTCCTTGTAAGACCAGGCAAATGCATCTATATATTTTTTCAACAGCTTAATATATCTACTTCTTTGCTCTGCTGTTAGGTTTTTGGAAAGTTTTACCATTCTGGGATGTTCTGCTGAACCAATATTGTAGTCCTCTACGTTGTCTTCTGAAGATTGAATTACTGGCTTTGAAGGTGTATCATCCTTGCTGAATATTCTTTCCAAAGGTACTAAGCCTTTCGGAATGAAATTACTTTTTAATTCAATGATTTTATGCCCTGCTATATCTTCTGCAGCAAACTCATCTAATTGTTCATCTTTTCCATCTTCTTCTTGATCAATCTGAATATTCGAAAACTCATTTACAAGCTCAAGAAAAATTTTTATTTCAATATCATCTTCAAAAACCCTCCAATGTTTTATATTGTCAGGAACACAAGGTCTATACCTCACTTCTATAGGATACTTTAGGTGAGTAGTTTTAGGGATCCTAAAATATGTGGCAGCCAGGGCTAAAGAATCTGCAGTTTCATTATAGTTCCTGGGAATATGAGTGATATTAAATGTTATAAAGTAGTTTTCAATCATATCCCATACCTCATTTCGATATACTTTCAGCAAACCCTGCTTTACTTGATATTTGTTCTTCACCTGTTGAACAACTAATTCGGAGTCGCCAAATGCAGAAATTTGCTGAATTCCCAAATCTTTAGCAGCTTTCAATCCCAATAGCAAAGCCTCATACTCAGCAGTGTTGTTAGTTGTAACAAACTCCAATTTATACATAAGTTTCACTGTTTCACCGCAAGGGGAAATAAGTAAAACTCCAGCTCCAGCACCCTCTCTGCATGAAGATCCATCAAAATATAACTGCCACACTGCATCTTTTTCCTCTATGCTATGTTTTATTGCCTGATCTTTTTCCACATGTAACAGACCAGCAGAATTATCTTCTTCACTAAATTGTAACATGCATGAGCCAAGGTCTTTATCCACAGAGTAAACTGGGTGATTATTGGGGTTCTTATCATCTGTGACAATATAAGCAAGCTGTATTTCTCTGTAAAGTCTCCTATTTTCTCCACCAAAAACAGGAATAGTGGCATAAGAGAGGTCCATCTGTAATGTTCCCCCAACCTTCTTAGCCCATGACCTAGACAGAAGCAAGCCAAATTTTTGTGTGATGTCAGCTACCACAACATCCATTATTACACTTTTCATTGGTAACTGAGTAAGGTTGACAACCATGTCTTTTATCACTCCTAGACACTTTACAGCTCGAGAATCAAAGGCATATAGATCATGATAAGGTTTTGTGACATTAAGGCCCAGGGCTTCCATCACAGCTTTTGGCATCAAATTATGGGATGCTCCTGAATCTAGAAGGCAATTCTGAATCATCTGCTCATGCACAGTCAAAGTTATATAGAAGGGAGGAGAAGCACCAGCTTCGTTTTCAGTTTTTTCAGCCAAAGCTGATCCAATAAAGATTCTAGGGCTTTCTTCCTCCAGATTCACTGTATCTGAAACTAGCTGATTATTGGGCATATTCATCACTTTCAAAACTATATTCTTGTATGATGGATTTTTGATAAGCTCAAAAAATGGTACAGGAATTTTTAGTTTACCTAACTCATTTTCCAAACTAAAATTTTGACCTGACTTATTTACCTCTTCAATTTCTGTATTCTTTTTGGACTTTTCTGCAGATTGTTTCTTTTCTGCTACAGGATCAGCAACTGATTTATCAGGAATAACTGGAGCAGGAACAGCAGCTTTCTTCTTAGGAGCTTGGACTACTTGTTTCGGGCCAGATCTGAGATTAAGAGTCTTCTTAATTCCATTCTGATTAGCAACAGCATTTACAGCAGTTTTTTCAAATGCCAATTCATCTTCAACTTCATACAAGTCTGCATCATAATATTCAGCATTTAGAAAATCTTCTTCTGTTACAAAACTTCCAGATAAGCCATCTCCAAAATGATTCACATCCTGATCTGTCTCAGTTTCTTCAAACAGTAACTGTTGATCAATTTCTTCTTCATCCACCAAATTATTTTGAAAAGGTGGGGGTACTTTTTGATCCTCATTCTCCCTTCTTTCTCGCTGAATATCATTATTTCTACGCTCTCTTGGCATGAATCTAGGAGCGAATTGCCTCCTGAACTGATTTTGGTTATTTGGGTTTCGATCAGCTTCTGGGGCAGGTTTAGCAGAATTCTTTTCCAGTTCTAGTTTATTTAACTTGGCAGTGAGAATCTTTACAAGTTTAGCCATTTCATCTATTTTAGCTTCAGCAGACTGAGGTGTAGCACTTGTAGAAACAGCTTCCTTCTTTCCCTTTCTTTCATACTGCTGCTGAGGTGTTTCTTTCTTGAGCCTATTAGAAGCCAATAAATTTGACTCTACTTCTAATGCTGCCTCTTGCATGTTCATCAAGGTAATAGGTCTTCTTTCTCTAAGTAATAAAGAGAATTCATGATCAAAAGCATTTGCATAGGTCAACTTGGCTGATGTTTCAGTGGGTTTGATTTCTGTAGGAATCCTAGTATACATCTTGTTAAATCTTTTGGAAAAGTCAAAAATAGTCTCATCCTTCTTTCTTCTCAAAGCTCCAAACTCAGTGATGTAATAAGTGTGATCCTTGGTGTCTCCCCACTGTCTCAGAAAAAGATCTTTTAGTTCTTCAATTATGGTGATGGAATTAGCAGGCAGTCCTCTGAACCATTTTCTCACATCCCCATCAAGACTTTGTACAAATACCCTCATCCATACATCTTTGATTTCAATGTTCTGATTATCTGCATAACTCTCAAAAGCTTCCCAATGTTCTTCTGCAGTTGTTTCACCTTGTCCATTGAATCGGGGCATATACTTTTGGTAATCATGTGTAGGCAAGGCATGTAAAGGCTGAGGTAATACTAATGGTGCATACCTAGCTGCTACCATTCTGTCCATCATATCCATAGGTGGATTTTGGGCTGCCATTGTGAATTGAGGTTTAGACTGACATTTTGAGGAGGAGAAAATTTGACTGGAACTTTTTTGGAAAGGATTCCTTCCTACTTTCAACTGAAAGATGGGTATTTTATCAGGAGAAGAGGTTTTAGCTTTCAAAAAGCTTCGGGGACTAGTGAAAACCTGGAAAGTGCTCTCAGGGATGTTAGGTTTTACACAAGGTGAAGTTTCAGCTGGGTCTAATGATTCACCCAACTGGTGAGAGTCACAAGAGGCTGGTAAAGATTGAGACCTGCTGAGCTTTCTTGCTATTTTTATAATCTTTTCAGGGTCTGTCACACCCAGATGTAATGAAGATGTAGGTCTGCTCCTTGTTCCAATTCTGTTAGAAGCCACTGTGACAATTTTCTGGTGAAAATAGCCTTCAAAAATGCTGGTTCAAGTCCACCTTTTAAACCAGAAAAATGATGAGTATCCCAGGGAAGATATGCTTCAGCTTCGTCCCCGGCAACGGCGCCAAAGATGTCTGTGTCAGAAATTGTTACTAAGGCTAAGGTAACAAGCCAACACAATCTCAAAGTAAAAATCAATTCAAACTAGGGTTTAGGGTTTTATTTCATATGTTTTTGGTCATTGACTTCAAAAGCATAAAGGGAATACATTCAATAGATAAGCAACAACTAAATCATACACATAAATCAATAAAGATGTATATATATCACAATATCCCAACAAAAGACTGAAATGACATTCACACATAAAGGACAAGCATCACTGGAAAATTACACATAAACCAGAAATGAATTTATCATTCATGAAACTCAATAAGTTCAAAATGAATCCAACACAGATCAAATATAGGGTAATGAGTCATATATTCATAGTTTCATAAAAAAAATGCATATGAGAGTTTACAGTACCTATCACTGAACAAGTCTGGAAGTATAAGCAGCTTAGCAGACCTCCTAATGCTCTCCAAAATCAGAACCCTTACAATGTTTTCCTTTCCTCTCTAAATAGTTTCTTCTCAAAAACACTTAGGGTTTTTCCCTCCTAATTCTCCATCGAATCACTAGATTAGGTAAAGTAAAATTTACATTTTTACAAAATTACAAGTTTGCTAAAAAATAGCAAATTCTTTAACTAAAACAAAAGTTTGTCTAAAATAGCTCCTAACTAGTAACTGCCTCATATCTCCTTCGCTGCCTCCACAAGAAGAGATATACCATCTGGGCTTGAGGACCTTCTCTTTACTCTTTTATGCTTCTTCTCCAACTCAGCTATCTTCTTCTGAAGGTGTTCATTTTCTTGTTGTAGATTTTCAACTGTTTTTTCCAACTCTGAACAGTGCCTGTCAGAAGCCCTTTTCCTTCTGAGCGTTTCCTTGGCATCCACCACTAATTCCTGAAAATTGTCATGAACATCCTGAAGATACTCTCTTAGTCTTCTATTTGCCATCATTAAACCATCATTAACTTCCTGCATGCCATTCATTTGATGCTTATACTGTTTGACAGTCTTCTTTAAATTCTCTTTGTCAGAATTAACCAATTTCTCTATTGCAGCATCGTGCTCTTCATTAGGTTTCCAAAACATGTCAAACTTCTTAAATATTTGTGTTTCCTCTGTCAACAATTTCTCAGAAGTATCTTCAATGATGCACTTGGAGTTTCTTTCATCTGCTACATGTACTAACTTACTCTCCTCTGTCAAAACTTTCTCAGAAATGTCCTCAATGATGGACTTGGAGTTTCCTTCATCTGCTACTTTCCCTGACTTAATATCTTCTTCTTTACCTGGCTGCAGTTTATCTAACTTTGATTTATCATCCCCCATGGATTCTTCATCAGAGATAGTCACCTTATCAGTCTTCAATTTTGGATTTAACAGCTTTTTCATATTTAACCTTAGCTTGTTTTTCGACCTAGTTTTAGGTCTCCAGAGAGTAGCTGCCTCCCCCATCATTTTCAGCTTTCTGCCTTTGTACCTAACAGAAGATAATTCCACCACTTCCAACTTATTTATTTTCTTGTTAGGTTTCATAGTTGTGCCATCTAAAACTTGAGCTTCTTCAAATTCAGTTTTGACCTTAATCTTAGAAACAGGCTGTTCCTCCTCTAACATGTATCCTTCATCATCTGAAAGGATTGTAATGGGGCTTCTTGGCCGAATAGGAATTTCTTCTTGAGCTACAGGAACTATTTTAATATCAACTTGACTTTCATCCTGAGGATCTGCTACAAGTGATGATTTCTTTTCAAGCAATTCCTTTTTGTCTTCAAATAATGTGAACCTGTTTTTAGTGTGATCTGGAATTTCTTGGAGCTGATTGTCATCCTGTCTCTTTTCTGCTACCTGTTTAGTCACCTTCTTAGCTTTAATGTCATGCTTGCTTGCAGGTTTGACTGAATGGCCTAACTTTTGCATCATTACCTTCCCCTTGTCAGTTTGTCTTTTTGGTTGTTGATCTTCTCCTTTAGGATGAACCCCTGACCAGAACAAAAAGAAGTCCCAAGTCTTTCCCTCATGCTGCAACACTGTAGTGATGATTAGTTTAATGAGACCATGGTGAAAAAGTGATTGAGAAGTGTGATCATCATGTTGTTTTATTTTGCTTGACATTTTCTGCAGGCTTTTAAAGAAAAAGAAGGGCAAATTCATTTTAAAAACACCTTCCATGTGTTGAAGAAACCTGAGATGATATTTGAACACTAATGAATATCTTCCTTCACAAGTCACATAACTCTGAAGTATCCTTATGGGCTCAATCCATTCTTTCTTGAAATTATGAATGATAATACCCTTGTTCCAGTCAGGAATCACATTAGGCAATAAGTACCTTTGGGGATCAAACTCGAAAGGTGACTTCTTAAACCAGTGCTCACCCTCATTACTAATCTCAGTATCTTCTGCTATTAATTCTACAGTCAGCTTGAATCTCAAAGTATCCATTATACTCATCTCATTTTTAAGTCCCTTAGGAAAATTGCAGGACACCTGAGCATCAAAACCATCTATCCTCTTGAAAAATTTCAACCAGCCTGCCTGTTGAAACAGCTCTGCACAGTCAGGAAGCTTCTGAATCCATGTTAAGTCTGTGGGCTCAGCCCTGTTGACCTTACCACTTTTGCCACTTTTCCCCATATTCTTTTTTTTTCAGGAAACAGGAACAGTCTGATTTCAAGTTTCAAAATATATTTTATAAACTGTTTTCTGATGCTTTGAGCTCCTTTGAACTATGCTATACACTCCTGGACAGACCTTCAATTCAATGTTCTCCGAGCAAGTGATTTTACAGGTCATAACAATTTTTAGCAATGTTTAAACCACTTGCATAAACTAACAAACGCCTTCTGTGTAAAAACTGAGCATTACAGATAGATCTGTGAGTCTTTTCGATGCTATTTCCTGTATATTCTGATGTTTAAAGACATTAGGTCATGAGAGGAAACAGTCCATGCACATTCCTCATACCGGGCTTCAGATAGCTATTTCCGTGGTGAATTTCTTATTTTATGATCTATTCTATCTTCTTCAACGGCCAATTTCTCCAGAAAATCGTGCAGCGAAAAAGACCCAAATTTTCCAGCAATAAGGGTTTATAACGGAATACCTGTCAATTGCTCATCTGTCATGGCTTACAGCTTCGTTTTGGGGTGTCAACGATCTCCTCTTATGAGCACAAGTGTCCTCATATCGTTTCTTCAACTGCTGGTGAATGAATTCGGAAGCCCTAATTTTCGCTGGCGATTAAACACACCTGTCTCTTTTTCTCAGCAACACAATCCACCGTTTAGCAGTGAGCTCTCCTTCACAAACACTACTCTCCTGCAATGATGCGTGTAACAAGAGGAATTTGCTAGCTAAACCGGGATTTGCTGGTTTCTGTGCAATTGATCCCACATACCATGCAATGATGAGCTTGTTTTACTTCGTGACTAGCAACCAACAAAAATCATGCTCAAAATGCTGCAAACACGTGTTAGAACACTCACACAAGGCGATTAGACACTCCCATTCTGCATCATGATTGAAATCGGTTCGAAAATTGAAAAAAACATAGGCCACGATATTCCTGTAGCGCGCTCTTTGTTAAACTTTTTTATAGCGCTACAAGAGTAGCTGTTAGGCCAAAATTTAGCAGTTTTTTAACTTTTTGCTAATTTGTCGGAGGTTTTGGCAGTTATTTAGTTTAAGAAATAAGTTTAACTGTTCTCTAAGACATTAATGATTCTACTTTTGAAAATATGACTCTCATTGACCCCCTTTACAATATAAAAAAAAAAACACCAAAATCAATTAAAATCTGAAAAGACTGGGTTCCAAACTCATTCAAACACCCATGAAGTTTCTAGGATGACTAAAACTAAAACTTAAAATCAAAAATTTAACTGAAGTAGATTCAAACACAAACCAAAAGTGGAGAAGATAAATCAAAAAATGGAGAAAAATTTACTGACTTAACACTACCATAATCAATGAGTATTGTAAGAGGAATATTCCTGAAGTAACCCCTGACCCACATTGTTTGGGGGGTGGTGATTCCAGCTAAAGCATGGAGAGATTGTTAGGATATTCCTATACTCCATCCTAGTCCTTCTAGCATTTCTGTCATTTTCATTTGCAGTCATGCTTGCAAAATTAGGGTTTGCATGCATCCTAGTCATCAGTACCAGCACCTAGCACTCAGTAAACTAGCCCCCTGAGCTTCCTTCATATCAGTTTGATCTCTCCTAGAGCTTAGTGTGCCCTCCTTTCACCTATTGCATGAGATAGGCGCCTTTCTTCACCTAACAGTCCAGTTTAGCTCCGCTATCTTCAGTTCTTTCCTTGATTTAAGGATTAACTGATTCCTAACTGACCTTATCACTCCAATGGACCTACAGTGTGACTAGATAGCCTATTCTGACTCCAGTTAGCTCCATCTGCGCTCGCCATTGAGCCTCCTTCACTACATTAGTGCTTCCATGTGCCAGTTACACCAACCACACTCAGTTAGACTCAGTTTGACTCTCGGTTGACCATTACTTGTGCATTGATGACTTCACTGATGATGAGTTGGAGTCCTAGTTATGACTTGATGACTCTCCACTGATTATGGATCTGTGCATGAAGGCTAATTCGAATTACACCTACTGAATTCGAATCCTTATCCTCAAAATTGTATATATACCAGTTTACTATTCAGATTAATGTAACATGTGTAATTATTCTGCCTCTATCAGAGCTCCTTTGGATCTATGTTCTATTGCTTCTCTCTTCTTCTATTATTCCTAAATTCTTTCATTGTGAGGTTTACATCATCTCTTTAGATCTTATGGGGGCATTTTCACAGAGATATCTCTAGGTGGTCTTCCTGAGACGAAGGGTCAATAGGTGGCTCCTGAATGTCGACCTGATCATCCATTGTATCTGAAGCTTCTTCACCAATTTTAGAGGCAGGCAGAGAATCCACATCCAAGACATAGAGATTTTGTTGAACACATCTATGTCCCCGAGTGAATTTCTCATCACAATTATAACAAAGCCCTTTTTCTCTGCGTGTCTGCATCTCTGTTTCAGACAAATGCGTGATAGGAGGTGGTCAAAGAGTTGGCGGGTTGGGAGGTCGTTGAGAACCCATAGTTCGGAAGGGAACAAAAGTGGGTTTGGAGTGCTGTTGGGCTGCAGTATTGTCTTCTGCCAACTTAACCAACCCCAGGGATTCCATCATTGTGTTGGGACAGAACATTTTAACCTCTGAGCAGATTTCATCCTCAAGACCGCTGATAAAACAGCTCCTGTAGAATTCATCAGACAATCTAAAGGAACAAGAGTCCCTTACTAAGTAAATAACCAATACAAGTAACATAAGAAAGCCATAAATGACTTGTAGTAAAGTAGAAGATGTAATAGATGATGGATGATAATGGTTACATAGTTTGGGGCTTTTATAGGTTCCTCATGTACCTTTTGGACAAAAGGTCATGACTATTGATATTTGTTTAATTTTGTTTAATTAATAAATTAATATTAATAGTTAATATTAATTTATTATTATTTTGTTGTTACATTGCCTTCCCCTTAAGGGAAACTTTGTCCTCAAAGCTTCATTGACAGCAATGTCTGATTTTTCTTTGAACTGTCTTCTCTAGATTCTTTGCGACCCTTGATGAAATAAGATGATACGAGTTCTGGATTCCCCAGGAGAATTGTCGCATCCTATTTGATGTGGTCCATCCCAAATCTATTTTGATCATACTTCTGAGATCATTTTGGGGAATGGGTCATTTCAATTGTTGCTTAGTATGTCGAACTATTTGCCTGTCAACATAACGTTTTTGTGAATGTTCATTTTGACCCCGTCGTTGGTCAAAATGACGATTATAATTGGGATGTCTGTAAGGCGTATGTGTTGTTTATTTTTCCTTCTTTTGAATTGTGTCGAGGACTGCCTTAACTTTCTCGATTTGATTTTTGGATGCATCTTCCTCGATTTGTGCTTCTTGGTTTTCCAGTAGATTGTGATGATTTTGAATCTTTTCGATTCTTTCATCTTGTGACTTTTTGTCATCTATCTTCTTGATTTGATTCTCTAATTCCTGATTATGATTCTTTAGAGACTGGTTTTCTTTCTGCTTTTCCAGTGTTCTTCCATCGAGGTCTTCACCGACGTGTTCCCTCTTACTACTGTTTTTCATTTTTTAATCTTTGTATGCAATGTTTTGTTATGATTTCGTAGACAAAAAATCTCTTCAGTATTGCATGATAACACATTGTTGACTTTTGTTAGTTCCAACTTATGTTCCTTCTTACTGTCGTCATACTGCTGCTGGAGTTTTTCTTTTTGCTGTTGATGATGGCATAAATCTGTTTGTTGATTTTTTAACTTTTCATGTACTTGCACCAATTCGTCTTCTTTGTCCATGATGACTTTGTTTAGATGACTAATTTCCTCTTTTAAGTCGACACTATTTCCATACGGATATTCTTCGATTTTGTTTGGTTTTTTTATCTGGTCTTCAAGTTTTTGAATGATACTTTCCAGACGTGATATTTTCTCGTCTTTATCTGCTAACCTTTCTATGAGTCTTCCTTTACTATATTCCAAAAATTGAATATTCAATTATGAGTTAGTAATCTTTAGTGTCTGCTTGGCGTTTTCGAACACTAGATTATTATTGGTTGCCTTGCACTGTTCTAGTTAAGCTGAAACTGCTCGTAACTGCGATTGTAACTCTGTTATCATCGTTGCCATGCCTTCTGAATTCCAAGTTTTTTGAATTGGTTTTCTTTGTTTGATAGCGGATTTGGGATGCTTGGCAAATCTTCTTTGTTGACTCTTCCTGCTTTTGATAACAGGTGGACACCAAAAAGTTGTAATAACCCTTAATGTGGTTATTTCGTAAAAAAAATTCTTTTGTTATGGTTAAACAATTTTTTTCCAAAAGTAATTATTATTTTAATAAAATAATAATTTTTCCTTTTTTTGATATAATAATTATTAATTAATTAATTAATAATATTTTTATAAATTATATATATAGTTTTTTTTCAAATATTAAAAATATTTAATCAATATAATAATAGTATTATAAAGTTAAATATTTGATTTCAAAAACTGAAATTTAGGGTTTCAATGGGAGATGGAAGGTAGTGGAATGCAGCCGAGGTGGTGGTCGAGGGAGGCAGGCGCAGGGAGAGGGCAGGTGGGGAGAGCTGTATGAGAGGTGGGCATGGTGGTTGGTCAAGAGGGTGGCGCTGGACGAGAGGTGGGAGCGGTGGCTGGTCGAGAGGGTGGTGCTAGATGAGGTGGGGTGGCGGCTGCAGGGGAGTAAGGAAGGTTGTGCCGAATGGTGGTGCAGGGAGGAGAGAGGCGTGTGGTCTGTAGGAGGGTGGAAGAGTTGGGAAAGAAGCGTAGGAGTGGAGGGCAGGCGGAGGTGGCGGCTAGGGAGACAACTATAGATGTAGGAGCTTGGAGTGGGAGTGGAGATCCGTCAGAGGTGGCGGCTAGGGCGACGAATGTGGGTGCAAGAGGTTGGAGTAGGAGAGGAGGGCAGGCAGAGGAAAGAAACGTACTGGGAGGGAGGAAGAGGGGCGCGGGGAGTGGGAGTGGGAGGAGCAGAGGTGGAATGGTGGGAGTGAGCGGAATGGTTGCATGGAATGGTGAGCGCTGGGAGGATGCGCAGGGTGACGGCGTGGGAAGATGAGAAGAGTGGCTAGCATGGAGGAGGGTGGACACGGCAGTGGGGATGAAGTGAATGAAGCACAGGAAGGGTGAGGGCATTGGAGGAAGAGGATGAGGGTTGGGAGAGTGGGATGAATGGTTGCGTGAGTGAAGGAATGACGTGTGGGCTGCGAGAAGGAGCAATGAGGAGCAACCAGGTGAATCTTCTTCCTTTCAATTGAAATCTGAAAAATGGCCAAAAGCCAAGACTGGTCAAAGACCAAGTGCACAGAGAAACTCTGAAGTGGGTGGCCAAGGGCCGGATCAGGGAGGGCCGAGAGGCTCTGATACCACTGAAGTAACAAGAGTCCCTTACTAAGTAAATAACCAGTAAAAGTAACGTAAGAAAGCCATAAATGACTTGTAGTAAAGTAAAAGATGTAATAGATGATGGATGATAATGGTTACATAGTTTGGGGATTTTATAGGCCCATCATGTACCTTTTGGACAAAAGGTCATGATTATTGATATTTGTTTAATTTTGTTTAATTAATAAATTAATATTAATAGTTAATATTAATTTATTATTATTTTGTTGTTACACAATCCTTATGCGTGATTGGCTAGTTTCTCAAATTTTGTCTGATACTCTCTCACAGTGCCAATTTGGTGAAGTTTAGTGAGGGCTCCTGTGAAGTCATCAAAAGCACTAGGACCAAATTGTTGCAAAAGGAGCTAGAAAAAATATGGCCATTTTGGTTCTTCATGAGCCTTGATGTACCAACGGTACCATTGAAGAGCTTCCTGTTCCAAATGAAAGGATGCAAGTGGAACTTTGGTGACATCAAAAGTATTATGCAGACTAAAATATTGTTATGCACGATAGATTCAGTCAGTCGGATCAGTACCATTGAAGCGAGCAAAATCAAGCTTCGAACCACGGAAATTGCTGGAAGAAGAGAACCCATTGTCTGATGAAGACTTGAACTGTTACTTGTTGTTCATGGCTGAATGCTCAAGATGGAGGCCGAGAAATTTTTCATCCAGATTCTAGAGTTTGGTTTGGATGGCTACAAGTGTTTCCTCCATGGTTTTTGCTCCTTCGCGGGTGACAACCATAACAAGGATTTTTTTATTTTTTGTTACGGCGCAGAAGGGATCAGAAACAGATGATCTGCAATGGCATGGAAGGGATATGAAACAACACGAAAGTGATCGGCAACAGATAGATCTGAAATGGCGTGGAAGTGATCGGCAACAGTTTTGGACAGAGGAAATATGCGATTTATCTGCTGAAAATAGATATGGACCTCGTATGCTCAGCTTCCTAATGGTTCAGGGGATTCAAATGGCCACCAATGTTTTCTGACGAGTTGCGTATTGGGGAAGTACCCCTCACTCTACGGCTCATGTAAAACTGATAACTACTTTTCCACAAACGACAGCTCTTGGTTTTACCTCTAGTCAATCAAGTAGGGTTCGTTGCCCTTTTCGCTGGCAGGGGGTTCCTGTGGTACTCCTCACAATGATTTTTATGGCTTATGCGCAAGTACTTTCCACAGTTAAGTGGATAGGGATTATTCTGAGATCCGATCCTGCAACAGATGTGAAAAAAAATTTGGTAGAAATTTCACCCAATGAGCCTAAGAAAGTGCTATAATACCAGATGTGAAGAACCTGCAACAACTAATTAATGAAAATACACGATATAGCATAAATACTAGAACTCAGAATCACGTTTATTGATCGTAGGCCACTTCAAGGGGGTAACCTCTTTTGAGCAATCTCAATACAAATAACTTCACGATACCTTCATGGGCCTCAACACACACTTACATACTAATTCTATGCCCAATACTATGGGTCAATACCATGGGACATATAATACTACGGGACGACTTACAAATCATATGCGTCCAATACTATGGGTCAATACCATGCGATAATACAAACTATGGATCAACAAATACTACCGGATGACTTACAAAGCATATGCGTCCAACACAAATATACTAACAAAGTAAAGAGAAGGGTTGACATGGGTTCCTAATAGCTTCATTCATGGGGAGGGAGAAATAAGGAAAGAATATCACTCAACCAGTAAAGCACATGTACATAGATATTTTTGGGAGGTGGTGGATGTAGATCTATCACAGTTATATGAGTGCAAGGCCATCCAAGGAACTCGTGCATTTCATTCAGTTAGAACATCGGAAAATGCTATACTTGAAATGTGGACATGGAAACTCTCATGTTTTTGTTCTCCATCCATTAGTGGTGAATGGGACATGTGTGAATCCACGGATTGGGTTGATAGCTGGGACAGTGTATCACTCCCCATTGGTCGACGGATAGCTACAAAATTATCCCAATTGGAGGAGGACCAATCAAGTATCTCACCAGACTATGACCACATATCAAATCTCATACAACTATGTTCGATTAATATTTTTACATTTTTTATATTTTTTACAACTAGTTGTGTCTAATTAGTTGTGTATATTTTTTATATTTTTGACAACTAGTTGTGTCTACTTAGTTGACTGAAACGTTGGCACTATATTTTCTCTAGGGCACATATACATAGTGATTTCCACGAGACGCAATGCATGGTGCACCGACTATTGGATGGCACATTTCTTAGAGGGGAAGCAAACCCTAAATGTCCCATTACTCGACTTCGGGGGCAAAGATTTTCCAATTGGGTCGATGGTTATAAAACGGGAATATTTGAACCAGGTTTCCCACTCAACAAATAGAAAAGGGTATACACATGAATATTATAGACCAGGTGAGATTGTATACCATTATACAAACTTAGTTATTGGCACAAACCTCCAGTTGCAAATAATGCCAAGGAAGAACTCATCAAAGCTGGCACGATACTTATTTCCTTACTCCGAGCACGAGAGGTTAAAGGAAACCCTTGGTATTCGAGGTGATCCGGATGGTCTAGTCGAATGACCATAGGTAGGTAATCTAGTATGTGGTTTGCATGTTTGATTATGTACTATGTTATAGGTATGTTGTGTACATGTATGCTATGATTTTGTTTCATGGTCTCATTGAGTATTGACATTAATATTTTGACTATTGCACCGAGACATTGATATCTTGATAAATTGATAAATTGCATAGACTTGGTACAACATGATAAGTTGCACAAGTTTCATCATGGATTTGTTTTCTTTGTTTTTCTCTCCCATTTAAGTAAACCATAATATCTGCATCCCCATGCCGATTTTTGTAATATCCGAGTTTTGACCCCACTACATTAAAATGTAAATGATGCAATATTGTTATAAAATCGTGGTGAGGAGCTCAAGGCCAAGGCTCAAGCATGAGAGGTTAAAGGAAACCCTTGGTATTCGAGGTGATCCGGATGGTCTAGTTGAATGACAATAGGTAGGTAATCTAGTATGTGGTTTGCATTTTTTATTGTGTACTATGTTATAGGTATGTGGTTTACATGTATGCTATAATTTTGTTTCATGGTCTGATTGACTATTGACATTAATATTTTGACTATTGCACCCAGACATTGATAGCTTGATAAATTGCATAGACTTGATACAACTTGATAAATTGCACAAGTTTCCTCATGGATATGTTTTCTTTTTTTTTCTCTCCCATCTAAGTAAACCATAATATCTGCATCCTCATGCCCATTTTTGTAATATCCCAGTTTTTACCCCATTACATTAAAATGTAAATGATGTAATATTGTTATAAAATCGGGGTGAGGAGGTCAAGGCCAAGGCCTTGCCATCGATTTAGTGATGCATATGGTTTACTTGATAGCTAGGCACAATGGAATTGCAAGTATCATGTAAATATACATTTTAATGAAATACCCACAACTAGCTATGTAATGCAACAAGAGATGGGGGCATAATTCTACAAGGAATTGGGAGGAAAAATATTCAAACCCTTGAACCAATCAATTCAAGCCAAGTGTCAATGAGAGAACCCATAAATTCTCAACTATTCGTGTTGACTTTTGTACCCAATCATTCATTTCTCCCAAGAGTTGGTTGAAATACTTGGGGAATGGAGAGGTATGGTTGTCCAAATTCGGGTATGGGAAAGAAACCTTCATGGAAATTTGTGTTTGGATTCCTTTGAGAGAAATGAGCCACGAAATTGCTTCCTAGGCCATTCTTCACCCACGAGTTTGTCTCTCTCACGTTTTTGGAGCTACCTAGGCATTTTCCTGACACATTTTTCTAGTTTTTCATGGTTTTCTACCTGGGGAGAGGGCATTTTTGTGTTGAAGAGCTGCTGGGAAGAAGAGAGCTTGATTTGGGGGTTTCATTGAAGCCATTTTTGCCATTGTAATGCTCATAGCCTATCAGAGAAATTAGTTTTTCTCCCTGTGGTTGAATTTCCCTTTCCACAGTTCGTTTTTAGTGTGCTAATGATTTGGGGGAAGCCCATGTCCATATTGTTTCTAAATCTCATTGTTAAAAATGTGTATCCATGACCAATGATTGTGCTTGTTGTGTGTAGATAGAGTATGTTGGGGTATGGGTTATGGGTATCCATTGTTTTCGCTTGAGCTTGACTGTAAGCATCTATAAATGAAGAGGGTTCCGAGTTAGCCTGATAAACCCAACTGCGGATTGGATTGGCTTAGATGCAATGTTTATGTGGCTATGCATGAGCTTGAGTTTCCCCTTTTCCTTGTAGATATCATGCCCAGCTCGGGGGTGGTCTCTGAGTGCTGAAAAAATATAGGTTGAGCAGAGATGTATGGTTGGGTGGAACGTTGCAACGACATAGCTAGTTGCTTGGGACCGTTTCACAACGAAGATGAGTATTACTCTTTATGTGTGTTAAATTCTGCAATGCCATTTAATTATTGACTATTATGTTATGAAGATCAATGAATGCTAGACATACATGTAGTGGATCTTGCTTCTACTATGTTTATTTGAATTATACACCTATACATGTGTTTTATTTACATGAATTTGATGAAATGGGATGAGTTTTTGTAAGAGCCCCAGATTTCGGTATCATGTTCCCTTCCTTACATTGGATCGATGGGAGGGGACATGACAATTTTCATGATCACTAACACCATCACCATCACCATCTCCATACTCATTATCACTATCCCCATGGTCGTTTTCACCATCACCATGACACCATGAACATCACCACCGTACTCTTCCTACACATGTTATCACCATCACCATCCCCTTTTTCACCATAAGATTCTCATCCCTCATCCACACAAATAGAACCATTAGATACCCAATTTAGAAACGTAGAAACCCAAACCACAAACATAGAAACCTAATCTAGCCTTATAAATATAGTCTACCTGAGAAACACAAATATAACCTTAGCAACCTAATCTATAACAATAGAAACCTAGAAACCATGCCAAAAAACCTAGTCATAATCCTAATATATATGCATGCCAAAAAAATAAATAGAAACCTAATACTAATATATGCATGCCAAAAAAAATTCATGTATTCATGTGCATCCACTTGTATCTAAACCATTGTGCTACAAATATGCACAAGAGTCCATGAAACCATAATTTGTATTCTAAACCCCATAATGCATCTTTGGCAAAGATTCTATTGATTCTAGGTGTGTTTTATGGATATTGAATTTGAGAAGTAGTATTTAGGAAACAAAAACCAGAGAATTTGAGCCTAATAAGTGTCGCTTAGGGAATGTGCCCCTTGTTTTGCTTACTTACACTTGGTACACCTTGATACCCATTCGTGGTTCACAAATAACCTAGTCATGGTGGCAATAAAATCCTTGGAGGTGTTTACTAACCTATATAGGTTTAATGTGGTGCTTTGGGGACTCATAAATGGTTCTTTCAAATGACAAGGAAGGTTTAATACTTGATGCTCTTGTTTCCATCCCCCAAGTAGAGTTAAGGACATGAGACTTATCCAAGACTCCCAAGACTTGATCATGGTTTCCATATTCAATTTGAATTCCAAATACCCCTTGGAGAGGGATTATGTCATGGTGTTTGAGATCAAGAATGTTAAGTTTGGAATTAAATCCATTGTCCCCCCAACCATGTTTATTCCTCAATGCTTATTTATAGTGCACAAAACCTACTAATGGCACTTGTATCCTAGTTAGATGTTAAATACCCCCTACAAAGTTATCATTTTCTAGTTAAATGACTTTGCCAATTCCCTTAAGCTTTAGAAAAATTAAGATCATCATAAATCACTTGTTTCATCACTTGATGATGGCTAAGGCCCCACAAAGCAGGCATTGTCCTATGTGGAGGTCCAATGACACATTCATGATGGTTGAGCCTAAGAAGTTATCTTTAGGGCCTAAGGTTGTCGGTTCCCTCCTCTACTCATGGTCAAGGACCTAAGTCTATTGTTTCCCTTCCATGATCATGGCCAAGGCATTAATACCCATATGTGTAGTAAAAAACATCTTATTGGAACCCGTATCGAACTAGGGTTTTTCTCATTAAGAGGAAAAGAAGATTTTGCATTAAAAGGTCAAATTCATAAAAATTTTGCATGAGACTTTATGGACAATGCGTTCATGTTGGTCTCTCCCAAACACACTTTCCAAAAATTACAACATTAAATTTTGTTGCTTGGTTTGGTTACTATGCCCAAGGATCAATTTTCCATCTCTCCTTGAGACACTTGATCTAAATGAAATTGGAGGCACGAAATGAAAATAGTGCATTGAAAGGACATGGAATTAGTTGCAATACATCTATTTCAGTAGGGCCATCCTCCCCATTCAATCATAGAGGTTGAATCGTCCATCCCCTTTTTCACAATAAGATTCTCATCCATCATCCACAAAAATATAATCGTTAGATACCTAATTTAGAAACCTAGAAACCCAAACCACAAACATAGAAACCTAATCTAGCCTTAGAAATATAGTCTACCATAGAAACACAAATATAACCTTAGCAACCTAATTCATAACAATAGAAACCTAAGCCATGCCAAAAAAACTAGTCCAAGAAACCATAATTTGTATTCTAATCCCCTAGCCTATAAATACTAGCCTAGAAACCCTATTTTGTAGCCTAAACCCTAATTTGAATTCTAAACCCTAGAAACCCTTGTTTGTAACCTAGAGCCTACTTTGTGTTCAAAATCCTAGAAACCCTAGTTTGTAGCCAATAACTATTATTGACCAATCACTAATATCAATGTTTCAATGTCATTCTTTCCCAAATTGGACCTTCACCATACATTAGTGAATCGTTATGTGATTTGTTTGTGCGAGGGATTTCTTACTTGGTGTCTACCCCACTAAAAACTAGAAAAAACCCTAAGATGGACTCTCCAGGAACCAACTAGGAATGATTCTTACAAAAATCCTCGATAATACTCCCTACTTCGTATTTGCCCCATATGTACCCTCTCCTCCGATCCCATGGCCCAGGTGTCATCTTTCAGGTCCATTTTGGAAACTAGGTTTTTGCTCAGTAAGGGACTGTGCAATTTTTGCACATAGGGGTCAACTTTGCAAAATCATCGATTGGGGAATTATGGCTATAATTCCCAGTTGGAAGCTTCCTATACACACTTGCAGGACTTCCGTGAATCTGGTTTCATTGCACAGTTGGAATTCTATGCCCTTGGTAGGTATCGAACAGGTGTCCCTGAAGGCATTTGTGATGCGAGTTGGAACGAGCCATAGAATGATGACTGTGGCTCAGATCGACAAACCGTTAAATCCATTAGATTCAGGAAATTGGGATAGTGATAGGGGTTCCCCTCTCCTCCGGTCCCTTGGCCCAAGTGTCATCTTTTGGGTCCATTTTGGAAACTAGGGTTTTGCTTAGTAAGGGACTGTGCAATTTTTGCACATAGGGGTCAACTTTGAAAAATCATTGACCGGGGAGTTATGGCTAGCGTTCCTTGCTGGAACCTTCCTAGAAACACTTGCAGGACTTCCCGGAACCCAGTTTTGTTGCATGGTTGGAATTCTATGCCCCTAGTAGGTATCCAACTGGTGTCCCTAAAGGCCTTTCGGATGCGAGTTGGAATGAGCCATAGAATGATGGACATGTCTTAGATCAACAAATCATCGAATCCGTTGGATTCAGGACATAAGGATACTACTAGGGGTGCCCCTCTCCTCCGGTCCCATGTCCTAGGTGTCATCTTTTAGCTCCATTTTGGAAACTAGGGTTTTGCTCAATAAAGGACTGTGCAATTTTTGCATATAGGGGTCAAATTTGCAAAATCATCGACCAAGGACTATGGATAACATTCCTTGCTGGAACCTTCCTAGACACACTTCTAGGACCTCCTAGAACCCAATTTTGTTGCATGGTTGGAATTCTATGCCCCTAGTAGGTATCCAATTGGTGTCCGTGAAGGCCTTTGGGATGCGAGTTGGAACGAGCCATAGAATGATGACCATGGTTTGGATCAACAAACCATCAAATCTATTGGATTTGATACATCGTGATAGTTCTAGGGGTGCTCCACTCCTCCAGTCATATGGTCCAGGTGTCATCTTTTAGGTCCATTTTGGAAACTAGGGTTTCCCTCAGTAAGGTACTGTGCAATTTTCTCACATAGGGGTAAAATTTGCAAAATAATCGACCAAATAATTATGGCTAGCGTTCCCAGCTGGAAAATTCGTAGAAACACTAGCAGGACTTACCAGAAACCATTTTTGTTGCACGGTTCGAATTCTATGCCCCCAGTAGGTATCCAATTGGTGTCCTTGAAGGCCTTTCGGATGCGCATTGGAATGAGCCATATAATGATGACCATGGCTCGGATCGAAAAAACATAGACTCCATTTGATTCAAGACATATGGATGGTGTTAGTGGTGCCCCTCTCCTCCATTACAATGGCCGAGGTGTCATCGTTTAGGTCCATTTTGGAAACTAGGGTTTTGCTCAGTAAGGGACTGTGCAATTTTTGTTCAGGTACACAGGGTACTCCCAAAAGATCGAACACCTAGAGAAACCACTCCACACAAACAGATCACAGATCGATACACTGATGTTTTGACGTGGTTTAAACCCTCGAGAGGGAAACACTCCACGTCCTCGGCCAAATAGCTTCTACGGAGCAATTTATTATGCAAAGAAAGAAAGTTACAAATGAGCTTCTCATAATCGATCAAGTAGACAATGACCCTCCATGCTCTTTAAATAGAGATCATGGACCAATCAGGTGTTAAGACATGGATCCAGGTTAGGTATGATCTATGAGAAGTTGAGGCATTGGATCACAAACATATCGTGACCGTTGGATTAAATATTTACAAATGCATACTAATGCAAACTAAAGAAACACACTTTTCCTAATGGATGTATTACACAAGTTGATCTTAACTATTTCCTAAGTGTCTAAATATCCTAACATCCCCCCTTAAGAAAAACTTGAGATAGGATTGAAGGATTTACAAAAGTGACACTATTAGGAGAAGGAATGAGGCATTAGATCCTATCCCCCCTTAATGACAAATTCCTGAACACCTAACATAGATCGAAGTTTAGAAAACTTCACTTCTGTAAGAGACTTGGTGAAGATGTCTGCAAATTGATCATCTGTAGGACAAAAGAGCACTTGAAGAACACGATCATGAACAAGATTTATGATGAAATGCATATGTAGCTCAATGTGTTAGCTGCGTTGATGTAGGACTAGATCTTTGGCAAGCTTGATGGCCCTTTGATTGTCGCACCAAAGTGGAGTAGGCTGCTGTTGCTCGAATCCAAACTCTGAAAGGATCTATCAAAGCCATAAAGCTTCCTCACTGGCATTAACTACGGCTCAATATTCTGCCTCTGCTAAAGAAAGAGCAAGAGCTTGTTGTTCCTTAAAATCCCAAGTGACAAGTGCAGATCCCAGACTGAAAACATAACCTGCAGTACACTTTCGATCATCAGGATTGCCGGCCCAATTTGAATTAGTGAAACCAACCAACAAAGGTTTCCCCCCTGAACTATAATTAATCCCAAACTGAACTGTAACTCAAATATATCAAAGTATTATTTTAGTTGCTTTCCAGTGACTTTCATGAGGTGTTTGCATATAACGGGAAACACGACCAATGACAAAGGAAAGGTCAAGACGAGAATGAGTCAAGTATAAGAGACTACCAACAAGCTGACGATACAAGGTGGCATCTACTTCAGGTGAAGTACAAGTGGCGAAAAGTTTGACTCCAGACCGGAAGGGATAAGGGGCTGGTGTACAATCTTCCATGTGAAAGCAACGAAGAAGGTCACAAGCATACTTAGACTAAGAAAGAAAGATTCCTTCTTTGGTTTGTAGGACTTGGAGACCAAGAAAATAATGCAAATGTCCTGAGTCTGACATTTCAAAATTTTGCTTAAGACTGGATTTCACATGGGTTATAAGCTTAGGGTCACTACCAGTAAGAATAAGGTCATCAACGTATAGAACAAGTATGATGAGATGGTTTCCTACTTTCTTGGTATAGACATTGGGGTTAGAAATGCATCTAGAAAAAATAGTGTCAAGGAGAAAGCTATCCATTTTGGCATACCAAGCTCTAGGAGCTTGCTTAAGGTCATATAAGGATTTCTTAAGGCAGCAGACAAGGCTACAATTATTATGAACATATCCAAGAGGTTGTTCCATATAAATGTCCTCATGTAAATCACCATGTAATAAGGAAGACTTGACATCCATTTGATGGACTTCTCAGTTATGTAAGGTTGTAAAGGAAAGAACAAGGCGGATGGAGTTCATTTTTGCAACAAGAGCAAAGGTTTCATTATAGTCAATCCCTTCAACTTGAGAAAAACCTTTGGCAACTAACCTTGCCTTAAGTATTTCAACACTTCCATTTGATGCATACTTAGTTCTATAGACCCATTTACATCTGACAATTTTTCTTCTTTTTGGAAGAGGTACAAGATCTCAAGTATCATTCGCCATTAAGGAACGATATTCTTCATCCATAGCTACATCCCAATATGGATTTCCTGAAGCTTTTAGAAAAGTTTCTGGATCATGATTCTCGGAAACTTGATCCATAAGAGAAGAGGCTCGCTAAAACTGAGAACGTGTTCGACGTTGATCTCTAGGATCACTGGTAAGATCACCAGCTGCTTCACATGTTGAATGGACCCATCGAGGAAGCACTTGTGATGGTGAAACTGGAGGAACATGAGCAGGCGTAGGTGGATTTTCATCCTCACTATCATCATCAGAACTTGGGCTTGGAAACCTGTCAAGGAAGTTGGAAGAAGAAGAAGGCACAATCGCCGAATTAGGATCGAAGGCCAAAGATGGCACAATCGCCAAGTTAGACTCGCAGGCCGAGAGATTTTCATCAAATTTAACATCTCTTCTAATGATTACATCATAATAATGTGATTAAAGAAGTCTATAACCTTTTACATCTTCAGAATATCCAACAAATATGCACGTTTCACTTTTAGGCTGCAATGCTTTCTGTTTTTCATCTGGCATATGAGCCCATGCTTCACTACCAAACACACGAAAGTGACTTACATCATGTTTAGTTTTACTCCATGCTTCTTTCAGTGTGATACCCTGTAAAGCTTTAGTGGGGGTGCAATTAACTATGTAATTTGCACAATTTATGGCTTTAGCCCAAAATTGAAGACTTAGTCCCTTAGATTGGACAATACAATTAGCCATTTCTTTTAAAGTACGGTTCTTCCATTTAGCTACACCATTTTTTTGTGGTGTATATGGAACAATGTGTTGTTGTTGGATTCCTTGTTCAGTGCAGAAAGTAGTGAACGTTTTGTTAACATATTCTCCTCCTGTGTCAGATCTTAACTTAATAATTTGATGACCAGATTGTTTTTCAACAAAGGCCTTGTAGGCCAAGAACATGTTAAATACTTCTCTCTGAATTTTTAGGAAATAAACCCAAGTGCATCTAGAGTAATCATCAATGAAAGTTAAGAAATACTTGAAACCAGAAAAGGAAGCAGATGGACGAGGACCACACAAGTCAATATGCACAAGCTCCAAAAGGGAACCGAGGCGTTCCAAGAGGCACGTTTGTCAAAACTGTCTTGATGATTTTTTTCGAGTACACAACCGCAACAAACACCATCCCTACAAGATACCATCGGAAGACCTGTCACCATATTGTCTTTACATAGTTGTTGCAATGAGCGATAATTTAAATGACCAAATCGCTCATGCCAAAGTTTTCTCAAGTTATCACTATGAGCAACAAAAACTGAAGGAAAAGGTGACGACCCACAGTTGTTAAATTTGTACAACCTGGTAATATCATTAACAATTCTGGTAGTTGGGACCTGTTGAGGATCTTTAAAATCCTTGATTACAACTTGGTGAGGTGTAAACATCACAGTTTTACCTTCACTAGAATGAGTGATTTGATAGACTGATAACAAATTGCAGGAAATTCTTGGAACACATAGTCAATCACTAAAATAACCATTATCTACTAAAATTGTTCCAGATCCTACAACACTTAGAGATCTATCATCGCCAACAAATATTTGTTTGGTGTTACATTCATGCATAGTAGAAAATATGGCTTGATCCTTAGCCATATGATAAGATGCTCCATAATCAATGAGCCATTCATTTGAAGTAGAAGAAGAGGATGCATTATAAGAATAACTAGAAGCACAATGTGCATGTCCATGAGAGGTATATTCTGAAGAAAAATCTAAGCTGATGTGGTGCTTCTTCATTGTTGCTTCCAAGGCTCCCATCTTCTTGAAACACTTAGAATCATCATGATTATCTTTCCCACAATAGTTGCAATGACGCTCAGTCTTCTTGCCTTTTGGATTAGATCCTTTGTCATTTTTTAAAGAACAAGCTGACTGAGAGGGTTTGGGACCCTTGTTTGACTTATTATTGCAAAAATTTTGTTTCTTGAAAGGCTTGGACTTTTCTTTCTGTTGGGGCAATAAGGCTTTCCCAGATGTATCTGCATTGTTGATTATTCCAAGATGGATGAGTTTATCTTGCTCTCTAATCAAGGAATCACAAAAGGATTCAAGACTCGGCTCTTGATAGCTAGCTGCATTCAAGGATTCTTTCATGGAGTAAAATGTAGATACAAAAACAGAATATGTAGGTCCAAGATTGAAAATAATATGATAAATGCATTGTTTGTCCTCCCTCTTAATCGTGCATTCTTCACATAAGAGTTTAAGAGTTTTGTACTTAGATAAAAATCTTGAATACCTGAAAATTCACTTGGATTTAAAGAAATCAACTCATTTTTGAGTTGGTGACCTCGAATTTCATTGTGTTTACCAAACAAAGATTCCAACTTGTCCCAAACAGCATCAGGTTCATCAATTCCAGATATGTGGAACCGCAAATCAATAGAGATTGACATCCCAATCAATCCATGAGCTTCATCGCATCTATTTTCCCATTTTATTTTCTTATCATCATCAATGGGTTCTATTTCTTTCCCTGAGGTAATTCTGAAAAGTCCCCTACTTCATAGAACATCCTCCATACGAGATTTCCATGAGAAATAGTTGTAACTGGTGAGTAGAATATCACATGCGGCGGCCATATTGTAAATTAATGGCTGTAAAAATAGAAACCAATAGTCCGGATGCGAAAAGATTGAAAAAATATGAGGTTTAAAAAGAACGACATTGAAAATTGACTCCGTGTGATGAAGTTATGCTTGAACAAAGAAAATGCTAAAGATGTCCCCAATAGTGACGTGGTAGATAGAGAATGACCAGCTAAAAAAAAGAACCCCCCCTCTTCCCAAGATGAACCTTTGACAATCACATTAAAAGAATGTTGCTTTAAGTGAATCACTTTTGTAAAATAAGTGATTTCACTTTTACAATGATACTTTAAATAGTGCAGCAATAAAAAGGAATTTAAGTGACTCACTTTTTTATTTTATTTTTTTATTATTTAAGTGAGATGCATTTTTACAATAAAGTAACTTGAAAATAGAAATTGCATGCACTTTTCCTTTTAAAAGTAACTTCTAAGACTTGAACTCAATACCTATTAAGGAATAAAGCAACTTTGAATCAAGTGAGATAGATTAAAAGGTATGTAAAATATGGGAAGGAGGAAGGAGGCTTTTTTTTTTTTTACTCTTCTTGCTCGGTTTCTGTGCTTGCCTTTTTTCCTGCAAAACACACCACAAACCGAAACAAAAAAATATTTTCCACACCTTTGGAGTTAGATCTTCTTATCTTGCTCGAAAATTCTACATTTTCTCTCTATTTCTGATTTGTCAAGATCGCTCAAGGTGCACGATAAAGAGCATACGCAACCGAGAAAAACCCTTTCCCTTTCTGTTTCTAATTCTCCGAGATCGCACAAGGTGCACAACAAAGAGCATACACAGATAGGGAAAGCAACAATCCAAAACTAAAAAAATCTAATAATAAAAACTTATAAAATATGAGATATTTTTTAAAAAATAAAAATAAAAAAGCATCACTGTAACATTATACCTTCAGATCTGATGAAATACGCGTTTATGAAGCAACCAGGAACCGTTTTCGATTAAACAAAAACTATTTTCCAATGGAAACGGCACTCCAAACACAATGGAACACCTCCCATAGCCCAAAAATGTAGACAAATAACAGAACCATAAACCCTTTCAAGTTTCGGCAACAACAATTCAAGATCTAGATCATAATCAGAAGCGGCTCTTCATAAAATATTTGATACCATGTTCGGGTACACAGGGTACTCCCAAAAGACTGAACACCTAGAGAAAACACTTCAGACAAATAGATCATAAACCGATACACTGATGTTTTGATGTGGTTTAATCCCTCGAGAGGGAAACACTCCACGGCCCCGGCCACGGCCAAATAGCTTCTTCGGAGCAATTTATTATGCAAAGAAAGAAAGTTACAAATCAACTGCTCATAATCGATCAACTAGACAATGACCCTCCATGCTCTTTAAATAGAGATCATGGACCAATCGGGTGTTAAGCCATGGATCAAGGTTAGGTATGATCTAAGAGAAGTTGAGTCATCGGATCACGAACATATCGTGACCATCGGGTTAAATATTTATAAATGCATACTAATGCATGTTAAAGGAACACACTTTTTCTAACGGATATATTACACAAGTCGATCTTAACTAACTCCTAAGTGTCTAAATATCCTAACAATTTTCGCACATAGGGGACAACTTTGAAAAATCATGGACCGGGGAATTATGGCTAGCGTTCCTAGATATAACCTTCCTAGACGCACTTGCAGGACTTCCTGAAACCCGATTTTGTTGCATGGTTGGAATTCTATGCCCTGGGTACGTATCCAATTGGTGTCCATGAAGGACTTTGGGATGTGCATTTGAACGATCCCTAGAATGATGAATGTGGCTCAGATCGACAAACCATCGACTCCATTGGATTTAGGACATCGAGATAGTGCTAGGGGTGCCCCTCTCCTCCGGTCCCATGGCTCAGGTGTCATATTTTAGGTCCATTTTGGAAACTAGGGTTTTGCTCAGTAAGAGACTATGCAATTTTCGCACATAGGGGTCAACTTTGCAAAATCATTGACTAGGGAATTATGGCTAGCGTTCGAAGATGGAACCTTCCTAGATACACTTCAGGACTTCCTAGAACCCGATTTTGTTGCACGATTGGAATTCTATGCCCCCGGTAGGTATCCAACTGTTGTCCCTGAATGCCTTTGGGATGCGAGTTGGAATGAGCCATAGAATGATGACCTTGGATCGGATCGACAAACTGTCGAATCAATTGGATTCATGACATATGGATAGTTCTAGGGGTGCGTCGTCCCATTTCCCAAGTGTCAACGTTTAGGTCCATTTTGGAAATTAGGGTTTTGCTCATTAAGGGACTATGCAGTTTTTCACATATGCGTCAACTTTGCAAAATTTTGATTTTAATTCTAGAACTAGACATTCAAAGAGTGGAAATCAAACCTACCGCACTGCACCCCTGGTATATAGTTATGTCCTTAATGTGCCACGTCATTTAACATCTCCTTAGTGTTGCACTATATTTGCATTTTGAGTAATTAATGTCATTTTTAAGAATTCAAAGTTCCAAATAAAAAATGGAGGCGAGGTTTCATCAATGATATCCCTCTGATCCTTAATATATTTGTTAGATCAAACTCACCATGAACCTTTTCCATCAAGTTATGGGGAAATACTTTCCAAATCACAATGAACAACTATTACATCATCATTTGTATCAATAAAGTACATTCAATTTTAAATACATGTTCATATGAGGATAATCCATCCTTTTTAAAAACATAGGACCATGAACATCTTATTTTCCTTCATCAAAACAACATTATCAAGGAATATCATTAAACTATTTAGGTATTTCATTTTCCATGGATTTTGTATGATTACTTTTGCATTATGAAAAGTGGAAAATGGACATATGAAAGACGTAAAGCACAAACCATGGTCTTACATACTAGGGTTTAGTAAAAATACGGTTGATATCTTCAACGATTTTATGAGAGTGAATTCATGACCAGCTATTGGTTAGCATATTGGAACAAACTAGGGTCTTACAAACTAGGATATATTTGTTGTATATTTGACCATATGTACATGAAGGCCCAATAAATTTTATTACACTTTAGTTCATGCATTCCTTGCCATTGTACTTGATACGTTGCCATTGTTTTTAGCATGCTAGAGTAGGCACACTTCAACCGAACTTCATATATGCTCATGTACGTATCGTTTGATGAAATACAGTAGAATTGGTGAAATGTGTAACATCTATTAGACTTCCTCTTAGTTTGTGAAAATGTCATAGGATTACATTGATGATATGCATAACATGTTTTACATGATAGAGGTTATTCAAACATATTTTGACTTATTTTGTTAGCTTTTGTTTTTTCCATGAAACATTTTTTCCTTGTAACCATAATCCTTATCAATGGGTATGAACCCTTGGAGTTGACAAAAACCACAATTTAAAATTAGATATCAAACTAGCATGCATGTACTAAGTTCATTGAACTGTTGAAAGATATTATTAGTTTGTTCCATTACGATAATGTTTTCATAACACAATGGTGAGATGTTACTTGATCAATGCAATAAATGTAACCGAATTAATATTGCTTAAAATGTAATTATATGAATTTCAATAGCATAATTTATCAATTTGTGGAAGAGATAAATCATCACAAGAACAAGTGGAAACTCAAGAGAAAATATGCAATATATTGTATGAAGCATTGATAGCCAAATGTTTGTAATACAAAATATGGCAAAGTAGCTGGCCCTTAAATGGCCTGTCAATGTACATGTATCCTTTAGTACAACAATGTACATGTATGTCAAAATACATATATACGGGACTATGCAACATAAAAAATAAATCTTTCGCTTGTTTTTCCCCAACTTTCCTTTATCAACCATCTCCCTAGGATCGCTTTGCATTTCAGGAGTCTGTAAAAAAGATCATTATTTTTATCAAATAACTGCACTAATACCCTACCATTAACAAACTTAAAAAATTAACTTATGGCCAAATTATTTATGAAAAACACTCACCAAATCCAGTCGCAATATAGATGCATGTGGTGTGCTCATGGAAGGCCTCTCTATAGTTGTGCTCTGCAAATAAAATATAATATCTCAATTAATTCAAAAATTCAACATTGATCAACATTTTTGAATAAATTTAATAAAAATACTTGGTCATTAATGAACATCTCACCACAAGAGGAGACCCAGTCACAACAATGGATTGAGTAGATGGGTCGGGAACTGCTTCTTCTAATGGATACAATCACCAAATGGGGAAATAGTTTGCATGAATAAACAATATAGTAACGTGGTTAAATACTATGCATTGTAATTTTTGAAATAGTTAACTCTATATGAATTTTTTCTATTAAATATGTGGCACTAACTACAGCATCAATGACCCTTTTTAGGTGAGGGGTAGATGGATCTCCCGCATGTATTCTATAGAGGACATCCACACCCTTTCTAGGAGTAGAGCCTCTCTTATACACTTTTCCCTTTTGCACATTTGGACTACCAGGAGACGCAACTACTGAATATTTTTTAAATATAGAAGTTGGTGGCTACAATCACCAATTACTAGCGTAGTTAGAAATGCATTGGTCAATGAAATAGCATGTATTAACAAACTGACAATGATGAAATACATACCGATGTACTTATACTTCAATCAATTCTAAGAAATGTTCTGCCACCCATTGTGTCTCTATGGGCACGTTAGCGCTTGTATTCCCACTAGGGGGGAGCTCACTATATGAAATCATTTCCCTCTTAGGGGGATCTACAACCTACAATTTAGAAAATTGTAAATATTAGATCGAGTAGCATTAATTAAGTAACATGTGATAACAAACTAACATGTATTAAAACAATGTCATGTTGAAATAGTTACCTTAGTGTGAGTTGTTGTCGCTGAAGGTATGGCAACATCATGTACATCAGACGGTTCTAGTACATGAGCCTCTGGACTATCCTCTACATCATCAGTGGAAAATTCTTGCCCCTTGTGACCTTCTTGTAGAAACTACAAGTTTTAAAATCATTAAAAATATTAGCAATCTATATATGTGTATAGTAAGGAAAAATAATTTACAAATGACACTAAATTGTTAACCATTTACTTACCTGTGTAAAATACCCATTAAAGCTATCATCTGTCTGGATAGGACCAAAGGAAGGATGGCCGCATACTGTGCATGGGTGGGTCTCTTGGCTGTGCTCATGAGGTGCAGGTCTAGTGCCACTACTAGATGCTCCTCAACCACTGGAAGGTGGTGGCTATACCCCACCGGGAGGTGGTGGATCTACCCCACCAGAAGGTGGTGGCTCTACTCCACCCATAGATGGTGTATCTAATGGACCTACCTAGTACGTACCTTGAAGATACGTTCTATGGCGAACAACCGCGTGTGCCAACAGTAGGAATGGCTCCTGCCTCTGTGGCACCAACTAATGTCTAGGTGACACATCTGGCCTGGGTAGCTTCTTGCGAGGTGGAGCTACCAGGCGATGGGGATATATGTGGATCACATTGGGACGTTGTTGAGGCATCCCCATCCCAACTCCCTAGTACTCCAAGATATCAAAATAATTAACATGCTTCCCTAAAACAAATTCTGCGTACATCTTTCTAAGAAAATATAGAGCCATTTCCTTGTTGTAATGTGGTGGTATATCAAATTCCATGTACCATCGGTCCATCCAATGATCTATGAATGGTTGATATGTACACCACTCGATAGAAATATTCCTTTTGTTTACATTCGGGATTTGACCCATCCGTGGATCTCTAAAAAGGGAAAAGATATGTTGTTTCATTATCTTCAACTTCTTAACTTCTTTGTAGCTAATCCATCAACATATTCTTGCCTCTTTCTCTCTTTGTATGTAGCAATATCTTGTAGTGCACCATTTGACCTACTAAAGGTCTCTATCATTGCATCCAAATTGGATTCAAGCATACAGTGCCCATCATCAACAATTTTTATTAGGGCTCGAATGTCTCAGAGCCTCTCAATTTCTCTTTGGATGTCTGAATGTGCATCTATGTTCGTTACTACAATCAAAAAATAAAAATAAAAACAAATCATTAGAAACATATACATGTGCTATAATGGCATCTCTCAAAAATGAAAAATGTAAAAACTTTGTGCAAGAACGAATATATTACAAACATAAATATCATCTCAATATACTATAATAACAACTACATGTAAACCAAAGCGGAAGGTGAGGATCAAATACATGCAAATCAATTAATGATCGATGACGGAGAGCTCCTAATTCAATTAATACTGAAGGATCGAGACAATGGGGGCCTTAAAAGCACTTTATGTACACCTTTCTAGAGCCAAGGTATTGGAGAAGATGTTATTCATCATCCTCTACCTTTAGAAATTTCTCTTTTGTATCTAATTCATTTCATGTTCGTGGCCCTTTCCTTGCTCATAATCTAGTGTATGATGAGGAATATTTGGTGGTGAAGTCCTGTACGTCATTAAGAAGGGGATAATTTTTTAATGTGAGGGTTGATCTATGCTTGTTCCATGAAGTAAATCTCTTATTGGTTTCTAGGTATGAAGACCCAAATCCATCGATTGAGTGTCTTGGTGGTGAAGGAGGTCAAACAATATGTGGTAGTTCATCTGAGCAACAAAGTAAGCGGCGTGTCTTGAAAGGAGGGGAACCTAGTCCCTTGGGTATTGGGGGATGATGTAAAATACATCATGCCATTGGGTTGGCTTCACAAGCATTGGTTGAAAATTTATAGCATAAAAGAATGTGTGGGAAAAAAACATAGGGTTTGGTTGAGTCAAGTCTAGAAAGCAAGCCTACATTATAGTCCATAGTTCCTCCTCCTAGCCAAATGGTGGATGGATTTTCTTTTCCAATTTGCAATAAATGTGGAAATAATATTGAATAAAAGTTGGTGTTGGGATTCAAATCCCTTATTGCTTAGGTGGATGCAAAATTCATTAAGGGTATTGATAGTATGGAGGAATTTCCATATGTTAAATAACAATTTTTAAAAATTTTAGTTTTGGAATTTCATTTACATGGATTTTTAATTTAGGGAAATATAAAAAATTTATATTTTTATTGAGGAAATGAGGCAACGATGAACGTTTGGATTCCTACCTTTCCAATCCTCCTTTCTCTTCGAATTCACCCTCCCTCCAATTCTCCACGTCAACATTGGAAGCTCTGATCGCTCGAGCATTTTGGTTAATTCAGTCAATGAGCAGTGGACATGGAAGCGGACTATTTTTTGACTTTTAATATATTAACCATAACGCAGGCGTGTTATGTATTTCTATAACGCTCATGCATTATGGAATTCATAACGCATGCACAATATGATTTCTTATCCTGTGTGTTAACTGACATGGCAGGCTCGTGCCTGCCCATGCCTAGTTCAAAGAAACATGCACACATTTTTGTTTTACTAAACTTTAGCGCATTTCGCGAAAGCACGATTGCATGTAAAAGGTCTCTCAACTTCGTGCGAGGGCCCTAAAATGGTTTTAAATATTACTTCGAAAAATTTAGATGTGTGTGTGAGTAAACAATGTTTCCTTGTGATCTTAGTTACAATCAATTCATATAATAAACGATAATTTGTATTAAGATCTTATGAATGAGTATTCTTTTCAATTACATTAAAAGAATCATGAATATTTATATCAACATAATTAGAGGGATATAAACTTTTAACTATCCTTATTCCATTTTTTAATCGAGAGGGAGAACTCAAAGTGACCTACAATAAAAACCCTAATTGAGACTGTGTTAGACATGGAGGTAGAATTGGGAGGGAGTATCGCAACTACCTCCTATAAGTATGTGGTATAAAACCACAAAAATAAGGGGTATTCTACCTTGATATCATGTCAAAGTAATGGAATCACGTAGGAAATGGAGATACGAAAGCAAGACATGGGAAATATTGCGTGGACTATGGAAACCCAACCATCAAGTGAATTAGAGAATCAAGATGCAGAGAGGTGACATCGAAGGGTTGGATTCCAAATACCATCTCAATCTCCATATATGAAATAACTTCAAGAAAAAGGAGATAATACATACAATATATGTAGGATCGTGCCCTCATACAAATTTTTTTAGGTATACTTCCAATAGAGAAATATTTAACATGGTGGATCAATATAAAATGGAAACCCAAGAGACAAGTGGATTTGAAACTCATCTCGAAATATGTCTTGACAACCATCTTTACAATCTTGGGATACAAGGAATAAATCTTTAAGAATAGAACCTATTTCTTCAATTTAGCAGGGTTATACATGATGTTCTGGACATAAAATTTCATTCTTAATAAGGAATACTTTTCAAAAGAACATGTATGGTCCTGCATATTTATTTGTCACAAAAATAATGAAGAAACTATTGTTGATATAGGAAACACCCTTTCCTCTTATGCAAAATCCTCTGAAGTCACCAAAAGAGAGAAATATACCTCATATTCTCAGATTTGTGTCTATATGAACATTTCCAAACTCCTACAAGACTCTATTTTCCTCGGCTACAGAGATATAGATTGGATCAAAACCATAGAATATGAGCATATATTATTTCATTCCAGGAAGTGTCATGTCCATGGAAATATATTTCAAGATTGTTTGTTTAATATTCCTCTTTCCCCATAAAAAAAAAATGTAGATACTATCCAGGAGGGTTATACAAAAGTAGAAAACGGAAGGAGACAAGTGAAAAAACGAGTTCAAGATCATGAAAAAAGGAGCAATAATAACCCAACAAAATTTAAATTCTAGCAAAGCACCCAGAACAACATACCAATTCATTTGAGAAGTTGAATCCCCTACCCAATATTGAGAATGGAGGCATGATAGAGGAAAGGACCAATGCAGTGCACACAAAAAATAGAAGAACAAGGGAACAACCTACCATTAAAAGCCTCTAATAGACAACAAATTTTGGAGCCTTGGAGGATGAACTAATGGAGCCTAAGAACATTAAAGATATGGATCTAGAGAGATTGGATATCCAGGATATGTTGGAATCTTGTGAATGAAAAAGAAGAACAATCCATCCCAAACTCCCAGTTACAATTATTAAAGGAGGTTCTTCAAAGATCTCAAATGACAAAAGGGAAAAAAAAGATAAGACACATTATTACTTTTCCCTCCCTTGGTATAAAACCTCTTATCAACAAATATTAGAATAAAAATTTCAAAGAAGAATAAAAAAGAGGAAGAAAAAGTAATCGATAAAATATTCAAGATCTAGGAAAGTACTTGATTGGTTAGGAAAATATGCTACATTAATGGAAAACCTCTTTTCTTCCCCCTCCATTTGTCAATAATGAATATCATTACATATAATACTTGATGCCTTGATAGCAGAGGTAAACAAAAAAATCAACAAGAAAAGTATGACATCCTTATACTCTAGGAAAGAAAAATGTTCTGACAAAGCACTGAAAAAATAACTAAGTTATGTTGGTAAAATTATCATCATATAACCTTGATGCAAGAGGAAATGCGAGAAGACTAGACAGTATTTAGAAAAGCAATACAATTTTGATGGAATGTTATCAACGTGATTTCAACTGACAGGATCAGAGGTAAAAGGACTTGTTACAAAATCTTAAATAAATCTAGTATTTGATAACAAAATCATGTTTCTCAATTTGCTATAGGTCCTTCACACACTTGTATCTAACCTAAAATGCATCTTAGGCGTGGATTTTAATCTCATATTCTTCATAACTTAGAAAAAAGGAGTAATACGATATTTGGATGTAGAAATTAAAATGTTTAATGAAGTAATTCACACCTTGGGAGTGGTGGATGTGGAAACCAAGAATGAAACCTTTAACTCAAACAATAAGCGGGGATGACTACAACATATTACTTCCATACTAGACATAAAATTATTATCGAGTAATATTATGATTCCATGACTGATGGTACGAGCCACAATCTTTCCTTTTATAGGCTTAGAACATTGGTTAGTCTATATCATCTTGGAAACTCATGAAAAACCTTAAACGAGGACATTTTTATTCAAATTCTTTTGACTTTATCATTTGGATTTCAAAAACAATGTGGAACCTTAGTGGGTGGAAGTAGAGGTTCCTAGAGAAACCAAAATGTACCAATTTCAACAAAAACTAGAACATTTGAAAACTAAACTAAAACGATGGAACATGGATGTTTTTGGGATTCAAATCTCAAAAAGAATTAGTAGTAAATGAGTGAGCTTCAACAATAGATAATCCTTGCAGGATATTCAGATCAACTAAAGGAGAAAGAATGAAGACTACAATCACAAATTTATTTACAGAAATTAGCAAGAAGAAAAAATATGGAGAGAGAAATCAAGAGCTAGTTGGCTTAAAGAGGGGGAACAAAACACAAAATTGTTCCATAATTCGATGATACAACATAACAATAATAATATAATTACTTCAATCCAAGGTTGACATCCAAGGTGTTTCCAAGATGAAGTATGAAGATATGAACAATGCTCTTGTGTATTTCTACAAAGCAGTTTTGGTAGAACCTTTTGGAAATAAAGAAGAAGATATTACGAGCATCACTCAAGATATACCCAGGCTTTCCTCTGAACTACAAAATGAGGAAATCCTGAAAGCAATTACTCTATAATAATTCGAGAAAACTATAATGAAAATGTTGAAGGAAAAATCTATAGAACTGAATGACTTCACCACATATTTCTTTCATTCATGTTGGTCAACTACAAAATATGATGTCTAGGAGGTCATAGAGGAATCAAGAATTCTATTGGAAATTATACCTACCCTAAGCTAAACCTTCATAATCTTAATTACCAAAGAGTAAAAAGAAGCAGCTACAAGCAAATTTCGATCAATTTCTCATTTCAATGTCATCTAGAAGATCATCATAGAGGTTATCACAAATTGTCAAAAACCACTCCTCCCCAATCTCATCTAAGAGAAGAAGATTGATTATGTATAAGATAGGAAGATTTTAGATGGCATCATTCTTTCTCAAGGGAATATCCACTCCATCAATGATACTAAGAAATTTGGCATGTTAATCAAACATGCCATTTAAAAATCCTTTAACAAGATCAACTTGTAATTTTAAAAGAATGTGCTTATATCCTTTTTCTTTACAAGTGAATATATAGATTGGTTCTTGGATCTCTCCTCCTATACACTGTTCTTGATTTTAATCAATGATTCACCCTCAACAAGTTTCTCCTCTTCTTGGGGTATTCATCAAGGATGCCTATTATCTCCCTTTCTCTTTATTTTGATGGAAAAGAGTCTAGACATGTCAATCAAGGAAGCATTAGATAGAAGAGAACTTAAAGGCCTTAAATTACATGGCAATGAGATGAAATATTATCACTAGTAGTTCATGGATGATACAATATTGATATGTACCCACTCAATATGGGAGGATAGGGATATAAAAAATATCCACAACACTTTCATGGAGGCTTCAAGCACATCAATAAATCATTGTAAGCCCAAAAAAAATCTTTAGTGTTCATCTATCTATTGATCAGAACACTTCTTCGATTTTTTAGGGTTCCAAAGAAGCTCATTTCTATCGAAATATATTCTATATCTAATCGTTGATAATCTTAGGTGGAATTGCTCTTTGAAAGAACTTCTCTCCAAGATGAAGAAGTAAATAGAAAACTATGCCTTTAAATAATTAAATTTGTTAAGTAGACTAATTCTTCTAAAATCAATCTTGGAAGATTTACCTTTGTACCTCTTCTCACTCTTGGTTCCCCTGATAAATTTATAAAGATAGTTCGAAATGTCCAAAGGATGTTTCTTTGTGAGGGATCTAGAAATAAGAGAAAGTGATCGATTGTGGCATGGAACAAAGTGTGTCATCCAAAACGGGATGGATTTTTATGATTATTAATAGCTTCCAAGATAGAATGCCAAGCCTTGGGGGAGAGGATTTTGTAGATATTGATGAAAAACAATAAATCAGTATGGAGAAAATTTTGGAAGAAATAATATGCTCTGGAAGTAGATGGTCAAGGCTTAATCAAAATTTTTGAGAACATGCCAAACTCCCTGATATGGAATACTGCTTGGTTAAACAATGAATTGATATAAAATTAATGCTTTTAGGAGGTTAGAAATGGCCAAACGACTATGTTCTAGGATTAATTTTGGAAACAAATACCTTTCCTAGAAAATCATAAAGACTGGCAAGCTCTCATTCCTCTCTTCCATTCATAGAACAAGATCACTGTCGACCAATACTAGGATAGCAACAATCCATATGTGAAATGGTGGATTTGGGCACCTCTATAGGTTAAACTCCTATTTCATTAAATTTGGACATATTATGCAAAAATTGGACTAAAAAAAGTGTGAATTTAGACTTCGAAAGTATCAATATCAACCTTTCTAAAGTGCAAAACTAGGTTCTAAAAGTGGAAATATTGGCATTGAAAAGTGTGTTTTCTATTCGAATAGTGTGTTTTTTTACTACTAATGAACCCTAAAATTGCATTTTTTTAATTATGAAACTATGAATTTCAATTCAAAAAGTGTGAATTTCAAATCAAGAAATGCAAATTTTAATTTCAAAAGTGCAATTTTAATTAGGAAATGTGCAATCTTTTAAGGTGAAAAGTGAAATGTCTATAATATTCATTCCTTGTTTGAATAGCAAGTTTATTATTCCTTGTTTGAATATCAAGTTTATCAGTTGTTGTTTCTTTTTTGATACAGTATCAAGAATATCTAGCTTTTTACATAGATAATTTTAGTATTTTCTAAATGAGGAAGGAATTCTCTGCATAATTTGTATAGGAACAACTTACTTACATAGTAGTAACCAATAAACAGTGTATTCTGCATCACAGTAGTAATTTTCCTCAAATTCCTAGAGGTTCGTGGATGTTCCAGATGCTCAACGTTTGCTTTCCCCATCCAGGTTGATAGATAGACTAGAAGGATTATAACAAAATATAAATTTGTTGGGATAAGATCCATCCAATGATATCCATAGGAACATCCATCCCACTTTCAAAACTATGCCCCATATGTTTTTTGTTGTGCCTGAAATGCTGCAATGCCCTTCTCGTTTATTCTAATTTTTTCTCTTGTCCATCCTATCCTTGGTAAACATTCCCATATGATGATATTTACATCGATCATCATATTTTTATTTCACCAATAACCCTTTTTTCATTCTATTTAAGCGGTTTTTGTACAAGACCTTCAGATCCTTTGATGCTCATGTTGGCTTCCACCATCGCAGCTCTACTTTGTAAGACCCTATAGCACTAACATATGAATTTTTATAAATATTACCAATCACCCTGCCCAACCATATATCACAATCTGGCTCTGGTGATTGCACAATGACCATTTGTCCCTTTACAACATCCACTCTTTGAATGAATTCATCTCTAGGATTTTTTCATACTGGTCCAACATAGCAATATTTCAAAGTAGGAGCATTTTACTTCAAATAGGAATCCATAATTTCATGTTCAGATCTTGTAGGTTTACTAATATGAATATCATGGCTTGTCGATGGCCAAAAGCTAGTTGTTTTCTAATCAACACTCTCGAAGGGACTGTCCAATTCTTTATATACAACCTCCTAATAATTTAACTTGGGACACAAAAATTGCTCACCTCCCTTATCAATCCCTCGATTCCAAAATGAAATATATGTTTCTATTACTTTTTTTATTTTGTCAATGTTTGAAGGTATTTTTGATTGTAGATTTAATAACCTAGGATGCCCCACTAGCAATTTTGCGCTACAATATGGCAATGACCTCCACAGATGAATAGGAGATGACCAAGATTCATCTCGAAGTGATGCCCTCCATTGCATGACTAGAATCTTATCTATGAGATGAAATTTAAAAGACTGGCATTTTTTTATATCGATGATCTTTGCATTTCCATCCAAAAGGTGGGGTTTCACAAAAATATTAAAATCATAAAGTTTATCAATTAGATAAGGGACATATAAATTTTGACCTTCAAATGTCTCATACGTATTGATAATTTATGAGAGTGAAAATATATACTTGTGCATTACCTTTACTCATAACCTTCCATAAGTTCCATCTATGTCTTAATGGGTGTCTCCAACCGAGAGGAATCCAACTTCAACAATCTCGAACACTCTCCTTGTTGTTAAAAGAGATAAAAATGCAAATACAAAGTGGTTTTTGTTATCGCCTAAACAATTATCCATTTGCAACAACAATATGGGTGGTAGTTTTCTATTTGGCATGCATTGATTTGTACCATCAACATACAATATATCATGATGCATTACATCTTGTCTGTATATAACACACTTTTCATATGACTTTGATTGCAATAGAGCATCATGCAATTGGTGCTTATATGTTCCATCTTTGTAGAGAAAATCACCATATTTTTCAACCACTGGTTCTTCAACACTCTTCAAGCATTTAGTTAGGGATGTCACACTAAAATTTGATCCCATCTCTTAAAATGAGAGGCTGAAATGGAAAAAACCCTAGTCTTGTACCCATGAGTCAACATTTTAGTCAATGATATGGGAAGATTCATAACATTACTAAAATATTTTGCCTTCTTACCAATCCTTGGAATGGAAGTCTTTGACTTATCCATTTTTTCATGAACAATACTCAGAAAAGACATTGGATTTATTTGTGAAGCTAATCTATGAGAATAATACACTTGGTGACAACTTACGATATATTTATTATGAGCTTCCTGATGTCCTCACAACTTTTTCACCTCAGTTGGATCCGTGATCTTATTTATCCTATCCTGTATTGTAATGCACTCATTAGACCTTGCAAATGAGTTTTCTTTAGAAATTTTAACATCTTGAAAATCTTCTCGCATCACCTTGATATTTGTTCCAGGGTGCATATTGTTTTCCATGGGAGGATTCTTATTGGTCTTGTTGATTCCATAAATATACAAGGTGTTTTTTTAGTGCACGCTTAGAAATTATAACTTAGACTATGAATGTGCTCCCTTTCATTGAAGTAAACGCCATTCATATTGACACCTTTCTATGGATTGTCCAGTTCCAAATTGATATGAGAAATGGATAAAAAATGAGTAGTATAAAGAAGTGAGGAATTTGACTACTTTTTCATCTTGTTTTTCAACCACTATTGATTGAAATCATGTAGGAGGCGTTGGAATCACATATATAAGTTCTTAAAAGTGCATAATAAAAGTGCAAAATAAAAGTGCGAAAAGGGAATTCAAGGGCCATTAATCCATTTTTTCAATAAAAAATGGATTTTGAACAATGGAAAATCTTGATCTAGAAAAATATAAGATTGTCAGATTCCATTAATAATGACTGGAAAGTCAAAATTGTTTACTCTTTAGAAGAATCCATCAAAAAATCCCAACACATGAGGTTCCTCAATCAACTTTTTGGTCTTCCCCTATCCCTCATATGCTTGAATATCTCCAGATCGATAAAAATCAGTGTGGTTCCTTGGATGGTCATCCCAATGGAAAAATAATAGCTCTTTGAAGAGATCCAAGTTTTAAGGAACCAATTGCAATTGAGTCTGAGCTTGTGGAACACACTATCAAAATCACAAAAGGAATTATTTTATTCCTAGTTCAGGGAATGCGTGCTGGGAGGTCTCCCCTCTCTAATGTCCCCCACATGATTCTTTCCATTGTTTTTTTTCTTTTTGGATTGTATTAGGATGGAACACCCTCCTTTTCCCATGAATGCGGATAATGTATTATTAGAAAATTTCATTATGGTTTAGGAACAACATGAAAAATATTCCTCTCCCTTACGAGGCATTCAATTTAGGAGATGTCTTAGAGGAAAGACATTTCCCTCCCATGTGAGAACTTAATATTGGATTCAAATATAATTTGATACGTCGCTCTAAAGGATATTCAATTGCTTCAATGAGTATGGAAGGGGGATTGGGTAACATGATGGGAGAAACTCAAAAATTAAGTCTCAAGGGTTGGACATCCTTCCTTTCCAAGTTATAAAATTTACCTAGGAATGAAATCATATTAGTTAAATAAATATCTCTTCAAGGGGTGCTTAAAGGTGGAAATCCCATAAGAGATGTACCACAATGATCATTTTCTCTCTAAATTGCAAAGTGTTGATCATCAACTTTAAAATATTTGTCCTCAAGAGAGATTTGTTGCATACAACCTTGATATAATTTTCTTATGTGAAGCTAGGATCAAAGGGAACAAAGTCCTAGGTGATTTCCATTTTTTCGTGGATGGAATTTTTCTTTGGCTGGCTCAAAAGGAATGTTGAAAGGCCTTGTGAGAGGATGGAAGTCACTACACTTTCAAACAAAAACTCATGGTCATTGCAATTTGGACTTTGTATTTTTCTCTTCTTAGTAGACTTGGGAAAGAAAATTCTCATCATGAACATTTATTGCCTTAGGAAATCCATGCAACCTGAAGATCTCATTCATGAAAATATTTACAAGGACATAGGTTTTATATGTGTGACTTAACTTGTATGAAATGTGCTACCTTTGTTAACTTGTCCACCACCACTACGATCAAGTCGTGACGTCTCACTGTCATTAGCAAACCTATAATAAAGTCCATGGAAATCACTTCTCATTTCCATTCTAAAATTGGTAATGGTTGCAACAAGCCAATTGGGTGTTAATGCTTAGCCTTACCTTGCTGAAATTTCATACATTTATAAATGTGCCCAACAATGTCTTTCTTCATTCCTAGTAAAAAATATTGCTTCTTGTCTATAGCAATCATTTTTTGGTATCCTTGGCGACCAGAATATGAAATTTTATGGATTTCATCCACAAAAATTCTCCTCAAATCTACTACATTCAGAATATACATTTTATTTTTATAGGTATGAAGTCCATCACTTTAAAAATGATAAGCTTCATACCTCTTTTCTAAATTTCGTTGCTATTATTTTTACTTTATTTGCACATATTGGTCATCTCCAGGAAGATAGTCAACAATCAACTACCTCAAATCTGATTCGTAAATTCTAATGGATTGTTGGCGTATATAACTGAGCTAGAGATTTGTAGTGGAGACCCAAGTACTTCGCGGTTCAAGGAACCAACAAAACCCATATTCACTGTCCCTTTCGGCAATAGACTTCATGCAACCTGAGGTCTCACTCGAGGCGAAGCTGAGACGGTGGTTGCAGATTCAAGTTTCCACAACCTAGTGATGCGAGTGTAGGAGGAACTGATGGGCAGTGCAACATAGGACTCTTGCTATGGATAGACAACTACGCGAAGTCTCTACTTCGCGTCGGATACTTCGGCAAGATAAGTTGCTTGCGCAACCATCGCATCCAAGGACTACGCGATATTGGATACTTCGTGTGTCACGACAATAAGCTATCAACCGCTTACCTCACAACAACTCTCAATGGTTGAGCTCGTCGACTAGACTGCAGGTCTACTGCTAGACTTGTTCGATTCTACTCAACCTTATTGAATGTTCTTTATCCATTCGATATACTTAGTTCATTAATGTTATGGTGCATGAAAATGAATAAAACATACAAAACTGTGCGCTCCAACGTTGCGCTTCAATTTGGTGTTTAACAATGTGACTATCAAATAGATTCATACATCGAAATGCTCAGAAGTGTTGAATACATAACATTCATCCACACATGTATTACTTAACATATTATTCCCATCATCCTACAACAAATACATATAAAATCAATCACATAACAGATAACTGCGGTATTTAAACATTCATGCTAAGCAAAAGAACAGTTGCAAACACATAAAATCGCGTAACACATAATTTAACATGGTTCACCCCCCGGATGGAGGCTACGTCCACAAGAATGGTTGTTAATATTGATCTCTTTGGGAAGGGTACAACTATTCTTAGTGTGCGCACTCAGTTGCAGACTCTCTTCTCTCTCAGATAGGTCTCTCTGCACTCATTTGCAGAGCCTTTACAATAGCTTCAAAACTCAAAAGATGCTAACAATGCTCAACAATGACTAGCTCTATGAGAGATTAACCCTTTCCCATACAAAATGCTCTTATTTATAGATCACGCCCATGGGTCGTGTCTTTACAATCAGTGGGTCGAAACCCTAAGGTTTCCAAAACTGGTGTGGCTAATTGTTGGGCCACTCGTGGCTCACACTCTTGTTTAATAGCCACAATCACCAAACGGTTGTAAATGCATCATGGCCTATCCCTTTCCACTCCTTCCGCTTGCCTATCGCCATCAGCGTGGTGGCCTAGCTTCTCCACTACTTGCCTCCACTCGCTCCAACAGGTCACTTTCCTTTTCCTTCCACCTATTCCTTACCCAAAATTGGTCATGTCCTCGTCTGACCTTTACCTGTATTACGTACCAAAAATAGCTCATGCGCGGTTCTTCCCACCAACCTACTGCGCAACCATGTCTTGGCCATTGCCATCGTGGGGCATGCGCAATTTCTCAAAAACTGCCTGCAGCTTGTCATCGCACGCAATGCGCACTCTTTAGTACTTGTGCAAAATCCCAGCTTGGACCCTATCCAACAGGCCCCTAACACTCACCTGTGGCTCATCCCAAGCCACTTTCAGTTCTGGACGAGGGTGTTGCACACTCTAGTGTGCCTATCTTTGAAGTAAAATTTTGGAGAATAATTGCTAGCTCTGCTACCATATCCTTGGCCTTCTTTTCGAATTCTCATAGCATCTCTGGAGTGGCTTGCAAGATCGTTTCTTTGGCCACCTGCTCTTTCATGGTGCCTTCTGCCGTTTGAAGTTCTACGAACTTCTTATCGAATTGTTGTATCAGTTCAAGTCCTTCATGTTCAATGAGCTGCAACCTGTCAGATGCAGCAGCCTCTTTCTCCCTAAACACGGCCAATTCATTCTATAGGTCCTTTATTTCGTTGAATTTTTGGATTTTCTCCCTGGTCGGTGCATTCTTTAATTTTGTATTCGCGGCTTCTACCTGTTGTTGTGTCCTCTACAGATCCTCCTTGATCTATTGCAGCGCAGGGTATTCATTCAACCCCAACAAAATTGTAATCACTCCTTCGAGTCAATCCTGGCACTTCATTACTTGCGTGGAAATGTTATCCATGGTTTTCGTTACTTCGTCAGTTGGAGATGCGAACTGATATGACGGGATAATTGGGTGCCTTGCCTCTAGTTCTACAATCTTCTCTTTGTAGGAAGTCTCCATTTGTGCTATTTCTGATGTGAGGGATTCTACCTTGGCCCTGATTTTCTTTATGGTATCCTCTACATCCTCTTCTTCGGTGCATTCCTCAATGCTTGCGCAAACTACTGAGATTGTTTCTTTCAGTTTGCGATCTTTTTCTCTAGCCGCACTCAGCTCTTGCAGATTGTGAGCCGATTCCTGCTTTAGCTGATTGATGTCTTCAACAAACTTTGCGCTTTGATCGTATGAGGCCAGGCCTCTCTCATTAATTTCTTCAATGACCTGCGTGTGTAATTCATTTAGGTCCTCTAGTGATAAGGACCCAATGTTCAAGCTAAAATGTGTCGCATTCTTTACGGCATCGTGCACACGATCATTTGGGAAGATAAAGTGTGCGGGTTCTATATGTGTTACCCTAGGGTAGGGGATTACTGCATGGGGAGGTCTCTTTTTCACACTCGCTCCTCCTACCTTTCCTTCTTAGTATGATGACTAATTTCCTGAACTCAACTGGGTGACCATCGTTTTGATTGTTTCAATAGTTTGGATCAGGTCCATTTGTAATTTTTTTTGCCTAGCTTCCTTCTCTGCGTGGGTCTCTTCCCAGTTTTCCCGCACCTTAGTGGCGATTATCTCGCAGTCATCCAGATGGAGCTACAGGCCGAAATCTGGCTTCTCAACCTTTCGCTTCTTGCATGGGAGTTTTGAGTCTGAATGGCCTTTAGTAGACTTTCTTTTGCGCTCTGCCCACTCCTCGGCCTCATCTTGAGCAAGGTTCTTTTCTTCAACAATGGGAGTACCTGCAGGTAACCCCCCCTTCTTCTTTCCCTTGTCTACTGCTTCATTTTCAGTATCTCCTTCGATATCTTCTTCATCTGAAATTTTTATGTCGATCTTCACCGATATGGGTGGGATGGTCTGTTCGTAATCAGATGCATTGTCTCGCAAGGAGGGAACTTTCTAGTCCACATCCCATCTCTCCATCATTGCCTCGATTTCCTCCTCATCTAGGTGATAAAACCCTAGATACCATAATACTTACTCTGCGTCATCCCATGGCTGAATGTAGGACCGATGCCTCTTTGCCATAAACCTCATAATGCATGTATAGGTGTCGATCACTAGTCTTGATATGCGCAGCGTCGAGATAATCGCCTCACGCAGCTGGTGTGTTAGGAACCCATGTCTTTACTTTGTTAGTATGTTGTTGTTGGACGCATATGCTTTGTAAGTCATCCCGTAGTATTTGTTAATCAATAGTTTGTGTTATTGTTGTTGGCGCATATGCTTTGTAAGCCGCCCATAGTATTGTTAATCCATAGTTTGTAACGTCCCATGGTTTCGACCCATAGTATTGGTGCCTAGAATTAGTATATAAGTGTGTGTTGAGACCTATGAAGGCACCGTGAAGTTATTTGCATTGAGCTTGCTCAAAGGAGGTTTCCCCCTCGAAGTGGCCTGTGATCAATACAAAAGTGATTCTGAGTTCTGTCATTTCTGCTATTTCGCGTATTCTTGTTAATTAATTGTTGCAGGTGCCTCACATCTGGTATCAGAGCACTTTCTTGGGCTCGTTGGGTGAAATTTCTGCCAAATTTTTTTTTCGCATCTGTTGCAGGTTCGGATTTGGGAATAATCCCCATCCGCTTAACTGTGGGAAGTACTTGGGCATAAGCACTAAAACTCATTGTGAGGAGTACCACAGGAACCCCGAAGTAGCTGGCCCATTGAGAGGACCTACCAGCGAAAAGGGAAACGACCCCTACCTGATTGACTAGTTCCCACCCGTGAGGTAAACCAAGAGCTGTCGTTTGTGGCAAAGCGGTTATCAGTTTTACCTGAGCCATGGAGTGAGGGGTATTGCCCCAATACGCAAGCCGTCAGACAGCATTGGTGGCCGAGTGAAACCCCTGAACTGTTAGGAAGCCGCACATACCTGGGGTCCATATCTACTATCAGCTGAACTATTGTCGATCACTGTTGCACCGTTTCAGATCTATTTTGCAAGTCGTTCCAGATTCAGCCATTTTCAGTCCATTCGGCGTTGTTCCAGATTTCTTTCGAGCCGTAGCCGCTCCAGTCTGAGATAAAAAAAAAAAGAGTATAAAATTCAGTATTTTCTCCATATCTCCCTTATTTTTACTCTGTTTCCCTTGAAATTTTCAGGGAACCCCTGTCATCCCATTCTGCATATTTCAGTCCTGAGGACCCTATCCTCAATTCCCCTTCCCAAAGCCCGAAATACCACAATTGTCTATTTTTAGGGTTTGCCATAACTTCCTCATATTTCACCCAATCACCTTCAAATTTTACCACAGAGTTCCTTTCTGAATTCTACTTCTTTGTTCCCCTCTGCCAAATTTCCCCATTCTTTCACTCCGCTTCTGAAATCCTCATTTTTGCTTCCCTATCTATCCAACAGTGTCCAAAATTTAGTCAAAACCCAATTACCCTTCTGATTTTTTCCCAAATCCAAATTTTCCCTTACTGAAGTAGTTCCTGTTTTTGTTTTCCTACCCAGTCAAAAAAAAAAAAAAAAATCCTGGTTATGGTTGTCACCCGTGCAGGAGCAAAAACCATGGAGGAAGCACTTACAGCCATCCAAGCCAAACTCCAGGATCTGGATGAAAAATTTCTTGGTCTCCATCTTGAACATTCAGCTATGAACAACAAACGGCAGTCCGAGTCTTCAGTAGACAATGGGTTCTCTGCTTCCAGCAATTTCTGGGGTCCGAAGCTTGATTTTCCTCGCTTCAATGGTACCGATCCAACTGGATGGATCTATCATGCAGAACAATATTTCAGTCTGCATAATACTTTTGATGTCAACAAAGTTCCACTGGCATCCTTTCATTTGGAACAGGAAGCTCTTCAATGGTACCGCTGGTACATCAAGGCTCATCCAGAGCCCAACTAGCCAGACTTTTGCCAGCTCCTTTTGCAAAGATTTGGTCCTAGTGCTTTTGATGACTTCACAGGAGCCCTCACTAAACTTCGCCAAACTGGCACTGTGAGAGAGTATCAAACCGAATTTGAGAATCTAGCCAACCACACCGAAGGATTGTCTGATGAATTTTACCGGAGTTGTTTTATCAGTGGTCTAAAGGATGCCATTCACTCTGAGGTCAAAATGTTCTGCCCCAACACAATGATGGAAGCACTCGGCTTGGCTAAGTTGGCAGAAGACAAGCTTGCATCCCAACAACGCTCCAAGCCCACTTTTGTTCCCTTCCGAAATATGGGTTCTCAGCGACCACCTATACCGCAGGCTCCTCGACCGACTCCTATCAAGCATTTGTCTGAAACAGAGATGCAAGCACGCAGAGAAAAGGGGCTTTGCTATAATTGTGATGAGAAATTCACTCAGGGACATAGATTTGTTCAGTAGAAGCTCTATCTCCTGGATGTGGAGTCTCCGCCTGCTTCTGAAATGGGTGAGGAAGATCCATAAACACTAGATGCTCCGGTCGATAGTCAGGAACTGCCTATTGACCCTCCATCTCAGGAGGACCAGCCAGAGATATCCCTCCATGCTTTAGCTGGAATCACCACCCCCCAAACAATGCGGGTCAGGGGTTACTTCAAGAACCTTCCTCTTACAATCCTCATTGATTCTGGTAGCACTCATAATTTCATTGACCCTCGGATCGCCAAACAAGCTGATTGTTTTATCCATCCTTGCTCCAACTTTGAAGTCATGATTGCCAATGGGGGCACCTTACCTTGCAAAGGGAAGTGTCGAAATGTGCGTATCTCTATGGGAGATTATATCTTGCGCTCGGACATGTTTGCCTTGCCCTTAGGCGGATGTGATGTGGTTTTGGGTGCTCAATGGCTACGCACACTCGGCCCTATCTTATGGGATTTTGCCGAACTTTGGATGCAGTTTTCCCTCAATGGACACAAACACACATTGACAGGATTACAACCAGGTTCTCTCAGCATCATCAGTTCACATCGCATGGAAAAACTCCTCAAGAAGAGTTCACATGGTTTCATCGCTCAGATCCATTCCATCCATATGCAACCATCAGCAGTCTCCACTACTCCTTTGGATCTACAACAAATTCTGGATCGATATACAGGTGTCTTTGCTGAACCAGTGGGATTACCACCTTCCAGGCCAGAAGACCATCGTATTCAGCTCCTTCTTGGCAGCGTTCCTCCCAACATCAGGCCCTATCGCTACCCATTTCACCAAAAAACGGAGATTGAAATGCTCGTTCGGGACTTATTGAAGCAAGGTATTATTCGCCCAAGCACTAGTTCCTTTTCTTCTCCAGTTATTCTTGTCCGCAAAAAAGATGGGTCATGGCGCCTCTGCATTGACTTCCGAGCACTTAATCACCTCACCATCAAGGATAAGTTTCCAATTCCGGTTGTTGATGAGCTTCTTGATGAGCTTCATGGGGCTCACTTTTTCTCCAAGTTGGATCTTCGTTCTGGGTATCATCAAATTCGGGTTCATGAGGATGATATTCCTAAAACAGCTTTTCGCACACATGATGGCCATTATGAGTTTTTGGTCATGCCCTTTGGCCTCACTAATGCTCCTTCCACATTCCAGGCCTTAATGAATAAAATATTTCGACCCTACTTGCGGAAATTCATTCTGGTATTCTTTGATGATATCCTCATCTACAGTAAAACATGGGATGAACATCTCCAGCATCTGGATCTTGTCATGCAACTTTTCTCTGACCATCATCTCCATGCCAAGCAGTCTAAATGTGTTTTTGGACAAAAGGAAGTTGAGTATCTCGGGCACATTATCTCAGCACAAGGGGTTCGCGTGGATCCTTCCAAAATCGAGGCCATGAACAATTGGCCACATCCTCAGACACTCAAGAGCCTTCATGGTTTTTTGGGGTTGATTGGCTACTACCGCAAGTTTGTCAAGGATTATGGGAAGATTGCAGCTCCATTAACTGCTCTATTAAAAAAAGATGCTTTTACATGGACACCTGATGCTCAGTGTGCATTTGAAAAACTAAAACAAGCTATGTGTACTACACCTGTACTAGCTATGCCCGATTTTTCCAAGCCCTTCACTATTGAGAGTGATGCTTGCGGCAATGGACTTGGTGTTGTTCTCCTTCAAGATGAACACCCCATCGCGTTCACCAGCAAAGCCCTTTCAGGTAACAATTTAGCTGCCTCTACCTATGAGAAGGAAATGATGGCTATTTTGCATGCAGTACAGAAGTGGCGTCCATACCTATTAGGGAATCATTTCTGCATCAAGACTGATCACCAGAGTCTGAAATATTTCTTGGACCAGCGTGTCTCCTCCCCGGCACAACAGAAATGGGTTAGCAAACTCATGGGTTATGACTATGAGATCACTTACAAGAAGGGTAAAGACAATATTGTGGCAGATGCTCTTTCTCGCACATTTGATGCCCAAGGTTCTCTTTCAACTATTTCTATGCCTGTTCCAAATTGGTTGTAATCTGTTCAACAGGGTTACGTCAATGACTCTTCCTTATCTCAGATCATCCAACGCTTGACCAACAATCCTTCGGCTGTCCCACATTACTCTTGGGATGGTGCTTCTCTGCAATATAAGGGTCGTCTGGTGCTTCCCCAGAGCATAGATCTTCAACAGGATGTCTTCTATGAACTCCATGCTTCTCCATCGGCCGGGCACTCTGGGTTCCTCAAAAAATATGAACGAGCACGGCGTAACTTCTTTTGGCAAGGCATGAAAAGGACAATTCAATAGATGGTGGCCGAATGTGATACCTATCAGCGCAATAAGGGTGAAACAACACTCCTTCTAGGATTGCTTGAACCCTTGCCCATACCTACATGGATTTGGACAGATATTTCTATGGATTTCATTGAAGGGGTCCCTAAATCTGGCGGGAAGACAGTGATTCTCGTTGTGGTTGATCGTCTCTCCAAATATAGTCATTTTTGTGCTCTCCCTATACAGCCTCCTCGGTCGCTCAAATTTTTATGGACCAGATCTTTCGTCTTCATGGCATCCCTTCTTCCATTGTCTCGGATCGTGATGCGACTTTCACTAGTCATTTTTGGACAGAACTATTTCGCCACACTGGCACCAAATTGAAGATGAGTTCAGGGTATCACCCACAAACAGATGGTCAGACTGAAATTGTCAATAAATGCTTGGAAACTTATCTTCGTTGCTTCACCTCGGAACAACAACATCAGTGGGCAAAGTGGCTCCCTCTCACTGAATGGTGGTACAATACCTCTTACCATACTGCCTCTAAAATGACCCCATATGAAGCAGTCTACGGTCAGGCACCTCCAGCTCTTCTTCCATACACCCCCACCAGTTCACCAGTTCAGGAAGTTGACAAGGTCCTTCGCAACCGCGATCAGATTCTTCACATTTTGCGGGACAATCTTCACATGGCAAGAAATCGCATGAAGCAACAAGCTGATCAGCACCGTTTGGAGCACACTTTTCAAGTCGGCGATATGGTTTTTCTTCGTCTCCAGCCGTACAAACAATCCTCCTTGAAACTCAAAGGGCGTCATAAGCTCGCTCCAAAGTTCTATGGGCCATATCGGATTCTTCAGAGGATTGGGTCCGTTGCTTATAAATTGGAACTTCCTCCTTCTTCCCGCATTCATCCAGTCTTTCATGTCTCTTGTCTGAAGAAAGTTCTTGGCACCAACATCAGCGGCCAAACGATTTTACCCGAACTGGATAATGAAGGATCCATCCTTTTGGAGCCAGAGGCCATCCTCAATCGGTGCACGCGTTAGCTTCGCTCTCGTTCTATCACAGAGGTCTTAATTCAGTGGCACGGCATGCAACCAGAGGATGCTACATGGGAACCACTCCTTCAGATTCAACAACAATTTCCACATCTAAAGCTTTGAGGACAAATATTTTTTTTAAGGGGGAGGGGATGTTAGGAACCCATGTCTTTCCTTTGTTAGTATGTTGTTGTTGGACGCATATGCTTTGTAAGTCGTCCCGTAGTATTTGTTAATCAATAGTTTGTGTTATTGTTGTTGGCGCATATGCTTTGTAAGCCTCCCATAGTATTGTTAATCCATAGTTTGTAACGTCCCATGGTTTCGACCCATAGTATTGGCGCCTAGAATTAGTATATAAGTGTGTGTTGAGACCTATGAAGGCACCGTGAAGTTATTTGTATTGAGCTTGCTCAAAGGAGGTTGCCCCCTCGAAGTGGCCTGCGATCAATACAAAAGTGATTCTGAGTTCTGTCATTTCTGCTATTTCGCGTATTCTTGTTAATTAATTGTTGCAGGTGCCTCACATGGTGATAGAAGACATGGAAAACTTCAGTTGTGTGACATTGTCTAGTCGCCTTCGAGCTAGCCCATAGGTTACTAAATTGTGTCCCGTGGCCCTGTCCTACTAAGGTTGGGATGCCTTGATACATATCTGGCTCTTTCCATCCCACAAAGGCTATCAATATGAGTAGCCATCTGTAATGAAAGGATGTTCCATCGTCCTGGGTCACCTCAACATCTGTTAGAAATTCATTGAGTAGATACTGGCACCAATTATAAGGTACCCCGTGCAATGTGTTCACCGCTAGTTTTATCGCGACTGTTGGCATCTCAAGCGGTCGACACTTGTGCAGTAGTTTTCCTGCGATCAGCTGAACAGTAAACTTTGTTGCGAGATCGTTGATGTCATTGGTGGGGAATCCGCGCCCCTTGTAGACGACGCCAAATTCCTTTGCAACTTCAACGGACAAACCCCGATCTTGCATGCACTTCATCATTAGGTCATCAGGGTCCTCCCCAACCTGAAAGGTGTATGGCCAGTAAGTTTCTTGCATGTAGTCCTGTATGCCCATAATACAGATGGAATGCACAAGTCCCAATCGTCTCGATTGACATTGCATATCTTGGTTAGCACATTCTCCAACACTTCGTTAAATGCTTCAGCAGTTCCATTCTCCTGTGGATGATAAGGCGTGCTACGATGATGATGTACGTGGAACTCTTCAGTCAAAGCTTCAATGGTTCTATTCAAAAAGTGAGTGCCTTGATCACTCATCAAAATATTCAGGCATCCGAACCTCGTTAGGATGTTCTCATATATAAACTCTACGGCTGTAGCTATGCTACAATCTTTCACTGGATTCCCTTTTTCCCATCTGGTGAGGTAATTGGTAGCAATAATGATATACCTTGCACCAGTTCTTTTTCCTAGTAAGTTAATAGGCACCACAAAATCAATGGCCCATTTCTCAAAGGCCTACAATGTCAATTATGGATGTAATGGCATTTCATCTCCGCGTGATGGCTTTCCTGTCCTTTGACAAACATCGCAACTCTGGCAATGTTCCTTCGAATCATTATGAATTTTAGGCCACCATAGCCCTACGCGCAATATCTTCTGCACAGTAGCTCTGCCTACATAGTGGCCTCTTGTGACTCCTGAATGTGCATCAACTAGTATGAATGGTTTCTCATGCTCTAACATGCATCTTCGCAGTACTTCATCCGGTCCCAATTTCTATACCTGACCTACGATAATAGTGAAGTCTGCTGAGTGCACTACCAGCTGCTTCTTCTGCTGTGTAGTAAACTCTTTAAGTTCCATCCCTGTAGTTAGAAAATCAATGATATCCTGATAATAGTCATTGGAAACCTGTATAGCAAACAACTACGCATCACGCATATTGTCGTCCAGATTCGTAGGTTCCTCTCCTAACTCAATCATTGATAGATGATCAGGTCCTAAATTCAACCTACCTGGCTTAACAACAATTTCAAAATCATACTCCTGAAAGAGTAGTAACCATCTGCATATACGCCCCCCTAACACTGTCTTATTGACCAGGTATTTCAAAGCAGAATGGTCAGTGAACATGGAAAAATGTGCACCAAGTAAGTAATGTTTGAACTTTTGCAGCGCATATACCATAGCTAGTCTTTCTTGCTCAGTAGTGGTATAGTTCTTCTCAGCGGATGATAACTTTCTGCTGGAAAATGCACTAGGATGATCAATACCTCCCTCTCCCGACTGAGCAAGAACAACGCCCAATGCTATACATGAAGCATCAACATGGACATGAAATGGCTTCTCCCAGTCTGGAAAAACTAGGATCGGTGCAGTGACCATCTTTTCTTTTAGTGTATCAAATCCTTGTTCGCATTCTTCGTTCCTGATGAATGGTGCATCTTTCTTGAGAAGCTTCTCCATGGATGTAGTTATCTGCGCATACCCTTATATGAACTTCTTGTAATAACCAGTATGCCCCAATGTAGTACACAACTACTTGACTAAATTTGGTGTAGGCAAATTAATGACTGCGATCTTGGCAGGATCTACCATCAAACCCTGTTTGCATACAATGTGTCCCAGCAAAATTCCGTAGGGCACACAGAAGATACATTTCTTCAAATTCAAAGAAATCTGATGCTGCCTACATTTTTCCAGCATCATCCTGAGGTTCGTGGCATGGTTCTTCAGTAACCTGAAAATAGTCCAATCATCGAAATAAACCTCTAAAAACTTATGTATGAAGTCTTTAAATGCTGCGACTACCACTCTAGAAAATATGGCAGGTGCATTCTTCAAACCAAAAGGCATCACTGTGTATTGCAACGAACCCCATTCTCTAGCAAAAGTAGTCATGTGCCTATATACGCAATCAATCCTAATCTGGTGCTATCCCGGGAATCCATCAGTAAAAGAATATGCCTCATTCCCTCCAACATTGTCTAGCACTTCATCTATAAAAGGTGTAGGAAATGGGTCATGCATCGAAGCGTCATTCAACTTTTTGAGATCCACACAAATCCTGATCTCACCCTTTGTTTTCTTATCCTGGATAACCATCGGGCTTATCCACTCTGATTCTTCAACAGGCTCAATTATCCCTGCATCAAGCATCTTATCGAGTTCTACCTTAACTCGTTCTTTATAGCGCGGGTTCAGTCTATATGGTATCTACTTCATAGGCTTCACGCCAGGCTTAAGAGGAAGTTTCATCACTCCTAAGTCTCTCAGAATACCTTTCAACTCTGTGAACTTGGTTGGGAATAAATCTCGATACTCCTTTATATACCCACAATCTCTTCAACTGTGTCTTCATCTCAATAATCTCCGATAGCTGTGAACTTTGGCTCTTCGCTGGTGCCAATGTTCACTATTCTTGTTTTCACAGGTCCACTCATATCTGGAATTTCCAGTGGAGGTCCTTCTACCTCATGCGATCCCTATGACTAAGGTATATGTATGTTGCACGGGTCCTCCTCATCACTATCTGCTTTATCCTCACATTCCTCTGCAATGTGATAGTAATCAAGAGGGTGCTCTAGCTGCTCCTCCTATTCTGGCTATAGGCATGCAGGTACATTGTTTGCTCCAAAAAATTCTTCTAGGGTCATATTTCCCTGAGTGCAGTTTGGTCCAAATATTTTTTCCTTAATAACTTGCAGCGCATCATTGATACTCAGATGTTCATCTTTGAAACTGGAATCTTACTGGAAGCTCGCAGTTAGGCCAGACCAGTCTGTTGTACCTCTGCGCAACTCCAGGTCTAGGTACCACTTATTTGGAATCGGTTCTTCCAGTGTGTGCACAAACAAATGCACCCATTCTATCTGTGGCCTTTCCTCCATGCTTTTGAACATACCTGAATATGCTCTCTTGGATCTATCTGTCCATTATATTTCTTGGATGATAGGGTAACCTTATCAGCAAACCAGATTTGCATTTTAATTCTACACTAATCCCATGTTGTTAGTGTCTGCTTATGCACAGCCCACCATTTGGCAAGTGTATCATGCAGTGCTATGTCTAATGCCTGCAATCGATGTTCTTCTGCAATTGTTGTAGTATATTCATTGATAAAAGAATAAATGTTAGGGAAACCATCATAGCTGGGGATTGGGCTTACCTCCTTTCCAATCTAGCGCAATGACTTTGTGATCCGCGTGCATCTCCTGGTAGATACTTCATGCAATCTGCTTTACCAGTTTTCCAGTCCTGCATCAGAGTCTGAGACGCAAGAGCTGTCACAGCGCCAACTGAATGTTCCATCCGCAGTTGGATTAATATAATCAGCAACATTAGTCTTCATCTTGTACATATAGTCCAAGTCTTGGGCTATGGAGTCTTCCTGAATCAGTTCAACATATCGTTCACCTAGTGAAGGGTCCAATGGCGCGATGACCTTTATATTATTTCCTTCAAATATCATTTTCATAGTCTTTAAATCGATAATGTTAGAATTAGTCATTGCCCAATCAATACCCAACAGCAATGGATAAGGAATACTGTCATCCACAATTTCTATCACTTCGAAATCTGCACAGCTGCGTACTCTGTCAATATCAACAATGGTGTTGGGTAACCTCCCCGAAGGTATAACTATCCCTTGATTAGCCATTCTTAACTATAGAGGTGACCACTATAACTTTGGTTTTCCCATCTGATGCCATGTCTACTTGGTCAAGACATTTACTTCAGAACCAAGATCAAGAATGATCTCATCCATCTCGTAGTCCCCAATCCGTGCAATGAGACTCATTTCCCTTCCTGTCCTTTTAAGACTCCTAATATTATGGACTACGCCATTGGCAGCCCCCTTCTCACTTTGTGGTTCATAGTGCCTGAGCATTTTTTCAAATTCCAAGTAAGCATCTATGCTCTTCAGTAATTTCATACAGCTCCGTAAGAACTGCGCAACAGAGGTCCCTGTATCTATTGCAGTACTCGTCTAATCATATGTCATTGGCATATCCTCTCTTTGCGGTATTTCACTGTGCAATTGGGTTCTCAGGGAGCCGGGTGGTAGTGTTCTGAACATGTCCCGTGCTTCCTAGAATGCTCCCTTATTTTTCTATAAGTCCAGACCCGATGCTTTCCTAGGGGCTTTTCTAATCCATACTAGTTCACCAGAATTCTGCTTAGGATCACGCACTCTAGAAGTCAAAGCTTCTGCGCCTCCATATCTTCCTATATAAGTGCCACTGCGCATTATGACATTTTCACTTGGATCCGAATTTATTCTCTTTGCTGCGATCAGCTGAATTTTGGGATTCGGTGATTCTGTCCTCTTTCATTTCTGCATTTCTACCTCAATTACAAGACAGTCTTCAATAACATGCTCAAATGATTTACAGTAACTACATGTAGTGCATGGGTTGGTACAATCTCTAGATACGTGACCTGGCTAGCCACAGTTATAACAAATTACCTGGTCGCGGCCTCTTCCTTGCACCGGGCCTACATTTCTTCCTCTTGCGTGGTATTCACCACCACGGCTTCTATATCCTCCCTGATCATTGTTAAATTTTGAGCATTAATTGACAATACTCTAGGATCTTCACTAAGAGAATAACATATACAGTATATCAATGCATAACAATCACAATAAGCATGACAAGCATCACAAGAATCAAAAGCATGAGAGACAAGAGACACAGAGTTTCTGTGGGGAAAACCCTAAGGTGAAAAACCCCACAACTTCCTTAGAGATAGAGAGAGCAATGGCTCAACCAAAGTACAACCAAAATACACTTGAGATAGTATCCTAGTAGCAGATGATCCTCCTCCTCACTAGTGCGCCACTTTTTGAGTGAGAGAAGTGTGACTTTCCGAATGATCCAAATAGAGATCTCCTGATCTCTATTTATACTTAACCTGCTTGCCCAGTTACACTATGGGGCCGACTTGTCTATCTAGATACATCCACAATATAATATATATTTCAGGGCCAACCCCACACATGGTGGTCTAATAACCCATTGGCAAGTACACACACTTGCAACACTTGTCAATCCACATGACGACACTTCCTTATAGAGGAATAACACATCTCTAATAAGGGTACAATAAATATATATGAAATACATAGATGAAATACATTCCGAAGTTACATATACATCAACACTCCCTCTTAACTAGGAAGGTATTTCTTGACACAGATATGCTAGACAAGTCTTCTTCTTGGGATCATCGTCATCGATGCATCGTCATCATCATCGTCACTGCTGCTGCTATCTCAACCAATCTCTCACTCTACTCGTCATAGGAAGTTCTACAGAGCTAATCCTTTTTCATACTGGATGTAGGCCCACCACCTGCAGGTCTTCGTCATCACTGGCCATACTGTGGAATCCTCAGGACTTATTACGTGCATCACAAAACCTCGAAAGAGCATCCCAGGCTGTTACGAGCACATGGCTCTACCTATAGGATCTCCCAGGGCCGTATTATATTTGACCTCACCACAAAAACTCGCAAGAGAATCCCAGGTTGTTATGAGCACACAGCTCTACCTATAGGATCTCCAGGGATAGATTATATGTGGTCACCACAAAACCTCGCAAGAGCATCCCAAGCTGTTATGAGCACACAGCTCTACCTATAGGATCTCCCATGGACAGATTATATGTGGTCATGGCAAAACCTCGCAAGAGCATCCCAGGACTTATTATGGGCACACAGCCCAACCTATCGGATCTCTCAAGGACAGATTATATGCCATAGGACAAAACCTTGAAAGAGCATCTGCCATATATCCCAGGCAGGGATGATTTTAAGAACCCCCCCAAAATTTATATGTATAAAAAATGGGCGAATCTCCCCGATATATAGGAAAACTTGAAGGCGATTTTATCAATAATATAATATGTATATATAATTTTTTTGGCGAATATTTCATTTCATTATATAATGCTGTAAAATCTTGGCGAATCTTTTATTTCATTATATAATGTTGTAAAATCTTGGCGAATATTTCACTAAATTATAATATATTGTAAGATCTTGGCAAATATTTCACTTAATTATAAAAAAAATTGTAAAAACTTGGCAAATCTTTCACTGATTTATAAAATATAGTAAAAATTTTGCGAATCTTTTTCCAATAAGACTCAATCTTTTGATTATGTAGATTACTAAGGTAATACAATAGAAGAACATACATCGGAGCTCAACTATGGACTCTCTCAACTCGTAGACACTCGAATGAAAAAGTGTATGAATGAGGAGAAGATGGATTTATTTATACATTTCACAAGCAGTATTTGATCATTCACAACTAGAAGGTGTCGACAAAACACGACTACACTAACTAGATACAGGGCAACTAGGGAATCTACTTGTTATCTCGTCTCTTAATGGTCCAATGGACATGTGGGGTCATGAATCTTGACATGCCAACAAATTGATAGAATTAAGTGAATATCCTAGTAGCGGGCCACTTCCTTTATATAGAGAGATAGTTATTGGATCAATTCCAAGCTTCCAACCAATCTTCTCACCAAAATTTCTTCTCTTTGGTGTCGAATGGTAGGAGAGTTGCATATTTGTCACTGAATACATAAAATGGCTCAATCCACACAAATTTTCCTCGGCAATTGATAACTTTGCCCATCACTGTTTTAAAATGTCCCAACACCATAAAAGCATCCATAAATTGATAAATAGCAACCGCATGCACTTATAAATTCACCCAGTGATGAAGCCCCAAGAGTTAGCTCGATCGGTTGAGTTCTCGGCACTTAGGCCTCCCAGCATGCGAGGTCACGGGATCCATCCTCATAGACCCTCTTGGGGTTAGGCACGCAGCGGCCGCAGGGCGGAAACCCCTTCGGGGCGGGTCCGTCGAAAATTATTTCGTGGATGTAGCGGTCGGCTAAGCCGATTAAAGTGAACCACATGGAAAAAAAAAAAAAAAATTCACCCAGTGATGAGAAAAATGCCCCAGACACTTCAATACTTTCCCCAAACACTTCAAAATTCTCCCAACAATGATAAAAATGCCCTAAGCACTTCAATATTTTCCTAGGAACTTCTAAATTATCCCAAGGACGATAAAAACTCCCCGTGCACTTCAATATTTTCCCTAAGAACTTTAAAATTCCCTCGAGGCATTCAATACTTATACCCCATGCACTTCTAAATTGACCAAATGATGATAGAAACGCACCATGTACTTCAATACTTGCCTCCACCACTTCAAAATTCTCCCAACGATGATAAAAACACCCAGACAATTCAATTATTGCCCTAGGCACTTCAAAATTCTCCCAACAAAGATAAAAACGCCCCCATCCACTTCCATGATTTCCCAAGCACTTCATTACTTTCCCCAGACACTTCAAAATTCATCCAATGATGATAAAGATGCCCTATGCACTTCAATAGTTTCCCTAGGCAAGGGAGAAAAACACCCGACAATGATATAATCACCCAGGCAATCACAAAAATGCCTCAATCCACACAAATTTGCCCCGGCAAGTGATAACTTTGCCCATCACTATTTCCAAACGTCCCAATACTATAAAAGCATTCATACATTGATCAATAATAACCCAAGCACTTCTAAATTCATGCAGTGAGGATAAAAACGACCCAACTACTTCTAAAGTCACCCAGTGACGAGAAAAATGTCCCATGCACTTCTAAATTCACCCAGTGACGAGAAAAACGCCCCAAGCACTTCAATACTTTCCTCGGGCACGTCAATTTTCCGAAAGATGATAAAATTGCCCTAAGAACTTCAATATTTTCCTGGGCACTTCTAAATTCTCCCAAAGATGATAAAAACTCCCCATGCACTTCAATATTTTCCCAAAGCACTTCAAAATTCCCTCGAGTCACTTCAATACTTGCCACATGCACTTGTAAATTGACCCAATGATGATAGAAACGCCCCATGCACTTCTAAATTCACCCATTGACAAGAAAAACGCCCCAAGCACTTCAATACTTGACCTGGACACTTCACAATTCTCCGAAAGATGATAAAAATGCCTTAAGCACTTCAATTTTTTCCGAGGCACTTCTAAATTATCCCAAGGATGATAAAACTCCCCATGCACTTCAATATTTTCCCCAATCACTTCAAAACTACCCCTAGACACTTCAATACTTGCTCCATGCACTTCTAAATTGACCCAATGATGATAGAAACAATCCATGCACTTCAATACTTGCCTTGACCACTTCAAATATTTTCCAACAATGATAAAAGAATCCCAAGCACTTCAATATTTTCCCCAGGCACTTCAAAATTCTCGTAACGAACATAAAAATTCCCCCGTCCACTTCCATATTTGCACAGGCACTTCATTACTTTCCCTAGATGGATTCTAGTGCAGATATGGAAGTGGATGGCCTGCAAACTAGCCCAAACAATTGTAATAGCACTCAGATAAATAATTAGTCAATTGGATTCAGTTTGGAAGCTAGAAAACAAGTTATTAGTTTGAGGACAACTCAACTAGTTAAATTCCAAGCTTTTCCAAATGGCTCAAGAGGGTAATGAATTTCTGATGTAGGGCTTGGGATGGGTTCATCTAAGTCTTAAAAACCTGCAACAACTCACATAATGTAGTTTGGGTACATGGAAGACTATTTACTGCATTAATTCGGGAAACTAACTAGATTTGACTAAACTAACTAGATTTGACTACACAATGAGCATAGGTATAAAATCCTTTGAAAAGAAAGACAAATTTGCAGCATATGAAAAAAATTGATATCATTAACTTGCAGAAGAGACCATACACATTACAGGGTTGTGATTATAGTAGCAAATATCCATGATATCATTAGCTTCATTCAATATCAAAGACAATCCCTAAACTTTACAAAAAGCTCACTAAATCCATTGGGTGTTTTCAACACATGATAGGGCAGGAGATCTCTTGTCTGGAAGTGAATTGGACCTGCAAATTACACATTGATAAATGATGAATTCCATCCTCCTTATGGTCTAGCTTAATCCTCAACTAGAACGATGAACAATAGGGGCACATCTCCCAACTGGTGACTAGGGGCACATCTCCCAAGTCGTGAGTAGATCAGAGCTCTCAATACAAAACTCAAACTAAACCACAATATGGAAACATGTCAGTTCATTTATAAATTAATCACATTAAAACGAGATAAATTCAATTAGAGAGTTACGAATAAATCAATTTATTGTTAGAGGCATGGCATGTCAATGATGTATCTCATCTAACTCATGTGATCTGAATCTTCCCAAAGAATGGCAAGTATTGTGTATCAAACCACATATGGATTGATGGTGTGATTGTGCATGATGTGATCCTTTACCATAATCTTAATCCAACATGGACCACTTATCCAAAGTGGCCTTATAATGTGATTCAATACCTCATAAATGTGGTTAAGCTATCATCTATGAAATAATCAATACGGCCTTGTCTTTTGTGTGTGCATGTATATACCGTTGTGAACTTTGTGATTCTAAACCTCATACTTATTTTGACCAAAACTAAATGACCAATTAGAAATCAAATAATATTACCTTCATAAAGAATGTCAAGTATTGTATATAAATCAAGTGTGGATTGATGGTGATATTACACATGATGTGATCCTTTCCCATAATCTTATTCCAACATGGACCATTTGTCCAAAGTGGCCTTGTAATGTGATTCAATACATCATAAATGTTGATAGGATAACAAGCAATCAATAAGGCCTTATCTTTTGTGTGCACTTGTATACATCCTTATCTAATAATCTTCATAGAGAATGCGAAGTATTGTGTAATAAATCTTCATAGAGAATGCGAAGTATTGTGTAATAAATCTTCAGAGAGAATGTCAAGTATTGTGTAATAAATCAAGTATGGATTGATAGTGTGATTGCAGAAATGTGATCCTTTCCCATAAGCTTAATCTAACATGGACAATTTATCCAAAGGCTTTGCAATGTGATTGAATACTTCATAAATATTGGAAGGATAAGAAACAATCAATAAGGCCTTATGTTTTGTGTGTGGCTGTATATATCCTTGTCAACGCTGTGATTCTAAACCTCATCATTCTTCTGACTAGAACTCAAGTACAAATTAGAAATCAAATAATATTACTTTCAATTACGAATCATATGTATTTATTTATGGAGGTTAAATACTTGATTCTACCAGAATGTGGGCTTTTGTCACTAGAATGATGCAATTTTGCATTGCATAAAGAGACAAAAGTGAACAAATGCTAAAGGAAAGCAAATTACATACTTATGGCCAAGCACAAGGATTTAGCAGCTTCCTCAACTTCCAAGAAAATATCTTTTGCATGTACTCTTTTCACACGACCTTTCCATGAAGATTCCATGTCCACAAAAAAATTAGCAGGTATGAATGGAGAATAGGTGACTGCCTGGTTTGGTTCTCCCTCAAGGACAATTATCTCACCAATTGCATAAGCAATCTCTCTACATTCACTTACCTATAGTTAAGATGCATCAGATACACCCACTAAGAAAACTTTCATAAAAAACATTAGTCTTAGCATGTTATTAGTCATAAGTGAAAATAAATGTATTGCAATGTCATTCCATTTGGACCATTATTTTTCTGTTTTCTTTAAAGGTAGAATGCTTGAAACATCCTCCAAATTAATATTTACATTCTTAAACTCATGTTATTTCAAAATAATCCAATGGGATGATGGAATATATTGAGGATACTTAATCACTAATGAAGAATAATGTATGTGTAATGTACTGACCATTTTCTTTCAGAGATGGCCTATATTCCATACTCTACACAGTGGCCACAACCATGGAACAACTCCACCAGTCCCCTGCAAGCTCGGGAGTTTTCTTGCGAAAGAGAAAAGCTCAGAATGAAAGAATGCTGGAGGAATTAACTATGGAGATGGAAAACATGACTCGGGCTGAAGGCCTTGGAATTGGCAAGAGCGAACAACCATAAAGGTATCGAGAATGAAATAAAACGATGGATCTGATCACGTAAGTGACTAGGCACATGAATGCCAAGATGGAGATGTTCCTTGAAGAAAACATATAAAATTAGTTTCCGTTGAAGAGGATAAGGAAGCCATACCTCCTCCAGTTGATCCGGGAGCCTAAATACAATAAATCCTAAATAAGAGAAGAAAAGGTTTAGATTTGTTGTATTTCTGGTTGATGTTTGATTCCGACAGAACTCTGATCTTCCTGAGAGATTAACAAGTATATCAAAAAACCCCAAATTTTGTATATATATACTTTATTCTTTTCTAGGTGCAACTAATATAAAAATAAATTTTCTAGAAAAAGAAAATATAATGAAGACAGGAGAGTTTAGAAGAAACAAATCCCCCAAAAGTCAGCTAGGAAATATAACTTTATCCCAAAGTTGGGGATACTGAGTTAGCTTGTCTTATCAAACTTAAATCTGGATTCCAAAAGATTGGATACAAATGTTTAAAGGGTACACTCATCAGTGCCAACAATCAAGGAAGTGAAATTTTTTTATATATCAAAATCTTAGATTGATATGGATCCTTGATTCAATCACATTGAATAATAAAACCAATCATCTCATAGATGTAATAGAAGGATGGGTTTCTGTCACCTTCTTCATTCTTTCATACAATTTTTGTTGTGTAAATCATCAAATCAAACTTCACTCTGTTTTTCTGTTCCCATAATTTCTAGAATTCTGTCAAAATGGAGCCAAGATAAGGCTTGAGGAAGAAGGGAAAATTGAGAAAGAGGCCTACATCCGGATTAAATGTGGGTAGCCTTCTCCTATAAAAAAACTCAAAGAAAAGCCTTTTTCCTCTACTGAAGCAGTTATGTAAGTTATATCTTGAATTTGACAAGCCTCTGGATATCTCTGAAGAAGGTGAGCAAGGGTTGAACAACACAATGTCTCTGGAAAAGAAGGGTGACACTGAAAAACATAATGTCATTTAATTGGAATGATCCAAAACATTCTAGAGCCAGTTGCAAAATTTACAAGGTAGTATCCCAGTATAAATGATGGAAGGGGTTGGGGAATGGTTGATGCAAGTGAAAGATGAAAAGATCGACATGAAGAAGTGATTTGAGAATAGGTTACACAACATGAATAATAAGCTTGAAAAACAACAACCAGATCCAGATGGTTTTATTCAGGTTTTGAGGGAGTATATCTTTAGGTTGCTGAAAATCTAGAGACAAATCTTAGTGAAGCAACTGTAGCTGGAAATTGCTGTATATATTTTGACAAAGTTGGTGAAGCATGCTTGGTTTTGAAAACTATAAGAGAATGAAAAAGCAGAAATCCTACTTCAATGGTTTCCCTCACCCAAAAGTGGTATCTTCCATCACCCCAGAGAATTTGAATGTTGGCACGAACAACCAAGACCGAAGCAATTCTAAGAAGGGATGGTAGTTGCTTAGAACTTAGGAGGTTGAAATTTGTTCAGGCTGCCCTTTTTTACTGTCAAATGGGCCTGTTCATGCCCAGGTTTGACAAAAATGCACTGAGAACTCTGATTTTCCACCCCGGATTGATGAAAAAGACTAGGTTGATGCTGGTTTTATTCACATGCATGCCCATAATTTCCTTATAACTGCCCAAACCTTTGAATTCAGGTTTGTTGTCACCATATATTTTGCTCAAAATGCTGTATAATGTAGTTTGGAGGTGGGAAAAGGGCCCAGAGTTCACTTTGATTTTTTCTCATCAATTTAGGAGGACATGACAAAGCTCGTATATACGTGGAAATGTTTAAAGCACACCCAGGAATGACCTCTTTTACCGTTGTTTTACTGTTGATTTTTCTTCCTTCACTCTCAAATTGACCCAGATTTGCAAGCTTTTTTCTGTTCCTACTTATTAGGTGGAATTTTACCTCTGTTATGTGTCCACAATTGAAGATCAAGGTATCCTTTATGCCTAGAACACTCCCAACAAACAAGAATTAGTTGGCTGCAAACAAGAATACAAATCTGATTTCGAAAAGAGCAATCAGTTGGCTGAGCATTAAATCATATCATAGCCATAACAATCTACAGCTATTAGCATATATATAAGACTCTATACAAAGAAGAAATGTGACGAAAGTATTATATCAGAATACACTTATTGTAACTGTCTAGGAAAATGGATTATTTCGAAAGGAAACATCAATATTTCATTATTTTTTAATAACCGACAAATACTCACAAACATGCAACTAGCGTAAATGCCAGACAAAATACATTCAAAAATTGGACATCGACTACCATATAATATATTTTTAAACAAAACCAGAAATGCAACTCAGCACTCAACTCAAGTGCATCAAGAGATAAGTTTGAGTACTTAAAATGCATGGAGTTAAGGGAAGATTATGGAGGTCTTTATCCAGCGAAGACTTTAGGATAACTTCCTCACATTTATGCTTGTCCACGGGATGCCCAAATAGTATGTTGTCTCGTATTGTTCCAGTTTGAATCCATGCGGTCTGAGAAACATATGCAAGAGTGCCATAGACTTACAAATACAGAGGCAGGGTTGAGAACATGAGAAAGAGAATCCATCAATTTAAAAGGTTGACAATGTTAGGGTAAGGGGGTAAATAATTCTTACTTACACTGCCCCTCAACTTTGGTACTTCTCCAAGTATTGCAGCTAAAAGAGTTGATTTTCCTGATCCAACTTCGTCACAAATTGCCAATTTTTGGCCATGTTTAACCTCCATATATGCACCAGAGCTTCTCTGGTGTCCCTTAACTGTTGATCCTGGGATGACATTAGTTCAGTTTGAAACTTATGTTGTAACTTTGCTAATGGAGTGTTACAAAGCATGGTACTGCTGTAACTGCCAAGCCTGAAAGTGTGGCCCATCCAATTGCATGGAAGAGGATGCCTAAAGCAAATATGAGCTGGAGTACTATTGTCCAAGTCTGATGAAACCAGAAGGGAAATTCCCCAATACGATAAGCATATACCGGCATATAATTCATGATTTCTCCTATTGTATGCACCTGTTTAGTTTCATTGGATAGCTTTAGTTGTTTTTGATAGATTGCTGCAATTAGTGAAGAGCGCATTTGTAGACTAATCCATCTAGTGTCAAAATACCATTGCCCTTGAGATAAGGATTCTATGACCTTGGCAATAAAGAGTGCTTCTACCAAAACAAAACCTTCATATTTGAATGATTGTCTAACTTCTGAAAATCCAATAAAGGCATTCAGAATAAGTGGTCCATAAGATAGGGTAAGTATTTTGAGAAAGGCATAGAACCCAGTCCTCGCTAGATTTTTCCAGTGACAACAAACTAAAGCCCAGAAAACTGACGGAGTGACAAATCGCACTGAAAATAGTATGAATCACTACAACACATATGTGGAATGGATTTTGAGGTTTCACATTTCTGAGTATGCTCGTCCTCCTTATCCATTTGATGAGAACAATGGACTGGAATGCCAACAAGAAGAATAAATGTATGATTGTCATCAAAGCATGTTTGCTGCACGAGGACAAATGGAAGGTGTGTAGTAAATCTGAGTTCAAAGATAGAGGTAAACCGCAGCTCTCTTCACAGTTTTGAGCAGGGGACAATGGATTTGAGAGGCCACAAAAGTTGCTCTAGAGCTTCGGGGTTCATAAATCAATTCAATGCAGGAAAATTAATCAACAAATTGCAATAGTTCTTGACAACTTTCAACTATCAAAACAATCCTAGGATCATATAAATATCAGATTGTAAATATGCCATCATACTAGGGCAATGTCACCTGTTTTGTTGAAACTCCTTGTCATTTTTACACTTAAAACTGAGGATAAATGTTAAAACGAAAAATACAATCAAAGTAATGAGCTTACCTGTAAATATAGCCATCCTTGTTCTGTAAACAGTTTACGAACACATCACAAAACATCCTTAGTTCCAGGCCCAACACATCACAAAACATCCTTTCCATGCAAGGCAGAGACCTTCAATGTTATTATTTTATGAAGCAAGCACTGACTTGATTTGTTGCCCATATCCTCTATTCAAAGGGTTCCCTCCAAGCAATGCATATTTATTGGAAGTTAGCCCACCATGATTGATTTGTAGGTTGATATTCTGAATATGATCAAGTGTATTCAACCTTTAGCTACATTAGACTGTTGCATTACAACATGTGGTGATGTGGATGCAATATGTTACATAGTTACAAAGTCATCATTTTGCAATTGTGAAAAAGATGACTGAGGAAACTAGAACTCACTGATCCACCTCAATAAGGACACAACCATACATCAAAAGGCATAGGATTAAGGAAGCAGATACTGCAAATTGTTATTCCATTATTGAAAATAGGCAAATAAAGCGGCATTCATGATGAAGTTTATATTCAACCCTAATATCAAGGTTTATTTGTATTGGATTTCAACTTAGTGGAGGATAGAGATATGATTTTCCACTCAAGCCCAAGGTTCATGAAGTGTTATGGGCTTGGAATGAAACATTAGTTCCCTTCTTTTGATCCCATACAAAGGTGTTCTTTTTATTCCTATTTGCATTCAACTTCCAAACCTACCCATGCATTTTTTAGGTCCTGAATCCTTGGAACCTATTCAAAATGCCATTAGTAAATATCCCTTCATGTCTCTGGAGACCAAGGACAAAACCCCATCCACCTATACAAGCATCTATGTTGACTTGAAGCTTTCCAAAGGTCTATTAAAAGAAATATGGTTGAATGTGGCAAATGAAACTTCGAACAGAAATTGGATTATGAACAAAACACCTTTCAATGCAGGTCTTGCTTTGCTTATGGACACTTGAACACAACTTATCCTTCAAAGCCTCCAAAACAATGCAACTATAGAAAATCCACTTGGTGGTGAGGTGAGGCTGAGAGTTATAATGTGATTATCTCATCTAAGGTAGTAGCTCTTGCTAGGAACATTGCGCCATCCAAGGAGCATCATGTGACAATATTGTCAAAGGATTATCTAAAAAGCTATTATCTAACATTTATGCTGCAGCTGGAAGTGTAATGATGTAGCAAATGTGAGAGTAATGAAAAAAACCAAGGATTGAAAAAGATACCAGGATGCAACTTGATTGAAGTAAATAAGAAGGTCCATACATAAATTGTGGGTGACAAATCTCATTATACAAGCTATTACCTCAGTGGCAGATCCCTAGTAATAAAGGTCTCATGAATGCACACTCACCTACAAAAGATCACCATTTTGTCCATGATTGAATTCTCAAGTAAAAGCTAAATAAAGTTTGTGTCAACTAATAAATCCTATTTAGTTCATTAAGGCTAAATGAAACTTCCTAAGACTGACCAATCACATTTAAGTTGGCCCAATCCTTGGATCTTGTATAGATAGCCCCTTCTATGAGTTTGCAATGTGGCCTCTTGTTGGCCCATAGAGAATATTGGTTGGAGTGTGCATATCTTGTAGCTTCAAAGAAAAAAATCCATTCATAATATCAAAATACAATCTTCATGTAACATTTATACAAAGTGAAATGAGAGTGACAGACTCATTCTAAGCCATTTTCATAGTGTTCTCTCTAGAATTTGTTAAAAAGGATCTACCACACTAACCTGAGTAACTCCCTGAGTGATCATTCCAAATCTCAGCATATAAAACAAAAAAGATAACTCAAGACCATTTATATTTGTCAAATTTCCAACAGAAACAAAAATGACATAATTTCATATGGACCATCCTGCAGACACTTAATAGACATTGATGCTTAGATATCTAGCAGAGATTGTATCGCCATCCACATGTTCTTCTTCAGAAATAATGTTTTGAGCCAGATGTAAACACTCTTTTGATAGAGAGTCCACTTTAGTATTCTGCTCCTTGTAAACATGAGAGAAGGTAATGCTAGTGAACTGCCTTGAGATGTCCTTTAGTTTTAGAGCCAAAGCAAGCAATCCTATGTTGTGAATATGGGTTTGATCCTTCATCCATCTTATGACCAGTGTTAAGTCTCCATAGACCTATATAATCCAAATTCCCTTTTATTCAAAGCCAATTTTAAGAGTAATTCCTACCCCTAAGTTTGCCTTGACAAAGAAGTAGTGTGAATATATGAGATAAATGACAAAACCCATCCCACAGGCTTGGCTTGAGTCTTGGTGGGCTCCATCAAAGAAACGCCATGGAGAGTTCTTATCTATCCACAAATTTCCAATATTTCAAGGTGCTTTGGAGATGCTAGATGACTGAATGGAAGACAATAAGGCCAAAACCTGAGTTGTGACCCTTTTAAACATACACTAGCAATATCAAAGAGGGATCATCTTTAACAAGACGATTTTGGTAGTGGAAGTGCATATTTTGAAAATGGAACATTAATGTCAATGTGTCCAAATGATTTTATTTGCTTCTATGATGGAGCTGGATAACATGTAAATTGGTGAATTGGATGTCTTTATCAGCCACTTTCTGTTCATCAGAGATAAAAGGCTATGGTCTAGAAATTTATTTACTATGTTGATAGAAAGCTGTTTGAGTTCAGGAGGAAATTTCTAGTGAATTCTTTGAAATTTGAGAATTCAAGGCCAATTACATCATGTATTAATCTTCATTTTCATATACAAAAATATTGTAATAATTCACATAAAAACCTCGTAATTGAGACCTTGAAAAAAACCCTGCCCACATTGATCTCAATACATCGACAAAAAATGTGGTTAGCCTCAAGAATGTGCAAATGTAAAAAATTCAAGAGAGGCAGATACAAAAAATCTCAAGAAGGACAGTTGGCCTTTGCCATTATTCTAGACACCCCCACAGAATTTTTGAATGGGAAAAGGATCCTACATAGAAATAATACAAACAAATGATATATTACAACGATTTGTCTCAAGATAAAAAATAATTTCCCTTTAAAGAAAAAAGTTAGTACACACAATCCATCATGTTAATAGCCCAAAGATAGCAGCAACTGCATTACAACTCTGCATGTCTATCTGGAAATTTTTTCCATAAATCAACATATATACCTGGAAAGTTTTTCCATAAATTGACATTAAAATAGAGAAGGATTTTTGATCTAGAAAATAAAATCCTTTCTGATCTAGAGATTCCATCACAAACACCCAGTTGATTTCTGGATCTTGCAAAATAACTGCCACTGTTGAAAATTTCTCCCTAAAGAGTAACTTCAGATTTCAATAGATACAACTAACTTAATACAATGTTGAGGATGACGTGAATGGAAGAATACTCACTATTTTTTTGATAGAATCCAAAAGAACATCAATATTCCAAGATGGAGCTTGTTAAAAATAGGATGCCTTGAATAAGTTTACCAAAACCAGATTGAATCTTGGAGCAAAAATTGTTCAAGAAGAACTATGACGAGTAAAATAAAATCTGAGTACCAGTGCCCCATATATCTCATATAATGAAATATTACAGCAAATCAATATACCATAAGCAGCCATGTAAAAAGCTAATAATCTGCCTCATTAACTTCTATTCTCTTGGAACTCAAATTTCAACACAAAAACTGCTACTGCCAACACACCCAACATGTTAAGGAAAATCACCTGGAACTACTACCCTTGAACTGGTGGACATGGGCATCTACTTTCTTGAGGTCAGTCGGCTGTTGAGTTCTGCAAATCATAAAAACAGTTCTCATGCCATGAATATAGGGAAAAAAATCCCCATTTCATTGAATCACTGGACCGTTGCACGTTTTCCCCAATATGGGAGTGCAATTTGGGATCTAAAACCTTTGATTTTCTCATTAACCACGAAATGGGGAGGTCGAAAACAACATCGATACCTCCATCTAAGAGCTAAAAACCTCGATTTTCTCATTAACCGCCAAATGGGGAGGTCGAATAATCGAAAAGAACATTGATACCTCCATAACCGAAAAACCTCAAATCCAAGGAGAAATAACCAACGAGAATGCCCTATGAACCATAAATCGGGGGCGAACAAACTAGCAATACTCTCCATGAATGAAAACCATGGGCGAACAAACTGCTCACGCCTCCATGAATGAAAATTCACGGGCGAACCAACTACCTCTGAACTCCATTACGGGAATGATGGAGGCTAACCCTCCATTTCCTCCCTCTTTCACGGGGCTAATTTACATTTTCCCTCTCTCGTTGGGTGGGCTATCTGATTTTTCACTATCTTGGGATTCATAAAATATGGGCTAATTTGTTAAATTTCAAAAACCCATTTCATATTAAAAATTTGCCCAGGGTTTTTGGGTGACCCTTATAATTTTTCCCATGGGCTATAATTCGCCCCTAAAATTTTCCCTAATCCCAGGGACAAATTATATGCCATAGGAAAAACCTCGAAAGACTATCTACAGATCTCCCAAGGCCAAATTATATGTCCTCCCAAAGAAAAACCTCAAAAGAGCATTTTCCAGATATCCCAAGGCCAGATTACATGCCATAGGCAAAACCTCGAAAGACTATCTGCAAATCTCCCAGGGCCAAATTATATGCTCATCTGCACAACCTGATCCACGGCCATAGAGTATCAACCTGATACTCACCATACATCATCCTGATGTACACATGATCATCTTGATCATCATCTCTGCAACATCCTGCTGCATGTCATCTGGAGCAACATCCTGAAGCTCATCATCCATGATCATCCTAATCATACAATGCATCTACCTGATGCATACCAAGTATCTACTTGATACATATCATCATACATGATCCACCTAATACATATACAGATACATGATCCACCTGATCATACATGATACATATCAACATACATGATCTACCTAATCATACAATGTATCCACCTGATACATATACAGATACATGGTCCAAGCATCCAACATGATGAATATACAAAATACATACAACTGATCCTAGTAATCATATCTAGCATCCAACATGATGCATATATACATATAAATGATCCAACTGATCATATCCAGCATCCAACATGATGCATACATACATATAAATGATCCAACTGATCATATCTAGCATCCAACATGATGCGTACATACATATAAATGATTCAACTGATCATATCCAACATCCAACATGCAGGAGCTTCACATCTCCTCTCTGCACCATATCCCTGATATAGTGATATTTGATCTCTATGTGTTTCGACCTGTCATGAAACACTGGGTTCTTTGACAGCTTCACACAACTCTGGTTATCACAAAAGATACCAGTAGCATCCAATGGGAGATCAAATAACTCAGACAGTAGCTTCCATAGCCATAGTGCGTCACAACTAGCTGAACAGGCTGCAACATACTCTACCTTAGTTGTACTCAGTGCTGCGCAGGACTGCTTCCTGCTAAACAAAGAGATCACACCTGATCCCATACTGAAGAAACACCCAGATGTGCTCTTCCTATCTGCAGCACTGCCAGCCCAATCTGAATCAACATATCCCTGCAGGTTAAACTTTTGATTCGCCTCATACTTGAGCCCATAATCCACTGTACCCTTCAGGTACCTCAGAACATGCTTTACAGCAACCAGATGAACACTCCTCGGATCTGTCAGGAACTGAATCAATGTGTTCACCACAAAGCAAATATCTAGTCTTGTGTTTGTCAGGTACATCAAGGACCCAATCATCTGACGATACATAGAGACATCAACCGGCTCTGATGAAGCATCACATAGAAGCTTTAGATTCGATGCCATAGGTGTGGCCATGGCCTTGCAATCCATCATCCCGAATCTCTTCAAGATATCTACTGTGTACTTCCCTTGACCAAGGAAGATCCCACCTGCACTCTGCCACACCTGCATACCTAGGAAATAATACATCATTCCCAAATATTTCATATCGAACTCAGCAGCAAGCTTCCTCTTAGTATCACACCAAGTTCGGGGAGATTGCTACAAGCCATACAATGCTTTCTTCAATCTACACACATGTGACTCCTTGTCAGGTCTTGGGACTGCATCCCAAACATCTTCTTCATGATCGACGGATCACGGGATTCCATTTCTTCATCCCAGATCCTGGGAACTTCAATATCTTCAATATCTTCAATAGATATCTTTGTTGTTGGAACAAATGTTGTAGTCCTTTTGTAGGTGAAGATATACGGTCTTTCCTACAAAACAAGTTAAATTGCATGATTAGAAACATCTCATCATTTTCAGAACAAATTCTTTACACATAAAGAAATATGTCATGCAGTTATCTTAGCCAATGCTTCAATACAACATTTATCCTTGTTCCACAACTTTCTAGATGCCTTCCAGTCTCTACCGGAACATTGTTAAGAGTTTGCACTACTCCCAACATGTCAGCAAAGAGGTTTCATTCTAGATAAGTAGCACTGGAATGTTGTACAGTGCCATAGGCCACTTACCCATCACATGCATATTAGTAGTATACTATTCATTAATGCATTCATTCTAATATGCACAATACATCTCCTAAGTCTAGGAATATAAGCATAATATTATTTAAACAAACAAAATAGGCAAGAAATGATAATTGAAATACTTATCTTTGTTTATTTGTTGGGTGGACTCCCTCTGAGTCTTTGCTTCCTGGTAGGAGCTACTGAAGTAGCTTCTTCTACACCTTTCTGTTGTGGAATGTAGGAAGATGGTCAACTCCCTATGAAAATCTGCATCCTTGCAGGAGCTGCTTGAGTGTGCTCCCTCTTAATCTTTGCTTCCTGGATTACCTGTCCTTGCACTTATAGTCATCCTTGCTGACATCAATCTTCTTGAACCTTGGAAAGTATATTCTGTAAGCCTTCGAGCTTTCACTGTAACCCACAAAGATACTCTTCTTTCCTGAAGGATCTAGTTTGGTCCTCTTTTCCTTTGGGACATGAGTGTATACTGGAAAACCAAATATTCTGAGATAGCTGACTTCAGGTTTCTAACCAGAAAAACCTCTTGTAGTGTCTTGTTGTCCAATATCTTGTGGGGTGTTCTGTTCTGCACATATACAGTTGTTCTAGTTGCTTATGCCCATAGATGCATAGGTAGATCCTAGTTATGCAGCATTGCCCTTGCTGCTTCCATGATTGTTCTATTCTTCCTTTCTGCAACTCCATTCTGTTGAGGATTATAAGGAGCAATCAACTCCCTCTTAATCCCTGAATCACTACAAAGCTTCTTGAAGTCACCTGAGGTGAATTCTCCACCATTGTCGGATCTGAATGTTTTGATCTTCTTGTCAGTTTGATTCTCCATCAAGGTTTTGAATTCCTTGAACTTATCAAACACCTCATCTTTGTTTTTCAAGAAGTATACCCAGGTCTTCCTGGAGAATTCATCAATAAATGAGAAATAGTAAACATACCCACTTAGAGAACTGGATGACATAGGACCACATACATCTGAGTGGATGATTTCCAGGATATCCTTTGCCTTGCTTTCACTGCTTGGAAAAGCCTTCTTACCTTTTGCACATCCTTTGCAAACACCTTCATGTTTGGTCTTGAATTCAGGAAGACCCTCTATAGCCTTACTTGCAATTGGAAGTGCTCTGTAGTGCATATGAGCAAGTCTTCTATGTCAAAGTTCACTTGGCTCCATGGATTCATGTACCATGGAATGTTCAGGTTGTCCTTTTAATTTATACAAACCTTCCTCTTGCTCTCCAATCACAACTGCATTATCTATGGTCTTTCCCTTTGGCCACAATAGGACTTGGCCATCCACAAATGCAACCCTCATACCTTTTGCATCCAATGCAGAGAAGGAGAGTAAGTTCTTCTTGAGCCCAGGTACATAAAGGACTTCTTTCATCTTCAAAGATTTTCCAGAATCTAGGTTGTAGGAGGCTTCACCACTTCCTTTGATTGGGTATTGATAATCATCCCCAAGTTTCACCTTATAGGGTGATTCATGTTCAGATAGATTCACAAAAGATTCCTTAAACCCAGTCATGTGTTTGGAAGCCCCACTATCAATTAACCAATCATTACAACCATGGGAGATAGTACCTGTGAGAGCAGAGATTAGAACATACTCTTCTTCACTTGATGAGTCATCATTACTATCATCACTTTCTTCCCTAGCCTTCTTCTTTGGAGGTTCATCATCTTCGGCAGCATGAGCATGGTACCTTCTTTTGTTACCCTTCTTCTTCTTGATGGAGTTGTTGTTGTTGTGGTTGTCCCTTTTGTTCTTGGGACATTCTAAAGCAAAGTGACCCTTCTCATTACAGGTGAAACACCTTAGATCTTTCTTGTCTTTGTGAAAATGATGAGAAGATTTCTTCTTGTGATGGGATGGCTCCCTCTTGAACTTTCCCTTCTTAGTGTGAGCTGTGAGAGCTTGATCTTCATTTCCCATCTTCTCTTATCTTGCCACAAGCCTTGCTTCTTCTTGAGAACATTCCTCCCATAATCTGTTGAAGGAGATTAACTTCTTTTGGGCACAGATCCCCTGGATAAAAGAGTCCCATGACCTAGGTAGGCCATTCAAAGTAGTCATAACAATTTCACCATTCTCCACAATTTCATCTATAGCTTCAAGTTGTTCCTTGATATGAGATACCTTGGATAAATAGGATTGAACGGTTTCTCCATTCGACATCTTGACCCCTTTCAATTGATTCCGCAGGGTCATCTTCCGATTTATGTTCTTTCCTTCAAATAGCTTGTTCAAAGAGTCAAACATAGCCTTGGGTGTCTTTAGAGAAGACACATGGGGTATGAGATGGTCTTTGATAGAATCAGCAATGATTCTCTTTGCCTTGACCAAGTTCTTCTTATGCAATACCTTAGCCTCTTCATCCTCTGGGATAGGGATGTCTTCTTTTATATATGAGTCCAACTCATTCTCTTCCAGGATTAACCCAATCCTATACTTCCAAGCTCGGAAGTTATCGTCCCCTTCAAGCTTATCCTCAAGCTTGGTGTGGTGAGACATCTTAAAGAGTACTTCAAATGGAAATAGAAAAGACTTAGGTCTTACCACTTGAAATGCTGAAAACTGGATCTGGTCCCAGATTAGGGTTTGTCGAAAAAACCCTAAAAATTCAAAATGTGAATTTCAAATTTTTGAAAGCATAGAAAGATGCACCTTGATGAGCTGATCAGCCTGGTGTATTCAGAATTTGAGGTCAGCAAAGTTTTACCCTTCAGATTTTCCTTTTTGTCCTCCCGGGTTCACTAGGGAGAGCCCTGAATTAGGGTTTGAGTTTCCCGGAGATATACACAGCCAAAAATCTCAATCCAAAGCTCTAAACTTCGATTTTTGCAAGGTGCTTCTAGTTATGTCTTCAGATTCCAAAAATTCCTATTTTTGTGGAAACCCTAATTTTTAGGGCCAAATCTGAAAATGCTCAGAATTGAATTTTGATTGGACAGATGGATTCGCCTTGATGAGTAGAGTCAATCTACTATGCTATTTTTTCAAAATCTATGGAGAGAAACCCAATAAACAAAAAACTCAAGTTTTCGTTACTGCAAAATGTCTTCTTCTCAGGTTAGCTCTAATACCATGTTAAATTTTGAGCATTAATTCACAATACTCTAGGATCTTCACTGAGAGAATAACATATACAGTATATCAATGCATAACAATCACAATAAGCATGACAAGCATCACAAGAATCAAAAGTATGAGAGACAAGAGACACAGAGTTTCCGTGGGGAAAACCCTAAGGTGAAAAACCCCACAACTTCCTCAGAGATAGAGAGAGCAATGGCTCAACCAAATTACAACCAAAATACACTTGAGATAGTCTGCTAGTAGCATATGATCCTCCTCCTCACTAGTGTGCCACTTTCTGAGTGAGAGAAGTGTGACTTTCTGAATGATCCAAATAGAGATCTCCTGATCTCTATTTATACTTGACCTGTTTGCCTAGTTACACTATGGGGCCAACTTGTCTATCTAGATACATCCACAATATAATATATATTTCAGGGCCGACCCCACACATGGTGGTCTAATAACCCATCGTCAAGTACACAGACTTGCGACACTTGTCAATCCACATGACAACACTTCCTTATAGAGGAATAACACATCTCTAATAAGGGTACAATAAATATATATGAAATACATAGATGAAATACATTTTGAAGTTATATATACATCAACAATCATAGTGGGTGTTTCTTGTTTTTGACTGGTACATTCCAGCACCTCACATCATTTCCATATCTCACTTTCTTTCATTCATGAGCTCGTATGTACGACAGTTGGATTTGTCATGTCCAACTAATTTACAGAAATTACAATACAAGCTCTTAGGTGTCTTTACGTATTTTTGTATGAGATAACAGTCCTTAGGCCTGTGTCCTCTGCTTCTGCAGATTTCACACCATGGCGCCTTATTGTGATTCATATTCATTGGGTTTGGTGTGCCATTGTCAAGATAATCTTGAAATAGAGGGCAATGTTCTCTGGTTTGGACCTCTCCTTTGCATCATGTGCACCAAACTTCGCGTCAGTGTTCATATCTTTGCTCCTTTCCATTTTTCATACCTTGCAATTCTAATGTCAAGGTAGTCAGCTGGTTATGGATCTGAGACATCCCATAACTACTCTCTCCAATCGGCGAAGCCTCCAGCTTCATTGCCATAACCTTCTGCTGCATCAATGGTTGTCTGATGTGGGGCAACAACGCAGCGATGAACCACTCCTGGTGCTATTGTGGAGCTATAACAAAGCTCACTTGGTCTAACAATGTCTTAAATTTTTTGTCAAATTCCCAACCGTTTCGGTAGGTTTCTTCTTGATTTCCTTTAATTATGTTATGCACTACGACTCTGATTTTGGCTTCTTAAACGCTACTTTGAGCGCAACCTTAATTTCTGTTAGTGTTCTCGGATGTGACTAAGAATATTTCATAAACCAATGCAAGGCATGGTTTCTGAAAGTGGTGATGAGTTGTTCTCTCTTCACAACATCATCATGGATATGCTTTACACTCCATACAGCTCCACATAGAAACCAGTGTTGATCAGGGTCTTCTAGACCCGTTCCTTTGAATATCGGCAGTTTTATATCATTATCTGTCATTCTCCTTCCTGGTTGTGCAACACCCTGAGTAGTGCTAGCTATTTGCACTAGGTTCTGAGCGGAAAAAATAAATGTGGTGCTTAGGATGGTGCTAGGAATACTACTCTATGGAATATTCTGAGATTGGGTATTCTGAACTGGAATAGTCTGAGTCAGAATGGCTTGAGCACCTACTCCTGCGGTGTTACCAGTATTGGCATTCTGCGGATTAGGTTGCGCTATACCCGCAACGGGTTGGTTCTAAGGTAGAGGTGGCATGGTTTCGGCACCCGACAGATTCTGAGGTGTGATAGGATGGCTGGTGGCTGATAATGGAATGGTATGATTGTTAAGGTCACATGGGAGTTTGGTATTCATGCGGATTCCAGGTCCTCCAGGATTCTTTTCTTTATTAAACTTATATCTCTTTCCACTTCTCAGATTATGTGTCTCCTCGTCAGAATCACTAAAAATGATATTGACCATGATAGATTGAAAAATATTACTGCATTCTTAAGACGCCTTTCTCAGCTAAAATCATTTTAATGTATAAGCTCAGATTGTTCAAGTACTTACCTCTAAATCCTTCGAAAACGTATGCTTCACTTGGCTGTAGGATTTCAATGTGTCTATAGAAAATTCTGTAAAAAAATCCTTCAAGTATGCTATCAACCTAGAAGTCCATTGCTCGCGACAGTGGGCTGTCTATTAATTTGAGCTACACTGTGAGCTCTGGAGTCCACTCTGTAGGCACCCCCCCTTGATAACAGGTTTTCTTCTCTGCGAGTTGCGATATCCACTCGTGCAACTCATTTCCAAACGAAGCTCAGAATATCTCATGAATATCTCGCCACAAATATCTATTCAAGCACGCTACATTAGATAGACGCGGGTGTCTATTCTCTTTCTTTGCAAACTATTTTACGGTCTTGTCACACCAATCCTAGATCTCTTTATTTTCAGGATGATAATTGTTTGAACCCAATGAGAATTGGTACTCTTCTTCACACATTAATTTTCCAAATACACTATCGCATCACTAGTCTTAGCCGAGCAACAGAACTATTTGTTGGCGTATATAACTGAGCTAGAGGTTTCCAGTGGAGACCCAGGTACTTCGCGGTTCAAGGAACCAACAAAACCCTATTCACCAGCCCTTTTAGCAACAGACTGCACGTAGCCTAATGTCTCACCTGAGGAGAAGCTGAGGGGGTGGTTGTAGAATCAAGTTTCCACAACCTAGTGATGCGAGTGTAGGAGGAACTGATGGGCAGGGAAATATAGGACTCTTGGTACAGACAGACAACTGCGCAAAGTATTTGATTCACATCGGATACTTCAACAAGTTGAGATGCTTTCGCAACCAGTGCATCCAAGGACTGCGCGGTATTGGATACTTCGTGCATCGCGACAATAAGTTATCAAATCCTTACCTTGCAACAACTTTCAATGGTTCAACTCGTCGACTAGACCGCGCGTCTACTGCCAGACTTGTTCGATTCCACTCAACCTTACTGAACGTTCTTTATCCATTTGAGATACTTATATCGCTAACGTTATGGTGCATGCAAATGAATAAAACATACAAAATTGCATGCTCCAATGCTACACCTCAATTCAGTGTTTAACTATGTGACTATCCAACAGATTCATACATTCAAATGCTCAGAAGTGCTGAATACATAACATTCATCCACACATGTATTACTTAACACATTATTCCCATCATCCTGCAGCGAATACATATAAAAGCAATCACATAACAGATAACTATGATATTTAAACATACATGCTAAGCAAAAGAATAGTTGCAAACACAAACAATCGCATAACATAGAATTTAACGTGGTTCATCCCCCAGATGGAGGCTACATCCACAAGAACGGTTGTTAATATTTATCTTTTTGGGAAGGGTACAACCATTCTTAGTCTATGCACTCAGCTTCAGACTCTCTTCTCTCTCACATAGGTCTTTTCACACTCAGCTCCAGAGCCTTTACAATAGCCTCAAAACTCAAAAGATGCTAACAATTCTCAACAATGACTAGCTTTATGAGAGATTAACCCTTTCCCATACAAAATTCCCTTATTTAGAGATCACGCCCATGGGTCGTGTCTTTACAATCAATAGTCCGAAACCCTAATGTTTCCAAAACTGGCGTGACTAACTATCACCCTAGCTGTCGCCATCGACATCTTGCTCTGCCTGCTCCAAACCATCCTGCTGGGCCACTCATGGCTCACATGCTCATCTAATAGCCACATTCACCAAATAGTTGTAACTGCATCATGGCCTGTCCCTTTCCACTCCTTCCGCCTGCTTGTAGCCATCGGCGTAGTTGCCTAGATTTTCCACTGGTTGCTGCCACTCGCTTGAACAAGTCACTTTCCTCTGCCTTCCACTTGTTCCTTACCCAAAATAGGTCATGTCCTCATCTGACCTTTACCTATATTGCGTACCAAAAATAGCTCATGCGTGGCTCTGCGCACCAACCTACTATGCAACCATGTCTTGACCATTGTCGTCGCACGACATGCGCAATTTCTCAAAACCTACCTGCAGCTTGTCGCCACGCGCAATGCACACTCTTTAGTACTTGTGCAAAATCCTAGCTTGGACCCCGTCCAACACAGATTCCACATGCATTGCATGTCATTTTTTGTTGAGTGCATAAACCACGTTATTTCCTTTCAATTTTATGTGTTTGATCTCGAAATAAAATTCACATAAAAACTCCATCCATTATCTTTCCTAGCATTTAACGTTGTGTGCTCAAATAAATATTTTAGACCATAATGGTTTGTTCTCAACTCAAATTGCTTGCCTGAATAATGTCTCCACATTTTTAAAGCATGCATTATTGTTGCGAGTTGTAAATTATGGGTAGCATAAATCTTCTCATGGTATTTTAGCTTCCTTGGCTCGTAACATACCACATGATTTTCGTGCATGAGAACTCTTGCGATTCCCTACATACATGCATCGGCACAAACACCAAAATCATATTCTGGGTCTGTAATTTTCAAAATTGGGGCACTTGTGAGAAGCTTATTCAATAGCTAGAAGCTTTCTTGACATTTATGTGTCCATTCAAAATGTATTCCCTTATGTTGCAAAGAAATGATGGGGTGTGAAACCTTGGAGAATCCCTCAATTTATCGCCTATAACAAAAGCAAGATCCATAAAAGATCTCACACATGTCACATTCTTCGGAGTCGTTAGTTCATGATGGCTTCAATCTTTTCAAGATCAACAGATATTCCTTTCTCTGAAATAATGTGACCCGAATATTTAATGAAATCACATTTACTTAGCTTTGCATACATCTCGCACTTTCTAAGCACTTGAAAAGACATTCTAAATTCTCTTCATCTTTCTCTTCATTCTTATATTAAATATGAATGTCATCTTACAAATCCAGCACAAATTTATCCAAATACTAGTTCAACACATTGTTCATGAGGCACATGAAAGCAGTTGGTGCATTAGTGATACCAAATGGTACAAACGTAAACTCATAATTCCCATACTGCATTATGAACACTATCTTACAAATTTATTCCTCTTTAATTCAGGCTTGATGATACCCATACCTCAGGTCAATCTTTGAGAATATTCCCCCCTCTCATTTGATCAAAGAGATCATCAATTCGAGGAAATGGGTATTTTTTCTTCTCTCTGACTTTTTTCAACTACTTATAATCAATACAAAACTTGAGCATGCCATCTTTCCTTTTGAAAAATAGCACAGGTGCTACCCATGGGGAATCACTTGGCATGGTATATTTCTTTACCCACATCTCTTGCAATTGCATTTTCATCTCTATCATTTTTGGGGTAGTCATTCTGTAAGGTGTCTTAGACACTGGTCCAGCTCCTGGTGCAATATTAGCTATAAAATCAATGTCCCTCCTTGGAGGAATTCTTGGCACTTCATCGGGAAAAACATCCTTGAACTCTTGGAAGACTCGATAATCCTCCATCTTTGAAACTTCATTTTATGTTATGCCATGTACATGGGATATGTACAATTGGCATCCTTTTCTATAGAGCTTCTTTAGCCGTATGGCTGAAACCTATCGAATAAAAATTACCTTTGGAATTCCTTTCACTACCCTTATTTTTCCTTCTCCATCAATGCACTCAAAGGTCTTGATATATCAGTCAAGTTTAACATTGTGTGCTTCCATCGATTCCACCCCAATGAAAACATCATAGGAACCATCTAGAAAAATATTTATATTTTCCCATGCGAAGATTCCATCCATTTCTAATGGACATTTCTCCACCATCTCACAAATTTTTATCTTGGTTCTAATGGCTAGTTTAACAAACCACGATTTACTATGCTTGGTTTTATTAAAAGCACAATTCTCAACAATTTTAGGAGTGATATAACTGTGAGTAGATCCAGGGTCAATCAAAATAGAAATAGATTTCTTAGTAATCTTACTTTCAACCTCAACCACAACTAATTGATGGTCTACTTGGAGGTCCTCTACTGCTGCATAGATTCTAGGGAGATCCCTTACCACTTCATCCACAATTTTGACCTCTTGGATGTTGTGAACTTCCTTGGCTCTCCCATTCCGATGTGGAAAATTTCTAAGCATGTGGTCTTGTACACACCCCCAACACTAAAGTGACTCTCTTAGAGATCTCTTGGATGGTCTCTCATTGTCCTTGATGTCTTAGCCACACCTTTTGGTGGTTGCTTCTGCTAATTTATGAAATGAGGTGGCTTGAGCCCCTTCTTTATTTGGTCAAATTTATCCTTATTCTTGTTGTTCCATGCCTTATGGAAATATGACATACTTCTTCTTTGATCATAAAATCACTTAGCCTTTCCTATGGTTTCATCTAGATTGTTAGGTTAATAAAACTCAATTCAATGCTTGTAGGACTGGTGTATTCAAATAAGAAAGCATTGACTTTTGAAATTATCATCTCTGATATATTTGACATGTCTCAGTAGCTCTAATAGTTTATTAGCATACTCCTCCATGGTAATTTGTCCCAATTTCAAATCATGGAACTCTTTTATTTTTCCATGATAGTACTTGTTGAAGAGGAAATCTTGGTTGAAGTACTTCTTGAATTGCTTCCACTCAATCTTCCTCTCATTGATATTTTTCACTTTCCAAAGGCGATCATGCCATATAGATGCTCTTCCATTCATATTGAGTATGGATACTCTTTCCTTCATGTTTCTTGAGCAGTCTTGGACTTGGAATTATATCCTCATCCAATGAATCAAAGCCTCGACTTCCTAACCATATTTTATTTCGCCAACAAATATAAGAGGTTTGGCCTACCTAAATTCTTGATGTGAGTTGTTCTTGAAAGGCATCTTCCTCTTATTCCCATGAAATGAGGAGCTTGAACAATCAATGGAATCTTTACTACAGTCATTATACTCATTAGAAGAGATTTCTAAAGTATATGTACTATCCCAATAAATTGTTCTTGTGCTATGGGTCCTCTTTTGATATGTCCTCCTTGAGATAGCCTTGCTCATTTCCTCATTTTTTGATTACTAGAAACGATTAATTTTCGTTTGAATTTTTATTACGATTTGGAGCATAAATGCATTCAATTGTTTATGTTCTTCCTGGGATCTCATCATCCTTTCATTATTTTCTCTGCAATATTGTAGTTCCACTCTTAGGTTTCTCATGGTTTATGCAATCTCTAAGGGAGTTACACGATTTCTTCGGCCATTATATTTTGTCTCTGCATTCTCAACCTCGATATTTTCTCCCGTGACATCTATTTCAAGTACATAATGGTCTTGTGCATCATCCATGATGATGATTTTCTTATCCCAACCAATACTAAGGATCTCCAGTTATAATAACTAACTATTAACCCTTAATTGTTCATGATATAATATTGAATTTGCAAAATTGTTCATATAACACATTTATTAGAATCATTGCATTATTAAAAATTTAACCCCTATTGATAATTTTGTTTTCAAATAAAGGTTATAGGCACTTTTTCTAAATTTCTATAGTTGAATTGAACCTTTCCCACCAACCTTTCCATATTGGTCCTTCCCTTAGATTCATCAAAGTAAACCCTAATATGGGATTGCTAATTCCACACTCTTGCTACACTATTGAACGTGTCCCATTGAGGTTTTCACAGATTCCTTCATGACAAAACCATGAGAGATGGACGCCGATGTATTCATCAGACCTCATCGTTGGAATTATTCCTGAAGAGACAATTTTGAATCTCCAATAAATTTCCACTTATACAGAATCATCAATACCATATCACACCTTCTTTTCATGCCACCTAGAGGAACCTTTGACACAAAACTGTGGGGCACCAACACATGTCCCAATGGGGTTTTCCCAATGGAGTTTCCTTATACTACTCCCACATACTTCTCTCTACGGACCACAACCCCAGTAAAATTATTTACATAGCACGCAAAGACTTCTTCTCCACTTCACCCCACACAGTCTTCTATGGTGTTCCCATGAACTTCTCTCCATTGCACATGCATACCTATTCTTGAATGCACCCTATGAACTCTTCTCCAATGCACCCTTGGACTTCTCTCCGCAACAGCTATGGACCACTTCTATGTTTCATTATGCAGACTCTTCTTTGTTGTGACGTAGGACTTATATCCACTGCACCCACGAACCTCTTTTCCATTACACACCATGAACTCTTTTATGTTGTGCCTACATACTCTTCTTTGTTGTGCCTATGGAATACTATCCCCTGCACTTGTATACCTCTTATTCGATGTAGCCTAAAAAATATTATTTGCAGTACCCATGGAGTTCTCTTTAGTGCACATATGGACCTCTTCCTTGCTACACACATGGATATTTTATTTGCATGGCACGAGTGCTGTATATTTTGAATTTCCCATTTTTCCCATTTTCATAAATAAACAAAATTTTGATTTTCCTCCGTTCATGAAATACTTATGTTGTGTAACAGAGTGGAAAATTATTGTTGCGAGCTCTATGAATTCAAAATTTTCTCCTTTTTTCGCTTAACCCCAATCTTGTTCTCATGTTGGTAGAACTTATATTTAATTTTTATGCTTCATTAAAACACCAATCATTAATTAAACCCACAGTTCTTAGCAAATGTGTTCTCCACATTTCATGTGTGACTTTGATTTTCTACATGTGAGTGTATATTCTAGCCCATACAACCTAGGCTCTACAACCAATAGCTCTAATACCACTCTATACCATCTCCATTCATCAATATGACCAACGTAGGGGATATTTACAAATAATGGGGTTCTAAATTTCTCCCCATGGCCATATTAAAAATTTATAAACATTTGAAATGTTTGTGAAAATGCATAAATAAAATTATAGCGAAAATCAACTCTACCCCACCACAAAAATCATGCATATAAAACATGTTCATCACAACCATAATATAAAAGAATTGCACATTCAAATACAAAGAGAACATTTTTCTTTAAACAAAGAATATCCAAGGACTTGCCTATGTAAGAACAATTTCCACCCAATTATAGCCACTTTGTCCATCATATACCCTTTATGATGAGACGCCATACCCAAGCTATACTATGAGGCCATGAGGGTGAAGGGAACTCATACAAGCTTCTCTCTCGCTCTCATCCCACGACCCGTTCTCCTCTATATGTTTGGACATATGTTCATTCATAGATCTATAAGAATCTCACTTAGCCATCACAATCTTGGATACAACAATACCTACCCCACATAACACTCTTCTAGGCTCAGGCATCCCCTTCACTGATCCACGTTTCTCTTGGGTAATCAATTTTGCTAGGTTCTTGCAATGTGTACATAGAAGGAGTCCAACCTAATATATGTTGTTGGAGGATCACCTATAGACTTAATGACTTCTCAAGCATGAAAAATTAGTAAAATTCAAAGGTTAAAGGTCCCTATATTTCCAAGTCTCTATCCTCACCTAGAACCATCTCTTGCATCTCTCTCTCTAAACTCAAATTTCTAGGAATGTATAATCTGAGAATTGCTATTGAGCAACAAAAGAAGAATTCTGGGTAGTCTCTCTAAAAATGTTGGTAAAAATATGCATAATGAAAAATGGACAATAGAATCTCATGATGAGAGAATGGTTGAAAGAACTTTGACATGGATTTTGAACATGGGATAGAGAACTCTTACAATAGTCATAGAAGTATATTCATCCCATGCTTCAATAACTACACAAGAGGACTTTCCCCACCAAAATCACACATGCATTTAATGATTTGGTGAAAAATTAAAAATGAATTAATTGGATCATTTATAACACATGGCAGGAAATGGATAATTTCTAAGGTTGAAACTTGGAAATAGATGATTTAATCTCCCATAGGTCCCCTTTTCTCTTCCATATTAGTGGAATCATAGCCCCTCTAGTGCTCTTTACACAACCATCCTAGAGCATTATATTATTTTTCAACATAATATTTACATAGCATTTTTAATTTGCATGATAAGCCAACCACATAGCCCATAATTGATTATTTACATCATACATTCCTAGATATTCACTAGTCGGGACTTGTCCTTGAGTTGCGCACTAGGAATCCGTAATAGCATATTTACATCATTTGCATGATTTGATTCAATATATTCCAAATCAAAACTGAGGGTATTATACGGAGGAGATTTATAACATCTACCCAACTTTTTTGATGAAACCTATGTATAACCAAAACTCTAGAGCTTGCTCAAAATGATACTATATTGGATCAAGAATGAAAGCTACATAAAAGCTTCCATGAAAAATAATTGTATACCATACAATCCCCACTACTGTGACTATGTGGTTGTATAGTTCCTACTATATTAAAACAAATAGAGAGGTGTCCCTTGAATGGTCAAAGCAAAAAGGGATCAAAGATGAAATATTTGTGACTAACATTAAAAGAAAATTGAATGAAATATACAATAGTGAGGGATTCAAGGATACTCTTTGATGAGGAAATGTTATGGTGAATGGAAAGTAAATCCCTTTAGATGAAGGCAGGAGATGAAAAAACAAAAAAAAATCATTATTTTTCAAAAGAACATGTAGCTAATAACTCTATATGGAAGGTCATTAATTTGAATGGGTAACATGTCATAGATTTACTTAGAATTTCCCAAGAAGGCATTTCATTCTATAAGACTATTTAAAAAAACGATGAGAGCCCCTCAATTGCTGATATATTGAATGTTCCCTTAGACCTCCCTCTTTTTTCTAATGATCAACAGAATGATGAACTCATGTTAAAATTCAACCTAAATGAAATTGAGATCATAATGCATAGTTTTGAAAAGGATAGAAGTCTATGTTCCAATTATTTTCGTTCTAATTTTATTCTTACTTCTATTGATTTCATGGGGGAGGACATCGTTGGTGTAATTGTTTGCTCGATGCTCTCCAGTTTGATTTTACCAACCTTCAATTCCACTTTCTTGGATATGATCATTCCAAAAGTTGACAGACATATATTCTTTTGTCAATTAATACTTATCGTGTTATGCAATTGTATTTATAAAATACTTTCTAAAATCAACATCTGAAGTTTGAATTATAATCCCTTGAGCCATATCTGTAAAGAAAAATTTAGATTCTTTTACAATTGACAAATACATGATGTAGTGATCCTTTCAAAATAAATACTGCATTCCATAAAGGTTAAAAGGATTAAATCCTTAAGCGATGGAAGGTATGGGGGGTGCTATTTGACCTTGGAGGAAAATAAGAATACACTTTTTCTTGGGTATTGGGTGAGACTTCAAATAATCAAGATAGGGAAATAGCACTTTGGTAAGGTTGCAATTAGCTCATGTAACACCCTGTTTTTGACCCCAGAATATAATAATGTAAATATGGATGATATGGCTAAAAGATAGACATGAATGATGTAATTATGTAAATTTTATATTTAATACAAGCACATGACTATTGTAGACCAAAAGGGACTAAGATGAGATAGGGGTCTATCCTTCCACAAGGGGTAGATGATCATCCTAAGCTTGGGGATTAGAGGGGGAAAACATGTTCAATTCTAAATATTCCACTTGTCCAAGTCTCCTTAGAAAAGGGGGAAAATTGTCCATCCACATGGATTCCAAGTGGCTAGTTCCTATCAACCTTGGTGCCACTTTCCTAGTCTCTACCATGCATATAAAAAGAGAGAGCTATCCCATAACTCCATTCATTCTTTCCTATCATAGATACACATTTGAATACTAGATGATTGGTTCATCATTCTTCCATGGGAAAAACCATCATTGCTGTCAGATCTAAACCACAAATGGTTGTAATACCATCACCAGAACATGGGATTGGAGCTAGAACGAGAATAGAGGATTGGGTAGTTGTAGCAAAAAATCAAAAACTTCTTGTTGATGGGTAGCCCCAACTTGGGGGTGTCTCTCTCAAAGAAAGACATGGCTTGACAAAGCCTCTGGCTAAGAGGAAATTCCTTGGTTTGTAGTCAGTTGCCCATATTTCAGGTAAGTTCATTATGTTAATAAATGCATGGTATTTATTTCTAATTATATTACTTACTACCATCATATGAATTATGGAACTGAAATAATGGCTATGTAAATGCATTCTTATGGAAACAGTTATATATGTTCTATGAGTAATTATACACATAATTATTTAGTTGTAAATGTATAATTGAAATCATTAGAAAAATAAAATTGCATATCATAGGCAAATTCAGCTTGTAGATTTCATAAACCAAGTCCCCAAAGTCACTGTGAGGTCATCGGGTATTTGTCAACTCAAAGCAAAAGAATACGACCTCTGATAATTGTTGAAGAATCAATGATAATAGTCTGATATTTGGCTCTAACATTGACACCGAAAGAAGGATTTATCTGCCAAATTATATGGAGAGTGCACCAATTTGTAAGTAAATTTGAAGAGGTCAAAGTTTTTCATGTTCTTCGGGCATTAAACAAACATGCATACCTCTAAGCTCATCATGCACGTCAAATAGAACTAGAAAAAATGGACATAAATGGGGGAAAGGTTAGTTACTTAACCATCCCCTAACATCTATGACCTTATGCAAATTTGATCTATGTTAGACACAAATTTGATCAATCTTGAAACCCTATGAATGTTGAATCTTCCCTTTGAAGAGATGTGTTGATCTCATTCCAACATTTGGCACATTGACATCATCCTAAAAATTGCATTTAAGAATGATATCATTAACATATTGTATTTATCGATATCAGGGTCAGTGCAAGCTAATGAGGGTCACTTTTGGCACGTTAGATGCAATAGAAAACTGAAAAAGCAGGCATCCCTCAACTTACTTGGATTTTTTGATTTACTTACGGAAAATATCTTGCATTGAGTAAAAAAGATGAAATGTAGGAAATTGAATCACGTTTCTGAATATATAACTTTTATGTATTGAAAATTTGCATAGCTATGTCAAGTTTCAGTTTTCCTAACAGACACTTTTTATTTTTCAGGCAAATGATAAGGTATATGTTTTTGTGGGTAGAGCCTTTGAGGGCCTAAATGATGGAATCAAGCTACAAAAATCGGCATGCATGTAGAGAACACATAGCACTTGTGCGCCATTATTTTTCGAAAATTAAATTAGTAATTTTATAATTTTTTTATAATTGTCTAAGTGATCAAACCTCAAAAATAGTACATCTTTTGTGGGTAGAGCCTTTGAAGGTCTTAATGCAAAAATATTGAAATGGGTTTTTCATAGAACGTGGAGGTTAGTGTCCTCTTGTGCACCATACAATTTTTTTTTGAAATGATTGAGAATTGAAAAAGTTATGGAAGAAACACTAACAATGTGTTTCACGAGTTAAGGAGGTAGGACAGAAAAGAAATTGAAAGAAAATAGGAAAAATTAATATTTCAAAATAAAAGTTACATATTTGGAATCTGCAGAAAAAATGCTATTTGTGTCTAAGATTTCGTCAAAAATAACTCTGTGTAGCATATTGTAACGAGTGGCTAAGCACAGGCTTCTCCAGAAACTGGAAGAAATACCCAATTAGCTTTGGTTTTTCATTAACATAGCACAGGTTTGGAATTACCGAAGCAAACTCCAAAGCATACACATAGGATTATTGTTGACATGTGAGCATGTGACTCGGCCTGTTTAAATTCAAAAATATTGCCGCGCTTTTAGATTTAAATAACGCGTACGCGTTATATAACTAAATAACGCGTGCGCGTTATATCAATAATTAACGCGTACGCGTTATATAACTACATAACACGTACGCGTTATATAGTTACAAAACGCGCTCGCGTTATTCAAATCATAAAATATATGTTTAATACTTGAGAAAGAGGGGGTGTAGAAGTCAAGGGAAATTTTGTTTAATATTTGAGAAGGGGTGGGGAAGGGTCAAGGGAATCTATGGTTAATATTTAATAGGGGTGGGAAAGGGTCAAGGGCTTAGAAGGATGTTGGAAGCTTGAGTGGGGAGAGATGAAGGGAATGAGAACATGATGGGCTACAGGGGGTGAAGGGAAGTGGAGCTTGAGAGCACTATTAGGAGTAGAATAGGTTCTGAAGAGGTATAGGGTTAGAAGTTGAAAGTGAGACTTGAGTGACAAGGGGGATGTGAGAGAGAAATAAAGAATACAAGGGGGGGAGAGACATAGAGCGAGGGAGGGAGAGGGACAATGGGGAGGAATGGATTTGGAGGGAGTGAGAGATAGATGGGGATAGAACGAAATAAGAGATAGGAAGGGAGGGACAGAAAGTGTTGGTGGGAGACATGCAGAGAGTGGTGGCGATGGAGAGAGAGGGAGTGATGGAGAGATTGGGATAGGTTGAGGGAAAGATGAGGGAGGGATAGAAGGTGAGAGACAGGCGATGAGAGAGGGAGGGAGAGAAGGTAGGGTGAGGGATGGAGGGAGAAAGTTGGAGATAGATATGGATGGAGGGGGTATGGGTTTGAGAATGGAAAGTGACATAATGTGTGTGTATGTGTGTGTGTTTGAGAGAGAGAGAGAGACAGAGAGAGAGACAGAGAGAGAGAGAGAGAGAGAGAGAGATTGATGGTTGGGGAGAGAGAGAGTAGAGGGAGTTGTGAGCATCATATTCTCCATCAGCATCATATTCTTCATCATCATCATCTTCATGACCATCATCGTCATCATCAACATCTTCATCATCATCACCATCATCATCATCATCATCATATTCCTCATCAAATCAAAATCTCCATCATCATTATCATCATCATGATCATCATCTAAACATCACCATCACCATCATCATCAACATCTTCATCATCATCACCATCACCATCATCATCAAAATCTTCATCGTCATCACCATCACCATCACCATCACCATATTCATCATCATTGTCATCTCTAGGTTCCCCATCAACATCAACATCTCCATCATCATCATCTTCTTCATCATCATCATCTTCATCACCATCATCATCATCATCAACATCTTCATCATCATCACCATCATCATCATCATCATTATCTTCCTTGAATCAGATCAACATATCCATCATGTCACCATCATCTTTTGAACATCATCATCTAAACATCACCATCACCATCACCATCATCATCATCATCTTCATCATCATTACCATCACCATCATCATCAACATCTTCATTGTCATCACCATCATCATCATCATCATCATTGGCATTTGTAGGTTCCTCATCAACATCTCCATCATTATCATCTTCTCCATCATCATCATCTTCATCACCATCATCATCAGCATCAACATCTTCATCATCATCACCATAATCATCATCTTCATCGTCATCAGGTCAACATCTCCATCATCATCATCTTCTTCATCATCTTCACCATCATCATCATCATCATCATCTTCATCGCCATCTCCATCATCTCCATCATCTCCATCATCATCACCATCACCATCATCATCATCTTCATGACCATAAACATCTTCATCATCATTGTCATCTCCCCCTTCCTCATCAACATCTCCATCATCATCATCATCATCATCATCATCATCATCACCATCTGAACATCACCATCATCGTCAACATCTTCATCATCATCATCATCATCATCAGCATCATCATCAGCATCAGCATCATCATCAAAATCTTCATCGTCATCACCATCACCATCTTCATCATCATTGTCATCTCTAGGTTCCCCATCAACACATCTCCATCATCGTCATCTTCTTCATCATCATCATCTTCATCACCATCATCATCGTCATCTTCTTCATCATCATCATCTTCATCACCATCATCATCGTCATCAACATCTTCATCATCATCACCACCATCATCATCATCATCTTCCTCATCAGATCAACATCTCCATCATGTCACCATCATCTTCATCTTCATCATCATCATCATCATCATCATCATCATTACCAACACCATCATCATCAACATCTTCATCGTCATCACCATCATCATTGGCATCTGTAGGTTCCTCATCAACATCTCCATCATCGTCATCATTGGCATCTGCAGGTTCCTCATCAACATATCCATCATCGTCATTTTCTCCATCATCATCACCATCATCACCATCATGATCTTCTGAACATCATCATGATCATCATCTAAACATCACCATCACCATCATCGTCAACATCTTCATCATCATCGCCATCAGCATCATCATCAAAATCTTCATCGTCATCACCGTCACCATCTTCATCATCATTGTCATCTCTAGGTTCCCCATCAACACATCTCCATCATCATCATCTTCTTCATCATCATCATCTTCATCACCATCATCATCGTCATCAACATCTTCATCATCATCACCATCATCATCATCATCATCTTCCTCATCAGATCAACATCTCCATCATGTCACCATCATCTTCGTCATCATCATCATCATCATCATTACCAGCACCATCATCATCAACATCTTCATCGTCATCACCATCATCATTGGCATCTGTAGGTTCCTCATCAACATCTCCATCATCATCATCATTGGCATCTGCAGGTTCCTCATCAACATATCCATCATTGTCATTTTCTCCATCATCATCACCATCATCACCATCATGATCTTCTGAACATCATCATGATCATCATCTCAACATCACCATCACCATCATCGTCAACATCTTCATCATCATCGCCATCAGCATCATCATCAAAATCTTCATCGTCATCACCATCACCATCACCATCACCATCACCATCTTCATCATCATTGTCATCTCTAGGTTCCCCATCAACACAACATCTCCATCATCATCATCTTCTTCATCATCATCATCTTCATCTCCATCATCGTCCTCATCAACATGATCTTCATCATCATCACCATCATCACCATCATCATCATCATCTTCCTCATCAGATCAACATCTCCATCATGTCACCATCATCTTCATCACCATCATCATCACCATCATCATCAACATCAACATCTTCATCATCATCACCATCATCTTCATCAACATTATCATCTTTATCATCTTCATCTGCATCATGATCATCTTCATTGTCATCACCCTCCTCCTCCTCATCATCTTTATCATCTTCATCTACATCATGATCATCTTCATTGTCATCACCCTCCTCCTCCTCATCATCTTGTGCACTTATGCACTTAGGGATTAATATTTAGAAGAGGGTCTAAAGGCCTTTATGGGGGAGGGGCTCTAGGAACAAGGTAAGACAGAGAGGGCAGGGGGGAGGGATAAAGGCGTAGAGGGTTAGTGATTAAGGGAGAAGAAGGGAGAGAGTGCTATAGGGAGGGATAATGACGAAGATAAAGAGAAGGTGGAGAGATGGAGAGTGGGGTGGTAGAGACATGGCTGAAGGGAGAGAAAGAAACATGAAAGAAACATGTAGGGAGAATGAGGGACACATATTTAGAAAGAGATAGGGGGTATCTAGGGATTATTGGGAGAGAGCTAGGGGGTATTAAACCATACAAAACATTTGTTTTGTATGCAATCATATAAATTATTAGTTTTCTTTGATTTTGATCGTTGCCCTAGCCGTGCACCTAACCTATTTATTGTGCTTGACTATATCGCGTTCGCGTTTTTTAACTACATATCGCGCACGCGTTTTATATTTATAAAACGCGTACGCGTTTTGTAACTCCAGAAATAATGGACTGTTGCTGTCCGAGAGCAACTTCACTCTGTCCGAACGAAAGCAACAATCCCGCGATTTTTCAAACAGCACGAGCCCGCGTCTGAAAATTTTCACATTCTACACCAACTCCATCATTTTTTTTTATGCAGGTGCAGCATTGAGGACATCTTTCATGGTTGCTCACTGTGGTGTTGGGTTATATGGCCATATTTGAAGAAAATAATTAGCAAGCTTGAAGAATCTCCAATTGAAGAACACCAAAGATAAGGCCTTTGAAAGATTCATTTTGCCTATATTTGAGGAGCACACAAGGTAAGATATCAAGCTTCAAGACCAACAAGGAAGAACTTCCATTTGCTTATTATTGAAGAGCTTGTAATTGAGGAGCAACAAAAACAAACTATATTGAATTGATCATTGTGGTGATGGGGAATGCACGTAACCGAGTAAACAAATCCACAAGGAAGAAGAGACCTCAAGAAGTCATTGAAGAAGAGAAAGAAAAGAAAAGAATATACATGATGAATCGGAGGCTTTCTTTGGAAACTAATCCAAATCCAATTGTAGAGGATACCATGGTTCATCCTATTAATCCACGACAAGAGGGACCTTCAATTTCCACAATAGTTGTTGAACAAGCACCCCATGGAAGTAATCAAGAAGCAAAACGTAGGTGCTCATTAGGGGATGTTTCAATTCCCACTTCAAGTCAAAGTGATAAGTTACCATCTCAAGATGAAGCTCACGAAGAAACACACAATTTGCTATCCGGATGTGGTTATACAAGCGATGAAGTCAGAGAGGCGTTGGACATTTTGCCTACTGTTGAAGAAGAGAATGTTATCCACACCATCGATGAGGATGTTGGACTTCCACAAGGGGATGTTGGACTTCCACAGACCATGGATGAGGATGTTGGACTTCCACCATCCAACTACCAGGAAGAGAATGAAGGACACCAAGCTACTACTGAAACGCCAGAGCGTCTTGGTGATGCGCTACATGGTACAATTCCAACCCCCTTACCTCGATTAGCAAGCACACGTCGAAGAACTCCGAAGCGTATACAAGTTGATGAAAGACTTATGAATTCCATTGAAGGTACGCTATCTAAACGTAGTATTGCTTATCAAACTCAACAGATACTTGATAAATATTTTGTTTCTAAATGTGATGGAGATAAATGTAGATTATTTTTATCATTGTTAAAATCTAGGAGCATGAATGTTGTTAGGAAAAAGTTAGGGATAAAGATGATAAAGAATTCTGAACCAAGTTCTCATATAGTTAAAAGCCTAGTAGATGCATTTGGTAAAATTGGTAAGAACACACGTTCAAAGGACCGCAATGCTGCTCGTCGTGTGTTGTCACAATCAATTGCAGATAAGAACACCAGGGCCCTTCGTATTCTCAGGCCTACATCGAAACTAGTTAATTTGAATGTAAAAACCCTCCGTAGGTATTCTATTAGAAGAGAACATCTTGACACAACCGATCAGACAGATTTTTGGGCCTTTGTTGGTCGGTTGCCACGTCGTGACATGAAGCTAGTTGATGCAGTAAAGGGACTAGTGCATAGTTTTTGGCATGATCACACAAGGCCTTCTTCAAACCGAAAGGATGTACTAAAACTAAGAAGGGGTTCAAAGGATCGTGAGCCACATACTAAGCATCTTCTTGATATAACACAGACAGAGCTTTACGAAAAATTTAAGATTGAGCATAGACAATTGAACTTGGGGCAAAGATCTTTTGAGAAATGTAAGCCATGGTATGTTAGAATAAATACTCTTCGTAACACTTGTTGTTGTAGATACCATGTAGAATATGAATATTACTATGAAACATTTTTGTACATTCGTCGTGTGTTGCATACTAACATTGTGCAGGATTGCTCCATGACAATACCACCGACTTCATCAAGAGAATTCATTCATAGCATCATGTGCAATAGGCCCGAGGGGCAAACATACTATGCAAAATCTTGTTTGGATGGAACATGCTCCAACTGTGCTGGAATGGCATTATTGAGCCAATGTATGCACGAGAATGGAGACAGTGAATTTGGGAAAATGGTTACAGACATGAAAAGTTTCAAATATATCAACTATGAAATAGTCCCAGGGAAAGAAAGCAAAAAAATACAATTGGTGACATCTCAGGTATGCATTTATATCTATAAAATTATGTTGTAACGGTTACATTTCAATCCTTACTTACAACAAAAAACTGACATTGAGATCATTTTGTGTCACCAGGTACAAGTTAGTGACTTCATCAAGGAATTTATTGAAAAGACACATCAATATGTTCAGCATGTCCACGTGGCACGATGGCAGGATGAGAAGTTTAGAATATGCAGAGATACATTTCCCCTTGGTACTATACTTTCAGTTGTTGATTTTGCCGAGAACTACACTCTGCAACCTCAAAATGAGATCCAAAGTCAGTATTATCACTCTGAGCAGGTTTCCTTGATGGTCCATATCACATACAGGCATGGCCCAAATAGCACTGAAGAGCAAAGAGAAATTCTGAAGGAATATCACTTCTACATAAGTGATGATAGGTGCCACGACTTCCACTATGTACGTCATTGCTTCATCATGTTCTATGATCACTTGAAGGGAAGGAACATACAGATGGACCGACACTGGATTTGGTCTGATGGGTGTGCTGGTCAGTTCAAAAATGCACGCATATTTCAGTGGTTGTGTTCATTGCATAAAAACTACAAAGTGCCACATATGTGGAACTATTTTGAGACTGGGCATGGTAAAGGAGAGCATGATGGAGCCGGAGCATGTGTCAAAACAGCCCTACGAAGAGAGGAATTGAAAGTATCTACAGAATCTACTATTCTAAATGCTCAATCTATAGTCAGGTGGTGCACGTCAGTAATGGGAGAGGAATCAACTATGCGAGTAGAATCCACAAGAAAGAGACATGTGGAGAGATTTTTTTGGGAGGTGGTAGACATAGATCGTTCACATGCATGGGAATGCAAGACTGTGCCTGGGACTCGTGGCTTTCATTCGGTTCGAAGCTCTGATAACCCAGTATTTGAAATTTGGACCAGAAAACTTGCTTGTTTTTGCCCGCCTTGTTGTGATGGTGACTGGGATGGGTGTGAATCATTGGATTGGGTTGATGGATGGGATCGCATATCACTTCCACTTGATCAGCGTGCAATTGTTGAGTTAACTCCGTTGGAAGAAGACCAATCATCTATTTCTGCAGATTTTGATCATGTATCAGACCTTGTACAACCCGGTATGATGCATTTCCTTAACATTTTTTGTTTGTTTACGTAGTCTTCAAATGCACATTAATGGACTTGTATCGCACTCTAAATATTTTGATCATATACCTACAATCATATAATGCAGGGCACATATACGCAGTGGTTGCCTCAAAAGATACTGAATGGGGTGATGAATACTGGTTGGCACGCTGTATAGATGGAAAGCAAACCCTCATTGTGTCCATGACTGACGATGAAAACAACCACTTTCCAACTGGTTCTATGGTTGTTAAAGGTGAATACTTGACACGGGACAACAATGGAAGAAAGAAGGGTGGATATGTTTACAGGGATTACAAACCAGGTGCAAGTGTATATCACTTTACCAACTTAATCATTGGCACAAACCTTCAGGTACGAACAATGCCTAGTCGAAATACATCGAAGGTACGCTACTTCTTACCGGATACAGAGCACGAGAGACTAATGGAGACCATCAGTATAAGAGATGATCCGGAGGGCTTGGTTGTATGATAATAGGTGGGATCTAGCATGATGAGGTACGTTACATACTTTTAATACTATACTATTTTCACTATTTGTAATTGAATATTGATATATGTTCAATTTTCACATGTATGTTTCATATGAATATGTCAATTTTGCGTTCTTGATATGCCAAATTTACAAGAGATGGATTAAAATTATATTATGTTCATATGATCAGTAAACCATATATTAATCATGTTTGAGAGGTTGCTTAGCTAACTTTAAGGGCATTTAAGCTCTATGTTAAGCCCAACTAAATCCTTATGAATCACTAGACAATCGAATTGGTTCCTTGAGTAATTCAACTATGAAAGTCTCTCTTAATCTAGCGACAACCACCTTTTACCCATTTCTATAGAATTTATCTTCTTTAATAATTTTCTAATCCAAATTTTAATAGCTATTACATTTTCACTATACAACTATGAAAGTCTCTAGTGACAACCACCTTTTACCCATTTTTATTATACATCTCTAAGTTATCCACACAAAAACACACACATATATATATAATAATTATTGTGTATTCATAGTCAAAACTAAAAAATATATGGATTAAAGTGGATAAACATTAAACTAAACTAAAATTAAACTAAAATTAAACTAAATTAAATTAAACTAAAAAATATATGGATTAAAGTGGATAAACATTAAACTAAAATTATAATAATTGTGTTTTTTAATCCATTTTTTACATATGATCAGTAAACCCTAAAATTATATTATGTTCATCATGTTGGTTATTGGCTTCACCCAACAAAATTAATTCAATTCATGCTCACTATATTAAACAATACACTTATATTAAATTTAATTCATGTCTTGTTAAATATTTCATAATGAATTAGCTAGTTGAGAGCACCACCTTAGACCAAGCCATCATCATCATGGACCTGCAAAACCCTAGTTTCCAAAGTGTCTAGGCAGGTTTGGGCTAGGAACACTAGCCATACCCGCCCGGTGGATGATTTTCCAAAGTTGACCCCCGTGTGCAAAAATTGCACACTCCCACACTGAGCAAAACCCTAGTTTCCAAGATGGACCTGCAAGGTGACACATGGGCCACCGGGTAGGAGGGGAGGGGCATCCCTGGCACTATCCCGGTGTGCTGAATCCAACGGAGTCGACGGTTCGTCGATCCGAGCCACGGTCTTCATTCTATGGCTCGTCCCGTCTCACTACCAGAAGGCCTTCAGGGACACCTGCTGGATACCTACCGGGGGCATAGAACTCCAACCATGCAACAAAACCGGGTTCTGGGGAGTCCTGCAGGTGTGTCTAGACAGGTTCGGGCTAGGAACACTAGCCATACTTGCCCGGTGGATGATTTTCCAAAGTTGACCCCCGTGTGCAAAAATTGCACACTCCCACACTGAGCAAAACCCTAGTTTACGAAATGAATGCACAATGAAGCCACTGGGCCATGGGGAGACGAGGGAGAGGGCCCCCTAGAGGTAATCGCACGCCAGGAGACCAACGGAGTCGCCACTGCAGATGCGGCACTAACTGCTGCATCAACCATCGATGCAAGGTTCTCAGCAGACAACTCGGGTTCCTGTTGCAGTAAACATGCAATTCAAACATTAACAAAAACGATTTATGCACTGGATTTCAAGTTAAACAACAAATATCATCGAAGGATATACATTACCGTGGTGTGAGTAAGCCCATGGTCGTGGGCAGCTGGAGTCTTTCTCGGAGTAGAACGCCTCACATACACACGACCCTTGTTCACGAATGGCCTGGAGGGAGATGCAAATACAGGCAATGGGCCAGATGTGTCGGATGGTGCCTACAGTCAGCAAGTGTTCATGTAGTTAGACATGCATGATTCAACAAACAAACATGTATTTAAAAAATGTCATTTTTAATTGTTTACCTGGAGCCCAGACGTTTCAGGGGACGGTATGACCATGGGCACTACCTCCACATTACCTTGCCCCTGTGAAGGATCTGCCATCTGCAAGTTTAATAATTGTAAATATTAGACCGTATATAGCATTAATGAACTAAAATGTAAAGTATGTGGAAATTAACAAATTAACAAGTATTAAAAAACTGAAATTTTAAAATGTTTACCTCGGTGTGAGATACGGCAATAGGTGGTATATAAGATGGGCCTGCCGAATGGGTAGCATCATGCCCCCCTGTCGAGTCTGGAACATCCGGCTCTGGGGCGTCACTGCCGGTAATCATCATCAACTACAAGTTCACAAAATTAATATATTAGCTCAAACTATATATATGTGTACAAAGACGAAAATAAATGAAGAATTTATTACAATTAACCATCAAGATACCTCTCTCAAAAAGCCAGTGAAGACAACATCTGATGCAATACCATAGCAGGGACGACCACATGACGTGCACTCGTGAGGATCAGTAGTAGGATGGGGAATAGCTGATGGTCCTCCACTAGTGGATGGTCCTGATGGTCCTGCAGAAGTGGATGGTCCTGATGGTCCTGCAGTAGCTGATGGTCCTGCATGGTGACGAGCTGGTGTATGTACCACACCAGGGACAGATGTCCCTTCCTCACCCATATGTTGAACCATCCTGCCATGGCGAAGAACCGTCCGTGCCAAACTCAAAAAAGCATCCCGTGTCTGCGGAATAATGCGATGTGCTGGTGGGACATCTGGCCCAGGTAACTGCCTGCGAGGTGCAGGGATAGGGCGATCCTGGTCTCGAAGCCTGGCATTGGGTCGGTTTTGGGGCATCCCCCCACCGATCCCCTGGAACTGTAAGATGTCAAAATAGTTAACGTGTTTATGCAACACGAACTCTGCATACATCTTTCGAAGGAAATATAAGGGAATTTCCCTGTTGTTGTGTGGTGGCATATCAAAAACCATGTACCATCTGTCCATCCAGTTATCAACAAATGGTTGAAACGTGCACCACTCAATGGAGATATGCGGCTTGCTTGCATTAGGGATTTCCCCCGTCCGAGGGTCCCTAAACAATGCAAATACAACCTCTTTGGATATTTTTAGCTTTTTTACTGCATTGTAATCTAGTCCATCAGCATATTGTTGTCTTTTTCTTTCTCTGTAAGATGCAATATCATACAGGACATTCGTAGATTGTGTAATTGTGTCCACAATTGCATCCAAGGTTGATGCAAGTGAACGGCGAATCCTGTCGCCACCACTAAAAGCTTCACTTATGCCCCTCAATTGGGCAAGCTCAATCAATATTTCGGCATTGGCATCCATAGCCGCAACTGCAATAAAGACATTAATACGAAAATCATTAGAAACATATACATGGTATATAATGACGTCTCTTCAAAATTGAACATGTATTAAATCAAACTCACATAAGCAATTTAATGGCATTTACTTACATACATTTAAAACTTAAAATTAAACATTTGACAATTAAAAAGTAAGTTAGTCAGATTGGCAGAGACGAGGAGGAGGAGGATCAAGGCAATGATGAGTTTGTTGATTCAGGCATGGAGGAGGAGGATCAAGGCAGTGATGAGTTTGCATCTATGTGTCTCAATGTCTCATTGTGTTTTGTGATTGTGAATGACAAATGTGTTGTGATTTGTGAATGATCTAATTTCTATTGAATATTTCATATTTGTAATTGTAAATGTAATTTCTATTGAATATTTGTAATTGTAAATGTTAAATTTTATTGGATGATCTATATGTCTATATTTTTAAATTTTAATATATTTTAAAAATATATTAATTCCGGGGGTCACCGTGTCCTACGTGTCATAATTCCGGGGGTCACCGTGTCTAGTGGGGACCAGGGATCAAATTTGAAGGGTGGGGTCCCATTTCACTATGAAGGGCTATGAGATATTGAACACTATTGAAGGGCTATGAGAAATTTATTAATATTTATTCTATGTGTATATATGGATGTGTTCATGTTGTATGGATTGGATTCTAGGTTAACCGAGGCCTTTTTAGAGCAAAGAATGGGGTAATTACTATTTGGGAACAAGTTTTTTATCAAATGTAAATTGCGGTGATGGAAGATATTGAGGGTGCCACATGTTGTGGAGAAAGTAGTATTGATTCCTATGACGTAATAGGGAGTTCAAAAAGTCTGGTTTCAAGTATTGTCATGCGTAGCTCGATTGATTTTTCTCGCGCTAGGGTTGTAGCAACTGTTATGGCCATTACTGTTAAAAGGATTGATGGGGTGGAATCCCGTGAAACGATGAGTTCTTTTGTTAAGACGTAGATTCAGTGAAATTTGGTGGGAGTCTTATGTTCATTTTATGCACAAAATTCGATTACTTGATTTTGTTGCATTGTTAACTCTCCTCCTAGTCATAGCTACAATCTCTTATATAATTGTGAAGGTTATCAATCCACTCAATATATTAAAGTTGTAGTAGGCCAAAATCATCCACATATTTATTGTACTCACAAATGTTGACATTCCAATTTCTATGTAGAGTGCCCATTAACATTAGATTTTAATAATTTTGTTGATGCCATTAAATGTGTTAAACACGTAAGCGCTCGCTACAAACACGAGAACTTCGAAGCGTTCAAGCCATGGGCTACTCAGTGTAAGCCCGTCCACGTAAGTTCCTCAATGATATTATTAGAGGCCCAATGGTCCATGATCCATGGATGATCGAACACGTGGATATTGGAGAGTAAGCGAGTCCCACTCCCAAGTCACCTAGCTAGTAGCCGCATTCCCAATTTCCCACTAAAAATTGTTGATGGGTGAAATTTGAAGCTACCCTTCTGTTGCAATTTTAAACAGTAGTGGTTAATTTAATTATTGAAGGGCTTACCATGAAATTAAATTTTTTTTGCATGGTAAAATTTGAAGTGGCCTTCTATGACGTGTGGGTAAAATTTGAAGTGGCCTGAAGGCTTCAAATTTGAAGCCTGGTGGGGACACTCGTGTCCCGTGTCCTCGTGTCGGGTGACTTAGAAAGGGGGGAGTTTTAATTTTTTCAATTTTTGGTTTGATTATGAAGTTTTGAGTTTTGTGAAAAGGGTTTCATTTTGAGGTGTGAATTTAATTACAAATTGGGTTATTCCCAATTTGATCAATATTACAAAACTAGGTTAAACAATCAAAAAAATAGTAATTTGGATTAAAAAATCACAAAAAAATGATTTGGGTGAATAAATTACCTGACTAGATGAGAATGCACCGGTGAATTTGTCTCCTCTCCAGCTGAATCGAGCAACACGGATGGTTGAGTGGGCCACAAAGCGTCCTCGTCTAGGGTCAATTTCGCCTCTATTCGCGTTTCTGATGCGTGAGTGTCGCGGGTGGTCGGCAATCGGCCGACTGTGTTTTTAAATTCATTTTTAGTTTTACATATCGCGTACGCGATTTGTAAATACATAACGCGTACGCGTTTTTGAACTACATAACGCGTACGCGATATTGTTACCTAGCCTACATGTCCAATGACATGTTAGGCTCGGGTCTTACCATGGCAGGGGGTAAATATCATAAACGCGTTATGTTTTAGGTATCAGGAACGAGATTTGAAAAAAGTAGCATTGCATCTAAAGTGACCCTCATCTTCTTGCACACACCCATCAACAATCATGAAGGCCTGCTTTGTGTGTGAATTAATGTTGGAAATGATAGGAGGTTTGAATGATTTGTCCTGTATAGCAAAAGGGTATGATGAAATGTATTTCATGAGCTATTGTGTCACCCCTGGGATTTATCATTTGAATTTTTTTAATAACTGAGAAGTTGTATACCAAATTGATTGCTTGAGAAAAGAAGGGTTGGTGAATTGCATGTGTGATGTTGTAGGTTTAAGTTTGCAACTGAACAAGAGGACAGAGGAAAGTTAATATTGGGAGAAATTTTGTAATATTATGGTGCCTAAGTTTTCATAGATGCAACTTAATTATGGAGAGAAACTTTGATAGACATCATTGTGTTCACGGGAAATTATTACAGATGTACATGTGGTTTGATGACACTTCTCATGAGAATATTTGTCATATTAGAGGTGCACTCATTTTGAAGGTAAGCACTTTATCAATTAAGTGTTTATTTTTCACTATGAATCGTAGAAAAGGTATAAATATCAGGTATCATCATTATGATAGAATCAATAGCACTTGTTAACACCTAAAAATTGTTCACCAGCTCATCTCCCTATTCACGTAACCCATTTGTCCACTCTTCCTACCATTTTGGCTGCTAAAACCCTAAAATACCCTCAAATGGTTACCCAAAAGGCAAAAACCAATGTTTTCCTCCTCAAATTAATCCCAATCCTTAAAAAATACCAAAAAACCCTCAAAAGGGGTTAAATATTCCCAAAAATTAAATAAAAATGGAATAAATTTGAAAATAAACTCAAAAAAGGAAAAAATGAAGGAAAAACCGTGAACCATTAACCTAAACCACTTGGTGCCTAAAACCATGGGTCAACAATCCACCATCCAAAATATCTTTAAATAGGTGATGGAAGCCCCCAATTTCTCATCCATTATCTACTCTAACCTTATGCTCCCGAAATTCCTATTGAGCCCTAGCCATTCATTTTGAGCTTGAGCCCACCATTTGAATGGAGTTTTAGCTACTATTGATGCATTTGGAGAAGAGAAGAGAACATTGAAGCGCGCTACTAGGACTCCAACCAGCTCTTTATTTGAGGTAAACTATTTGCAAACCCTAGTTTGCTCAATCAATCAAAATTGTAAATTTCATTTACTATGTTCTCATGGATATTTACTGTTTACTGTTATTGCTTAAATTTATTTGCATGCACATGTTAATGCTTAATTTTTACTTGTTTTAAATCTCGTTTTTATCCATTATTGAACTGCGAATAAGGATTCCTGAATCCTTAGTAAGTACTCTTTAGCACTAGCTAGGATGAAAACCCTAGTTACAATTTTCTCTTGATCCATGTTGGTTTCTTTATTCCATTTATCGTTCTCCTCCTCTCATCATCTCTCATCATTAGTGGTTCTAACACAACCGTCTTCATTCAGTTTTCAAAGAGGGCCCACTTTACTCAAAATCATATTTTTATGATGCTTATGACCAAAACCAAAACTAATACTTCAACAAAAACAATGAGTTTTTGAATTTCACTAAAATATTTTCATACATATTAATAAAATTTATCGTAGATTTTAAGGAAAATAGGGGAACAAAGTCCACCTTTTTTAAGCTATTTTCACATTATGGGGCTAAAATAAACTTCGGTTTTTTTTTTTTTTGGTTTTAAAACTAATATTTCATAACAGAGTCTTAGGGTTATAAGACATCAATTAAGTAAAACTGTTTTAGAAAAAATAATTAATTAATTTGAATTTATCATATAGTTTAGGTCAAATAGGGGAACAAAGTCCACCTTTTTTAAGCTATTTTCACATTTTTGGGGTAAAATAAACTTCGGATTTTTTATTTTTTGTTTATTTTTTTTTGTTTATAAAACTAATATTTCATAACAGAGTTTTACGGTTATAAGACATCAATTAAGTAAAACTAGTTTAGAAAAGAAAATTTTAATTTTAATAAAATAAAAATATGTATTTTAAATTAATTAAGATAATTAAAAATTAAATATTTCCACTTTTTAAGTTACTCTGGACAAGTGAATAATGTCGGCTTGAAAACTACGAAATCCATGTCATCGTTTCGATTTGTTTGTTTATGTATTTAATTATATATTGTCCGGTGGTTATGCTTTGTCTGAACTTGTATTCTCGCACTATTGTTTTTCTTATTCTGTGACACCCAACGGAATTTCCAGCGCATTGCAGAAAAATCTTCATTGAATTTGGGAAATATGGCCGCACATCCATCATCTTCAGACTACGCCTCGAATTCTACTGATGAAAACTATTCGTCGAATGATACAGCAGGAGTTCGACAGCGTGTTGTACACGAAAAAAGCTCTTCTTTCATGGAGCCGCTTAATAATTCCAATGATACGAAGGGCAAGGGCAAGGCGATAATTAGTGGAGCAGGTCACTATGATGAACTAACTAGTGGAAAAGTTGTGAATCCAAAGATTCTAGAAGCTGAAAGCTCTCATATGGCTGGCATCAATAATCGCCAAATCAGAATGGGGATTCAGCAAAGTCTGAGTCACACACAAGGAGCAGAAATGGATGGAGAAAGGGCAAGAAAACGGTTATGTGGTTGTTGTTATTGGGAATTTGGATTAGAAAATATTGTACAGTGTCTGAATGGGCATCTATGTTGTTTTAAATGTCTAAGGAAGCGTGTAGAACAAATCATATACGAAGGTTACAAAGCACATGCCTCTCTAAGTTGTGCGGATATGGATGGTTGCGAGGAGTCAATTCCTTTGTCAGAGATTAGGAGAGCTCTACCAACTTATATGATTGAAAAATATGAAGAGCGGAAGGTCCTAGATGCTATAGTTGAAGCCAAACTTGAAGGCTTGGTTTACTGCCCATTTTGTAACATTCCATATGAAGTAGACAGGTGTCTACAAGTTTTAGACTGTCCAAACACAAAATGTCTAAAGGCTTCTTGTATCCAATGCAAGAAGCTGAATCACTTACCATTACTGTGTGAAGAGGTTCAGAAATCGCCAGGCACTCTTCGTGGCGAAGTTGAAGAGAGAATGACAAAAGCTGTGATAAGAGTGTGTAACAATTGCGGCACGAAGTTAATAAGGATTGATGGTACCTGCAATAAGGTGACATGTAGGTGTGGAAACACAATGTGTTACGTTTGCAGACAGACAATTTTTCCCAGCTATGATCATTTTTGTGATTGTGCTGATCGTAGAGATGATCGTAGACTAGAACCAGGGAAACCTTGTGAAACATGCAACATGTGCATTTTGATGGAGCAATTAGAAGGAGATATTGAGGCGATGGATGCTAAGGAGGAAGCTTTGAAAGAATTGGCAGTCAAGGAACCTAAGTTGCTTGATTTGGAAATTGGACCTCCCCTCGAAGAGGCAAGACTACAAGAAGAATTCAGCTTAGACATTGATTCTAATGGTAATGTTGTTATAACAGGAGTCTTCGATCAATATGGTTCAAACAGGGATGAAACACGGTGGTGAGCAGTATGCAGACATTGTTGAACCTCCACCATTATTCTTCAGAAATGATGAGCAGCTTGTAAACATGGAATTCCATGTTCAAGAAAATCATGGCCGTCAGAAACAACAAGCAGAAGAGCAACAGACAAGTGGTATTCCTTAAGTAATTAAATCAGCTTTACTATAGAACATAATCATTTGTAGTATTATTATTATTGTGTTTTCACTAGTATTTAAATGGAAAGGTCAAACTAATTTTACCAAATTTGATTGCTTTGTAATGGAAAAAAAAGTGATCTCTTTTAAGGTTTATGTTGAAAAATGGAAATGGAAATGAGGGGCTTATGTTGGATTGTGTACATGTTGAATTTCTGAGTTGGAATAGGAATTGAGAGAGTCATACCTTTTAGTGAATCTTTTTTTCACCTCATATTTCACATGTATGTTTCATTGTTGTATATGAATATAAATAATCTTGAAATCCTGATATATTTTCACATACACAAACATCAATGTCTTACTCAAATGGTTCCGATGAAAATCTCTTACCCTCTTCACCAATGTGAAAGTATTGATAAATAAATGAAATAGATTTCTCTTCTTCCTCAAATTCTATGTTGTTATGGATTATTTTTATTATTATTCTATGTTGTTATTAATTATTTTTATTATTACTTAGTTAGGGTTTTATTTTTACATGCCATGTTCGAATAACAAAATTTCTTATATAAATAACATAATCATCTAACTAAAAATGATTATGATACACTTAGGAAATGACAAGCTCTACAGTCCAGTATGGGGGAGATGTTGTAACGTGTGTTACAAAAGTGATAGTAAAAAGTCGGCCATTAATAAATTCATGCCATCTAATCAAACTTAAAAAGTGATAGTAAAAAGTGAAGTACCATATTATGTCGGTCATTAATAAATTCATGTCGGCTCATAAAATAAAAAAATTATGGAAAATATTTAAAAAAAAACATGTTGGTTCATAAAATAAAATATTATGAAAAGTAATTAAAATATCGATGTTCGTTTATAAAATAAAAACATAAAACTTAAACCCAGATCTATCAATCAAGAGATATCAAATTTCTTGAGTTTAAATTAAAAAAATAAATACATCTCAAGAAATTGGATCCCTCTCGGTGCTTGATAGATATGGGTTTAAAATGGATCTATGCTAGTAAGTTTAATAAAAATACAAAGGATAAGTGGAAGAAGAATGACCTCTCTTAGAAGAGTCAAGCACATGTTTGTTTTGATATGTATTATGTGGAGAGAAAGAGGGGACGCATCCTTGCGGAGAGTAAGTCCTCTTTCTATTCTATTTTTTTATATTCAATACATATTTGTGTTTGCATGTAATATATGAGGGTGTAGAGTTTTTGTTTATGCAAGAAATATATTAATGCTTCCGTGCTTTTGAAGAATAGGGACAACTTTCATGGGGAGAGTCAATCTTCTATAGCCTAATTTAACCATTGTTTGTGTTTGGTAGAGAGGACGTTTCCCTTTGGATTTTATGTAAATATATTAATGGTTGTGTAATTGTATTATTATTTATTTGCGTTTCTAAATGTTCAATCCACTACAAAAACAAAAAAAAATGGAACCCTAAACTCCTATATTAAGCGTGCACTAGAATTTAAACATGAAAAGGAAGGAGAAGAGATAAATGGTTTGCCTCTTATCTAAGATTTGTTCCAGCTACAGTTCCAAGCTTGATGTCCAAGGCTCTTGAACCTGCAACACAAGATAAAAACCAGCCTTCCAAACACAAGTGCATTAACAAGATCTAATAAAACATATCACATATCAAAGATAGACATGGCATGGGAGAATATGCCAAGTTATTATTAAAAAAGTTGAAAGTAATCATACAAAGTGATATACCTTGATGTCCAAAGCAACATCTCCTTCCAAGCCCTCCTTAGCTACCTCTGCAAGACTTCTAATATCAAAGGTTTGATGCCTCCAAAAGTTCTCCCCTTAGCTCATGGATGGCCTTCTTCTTATAGGGTTTGGGATACCAAACACTAAGAGAGAATGATGGATCTAGGTGAGTCAAATATGGATCAAGGATATGAATCATACCAAGGAAGGAGGGTGATATGAGATTCGAAGGGAGTCCCTATCCTATGAAAATCTCCTCGAGATTCAAGATCCTAAGATCAACAAAAATGGTTGTTGAGGGATTTTTGTGCCCCCAGAACTGAGCCTAACGTGAAAAGGTTGTAATTTCGGCACCCCTACAGGCATGAAAAGTGCGGAAATGTTGTATTTTCGTGCCTTGCAACACTATAAGGGTGCATAAATATCTCTAATATGGGCTTGGTGAAGTGGCATTTGACCCCTGAGTGTTAGATTTTCCTCCAAATATGACTAGGGAGGGTACCAACATGATGAGAAGGGATCTCAACACTCCTAGGAGGTATACGAATCATGTCCTTCATGGTTATATGGCATGAAGGCTCTTAATAGTGTACATAGTGACAGTTTGAGGTATAAGAGATTACCCCTAAAGTGTGAGGTCAAAAGGAATCTGATGGTCGAAACACTTTACAAATAAGGAAGTCTAGAGAGATAGATGGAATGAAACTAGAGAAGAGTTGCAAGGAGAAAAAAACATGTCTAATCACCTTGAGGCGGGTAAACCCATGCTCTAAACAACCGAATCAAAGCATGGTTGCCGACCAATACAATGTAGATCCATGACAAGCCACACTCCAATTATAGGACTAGAATCATGGCTACTAAACTACAAGCGTAGATCCATGAGAAGATAATTACACAACCACAACCAATATAAGAGTGGATCTATGTGACAGTATATGAATGAGGTCACCAACATAATATTTATGTGGGAACCCACCCAAAAAATCACCATCGCAACCTAGATGAGAAATAAACATCAGAACCATATAGGGTCTTTTACCCGATCCCAAATTGATATGAATATAACCATGTGATTACAAGATGTTGAAGTCGAATATGGCAGAAACCGCTTGATTACTAGTCAATGAGGTGAATTGTTAACAAGCCCGAGGGAAATCACCAATGATGACGATGATCCCCAAGGTAACACTAGTACAGTCCAGCAAATGTGAATAAATGTATTGACATCAAACACTCATGGAATCATTCGATCAGAGGTCAATGATGAAAACCCACTCTCAAATACAAGGAAAACTGCCATTAAGGCATGTAGGTACCAAGGTACTAATATTGGTTTCTAAGTCTAATTCCTGGATAATGAGTTGAATTCGACAAGAATAGACTTGTTGAAGGAGGGCCATAATGAATCCCACATCATCGACATGAAACCGACATAGGAAAGTGATGCGAACTAATGAATCAGATGAGTATGGAATGACACAAGGATGCAGAAGCTGACAATATTATAGAGGATGACTAAAGTGAACTTCCCTTGAACATGAATGCCACGACAACAATGACTTGGTAGTAGTGACTCAACGAGGTAGAGACCAATACATAATGTAACATTGACTAAGGAATTCTTCATATGACTTAAAGGAGTTGGAAAAATCATGGAATTGACATGACTCATAGACAAGCAAATTACCCAAGTGTATCATGAGACACAAATAGGTGCCATGTTCAAGGGAGTCAGAAGTTTCCATAAGGATTTGAGTTGATACACATGATTCGAGTGAAAGTATTGATAAATAAATGAAATATATTTCTCCTCTTCCTCAAATTTTATGTTTTTGTTGATTATTTTATTATTACTTTATGTTGCTATTGATTATTTTTATTATTATGTGGTTATGGATTTATATTCACATGCCACATTTGAAATAACAAAGTTTCTTATATAATGTGTATATGTACTCAAGGAATTGTTAAGTTGGAATTTAAATTAACCAAGTCATCCACAAGACTTATTGCATAACAATGTAAATTTCTCTAACTAAAAATGATTATGATACATTTAGGATATTAAATATAATCTCGGTGTTTGTCAGCATTGTAATTTTTTTTTCTCTAAAATGATTAGATTTTTCCATGAATATAACATATCGTAGGTTTTAGAAGTTTGAAATGAATTAATGTTGAATAAGGAGGTATTTTGGTCATATTTCTTATAGAGACACAAAAACCTTATTACTAGAGTGGCACCTATGTTGAAATATCCATTTCTAATATGATTTATATTAATGAGTTGATTGTTTATTGATTATATAAGATCTATTCATGGATTCTTTTTGTGGTCTTATTTGTTGAAAAATCTAAGGTTTACCTTCAATTTTATCCTTAGAATTAGGAGAAGTGATATAGTGGCTTATTTTGGGATATATTATAATGGAGGAAAAGGGGACACAAACATCAAATAAGGGGGAGAAGTTTGAATATTTTTTTGTGAGTGGATCTGTTAATGACATTGATATTAATAGAAATTCAAAGGATAGCAAATGTTTTAAGGATAGTATATTGTGAGGGACTAGGAACATGTTTTCCTTAAGCATCAATTTTATCAATGGATAAAAATTGTAGATTTACTTTATTAATTACCTAACAAGCATTTATTGATTCATTTCCAAACCCAAAAATTTGCACGTATTATTTCATAAACTTTTGAATATGATGTATTAGAAAACAAGGGAAGAATTATCTATGCTTGGTTACTAAAAAATCTACGGATATACATCTAAGTAGCTCCTTTGAAATGTAGGAGAGGATACATCTTAAAGACCTATAATAGAAACATGGGAAATTATTTTGGATATAATTTTCTTCCTTGGTTCCATGTTGAATTCTTGTGCACATGAAATGATTTCTGACTGATACTTTACAATAGGTTTAGAAATTCTAAGTAGGTTCAACACCATGGAAGAATTTCAACAAGCCAGGATCTAGCAACCTAGTAGTCCTCAACAAGAATTTCCACAACAATTAGCAGAAATAAGAAGAAATATTGAAGCAAAAACATAAGAGAGAGAACTCAACTGATGTAAAGTTCATCTCTATATTATTCAACAATATGAAGACAACATATAATACATCTCATAGAGAGAATTCAAGTTCCTCCGATGCAATTCAAGTAGTTCACTTGTGATAGGCTTAGAATATACCGAAATCTCCAGTGTGGGAAGTACCGAACTCCAGCTCATAGTAGATGGTCACAAATTGGCTAAGTGGGCCTAGCTAGTCCATGATTGACTAAAAATAATCTAGTGGGTGGATTTTCAGGAGAAAAGAAAGGAAGATGTTGAGGCAAATGGTAGCAAGCTTTCCCAAGTAATCCTATCACTCCTAGTTCACTCTAATCTAAGTGAAAAGTAGAATAAATTTGCTTTAAACTCACAAAAGATGGATAAAATTACTGAGGTTAAAGCATGAATGTCACTCTAGCTCATAAAAGCAAAGTGAAATCTGGAATTAAAGTGAAAAGAGGGCACTATAGCTGATATGGTGGACAAAATAATGCACTAGGTAGAAAACTATCATAGTTTTAACCACTATGAAGCAAAGTAATTGCATATACTAAGGTCTAGATAGTTAATTTGTTCTAACAATAGGTAGGCCACAAGTTATTTGCTTACTAAATTTCAATTAAGAGTAAAATGCTCAGTGCTTGTTGCGATTGTTTTTTTTAGTTTCATATTTCTAGGTAATAGGTTATTGAATTATGCCTATAGGGATCTTACAAGTTTCTAATGTAGACATGTCATGTAGGTCATATATTTATTTCGATGGAATTAATGGGACACGTTTGCAAATGGATTATTATCTAATTTCTAACTGCATGATTATACTACATATGATTTAGAAACACCAAATTGTCAGTGCATTACTTCCCATCCTTAAAAGATACAAACGACTTAGTATTATTAAGCTATGTTTCCAACACATTGTTATCCAAGAAAAAGTTATCCACAAAGACCTCTTAGGAAATATCTATTTAACCATTGAAAACCCCAGCAAAAATCTTATATAAATTTCGATTCTAAATTGTTTTGTTTATTTCAACTCCCATAATTGTAATACCCCTCATTTTTAGCCTCTATTGTTGGTTTTAATTATAATTCATGTAAATGTATTTATGTATCGGTTCATGGTGTGGAGCTCAATCCCCACTAATGAATGTTACAACATTGAGCAACATTTCGATTTGGTAATAGAAAATGCACTAGCTAAAGCATGATTATGCCATGCAAACTATAACTGATGAAATAATGGAGATATAACCTAGGGAGAAATATGCAAGGAAATGAAATCAAAGGGGTAACCATCTTGACTAGGGGAGGGAGTTAAAGGTTAGTGAAGCCTTGAGAATCATATAGATAGAAGTATGAGCCTATTAATAGCTTTTTAGTGCTTCAAAACAACATGTTTTTTACATAAGGAAAATAACATATTATTAACTAATAAGCTTAAAGTGCGCTATTATTATTGCAATTTTCATTATTATAAAGTATTATTATTATAAACCATCAAAAAAAGTATTATTACTATTATTATTAGGAATGGAAAATTCTTTTGATAGTGAGCATATGATTTATTCTAAAATAAATTATTATTTTAAGACAATTATCATTAGAATTAAATTTATTATTATTATCAATATTAAGTAAATAGTTATTAATTATTAGATTTTCTAAAATTTCTTAATGATTAAGTGTGAGCTAAAAACCCTTTTACTATAATTGTATTTAGGGTTTTCCTTTATTCATGGGAAGACAAATTGATTATTATTAAATGGTTGATTATGTTTTAAGGGAGGTTTTCACACAAACTACCCATTTCTTTATTTTTATTTTTTTTATATTTTGATTTTGGGTAGGAGAATGCCCCTTGTCTCTTAATTGTGGTTCTATTTACTTTCTATTGTTTATATTTTTCTGTTGTTGAGAATAAGAACGACCTACCCAAGGGAGCCGAATCCTTTGGTTATGTGTTTTAATGAAATTGAAGGTCGCTCTACATTGATCCCATTATTTATTGCATACCAATAAATTCCAGGAGCGCTCTATGGAGAGCCCACGCCCATTATGGATCCCATTATTTAATTTTCGTCAGTTATTATATATTGTATGATTATTATTTTTGGAGATGATAGGAAGTGACATTGTGAGATATGGGCGTTGATTGAGAGGGACAACCTCGTGGAAGAGGGAGAATCCCCTTTACCTTACCTCTACATGTTATATTATTATTATTGCTGTGTGTTAATGTGGAGGGAAGTGCCCACTTATTCTGATGTGGAATAGCGATGACCTCCCATAGAAGAGTCAAGCACATGTTTGTTTTGATATGTATTGTGTGGAGAGAAAGAGGGGAGGCCTCCTTGAGAAGAGTAAGTCCCCTTTCTATTTTATTTTTTTATATTCAATACATATTGTATTTTTGTTTGCATGTAATATATGAGAGTGTTGCCTTTTTGTTTATGCAAGAAATATATTAATGCTTCTGTGGCTTTGAAAAAGAGGGACAACTTCCATGAGGAGAGCCGATCTCGTTTATCCTAATTTTATCATTGCTTGTGTTTGGTAGAGAGGGCTTTTCCATTTGGATTTTATTTAAATATATTAATGATTATGCAATTGTACTATTATTTCTTTGATGTTAAGATACGGGGGTTTTTCCCCTTGTGTTTCATTTAAATATATTAATGCTTTTGCAGTTGGGAAGTAGAGGAATGACCCCCCGGAGGAAGGACGAGTCCCCTTAGCCTAAATATATTACTACTTTTTGTCTTAATTAATTATGTTATCACTTATGTGAGAGGGAATATTCCCTTGTATAGATTTTGCAATGGTAAAGAAGAGGGATGACCTCCGTGAGGAGAACCAAGTCCCCTTAGCCCAAATATATTATTTATTTTTTTCTTAATTAATTTTATTACTGCTTCCGTGTTTAAGGAGAAACGATGTTTCCCTTTTGTGATCCTATATTTTAATGCTTATATGTTAAAGGAGAGAAGGAATACTCCATTGTGGTTTATTGCTAATAGTTTATGGCTTTTATGATGAGAAGAAAGGGCATGTCTCTTTTAGATAAATCTTCCTACCAATAGTTAAACTCTCTCATAGATTAAATTAAGTTTCTAAATGTTCAATCCAAAACATAAATAAAAAAAGTGGAACCCTAAACTCCTAGATTAAGCATGCACAAGCATTTAAACATGAAAAGGAAGGAAAAGAGATAAATGGTTTGCCTCTTACCTAAGAGTTGTTCTAGTTCTAGTTGCAAGCTTGACGTCGAAGGCTCTTGAACCTACAACACAAGATAAAAACCAACCTTCCAAACACAAGTGCATTAACAAGATCTAATAAAACATATCACATATCAAAGAGAGACATGACATGGGAGAATATGCCAAGTTATTATTAAGAAAGTTGAAAGTAATCAGACAAAGTGATATACCTTGATGTCCAAAGCAACACCATCTCCTTCCAAGATCTCCTTAGTTACGTATACATGAATTATAAGATCATAGTTTTGATGCCTCCAAAATTTCTCCCCTTAGCTCATGGATGGCCTTCTTCTTATAGGATTTGGGATACCAACAACTAAGAGAGAATGATGGATCTAGGTAAGTAAAATATGGAGCAAGGAGATGAATCATACCAAGGAAGGAGGTTGATATGAGATTTGAAGGGAATCCATATACTATGAAAATATCCTCGAGATTCAAGATCCTAAGATCAAGGAAAATGGTTGTGGAGGGATTTTTGCACCCCCAGAATTGAGCATATACCAAAAAGGTTGTAATTTTCGCGCCCCTGCAGGCATGGAGAGTGTGGAAATGTTCTATTTTCACGCCTTGCACCACTAGAAGGGCACAAAAATATCTCTAAGATGGGCTTGGTGAAGTGGAATTCGACCCTTGAGTGTTGGATTTGCCTCCCAGTATGACTAGGGAGGGGACCAACATGATGAGAAGGGATCTCAACACTCTTAGGAGGTATAAGCATCATGTCCTTCATGGTGATATGGAATGAATTCATGGTGATATGGCATGAAGGATCTCAATGGTATACATAGTGACAGTTTTAGGTATAATGAGATGCCCCCTAAAGTGTGAGGTCAGAAGGAATATGATGGCCGAAACACTTTACCAATAAGGAAGTCTACATAGATAGCTTGAAGGAAACTGGAGAAGAAATGCGAGGAACAAACCAAGTGTCTAATAACCCTAAGGGGGTCATACCCATGCTCTGAACAACGCACTCAAAGCATGGATTCTGACCAATAGAATGCAGATCCATGACAAGACACACTCCAATTATATGACTAGAATCATGGCTACTAGACTACAAGTGTAGATTCATGAGAAGACAATGACAAAACCACGACCAATACAAGAGTGGATCTATGTCACAGTATATGAATGAGGTCACCAACATAATATTTATGTGGGAACCAACCAAAAAAATCACCATCACAACCTGGATGTGAAATAAACATCATAACCATCTAAGGTCTTCTCCTCGATCCCAAATTGATACAAATTTGACCATGTGATTCCAATATGTTGAAGTCGAATATGGCAGAAACCACTTGATTACAGGTCAATAACATGAACCGTTAACAAGCGCGAGGGAAATCATCAATGATGACGATGATCCCCAAGGTATCACTAGTACAATCCAACGAATGTGAATAAATGTCTTGACATTGAACACTCGTGGAATCATTCGATCGGAGGTAAATGATGAAAATCCACTCTTAAACATGATGAAATGTTCCATTAAGGCATGCAAGTACCAAGGTACTAAGATTGGTTTCTAAGTATAACTCCTGTACAATGAGTTGAAGTCGACAAGAATAGACTCGTCAAACAAGCGCCATAATGAATCCCACATCATTGACACGATACCGACATACGAAAGTGATGTGAACTAATGAATTAGATGAGTATGGAATGGAACAAGGATGCAGAAGCTGACAATATTGCAGAGGATGACTAAGGTGAACTTCCATTGAACATGAATGGCACGACAACAATTACTTGGAAGCCCTGACTCAACGATGTAGAGATCAATACATAATGCCACAATGATTGAGGAATTATTCATATGACTTGAAGGAGTGAGACAACTCATGGAATTGGAATTACTGAGAGACAAGCAAATTACCCAAGTGTATGACGGGAAACAAACATGTGCCATGTTCAAGGGCGACACAAGCTTCCATAAATATTTCCCAAACAAACTTGACTTATTTCTCCCTATTTCCCCCCATCATGTTTGACGAGTACCCCTATGTTTTTTAACGAGCCCTAGGAGGATAAAAAATGCTCGATATATCTCACTGTTAGATGAGTCCAACCTTGTACATTTTATGAACCCAAGCAAGGAGAGGTTCCGTTCAATAAGGATCCTTCAATGTTTAATTTCACGAGTCCAAGGAAGGAAAAATCGGTGATTTTTCATGTTTAGGGAGTCGGAAATAACCTAAAGAGGACTCCAAATTTGGAATTTTTTTGTAAAGTTAGTCCCTATAACCGAAAAAGTATAAAATAATGTATGAAAGAACTCTCTTTGTCAAAGGTTGACGAAGGTGTACCTTTTTTATAAAGATTCTAAGTGGTCCGAAAAAGGGATAGACTACCACCGAATAGACGTCCTTTCAAATACTTTTACAAGTGTGAAAGAGACAAGTTCACTTGGAAACCTTTTCTTATTTTGAGAGCCTGAAAAGAGATTAAAGAAAACTCCATAGTTTATATTTTCGTGAGTTAATCACACTAGTTCAGAAAATGGATAAAATAATACTAGGATGATACTTTCCTCATTGTTTTACGAGCACGAGTAAAGCAGACGAAGCTCAACACCATTTTTCTTAGGTTTAACAAGCACGAATCAAGTGTGGAAAATGTTTGGAATCTATTTCATATTTCAGAGCCAGAGCAGGAAAGAGAGAAAATGAGCTCGAAAAAGGTCAAATAAACAAATCCACCGGTGTGAACAACTTAGATGAACCTGTCGAAACCTGGTAAATAACCCAAGGAAATAACATTAAAATATAATATATGTGAAAAAGGATTTAAGCAAAGGTCATTAATGTGAAAGTAGGTAAAAAATAACTAGTGTCGTTATAAAAAGAGCGTAAAATGTAAAGCTAGTCATTCTTACTTGGTCATTTTTACCTCAGGTCGAGTTTTACCTTACTCAGGAGCCAAATTTCAACTGAATATATCGGGAGATCTAGGGCACCAGTCGAACCACTGTTCGAAGTAGGTTAGTCATCTTAGTCTACTCTTTAATTCAATGTATTCATTTTTCAATTTCATCCTGAGTTGGGGGATTGCAAGCACCCTAGACAAAAAAATTAGGCACCCAAAAATTTTCGCGCCCTCTCTATATTGAGAAGCGCGAGAATTTTGGTATTTTCGCATTATGGTGTATGGTAGGGGTGCGAAAATTATCAGTTTTCGCGTTTTGTACAACTGCTAGGGCACGAAAATCAACTGATTCAAATTTTAAGAAGCTTGCCCCCATCTCATTTAGCAAAAATTCACATCAAGACTCTAATCACAAGTTCCTTTGGCGATTTTCAGGAGTTTGCAAGAGAGAAGAGCGAGAATGATTGAGTGGAAAGAAAGAGAGAATGAAGGGGATGAGATTCCCTAAATGATGATAACAGGTTTTCTGCACTGAGAGAGTGTGGATTGTTGAAATTCTTCAAGATAAGAGGGATCTGAAAATAAGGGAAGCTTCTAAATCACATAATAGAGATGTGCGATGCATATTTACAAGATTTCCATATAGGGGAGGACATCCTTGAGATAAAGCTTGAGGATATATATGTATTTACTGGTATTTCCAAGAGAGGGGCATAAGTCAGTTTGGAAGGGTGTCATAGCACCGAAGAGACTACAGAAACCTACATATCCCAGTATTATAGACAAGGATCACGCAAGAAAAGCGGGAAGGTACTTATAGCCAATGTGATAGATCTTCCTTTGAGGATGATCTTGTACACTCTTGCTCGAGTGGCTAGAAGTGTATGGGATCATCATGCTACCAAGGCTCAAATGAATTACGTCTTGGAATGCCTCGAACCAAAGCTGTTCAACTGGTGTGAAGGGGTTTTGGTCAACATCAAGGATCAAGTTACCAAATTCCATAATGGAAGTATCAAGCAATTTTGCTATGAGAGTATCCTAGTTACCTTCTTCTTAGAGAGGGTCCCATTACTATTCTCACAGATAGAGATACCTCATCGTCCTCCATCTTAGCCACTGATGGGGAGATGGAGTGATTATGTTGGGTGGCTCGGTGGACTACAAGTCCTATCATTTTGTGAGAAATTCTTCTCTTGGTTAGAGGAATAGATCGTGATGATTGAGGATTATCCCTATGCCGGAGTGGGATTCCGGGGAAACATTGACTTGGCTTTGCTAGAATATGATGATTGGGATGAATTCGGTATGTGACCTTTGAATGTATTTTTTGAATTTTCCAAGTTATATATATATTATTTGTTTTGATACATAAAAAGACCTAATATGTGCATGTGTAATGGTGTAGATCATGGATCGGTGAGGCTAGTAGGATCTTCACCACTGCGGCGATGAGGAGAGGAATACCAAGAAGAGGAAGACGAGGCCGAGAGATTTCACTATGTAGAGAGGAATCTCGAGCGATTGACCATGGGAATTCATCCGATGAGGATGCTCGAGGTCCCCTATCATGATCTCCAGAGGCATACTGTGGGTGTGCCAGAGCGGATTGGCATATTAATACTCTATCGTGTTGCTAGGGAAGTAGTATGCTATCACTAGCATTTTGCTCCTTGTGATTAGATCTTAGCAGTATATTTTTAGCATTAGAGGCATTTACACGATATGTAGGTGAGAGTGCAAATTTTTGTACGAGTTATGATCCCAATTTTTGTCTTTTGACTCATTTTGATACTATATGTGACATGATAAAAAAAAATTTACATGATATATACATGTACCTATCTCCATTGTTTATCTATAATGATTCGTATGTTATAGTTTTACATGTTTTGCATGATGACATTGATTATGTGAGCTAGATTCCAATTCAACATGTAGTTATATAACGAATCAACTACTATGTTCAATTGCCTTGGCATATGTTGATATATAATATAATCAAATGATCTTTCAAGGAGGCGTACCCTTCTTTACATGTAGTTAGATTGTGATGAAGAACCAAAAGAAGTTCTTTTCATGTCTCCTATGGAAGAAAAAAATAGATATGAAAAGAATAAGACTGTTTCGTAGAATACTCCAGTTGCATGAAGAAAACCGGGATCACTAGACAAATACTTATTTAGGGGATTGTTCAAAACACCTCTGAAGCAAGTTACGTCTCCAAATCCTGTTGCAAAGGTCAAGACTGATAGTCAATCTGAAGAAGAAGAAAATGCTACAGATATTGACTAGGAATGAGAATTGATTAGTTCCCTAGATGACTTGAACAAGTCAAGAAAGAAGAATACATTCTTGTAGGAATAGTTGTCGAAGTATGAGGAACAGGACAAGCCATTTCAAGAATCTCTTGACACAGAAATTCATGAAAAGGTAACCAACTATGAGATAAAACTAATTTGCGCATAAGACAAGGTCAAAGTGCTTGAGGAAGAAAAATATGCATTGAAATCTTCTTTAGAAGAATTTGCGTAGAAAATTAGGATGCTGACAAATCAACTTGAGGAGAAGGATGAAGAGATATATCATCTAGAAGAGAAATTGCTTGAGATGAAGGGTAAGAAACAATTCCAAGATCCCAAAGTGATTTGTGCACACCAAGAAGACAACAAGGATAGTATTGATGATGACGTAAAAGAAAAGTTTAAATACAACGCATCAATCTTGAACAAAATCCTAGACAATCAGAGATCACTAAAAAAAAAAAAAAACATGCCTTGGTTGTGAAAAATAATCAAAGAAGGTATGTGACAAAGAACATTGTCCCAATATTGTTAAGTCTTTCAGGTATGATGGTTTCTCCAACAAATACAATTATGTTCAATATGATAACCAAAGAAGGATCAAGAGGAAGAAGTGCACAAGATGCAATCGTTCTGGTCATATTGCAAAATATTTTCAAACCGTGAGATGTTATGCATGTGATGGTTTTGGACATAAGGCTATGTACTATCGAAGAGTAGTGAACTATCTAGATGAATAATTATTGCGCAAAGCCAATCACATTCAAAGGGACTACAGTGAAAACTCTCTGATGCGAATCAAGATACAAATGCGCACAAAAAATATTGGGTAAGGAAATCTCCTCAGAAGTGCGTTGAAGATGTCGACAATCAAGGTGCATATAATGCAACAAGAAATTTCTTCCCTCCTTACTAATCTCAAAAGGATTGAGTAAGACCCTTGAGTTAACCATGATGCATCTTAGGAATTCAAGGGGTATGCTAGTTAGGTGTGTGGTTAAGAAAGTGTCTATCCCAATATTCATCATAGTTATGTATTCAGTTGGAAATGTCATAGAAAAGGAAGTTCAGATACATGCACGCATTTCGTTATTGCTAAGCTATCTTTCATATGATAGAGTGCAAAACATATTAATTGTTGAATTAAGTGTTATGACACAGAAGAAGATTTATTGCATATATATGAATGATGAAAATGTGCAAACATTGCTGAAAGATAGATGTGAGTCGAATCAAAATATAAGTTTTGTTATATTCAAAATCAATCTATTTACAAAATTGCATGAGTTGGGACTCCATGCCGATGCCAAAAGGCGTATACAAAAAAAACCAAAAAAATTGAGTCACTATAGCTACAATTCAAGGTTGAATGTTTGTGTCTGATTGGTTTGCAATATGAAGCTCCAAGTCTATTGGCACAAGTGCAGTACACTCTGAAGAAAGAAATACGGGAAGGATTTGCAGGGTTGTAGACGATGATGGTGGAGTATGTTGAGGTTGAAGCAAGGAAAATTTACTCAAAATATGTTGCTATTGGTCCTCCATATTGTCAACCTGACGAGTCAAATGAGTTAGTTGTTCGGAATGCTCGAGATACACTTGCGATTGAGCATATTGACGACATAAATCTATTTCCTCCATCTGTCATTGCCAGACACCCATGTCAACCCTCAAGAATGAGAATTCATACTAATGTGTCTGAAATGCAAGTCTCGCATTCTCAAGGGAGCTATTCATTATTTGGTAGAAGGAGGCCATTGGAAGAAAGAATAAGAAGCAGATAGCAATGCGACACAAAAATACATAAGTGGAAAAGGTGATGAGCCAGGCATTGTTCAAGGAACTCTTATAGAATTGAATGGAATACATTCAAACACATGAAATTAATTTCATGAGATATGAATTCAAAATCGTGCAAGTCGAAGAAGGTGGTAGAGTCGCCAAAATTGAATGTTGAATTTAATAATCTTTGAAAAGGTGTACGGAAAGCATAAATCCAATCTATTGCTTCATGCGACGGAATGATGTTGCCCCAAAATCTTGAGTACGATGATGACACATAATTGTTCCCACACTAACTGAGTGTCATATCTGCTTTAATGTTGAACTGGCAGATGAACATGCCAAATATTTTGTTTTCATGGAAACGAATGCGACAATAATAAATGCGATGAGTTAAGGACACAATCTAGTAAATGTGACAGATGAAAAAGTTGAGTCCGCAGAAAGGATTGTGCAAAACCAGTAAACGATTGATTTTGGCACTGCGCACTTGGCACAAAATGAGGCAGACTTGAACCACTGCGCAAAGGATGATGAAGTGTTGTCACACAAATAGTAGGTCAATATACAAATGGAAGATAGCGTCGATACGGGAAAGAAATCAAATATAATTATGAAAGAAATATGCAAATTGCGGGATATCAGTGTAGAATTACAGAAAATAAATGGAGCATAAAGGCAGGGGTAGTCATCCATAAACAGTGAATGAAGGCCGTCACAAAACAAAATGAAACAAGAACCAGTAATTGCATGAGTAATGGCACCTATTTTCCATTTATGTCAAAGGGAAAGAAGATGCATGAAACTGAGAAGAACTAAAGAAGTCGAGGAGAAAATATGCATGAGAAGCTGTGAAATAGAATTAAGCAGAAAGAACACATAGTAAAGTATGGCGATGAATACAGTGCATGAAGAGAAAACATGCAGATGCAACAAACATGAAAGATCGTGAAGTAGATTAACAAATTGCAGCATATGCAATAGACGTGAAACAATGTGAATTAAATCAACCTCCTGTGCAAAAGTAACAGAAACAAGAAGAAGTACTAACAACAGTATGCCCATAAATCAGAATCCCAAAGAACTTAGGGGGAGCATATACATAGGTGGAGCATAGTGACAAGTATAGATGAAGTAGTACAAAAAATTTATACACAAATTCATAATGTGTTGACATCAATGCCAAAGGGGGAGATTGTTGAACTTTGGTTGTCATTGATGTCAACTAATGTTAAAGAGCATGACAATTGATTCAGTTTGAGTTATTGATGTCAACTGAGTTCAAAGTGGATAAAACATTATTATGCCAAATTAGAGAATTATATGGATGCCACTTTGAAGAAGTATATGTGAAAGATAAATGAAGGATATGGATTCCAGTCTGAAGAAGTATATCTAGAAGTTGCATCCAGTCTGAAGATGTGTGTCCAATGATACATCATGCATGACCAGTATGATGAAGCATACAAGGAAGATACATCATGCATGACCAGTATGATGAAGCATACAAGGAAGATACATCATGCATGATCATTATGAAGAAGCACATTAGCAAGGCACATCATGCAGGTCAAGTTCGAAGAAGTACATAAGTAATGTATCCTACTGCATGTGCTACCTATGTAGACATCACGTCCACCAAGGCATACTCTCTCAGGGTAGAAACCAAAGAATTGGATGGAAAAAGGTACATGTGCATAAGAAACCAAGTAGTTGGCTAAGAAAAGGTGAAATAAAGCATGTCAAGGCAATTGGATGGACAAAGGTACATGTGCACAAGAATCCAAGGATTTAACTAAGAAAAGGTACAAGTTTGTAGGGATATTGAGAGAAGATTATGGAATGCGCAAGAAATATCAAGCCTTGTATGGTAAAAGGTTGGGAGCATGCAAGAAGCAAGTAATGGATTCTAGTTAAACATCCTTGGAAGCATGAAAGACTTACCAATATGAAGGTGCTTTTAGTTATTGAATCATACACAAGTTCCAAGAAGGGTGCAGTTGTTGAAGTTAGCATATGCGCAAATTCTACACCTAAAGACTCAGCAAGTGTGCAAGTCCCACAAGTGATGGTACCGCAAGGGTAAAATTCCCACCAAGATGAAGATCATGTATGCACAAGTTCTTGAAAGCATTGATACACCAACTGTGCAAATCCCACAAGTGATGGTACAGCAAGGGTCAAATTCCCACCAAGATGAAGATAACGTATATGCAAGTTCTGAAAAGCATTGATACACGAAGTGCACAAGTCCCACAATGATGATATCACAAGTGTCAAATTCCCACCAAGATGAAGACCAAGTATGCACAATATCTACAATAGATGGCATGACAAAAGAATAATATGAGGTCAAAGCCCCACCAAGTCGAGGACCATTGTTGCACAAATTCTACAAAGCATTGGTACATCAAGAGCACAAGACTACAATGTTGAGGAAGAAGTTTCACTAATTCATGGACCATAGATGTGAAATAACCACAAAGGATGACACATCAGCAGTGTGGAACATGACATGTGGCATAGGCTTAATTTGTGAAGTAATGAAGAAGGAATGCCACAACCAACTTGTGCACATACAATCCATGCAGGACATATATAAATAGAGATGCAAGTTGCAGATTTGAAGTAAGATTGATGGAGAGGCTATATAGATTCAAGTGGAAGATACATATTTATATTTGGGGCATCAACAAAGTGAGGAAAAAACAACATGATCTAGAGAGGATCCAATTGTGCACATACAACATAATGATTTATTGATGGTGCATAGAATGATGTTGTAGATCTGTGACATATGCACAAATACTAAAAGGAAAAATCATAGAAGTATTGCAAGTGCATGAGGACCAAATGGAAGTATTGCTAGCAGTATGCACATAGTCACAGATGATTTAAGAGAGAAGCATGGAGAAATAATCGAAGTATATCAGAATATGCACAGAAGTTTCATTGATGCATGAATGGTGAAGTGAAATATTCAAAGTAAAGCAGTCCATCAGATGCGCAATGACATAATAACAACAGAATCTTGTAGGCACATCATGATGAGGATGATTTGAGGAAATTTTGTTAATCCAAAAGGATGTATCATAAGATGCACAACTTGTCATAGATTATCTAAAGGACTATGGCACTTACAAAAAACGAACAAATCCAAGTTAGTGCGTAGTTACATCTGATACTGATGCATAATATTATAACAACAAGTTATCAATTGAAAGCACAATATTACTTTATGAGTGCAGTTGCACAGTAGCAGAACAAACAAGTGAACCTTGGTGCAAACTACAGGATCACAAGCACATAGTACGTGAAGCAAGTCATCAACAGAAGTGAAGAATTGATTCAAATGAGAAGTCAAGTTATATATGAAGTACAGTGACAAAGAATCCTCTGCATATGAATCTGGCACACAACAAAATGAACTACAAAAGAACAGAAGTGTGCACAACTTGAAAGATCAGTAAAACAAAATATTATTTTGGATATCTGGGCAGTGGGATGGGGAAAGGAGAAAGAGGTTGTAGCCTCCTTCCAGTTGGTGCTGGAGAACAGAGAGAGTTGGTGCTTCCTTCAGGTCGGTTCCTATAAAACCAAGGGGTCGGTGCTTCCTTCCAGATGGTTCTTGTAAATACAAGAAGTCAGTGCTTCCTTGAATGTATTCTTTTCATTACAAAATAACATTCTGTGGTTTTCTCCCATTAGGGTTTCCACGTCAAAATCCTATGTGTTGAGTGTTCTTTCTCTTGGTTCATATGTGTATGAATGTTTTATTAATGTTGGATGCATAATTAAAGATCAAGATTAAGTTAAAGACTAATCTATTAAAGAAGGTAAAAACTACTGATAACTGCAATAATATTGAATAACCCCCCTCTCAGTATTAAAATAATTCCAACATTATTTGAATTTCAATTTGTTCTCAAATTCACAACATATCTGGGCACTCAAAAAGTACAGATTTTGGGAAATTCATTACTTGTTATCGATTGGATGTTCAAGGAAAAATGATTTTCACAACATTTTTTTCAAGCGTCTATAGGATGAACTTATGGCTTTTTCAAGTACTTTGCAATACATTTTTTTCGAACATGTTTAGAGCTAAAGAAATATAGAAGCATATTATCTCTCTAAGAAGGGGCTCCTCCTTGCAGCATGTATATGGAACAGATGGACTAGTCTGAGGACACTCTGACAGATTTTAATCTAGGGCCTTATTTTCTATTTTCTACGAGATTTTAATCTAGGGCCTTTTTTTCCAATTAGATATAGTTGTGTTGAGTTTTTTCATATATATATTTCCTATATAACTTACTTATCTCGAAATACTACTTTTCAAAATAGTCTTGGTTTGGATGAATGTAAGTTTAAATTTTTTGAAGTATTTTATACTAGTTTTATTTTTGGACCTATATGGATCAATGGGAAAATATGTTTTTTACCTTCTTGATGAGAAATTAAGTGTGATGTTATAGATATTGTTTTAACAGATTTGACTATATTGAAACTTATCATATTGGATTGATAAGACATATTGAGTCAATAAATGGCCATCATTTTTATCACCTCTTCACACATTTCCTTTGATTTTTAACAATTTTTCACTTTCTCTTAACCATGCTCCACTCCATTTTAATGTTTTGTGTGCGATTAGACTTATTATTTTCCAATGCATTTATTTTGGTATTTTAAGTAAGTTTTTAATTAAATATGAGAAAAATAACATGTTTTTACTTAACCTTGGAAGTTGGGTGACTTTGGTAATGTTTATAGGTATATTCCAAGATTTTAACAATGTCATGTTTTGCCACTTATCCTCAAATTCGAATTTACTCCTACAAATTTGCATATTTGAGGAAGATTTGGGATGATCACTCAAGCATATTTGGTGGAGAAGAATCATGGAAATTTTGTTACCAAAATCTTAGGGATTTGTGGAAGGATTTGTAGATATAATTGCGCCAGGAGGCACTCTACAACCTAGTATGAGGGAGATCTTGTAATGTTTGTCGATATTGTAATGTTTTTCGATATTGTCGGCCATAAATAATGTTTTTCTTTAACAAAATAATAAAAAATAAAAAATATTATGTCGGCCATTAATAAAAAGACGTGTATTTTAGTTTGAATGAAATCAATGGCTATATAATACATTGAAGCTAATAAACATAACAACAACAAAATTATAAAAAAAAATTGGGTCAAGAATCTGCGGCAAAGAGAGGGGAACAAACGAAGAGGGAATCTGAGCATTTTTTGGGAACATGTAATTTTTGGATTAATAATTTTCGTTTTAATGAATAGCATGTGCCTCACCATTCTCCAGCTCCTCCGCAGACCTCCCTCCCAGCTCCTACATGACCTCCCATCTCCTCCCCTCCACGCACCTCCCTCTGCAGACCTCCCCTCCATGCAGAACCAGCTCCTCCCCTCCGCGCATTGTTGATGTATATGTAACTTCGGAATGTATTTCATATATATATTTATTGTACTCCTATAGAGATGTATTATTCCTCTATACGAAAGCATTTGAATTCCTATAGAGATGTTATTATTCCTCTATACGGAAGTGTCATCATTTATATTGTAAGTGTCGTAACTTATACTTGATGGGCTATTATACCACCTTGTTGGGGTCGGCCCTGTATAAGTCATGTGGGTTGAAGGGATATTAGACCACCCTATTGGGGGTCGGCCATGTGGGTCAAAGGGTTATTAGACCACCCTATTGGGGGTCGGCCTAGTCAGCATTATGTTATGTGGTTAAGTTAAGGCCGACCTAGTAAAGGTTATTAGGAAAGTCAAGTCAAGTATAAATAGAGTGCGGGAGGCACTCTATTTGATCATTATATTCTCACACACACTCTTTGGAGAGTGGCGCACTTGTGGAGGAGGAGAATTTGTTGCTAGGAGATGTCTATCTCTTATGCTTGGGTTGTATCATTTCTCTATCTCTCTCTGAGGAATTTATTGGGGTTTTTCACCTTTATGGTTTTCCCCAAGTAAACTCTGTGTCTCTTGTGTGCTTGCATTATTGTGTCCATGATTGATATGCTGTAGATATGCTGTACATGTTGTTCTCTCATTTAAGATCCTTGATCAAATTGAAGTAAATTCTGAAAAACTAACATGGTATCAGAGCTAGCCTGAAAGAAGGCATGGTATGGCATGTATGACACTTGTTGCACTTGCGATGCTAGGGATTGATATAGAAAACACCAGTCATCCTAGCAATTTCGCTATAAATCCATTTTGGCGGAGTTTTCGGATCTAAAATTTTTACAAGTCGAATATCAGATCCCCATGTACTTTGTGTCTAAATGACAACTTCTAATTCGTTGTACTTTGTGTTTTATGATCTATACAATCTATGGTTTCTGCCTCTTCCAGATCTGAGTCATAAACAGGTGACCTAGGAAAAATGGCCATAACTTGGGCTAGGAAGCTCCAAATTAAATTTCGTATAATGTGATAGGTATTGCACAGACTGTACTTTCTCAGGTAACCTTTCTAGAGGCTGAAACTGAACCTGTGACACGTGGCATGCCGTACAATTTCGCTCTCCTATTTTATCCCATAAACAGGTCATGTTGCGACACTTGGCATAACTCTCTCTCAGAGAATCCAACTGAGCTCAGACCTATGGGTTGGAAAGACAACAAGTTGAGCTACCACAGGTAGAAGTTTCAAACCCCGTGGATTCATAATTTCGGAGTTACACCAGAAACAATCAGGTGCATATTTCTGTCAAAACAGAATTGGATTTTAAGCACCTTCATTCATGACTCCGGGAATTAGGGTTTCGGAGAAGGTTGGAATTTTTGTAATCAGAGACCACAGATGAATGCTACTCATCAAAATCAAAATTTAGAGACCAAGATCATATTTTTTGGTTGGGAAGAAGGCTGGGCTTGATCAGACCCTAGTTCGGGACTTTGATCGAAAAAAGTGGAAAATTAGGGCTTCTGCAAAAATGGGAATTTTTGAAATCTATGACCATGGCTGGAAGCTCCTCAGAAAAATAGAATCTTAGAGCTTTGCATCGAACCTTTTGATTGAGTAGAAGGGTGGGCTTTATCAAACCCTAGTTTGGGGTCATGCCTAGTGAATCCAGAAGTTTCAAAGGCAAATTTGAGGGGTGAAACTTTGCAGTTTTGAAATTTTGAGTATACCACGTTAATTAGCTCATCAAAGTGCATATTTCTATTCTTTCAGAAGTTTGAAATTCAAATTTTGAATTTTTAGGGTTTCTCTAGCAAACCCTAATCCAGCTCCAAGATCCAGTTCCTGCAAATCAAGTGGATTGGGTTAATCTTAGAAGAGAATGGATTGGTCACCTGCATAAGTGAAGAAGTTCCTGTTTCAGAGGGAGATGAGGCTAATGCCTTACATAAGAAGATTACAAGCAATCTCAACAGGTATGACTTATCCAGGTATGTTTTGAGATTTGTTCATGATTAAGTTTATGGTATGTTTCTCTTCATATTATTACGGTTAGTACAAACTTGATTAAATTTAGACTTGTCGTATCACCTTAATAAAATTATCAATGCATGATAGAAGATATTCATTGATTAGGGTGTTGACACTTATGATTGTACTAATGCATTATGGTGTTGTATGAGGTTTATGTTGTCCACTAACATGAAAGGTACACCAAGAAAGACAAATCATGTTCTAGTTCAAGAACATATGATCATGGTGACATGAAGACAAAGATTCATCCATTGTCATGGATCACATAGAAGATCTACTTATGAGGTATGTATAACTTGGTTCTATAATGGTTAACCTATGAGATATGCAGGTTACTAGCACAAGTCATTGAAGAGAACAAGAAGACATTATGCAGGTATGTTAGACATAGCTAGATAACATGCTAATCCAAGTATGTTTTTCCTATATCAAGTTAGAATCCTACCTTGTGATAGGATCTCTTATATAAGTATACATGGCATGATTGATAATGATTATTCATAGGTTTGAATAAACATGGGTGTATGCATATTATGTTTCTTACCTTAATTGATGATATGACTAACGAGAAGAGTCATGAAAGTATAGGTTTGAGTAATCACAGGTTTCGGCATATTATGTTTCTTACTTTAATTTCTTATATGACTAACCATAAGAGTCCTTGAATACTAATGCTTATTATTTCTGCTTGAAATGATCATGACTATACATGCTTAAGATTATTGCGTTTTGATAGTATTGAGAATATACTAATAAATGTATGATTATGTATGAGATCTCGAGGATATCACAATAATGATACTTGTAAGCATGCATAGTGATCAAGGATGGATATAAGTTCAAGGATAGGTAATCCAGGAAGCAAAGATCAAGAGGGAGCACACTCCAGTAGTTTCTGCAAGGATGCAGATATTCAGAGGGAGTCGACCACTTCTCACAATCCACATCAAAATGGAGTTGCAAAGATTTAGAGGGAGTCCACCCAACAACCAAACAAAGATAAGTATTTGAATTGTCATTTTTTACATATTTGTTTGTTTAAATAATGTTGTTCAATGATGTATATGCTTATGTTCCTAGACTTAGGTTGTGTATTATGCATATTAGAATAATTGCATTAATGAACAGTATACTACTAATATGCATGTGATGGGTAAGTAGCCTATGGCACTATAAAACATTCCATTGCTACTTATCTAGAATGAAACCTCTTTGCTGACATGTTGGGAGTAGTGCAAACTCTTAACAATGTTCTGGTAGAGATTGGAAGGCATCTAGAAAGTTACAGGATATGGATGAATATTATATTGAAGCATTGGATAAAATAATTGCATGACTGTATGACATATTTCTTTATGTGTAAGAATTTGTTCTAAAAACTATGAGAAGTTTCTAATCATGCAATTTAACTTGTTTTGTAGGAAAGATCGTATACGAGCTCCTACAAAAGAGGGACTACAACATTTGTTTCAGCAACAAAGTTATCTATTGAAGATATTGAATATATTAAAGTTCCCAGGATTCGGGAAGAATGCCATGATCGAGGAGTTCCAGTCGATCATGAAGAATGATGTTTGGGATGCTATCCCAAGACCTGAAGAGAAGTCTGTTGTGACTTCCAAATGGATCTATAAGATCAAGCATGCCGCAGATTGTAGCATGGAGAAATACAAAGCGAGGTTTATAGCTCGTGGATTCTCCAAGAAAGAGGGATTGAGTATGAAGAGACTTCTACACCTATAGCCAGGAACACTTCCATCAGATCAGTACTTGCTCTGGCTGCAGTGATGAAATGGAAGATACACCAGATGGATGTCAAGACTGCTTTCTTGAATGGTGTAGTCGAGGAGGAAGTATATGTGGAGTAGCCACTTGGTTTCAAGACACATGACAGGAAGTCATATGTGTGCAGGTTGAAGAAATCCTTGTATGGCTTGAAGCAAGCTCCTAGAGCTTGGTATGGTAGGATAGACAATTTTCTATCCAGTTTGGGCTTTACCAAGAGTAAAGCAGATTCCAACGTTTACTACAAGGTTGAGGAAGGCAATCCAGTGATACTACTTTTGTATACGGATAACCTGTTTATTACAGGAGAAGATAGATTGATTGCCGACATGCAGGGGAAGCTTGCTGCCAAGTTCGAGATGAAGAACTTGGAGATGATGCACAATTTTTTGGCATGGAGGTGTGGTAGAGTGCGGATGGAATCTTCCTTGGACAAGAGAAGTATGTAGTAGAGATCCTGAAGAGGTTCGGGAAGATGGACTGCAAGGCCATGGCCACACCTATGGCATCGAACCTAAAGCTTCTGTGTGATGCTTCATCTGATCTGGTTGATGTCACTGTGTATCATCAAATATTCGGGCCCTTGATGTACCTAACGGCCCTTGATGTACCTAACGAACACGAGACTAGCTATCTGCTTTGCGGTGAACACATTGATCCAGTTCCTGACAGATCCCAGAGGTGTTCACCCGGTTGCTGTAAAGCATATTCTGAGGTACCTGAAGGGTATGGTTGACTATGGGATCATGTATGATGCGAATCAAAAGTTTAACCTACAGGGTTATGTTGATTCATATTGGGAAGGAAGTGCTGTAGATAGGAGGAGCACTTCTGGGTGTTGCTTCAGTATGGGATCAGGTGTGATCTCTTGGTTTAGCAAGAAGCAGTCCTGCGTAGCACTGAGTACAGCTGACGCAGAGTATGTTGTAGCTTGTTCAGCTAGTTGTGAGGCAGTATGGCTTCAAAGGCTAGTGTTTGAGTTATTTGATCTCCTGCTGGAGGCTACTAGTATCTTTTGTGACAACCAGAGTTGTGTGAAGCTGTCTAAGAACCCAGTGTTCCACGACAGGTCGAAACACATTGAGATCAAATATCACTATATCAGGGATATGGTGCAGAAAGGAGCAATGAAGCTCCTGTATGTTGCCACAAATGAGCAGATTGCAGATGTGCTGATGAAGCCACTAGCCAGAGTGAAAGTTGAGTACTTCATAGAGAGGCTTCGTGTCCTTCAGATCGATGACACTTTGAGGAAGAAGTGATGGAGACATTTGCTGAAGCCATTCTGAGCATGGTGAGAGGAGGATCCTTCCATGGCTGTGGATATAAGCGTTGGATGATGAGCATCAGGACGATGCTCCAGTTACAACTCTGTATTTGTATGCATCATGTTGATGTTGGATATGAGCAGTTGGATCATTTATGTATGTATGCATCATGTTGATGCTGGATATGATCAGTTGGATCATTTATGTATGTATGCATCATGTTGATGCTGGATATGATCAGTTGGATCATTTTATGTATGTATGCATCATGTTGGATGCTGGATATGATTAGTTGGATCATGTGTATGTATCTGTAGATGTATCAGGTGGATACATTGTATGATCAAGTAGATCATGTATGTTGATATGTATTAGGTATGATCAGGTGGATCATGTATTTGTATATGTATCAGGTGGATACATTGTATGATCAGGTAGATCATGTATGATGATATGTATCAGGAAGATACTGTGTATGCATCAGGTGGATGCATTGTATGATCAGGATGATCATGGATGATGAGCTTCGGGATGTTGCTCCAAATGACATGCATTAGGACCATGCAGTGATGATGATCAAGATGATCATGTGTACATCAGGATGATGTATGTTGAGTATCAGGTTGATACTCTGTGGCCGTGGAACAGGTTGTGTAGATAAGCATATAATCCTAGCCCTAGGAGGTTCGCAGATAGTCTTTCGAGGTTTTTCCTATGGCATGAAATACTGGCCCTGGGATATCTGGAAAACACTCTTTCGAGGTTTTGCTTTGGAGGACATATAATCCTAGCCTTGGGAGGTTTGCAGATTCTCTTGCTAGGTTTTGCTGCTGGCATATAATAGCTCCCTGGGAGATCTGGAAAATGCTCTTTCGAGGTTTTGTTCTATGGCATGTAATCCTATCCCTGGGAGATATGATAGGTTGAGATGTGTGCTCATAATCAGTCTTGGGATGCTCTTTTGAGGTTTTTCCATGACCACATGTAATAAGTCCTGGAGATTTGGACAAGATGAAAAAGGCCTCAGATGCTCTTCAGGGTTCTTGCTAGTCAACAGACTCTTTTAAGGTTTTGTGATAGTCACATATAATACTAGCCCTGGGAGATCTGACAGGTAGAGCTGTGTGCTTGTAACAGCCTGGGATGCTCTTTCGAGGTTTTGTGACACACGTAATAAGTCCTGAGGATTCCATAGTATGGCCAGTGATGATGAAGACCTGCAGGTGGTGGGCCTACATCTAGTATGAAAAACGACTAGCTCTGTAGAACTTCCTATGGTGAGTAGATTCAGAGATTGATTGAGATAGCAGTAGCAGTGACGATGACGATGATTCGAGGACAATGCATCGATGACGATGATCCAGAGAAGAAGACTTGTGCTAGATGATCTCTGTCGAGAAATACCTTCCTAGTTAAGAGGGAGTGTTGATGTATATGTAACTTCGGAATATATTTCATATATATATTTATTGTACTCCTATAGAGATGTATTATTCCCCTATACGGAAGTGTTTGTATTCCTATAAAGATGTTATTATTCCTCTATACGGAACTGTCGTCATTTATATTGTAAGTGTCGTAACTTATACTTGATGGGTTATTAGACCACCTTGTTGAAGTCGGCCCTATATAAGTCATGTGGGTCAAAGGGTTGTTAGACCACCCTATTGGGGGTCAGCCATGTGGGTCAAAGGGTTATTAGACCACCCTATTGGGGGTCGGCCCAGTCAGCATTATGTTATGTGGTTAAGTTAAGGCTGACCTAGTAAAGGTTACTAGGCAAGTCAAGTCAAGTATAAATAGAGTGTGGGAGGCACCCTATTTGATTATTCTATTCTCACACACACTCTTTGGAGAGTGGCGCACTTGTGGAGGAGGAGAAGCTGCTGCTAGGAGATGTCTATCTCTTATGCTTGGGTTGTATCATTGCTCTATTTATCTCTGAGGAAGTTATTGGGGTTTTTCACCTTTATGGTTTTCCCCAAGTAAACTCTGTGTCTATTGTGTGCTTGCATTATTGTGCCCATGATTGATATGTTGTAGATATGTTGTACATGTTGTTCTCTCAGTTAAGATCCTAGATCAAATTGAAGTAAATTCTAAAAAACTAACACGCATACCTCCCATCTCCTCCCCTCCACGCACCTCCCTCCGCAGACCTCCTTTCCACCTAGACCTCCCAGCAACTCCCATCCACATAGACCCTACTCCTCCCCTCCACGCATACCTCCCAGCTCCTCCCCTCCACGCAGACCATGCTACTCCCCTCCATGCAGACCTCCTAGCTGCTCCCTTCCACGCAAACCTAGCTCCTCCCCTCCATGCAGAACTCTCAGCTCCTCCCCTCCTGCGCGACCTGCCCTCCCAGCTCCTCCCCTCCTGCGCAAGCTACCCTCCCTGATCCTCTCCTCCTGTGCGAGCTTCCCTCCCAGCTCCACAGCCCTGCTGCTCCCTATTTCCAATTATTTTGAATTTATAACGTATTAAATTTATATTAATTTTTAACATATTATATTCATAATATAATTTTCATTTTTTTAATTTTAAGATATTAAATTTAAAATATAATTTCCATTTTTTTAATTTTAACATTTTAGAATTAAAATATAATTTTAATTTTTTAATTTGAACATTTTTGAATTAAAATATAATTTATTTTATTTAACTTCCAAACAATTGGGCGTATCCCATTAGTAACACATTATGGTGGCTAGAGAGAGGTCACGGGGTCAAACCCTATTGATCCACCCTTCCCCCATTTTCGCCAAATGCAATATTATTCATGTTTATATATAAGTTTTTTACTATGTATAATAAGAACTACCTATGGTATAGTGGTGAGGGTGTTGGGATAATTGGCATGAGGTCCAAGGTTCGATCCTCTGAGATCACCTAACTTTTTTGAAAATATATTGAATTATTTTTTTTAAATTATATTGAATTTTGAAAATATATTGAATTTCATTATTATCTAAAGTGAGTTTTATACTTGCATAGATTTCAGTGTATGGTGTTTTATTCTTGCATAGATTTCAGTGTATATCTTAATTCTTGAAATTTTTTATATAGAGTTTGAACTAGAAATGGAAGATGTGCATGTGGAATATGCTATGAGACAAACAAGAGAAGAACAAAAAATATAGAATGTCGAACATTAGAAAGCATATCAAGGTAGAAAATCTAATGAAATGACATAAAAAGAACGAGAAGAAGACTTGAAAGGAAAAGCATAACAACAAAAAGAATATCGAAAAAGAAATTTGGACGAAATGACAATAGAAGAACGAGAAGAACGAAGAAAATGAAACACAGATTGACAAAGAGCATATCGAGACAGAAAGTTGAATTAGTCGTAAGAACAAAGAAGTCAATTTGTAGAACAACAAAGAAATCAAAATGTAGAACAACAAAGACAATATTCGACAAATATACCCGTAGAACCAACTGTGGGAGATGCTCAACGAACAAAATCTAACGAAATGAAAACAAAAGAACAGGAAGAAGAATTGAAACGAAAATAAGAACAAGAAAAAGAATATCGAAACAGAAAGTTGGACGAAATGACAACAGAAGAACAAAGAAAAAAACCGCAAATCGGCAAAAGGAATATCGACAAAGAAAGTTAGATGAATTAACAGCAGAAGAAGGAGAAGAAAAAGAAAATGAAACATTGAAAAACAAACGCATATCGTGAGAGAAACTTGAAGCAGTTGGAAGAACAAAGAAATCAAAATGTAGAACATCAAAGACAATATTCAACCAATATACTCATAGAACCAACTGTGGGAGATGCTCAGCATGTAACGGCCAGAGAGTGACGTGTTGATGACATGGTCCAATTTCAAGCACTTCCAATTACTAATGTGGTCCGAGAAAAGGAGATTGAAATTGACGCTAATATATCGGTACCATCTGAAGAAATGTATAATAGACATCGAAAATTTTGTGAACGAATTGATCAATTACCACAAGTTCAAATGTGTCATGTCTGTCAGGAGTCATATGATGGAATACATGTATGTAATACAAGTACAGTTCCAATGTGCGTGTGATTTCTACGAGAGGGATCTAATCACAGATTCTCTACTACAAACCACATGGATCCAAGAACTCAACCTCATGTCCTTGAGGATCTCACACAAGTTGAAGAGATGTTGATAGAACGTGCTAGTCCAATTTTTTAGGTGATGCATTCAATAGGTGGACAATACAAATATCGAGGACACACCATTAGTTTTCCACAAGAGATTAAAAATGTTGCCAAGAAATTGCCACAACATATTAACAACTTGGACTTAATGGTTGTTGTGCAAAAAAAAGGATGACAAGGATCCAATTATGATACTGTTAGAAAACAAAGAGTTATGGATGCATTATTATATAAAATTCAGAATGATCCATATTATCGATATGTTCAAGTTTATTATGACGCAATAGAAGAGTTATCTAAAAATGCAACATATATCTCACATATGCTTAATTCCGTTACTCTTCCCGATATTGACGATGACACAGAATTTGCAATGTTGGAAGGGATACCAGGAGTTGATGACATGTTAGATGGTTTACAAACAACTTCTTTTACATCAAGGCTTCCAAGTGCACCACGAGAGATAGAAATTATTAGAGCATGGGAAAATAATCATAATCCGGATGAAAATAACGCAAATGATGAATCGATTGATGTGCTTAACTGGCCTGGCATTGGCTCATCTCCAATTAACAAGTATAACATTGTTGGACTATTTGATATGGTATTTCCAACATTGCTCACTAAAGGAGAGGCAGATTGGTTAGAACCGTGAATGTGAAATGTCCATCTACATGAGTATGCAAAACATCTTCTCAGATATTTGATAACAAATTTGGAAGGTACCCTCGCTTCAGATATTTTTTACTAAATATCATAATAAGACATCGTGCTCAAGGTTCCTCAACAGTTTGTGTCAAAAAAAATATTAGTGAACTACCCACGATAATGGAAGAGTTACGAAAACATGTACAAAAGATTCCAGACTCAAGATTGGGTGAAAGATTAATGAGATTTGGAACGATATTAAAAGGTACACGTGCATATTGGAGCAAGTGTCATCAAGAGTTATTTGACTTGATTCAACAGATAGGTAGTCAGACAATATTCTTCACACTAAGTGCAATGGATATGCAGTGGCCTGATTTGCATAAATTAATGCCAGGAACAAGTCCTACAGATCCACGTGAAGCGAGAAAATGGCGACGTCAAAATGTAATTGATAATCCACACATAGTAGCACATTATATGCACTTGAGACATACAGTGTTTCGAGAAGAGGTTTTCAAACATTTTCATCAGGCTACAAACTTTTGGAGTCACTACGAATGGAAACATCATGGATTTCTTTGGTTAAAAAATGCTCCCAACATGGAAAATTTGAATTGGGATGATCCTAGGGAAGTTATAACTGCAAAAAAATTATTTCGACGGATATGTGGATGCAATAAATACACATCATGGACATCAACGAAACATTCAAATTGGAGATAATGTAGATGATCATCCTTTTGTAAAAGACATGGAACAAATATTTCAATCGGATCCAATGATGGATTATGAAGAACTTCTTAATTGTGTTGAGCGTCATATTACATGGAATGAGAACTTTTCTTCGAAAGAAGGGAGGAATAATGGTATGCCGGTACCACGCACCATGGGATCTATGTGACCAGTCAAAACTTTACATTGATGAAAAGAAGTATGAACCTAGAAAAAATGATGACAGAGTGAATACACATAATCGTGAAACACTAATGATATGGAGGGATAATATAGATTGGAATCTTGTACTTTCCAAGCGCGTGGTTATTAATTACATAGCAAAATACGTTGCTAAATCTAAAAAAGGGATCTGAAACTTTCCACAATATGTTGATGCGGGTCTCTTCTCTCCAAAATTTGAACGAACCAACAGCACGTGCATATAAAATTTTATTTTGTGAATCCCTTGTTGATAGGGACATTGGTGCATAGGAGACATGACATTTGCTTCTAGAGCTTCCTCTTTTAGAATGTAGCCATCGTTTTGTGGTTCTAAATGTTGGTATGAAGGTTTTCAAACAAGTACAAGTTGATGCATATAATGTCGATGATTAAAATTCTCTGATTGATGCATATACTAAGCAACCTGAGAATATGGAGCAACTTACCTTGAGAGATGTTGCAAAATATTGGTCATATGAAAAATGTCGACGTGGGAAAAAATGGTGACGATTTAGATCATGAGGATCAAGATGATGATGATGATGATGATGATGATGATGATTATGATCATCATCATCATCATCATCATCATCATCATCCTCCTCTTCATCATCATTTTCATCTCCCCCTTCCTCACCAACATCTCCATAATCATCATCTTCATCATCATCATCATAATCATCATCATCTTCATCACCATCATCATTATCATCAACATCTTCATCATCATCACCACCACCATCATCATCATCATCTTATAATCTCCTTATATCCAAAATTAGAGAAACTCCTTATGATGATGAAGATGATTTAGATGATGAGGATGAGGATGATGATGATGATGGTCATCATCATCGTCATCATCGTCATCATCATCATCATCATCATCATCCTCTTTATCATCATTGTCATCTCCCCCTTCCTCATCAACCTCTCCATCATTGTCATCATCATCATCTTCATCACCATCATCATCATCATCATCAACATCTTCATTATCATCACCATCTTCATCATCATCATCATCATCATCATCTGATATCCTCCTTATTTCTAAAATTACAGAAGCTCATTATGATGATGAAGACGATCTAGATGATGACTGGGGTCTCACCTGAGGCGAAGCAGAGAGGATGGTTGCAGAAGCATGTTTCCACAACCTTGTTATGCGATTGTTTAAACTGATTAATGCACAGCGCGGTGATAGATTGCGAACTGCGGTTAATGACTGCGCGAGGTCTTCTACTTCACGTCAAATATTGCAGCAAGAAAGCATGCTTGTGCAACCAGTGCATGCACGAACTGTGCAGTGGGATTATTTCCACTATACAACGATAAATTATCAACAACTTATCGCACAACACTTCTGATCGATTGGCGCGTCAAGTAGATCGCGCGGCCGTTTATGAGATCTAATCACTTCTACTCAGTCTTATTCGATAATCCTTAATCATTCATCATTACTTAGACTGATAAACATCATAACTTATACAAATGAGTGAGATGTACGATGCTATGTGCTATGATATCGTGATTCAACCTTAGAAATTAACTGTGTGTTTATCTCAAAGAGATCCATTCATTCAAGGAATTATAGGTGCTTGACTATTAACATTCATCTATACACAAACTACTAACATCTTATTCCATCCCTTCCACGGTGAATACAGATAAAAGTAAACATATATCAGATAACAGTACCTTCACGCATGCATTGTAAGTACTTTAAGCAATTATAATGGCAATCATACTCAACAATCACATAACACAAGGTTTAACATGGTTCACTCCCCCGGGTTGGAAGCTACATCCACAAGAACTATTGTTTATTATATTAGGAAAGGGTACAATAGTTCTTCACCTGTGCACTCAGCTGCAGACGTTCTTCTTCCTCAAAATTAGGTCTCTGCACACTTAGCTACAGAGCCTTTACAATTGCTTTTGCTCAAAAATCCTAACAATATTCAACAATACCCTAGTCCAAAAGTAAAAACCCTTTCCCATACAAAAATTCCTTATATAGAGATCATGCCCATAGGTCATGTCTTTACATTATGAAGGAAAAACCTTAGGTTTACAAAACTGTCACGGTTTTTCCCAAAACCGGACTGTAGGTGTCTAGTAGCGGATCTTCTGCCATGCGCATGCCAACGGGTTGCTTCTGCCGAGCTATTCCTTCTTTCACAGCCTTAGATGACTGGTTCAAGTAGTAGTAGTCCTTCGTTTGTGTGATCAGTCACCTACCTCCCGAGCTGCACCTACCCACTGCTTGGTAGTTATCGACGATCTTTGCCAAAAATAGGTCTCCTATGACCTAACCAAACTAACTGTTGTCATTTTTCCAACGCTCTTCTAGGATGGATCTCAGTTGATATGGCACATCATGACGTTGTACTCGTCGCAGCACAGACCTCGCAGCTCTTTTGACACTGTGCTGCGTGCAACGTCGCAGCATACCAAAACTGTGCTCCGCTTCTCCTCGTAGCTTCCAAAACTGATCTTCACAAAAAGTCTCCATCCATGCTATGCTCAGCTTCGCAGTTCCCAAAACTTAATGTGCTCCAAAATTGACCTCCTTGGGCCAGGCCCAACAGGCCCCTAACACTTACATGTGGCTCACCCTCGAGCCACTTGCAACTTCCTCAAGGTGTTCCATTGATTGTGGGGTGAAATTCGCAGCAAATTCATTGAATGTGTCGATCAAATTTCCTACCGCGTTCTTTGCATCCTACTCAATTTCCCCGATTGTTTCTAGCATCTCCTGTGTTATCTCATGGTCGATATGGCCTTCCACCTGCTCGTGATTCTCGTTCAGCTCCTTTAACTTTTCTTCGATCTCCTACGAGATTGTGCCGGCCTCCTCTAATAATGGCTGCGAGTTAGCGTCTTAACTTCTTCACCCATCTTTTCTAGTGCTTCTTTCTTTTCTTTCACTTCCTTCTTTACCTCCAGCAACTGTTGATCTTCCTTGAGGGCATTAAATTCCTTTTTCGCTGCTTCTAGTAGACTCTGGCACTTAGCCACTTCGGCTGCAATATTCTGTGCCGTTGTTTTCACTGCTCCCTGCCTTAATTTTTGTTCATCTGGTGGGGTCTGTGGATTGATCTGTGCCTTCAAGGTAGCAATCTCAGGCTCATGGAGAATCTCCATGTCATCCTTCTCCATCTTAAGACTATTGACCAGATCGCCAATCTTGACAATAGTATCTGCTTGTTCTAGTTATACTTCAAACTCATGTATGTTATCTGCAATAGCAGTGATCGTTGTCTCCAATCTTAGTCGACGATCATGCTCATCTTGCAATTGCATAATTTTCCACGAGCTATCTTCCTCTAACTGTCTGTTAGCTGCTTGCAGCTCCACTTGTCCTTTTAGCGCATCTATGGTTTTGTCATGCATTTCTTCATAAACTTGCGTCTGCAACTAATGTAGTCCTAGCAATGGTATTTTTGCAAGATCAAGCTCCATGTGCTCTACAGTCTTCGTATCTAGCATTACTTGATCAAGTAATGGCAACCTTATAGATAATGGTTGTAGATGGACAACACGTGACCTCGCGGGAACGATGATTTGTTGCTGCGAAGTTTCTGCCGACTGCTCTTCAGCTATTGATTCACGTTGCAAGCGTAATCTTCTGCTTACTTCATCAAATTTTTGGGAAATCCCTTGCAGTGTAGTCAGGTTTTGGTTCAAACTGTCCTAAATTTTGTTTCCTTTCTTCTCCTTGTCGGTCGAGAGCTCCTCCATTTTTTCAGTGACCTTCGCGGTGATCATTAGGTAGTCATCTTCGTGAAGCACTGTGTCCAATTGGTCTTTGCTTGATTTCTGTTTTTTCCTTGGTTCCTTGTGCACTGAAGGACTCCCAGCGTCCTTCCTTTTTCCTTACTCTTTATCTTTGTTGAATATTGTAACTTCTAAGAATATTATATTTGTACATTATTATTCTGGAGATGTTTCATCCCTCCGAGGCAATTCTATTATGTATCCGGAGATGTTTATTCCTCCAATGGTTTGTGGAAACTAGGGTTATTAGACCCACCATGTCGGGGTTGGCCCTGAGTTTATATTTTAGGGGTTATTAGACTTCTCAAGTAGAGGTCGGCCCCATTAGGGTTTTTGGTCAGTTGGGATCTAGTATAAATAGAGGAGAGGAGCTCCTCATTTGACACACACACACAACTCAGAAAAGTAGCGCACTTGTGTCTGGGAGGTCTGTCTGGAATATAGAGAAGGAGGACAAGTCTTGGAGCACATATTGTATTTTGGTTGATCATATTATTGAGGAAAGCTTTGCTGGGTTTTCTACCCCATGAGGGTTTCCCAGGGTAATTTCTTTGTCTATCTTGTGATTATGTTTCTTTCAGTGATCTTGCTAGTCTATTTCGTTTAAAACTTAACAATCTTCTACTATGGGACACGAGATAGGGTTATCCTCCCCAGAATCACTTTGGATGTCCAAAACCTCAACTCGGAATTCAACTGGCCATTCCCTCATAATATTCTCAATATCTTCCTCATACATATGGTATTTTCCTAGGTACCATTCAGAATTCTTCGTCTGCACTTTAGCTGAAATCGAGATGCATTTCGTCGCAGCATAAAATTTGATAATGCGGATATATTTGCTTGTTACTTGCTTTGGTATTTGAGGTGTAAGCATGATGGCCCCGCGCAGATGGTCATAATATGTGTAAAAGACTAGCATTCTCTCATGTTGTCTTTCGGGATTCAAATTTTCCCACAGATTCTGATAGCGAGCACCTCTGTAGTCCGAGGTGTCCGTGATCACTCTGACGTATTGCTTCGGCTCCCTCCACCCCAGGAAGACGATCAACACGATTAGCCAGGTGAAGTGGAAGTATCCACGATTGATTTGCATGTCATTTAGTTCCTCTAGGAACTCATTTAGTAGATATTGACACCAATTTAATTCTTCTCCCTTGGCGGCTGCAGCACGAAGTAGTACTATGCCCACAGAGACTTCTAGTGGTCTGCACTTTCTTAGAATTTTGCCCGCTAACAGCTGCATGACAAACCTTATTGCTTGGTCGTTTATGTCATCTGTTTGGAAGCCTCACTTCCCTTTGACGACAGACTGCATTTGCTTCATCAATGCAGCTGCCTCTTTATCCTTTGATTTCCCCTAAAAGAACTTCCTTGGGTCTGCTCCCCTTTTTCTCAATCCAATTATCCGATTGATTAAGTCAAGTGTCAAGTCGATATTCTGGTCCATCCATATATATCCCAGGTGGATGTGTGCCATAAGAGTTCGCACCACCGCGTTGAGTTCCGGTGACCTGTCGAAATTTGGGAGTCTGAGCAGCCCCAACTTGGCTACTCCGGACAACCAGCTTTCGTCGACCAAGGTAAGGTCACCCTTTGCATTCTTCTTCCAACGCATGTATTTGTTGAGCTGGAACTATGGGAACCTCGGCTCAGTTGGCTTCTCCTTCTGCATTGCTAGTAGATCATAGTCCTCCCATTTACATTCTAGAATCTTTCCTAGCATATTTTTGTCCATCTCAACATGCTTCGATATCGGCGAGAGTGGTATCTCATACCTTGGACTCTTCAGTAGTCTAATGGCCGATGCATACACTGCACGTGGCGAGATATAGTCTGGAGTCATAGTTAGAGGTATCTCTTTATCGGGAAGGGTCTTATTTGACCCTACCGAACTTGTCTTCGGTAGTTTTGACCTCGACACTACTGGATTTTTCCCTTTGTCTTGCATTGAGGGGCTGTGTCTTGGTGATCTTCTTGGACCCTGTTTTGGTTTAGTGGCGACTTTCTTGTTTGGGGTTCTCATTAACTCATCAATTCCTCCGTGTTGGAACAACCTCCTAGTATCTTTAACTGTGAACTCTTGTCAACAAAGGACCTCTGTGTCATTCACTTGCACACTACTCGGCTAACCAGTGGATAACTTGCAGATCTAACTCAGAAAGCAATATGTGCAATAATTTCTAAGTGCTTTGGTAATGCCCGCAACTCTAACTGCTGTATTATTTATAGCCGCGATTCATCCCCCTCTGCGACCCTTAACGGTTAGATCAGCATTAAATGTAGTATACGTTAGACAATTTCGGCAGATGCTTCGGTCAATTCCTTCATTAAGTTGTTCAGAACGGCTATGTGTGCTTTAAATCCCCGAGCGGTCAGTAGGAAAGTACTGCATAATGACTATATTTCCAACTGACATTGTAACGGCTATTTTATGGAGCCTTGCGTCGAACTGCATGGTCAAGTCATCTTTAGTTCTGCACAATTACTTCGCAGTGTCTAGTTTCTTTTTTCTTCAGGGATGTCTTTTGAGTGTCGCAACAGTGCATTGTTTCTTTTCCTTTCTAATTTTTTTTTTTAACACGCAGCTTCAACAATGCTGTGCTGTATATAGATCTCTCTCTACAACTTTGTGTACAGAATTTTCCGCACTTTCTAGTGCCCAATTCCAACTGTACTTGCACTGTAGAAACTTTTCCTTCCTTCTGATCATACTGGATGCTGCGAAGTAGAACTATCACGGTAAAGATTTAGTCTGCTTCCATTTATCAAATTTGGCAATGTATCACCTGCTAAAGTAGCTAACTGAACTGCACCACCGTTAGTAACATGGATAATAGTATATGGCCCAAGCTAATGCATTTTAAACTTCCCCAGAGACTTCATGAATTTACTATTATACAGGAGGACTAGGTCACCTACTTGGAAATACTTTCTCTTGATGTGGCGATCGTGCGATGATTTCTCACGCTCTTTCTGTACTTGTTGGTGGAAGCGTGCGATGAAGAGATCTTCTTCCATACCAACCAAGTGTAATAGCCTTTCTTCAAGTGCTGTGTGATCTACCATCCTTGTTAATGCAGCTATTCTCAAGCTGGGTATAATATATTCCATTAGCATTATTGCTTCCTTCCCATAAGCTAATCTGAAAGGTGTATGTCCAATTAATTTCTTGCATGTTGTTCTGTATGCCCATAATACAAATGGAATGCGCAGGTCCCAGTCACCGTGGTTTATGTTTCATATCTTGGTTAGCGCATTCTCAAGTACTTTATTAAACACTTCAACAGTTCCATTCACTTGTGGATGATAAGGTGTACTGCATTGATGATGGATGTAGAATTCTTCAGTCAAAGATTCAATGGTTCTGTTCAGAAAATGAGTGCCTTGATCACTCATCAAGATCTTTGGACATCCAAATCGTGTAAGGAGGTTCTCAAAGATAAACTCGGCAGCTGTGGCTGTGGTGCAGTTTTTTACTAGTTTTGCACTTTCCCATCTGGTGAGGTAGTCAGTTGTAGTGATAATGTACCTCACCCCAGTTCTTTTTCCCGGTGGATTGATAGGTCCTATGAAATCAATTTCCCATTTCTGGAATTCCTGCAAGTTCAACTGAGGATTCAACAACATTTCATCTCTTCTGGACTGCTTCCATGTCCTCTGACAAACATCGCAGCTATGGCAGTGTTCTTTCGAATCTTTATGGATTGTTGGCCACCATATCCCTGCGCGCAATATCTTCTGCCTAGTAGCTCTTCCTGCGTAGTGGCCTCCTACTGCTCTTGAATGTGGCTCTGCCAATATATATGGCTTCTCATGCTCCAATACGCACCTCCGCAGTACTTGATCAAGTCCTAATTTGTACAGCTTCCCTGCAATAATGGTGAAATCTACGGCTCGCACTAGCAGTTGCTTCTTCTACTGCATAGTGAATTGCTTAGGTGCGAACCATGTATTTAGAAATTCAATAATGTCTTGATAATACTCATTGGTGACCTATATAGTGAACAATTGCGCGTCAGGAATATTGTCTTCAAGGTTCGTAGGCTCTTCTCCTAACTCAATCCTGGATAGATGATCAAATCCTAAGTTTAACCTGCTTGGTTTAAGCACAATTTCAAAATCATACTCTTGGAAGAGTAGTCACCATCTACATATTCGCCCCCCTAACACTAGCTTATTGACCGGGTATTTCAATGCAGAATGGTCAGTAAACATTGAGAAGTGCGCACCAAGCAAATAGTGTTTGAACTTTTGCAATGCATATACTATTGCGAGTCCTTCCCTTTCAGTAGTGGTATAATTATTCTCAGTAGATGACACCTTTCTGCTCGAAAATGAAATGGGATGATCGATGCCTCCTTCTCGTGGCTGAGCGAGAACAATGCCAATGCTATACATGAAGCATCAACATGGACATGAAATGGCTTCTCCCAGTCTGGAAAAACTAGGATCGGTGCAGTGACCATCTTCTCTTTCAATGTCTCAAATCCTTTCTCGCAGTCTTCATTCCAATTGAACGGTGCATCCTTTTTTAAAAGCTTCTCCATTGTTGTGATTATCTGTGCATACCCTTTTACGAATTTCCTATAGTACCTGGTATGCCCTAGTGTAGTGTGCAATTGTTTAATTGCATTTGGTGTAGGAAAGTTTACAATAACTACGATCTTTGCAGGGTCAACCATCAATCCCTGCTTACACACAATGTGTCCCAACAGAATCCCATAAGGAACACAGAAAATACACTTCTTCAAATTCAATGAAATCTGATGTTGTCTGCATTTTTCCAGCATCATTCTGAGGTTCGCAGCATGGTTCTTCAGTAGCCCAAAAATGGTCCAATCATCGAAGTAAACCTCTAAAAACTTGTGGATGAATTCTTTAAATGCTGCAATCACTACTCTAGAAAATATGGCTGGTGTGTTCTTCAAACCAAAAGGCATCACTGTATACTGGAACAACCCCCATTCTGTTGCAAAAGTGGTTTTGTGCCTATCGGCTGGATCAATTCTTATTTGATGGTATCCAAAAAATCCATCAGTAAAAGATTATGCTTCATTCCCTCCAACGTTATCAAGCACTTAGTCGGTAAAAGGTGTAGGAAATGGGTCATGCATCGAGGCATCATTCAGCTTTCTCAGATCAACACAGATCTTGATCTCACCCTTTGTTTTCTTGTCTTGGACGACCATTGGGCTTCTCCATTCAGATTCGTCAATGGGCTCAATGATCCCTACATCAAGCATCTTGTCAAGTTCTGCCTTAACTCGTTCTTTGTAGCATGGGTTCAGTCTATATGGCCTCTGTTTTATAGGTTTCGCTCTAGGCTTAAGATGAATTCTCATCACTCCTAAGTCTCCCAGGATGCCTTTCATTTCTGTGAACTTCTTCGGGAATACTTCCTAATATTCCTGTAATATAGTCACGATCTCCGCAACTGTATCATCATCCCAGTGGTCTCCTATTGCTGTGAACTTCAGCTCTTCACTCGTACCGATGTTCACTTTCTTTGTTTTGACCGCTCCACTCATATCTGGAATCTATAGTGGTGGTCCTTCTACTTCGCGCATTCCTTCTGATTCAAGGATCTTGATATTGTGTGGGTCCTCCTCAGCGCTGTTTTCCTTATCTTCATCTTTTTCAGCTAAGTTATAATAGTCCAGGACTTGCTCTACTTTTTTTTCCCAATCTGGATGTAGACTCGCAAGTACATTGTTTGATTCAAAAAAATCTTATAATGTTATGTTTTCCTCCATGCAATCAGGTGTAAATATCTTTTCCTTAATAACTTGCAGCGCGTCATGGATAGTCAGATGGTCATATTCAAAGCTAAAGTAATTCTGGAAGCTCACAATGAGGACAGATCAATCCACGGTTCCTCTGCGCAGCTCCTCCTCCAGGTACCATTTCTTTGGAATAGACTCCTCCAGCGTATGCACAAAGAGATGTACCCATTATGTCTGTGGTCTTTCTTCCCAAGATTTTGCACAGGCTGCAATATGATCCTTTGTGTCTATCTGGCCATTATATTTCTCAGATGGTAGTGTAACGTTATCAGCGAATCTGATCTGTAGTTTTATTCTACACTGGTCCCAAGTTGTCAATGTCTTTTTATGCATAGCCCATCATCTGGCAGGTGTCTCGCGGAGTGTCATGTCTAATGCTGAGATGCGATGTTCATCTGCAATTGCTGCAGTGTATTCTTTGATAAATGAATAGACGTTAGATGTACCATCATAAGTGGGGATTGGACTTACCTGCTTTCCAATCCAGCGGAGTGACTTTGTAATTGTCGCGCATCTTTTGGAAGATACTTCATGCATTCTGTGTTGCCAGTTTTCTAATCCTGCCTCAGAGTCTGAGATGCAAGAACTATCACAGCGCCAGCTGAGCATTCCATCTGCAATAGGATGAGTATAATTCGTAGAATTTGTTGTCATCTTATAGATACGGTCAAGGTCTTGAGCTCTGTACTCTTCCTGAATTGGTTCAACATATCGCTCCCTCTGCGAAAGATCTAATGGGTGCGACGACCCTTATGTCATTCCCTTCAAATATCATTTTTATTGTCTTCAGATTTATGATGGTGGAGTTCGTCATTGCCCAATCGATGCCCAGCAGTGCTGGATAAGGATTGCTATCATCCACAATTTCAATTATTTTGAAGTCTGTGTAACTTCGCACTACGTCAATGTCGACAATGGTATTAGTTAACCTTCCCAGCGGTATAACTATACCTTGATTAACCATTCTTAACTGTATGGGTGACCACTATAACTTTGGTTTCCCCATCGTCTGCCATGTCTACTTGGTCAAGACATTCACTTCAGATCTGAGATCAAGAATGGTCTCGTCCATCTTGTAGTCTCCTATCTGTGCAGTGAATTGCATTTCCCTACCGGTTCTTTTGGGACTCCTAATGTTATGTACCGCGCCATGTGCAGTTCCTTTCTTACTGCATGATAAATACTGATTTATTGCTTTTTCAAATTCCATAAGAGTTTCTTTGTTTTTTAATAACTTTATGCAGCTGTGTAGGAACTGTGCAACAAAAATGGATGTATCTGGTGTAGCGTGCGTCTGATCATATGCCAGTGGCATATCTTCTATCTGTGGTACTTGACTACGCAATGGGATCCTTGGTGAAGTAGTTGGTGGTTGTTTGAACATGTCCCACACTTCGATAAATATTTCTTTATTTTTCTATAAGTTCAATGGAGGTGCTTTCCCAGGATATTTTCTAATCCCTACTGTTTCGCTATGGTTCTTCTTAGGATCAATTGTTCCAAAGTCAAGGCTTGTGCACTTTTGTCTCTTCCTGTATCAGCACCACTTCGTGTTATGACATTTACACTCTGACCTGTAGGTCTGTTCTCTGTTGCGATCAATTGAATGTTAGGGTTCGGTGTTTATGTCCTTATCCGCTTCTGCATCTATACCTCAAGCACGGGGCAATCTTCAATCACATGATCAAATGATTTATAGTAGTTGCATGTGGTGCATGGATTAGTACATTCTCTAGATACATGACCTGGCTAGACACAGTTATAGCATATTATTTGTCCTCGTCCTCTTCCTTCATCCTGGACAACATTTCTTCCCCTCTCGCTGTATCCACCACCACAGCCTCTATATCCTCCCTGATCGTAGTGGGTGTTCTCTTGCTTTGGCTGATTTTCCTCTTGGATGTGGTACATTCCAGCACCTCACATTGCTTCCATATCTCGCTTTCTTTCATTCATAAATTCGTAAGTGCAATAGTTAGACTCATCATGTCCAACTAATTTACAGAAATTACAGTATAAGTTTTTAGACGTTTTGGCATATTTCTATATGAGGTAACAATCCTTAGGCCTGTGTGCTTTGGTTCTACAAATCTCACACCATGATGCCTGGTTCTGATTCATATTCATTGGGTTTGGTGCACCAATATTAAGATAATCTTGAAAAAAGGGGCAATGTTCTCTAGTGTGGCCCTCTCCTTTACATCTTGTACACCAAACTTCATGTCTTTGTTCATGTCTCTGTTCTTTTCCATTCTTCATACCTTGTAATTCTAATGTCAAGGTAACCAACTGGTTCTGGATCTGTATCATCCCAGAACTACTTTCTCCAATTGGTGAAGATTCTAACTTCATAACAATCTCCAAGGCCTCAGCTTGATATGCAACCTTCTGTTGCATCAGTGGTTGTCTAATATGGGGAAACAGTGCAGCAATGAACCATTTTTGATGCTGTTGCAAAGTTATAACAAATATCACTTGGTCCAACAATGTTTTGAATTTTTGGTCGAATTCCCAGACCGATTCAATAGGTTTCTGCTTGATTTCTTTCAACTTTGTTATGCACTATGTTTCTGATTTGGGCTTCTTAAACTCTGCTGCAATCGCAGTCTTAATGTTTGCTAGGGTTCTCGGTTGTGCTTGAGAATACTTCATAAACCAATGCAGTGCTCTATCTCTAAAAGTAGTGATGAGTTGCACTCTTTTTATAGCATCATCCGTAACTTGCTTGACACTCCACACGACTTCGCATAGAAACCAGTGCTGATCAGGGTCTTCCTGACCCGTTCCTTTGAATATCGACAGTTTTATATCGTTATATGTCATTCTCCTTCCGGATTGTGTACGGTTTTGGGACTGATTCCCTACGACAAAAGTAGACGCAGGCTGTTGGATTATGCTATGGATAGTATTCTGTGGAATGGTCCGAGTCATGCTATGAGCACTCGCTCCTACGATGTTGTTAGTATTGCTGATATGTGGAATGGGTTGCGCAATGCTCACGGTGGGTGGGTTCTGGATTGATGGATTCTGAGGTGTGATACGCTGGATCGTGGCTGATAAATGAGTGTTGTTATTATTGAGGTGATATGGAATTTCGGTATCTATACGGTTTCTATATTTTTTGGGATTCTTTTCATTAGAAATATTATATTTCTTTCCACTTCTCAAGGTATGGTTTTCTTCGTCAGAATCAATGTGTCTATTCTCTACCATGACAGATTTATAATTATTGCTGCATTCTTAACACACCTTTCTGAGCTAAAAGAATTTTAATGTATAGACTGAGGTGTTTCAGGAACTTACCTCTGAATCCTTTGAAAAAGTATGCTTTAGCTTCACTATAGGATTTCAGCGTGTCTACAACAAATTTGGTCTCAAATCCCTCAAGTGTGCTATCAACCCAGAAGTTTCCAGCTCGCAATAGTGGGCCGTCTATTGCTTTGCGTTGTTCAGTAAGCTCTGGAGTCCACTGCGTAGGTACTCTGCCTTGAAAACAATTCTTTCTTTCTACTAGGAACGCTATCCACTCGTGTAGCTCATTTGGAAACGAAGCCCAGAAAATTTTGTGGATGTCCCTCCACAAGTATATGTTCAACCATTGTATGTCAGATAGACGTGGGTGTTTGTTTTCTTTCTTTGGAAAATATCTTTCAATCTTATCACACCAAGCCCAGATCTCTTTATTTTTTGGATGCCAGTTGTTTGACCCTAATGGGAACTTGTATTCTTCTTCGCACATTACTTTTTGAAACATGCTATCACATCATTGATTCTTAGCGCAGAAACATAACCATTTGTTGGCGTTTGTTCTGATCTAGAGTTTTTTCCAATGTAGACCCAGGTACTTCGCAGTACAAGATACCAACAAAACCCCTATTCACCGGCCCTTTTAGCAATAGAATACAAGTAGTTTGAGGTCTCACCCTAGAAGAAGCAGAGGGGATGGTTGCAGAAGCAGGTTTCCACAACCTTGTGATGTGAGTGTTTCAACTGATTAATGTACAACGCGGTGATAGACTGCGAACTGGGGTTAATGACAGTGCGAGGTCTTCTACTTCGCGTTGAATATTGTGGCAAGCAAGGATGCTTGTGCAACCAGCGCATGCACGGACTGTGCAGTGGGATTATTTCCACTCTACGACGATAAGTTATCAATAGTTATCGCGCAACACTTCTGATGGATCGGCACGTCAACTAGACCGCGCGGCCGTTTATGAGATCTAATCACTTCTACTCAGTCTTATTCGATAATCCTTAATCATTCATCATTACTTAGACTGATAAACATCATAACTTATGCAAATGAGTGAGATGTGCAATGCTATGTGATTTGATATTGCGATTCAACCTTAGCAATTAATTGTGTGTTTATCTCACAGAGATCCAATCATTCGAGGACCTATAGGTTCTTGATTGTTAACATTCATCTATACAAAAACTACTAACATCTTATTCCATCCCTTCTACGGTGAATACAGATAAAAGTAAACATATATCAGATAACATTAACTTCACGCATGCACTGTAAGTAATTTAAGCAATTATAATGGCAATCATACACAACAATCACATAACACAAGGTTTAACATGCTTCACTCTCTTGGGTGGGAATCTATGTTCACAAGAACTATTGTTTATTATCTTAGGAAAGGGTACAATAGTTCTTCGCCTGCGCACTCAGCTGCAAACGTTCTTCTTCCTCAAAATTAGGTCTCTGCGCACTCAGCTACAGAGCCTTTACAATAGATTTTGCTCAAAAATCCTAACAATATTCAACAATACCCTAGTCCAAAAGTAGAAACCCTTTCCCATACAAAAAATGCCTTATATATAGATCATGCACGTAGGTCATGCCTTTACATTATGAAGGAAAACCCTTAGGTTTACAAAACTATCACTTTTTTTCCCAAAACCGGACTGTAGGTGTCTGGTAGCGGATCTTCTGCCATGCACGCGCCAATGGGCTACTTCCGCCGAGTTGTTCCTTCTTTCACGGCCTTAGATGACTGGTTCAAGTAGTAGTAGTCCTCTGTTTGTGTGATCAGTCACCTACTGCCCGATCTGCACCTACCCACTACTTGGTAGTTATCGACGATCTTTGCCAAAAATAGGTCCCATGTGACCTAACCGAACTAACTTCCTTCATTCATCCAACACTCTGCTAGACTAGATATCCATCGATGTGGCACATCACAGTGATGTACTCCTCGCAGCACATACCTCGTAGCTCTTCCGACACTACGCTGTGCGCAACGTCCCAGCATACCAAAAATTTGCTGCGCTTCTTCTCACAGCTTCCAAAACTGATCTTCACAAAAAGTCTCCATCCATGCTGTGCTCAACTTTACAGTTCCCAAAACTTAATGTGCTCCAAAATTGACCTACTTGGGCCAGGCCCAACATCATCATCTTCATCATCATCATCATCATCTTCACCATCATCATCATCATCATCAACATCTTCATCATCATCACCATCATCATCATCATCAACATCTTCATCATCATTGTCATCTCCCCCTTCCTCATCAACATATCCATCATCATCATCTTCTTCATCATCTTCATCACCATCGCCATCATCATCAACATATTCATCATCACCATCACTGACATCTTCATCATCATTGTCATCTCTAGGTTCCTCATCAACATCTCCATCATCATCATCTTCTTCATCATCACCATCATCTTCATCACCATCATCATCATCATCAACATATTCATCATCATCACCATCATCATCATCATCAACATCTTCATCAACATCTTCATCATCATTGTCATCTCTAGGTTCCTCATCAACATCTCCATCATCATCACCATCATCAGCATCATCAACATCTTCAAAATCATTTTCATCTCCCCCTTCCTCATCAACATATCCATCATCATCATCTTCTTCTTCATCATCATCATCATCATCATCTTCGTCACCATCAGCATCAGCATCAGCATCTTCATCATAATCACCATCATCATCATCATTGTCATCTCCCCTTTCCTCATCAACATCTCCATCATCATCATCTTCTTCATCATCATCATCATCCTCTTCATCACCATCACCATCATCATCAACATCTTCATCATAATCGCCAGCATCATCATCATCAACATTTTCATAATCATTGTCATCTCTATGTTCCTCATCAACATCTCCATCATCATCATCTTCATCATCATCATCATAATCATCATCATCATCTTCATCACTATCACCATCATCATCAACATCTTCATCATCACCATCATCATCATCATCGCCATCATCTTCATCACCATCACCATCATCATCAACATCTTCATCAACATCACCATCATCATCATCATCGTCATCAACATCTTCATCATCATTGTCATCTCTAGGTTCCTCATCAACATCTCCATCATCATCATCTTCTTCATCATCACCATCATCAACATCTTCATCATCATCACCATCATCATCACCATCATCATCATCATCACCATCCTCATAATCAACATCTTCATCATCATTGTCATCTCCCCCTACCTCATCAACATCTCCATCATCATCATCTTCTTCATCATAATCATCATCATCATATTCATCACCATCACCATCATCATCAACATCTTCAGTCATCATCACCATCATCATCATCATCAACATCTTCATCATCATTGTCATCTCCCCCTTCTTCATCAACATCTCCATCATCATCTTCATCATCATCATCACCATCACCATCATCATCAACATATTCGTCATCATCACCATTATCATCATCATCAACAACATCTTGATCATCATCATCATCATCATCATCTTCATCACCATCACCATCGCCATCAACATCTTCATCATCATCACCATCATCTTCATCATGAACATATTCATCATCATTGGCATCTCTAGGTTCCTCATCATCATCATCATCATCATCATCTTCTTCATCATAATCATCTTCATCACCATCATCATCATCATCAACATCTTCATCATCATCACCATCAGCATCATCATCTTCATCATCGTCAACATCTCCATCATCATCATCATCATCTTATATCCTCCTTATATCCAAAATTAGAGAAGCTCCATATGATGATGAAGACGATTTAGATGATACTGATGAAGATGATGATGATGATGATCGTCATCATCATACGATGATGGAGATGATGATCATCATCATCATCATCATCATCGTCCTCCTCTTCATCATCATTTCCATCTCCCCCTTCGCCATCAACGTCTCCATCATCATCCTCTTCTTCATCACCATCATCATCATCCTCATCACACTCATCATCATCTTCAACATCTTCATCATCATCACAATCATATTCATATTCATCAACATCATCATCTTTATCATCGTCATCTACATCATGATCATCTCCATTGTAATCACCCTCCTCATCATCATCATCTTGTGCACTTATGCACTTAAGGATTAATGTTTAGAAGAGGGTCTAAAGGCCTTTATGGGGGAAGGGCTTTGGGAACAAACCGAAACATATCGATTTATTTGGCTATAAATGAAGTAAAAGTTACCCACCAAACTATTTAACATTCAATAGGAGCACGCACGCGCTCCTAGCACGCATGCGATAGTAGCGCGTGCGTGTCCCTGTTGAGCATAAAATTCAGAAAATAACCCGTGCTATTCTCCTGCATTTTTTCTCTCATTCCACGCATTTTCTTCTCTGTTTTCATGCACAGTCTGACAACCATTTGCATCTTGGATTGAATTCAAACACCATTTGGTGTTTCTTTGACAATTTGGATAGAATACACAAGAGTTGGGGCTCTAGTTGGATCTTTGGATTGGATACACACCAGTTGAGCTCTATTTGGCTCCTTTGATTGAATACACAATAGTTGAACTCTATTTGGATCCTTGGATTGAATTCTCATGCTGCTTGGACACACTTGAACTCTTCTTGCATATAGTGGATATATCAAAAGAGCATTTTACATTTGAAGCAAAGAGCAATCATAATCCTTGAGGTATGGTGACCTCTTCTTCTTGTTAAATGTATTTTAGTCTTCATTCACTTTGCTTGAATTGTATCCATTTTAGTTTTTCTTCATGATTTGTATGATAGATGTATTTTAGTCTTCTTAATCTTCAACATAGACAATAAAAACATCTTACCACAAAAAAAGTACAACATGCACCAAGCAATTGTTTGAACCTTTCATGAAGATAATAAAAAAAACTTGCTTGCATTACCACCAATAAGGTTTCATAATCACATAACTCCGGCTAGTACATAAACATTTGTTGAATTCCTCATGATTTCAATACAACAACTCACACAAACACCTAAAGAATCAAACACTTAATCTTTTGGGGTATTTTCCCTCATCTAAAACATGAAAATGGAGTAGGAGCTTATCCTTTTATAGGAAATGTGCTCCTACTAGCATCCCATACCACCATCCAATACCATCCAATTGAGTTCCTAGAGGTGATGTTGTTTTTATATCTAGGGCATTCTCAATAGGTTTTAAGATTATATGAAAACATTATCACTAGATGTTGGTGTACATAATCAATTGCTACATCGATTTTTAATAATCATGCACATCGAGTTTTAATATCTTATTTGTTGTTCATTCTTGGAGGGGTGATATTGTTGTTCTGTTAAAAAAAGTATTGAATATCGGCAACAGATGTAATAATAAAAGAAAGTCTAGAAGGAAGGAGCCACCCCCTGAAAAGGCCCATGAGATAAGAGAAAAGGCCAGGCTGTACATAGAAAACCGTAGACATCAAGATGTTAGTGCCTTAGATCCGTCAGCAAGCAAGGATGAAGTGGTTGAAGTCAATCAAATCTTGCTTGATGTCAAGTATGAAGGTATGGATGTTGAACAGGTTGTTAATTGGAAACCTCCCCAAGAAGAGCACACACATGTCAAACATACTCCCTTGCAGGACCAAATTGTGAATGAAGGGCCACAACAAACCAATGACGAGACTGGTACTTCCTTTCCAACTCCCTTGCCTCGACTATCAAGAGGACGACGAAGAACTCCCAGACTTATTCATGTGGATGAAAGTTCATTTTCAGGACTTGAAGGTAAGTTTCCCAAATGCACTATTGATTTCCATTGTAGCAGGATAATCAAAGAATGTTTTGAATCCAAAACCGATGCAGCAAAATGTCAATTGTTTTTGGATTTGTTAAAATCACATTGTCTAGATCATGTTAGGAGAATTTTGGGCATAAAGGTAGTTGGAAGTTCAGAGGCCAATGATCATGTTGTTAGAAATATACAATCTACATTTAATTTGATTGGAAAAACTTCTCGTACAACATATTTTAATGCGGCCCATCGTGTACTTTCAAAATCGATCGTAGACAAATCCACAAGTCAACGTCACCTGCTATCACACACATGTAAAATATTTAAAGTAGATAGAAATACTGTTCAAAAGTATTTTGCTATTAGAGAAAAACTTGAGACCCCAGGCCAACAAGATTGTTGGGCCTTTGTTGGTAGGTTACCTCGTTCAGACATGAAGCTTATTGATGTTGTTAAAGAACTAGTACACAAGTTTTGGCATGATAACACTAGACCGTCATCGAATAAAAGAGATGTGTTAAAGTTGAGAAAATAAGTTAAGGGGTGTGAACCCCATGTCAAGCACTTTGTTGACACGACACAAACAAAACTCTACGAGAGGTTCAAGAATGAGCACACACAATTGAACTTGGGCCAAAGGTCCTTTGAAAAATGCAAACCGTGGTATGTTAGAATTTGCATTGATCGCAACACATGTTGTTGTAGATACCATGTAGAATTTGAGTACTATTATGATACATATAGACATATATTTTGTGATTTTCATACTAACATTGTGTAGGAATGCCCATCGTTACAACCACCGAATGCATCCAGAGAATTTATACATAGCATAATGTGTCCAAGACCTGAAGGACAAAAATATTATAAAAGATCATGTTTATATGGGACATGTTCCAGTTGCAGTGGATTTGCATTATTGAACCGATGCATCCATGAAACCGAGGAGTACGAATTTGGTAGAATGTTACTAGAAATGCAGAACTTCAAGTACATAACATATCAAGTAGATAGTATGAAGGAAAGCAAAAAAATTGCATTGGTGAAGTCACAGGTAATCTAATTTTGCATACTTTCATATTGTACATGTTGAATTTGTGCATATATATTCAGATTGAAAATGTCACGTTGTATTAATGCCCTTGGTTTTGTGGCACCAAGTACAAATTTGCAATTTCATGAAGGAATTCTACCAAAAGACAAAGCAGTATGTACAACATGTCCATGTAACACGATGGTAGGTGTCGAGCACCCTATATGCAGATGAATTACTCAAACATACAGAGCAGACGAGATTTATTGTCAACCCGAGAAAGTCTTTTATTTCAAAGGATAGATGCACAGTCTATGCTTAAACACCAAATCATTATAATTGAATACTGTTATCCTCTAACAACTATGTCCATCCCAAAAATCTGTGTAATCCTAGTTGCTGTCTAAATACTATAAATTCAATTCCTTTCTACCATGCATCAACAAGAAATAAAATAAGATTCAAAGACAATTGCAGATAAAAAGAAATCCTATTCACATCCTAGAACAAGTAACTCACTTCTTCAATCTGATCACTCTAGAAAACCATAAGCAGAAACTGAATATTAATCTAGAAATTCAATTGCAAAGGATTGAGTTCAGCTGCTCTAAGAAATTGAATTATAGGAATGAAAATCAACAATCATAACAGGAAAGATAAACTGTAAAGAGCTCATGGGATCACAACTTAACTGCAAGATGAACAAGGCTGTGTACAACTGTCAGATGAAATGCATAAAGAAAGTTCCTACTCAGTCGACTGTTGCTCTACACCATTTACCAATCTCAAGGAAATATAATCTTAACTATACTGAAAACCCACGTCACACTTACTACTGCTGCGTACAAGGGAAATATCATGAATAAAACATCACACAACAACAAATTCAAAATCCTATTTTAACTCAGCAATCTCTGTGGAAGACGGGCCCAGCCTTCACACAGAGACGCTGGCTGAACAACGCAAGTTCCTTTAACTCAAAAGGTAACTCCTTATATTAACAGAAGAATGATTACACAGTTTGCTTTTGCTGCTAATACAATGAATTAATTATCTGTTGTTCAACCCCCTGGGTCGAGGTAGCTCCCCATATTTATACATACAAATCATAACATCCAATCCTAATAACGGGCAGCCATGAAGATCTTTGATCTTCAGGCGCCCTAAATAAATAGCTATTACAATATGTGGCAAAGTAGAGACATAAAAATACGAGAAAGCTGTTGATTGGCCCAGGGGTGGCGATCTTTCAAGATCACAACTATACTCGAGCAACGACATACTAAAGATAGCGCATTCTGTTACAGCCGCCCTGTCATAGCTCCACCTAGGATTTTATATTGGAACCATGTGCCTTAATCGATGATCCGAGCCTCGAGGATCCTTTTTAAGCAACGAACATCCCTTCTTTCAAGACTTGCTCAGCCCCACCTTCCTGCAGTCCATTTATCTCAAACTACCTTCATAAATCATAACATGTTAGCACAATTGAGAGATACACAGCTTTAATTATCGCAATCATAAGCATTAATAAGATAAAGCAATGATCAGTCATACCTTGGCAGTTTGGGAGAATAAAGTGAGGATAACAGGTCTGATTAGCATGATAAATGGTGTAGGACAGGGGAATGAAAGGTGATCAAGGATGATTAGAAGGGGCCAATTCTGGGCTCAACAGTAGGATGAATAGTACAGATAGTGCAAGGACACCTTTCCCAATGGCACAATATTGTTGGTTGTGGACTTTGCTGAAAACTACACCCTGCAGCCACATAATGAGATTCAAAGTCGATACTACCATTCAGAACAAGTTAGCATAATGGTCCATATCACGTATAGGATGCACCAGAGAGCAGCAATGACATGAGGATAATATTGAAAGAGACCAACTTCTACATCAGTGACGACAGGTGCCACGACCTACATTATGTGCAGCATTGCTTCAGAATTTTCTATGATTAGTTGAAGGAGAGAGGTATATATGATCCACAATGTAGAGCAGGCCAGATCTAAAATACTAAACTAAATATGAATACTACTGATGGTAGATGATGCTAGGAGAGCCTCACCTCTCAATGGAGAACCCAAAATAAACCCAGAGCTCTGAAACAAAATGAAAAGACGCACACAAGAATGGCACGCATAAACTTGTTTGTATTATGAGGCAAGGTGCCTTTTTATAGATTACAAAAGGAGCACAATAAATGTTGCTCATTATTTAATACTAAGATATCTCTAATAATCTAAATAATAACTAATACATTTGTGGGAATAGAACGCAAATAGTTCCTAATACCAAAATGGCGAGTGTGGGCCTCCCATACAAATCATTCCTCCCGGTTGAAGTGGAAAGCATCCCTGCTTTCCTCCCTCCCGGTTGAAGTTTGAGAGCACTGCGGATGGAGTGCAGACTGCCATGTCTGCTCAAAAGTTGTAGTGATGAAGGAACAAAAGGATTTCTGATGTTGCAAAGACTGGGAGGGTGGAGACACCTGGCTTCCCAGTGAGTGCGGCTGAGACTGAGAGGGTGGAGACATCTGGCTGCTCAGTGTGTTGTGCCACGTAGTTGGGCAGGGTGGAAACACCTGGCTGCCCCAAAGCGAAAGAGAACCCTTGTGAATCAGTGAAGAGGAACCTCTAGAGTGAGATGGCGAGTGCTACAAAACTATGTGAAGTGTTGTAGAGTATTGCTGGAGGAAATAACAAAAATGGAACTTTGAAAGAGAACTAATATTGGAAGAGAACTCATACTGCTGCAAAGTAAATCTTCGAACCAAAAATGTGAAACCACCGATGTAGAGTACTCTTGAGTACATACTGCTGAGAATCCCAAGAAGTGCTAACTGGAGAGGGAGCGGATCCCTGTGAACTACTAGAGCGTGTTGAAGATGCCATGTTGAAGATGGCTTGTTAAAGAATGTGAAATAAACTTCTGAATAATGTTGCAGATGCCATGTTGAAAATGGCTTGCTTGTGAAGGCGAAAGAAACTTCTGAATAATGCTGAAGATGCCATGTTGAACAGGGCTTGCTCGTGAAGGCAAAAGAAACTTCTGAATAATGTTGAAGATGCCATGCTGAAAATGGCTTGCTGGTGAAGGCAAAATAAACTTCTGGACTACTGGAAAAAAAGAACTTCTTTGCTGCATATGTTGTTAGTTACTGGAGAATGGACTTGTGCTGAGATGAATTTTTGACATTAGAAACCTCAGCTTCCTTTGTTTCCTTTACATTTAGCTCTGAAAATTCATCACCTTGAAGAGTTCTACAATGATGTTGTATTGCAATGCGTGAATGAAGGTGATATGAGTGGAAGGGAGGAAGAAAGGCATGAGGGAAATGAAGCAGCGATGGATTAGGTAGGGGCTGGGGTAATCGGAGTGCAATGAGAGTGCTATGATGAAATGTTGTGATGGGGAAGCTTCCCTACTCTGCATGTGCACTGAGTAAATGCCCACGTTTCGATCATACATTCACTCTAGCCTTCTGGAAGAGGTGTGAACTTTTAGCAAATGAGGCGTTCTCTTTGTAGCACATGATGCGTCCTGCTCTAAGTGGGAGATATAGTCTTTGGGAAATGCTGTGAAAGAAAAAAAAATCGACGGCATGTAATGAGCGTGAGAGGAAATGGGGATGAAATGTGAGGCTGCAGGCATGAGGAATCAACTTGAGATTGAGATATGAGGGAGCTGCGTAATAGGGAAAGAAGGAAGAATCACGTGAGAGCAAGGAGGACTTTCGTGGACGCGAAGGAGTTTGGGGTGCAGCAAGGGAAGTGGTATTGGAGGAAAAGGGAGTGTGCGTGAATGCTTGCAGAAGCTTGGTGGAGTGTGTAGATGATAGGATATATGGGAGGTGGAGTCGCAACATGGATATGGAGGGCTGAAGGTGGAGGGTGAACACTCAGCATGAGAAGGAGGGAAGTTGTTAGGTCTGCATAGAGCTCTGGTGGATGGGGCAGTGTTGAAGGTGAGACGTGAGCATTGGAAGGCAGCATTGAGAGAGATGCATGCAACATCTCAGTAGAACTGCCCATCAATTTGAGCGTCTTCCATTCTTCCACGAAACTAGGTTTTTGGGTTGTGAATGAAATATTAGCTGGGGCCTGATTGGCAGCTAGCGTGGGAGAGAAACCTAAAAGGGAGCCTGCACGAGAGACTAGGTAGGGAAGGCGTTAGTCTAGGCAGCTTGGGCATTGGTGAGAACACAGACCCAAAGGGGAAAACGTAGGTAGCTTGGATGCTGATCTAGTGTGGGGAGAACGCAGACCACAAAGGAATGGTAGGCTGCATGAATGCTGCGCGAGTGTGGGGGAATGCAGAGTGGCAGAGAAGGCGTGCTACTATGGCAGCATGAGATTTGGTTGAAATATGTTGGATTTAAGGCGTGAGAGATGGGGAGAAAACAAAATGAGTAGAATGCTGCGTGGACTGAAAGCTGGGAAGGTGGGGAAGAGAGGTGCATAGGTGGAAGATAGGGAGCCCCCCAGAATGGAGGCTTGCAAGTAGGGATTGTTGATTTCGTGGGTGAAATGTGTAGAAGATGAGTGGAAGGTGCTCTGTGGAGTGAAGCAACATTTAGGTTAGCATGTAGCACTAATGGAGGAAGGTGAGTGAAGCAGCAAGGCTTGGCGTGGATGGTGTTGTATTGTTGTTAGGTATTGCAGCGTGATGGAATGGAGGCCTGAAGGAGTCGAGAGTGAGCCACACGTGGATTGGATGGAGGGAGATGAGGCATTGGTAAAAATAAAAAAAGAGTGTGGAACGTGAATACTGGAGCAGGAGGAGCATGGAGTATGGGGTGTAGACAGCCTGAAGATGCTAAGCAGGGTGTGAAAGGAATGGGGCAGATGTTGTAGGTTGTGAGGGAAAGACTGAGCAGAGAGGGCAGTTCACAGATCGAAGAGGCTAGCCATCGGTTATGCTAACTCTTCACAGCCGAGTATTTCCTAAGAAAGGCCAAAATGCAGCCATAGTGAGAGGCGCAGTGGTATTTTGATCAGGTGTGCAGAAGTAACACCAGGGATTCGGCTCCCATACACAAACCAAAAAATGAAAAAGTACCTAATCAACAAAAATATGAATGAACAGCTTTGTTTTTTTGAAAATGAAAATGATCAGGTAGGAGCAAACTACTTTGATACCAATTGATCCGCAATGTAGAGCAGGCTAGATCTAAAACACTAAACTAAATATGAATACTACGTATGGTAGGTGAGGCTAGGAGAACCTCACCTCTCAATGAAAGAATTAAAAAAGAAACTCACAGCTATGAAACAAAATGAAAAGACAAACAGAAGAATGGCACACATAAACTTGTTTGTATTATGAGGCAAGGTGCCTTTTTATAGATTACAAAAGGAGCACAATAAATGCTGCTCATTATTTAATACTAAGATATCTCTAATAATATAAATAATAACTAATACATTCATGGGAATAGAACCCAAATAGTGCCTAATACCAAAATGGGGAGTGTGGGCCTCCCATACAGATTAATACAGATGGATCAGCATTGGATATGGTAAGATGGTTGTGCAGGCCAGTTCAAAAATGCAGGTGTATTCCAGTAGTTGAGTATTTTGCACAAGACTTATCATGTGCTGCATATATGGAACTATTTTTAGACTGGGCATGGAAAGGGAGGGCATGATGGCACTGGAGCATGTCTCAAAACTTCCCTATGAAGGGAGGAGATGAGGTGCATGTCAAACCTCATATTTGGGATTCAAAATCCATAGTTCGATGGTGCTCTACAAGAATGTCAGATCGAACCACAGAGTAGCACAGACCAACAGGTAGAGGACATGTTGTCAGAAATTTTTGGCTTGTGGTTGATATAGATCGATTGCGTTCTTATAGTTGTAGTACTGTGCAAGGCACTCGTGGATTTCATTCGGTTCAAAGCTCAAACAACCCCTTATTTGAAATATGGACGTAGAAAATTGCTTCCTTTTGTAAGCCTTGCTGTAGTTGTGATTGGGATGAGTGTGAATCAATGGATTGGGTTAATGAATGGGATCATGTATCACTTGCAGTGGACCCATGTGCAGTTTTTTAAACAATCCAGTTAGAGGAAGGGCAATCCTCTATTTCGAATGAATATGATCATATATCTGATCTTGTACAACCAGGTAAAAATTTCTGCGTGCATATCTCGGTTCCCTCCTTGTTTTTGTAATTACCCAAGTTATCAAACCACTACTTGTTGGAATATGACCGTAAAATGCATTTTTGCAGGACACATCTACGCAGTTGTTGCCCTGATAAACAGTGCAATTGGGACGACCCTGATAAACAGTGCAATTGGGACGAATTATTGGTTGGCATGATGCATCCAGGGGAAACAAACCCTCCTTGCATCATTAACCGATAGTGAAGGCATTACCTTTCTGACTGGATTGATGGTTGTTTAGGGGGAATATCTTACAATAGATGGAAAGGGACCTAAGAGAAATGGCTACACATACACGGATTATAGACCAGGTTCACGGGTGTATCACTTTACACACTTGCTCGTTGGTACAAACATCCAATTGCAAACAATGTCAACAAATATATCAAACAAGGTACGCTACTTAATACCTCATGCAGAGCACGAGAGGTTGTTCGAGACAATAAAAAAACGAGAGGATTAAGAAAGCCTAATTGATTGAGGTACATAGTATAGCCATGTGATTGTTTATTCATGCATGATTAATGTTATTCGTGTTAGATAGTTTATTTGATATCGTTATCTTATTTCGTTTATTTGATGTTTGAGTTATGATTTATAGCCGTGTGATTGTTTATTCATGCATGATTAATGTTATTCATGTTAGATATTTTATTTGATATCGTTATCTTATTTTGTTTATTTGATGTTTGAGTTATGATTAAGTTATGATTTATATCCATGTGATTCATAACCTCGTAATCATATTTGAATATGCTCATATGGAGGCCAATTCTACCCATTCCATGGATGAAGCGCTACTGAAACTTAGTCTAGGCCTAGAAATCCTAGAAATCTAAACTAACAATAGAAACACTAATTTAACACTAGCAAACTAAGCTAGAATACTATAAACCTAATCTAGTCCTAGAAACCTAAACTAGTCCTAGAAACCTAAACTAGCCCTAGAAACACTTCCATGCTTATGCTAATTTGGTTGCATCAATTAAAACACCAATACATTAGTTATTTAGTTCAATGAGATGTTGTATGTGTTTCTTTTTCCTCCACCTGGACCAATAGGAACACAATTTATATCTAGGAATTGTTACTACATTGTGAAAAACTTTGAGTAAAAATAGAAACATAGTGGACAAGCTTCCAAAAATTCAAGAACCTCATGCATCTCATGTCCTTCTTACCATAATTTTATCATGGGATTCCCAATTACTCCCATTAAGAGGAACTTCTCTCCCATAAGTCCATCACCCAATGCTTGTCTTGCTTCATTGATCTTAGGAACAGAACGAGCCATAGAAAGATGGTTGTGTCTCGGATCGACAAACCGTCGACTCTGTTGGATTCAGCACATCAGGATAGTGCTAGGGGTGCCCCTCTCCTCCGGTTCCATGGCCCAGGTGTCATCTTGTATGTCCATTTTGGAAACTAGGGTTTTGCTCAATAAGGGAGTGTGCGTTTTTTGCAAATTGGGGTCAAATTTGCAAAATCATCGTCCGGGCACTTATGGTTAGCGCTCCCAACTGGAACCTTCTTAAACACACATGCAGGAACCCCCAGAACCCGGTTTTGATGCACGGTTAGAATTCTATGCCCTCGGTAGGTATCCAGCAGGTGTCCCTAAAGGACTTTTGGATGCGAGACAGAACGAGCCATAGAATGACAAACATGGCTCAAATCGACAAATCGTTGAATCTGTTGGACTCAGGACATCGAGATAGTGCTAGGGGTGCCCCTCTCCTCTGGTCCCATGGCCCAACTATCATCTTGCAGGTCCATTTTGGACACTAGTGTTTTGCTCAATAAGGGAGTGTACAATTTCTACACATTGGGGTCAGATTGCAAAATTGTCGACCGGTAAATTATGGCTAGTGTTCCAAGATGGAGCCTTCCTAAACACACTTCCAGGACTCCCCGGAACCCAGTTTTGTTGCACGGTTGGATTTCTATGCCCCTGGTAGGTATCCAGCAGGTGTCCGTGAAGGTCGTTTGGATTTGAGATAGAACGAGCCATAGAATGAAGACCGTGGCTCGGATCCAAAAACCATCGAATCCATTGGATTCATGACATCAGGATAGTGCTAGGGGTGCCCCTCTCCTCCGATTGCATGGACCAGGTGTCATCTTGTATGTCCATTTTTGAAACTAGGGTTTTGCTCAGTAAGGGAGTGTGCAATTTTTGCACATTGGGGTCAAATTTGCAAAATCATCGATGGAGCAATTATGGCTAGCGTTCCCAGCTGGAACCTTCCTAGACACACTTGGAGGATTCCTCAAAACCTGGTTTTGTTGCATGGTTGGAATTCTATGCCCCCGGTAGGTATCGAGCAGGTGTCCCTGAACGCCTTTTGGATGCGAGATGGAATGAGGCATAGAATGACGATCATGGCTCGGATAGACAAACTGCTGACTCTATTGGATTCAATATTTTGGGATAGTTCTAGGGGTTCCCCTCTCCTCCGGTCCGATGGACCAGGTGTCATATTGTAGATCTATTTTGGAAACTACGGTTTTTCTCTGTAAGGGAGTGTGCAATTTTTGCACATTGGGGTCAAATTTGCAAAATAATTGACCGAGAAATTATGGCTAGCATTCCCAACCATAATTTCCTATTCAATGACACACTTGCACACTTGCACGACTCCCCAGAACCCGATTTTGTTGCACGGTTGGAATTCTATGCCCCAGGTAGGTATCCACCAGGTGTCCCTGAAGGCCTTTTGGATGCAAGACGGAATGAGCCATAGAATGATGACCGTGGCTCGGATTGACAAACCATCAAATCCATTGGATTCAGAATATTTGGATAGTGTGAGGGGTGCCCCTCTCCTTCGGTCCCATGGCCCAGGTGTCATCTTGTAGGTCCATTTTGGAAACTAGGGTTTTGCTCAATAAGGGAGTGTGCAATTTTTGCACATTGGGGTCAAATTTGCAAAATAATTGACCGAGAAATTATGGCTAGCATTCCCAACCATAATTTCCTAGTTAATGACACACTTGCACACTTGCACGACTCCCCAGAACCCGATTTTGTTGCACGGTTGGAATTCTATGCCCCAGGTAGGTATCCACCAGGTGTCCCTGAAGGCCTTTTGGATGCAAGACGGAATGAGCCATAGAATGATGACCGTGGCTCGGATTGACAAACCATCAAATCCATTGGATTCAGAAGATTTGGATAGTGTGAGGGGTGCCCCTCTCCTTCGGTCCCATGGCCCAGGTGTCATCTTGTAGGTCCATTTTGGAAACTAGGGTTTTGCTCAATAAGGGAGTGTGCAATTTTTGCACATTGGGGTCAAATTTGCAAAATCGTTGATAGGAACCCATGTCAACCCTTCTATTTACTTTGTTAGTATATTGTTGTTGGACGCATATGCTTTGTAAGTCGTCCTGTATTATTTGTTGATCCATAGTTTGTAATATTGTTGTTGGACGCATATGCTTTGTAAGTCGTCTCATAGTAATTGTTGATCCATAGTTTGTATCGACACATGGTATTGACCCATGGTATTGGCGCCTATACTTAGTATATAAGTTTGTGTTGAGACCAATGAACGTACGGTGAAATTATTTGTATTGAGCATGCTCAAAGGAGGTTTCCCCCTCGAAGTGGCCTGCGATCAATAAAAGCGATTCCGATTTCTACTATCTTGTGTATTTTCATTAATTTATTGTTGCAGGTTCTTCACATCTGGTATCAGAGCACTTTCTTGGGCTCGCTTGGTGAAATTTCTGCCAAATTTTTTTTTTCACATCTGTTGTAGCTTCGGATCTGGGAATAATCCCTATCCGCTTAACTGTCGGAAGTACTTGGTCATAAGCCCTAAAACTCATTTTGAGGAGTACCACAGGAACCCCAAAGTAGCTGGCTTAACAGTCGGAAGTACTTGGTCATAAGCCCTAAAACTCATTTGAGGAGTACCACAGGAACCCCAAAGTAGCTGGCCCATTGGAGAGGACCTGCCAGCGAAAAGGGCAATGACCCCTACTTGATGACTAGTTCCCACCCGTGAGGTAAACCAAGAGCTGCTGTCGTTTGTGGCGAAGTGGTTATTAGTTTACCTGAGCCGTGGAGTGAGGGGTCTACCCCAATACGCAAGCCATGATACATCATTAGTGCCGAGTGAATCCCTTGAACTGATAGGAAGCCAAACATACCCGGGTCCATATTTATGTTCAGTTGAACTATTGTGATCACTTCCATGCCATGCAGATCCCATCTACTGCTGATCACTTACGCACCATTGCAGATCCATCTGTTGCCAATCACTTCCATGCCATTGCAGATCCATTCCGGAAGCCGATTCTGATCAACCATTGCAATCCATTCTAAAGTCATTTCAGATCCATCCGTTTCGATACATTATGAGCCGTTCCAGATTCCGCCGTTTCCAATCAATTTCGAAACCGGTTTTAGATCCATTCTGAAAAAAAAAAAAATTTAAATAAATAAATAGATCTTTTTTTCTCCATATCTTCCTTGTTGTAACTCTGTTTTCCCTTTAACTTCACTGACACCCCTGCAATCCCATTCTACATATTTCAGTCCTAAGGACCCTATCCCAAATTCCACTTCCCAGCTAGAAATGCCACATTGTCTATTTTAGAGTTGTCCATAACTCCTTCGATTTTCACCCAATCGCCCTCAAATTTTGCCACTGTGTCTAGTCCCTATGTCTACTTCTTGTCCCTCTCTGACAAATTGTCCCATTCTTCTCACCCGCTTCTGAAATCCTCATTTCTGCTTCCCTATCCATTCCAAAGTGTCCAAAACTAGTCAAACCCCAATTACCCATCCAAGTTATTCCCAAATCCAAATGTCCCTTTACTAGATACGTTCTGTGTGTGTTTTCTATCTATTCCCCCCCCCAAAAAAAAACTGGTTCTGGTTATGTTTGGTCACCCGTGCAGGAACAAAAGCATGGAGGAAGCAATTATAGCCATCCCAAACCAAACTCCAAGATCTGGATGAAAATTTCTCGGCCTCCATCTTGAGCATCTCCAGATACAACACACGACAGTTTGAGTCTTCATTAGACAATGGGTTCTCTTCTTCCAGCAACTTCCATGGTCTGCGTGAACTGTTCCCTCGCTTAAATGGTAGATTGATCGAATGGATGGATTGTCATGCAGAACAGTATTTCAGTCTGCATAATACTGTTGATGTCCAAAAAGTTCCACTGGCATCCGTTCATTTGGAACAGGATGCCCTTCAATGGACCGTTGGTACATCAAGGCTCATGACGAGCCAAAATGGACATATTGTTGCCAACTCCTTTTGCAATGATTGGTCCTAGTGATTTTGATGCTTTCACTAGAGCACTCACTAACTTCGTCAAATTGGCACTGTGAGAGTATCAGATAGAATTTGAGAAACTAGCCAATCACATAGAAGGATTGTCTGATGAATTCTACAAGGGTTGTTTTATCACTGGTCTTAAGGATGAAATCCGCTCAGAGGTCAAAATGTTCTGTTCGAACACAATGATCGAAGCCCTGAGATTGGCTAAGTTGGCAGAAGAAAAGATTGCAGCCCAACAACGCTCCAAACCCACTTGTGTTCCCTTCCTAAAGATGGGTTCTCAACGACCTCCCATTCCGCTAGCTCCTCGACCAACTCCTATCAAGTGTTGAAATATTGTACTTCTAAGAATATTATTTGTACTTTATTATTCCGGAGATGTTTCATTCCTCTATGAAGACCTATTGTATATCCGGAGATGTTTATTCCTCCGTCAGAATGTGGTACTTGGGTTATTAGACTTCCCTAGTGGGGTCGCCCAGAGTCAATTGTAATGGGGTGTTTAACCCAGTGGTTAAAGTGGGGCCGACCTAGTTAGTGCAAAATTCAGTCGGAGTTGTGTATAAATAGAGGAGGTGTGTTCCTCATTTAACACACATTACACTCACTTGTGAGTAGTGCATAAGTGAGAGAGAGAGATCGCTATGGAGGAGAAGGACGTCATGGTGAGATTACATCTTTGTATGTGATGGTCATCTATATGAGGAAGCTTTGCTGGGTTTTCTACCCCATGAGGGTTTCCCAGGATAAATCTGTGTCTCTTGTGTTTATGTGCTGTGTGCTTGTTGTGCTTTCAATGATCCTGTATATGCTATTGTTCTGAAATGGATGTAATGCTGATATTTTCTGTCTTAGCATATTGAATCTTAACATCAAGCACTTGTCTGAAACTGAGATGCAGGCACGCAGAGAAAAAGGGCTTTGTTATAATTGTGATGAGAAATTCACTTGGGGACATAGATGTGTCATCAAAGCTCTATCTCTTGATATGGATTCTCCGCCTGCCTCTGAAATGGTGGTGAAGACGCTAGATACAACGAATGATCGGTCGACATTCAAAAGCCGCCTATGACCCTCCATCTCAGGACGACCAACCAAAGAAGCTCTCCATGCTTTATCCGGCGTCACCACCCCCCCAAACAATGCGGGTCAGGGGTTACTTCAAGAAGCTTCCTCTGACAATACTCATTGATTCTAGTAGCACTCATAACTTCATTGACCCCCAAATCGCCAAACAGGATGAATTTTTGTCCAACCTTGCTCCAACTTTGAAGTCAAGGTTGCCAATGGGGGTACCTTACCTTGCAAAGGAAAGTGTCACATGTGCGTATCTCTCTGGAAGATTATAACCTGCGCTCTAACATGTTTCCTTGTCCTTAGGCGAGTGTGATGTGGTTTTGGGCGTTCAATGGTTAGGCACACTTGGCCCCATATTATGGATTTTGCTGAACGTTGGATGCATTTGTTCAGTCAATCGGACACAACACAAATTTACGGTCTTACAACCAGGGCTCTCTGCATCATCAGGTCACATCGCCTAGAAAAGATCATTAAGAAGAATTCACATGGTTTCATCGCTTAGCACCATGCCATTCAGATGCACCCATCAACGACCTCCACTACTTCCTTGGATAGATATGCAGGTGTCTTGCTGCACCAGTGGGCTTGCCGCCTTCAAGAGACCTTTCCGGTAAGCATGTCGCCACATCTACATCTCTGCAGGACATGATATTTTGCATGCAGTACTGAAGTGGAAGCCATCCCTATTAGGGAATTATTTATGCATCAAGATTGGTCTCCAAAGTCTGGACAATGTTCTGGAACAACGGGTCTCCTCCCCAGCACACCTGAAATTGGTTATCAACTCATGGGTATGACTATGCAATCACTTACAAGAAGGGTAAGGACAATATGGTGGCAGATGCTCCTGTCTCGTACATTGATGACCCAATTTCTCTATAACTATTCTCTGCTTGTTCCAAATTGGTTGCAATTTGTTCAACAGGGCTATCTCTTCTATGAACTCCATGCTTCTTCATCGGTAGGGCACTCTAGGTTCCTCAAAACGTATGACCGGCAACAATGTAACATTTTTGGCAGGGACTGAAAATAACAATTCAACAGATGGTGGTTGAATGTGATACTTTTCGGGTCAACAAGGGTGAAATGACACTCCTTTCGGGACTGCTCGAACCCTTTCCCATCCCTACACAATTTGGACAACTATTTATATGGCTTACCTAGAAGCGCTCCAATGGTACAATACCACATCTAAAAGGACACCATATGAAGTAGTCTATGGACAGGAACTGCCAGTTCTTCTTCCATACACCCTCAGCAGCTCCCCATTTCAGGCATTGACTCGGTTCTTCGAAACCGCGATCATATTCTTCTCCTTCTACAGGACAATCTTCACATGGAAAGAATTCGACTACAACAACAAGCCAATCAGCACCGCTCAGAGTGCAGTTTTCATGCAGTTGCTGTCTGTCTTCGTCTACAACCTTCTAAGCAATCCTCTTGAAACTCAAAAGGCGTCAATGGTCCGGAATGCAACCCAAGGATGCGACTACAGCGGAACCACTCCTTCAGATTCTGCATCAATTTCCACATCTAAACTTTGAGGACAAAGTTTTTCTAAGGGAGAGAGGATGTTAGGAACCCATGTCAACCCTTCTATTTACTTTTGTTAGTATATTTTGTTGGACGCATATGCTTTGTAAGTCGTCCCATAGTATTTTTTGATCCATAGTTTGTATTATTGTTGTTGGACGCATATGCTTTGTAAGTCATCCCAAGTAATTGTTGATCCATAGTTTGTATTGACACATGGTATTAGTGCCTAGAATAGTATATAAGTTGTGTTGAGACCAATGAAGGTACGCTGAAGTTATTTGTATTGATTTTGCTCAAAGGAGGTTGCCCCCTCGAGTGCCTGCGATCAATAAAAGCGATTCTGAGTTCTGCTATGTCGTCTATTTTCATTAATTAATTGTTGTAGGTTCTTCACAATCGTCGACTGAGAAATTATGGCTAGTGTTCCCATATGGAACCTTCCTAGGAACACTTGCAGGACTCCCCAAAACTTGGTTTTGTTACACGTTTGGAATTCTATTCCCCCGTAGGTATCCAGCAGGTGTCCCTGAAGGCCTTTTGGGTGTAGACAGAATGAGCAATAGAATGACGACTGTGGCTCAAATGAAAAACCATCGAATCCGTTGGATGCAGGGACATTGGGATAGTGCTAGGGGTGCCCCTCGCCTTCGGTCGCATGGCCCAAGTGTCATCTTGTAGGTACATTTGGGAAACGAGGTGTTCCTCAGTAAGGGAGTGTGTAATTTTGCACATTCGGGTCAAATTTGCAAATCGTCAACTGGGAAATTATGGCAAGTGTTCCCAACTAGAACCTTTCTAGACACACTTGTAGGACAGCTCGGAACCTGGTTTTGTTGCACGGTTGGAATTCTATGCCCCCAGTAAGTATCCAGCACGTGTCCTTGAAGGCCTTTTGGCTGTGAGACAAAATGAGCCATAGAATGACGACCGTGGCTTGGATCGACAAACCGTCAACTATGTTCGATTCAGGACATCGGTATAGTGTCAGTGGTGCCCCACTCCTCCAGTCCCATGTCCCAGGTATCATCTTGTAGGTCCATTTTGGAAACTAGGGTTTTTCTCAGTAAGGGAGTGTGCAATTTTGCACATTTGGGTCAAATTTGCAAAATCGTCGACCGGAAAAATTATGGCTAGCGTTTCCAGATGGAACCTTCCTAGACACACTGTTGTAGGACTCCCAGAACACGATTTTGTTGCACAGTTGAAATTATATGCCCTCGGTAGGTATCTAACAGGTGTCCTTGAGGATGGCATTTGGATGTGAAGTGGAACGAGCTATAGATGAGGACAATGGCTCAGATCGACAACAGTTGACTCCGTTGGATTTAGGACATCGGTATAGTGCTAGGGGTTCCCCTCTCCTCCGGTTCCAGGCCCAGGTGTCATCTTGTAGGTCCATTTTGGAAACTAGGGTTGTGCTCAGTAAGGGAGTGTGCAAGTTTTGCACATTGGGGTCAAATTTGCAAAATTCTCGACCGGGCACTTATGGCTAGTGTTCCCAGCTGGAACCCTTCCTAGACACACTTGCAGGACTCCCTGGAACCTGGTTTTGTTGCACAGTTGGAATTCTATGCCCGAGGTAGGATCCAATAGGTGTCCCTGAGGCCTTTTGGATGCGAGACGGAATGAGCCATAGAATGACGACCGTGGCTCAAATCGACAAAACGTCGTCATCTCCGTTGGATTCAGGACATTGGGATAGTGCTAGTGGTGCCCCTCTCCTCCCGTCCCATGGCCAGGCCTCGACTAGTGAATGGATATTCATGTAGATGTTGTAAATACACTTGTATGAACAATGTGGTAGGTTTACCATGATGAACTCAAAGCTATGAAATATTACTGTTAGAATTTAATATGTAACAATCAAAGATGGTTGCAATGACCGCAGGATGGGTTGTGATTCCACTGAGAAGAAACATAGAGGGATCTTATGAGAAATAATCGTCCATTACCAAGTTTCATTCTAAGAACTCCCACCTTTTCATCAGGTGCCTTCAGTAAAGTCATCCACTTCCTTTACCTGTGAATCCAATCATAAATTCATGTGGGAGTTGGTGAGGAAGTCTACCTTGTGTAGTTATGCAAGCTTGGGCAAAGTAAAAACAGTTTTTAGAAGTGTGAGGAGTACTTCATTCTCCGGACCTCATTGGGGATCATTATCCCATTATTCTCCAATTCTCAAGTTCATACTCTCCGCTCCTGATGTTGTATTCCCATGGGAAAATTATCCAATGGGAAAAAAATTTCCCCTAAAATTTCCCTTGTACCATAACTTAATAATCCATGAAAACAATATATATCACACCAAACCTTGAAATGGCATCCATATCTCACTTATAGGCCAAAGATTCCCTATATAGGGCATGTGTGATGGCTTAAGTTGGCACTAGGCATGTACCATGAACCGCAAAGGGTAATGCTAATTACTTAAGACTCTGTTGTTTGATGTTGGATCAGGATTGGGCTATGAGAACCATATGTGCTATGTGAACCTTGAAATGGCCACCATATTTAACTCATAGTACAAATATATGTTTTATAGGGTATATTTGGTGGCGTAGGGTTGATCCATGCATGGCCTATGATTCCCAAAGACAAATGTTAAAGTATTTGCACATCCAGGATGGATCTTGAAGCTTGAGACATGGTTAGAGGAAGAGCACTAGCATCTTATAGTGTAAAATAGGCTTTAGTGCTCATGGACCATGTCTAAGGTCCAAAATCACCACAAAGCCCCTGTAAAGATAATATTTTTCCTACATGTGTCTAGGTGAGATTATGAGGATTTGCACATTAGGGATACAGTTAGGGCCCTATCTACATGCGAGAGGAATACTAATGCATTAGGGCCTAAAATTATGTTTGTATGGATCATGGAGCATGCACATCGACCCAAAACCACCAAAAAACCATGTGAAAAGAATCTTTAGTCCACAAGTGTTGTATGAAAATCATTGTGAGGTTTTGTGCACCAAGGGTGATTCTTGGTTTATAAGAAATCTTATGTGTTTAGATTATAGTAATAATAATATACACCCCTTAAAAAAGGGCTCAATAGTAAAACAATTGTCTCTTTCAACCTTGGATTGGTATCCATGGATAGGGTTGGATTTGGATTATTTTTGGTATCCAGTAGGATAAGCTTGTAAAATAAAGAATTGATCTTATCATCATCTTCATATTAGTTACATATGACTGGGTGTCCTGCTTCTAGTAAAGTGTAGCATTTAAAGATATAAGTGTTGTTTTAGCTAAAACAGAAGCTATTCTTGTGTGACATGATACCATTTACAAGGTTTATTTATAAAATGCCTCTTGTTTTAGAGAAAGAAGCCAACGAAAGTAGATGGATATTTTCCCATAAATTAAAAACAACCTTGGTAAACTTAGTTGTGAGAGAACTTGTCTCGGATTCAAGTGAACTTGATCTCCGAATAAAAAAATGGTCTCCCCAAAATCACCTTTGTTTTTATTCAAGGTTAAAATTACATCTTGTTTGAATTCCTTAATAATTGTTGTCATTGTAATAAGAACCCTAAAATGGTGCTCTAGGTTTCATCCAAAATCGCCATGACATACATTTGAATCCAAATCATTATATGCATATATAGAACAAAACTTGAACAAAACTATCTATAAATTCATGAGATAAAACCATAGTGGAACAAAACTCGAACAAATATATAAATTTTCAGGAAAATAGTGGAACATGGTTCCCAATGTACATACGATGCCAAATCGTGCCCTATACAAAATCCGACAACTCGTGTCGTAGATCCAAAATACATGGCAACTAGTGCCCTATACAAAATCTGACAACTTGTGCCATAGATCCAAAATACATGGCAACCCGTGCCATAGATACAAAGTACACAAAAACTGGTGCCCAAAGGTGCCACATCATGGGCTAATGTAGATAACATGGCGTATCAAGCATTCTGACCACTCCGGTCACTCCCTGGTGCATCTCCAAAATCGTTCTTTCTCTTCTTGGAGCTACTACTACCTTGGGTCTTCTTTCGTCTAGGAATAGAACATCTCTCCACGCTCTGAAACAAATGATATAAGGTACCATTAGTTTCAAGCATTTGTAAAAGGAATGTACAATTCAAATCTTAAATAACTCACCGCTGACGCGAGTGGGAGACGAGAAGCAGGTGTCTTGGATCTGCTAAGCCTCTCAACAATTTCACCCTACAACATTTACGACAATCATTTCATTGAAAAATAATAATTGATTAAATTAATTTTGGTTAATGCATCAAAACATTTTCATAAATTAACTTGATTCTCACCGTGAACAACCCAAACAATGGAGGAGGATGAGCTTCTGGGATAGCAGGTGGAGTAGTTGGCTAGACAACCCGCTCCGATACAGTCATGGGGGGGGCACAGATATAGGTGCAACAACTATGGGTTCAACCACAGTAGACACATGGGAAGATAATGGAATAGTGGCGGGAAGTGGAGATGATATGGTGAAAGAGGACATGGTGGTATGGAGTGGAGGAGGATGTCATGGACGATGAACCCCTATAGGCTATACGATAGGGGGTATTGACCCAAAAGGGCTAGGGGGGATGTTGAGGTGTGGTGAATGGGGGGGTGGTATTGGAGGAGGGGGGAGGATGGATAGAAGGGAGGTTGTGGACGAAGAAGGGAAGCTAGATGGAAGGGGGAGCGTGGACGAATGGGGGAGGATGGATAGACTAGGGGCATGGACGAATGGGGGAGGATGGACGGAGGTGGGATTATGGATGGAGAGGGGAGGGTGGATGGAAGGGAGGAGGTGGACGGAGGGAGGGTTCTGGATGGAAGCGAGGGGGGCGACTCATGGGAGAGGGTGGAACCATGGGACTAAGGTTGCCTACAACTGTTGGCAGCCCCTGCATACAAATTTGTAATATCATAGTTTAGTAAACAAAATTCAAATTAAACCATTGTATGTCATAACATTTCAAATTAAAAGGATGCTTTTAACTACACATTGTACCTGTGTATATGGATATTTGTCGACCCCTGGTGGAGATCGCTGGTGAGAGTATTGCGTGAATACCTGTGGACACCAAAACGCTTGCATGTTATAAACATATTAAACAAGTAATTATTCAGTCAATCAAAATATTGAAAAATATTGTACGAACTATCATCATGTATGTCATTAAAATAAATACATAAAAATAGAAATCCCATAATTAATATCAATATTGTGTGGGGTACTAAAAATACCTCCATGTGAGGTGCCACAATTTCAGTTGCAGCTGCCATTGCTGCATCTAGGTTGGGAGATGTTGCGTTCTCCCATGACAACGTCTCAGCTCTAAATAGCTGTACATTGAAATAATAGTTTAAGTCAAGCACAAATACTTTAAAATTACTTTACAAATTTTCAAGTGATGATTGAAAACACATTAAAAAAAGTGCTAACCTGCTCCATATAGCATCCCTCGATCGGGCTAGGGCAAGTGTGCTCGCAATGGGGACAAAGATGTGGCATTGTCCCCGTGGAACTAGAAGGCCCAACATGGCTACCACCAGTCACGGGTCTATACTGACTCTGTCCTGAAGGACCTGTACCTATGCCTCTATCAGGGTCAGCCTGTCTCTCCACTGTAGTAGCTGCGACAAAGGCAATATTGCTAAGTAGTCCCCATGCAACACTCCTCATCGCGCCCTCGATATGATCATTTTTGTGGGGTAACTGAGGAGGCTTGGGATTGGGGTTGGGCTCGCGCCAAGGATGTGGTGGCCCTCTTAGTGGGTTTCTCCTAGCAGCAGGTCGATCTTGGGAAGATCCATGCTCAACACCTTGGAACTGGGTTATGTCAAAGTAGTTGAGATGTAAACCGAGGGAAAACTCATCCCACAGTTGATGAAGGAAGTATTGTGGAACCTCCCTATTATTGGAGGGAGGTTTATCATAAACCATGAACCACCTCTACATCCAATTGTCCCTCCATGGTTGGAAATGACACCAATCCATGCAGAGACATGGCTTTCTAATCTCGACTGGTTGTTGTGCTCTTGGATCAATGAACATACTGTACAATTGGGCCTTTGTAATATTCAAATCTTTTATTTCCTCCTTGTAAATGCCCGTGGATTAATACTTCCGCATCCTAGCTCTATATTCAGTCATGTCAGTCAATTAGCGATGTGCATGGATGAGGGAGTCAATTGAGCTCTCAATTGAGGTGGCAAGGGACACTCGAGATGGTTCCCCGGTGTTTCTTAGATCTCAAGTGTACACTTTCATTTCATTTACATAATAGTTCAATTCATCTTGGTCAACATTTGGTTGGGGGTTTTGATTTTTTTGGGCATTTGGATTTTGTTGAGGGTTTTCATTGGTTCCAGGATTAGTATTTTCTTGTGTTCAACCGGACTCCATGCTAATGTTTTGTTCATTCATTGTGTGGGTTTACAATTTGTAATTGAAAATTTTGTCTATTGTTTTAATAATTTGGGAATTATTACAAATTTAAAAATAGAAAAACAATGAATTAAATGACAAAAACAATGAATAAAAGGACAAAAAGAATGGAATTTACCAAACAATTAACTTGTTGACGAGTTGGTGGATGGATTTGGATCGTTGTAGAGTGCAAAGAGTGAGTTGGGTGTCTTGTAATGACGTGCATGCGGAGAAGCAATCGCGCTCGGCTGCAAACAGTGGAATGACAAACATTCTGCCCTGTTTATTTTTTATAATTTTTAACAAGAGTGCCTTCATGCATCTGAGCGCGCACACACCAAAAATGTGCACACGCAGAAACGTGCACGTGCACCGGTTCGGTAACAAACCTCGCACCACGTGCACGCTTCCTTAGGCGCCTGCATGTGGTTGTTTTCTTCCCGCTAGCACGCCCCCATTGCAACACTTTTGGGGAGCATCTTTGTGTGCCCCCCTGCAATCTAAGAATTGCTATTGAGCAACAAAAGAAGAACTATTGGTAGTCTCTCTAAAATTGTTGGTAAAAATATGCATAATGAAAAATGGACAATAGAATCTATGTAAATAAGCCAATCATCAAGCTTATCTCAGTTGAGGTTGAAATTGAACGTCTTAAAGGTAAATCTGTAGTACAAGAAAAGCAAATCAATCATTTGATGCAAAAAGTGAAGAATTGGGATAATTGATTTTTCAGAATTTGAAGAAGATATAAGGAATTCAGATCATGAAGCTTTGGATAGTCTTTTTGCTAAATATCAAAAGTTGAAAGCAATAGATAATGAGGTAGATCAAGCAAGTCATGGAGAGCATCAATTCAAATACAATTGACCAGATGAAGGGATGGGACAAGTCCTCTAAAGGCCATGTTTTTTCTTTTATTGACAAATTTTGTAATGTTTTTAAAAAGTATCTTCCTTGTAGGAAAGTTTTGTAGACTTTATTTCAATAACATATATAATCATACCAGAAGCAAGATAAAAGTAGTCAACTCAAATGAAATTAGTATTTTGATTACTGTAAAGATCTATGTAAAGCTTTTCCTTTTAGTAGAAAATTAATGTACTCACAAGCTATTCGGCTAAGCCACAACATCTATTCTTTTTTATATCAATACAAAGTAACTATTTTGTTAAAAAAAAGGCTTAAATCCTTGGATATCAAAATCAATCTTTCCAAAGCCTTCGATTAGGTCAATTAGCTCTATTGTCACCTCCTCTTTATCCATATTGGTTTCTTTATTCAATTTATCCTATAGGTCATGGGCTATATTACTTTGGTATCTCTCCCCCTCTCATCATCAATCGATGGGTCTGACACAACCGTCTTCAGTCTTTAAAGAGGCCCCACTTTACTCAAAGGTTTCTTTCCTCCTCTCATCATCAATCAATGGGTCTCACACAAGTCTTCAAAGAGGCCCCACTTTACTCAAAATCATATTTTTATGATGCTCATGACCAAAACCAAAACTAATACTTCAACGAAAACAATGAGTTTTTGAATTTCATTAAAATAATTTTCATACATATATTACTTGTGACAAATGGGATGTGGGTGCACGGGAGTTGGTGAGGTCTGATGGTTACCCCGATGGAAGTCCAGCTTCGATTCCTGTGGGGGAGGATCGTGAAGGCATGGCTATCCCCAGAAAAGACTCGTACAACCATGGTGGCGGCCGTACTCCCAGCTAGTTCGACACTTTACTCTGGCTAGCCCCGACCCAGGGGTTTGATATCCAGGTGGTGCAGTGACAACGCTCACTGGGCGATCTCGAGAGGTTCCCCCGGTTAAGAAAAAAAATATATATATATATTACTTGTGACAAATTGTTTTACTTCAAATAAGATACATTATTAATAGAATTTATCATAGAGTTTAGGGAAAACAGGGTCACTAAAATAATTTTTATACATATATTACTTGTGATCAAAATTTTTACTTCAAATAAGACCACCATAGATTCATCTTAAACCCGTATCTATCAAGAGAGGGATCCAATTTCTTGAGGTGTATTTCTTTTTTATAATTTAAACTCAAGAAATTTGATCTCTCTTGATTGATAATCCGGGTTTAAGTTTTAAATTTTTATTTGATAAATGAACATCTATTTTTTAATTACTTTTCATAATATTTTATTTTATGAACAAACTTGGATTTTTTTTAAATACTTTCCATAATTTAATTTTTTATTTTATGAGCCGACATGAATTTGTTTAATTATTTTGTTAGTAAACATTACATCACACACTCACACATGTTACAACATCTCCCTCATACTGAGCTGTAGAGCACCTCTCGGTGCAATAAATTATTAATAGAATTTATCGTAGAGTGTAGCGAAAATAGAGGAACAATGTACACCTTTTTAAAGCTACTTTCACATTTTTGGGGGTAAATTAAACTTCGGATATTTTATTTTGGGTTTTTTTGGTTTTAAAACTAATATTTCATAACAGAGTTTTACGGTTATAAGACATCAATTAAGTAAAACTATTTTAGAAAAAAATTAATTAATTTGAATAAAATATAAATATATATTTTAAATTAACTGATATAATAAAAAATTAAATATTTCCACTTTTTAAGTTACAAGTAAATAATGTCGGCTTGAAAACTCCGAAATCCATGTCAGCGTTTCGATTTGTTTGGTTGTGTATTTAATTATGTATTATCCGGTGATCATGCTTTGTCTGAACTTGTATTCTCGCACTATTGTTTTTTCTTATTCCGTGACACCCCCAACGGAATTTCCAGCGCATTGCAGAAAAATCTTCATTGAATTTGGGAAGTATGGCCGCACATCCATCATCTTCAGACTACGCCTCGAATTCTACTGATGAAAACTATTATAGACCTTCACGAGTCAGAAGAGCAGGAGTTCGAAAGGGGACTGTACACGAAAGAAGCTCTTCTTTCATGGAGCCGCTTAATAATTCCGATGATACGAAGGGCAAGGGCAAGGCGATAATTAGTGGAGCAGGTCACTATGATGAACTAACTAGTGGAAAAGTTGTGAATCCAAAGATTCTAGAAGCTGAAAGCTCTCATATGGCTGGCATCAATAATCGCCAAATCAGAATGGGGATTCAGCGAAGTCTGAGTCACACACAACGAGCAGAAATGGATGGAGAAAGGGCAAAAAAAGTGTTATGTGGTTGCTGTTATTGGGAATTTGGATTAGAAAATATTGTACAGTGTCTGAATGGGCATCTATCTTGTTTTAAATGTTTAAGGAAGCGTGTAGAACAAATCATATATGGAAGTTACAAAGCACATGCCTCTCTAAGTTGTATGGATATGGATAGTTGTAAGGAGTCAATTCCTTTGTCAGAGATTCGGAGAGCTCTACCAAATTATATCATTGAAAAATATGAAGAGCGGCAGGCTCAAGAATCCATAGCTGAAGCAAAAGTTGAAGGGTTGGTTTATTGCCCATTTTGTAACATTCCATATGAAGTAGATAATTGTGTACAGGTTTTGGAATGTCCAAACACAAAATGTCTAAAGGCTTCTTGTATCCAATGCAAGAAGCTGAATCACTTGCCATTACTGTGTGGAGAGGTTCCGAAATCGCCTGCCACTCTTCGTGCGGAGGTTGAAGAGAGAATGACAAAAGCTGTGATAAGAGAATGCAACATTTGTCACACAGAGTTAATCAAGACGAGTGGGTGCAATAAGGTGAAATGTAGGTGTGGCAACACAATGTGTTACGTTTGCAGACAGACAATTTCGCCCAGCTATTATCATTTTTGTAATTGTCTTAATTGTAGAGCAGAACCAGGGAAACCTTGTCAAACATGCAACAGGTGCAATTTGATGGAGAAATTACAAGGAGATACTGAGGCGATGGATGCTAAGGAGGAAGCTTTGAAAGAATTTGCAGACAAGGAACCTAAGTTGCTTGATTTGGAAATTGGACCTCCCCTCAAAAAGATAAGACTACAACAAGAAATCAGCGTAGTAATTGATTTTACTGGTAGAGTGGTAACTGTACCAGGAATCTTCAATCAATATGGTTCAAACCTGGATGACACACGGTGGTGAGCAGTATGCAGACATTGTTGAACCTCCACCATTATTCTTCAGAAATGATGAGCAGCTTGTAAACATGGAATTCAATGTTCAAGAAAACCATGGCCGTGAGAAACAACAACCAGAAGAGGAACAACCAGACAGTTAATTTGTTCTAACAATAGGCAGGTCACAAGTTATTGGCTTACTAAATTTCACTTAAGAATAAAATGCTCAGTGCTTGTTGCGATTGTTTTTTTGAGTTTAATAATTCTAGGTAATAGGTTAGCGAATTATGCCTGTAGGGATCTTACAAGTTTCTAATAGGGATCTTACAAGTTTCTAATGTAGATATGTCATTTAGGTCTTATATTTATTTTGATGGAATTATTTATTTCGATGGAATTAATGGGACACGCTTGCAAATGGATTATTTTTTAATTTCTAACTGCATGATTACACTACATATGATTTAGAATCACCAAATTGTCACTGCATTACTTCCCATCCTTAAAAGGTACAAACGAACTAGTATTGTTAAGCTATGTTTCCAACCCATTGACCAAATTGTAAGTGCATTACTTCCCATCCTTAAAGGTACAAACGAACTAGTATTGTTAAGCTATGTTTCCAACCCATTGACCAAATTGTAAGTGCATTAATTCCCATCCTTAAAAGGTACAAACGGCCTAGTATTGTTAAGCTATGTTTCCAACGCATTGTCAATAGTGTTTATTTTTAAATCTTAGGTACTCATGCGATCACTATCCAAAACATTCTAATGTATATCTTAGCATTTAATGTTTACATGTTTCTATGGTGTATGGAACAAAGGTTGTTTGTTATTGTACATGAATATGATTATATTAGTATGTAGTTCTTTCTTTCTGATTTGAATGTCAAGTTTTTATATTGTTATAATTTGGACTTTATGGATTCATACATTTTGATCTATATCTTAGATCTTAATGTTCAAATGATTCTATGGTGTATGAAACAAAGGTTTTTAACTACAAAAGAATATGCCTATGTTGGTAGGTTGATTCCTTCTATGTTAGTGCAATGCATTGTAATGTTTTTTTCTCTAGGGGCATCAACAATTGGGGTGGGACTGTATTCGCATGAAATAGGGTCGATTCTCATCTACAAGGAGTGATGTTACTGTGATGTTACAAAGACATCCAATCCAATATATATGATGATCAAGAATATAATTTAATATGTATTTACCCTTGCCAAGAAAATTATTATTTTGTTATAAATTCGACTATTTTGAATTATAGTACAAGTATGCATATTTTGAAGGGTTCCATGAAACACTCCAATGATGTTGATATAATTCCAGATATGAAGTTTCCTTAGTTTTGTTTAATGTGTTTAGGCGATTATAGAACTTCAGAAATACAATAGTAGATAATATGCATAATATCTATTCTAGTTGTTATAATATATGGCAATGGCTCCATGATAATTTATAGCCCATGCCAATAGAGTGCTTAGAAATTTTATGGGTGGGGATCAAATATATATATATATTTTGGGTTGATTTCCATGTATTATTGAATCTCTAATTGAAGTTAGTCACACTTGAAGGAGTATCATGGCAAAGAAAGACATTACAAGAAACATTGATATATGCATTGCTTCAGAGTCCATACCAAGACACTTCAAATACTACAAATCATTTTAAACAAAGGAAATGGATTTTAGAATAAAAATACCTCACTAATGTTGGATGACATTTTTGACACCCCACAAATATACATGGATTTAGTGATATAATAGGGACATCGATTAGGCATTAGTGGATTAATGCTTGACTAACACCAATGTTATACCTTTGTCTTCTTGGCCGTTGCCATCCCTTGCCTCTTCACCGTGTCTTCACCATAAAACCCTGGCCTCAAGCAATGCGATTTCCCTACGAATCTGGTAAGCCCGAGCTTTGCCTCATTGCCATTTTGCGGATATTTGTCAGCCCACCTGAGCCTTTCCTTTTCATGATTATTTAATACCCCAATTTTTTTCCAATGTGTTTGATGAAATGTTGATGTGAATGCAAATTTTTTGTGAAAGTTATAATTCAGTGTAATATTGTTATATGTTTTAGTTTTCCCCAAATTATATGAATTTGTCAAACATATAACAATATTACAACGATTGATAACTTTCCCAATATAATGTTTTTTTTTAATAATTATTAAGCCCCAAACATGAACGAACGTGATATGGTATTGGTTCGTCAACGACACCCCCGTGGTCTCATACGTGAGTGGTCTAATACCTCTATTGCACTATTTGAGTGTGCTAAGTTGTAAGAAAGCCATGGGTTTTGTATGGGCTACAAATGGAGATCTGGTTTGTGCATGTTTTGTGTGTGAAATTTCACCATTAGCTGAAATTTTATGGATTGTTGTTTCTAGGTCTACTGCTCCAGTAATTGGGGTTTCCTTACAGTTCACTTTAAGCAGACCCAAACACTCATACAGTGCAACAAAGATCTTATTCCACTTAAACCTGCTTAAACCACGAGGATTCCTTGCTTTTTTGCTCCAGTAGTTAGGGATTCCTTGCTTTTCGACTAGGTAATTGAATTTATTCTCTCTCAGGTATGTCCTTTGTTCCTATAGTGGCTTGTCTCTTAATAGACAAGATTTGATCTAAAAAAATATTGTTGAGTATCAGGAAGGTTTCAACCACGTTTCAACTCTCCTAGTGGGTTATATTATTTGTTTTCTTTGTACTTTGACTTAGGCACTAGTTAGATTTACTATTGATGTTATTTATTGTCTTTGTATGCTTTTCAGCTGTAACTAGACAAGAGTGATAAAAGATAAGTTCAAAGCATAGTTTTCATCTTTTTCAACTTTAAAAACCCCGAATGTGGACCTTTGGGAGTGTTAAAGTTGAAAGAGATTTAACACTATTTGTTCAGACTTGTGTGGACTGATATCTTTGCTGCACTATCTGGGTGTGCTAATCTAAGTATAAGGAAGGTTTCAACTCTCATAGTCAGTTATCTTATTAGTACTCTTTGTACTTTGAGTTAGATTTACTACTGTTGCTATTTATTGTCTTTGTATGATTTACTACTGTTGTTATTTATTGTCTTTGTATGATGAAAATTATGCTTTAAACTTATATTGTCTAGTTAAAACAATACTATTTTGTTTCTAGTACTATTTTTTCATCGTTTGTCATGGTTTATGTCTGTTTGAGATGGTTTGCAATTGCTTTGATGCCTATTTATGTATTTCAGTTGTAGTTGCAGTTTCCAACCTAACTAATTTTTATGGATTTCACTTCTCTTCCTTATATAAGTTGTTTATTTGGTTCTACGTGGGTTCTACTTTCCATAACTAATCAATCTTATACAGTGATGACAAAAATATATAAAACAGTGTATGTTGAGAGAGAGAAATGATTATTGGTCTTGCTGCTCCCATAAAGGAGTTGCTTGTCCACCTTATATAGATCACCTTGACCTTGTGGGTTTGTGGTTTGTTTTGTTCTAACCCCCTTGGTTGACTCATGATCCTTTATCTTACGTGTATCTTACTTAGTCCATAGGTTATGTTTATTAATGTTTTGATACCCTATCTATTTTCTCGGGTGGACTATGGGTCCTTCCCTAGCGTGACCATGAGGTGACCATGAGCCTGTTTTCTTGTGTGGATTGTGGGGTCTTCCGCAGCATGACAGTGAGTTTCACTTTATGGGTGGACTGTGTTTTTTCAAGCATGATTATGCAAAGTATGCGTGTGTGTCTCTGTAGTATGTCACTGCATCCTTACCCATCATGACTGTGTGTCCGTTGTCCGCATGACTGTACTGGGTATGAATGTGCTTGTTGACTAACAAGTCTAGGTTAGTATGTGGTTAGTATGCTTTTGCTTTAACCCTCTTTGGATCTCTCTCAAGTTACGTAAATTGTTTGGCTAGATTGACTTGTCCCTTTGGTGACAAGATCAAATCTAAAAAATTTGAGTATATGGTTGATTCAAATATTGGTTATGATAATTTACTGTTGATATATACTCTACATTATTTTATCATGTTGTTATTGTATGTTACTATACATGGCATTTATTCATTCTCGAGGACCAACTTTAATGTAGTGAATAATGGAGTGTTAAGTTGAAAGAGATGAAAATTATGTTTGTTATGAATGTGATTTTATATGTTCATGCATCAAAGTTTACTACTTAAATTAAAAAATCCTCTAACACTTAAAATTCAACATCAAGTACTTTAGAGACATGTACATGGCATATGAAAATCATGAGAACTTGCTCTTCCCTGCTCAATGTGGAAATTGTGGGTTGTTGTCTGTGAGCCAATTACCTCTTGATATTGATAGGTCTCTACACCCTGAGATCAGGGACTGCACATTTCTTTTTCAAGGATAACATGTACATGCCACTAATCAGAAGGTAAGCCAAATACTGATCTATGTAATATTCATAACCAGTTTGGGTTCTAATGCTGCTATATACTTTATGATTCTAATTGACTGCTTATGATGCAAACATGTCAACTTCAGGTTCCAGCCTTAATATTCATAACCAGTTTGGGTTCTAACACTGCTATATACTTTATGATTCTAATTGACTGCTTATGATGCAAACATGTCAACTTCAGGTTCCAGCCTTAGTGCTAGATTGTGAGCCCAACATTGAATTCAACAGAGACATTGAAGCAAAAGCAAGGGTAAGAATTTTTGCACTAATTTGGTTTTAGACATACATTATGGAATACCATATTTTACATAAAGATAAATAGTCTTTTGACCTCTTTAGGAATTGAATTGCTTGATACTAAATATGTTTAACATAGGTATTCTCTTTCATATTTGGTTTGGTGATCCCAAAGGTAAATGGTTGAGGAAGATTTATGTCCTATTATGTTTGTCTTACTCACAACTAGTAGACAGAAGGGAGTGCCATACACATGGGCAGCACTAGTATATCTTGATCTATTGGAGGTTTAAAAGACAATTATGGGCATGAACAACCCGATGAAAAAGTGATTAACAACTACCAACAACAGGTTTGGAGGAATGTTGGGTTGAATTTGAGGGTTGAAATGGAATTAAGAAACAATTATGGGCATGTATATGGACACAAACAATAGACCTGGGCACTCCAACAACCTCAATCCTTCATTTTGGGCACAGGAAGATCTATCAGCGACCTGCTCTGTTGCACTGCTAAAGTGAAACCATGGTATAACAAATGTCTCTCAGGGGTCATGAAGGCTCAAAAGTGATAGAAGGAAAGCTGATGAAACTGCTTTGGAACTCTAGCTACCTTGAAATGTGCTCTACCTCTAATCATCACTAACAAAAAGGTAGGCTCATCTCACGCTCATTTCAATTAAGGACTAGCTCACTCTGGGACAAACTACTCTGAAACATCATGGTATCTTAGCTATTATGGATGGTGATAACATGACCCAAATATAGAGTTGTCACTTGATCCATCCATGTGTCACCATAATTAACACAACTTTTGTGAGGCAATTACAATCCTCTTAGCTTGAGTTGTTTACATAAATTGTATATTACCACTTTTGTATCGAAGAGTGGAATGAATTAAAAAGCATTCAATACTTTATTTGCTTGTTCTTATGATGTCTATGCTTACAGTATAATGAAGCCTATGTTTACAGTATATAGACAACATCCCTATTCCACAAGTAAGGATTTTTGAAGTTTCCATCCCTCTTCCTTAGCCTTCTTATCAAGTACAAAATCTCTCCTACTCAAACAAAAATTATTATTTTTAAAAGATTCAACATGTTTTTATGTTCTCCTAGCTATAGTGACAAATTTATGTAAAGAATTAGTTCCAAATAGTCTCACCTTCATTTTGATTTCTAAACTTTGGTTTTATATGTAGATGCTATGCACTAGGTCAAGTGGTTGTGCAATATTGACCTTTAAGTGGATTCTTTAATGGACATATCCTTTTGTAGCATGCGCATAAACTGAACTTGTAGGGTTTGTTATAGATTCAAATGGCTATTTTGGTTATTGCATTCATGAAGTTGCTTAAATCTCCTTTGGGATGGGTGGTGATCATAGTTACAAAATTTGGTTCGATAGAAGACTCCACTGGATTGGCCAAAAGGATAGAGATTGGATCGCATGTTCAAATCCAGATTTAGATCTATAAAGAGGTTTGTTGATTAGTTATCTGAAATAAAATGTTGAAAATGAGAGGGTGGAAAGTTGGAAACCCCATTTTCCACAAAAGGAGATAGAAACCATAACTTAAAGCCTAGGTTGCCTTTATGTAGTACTCAGGCCATTCTTCCATGAAAGTGACATTTTCAATCATTGAAATATATACATAAAAACCAATGAGTAAAACATTCTTAGAAAATTATAAGCTTGCAAACAAATTAGCTTATTTACCTAGAGTTTACTTTGATAATAAATTTGTATTTAGGTACATGACAACATTCATTTTTAGCATGCATATGCTTCTTGTAATGTTCACAAAATGTTCATAATCCCTATGAGGATCGTTGCTTCTACTTCTCTTTAAGGACCTTATTTTTTGGAGCACATATAGCTGATCCATATGAGCTTTTTGCAATAGAGATGTAATTCTTAATATGCTTCTTCTGAGCTTCCAGAAGTTACAGGTACATGGATTTTGTACAAGTTTCATGAAGATTTTGAATGTCAAATAGAGCAAACTCCTTTCAAATCTAACTATGCAGCCCTATCTCTTTCCTCTATAGAAATATGCAACAAAATATCTTTACTTAAGGATTTTAGGGGAATAATCATCAACTTCCTACTGTAGTCTTTGGCTAAGGTATTGCCACTGGATTCCCACCTATGTTCATACCCTATACGGTAGATTGTCTTTTGCAATATTTGCTCAAACTCTACGTAGTTGAGGATGAGTTCTATTTCTTCTTTCCTGTGTTACTGGCAAAAGCTCTCCCACCACAATAGGACATGGCTTGTCATCTTTAATTGGGTAAATGAGAGTTTCTGTGGGTTACCCTTGGCATCAAAAGTAAATTTCTAATCACCAAAGCTATTTATCAAGCTTGTGCTGAAAGGGATGCTTTTCTAGCCAGCCTCAACATTAGATAAACCTTATTCAAAAGAGGATTTTGCTAACAATGATACTAGAATAATTGGGTTACATGACAACATTCATTCTTAGTATGGCCATACTTGTAATGTTCACAAGCCCTATGAGGATGATTTCCTCCATACATAGATTGAGGTTTCTAGATGATATTGGTCAAATTTTGTTTATGCTTCTCTTTGCCAAGAACATTTTTTTTTGGATTACACTTAGCTGATTCATTTGAGCAGTTTACAATACAGGTGTAAGGGTTGATGTGCTTCGACATTGATTCAAGCCTTCCAGAATTACCAGGTACATGGATTTTGTTCAAGCTTCATGAAGAGTTTGAATGCCAATTAGAGAAAGATCCTTTTTGGGTGCAAGTTTCAAAGATTGTCATAATAGTTAACTATCTCTTCCTTTGATTAGTATGTTGGTTACAAAGAGTTCTTTTTCACCTTCTGAGCTCCTCTCTTGTTTAAAATGAGCCCATAGCAGAATTGGTTTGAATATGGTTAGAAGTATGAACCTTGTTTTGTGATACCCGGTCTTTTCCATGCATAGTTGTTGCATCCCTAGGCTACTTTTTCAGGATGAAACAACCAACCATGTTTCATGGTTTCCATGTTGGCCAAGCTCTGCATTCTTCTAGAGTGTGACATGATCTACCTCCATGCTATGAGTATTAAATTATTTTCTTGGTCCATCAATTCTTGTTTCACTGGTGTCTTTCCTTTGTCACTAGGTGGGACAACTAAAGACTATTTATTCCATGTTTATTTGTTGTGAATTAATTTCTTTTTCCTCTACTTTTCATCTGTCTCTTTAGTGAAAGTATAAGTTTCATATGAAGAGTTGTGAAAAAATTCAATTCTTGTTCCTTACTAATATACAAACCATTGATGTACATAACTTTAACCTAGCAGATGTCTCTTACATATTCAGATTTACAAATGGTGGATAGATTTAATCAATTAGGATTTTGGACCTTTTGCTTTGGCTTGGGTTTTAGAAATTTCACATGGATCAACAGGTTCTTCTCATGCCATGGAGGATAGAACTTCATTATCTATTTGAATTTGTTCAAATCTATTAATAAACAATTGTTATTCCTTTCATCTCCATTTCTAATAATCTTTCAGCCATGTTAAGATTCTTCTACATAAGGTAGATTCTTTACATATCATTGAATTCATGACAAGAAAATATGATCTTAATGTTTTTGGCAATTTGCGAATCATCTATTCTGTCAAGATTTAAAGCATACCATTGAATAGTTGCATTTCTATTTTATTCTCTATTTTGAAAAGAAATGAAATTGGAGGGATTTGAGAGTCAACATCAACTTACAAAAGATGTGATATTGGTTGTATTACTAGTAACCACACTTGCCACAACTCTAGTTTCTAGTTTTCAAACATCACCTCCCAAATTCATTCTTACTTGAGTAGCCTTCAGAATTTCAGAACCTATTCTTACTGGTTTAGCTGATTTCTAATTTTCATCTCTTGAGGAATGTGTTGAATTTGCTTTAAATGGTTCAACGTATCTTGAAGACTTTCTCCATCCGTTTTGGAAATGGGATCTCTTTTCTCCCCATGGTCTGAAGCATCTAGTTTGTTATTTTGTTTTCACTAGTGAGTTGTTTTCCATTCCAAGTAATGTTTCTTCACTCTCAACAAACTGGTAGTCAAAAGTATCTCCCTTTCCTCATTTTCTGGGAAATGAACTTGGCTTTGACACCAATCTTATCCGAGTTTTGCAAGTTTACAACTTAGACTAAATTCCAGCACGCACAAACAATGTAACACATAATTGAGGTAGTTGAGGGGTGTGGGCCATACTCATCACCATCAATTGGTTTTGTGAATAATATCTACGATCCCAATGTTGATGAGGCATAAGTACCCACTCCGAATGAGTGAAATACTTTTTAATTTTGTTACTTCACATAGCTAATTCATTTTAATTTAGTCATCAATTTCAATTATGTTGGTTCAAGTGTGGTTCAGGTTTGATATTTGTATTTTGTTTGGGGTCACATATTGACAAAGGGATTCTACCAAGATTTTGCAAAGGAGCTTTTGCAAATTCTTCCAGGATTTTAGTTGGGCATGAGTTTCCACCATACTCTCTTCTTGTTGCACTCCGGCTTCTTGTTTCTCCAATTTGGCTTCACCTGTTTCACCTTTAGAATAATGTAAAGATAGTTCATTTAGCCTCAGAGTGACCCCTGTCACAACTAATGGACATTCACGTGGCATTCTCAGTCAATATCCAAATGAAGAGGATATCCCCACCCCATTCCTGTGTCCTGAGTATGTAGGGGATGCATCCTCATGAACTCTAGAGATTTTGTAGAAAGCATATTAACTAATTGGGTGCACTCACCAAAGATCATATGGCTCTGCTAGATTGACTGTCCCTACTCTTTCCTACCTTCTTGGATTCCAATGAAGGATTTAAGAGCTTTAGAAATTTTTGGGATGATAATTAGTGTCTTTAGTTGTATTTAGTGTCTTGGAGTTGTAGGGGACCACATCTGAGACATATCTAAATTGTTTTGTTTTACTTATCCCATATTCACTTGTATGTATACGATGAAGGTATACAATCCCCCAGGTCACTTGGGAGGCTCTAAGCCTCTAGAGCATGTTATAGGCCCTCAATAGGCCTTGAGTGCTTGAATACCCAACCACTCATGCCTATTATAGGCCTTGGGAGGTTTACTGAAGCCCACGGCATCATGGCAATAAACTAGGTAGATATATAAAGGGGTATACAAAATGTAAATGAGAAATGGATACATACAATATATAGGGAAAATAAGGGTTTTTTTTAAATTGGGAAGGCATATTGGGAGGGGGTTAAACAAATGATTTTGGGAAGTTTTTTTTCAAATAATTTTTTAAATTAGGGGTATTGGTTCATATGCCACAAACGAATGTGCTATGGTAGGCATTCATTGAGTGAAGTCCCCGTGAATAGAACTTACGGATTCTATTGGAGTACATGATCCATCATATGAAATTGGCATGTCAATCACAGGTGTTGGTTCACTTCTCAACTGGATTCTTCGAGTCACAGGTTCTGAGCTCTGTAAGAATTTTTTGGTGTCCATGAAAGCTTATTTCTCTTTGTTAAGGATGAAGGTGGGCATTTTTCCAGTTGATTTTATTATCCAAGCCCCTTCAGTAGTTTTTTTTCTGTGGTGTTATCCTCAGAAGTTGAAGCTTCAACTTGCTAATCCCTACTTGTCATAGCTCCAGTTTGTGTCACAACATGGATGTTACGTTCTTTATTTTTTTTTTAGCTGCGATCATCTGAATGTTTGGATTCTGTGCTTCTGATCTTCTCTCTTGCATATTTTCTTGCAAAACAGGGCATGCTTCAATGACATGGTAAAATGACTTATAGTACTTACAGGTAGTACAAGGCTTGATACAATCTCCAACTAGATGTCCTGGTTGAGTGGAGTTATAACATACAATATGACCTCTTCCTTGTCCTTGGCCAGTATTTCATCCTCTGCCTCCGAATATGCCACATCCTCTGTATGTGCCTTGATCATACTATGCATTTTCATTATTATTCTGTGTTTCTCCTTGAACTTTGCAGACATCATGTTTCCTTTCTATCATGAGATAATATGCTCTACAGTTTCTATCTTCATGGCCAACTGACTTACAAAATGTGCAATATAGGTTCTTTGGTGTTTTCCCATATTTCTGAAGTATATAATAGTCTTATGGGCGATGTCCTCTGCATCATAAAATTTCACACCATGGGCCTTGTTGTTGATTCAATGGGTTCAGTTCTCCACTAGTGATGTAATCTTGGAATACAGGGGAGTGTTCTTTGGAATGTCCTTCTCCTTTACATTTAATACACCAAACCTATTCTCTAGTTTATTTTCCTTTCTTCATGTCTTGTAGATGTAATGTCAAGTTTCTTATATGGGTCTTTATCTGAACCATTCCTATGCTAGTTTCTCCTATGGGTGAAGCCTCTAGTTTCATTGCAATCTCTAATGCCTCTATTTGTGACGTGACCTTCTGTTGCATAAGTGGTAATCTGATACGGGGAAACAACGTAGCTATGAACCATTCTTGATGTTGTTGTGATGATATGTCAAAAATTACTTGGTCTAACAGTGCTTTAAGTTTTTATTAAACTCCCATATAGTCTTATGAGGATTTTGTTTGATTTATTTTTGTTCTGTGATGCATTGAGATTCTGACTAAGGTTTCTTAAACTCCCTTATCAGCGTTGTTCTGATATTTACTCGTGTTCTATTCTATCCGCCAGAATATTTCATGAACCATGTCAAGGCTTTGTCTTTGACTACAGTAACTAATTGAGCTTGTCTTACGGCATCATCCTATACTTGTTTAACATTCCACACTACCTCACAGAGAAACCCGTGTTGCTTTGGGTATTCTAAACCAATTCCTTTAAAGATAGGAAGTTTAATGTCGTCTGTAATCCTTTTTCGAGGAGGTGTAGTATTCTGAGATGGATTAGGTATGCTACTACTTGGATGATTTTGAGTATCAACACTTTTGGTGTTACTGCTACTATTCTTTTGCAAACTAGTTGTATTCCTTTTGTCAACTGGAGGTTTTTGCCGAGTGATAGGATGATAGGGATTCGGTCTAATCTATGTTTCACTATCAGACTCACCCTGATAAGAATATATGTTACCTCTTAACTCAGTTTCTAGGGGTATGCGAGGTTCGGCTTCATGAGACCTCTTTCTAGTGCTAGGATTATATATTTAGACACTTCTCAAAGTATGAATATCTTCCTCAGTGTCAGTATCTGTGTTACTGAACATTACAGACTCAAATTCCTAGGGATTTTATTGCATTCTTAAGACACATTTTTTTGCTAACAACATTTTTATATTTAAACTGATATTTTTTAGGTACTTACCTCTGAACCATTTGAAGAAATGTTGTTCTACTTCACTGTAGGACTTCCCAGTGTCCACAGCAAATTCTGTAACATAGCCTTATAGTACACTATCCAACCAAAATTCTACTACTCTTGAAATTGGGCTACCAACGTCTTTAAGCCTATGAATTAGCTCTGGAGTCCACTCTGTCGGTTCTCCACCCTGAAAACAGCTTTTTCAGTTTTGAAAGTCTTGATATCCACTCATGTAGCTCGTAACTGAAACATGCGAAGAAAACCTCATGTATGTCAGAAAAAAGGTATTTATGTAACCACCTTTCCATAGATAAGCGCAGATGTCTGTTTTATTTCTTTGCAAACTACTTTTCTATCTTTATCACCCAGTTTTCTATCTCTGTCTTCTCGAGATTCCATATATCAGAGCACATCACCAATTCAAGCACAGAAATGGAACCATTTGTTGGCTCGTAACTATATCTTTCCTTAAATGACTTGGGTTCTACGTAGTTTAGACCCAACAAAACCCCTTTTCACTGGTGCTTTCGGTAACAACCTGCGAGCAGGTTAAGGTCTCACCCGAGGCGAAGTTATGGATGATCACAGAAGCAAGTTTCTATAATCAAGTGATGCGCGGTTCTGGGACTGGTTCTAGCGAAGTTATCCCAAATTCACATATAACTTCAATATTGTTGTGCTCATATGCATCTATGCACCGTGTAATTACCACAATGCACTACAACAACGCAACTCTATGGTTGCACTTCCAGGTAGTCGCACACATAATAGACTTCACTGACTTAGTGTTATTTATGCAACTATGCATTCAACATACTCATAATTAATTGCACATTCAGTTATACGTGTTCAATACTTAACATATTACTCTCATCAACCATACATGTGAAAATACATATAAAAGCATGAACATACATAAACATAAGAAATCTCACAGATTCAAACACACAACACAAGTATTTGTGTGGTTCACCCACCGGATGGGAGCTACGTCCACGAGAACTGTTGTTTATATTAATGGGAAGGGTCAACAGTTCCAGTTTGGACACACAATTGCAAACTCTTCTGTGCAATGGGTCTCTGCACACATAGCTACAGAGCCTCTTTCTCTCTCACAATGTCTTACAATAGTCAACAATAATCGACTCAGAAAAGAACTCAGACCAACCCTTCCCTATACAAAATTGCCCCTTTTATATACTATGCCTGAAGGTCACATATTTATAATAGTTTTGGGTCGAAACCCCATAGTACCTTTAAACCCTCAAAATAGTGTGATTACCCCGCTAACCATAATTTGCCATAACTTATCAGCTACTTTGTTGTCCTCGGCCATCCTTTGCGCCACTTCCTTGGCTCTTATGCTCTTCTAACATCTAATTTCTCTGACCGCGCAGCACTAACTCTACCATGGCATGTCCTTTGCAACATCCCGTCTCTTTACTGCTTCCACCTACAACTCGATAGTCCGTCGCTTCTTCTTTAATTGCTCCAACTACTTCGCCAATCCTTAGTACTTCACATTTACTAAGGAGGTAGATCCTTATCTGTCACTTCACTTCACTCCACGCCCTGCTTCCATGAATTGCGGAGTTGTTTCTCCCAAAATAGACCGATGTTAGGTCTCTCCTAACTTGTACTTCTATCATCAAAACATCCTTTACTCGGACTATGTCATCAAAACTGTGTCCACTTGGGCAGTGCCCAATAGTGAATCAACTCCAGAGGAGATGAGGCTCTGTTTTCCTTTCCCTTTTCAAACTTGTGCTCTAGATGCTTACCAATCAAGAAAAATTTATAGGTTCCCTTAGCAAAGATGGTGTTTGGGAGGCCTTCAACCATTTTCTAATTTTTCAATTCTTGCAAATATTTGTTGTTGAGGTGCCCAAACCTCTCATGTCAAAGTATGCTCACTTCATTTGCATGAGTAAGAAGTGCACTTTGTTTTGAGTAAGGAAATAAATTAAAGAACTCATATATTTTGGAATGGTGATCTACAATTCCTTGTGCAATGATATTCCTAGAAGAGATCTCTTGAATTTCAACCACATTAGGAGTAAGAATTACTTTCTTTGGAACTCTTGTATGGGTCATTTGATCAACTAAAAGGAGGTTAGCTTCCAAGGTAGGCACATAGACCACATCATTGAAGTATCCATGATCAATATTGATCCTTCCAATCCCTCTTGAAGGAACTTCATAATCATCTCCCATTAGGATAGAAGGAACAACAGTTGGTTTGAATTCATATAATAGATCCTTGGATGCATACATGTGTCTAGAGGCTCCAGAATCTATGATGAAGGAGGATGCATTTGAAGTGCCTACAATGAGTGCATCGCACCTCTCTTTATCCTCTGATTTAGGATCAACTTCTTTCCTTCTGGAAGCTGCAAGTACTGGCAGGTTGTTTTTCTCTAGAATTTTGGCCATGAGATCAATGGTCTTCTTCATGGAAGCACTTTCTAGGTAAAAACCTTTGTTGCAGTATGGAAATTTGGTATTCTCCTTCTCATTTTTCCTGCCTCTCTTTGGATTCGAGGTTCCCTATAACTGTTTGGGATACTCCTTTGACATCTATTCATGTTGTTTATTCTCCTTTCCGGTGTTCTTTCCTTTACCATTCACATTCTTTCCTTCTCCTACAACAAGAACTTGATCCCTTGATGCTTTTATTAGTCCAATCTGCACCAATTTGTCCTACTCCTTTGTGAGAGACAAGATGAATGCATCTAGAGTGGGAATTTTCTAGTTTTGGATGGATGGATTTGTTGTTTGGAAGGTCGATACAAACATATAATAGTATGATATCATTTTTGAAAGAATAGAAAGAATAAGTTGCTTGCCTTCCTTCTCAATTCCACATAGTTTTAGTTGCACAACCAAGTTCTTGAATCTTGTGAAGAAATCTATGATGGATTCAAAGTTGATGGGGATTAGAGAGATCAACTCATTTTCGAATTGATTTCCTCTCAAACCATCTTGTTTCCCAAATAAGGATTCGATCTATGTCCAAACCTCCTTGGGAGTTTTCATACTGGAGAGATGAAATATTAGATCTTTGGAAATGATGAGACACAACAATCCATGCGCTTCATCAAGCTTGTTTAGATATTTGGATTTATTTGTAGCACCAATTGGTTCGACCTCAATCCCCTTTAGCACCCTGTAGAGACCTCTGATGCGCATGAAGATCTCCATTTGGTCCTTCCATTCAAAGAAATTGAATGGATTAAGCTTGAGAATCAAAGTTAGATCCATAGTAGATGACTGAATGCGCTTCTGATGATGGAATAACCTGCAAAAACAATGGAAAATATCTAGAGGATTGTTACTAAATATAGTGAGCACTACTTTAGGACAATAAGAACTTTTATCTGGATCCTTCACACCTAGATAGACCTCAAATGGTTTCTCCAATGAATTCAATTAATGGCACCAAGATTTGTTTTGGAAATCCAAAGGCTTTTGGTGCATTACTGAAAGCATCTCCTCAACCTAAGCTCTCACAAGCTATGATACCATCTGAAATTACATAGGGATAGATTTCTAAGCTTGAACAAACCTCACAATTTCACAATTTTATTACGGAGAAGAATTAGAAAGAAACATTGATCAATTCACTCATAAAACTAAAACATGGGTGAAAACTTGTTGTTGATACATTAATCAACAATAAGATGGAAATCAAAAGATGTTACAATAGAATGAATTTGATAGCCACTGATATGATTCAAATTCACCTCAATTCTAGGATTAGTTTTCATTGGAACCATATCCCGATAAGATTTAGTGGCCAACAATGATGAATGATCAGTTAACTAAGGTAGAATTGAGCATGACTGAGTCATGTGGGAACCAAAATAGGGAAGGAGCTCCAAGGGGGAGTATAACTAACTGTTAGTGGTAAAAAAGGCCACTCCTATACTCAGTAGCAATCAAACTATGTGTAGCAGTCAGTTAACTGAGCAATCAAGGGGACAAGGAACCCAAAATCATGGGACTATTGTGCAGACTCCTAAAATCATGCATGAGGGTGCATTGGAACTCCCATGATATAAACAAGCCACTTTGAGTGGATAAGATGGCTAATGATGGAAAAAATAAGTTCTAGGGGGGCAAAGTAAGGACTAGGTGCTAGGAGACTCAACTTCCAACGCATGGATGCATGAAATGTGTGCATGCAAAACCAAGATAAGATGGTGAAAATATTCCAACACTTCCATGGGAAAATCCATCGTTGTTGTCAGATCTAAACCACAAATGGTTGTAATACCATCACCAGAACAAGGAATTGGAGCTAGATCGAGAATAGAGGATTGGGTAGTTGTAGAAGAAACTCAGAACCTTCTTGTGGATGGGTACTAGCCCCATCTTGGGGGTGGCTATCTCAAAGAAAGATATGGCTTGAAAGAGCCTATGGCTGGGGAAAACATCATTGGTTTGCAGTTAGTTGGTCATATTTCAGATAAGTTCATTATGTTAATAAATGTATGGTATTTATTTCTAATTATATTACTCACTACCATCATATGAATTATGGAATGGAAATAATGAATATGTAATTCTTATGGAAACAATTTTATATTTTTTTGTAATGTCCCCATTTTGACCCCCTTTGTATTAAATCATAAATGATGTAAATAGTGTAATTTAATCATGGCGAGGAGCTCAAGGCCAAGGCCCCACCACTGATTTAGCGTTTATGTATCGACAATTAAAGGAATAGATGCCTATGGTTCTTGTGCTAGATAGGCACAATGTAAATAAGACATCATGTAAATACGAATTTTAATGGAAAAACCCACAACTAGCTATGCAATGCAATAAAAGAGATGGGGGCATGATTCTACAAGGAATAGGGAGGGAAATTATTCAAACCCTTGAGCCAATGGTGTAATCCATGTGTCAATGAGAAAACCCATAAACCACCAACTACCCATTTTGGGTTATGGACCCAATCATTTAATTCTTCCAGAAATTGGTTGAGGCAGTTAATGCCTTGGGATTGAAGAGGTATGGCTGCCAATTTCGTGCATGGGCAAGACATCAACCTGGGAAATCGTGTTTTGTCTCCTTGGGCAAGAAAACACCCACGAAATGGTGCCCAAAGCCATTCGGAACAGTTAGTCTTTCATCTCTCATGCAAACTGAGCTCATTGGAATTTATCCTCACGTTTTTCACCATAACCTTGCGTTTTCCATGCCCAGGAACTTGTTTTTGGTAGTGTGCAGCAGCTGGGGAAGGAGGGACGCGATTTGGGACTGAGGGAGAGGTCGTTTTTGCCCCTGGGGCATTTTTCTGGAATAATTTTTGCTCTCCCAGTCGAATTTTCCCAATTGCCAATACGTTTTGGGTCTTCCCATGTTTTTCTAAGGCTCAGGAAACCCCATCTCATGCATCCCACTGTTGAAACATTTTTCTCATGCTCAGCAAGTGTAGTTTTGTTGTTATGTGCATCCTTGTTTTGATTTGAACCTGTGAGCAAGAAACTGGGGAGTGGTAGTGGACAGAATTGGCTTGATAAACCTAGTGAAGGGAATAATCTCTCAAGAAGATCAAGAGGGCTTTAGCTACTTTTCTATGCACACCCTGGGAGCACTAAAAAGGAAGGTATGGCTTGAGGGACTGTGTGGCTGTGAAGAGAATACTTCATTGTGTTGGGTGTGTAGGCATTGTGAGTGCCAAGCTGAATAGATCTGGGAGGGGTATCCTTAGCTCTGTGGTTGAGCTCACTAGCTTAGCAATTCTTCCTTTCCATATCCTAGCAGCCTGATAAACCCAATTATAGACCGGCTTGGCTCATCTTGGTGTATGCTTGGCTATGTGTGAGTCTGTTGTTCCTTGATTCCTTGTAGAGATCATGCCCAGCTCGGGGGTGGCAGTGTGTGGAAATATTGATGATCACAACTGGCCTATGGTTGGGTGGAACATTGCAGTTGCATAGCCAGTTGCTTGGGACTATTTTCTATAAGATAAGTATTCTCCTGTGTTAACTTGCAATTGTTATTTGATGAATATTGGAATGAATGATGGATGTGCTATTGAATTTATTTCCGCTGTGTTCTCTTATAATTATACAATCCATATGTCTTTTATAGGATGTGAATGCTTAGTTATAAGTACATGGGGCTAATTGCCCGGTCTTTGCATCACGTCCCCTCTATCATGCTGGTATGGTAGGAGTGGATATTACATTTTTATGAGTAATTATACACATAATTATTCAACTATAAATGTATAATTCAAATCATTAGAAGAATAAAATTACATATCTGAGGTCGATTCAACTAATAGTTTTCAGTAACGAGGTCCCCAAACTCACTGTGAGGTCACCGGGTATGTGACAACTCAAAGAAAAAGAATACGACCTCTAATAATTGTCGGAGAATCAATGATAATAGTTTGATAGTTGGCTCTAGAATTGACACTGAAAGAAGGATTTCTCTGCCGAATTATATGGAGAGTGCACCAATTTGTAAATAAATTTGATAAGGTCAAATATTTTCATGTTCTTCGGGCATTAAACAAACATTCATACCTTCAAGCTCATCATGCATGTCAATAAGAACAAGAAAAAATGGACATAAATGGGGTGTAGGTTGGTTACTTCACCATCCGCTAACATTTATGACCTTATGAAAATTTGATTTATAACATTTATGACCTTAATTATCTTATCAAATATACTAAGGATATTTTCCCAATAATGTGATCATATTTTCCTACTATCATTCAAGTGGTTATATGCTAAAGTAATTCACTCTAGCGGTCACCAGCCCCTAGGGCAGACTTAATAGCTCAACCATGGTTAGTATTACATTACACACCATGCATGCTTCAACATGTAAAGCATTACCTCAACACATGAGGATCTCTCTTGACACATAAGACCTTAACCTTGACTAGAAAGATTGTACATCATCATCACTTTGACATACAAAGCACTTGCCTCAACACATGAAGCTTAATCATTCTTGAGTCCAACTCAAGATTCTTTTCCAAGTTTCCTGAGTCAAATTCCGACTCCTATAAGGTGCTACCTCAACACAGGAGGCTCAATCTTGACACACAAGATTGACCTAGAGAATGACTCATGATGTTGTAACTTTAACAAATATCAACATAAATTTTGAGGCTATTCTAATTAAAAGCACCTCCATTTCACAATACTAGTTTCAGGCTCTAAGTGAGTAGGTAAATAAGTGGATCATCAAGCTTATCTCAGTTGAGGTTGAAATTGAACATTTTAAAGGTAAATATGTAGTATAAGAAAAGCAAATCAAGGATTTGATGTGAAAAGTGAAGAATTGGGATATGATTGATTTTTTCAGAATTTGAAGAAGATATAGGGAATTCAGATCATGAAGCTTTGGATAGTCTTTTTGCTAAAGATCAAAAGTTGAAAGCAATAGATAATGAGGTAGATCAAGCAAGTAATGAAGAGCATCAATTCAAATACAATTGACAAGATGAAGGGATGGGAGAAGGCCTCTAAAGGCCATGTTTTTTCTTTTATTGACAAATTTTGTAATGTTTTTAAAAAGTATCTTCCTTTCAGGAAAGTTTTGTAGACTTTATTTCAATAACATAGATAGTCATACCAGAAGCAAGATAAAAGTAGTCAACTCAAATGAATTTAGTATTTTGATTATTGTAAAGATCTATTTAAAGCTTTCCCTTTTAGTAGGAAATTAATGTACTCACAAGCTATTCGACTAAGCCACAACCTCTTTTTGATATCAATACAAAGTAACTATTTTGTTAAAAAAAGGCTTAAATCCCTAGATATCAAAATCAATCTTTCCAAAGCCTTCGATTAGGTCAATTGGCTTTACTGTCACCTTCTCTTGATCTAATCCATACTGGTTTCTTTATTCCATTTATCTTATAGATCATGGGATATATTACTTCCTTCTCTTGATCCATATTGGTTTCTTTATTCCATTTATCTTATAGGTCATGGGCTATATTACTGTCACCTTCTCTTGATCATTTTTGGTTTCTTTATTCTATTTATCTTATAGGTCATGGGCTCTATTAATTCCTTCTCTTGATCCATATTGGTTTCTTTATTCCATTTATCTTATAGGTCACGGGCTATATTACTTCCTTCTCTTGATCCATATTGGTTTCTTTATTCCATTTATCTTATAGGTCATAGGCTATATTACTTTAGTTTCTCTTCCCCTCCGATGATCACTGGTCTGACACAATCGTCTTCGGTCTTCAAAGAGGCCCCACTTTAGTCAAAATCGTATTTTTATGGTGCTTATGACCAAAACCAAAACTAATACTTCGACAAAAACAATGAGTCTTTGAATTTCAGTAAAATAATTTTCATACATATATTACTTAGAGATGGATATTTAGATATAAAGGTCAGGTCTTCGAGGTAAACATCCTTGAAAAATTATATAGGAAAGATAGATCAGCCATAACCTGCTCTGTTTTCTACTTTCGATATAAACAGATGAGACCTCCAAGGGTAGATATCCTATTGGTAAGGGTAGATATCCTATTGGTAAGGGTTAGACGTAGAGAAGTAGTCGCGCTCGGCTGCAAACGGTGGAATGACAAACATTCTGCGCTGTTTTTTTTATATAATTTTTAACAAGAGTCGGTGCGTGCACGCTCCAAAAATGTGCACACGCACCTCGGTTCGGCACCGAACCTAGAAGTGCGTGTGGACTTCCTTAGGCGTGTGCGCGTGGTCGTTTTCTTCCCGCTAGCGCGGCCCCCTTGCAACATTTTTGGGGAACATCTTTGTGTGCCCCTCCCCCCAATCTAAGAATTTCTATTGAGCAACAAAAGAAGAATTATGCGTAGTCTCTCTAAAAATGCCGGTAAAAATATGCATAATGAAAAATGAACAATAGAATCTAGGTAAATAAGTCGATCATCAAGCTTATCTCAGTTGAGGTTGAAATTGAACATCTTAAAGGTAAATCTGTATTACAAGAAAAGCAAATCAAGGATTTGATGCAAAAAGTGAAGAATCGAGATATGATTGATTTTTTAGAATTTGAAGAAGATAGAAGGAATTCAGATCATGAAGCTTTGGACAGTCTTTTTGCTAAATATCAAAAGTTGAAAGCAATAGATAATGAGGTAGATCAAGTAGGTAATGGAGAGCATCAATTCAAATACAATTGACGAGATGAAGGGATGGGAAAAGGCGTCTAAAGGCCATGTTTTTTCTTTTATGACAATTTTTGTAATGTTTTTCAAATATATCTTGCTTGCCGGAAAGTTTTGTAGACTTTATGTCAATAACATAGATAGTCATAGCAGAAGCAAGATAAAAGTAGTCAAACTAAAATGAAATTAGTATTTTGATTACTATAAAGATCTATGTAAAGCTTTCCCGTATGTAAAGCTTTCCCTTTTAGTAGAAAATTAATGTACTCAAAAGCTATTTGACTAAGCCGCAACCTCTTTTTGATATCAATACAAAGTAACTATTTTGCTAAAAAAAGGCTTAAATCCTTAGATATCAAAATCAATCTTTATAAAGCCTTCGATTAGGTCAATTGGCTCTAGTGTCACCTTCTCTTGATCCATACTGGTTTCTTTATTCCATTTATCTTATAGGTCATGTCTTTAATCCATTTATCTTATAGGTCATGGGCTATATTACTTCCTTTTGTTGATCCATATTGGTTTCTTTATTCCATTTATCTTATAGGTCATGGGCTATATTACTTTGGCTTCTCTCCCCCTCTCATCATCACTAGTCTGACACAATCTTCAAAGAGGCCCCACTTTAGTCAAAATCATATTTTTATGGTGCTTATGACCAAAACCAAAACTAATACTTCAAAAAAACAATGAGTTTTTGACTTTCACTAAAATAATTTTCATACATAAATTACTTAGAGATGGATATTTAGATATAAAGGTCAGGCCTTCGAGGTAAACATCCTTAAAAATATATATATAGGAAAGGTAGGTCAGCCATAACCTGCTCTGTTTTCTACTTTCAATATAAACAGATGAGATCTCCAAGGGTAGATATCCTATTGGTAAGGGTTAGGCCTAAAGGTAGGGACCTTTAAGATAAAGTATTATTAATAGAATTTACCGTAAAGTTTAGGGAAAATAAGGCCACTAAGATAATTTTCATACATATATTACTTGTGACCAAATTTTTTACTTCAAATAAGATAAAGTATTAATAGAATTTATCGTAGAGTTTAAGGAACATAGGGGGGACAAAGTCCACCTTTCTTAAGCTATTTTCACATTTTTGGGGTAAAGTAAACTTCGGACTTTTTTATTTTTGGTTTTTTGGGTTTTAAAACTACTATTTCATAACAGAGTTTTACGGTTATAAGACATCCATTAAGTAAAACTAATTTAGAAAAAAAATTAATTAATTTGAATAAAATATAAATATATATTTTAAATTAATTAAGATAATAAAAAATTAAATATTTCCACTTTTTAAGTTACTCTTGACAAGTGAATAATGTCGGCTTGAAAACTACGAAATCCATGTCAAGGTTTCGATTTGTTTGGTTGTGTATTTAATTATGTATTGTCCGGTGATTATGCTTTGTCTGAACTTGGATTCTCGCACTACTGTATTCTGTGCAACATCCATTGACAGAATTTCCAGCGCATTGCGGAAAAATCTTCATTGAATTTGGGAAATATGGCCGCACATCCATCATCTTCAGACTACGCCTCGAATTCTACTGATGAAAACTATTATAGACCTTCACGAGTCAGAAGAGCAGGAGTTCGAAAGGGGACTGTACACGAAAAAAGCTCTTCTTTCATGGAGCCGCTTAATAATTCCGATGATAAGAAGGGCAAGGGCAAGGCGATAATTAGTGGAGCAGGTCACTATGATGAACTAACAAGTGGAAAAGTTGTGAATCCAAAGATTCTAGAAGCTGAAAGCTCTCATATGGCTGGCATCAATAATCGCCAAATCAGAATGGGGATTCAGAGAAGTCTCAGTCACACACAAGGAGCAGAAATGGATGGAGAAACGGCAAAAAAAGTGTTATGTGGTTGCTGTTATTGGGAATTTGGATTAGAAAATATTGTACAGTGTCTGAATGGGCATCTATCTTGTTTTAAATGTCTAAGGAAGCGTGTAAAACAAATCATATATGGAAGTTACAAAGCACATGCCTCTCTAAGTTGTATGGATATGGATAGTTGTAAGGAGTCAATTCCTTTGACAGAGATTCGGAGAGCTCTACCAAATTATATCATTGAAAAATATGAAGAGCGCCAGGCTCAAGAATCCATAGCTGAAGCAAAAGTTGAAGGGTTGGTTTATTGCCCATTTTGTAACATTCCATATGAAGTAGATAATTGTGTACAGGTTTTGGAATGTCCAAACACAAAATGTCTAAAGGCTTCTTGTATCCAATGCAAGAAGTTGAATCACTTGCCATTACTGTGTGAAGAGGTTCCGAAATCACCTGCCACTCTTCGTGCGGAGGTTGAAGAGAGAATGACAAAAGCTGTGATAAGAGAATGCAACATTTGTCACACAGAGTTAATTAAGACGAGTGGGTGCAATAAGGTGAAATGTAGGTGTGGAAACACAATGTGTTACGTTTGCAGACAGACAATTTCGCCCAGCTATTATCATTTTTGTAATTGTCTTAATTGTAGAGCAGAACCAGGGAAACCTTGTCAAACATGCAACAGGTGCAATTTGATGGAGAAATTACAAGGAGATACTGAGGCGATGGATGCTAAGGAGGAAGCTTTGAAAGAATTTGCAGACAAGGAACCTAAGTTGCTTGATTTGGAAATTGGACCTCCCCTCAAAAAGATAAGACTACAACAAGAAATCAGCGTAGTAATTGATTTTAGTGGTAGAGTTATAACTGTACCAGGAATCTTCAATCAATATGGTTCAAACCTGGATGAAACACGGTGGTGAGCAGTATGCAGACATTGTTGAACCTCCACCATTATTCTTCAGAAATGATGAGCACCTTGTAATCATGGAATTCAAAGTTCAAGAAAATCATGGCCGTCAGAAACAACAACCAGATAGTTAATTTGTTCTGACAGGCAGGTCACAGGTTATTGGCTGACTAAATTTCAGTTAAGAATAAAATGCTCAGTGCTTGTTGCGATTGTTTTTTTGAGTTTAATATTTCTAGGTAATAGGTTAGCGAATTATGCCTATAGGGATCTTACAAGTTTCCAATGTAGACATGTCATGTAGGTCATATATTTATGTCGATGGAATTAATGGAACAAGCTTGCAAATGGATTGTTTTCTAATTTCTAACTGTATGATTATATTACATATGATTTAGAATCACCAAATTGTCACTGCGTTATTTCCCATCCTTAAAAGGTACAAATGAACTAGTATTGTTAAGCTATGTTTCCAACCCATTGACCAAATTGTCACTGCATTACTTCCCATCCTTAAAAGGTACAAACGACCTAGTATTGTTAAGCTATGTTTCCAACCCATTGTCAATACTGTTTATTTTGAAGTCTGAGATTACATACTTAATATTGAATGAAAATTTCATTTAGGTAGTCATGCGATCACTATCCAAAACATTCTAATGTATATCTTAACATTTAATGTTTATATGCTTTTATGGTGTATGGAAGAAAGGTTTTTTTTATTATACATGAATATGATTATACTAGTATGTGGTTCGTTCTTTCTTTTCATTTGAATGTGAAGTTTTTATATTGTTATAATTTGGATTTTATGGATTCATACATTTTGATCTATATCTTATATTTTAATGTTCAAATGATTCTATGGTGTATGAAACAAAGGTTTTTAACTACAAAAGAATAGGCTTATGTTGGTAGGTTGTTTCCTTCTATGTTAGTGCAATGCAATGTAATGTTTTTTTTCCCTGGGGGCATCAACAATTGGGGTGGGCATGTACTCGCATGAAATGTGGTCGATTCCCATCTACAAGGAGTTCCTTAACAATACACTTTATTGCCACTTTGTCTAAAGTCCTAGAGGTTAGTGCACTCTGATGTTACTAAGACATCCAATCCAATATATATGATGATCAAGAATATATTTTAATATGGATTTACCACTGCCAAGAAAATTATTATTTTGGTATAATTTCAACTCTTTTGAATTATAGTACAAGTATGAATATTTTGAAGGGTTCCATGAAACACTGAAATGATGTTGATCTAATTCTATATATGAAGTTTCCTTAGTTTCGTTTAATGTGTTTAGGCGATTATAAAACTTAAGAAACACAATAGTAGATAATATGCATAATATCTATTCTGGTTGTTATGATATATGTCAATGGCTCCATGATAATCTATAGCCCATGCCAATAGAGTGCATAGAAATAGAGAAAAAATGTATATGTCTTCACATCATTTAGAAAATATTTTTACTTTGTAATTTATTTGATTGTCTCAGTTGTAGAAATTTTATAGGTGGGGATCAAATAAATATTTTTTGGGGGTTGATTTCCATGTATTATTGAATATCTAATTGAAGTTAGTCACACTTGAAGGAGTATCATGGCAAAGAAAGACATTACAAGAAACATTGATATATGCATTGCTTTAGAGTCCATACCAAGTCACTTCAAATATTACAAATCATTTTAAACAAAGGAAATGGATTTTAGAATAAAAATACCTCACTAATATTGGATGACATTTTTGACACCCCACAAATATACACAGAGTCAGTGATATAATAGGGACATCACTTAATTGTGGCTCTATTTACATTCTATTGTTTATATTTTTTTGTTGTTGGGAAGAAGAATGACCTACCCAAGGGAGCTAACTCAATAGTTTATTTGTTTTAATAAAATTGAGGGATGCTCTACTGATCCCATTATTTATTGCATACCAATAAATTCCAGGAGCGCTCTATAGAGAGCCCACACCCCTTATGGATCTCATTATTTAATTTCCGTCAGTTATTATATATTGTATGATTATTATTTTTGGACATGTTGGGGAGTGACATTGTGATATATGGGTGAGAGGGACAATGTGATGAATCTGCAATAATTAGTTAATGCAAATACACGAGATATCAGAAATAACAGAACAAAATCACTTTTATATTGATCACGGGCCACTTCGAGGGGGCAACCTCCTTTGAGCAAGCTCAATACAATTAACTTCACGGTGCCTTCAATGACCTCAACACACACTTATATAGTAAGTCTATGCCCAATACTATGAGTCAAAACCATGGGACATATAATACTACAGGACAACTTACAAAGCATATGCGTCCAATACTATGGGTCAATACTATGGGTCAATACTATGGGCTTATATAAACTACGGATCAACAAATACTACGGGATGACTTACAAAGCATATGCGTCCAACAACAATATACTAACATAGTAAAGAGAAGGGTTGACATAGGTTCCTAACATTCCCTCTCCCTTAGAAAAAGCTTTGTCCTCAAAGCTTTGGTTGGAGAAATTGCTGCAGAATCTGAAGGAGTGGTTCCCTGGTAGCATCCTTGGTTTGCATTTCGGGCCACTGACGCCTTTGGAGTGTCAAGGAGGATTACTTGGAAGGATGTAGATGAAGAAGAACCCTGTCAGCTGCATGGAAAATGCGCTCAGAACGGTGCTGATCGGCTTGTTGTTTCAGGCAAATTCTGGCCATGTGAAGATTGTCTTGCAGAATGAGAAGAATCTGATTGCGGTTTCGAAGAACCGAGTCAATTTCCTAAACTGGGGAGCTGCTAAGGGTGTATGGAAGAAGAACTGGAGGTGTTTGTCCATAGACTGCTTCATATGGTGTCCTTTGAGATGTGGTATTGTACCACCAGAGTGCTGCTAGGAAATCCATAGAAATAGTTGGCCAAAGCTGTGTAGTGATGGGCAAGGGTTTGATCAATCCCGAAAGGAGTGTCGGTTCCCCCTTGTTGACTTGGAAAGTATCATCGTTAGCCACCAGCTATTGAATTATCATTTTTAGTCCCAGCCAAAAGAAGTTACATTGTTCCTGGTCATACATTTTGCAGAACCCAGAGTGGCCTGTTGATGAAGAAGCATGGAGATCATAGAAGAGATAGCCCTATTGAACATATGGCAACCAATTTGGAACAAGCAGAGAAAGAGCTGTAAGAGAAACTGGGTCATCAATTGTGCGAGAAGGAGCATCTTCCACCATATTGTCCTTACCCTTCTTGTAAGTGATCACATAGGGATAACCCATGAGTTGGATAACCCATTGCAGGTGTGTTGGGGAGGAGACCTATTGTTCCAGAAAATTTTCTAGACTCGGGAGATCAGTCTTGATGCAGAAATAATTGCCTAATAGGTATGGATGCCACTTCTGTACTACATGCAAAATAGCCATCATTTCCTGCTGAGAGGTAGATGTGGTTACATTCTTACCGGAAAGGTCTCTTGAAGGCATCAAGCTCATTGGTTCAGCAAAGATACCTGCATGTCTATCCAAGGAAGTAGTGGAGACTGTTGATGGGTGCATCTGAATGGAATTGAGTTGAGCGATGACACCATGTGAATTCTTCTTAAGGATTTTTTCCAAGCGATGTGAACTAATGATGCAGAGAGACCCTGGTTGTAAGCCCCAAAATTTGTGTTGTGCCCCATTGACGTTAAATTGCATCCAGAGTTCAGCAAAATCCCATAAGATGGGGCCAAGTGTGCGTAACCATTAAATGCCCAAAACCACATCACATCCGCCTAAGGACAAGGAAAACATGTCGGAGCGTAGGTTATAATCTTCCATAGAGATACGCACATTGTGACACTTCCCCTTGCAAGGTAAGGTGCCCCCATTGGCAACCATGACTTCAAAGTTGGAGCAAGGATGGACAAAACAATCAGCCTGTTTGGCAATTCGAGGGTCAATGAAGTTATGAGTGCTACCAGAATCAATGAGTATGGTAAAAGGGAGCTTCTTGAAGTATCCCCTGACCCGCATTGTTTGTGGGGTGGTGACGCCAGTTACAGCATGGAGAGAGATCTCGGGTGGGTCGTCCTGAGATGGGGTGTCAACAGGCGGGTGTTGCATGTCGACCGGATCATCTACTGTATCTGTAGCTTCTTCACCAAGTTCCAAGGCAGGCGGAGAATCCACATCCAAGATATAGAGCTTTTGTTGAACACATCTATGTCCCCGAGTGAATTTCTCATCACAATTATAGCAAAGCCCTTTTTCTCGGCATGCCTGCATTTCTATTTTAGACAAATGCTTGATAGGAGTTGGTTGAGGAGCAGGCGTGATGGGAGGTCGTTGGGAACCCATATTTTTGAAGGGAACAAAGGTGAGTTTGGAGCGTTGTTGAGCTGCGATCTTGTCCTCGGCCAACTTAGCCAACCCTAGGACTTCTATCATTGTGTTGGGACAAAACATTTTGACCTCTGAGCGGATTTCATCCTTGAGACCACTGATAAAACAACTCCTGTAAAATTCATCAGACAATCCTTCTATGTGATTGGCTAGTTTCTCAAATTTCATCTGATACTCTCTCACTATGCCAGTTTGGTGAAGTTTAGTGAGTGCTCCTGTGAAGTCGTCAAAAGCACTAGGACCAAATCGTGACAAAATGAGTTGGCAAAAATCTATCCAGTTTGGCTCAGGATGAGCTTTGATGTACCAACGGTACCATTGAAGGGCTTCCTGTTCCAAATCAAAGGATGCAAGTGGAACTTTCTGAACATCAAAAGTATTATGCAGACTGAAATATTGTTCTACTCGGTATATCCATCCAATCGGATCAGTACCATTGAAGTGAGGAAAATCAAGCTTCGGCCCACGAAAATTGCTAGAAGCAGAGAACTTGGTGGCTGCAAAAGATTCTGGCTATCTGGTATTGTTCATGGCTGAATGCTGAAGATTGAGGCTGAGAAATTTTTCATCCAGATCTTGAAGTTTGGTTTGGATCGCTGTAAGTGCTTCCTCCATGGTGTGTGCTCTTGCACGGGTGACAACCGTAACCAAGTTTTTTTTTTTTTTTTTTGACTGAGTAGGAAAACAAAAACAGGAACTACTTCAGTAAGGGAAAATTTGGATTTGGGAAAAAATCAGAAGGGTAATTGGGGTTTGACTAGGTTTTGGACACTGTTGGATAGACAGGGAAGCAAAAATGAGGATTTCAGAAGCGGGGTGAAAGAATGAGAAAATTTGTCAGAGGGGAACAAAGAAGCAGAATTCAGAAAGGAACTCTGTGGTAAAATTTGAAGGTGATTGGGTGAAATCTGAGGAAGTTATGGCAAACCCTAAAAATCGACAAATGTGAGATTTCGGGCTGTAGGAAGGGGAATTGAGGATAGGGTCCTCAGGAATGAAATATGCAGAATGGAAAAAAAAAAAATTTCTCAGACTGGAGTGGTTACGGCTCGGAAGGAATCTGGAACAACGCCGAACGGCTAGATCTGGAACGACTTGCAAAATGGATCTGAAACAGCGCAGCAGTGATCGGCAATAGTTCAGCTGAAAGTAGATATGGACCCCAGGTATGTGCGGCTTCCTAACATTTCAGGGTTTTCACTCAGCCATCAATGCTGTCTGACGGCTTGCGTATTGGGGCATTACCCCTCACTCCACGGCTCAGGTAAAACTGATAACCGCTTTGCCACAAACGACAGCTCTTGGTTTACCTCACGGGTGGGAACTAGTCAATCAGGTAGGGGTCGTTGCCCTTTTCGCTTGGCAGGTCCTCTCAATGGCCAGCTACTTCGGGGTTCATGTGGTACTCCTCATAATGAGTTTTAGGGCTTATGCCCAATTACTTCCCACAGTTAAGCGGATAGGGATTATTCCCAGATCCGAACCTACAACAGAAGAAAAAAAAATTAGGCAGAAATTCCACCCAATGTTCAAAAACCGGATCTATATTGCTCAGAATCGCTATTATAGCATGTTTCCGGAATTGAAACAACCACTCTGCTTCTCTCCATGAAAGCAGAATAGAAATCTGGGCACTCGGTCAAAAGATTTTCTCGCCGCAATTTCCGCGGCCGTCACCGAAATTCTGAAAAATTGCTGATTTTAAATCCACGATATCTCCACTTTTAGAACTCCAAATGAGATGATTTTTTTTTTGAAAATGCGTATTTTTGAAAGAGGAATTCAGATATGCAATCGGTTTCTTCTGATTTTGTGCAGAAAGTTTCCGAAATTGATCTGAAAGTCGCCGCCCAAAAAAAGAAAAAAAAAATTCCCACTTGTGCCAAGGAAAGTGCTCTGATACCAGATGTGATGAATCTGCAATAATTAATTAATGCAAATACACAAGATATCAGAAATAATAGAACAGAATCACTTTTATATTGATCACGGGCCACTTCGAGGGGGCAACCTCCTTTGAGCAAGCTCAATACAATTAACTTCACGGTGCCTTCAATGACCTCAACACACACTTATATACTAAGTCTATGCCCAATACTATGAGTCAAAACCATGGGACATATAATACTACAGGACGACTTACAAAGCATATGCGTCCAATACTATGGGTCAATACTATGGGCTAATATAAACTACGGATCAACAAATACTAAGGGACGACTTACAAAGCATATGCATCCAACTACAATATACTAACATAGTAAAGAGAAGGGTTGACATAAGTTCCTAACAGACAACCTCCTGTAGGAGGGACAATCCCCTTTATGTTATCTCTACATGTTATATTTTTATTATTACTTTGTGTTAATGTGGAGGGAGGTGCCCACTTATTCCGGTGTGGAAGAGGGATGACCTCCCTTAGAAGAGTTAAGCACATGTTTGTTTTGATATGTATTGTGTGGAGAGAAAGAGGGGAGGCCTCCTTGAGGAGAAGAAGTCCTCTTTCTATTCTATTATTTTATATTCAATATATATTGTATTTTTGTTTGCATGTAATATATGAGGGTGTTTCCTTTTTGTGTTTGCGGGAAATATATTAATGTTTCTATGGTTTTGAAGAAGATGCACAACTTTCATGAGGAGAGTCGATCTCCTTTAGCCTAATTTAACCATTGCTTGTGTTTGGTAAAGAGGGAGTTTCCCTTTGGATTTTATTTAAATATATTAATGATTCTATAATTGTATTATTATTTCTTTGGTGTTGAGATAAGAGGGTGTTTCCCCTTTTCGTTGTATTTAAATATACTAATTCTTTTGCAGTTGTGAAGTAGAGGAAACACGAGTCCCCTTACCCTAAATATATTACTACTTGTCTTAATTAATTATGTTTTTGCTTCTGTGAGAGGGCATATTCCCTTGTATAGCTTTTGCAATGGTAAAGAAGAGGGATGACCTCCTCGAGGAGAACCGACTCCCCTTAGCCCAAATATATTATTGCTTGTTCTCTTAATTAATTTTATTATTGCTTCTGTCTTGAAGAAGAAATGATGTTGCCCCTTTGTGATCTTATATTTTAATGATTATATGTTAAAGGAGAGAGGGCATACCCCATTGTGGTTTATTGCTAATATTTTATGGCTTTTATGATGAGAAGATAGGGCTGGTCTGTTTTAGAGAACTCTTCCTACGGATAGTTAAACCCTCTCATAGATTAAACTAAGTTTCTAAATGTTCAATCCATGACAAAAACAAAACAAATGGAACCTTAAACTCCTAGATTAAGCATGCACAAGAATTCAAACATGGAAAGGAAGGAGAAGAGTTAAATTGTTTTCCTCTGACCTGATATTTGTTCTAGTTCCAGTCCCAAGCTTGATGTCCAAGGATATTGAACATGCAACAAAATATACAATCCAACCTTCCAAACAAAAGTGCATTAACAAGATATAATAAAACATATCACATATAAAGAGATACATGACATGGGAGAATAGGCCAACTTATTATTTTAAGAAAGTTGAATGTAATCATACAAAGTGCTATACCTTGATGTCCAAAGAAACAACATCTCCTTCCAAGCTCTCCTTATATACCTCTGCAACAATTCTAAGATCATAGGTTTGATGCCTCCAAAATTTCTCCGCTTATCTCATGGATGGCCTTCTTCTTATAGAATCTGGGAAACCAACCACTAAGAGAGAATGATGGATCTAGGCGAGTAAAATATGGATCAAGGAGATGAATCATACCAAGGAAGGAGGGTGATATCAGATTCAAAGGGAATCCCTATCCTATAAAAGTATCCTCGAGATTCAATATCCTAAGATCAAGGAAAATGGTTGTTAAGGGATTTTTGCGTCCGCAAAACCGAGCATAACGCGAAAAGGTTGTAATTTGTGTGACTGTGCAAGCATGCATAGCACGAAAATGTTGTATTTTCATGCCTTGCACCACTAGAAGGGCGCGGAAATATCTCTAAGATGGGCTTGGTGGAGTGGCATTCGACCCTTGAGTGTTGGATTTCCCTCCAAGTATGACTAGGGAGGGAACCAATATGATGAGAAGGGATCTCAACTTTCATAGGAGGTATAAACATCATGTCCTTCATGGTGATATGACATGACTTCATGGTGATATGGTATGAAGGCTCTCTGTAACATCCCAATATTTTCATAAAAGTTTAAAATTTTTAAAACAACATTAAATGTAAAATAAATTGCGAATGCGGAAATAATAAATGATTAATAAGGAAACATTGAATAATAAGATTTATTAATGCAGAAAACAAATTAATTACTGAGTTTCAAAACTAAAAACATCTTAATGACAATGACACGTCACACTTCTTTTAACATGCTTGCTATATTGGTTTTGCTTGTGTTAATTGTAATGCAAAATATCATATGATCAGATTCTCTTGTCAAGGTACTGACAGTTCGTTTTCTATGATGATGATGAAAGGGGTCCTACGAGGTACCCTGAGGCTTACTTAGCTAAGTTAGCTAAAGCATTTGTACCTGTCCTTCTTGCGCAGATTCATAGGTAAGAGTAATGCGACACAACAAGTATTTTTAAGAGTAAAATGTATTTCAATTTGCCGTTAAAGTTTGGTGAAAATTCTAAGTTATTCCTTGCTGCAGGTATGGATCTTTGTCTAAACTAGAAATGGTTTTTTGATCAATTCGACTTGTATAAGATTTATACTATAGAACTATGAAGTTGTTATATTTGGGACATAAATAATTATAAAACTATACTATTTATGCATTCCCTATTTTTGATTGTATGAACAACATTATATTGGAAATATACTTACTAAAATACCTTGTCCTATATCGTATTTGAAATGAAATTAAGGGAAAATGCATAAAAAGGATTAAATCCTATCCTATTTCATGTTTGTGCCAAGTTAATGTACTATGAGCTTAAGTGGAAAGAGATATCATTATAATGAATAAGAAATGATCTCTAAACTATACACCATGCAATAAATCTAAATCCTAATAGATATAATCCTTACATTTGAAATTCCATCGTAATGGAAAGTATTGATTTAACAATATAATAATTTAAATTTGATGTATTAATGGAGCTCATACTATACCCTTACTAGGGATTTACGACTTGTTATTATAATAAGTAAAGCAAGTCAAGTATGAACCAAACGATGATTTGCAACCATTAGGAAAACTATGTAATGGATGATGTAACCCTAACTTGACATCACTAGCAGGTGATAATGATGGGCTATTGAATGCTTGGAGTACGAGTATGCTGGCATCATCAAAAGGAATGGCCTTGACATTTAAGTCTTTTTTCTACTGCAATGAGTGTGGCGATACGTGGATGCTCTCATGGCTGAGTAACACGTGAAGGAGTTCACCAAAAGCACTTAAATTGTTGAGCTGTGTCAAGATTTGATCCTCGGTCTGCTGAGTTGACAATGTCATGGTTGCAACATTAAAAGCGGTGTTTAATGTAGTTGTTGCCCACTTTTCAACGTGCTTAGTTGGCAGTGATTCTCCTTCGTTGATCTGTGGATTCTTGAGATTGTAAAGAAAACCCTAACTGCATACTACATCAGCGTTGAAACTAGTTTCTTGGAATTCATTTTGCTGGGTAATGGTCTTAAGAGAGAGGCCGACAGGACGAGAGTTTCTAGGGTTTGAAGACCAAGGTTTTTCTAGGTTCGAACATGTAACCTGTGAGCATTTAACCTGCAAGTGTTTTATAATTATGAAGCCGAGTAATGATGGAAGTTGCAGTAGCTAGAAGGTTAAAGGATTGAAACTTTAGATAGTTTTTCTGCGTCAGTTGAGAGAGTGTTTGTTCATGGTTTTTGTTGAAGTATTGGCACCGGCTTTGATTCTCAAATAGTGGTAAACTTGTTGTCCTCAGAACTGGAATCTTTCCTCCCTGAGTTGAATGGATGGTTTCATTGAACTAAATTGCAGAAGTGTAACTCACGTGCAGGTAAAGATTCATTCTAATAATTTTTGTTGTATTTTAATGCAACACTAAGCATGTATAGTTCCACCATTAACCATTACTGGGTTTGTATGACAGGTTTTGTTCATCGAAAGCTTACTTATTCTAGACTGGTTGGGAGAGCACTGTCTATCCACTGGTAAGCCTCGGTGGTTACCTTGCATTGTTGGTTCTCCTGGTTCAATTTGTATTCGATGAATGAAAGTTGATACGGTTTTGATGTTTGGAATCCTGACATGATTTTCATCCAGTCTTTGTAATTTCTTGGAACAATATTGAAATCCCACTGTTAAGATTTTTAGATTAGCTACTTGATACAGCGTTTACTATAATATTTGGTTGGAGTACCTTGTTTGGAGATGTATTTGATGAAGGGATAAACCCTCATTTTTAATGGAAACATAAATACAGTACTCTTGAATGTAAATTTGATGGAGATTTTAAATATGATAGGTTAAACCCTAAATGCGATGTTTATAAAAATGAATTTATCTTTGAAATGAGAAATGGAAGATATGGTAATATGCTTAGGAATAATGTTGCGTTGGTCTTATTTGGTAGAGAGCCAAGAGTTAACATGTTTTCTAAAATCTAGTGTAAAAGAAAATGCCCTACGTCATAGGCTATGACTTTGTTTCAGTAATTGAAGCCCTTCCCTTTAGTGTTTCGATTGGTAGTTTATGCCTTCTACTAAGTTATTCAAAAGACTATGCTATTGTCTAGTTAATGGCTGAGAGCCAGCTCTATATTTTGCTACTGTAACAATTTCAATAATGAACCGAATCTATGATCTAAGTTTCTGTTTCGAAAATAAAATATATATGGTTTGGCCCAAGAAATGATTAGGATGTTGAATGGGTATTCCTATTTGATTAAAGGAACTCATAAGAATGTGTTTATAATTTGAAAGTTTGATATAACTGTTAACATGTATACGTCGAACCTGTTTTGATTCTGTCATGAAAAATAAATTGATTTGTTTCTTAGCCAAATAGAATGCTAAAATAATAAAAGATAGAATGTTTATATTCTAACTATGATGAAATATTTTGAGTATGGAAACCCTAGTTGATAGTAAAATGGAAATATGAGATATATTCACTGAAATAAATTTGTGATATGAAATATTAAGAATCATAAATATCTATTATCGTTTAAATACTATAACTCTTATTACAAGAATATTTGCAGCTGTTAGAAATCTAGAATTAATGATGCCTGAAACATCTGGTATTTATAACACCCTTACAATTGAAATAGAATACATGTGTAATGTACCAAATTTGGCATTGGGTCACAATGGCCTAATCACATTGGCCCTATTCATTAGAGTTTGTCAAATTGATGCTAAAGGTCAAATAATTGCCAAGGAGGAAAATTACTAGTTTCCTAGGTTTGGGGTGGAAGCTTTGGGATTTGGAATAATGGGGATAATAAATGATGTTTGAACATTAGAATGGAATAAATATTTAATAAAGGATCTAAATAAATATATACAAGTGAAAATCAAAGTGGCATTTCACCATGAAGACACATGGAGGAAGTGGGACCCACATATGGCTAGATTTCCCCACTACATTTGGCATCATTCTCTCACCAATTCGAATTCAAGGTGAATGGTAACATACTTGGGGGAGTCCAAAAGGTATTATTCATTGCATTACTCATCCAAGGCTGAAATATAGAGGAAGATTAACTCCCATGGAAGAGGGAGAGGCAATTTGGAGCTAGTGAGACACTTGGGCTAGATTCCCTAGCTCTATGACAACAATGATGAAGATGCTATGACACCTATGACACAAATCAGACTTGAAGGTTGACATATGACATATATGACATGTCAGGGCTAAAAATAGACTCCAAGAGGGCGCTCAAGGGTTTTAGGGCAGCTAAGATGCTTCCACATGTGATTTGGTGGAAGTGGGAGACTAGGAATTGTTGTACAAGTGGCGTTCATTGGAATCTCTTCCCAACATGAGTTGGCATGAGTCTCTTGGAAGGAATTCGACCCATGGAGGACATTAGAATTTTATAAATGTCAATAACAAAGAATTAAATGAGCTTTTGATCATTTTTAGAATTTGCAATTGCATTTGTGTAGAGGGAGAGCTAGTGGATGACTAGTTTCTTGCCTTAGCCAATTTCGAGGGTGAAAGACTCCCATCCAAGTTGGTAATTGGAAAGGCCATTCAGACCTTTCATTTGGAGCTTTAATGGAGCCTTTATTTGCAGGTGTAAGCTATAGGGAAGCTCATGGTTTCTTCTATTGCAGCTCACTCCTTCAACCATTTCCAATTTTGATGGTATATTCTTGATCCTTGAGGGAGGGCGTTTTTGGTGAGCTATTGTACTCTTTAGGGAAGCTTTTAATGCCCCATTTCTATTGTAATATGAATTAACTACTCTGTTCTTAATCTCCAAAAAGTTTCAGGTCGAAATTCCAAGTAGAAATGTATAAATCTCATTTTTAATGGAAGAACAATGCCATTTCCCCACTACCTTGTTTTGAGCCAATGTGTTGATGATGATTTCGAATGAATGGATGATTCTATGATATATTTGTGATAAATATACTGCCATGGATGTATTTTACAATTTTCATGTACTGTACTTGAGCATTTGAAGCATTTTTACTCAATTTAGTTGTATTGGGAGGTGAAATAGTGCCATTTCCCCAAGGGTCGAATTGGGAATTTTTGCAGTTGAATGGGAGAGGGTGAGAACAGTTGTAATAATCCATTAATGGTGCATATGAGACTTTAATAAAATAATTAACACATTACATACCTCTGTTCATAAATGTGAGTGGGTTTGGAGGCATTTGGGAATCCATTTTCAGTACTTACCCCAGGGGGATTTGAACCCCAAATTACTAGTAAAATTGCATAATTGGTCCAGAATCTTAAGAGAGTTTGCAGAGATCTTTTTGTGGACATATGTCATCCATAAAAATAATAATCAAGTTATAATATCATTCACACACCTTCCTTGAATATTTGAAGGCATTTGGAGTCAATTTGAGACCTAGAGACCAATACTAGTCAAAGGAAAATCACTAGTAAAGTTACCTACATTGATCAGAATTGAAAGAGAATTTGAAGAAGTATTTTAAAGGTCCAAAGGCATCCCTGAAACACATATTTATGTTCTAATATCATTCATATACCTTCTCAGAAGATTTGGGATCATTTGGGGCAAATTTGGGACCTAGAGATCAAAACTAGTCAAAGGTCGAACTAGGAAAAAAAGTGGAAAATTGCAATTTTAATAAAATTCCTAATAAGGGACATTACAGTGGTACCAGAGCATGATATTGGAACCTGATGTGTTCTAATATTCATGAGGACAAGAATTCATGTACCACCATTAGATATTGAAACCAAAAGTGCTTTTGTTGAAGAGGAAAAAAAAAGTAGGAGAAGAAGAGCAAATTTTTTGAGGAAACTATGACTAGGGATGAAAAGGGAGCCTCATATGATGGTGAGGAGCATATAAAAATTATGAAAACAATATTTGAAGATATGACCAAGCAACTTAAGGAAGGATTTGAATTGTTTTCTATCGAACTTGTGGAAAAAATTATTGATTTTAAGAAAACCAAGGGGCAAAATGCATCAGCTTGCTTGAAGGAGAAAAAGGAAGAGACATCACAAGATCATGAAGAAGATTCTATTGAAAATATAGAAGATCATTTCGAGACACCTTCTAGCTTAGACATGAACCAAAGAGCATCTACTGATGGATGATTAAACTATGAAGGAGTACCTACTGATGGGTGCTCACACCTCTATGTTGGTGACATAGAGATCACTTTTGAAAGTGTTGCTGCAAGCCCAAGTTCCATTAAGCATGATAATAAAGACCTTGCAGCAGTTGAAGAAGAACCAAGATCAACTTCCCCATCACCACTTGAGCTTCATGAAGTTGGTCTAAGAAAAAATGAAGAAGATGAGGAGGTTCATTTGCAAGAGCCTCATTTTATTGAAGGGTCCTTAAAGATGAATGAAAAGAAGATCCAAGAGTCCCTCATCATTCTCTATGACACTCAAGCATTGGTGTCAAATTCTTGTTCGAGAGCTACTTCATCGGAGGAAACATCCTTCCTTGAAGACATGGAGAAGATTCAAAGAGCAATGTGCCACATCAAAGGTAATTTCATGTCTTTGCTTTTTGATAGAAACCATTTGTTTGAGCTTAATGAATTGTTACATGATACATACTTGAAGAATAATGAGGATAATCATAAGCTCACAATTCAAAATGAGCAACTTCTTGAAAAGTTGCAAGATACTTGTTTTTCCTCCTATGTTTCAGATTGTCAAATGGTAGATTGTTTGGAGGATTCTCATGATATGGTGGATCATGAGAAATGTGGAAATTTGACTGTTCTCGATGTGTTTGAAGATGAACTTGAAGAGATACAAAAACTTGATGTGGTGGAAGAGGAACTTGGATTGTCTCTTGATGAAGGTTATGCAATTTTTAAAGAAGAGCATGATTCCTCTACATTGGAACCAAACTATGACAAAGATTTTATACTTTTGAAGGAGCTGCATGATACTACCCCTATGGATCCTTCCCATGATGAAACTTCTGCACTTTTTTATCATTTGGGTGAGTTAGTTCATTCTCCTACATCCTACAATTCCATGTTTTGCAACATTAGTATCAATGAAGTATGGGTGAAAGGGTTCTTTTTGATGGTGCCACATGAGGAGTATGGAACTCCTAGATTTAACTTTTATGATGACATGGTTGGAGCACATTCTTATTCACATTTGCAGCAGCATCATTTGTCACTTTATGATGATTCACATCTACATGGATGCACCTATGATATGGATTTGAGTAACTCGAAGACTCATGGTTTTTCTTGCTCAACACTGGGTTCATTTGATGTTAGAGGAACTTCATCCAACACTTGGGTGAATAGATTTATGATGGGAGAAAAATTTTGTTGGAAGCCACATACTTTGTTACATCTTTATTATTCTCACATTCCTGGATGTATGGGTGAGACTTCTTTGAGTCATTTGAAGTCTCCTTGTTTTTTCTGCTCATTATTTGATTTAGATTTTAGTGGAGATTCTTCATTCACTTCTTGGATGAAAGAATATATGGTTGAATATTTTGATGCATATCACATCCTTTTGGAGCAGCATTATAGGACATGTGATCTTCACCTATGTCATTGGAGCAGATTTGATTGGTCACTTGAAGCTTGTATGCACTTGAAAAATGGTGGTCTACTTGTTTGGAGGTATAAGCACTTTCATGATTCTTTGATGAAGCACCTCCTTGATGTACATTTTTATTATGTAGTTATGTACTTTGATGATATATATTTTGTATTCATGATGCTTGGAAGAATGCATACAAGAAAATGGGATCCAGGAATCATGTTATCTGATGGTATGGGTTGGAGAGCACTCTTCATTGTTGGGGTGCAATACAAGCAATGGGACCTTGGAATAATTTTTATCTCATTGATTTCAAATTTTTTGGGGAAGAAAGTAGTATGGGAGATGGATTCCCCACTTAATAAAGTGATTTTAATCAGAGTATTGCAGCAGCAAGCATGGTGGTTCCTCTCTAAAATCTTCATGGAAACTCAAAGACTCAAGGTTGGGCAATTCAATGGCAACTTCAAAGAATTATACAGAAAGCAGGTTCTTCAACACCCATGTTTAAAATTGCTTGAGGACAAGCAATATTGGGAAGGGAGGATTTGTAATGTCCCAAATTTGGCATTGGGTCACAATGGCCTAATCACATTGGTCCTATTCATTAGAGTTTGTCAAATTGATGCTAAAGGTCAAATAATTGCCAAGGAGGAAAATTACTAGTTTCCTATGTTTGGGATGGAAGCTTTGGGATTTGGAATAATGAGGATAATAAATGATGTTTGAACATTAGAATGGTATAAATATTTAATAAAAAAGCTAAATAAATATATACAAGTGAAAATAAAAGTGGCATTTCACCATGAAGACACATGGAGGAAGTGGGACCCACATATGGCTAGATTTCCCCACTACATTTGGCATCATTTTCTCACCAATTCGAATTCAAGGTGAATGGTAACATACTTGGGGGAGTCCAAAAGGTATTATTCATTGCATGACTCATCCAAGGTTGAAATATAGAGGAAGAGTAACTCCCATGGAAGAGGAAGAGGCAATTTGGAGCTAGTGAGACACTTGGGCTAGATTCCCTAGCTCTATGACAACAATGATGAAGATGCTATGACACCTATGACACAAATCAGACCTGAAGGCTGACATATGACATATATGAAATGTCAGGGCTAAAAATAGACTCCAAGAGGGCGCTCAAGGGTTTTAGTGCAGCTAAGATGCTTCCACATGTGATTTGGTGGAAGTGGGAGACTAGGAATTGTTGTACAAGTGGCGTTCTTTGGAATCTCTTCCCAACATGAGTTGGCATGAGTCTCTTGGAAGGAATTAGACCCATGGAGGACATTAGAAGTTTATAAATGTCAATAGCAAATAATGAAATGAGCTTTTGATCATTTGTAGAATTTGCAATTGCATTTGTGTAGAGGGAGAGCTAGTGGATGACTAGTTTCTTGCCTTAGCCAATTTCGAGGGTGAAAGATTCCCATCCAAGTTGGTAATTGGAAAGTCCATTCAGACCTTTCATTTGGAGCTTTAATGGAGTCTTTATTTGCAGATGTAAGCTACAAGGAAGCTCATGGTTTCTTCTATTGCAACTCACTCCTTCAACCATTTCTCGTTTTGATGGTATATTCTTGATCCTTGAGGGAGGGCATTTTTGGTGAGCTATTGTACTCTTTGGGGAAGCTTTTAATGCCCCATTTATTTTGTAATATGAAGTAAATACTCTGTTCTTCATCTACAAAAAATTTCAGGTCTAAATTCTGAGTAGAAATGTATAAATCTCATTTTTAATGGAAGAACAATGCCATTTCCCCACTACCTTGTTGTGAGCCAATGTGTTGATGATGATTTCGAATTAATGGATGATTCTCTGATATATTTGTGATCAATATACTGCCATGGATGTCTTCTACAAGTTTCATGTACTGTACTTGAGCATTTGAAGCATTTTTACTCAATTTAGTTGTATTGGGAGGTGAAATAGTGCCATTTCCCCAAGGGTCGAATTGGGGATTTTTGCAGTTGAATGGGAGAGGGTGAGAACAGTTGTAATAATCCATTAATGGTGCATATGAGACTTTAATAAAATAATTAACACATTACATACCTCTGTTCATAAATTTGAGTGGGTTTGGAGGCATTTGGCAAGCCATTTTCAGTACTTACCCCAGGGGGATTTGAACCCCAAATCACTAGTAAAATTGCATAATTGGTCCAGAATCTTAAGAGAGTTTGCAGAGGTCTTTCTGTGGACATATTTCATCCATAAAAATAATATTCAAGTTATAATATCATTCATAAACCTTCCTTGAATATTTGAAGGCATTTGGAGTCAATTTGAGACCTAGAGCCCAATACTAGTCAAAGGAAAATCACTAGTAAAGTTACCTACATTGATCAGAATTGAAAGAGAATTTGCAGAAGTATTTTAAAGGTCCAAAGGCATCCCTGAAACACATATTTATGTTCTAATATCAGTCATATAACTTCTCAGAAGATTTGGGATCATTTGGGGCAAATTTGGGACCTAGAGATCAAAACTAGTCAAAGGTCGAACTAGGGAAAAAAAGTGGAAAATTGCAATTTTAATAAAATTTCTAATAAGGGACATTACAACATGGTAATCAGATTCTCTTGTCAAGGTACTGATAGTTCGTTTTCTATGATGATGATGAAAGGGGTCCTACGAGGTATCCTGAGGGTTACTTAGCTAAGTTAGCTAAAGCATTTGTACCTGTCCTTCTTGCACAAATTCACAGGTAAGAGTAATGCAACACAATAAGTATTTTTAAGAGTAAAATGCATTTCAATTTGTCGTCAAAGTTTGGTGAAAAATTGAAATACATTTTACTCTTAAAAATACTTGTTGTGTCACATTACTATTACCTATGAATCTGTGCAAGAAGGACATGTACAAATGCTTTAGCTAACTTAGCTAAGTAAGCCTCAGGGTACCTTGTAGGACCCCCTTCATCATCATCATAGAAAATGAATTGTCAGTACCTTGACAAGAGAATCTAATCATATGATATTTCGAATTACAATTAACACAAGCAAAACCAATATAGCAAGCATGTTAAAAGAAGTGTGACATGTCGCTATGATTAAGATGTTTTTAGTTTTGAAACTCAGTAATTAATTTTTTTTCTGCATTAATAAATCTTATTATTCAATGCTTCCTTGTTAAGCATTTATTATTTCCGCATTCGCAATTTATTTTACATTTAATGTTGTTTTAAAAATTTTAAATTTTTATGAAAATATTGGGATGTTACATGTGGTATCAGAGCTCACATTCAAACTCTAGGCCTGAACAGGTCCAAAGGACATGCAACGGAAAATTTTATTACAGTAGAAATCTTATTAATTCAATTTAAAATCTTTGTGTTATACAAAAATTGTTTCTAAGCTATAGGTATGGAAGGATAAGCTGAACATATGGAGGACAGATTTTGACCAAACAGTCATAGCACGAGACAACATTATGAAGGAGAAGTTCATGGTGAATTAAATGACAATTATTCAGAATTGTTACATCCATTTCAAGAGTTAAAAGCAGAAATTAGATCTGTAAAACAAGACAATGAGAAAATTCTGAAAGCACAAGAGGAACTTAACCAAGTACTGTTCGATCAGTGCCCAACTGATGAACAGGATATAGGGGTTGAAAATACCTCCAAGATTGAAGACTTACCTCATAGAGACAGGGGTAAGAAAATGAAAACTGATGATGCGAACAACATTTCAACATCATCATAAGCTGCCAATGAAAAACACAAAAAGAAACATACTTATTCAAGTGATAACAACGAAGGAGATTACAAACCCAAAAGAAAAAGTCACAAACAATATGAGCAGATTTCTGGGGAATTCAAGAAAATCAAACCCCCAATCTTCAATGATGAAACTGAAAAGGGAGAGACAATAGAAGCATGGTTGTCCGGCATGAAGAAGTACTTCCAAATTTTATTATTATTTTGAATCATTGAAGACAAAGATGGCAATATACAACTTGATTGGGAAGGGAGATATTTGGTGATAGGACATCAAAAGAGTGAAGGGCATCAAAGATAAGCATGTAGATTGGAGCACTTTTAAAAGATACTTCAAGAAAAAGTTATTATCTGAAAAATACTATGAAGAAAAATCCAAGGAATTCTATGATTTAAAGCAGGGAACTATGAACATGGAGGAGATGAACAATAAATTTCTAAATTTGTTGAGGTATGTGCCATACCTTGTGGAAGAAAAACCGAAGATTCAAAGATACCTAAGTTGTCTACCTTTCAACATCAAGGACAGAATAGAGTATGACAATCCAAAAACCTTAGAAGAGGCCATGAGGAAAGCAACTTTCTGTTATGACACTAATCGGAAAAGAGAAAGGACATCTAATTGGAAAAATCATAAACCCAGCAACTTTAAGCTGAAAAAGAAAAAAATCAGGTTTCGTGGAAATTCTGGTTTCCAAAAAAAAAAATTTTAGAATTGGAATTTTCAAGGAAACAATCCCAGAAATAATCAGCAGCAGAATTTTGCAGCTCCTAGAAATACTCCTAATGCTACCAGGACTAATAACCAAAAGACACCTATCAAATGTTTTGAGTGTCAAGGTCCTCATTATGAATCGGAATGCCCCTAAAGGAAGCAGACAACTAACAATATTCATTCCATATAGACTGAACCTACTATTGGAGACTTGGCAAGTGAGATGCCCATAATTATTGTAGCACTAGACAACAAGCAGACATAGCATCAAGTCTCTATGGTAGAGATTGAAGGTATGCTACAAAACCATCTTGTTACTATTTTGATTGATCCAGGTGCTAGCCTGAGTTATATATCACCAGATATTGTAGAACGTTTTAATTTGAAAACATAAAAATTCAGTAAATCCCGGTTAGTTAGACTAGCAACAGGAACAAAAAGAAAAGTATCTGATTTTGTTGGAAGTTGTGTTTTATCTATGAATCAGTTAAAGACACATACCAAGCTGAATGTTTTACCTTTAGGATCCTATGATATCTTAATTGGAATGGACTGGTTAGAAGACCATCATGTCATTCTGAATTGTTATGAAATTTTTTTTACATGTTTAAATGATGAAGGAGAAATAGTAGAAGTAAAAGGTATTCCAAGAAAGACATCCCTTAGACAGATTTCAGCTATGCAAGTAAAGAGAGCAGTTAGAAAAGGATGTAAAATGTTTGGAGTGAATGTAGTGAATGATGAATTGATTACTAAAGAGGACAAACTGAAATGAGAAGATATACCTGTCCTAAAAGATTTCAAAGATGTTTTTCTTGAAGAGATTCCGGGATTATCCCCTACGAGAGACCTAGATTTTACCATCGAGTTAATACTAGGAGCAGTACCGAATTCTAAAGCTCCATATAAGATGAATATACTGGAATTAAATGAGTTGAAATCACAGTTGAAGGAAATGATTGATAAAAACTATATAAGACCTAGTGTGTCTCCTTGGGGAGCACCTATTATATTTGTTAAGAAGAAAGATGACACTCTAAGGCTTTGTATAGATTATCGTCAGTTGAATAAGATGACAATTAAGAATCGATATATGTTGCCCCGGATAGACGAACTATTTGATTAGCTGCGCAGAGAAACAATATTTTCAAAGATTGATTTAAGTTCAGGATATCATCAAGTTCGTGTGAAGGATGATGATATTTTTAAAATAGTGTTTAGAACTCGATATGGACATTATGAGTTCGTAGTCATGCCATTTGGATTGACTAATGCCCTGGCTGTATTTATGTGTTTAATGAACAATATTTTTCACAAATACTTGGATAAGTTTGCTATTGTGTTCATAGATGACATTCTAGTGTATTCTAAAAGTAAAGAAGAGCATGACGAACATCTACGTATTATCTTACAAGTTCTGAGAGATCATCAGTACTTACACAATAGATTTGGCAAATCAAATTTTTAAAGGGATTGAAACGGATGAAGAATATAAAAAATTACAAGAAAAGACAGCAAATAGCAATTTTGAAATTTCTATGGCAGATTACAGTTTAAAGGAAAATGGGTTGTTATTGTACAAAAATAGATTGTATGTACCCAACATACCAAAAGTAAAAATTCTGATTTTAGATGAGATGCACAAAAGTCATTATTCTGGTCATCCAAGTTATCAGCAAAACCATCACTATGTTATGGAAAGAGTACTATTAGCCCAAAATGAAGGATGAAGTAGCAAAATATATAGCTAAGTGTTTAGACTGTCAAAAAGTGAAGGTTGAAAATCAGCATCCAGCTAGACTGTTACCACTATTTCCTATACCTATCTAGAAATGGGAGATTATAAACATAGATTTTATTACCAGACTACCCAAAAATCAGAAACAAAATGACTCTATCATGGTGGTAGTGGATAAACTCAGCAAGGCAGCACATTTTATACCTATAAAGACTACTCATAAGGCTCCAGACATTGCAGAAATATTCATGAAACAGATTTTTCGATTACATGGGATACCAAAAGTGATAATTTCGGACCGTGATTCTAAGTTTACTGGAAACTTTTGGAGGTCTTTGTTTAAAGGGTTGAATACAACCTTAAAATTCAACACAACATTTCATCCACAAACAGATGGACAGATAGAAAGAGTGAATCAGGTATTGGAAGACATGCTAAGAATGTATGTTAAGGACCAGCTTGGTAAGTGGGAGGACTACTTGCATTTAACAAAATTTTCTTATAACAACTATTATCATGCATCAACCAGGCTTAGCCCTTTTGAAATTCTTTATGGTAGGAAATGTGATACACCTGTTTCTTGGAATGACCCAGTAAATAGAGTTATTTTAGGGCCTGAATTGTTGTAGGAATTAGAACTAATTGTCAAACAGGTACAAAGAAATCTTAAAGCTGCCCAAGATAGGAAAAAGATTCAAGCAAATCTTAGAAGGACTCATAAAGAGTTCCAGGTTGGTGAACATGTTTTTCTTAATGTAAGATCGAAAAAGAGTTCATTGAAATTGGGAAGTTGTGCCAAGTTGGCACCCAGGTATTGTGGTCCTTTCGAAATTTTGTCAAGGGTTGGACCCATGGCATACCAACTGGCTTTGCCACCAAATCTAAAGATACATAATGTTTTTCATATATCATTTTTAAAGAAGTATGTACAGGATGCTACTCATGTTGTAAATTGGAATGATGCACATGTGGAACAAGATGATGATTTTTAGGTGGAACCGGACTGTATCCTCAAAAGGAGGGAAACTCTACTCCGGAATTGCACCATTGAGCAGGTAAAGGTACAATGAAAGCACCTTAGCCCAGAAGATTCAACCTGGGAGTTGGAGAGTAGTATGTGGGTAGCATACCCAAATCTGTTTCAGGAACACTCAGAGAGTGATTAAACAACATCGAGGACGATGTTGAGACTTAAGGGGGGGTGTATGTCACCTACCCAAATTTTGAGAATATTTATTTATTTGCAAAATACTTTATGTTAAATTATAATTACAAAGTTTTGTAATTATGACCATGTTTGGTCAAGGATGATTGTAATTACTGATTATTATTATTTAATAAATTTAAATAGGAGACAAACACTCAAGGGAACTGTTAACTGAGTGTTCATTGACCCACTAGGAGGAATGGACGTTGTTAGAAGGCCGAGGACAGATGGCAGCATTTGCACTTCACCACTAGTTGTTGGTTATCGCACAACTACCCCTAAATTTGTGGCATTATCCCCCAGGTGGGTGGAAGAGAGCAGTCAGCTCATTAATGACCTGTTAACCACTAACAGGCCTAGGTAGCCTATATAAGGAAATTCAAATTGGGCAGGAAGCCCCTACAATATTTTCTGCAGAAATATTCCTCAAGTGTATCAGGTGATCACTGAGAGATTCGAATAGGGAGGCTATGTGAGAGTGCAATTGTGAGTGCTAGGTATTCTGAGAAGGAAAACCAGAGGTGTTGGTGTAGGTCTTTGTGACTGGATAATCTATATTGTACTACAAGTTGATGAACTAAGGCTTCTACAGACTCTTCTTCCTGGTGGTTCAGTGAATAGGCTCGGGGGTCCTAAGAAAAGTAAGTTTGTTGTCTTCAGGAGTAGGTTGGGTGGAACAGGATCCTTGGGTGGTTTGTTTCTCCTACAAATTATCAGGTTCTATAGTTTTGTTGTTATTTCAGTCATTTAAAATTTTACATTTATCAGTAAGTAGTACAGTCAAAAGAATATAGAAGGAATTGTTTTTTTTTCTAACCTAAGTATGTTTTCTAAATGAAAATGATTTAATAGATGAAATGATTGATAAAATGATTTCTATGCATTTTTCCCCATGCTGGTTTCTGCATCGTACTCTAGTACAAGGAAGTAGAGTTAAATTGTACTCAAAGGTTGACTAACGTGTACCTTTTTAGTAAAGAGTATAAGTGGTCCAAAAAAGGCTTAAACTACCACCGAATAGACGTCCTTTCAAATACTTTTACAAGTCTAAAAGAGAAAAGTTCACTTGGTAAGCTTTTGTTATTTCAAGAGTCTGAAAAGAGCCTACAAAAAACTCTAGAGGTTCCGTTTTCTAAATTTAATTGCACTAGTCTGGAAAAGGGATAAAATAATACTAGGATGATACTTTCCTCATTGTTTTACGAGCATGAGTAACGTAGACTAAGTTGCACACCGTTTTACTTAGGTTTAAAAAGCATGAATCAAGTGTGAAAAGCACTTGGAATCTCTTCCATATTTCAATTCTAGAGCACGAAAGAGAGAAAGTGAGCTCCAAAAAGGTCAAATAAAAAAATCCACCAGTGTGAACAACTTAGATGAACCTGTCGAAACCTAGTAAAAAACCCTAGGAAATAACATTAAAAGATAATATATGTGAAAAAAGGTCTTAAACAAAGGTCATTAATACGAAAGTAGTTAAAAAATAGCTAGTTTCGTTATAAAAAGAGAGTAAAATGTAAAACTAGTCTTTGTTACTTGGTCATTTTTACCTCAAGTAGAGTTTTACCTTACTTGGGAGCCAAATTTCAAGTGAAGATATTGGGAGATCTAGGGCACCATTCCAGCCACCATTCGATGTAGGTTAGTCATCTTACTCTGCTCTTTCATTCGATGTCTTCATTTTTCATTTTCATTTTGATTTGGGGGATTGCAAGCACCCTAGGGAAAAAAATTATACAGCCTAAAATTTTCGTGCCCTCTCTATATCGAGAAGCACGAAAATTTTATGATTCTCACATTATGGTGTATGGTAGGGGCGTGGAGATTATAAGTTTAACTTTTCGTGCTCTGTACAACTGCTTGAGCATGAAAATTTGTAGATTGAAATTTTAAGAAGCTTGCCCCCATCTCATTTAGCAAAACTTGACTTCAAGACTCCAATCACAGGTTCCTTTGGTGATTTCCAGGAGTTTGCAAGAGAGAAGAGAGAGAATGATTGAGTAGAAAGAAAGAGAGCATTAAGGGGAGGACTGATATGCCATGTGATTAGAGTGTGGATTTTTGAAATTCTTCAAGACAAGAGGGATCCGAAAACAAGGGAAGATTTTGAATCACATAATAGAGATGTGGGATGCAGATCTACAAGATTTATGTATAGGGGAGAAAATCCTTGAGATAGAGATTGAGGATATATATTTCTTGACCGGTCTCTCCAAGAGAGGGGCATGAGTCAATTTGGCAAGGCATCGTAGCACCAAATAGACTACAGAAAACTATATAGCCCAGTATTGTAGACAAGGTTCGCGCAAGAAAAGCGGGAAGGTACTTATAGACGATGTGATAGATCTTCCTTTGAGGAAAATCTTGTACACTTTTTCTCAAGTGGATGGAAGTGTAGGGGCTCATCATGCTACCAAGGCTCAAATGACTTATGCCTTGGAATTCCTCGAACCAGAGCTGTTCAACTGGTGTGAAAGGGTTTTGGTCAACATCAAGGATCAAGTTACCAAATGTCATAATGGAAGTATCAAGCAATTTGGGTATGGGAGTATCCTAGTTACCTTCTTATTATAGAGGGTCCCATTACTACGCCCACAGATAGAGAGACCTCATCTTCCTCGATCCAAGCCACTGATGGGGATATGGAGTGATTATGTTGGGAGGCTCGGTGGACTACAAGTCCTAGCATTTGGTGAGAAATTCTTCTCTTAGTTAAAGGAATAGATCGTGATGATTGAGGATTATCCCTACGCTGGAGTGGACTTCTGGGGTGACATTGAATTGGGTTTTCCTGAAGATGATGATTGGGATGAGTCAAGTATGTGACCTTTGAATGTGTTTTTTGAATTTTCCAATATATATATATATATTGTTTTGTTGCATAAAAATACCTAATATGTGCATGTTTAATGATGCAGATCGTGGACCAGTGAGGCCAGCAGGATATTCACCACTGTGGTGATGAGGAGAGGAGTACCAGGAAAAGGAAGATGAGAAAGGGGGATTTCAAAATATAGAGAGGAATATTAAGGGATTGATCATGGGAATTCCTCTGATGAAGGTGCCGAAGGTCACCTGTCATCTCCAGAGGCATATTGTGGGTGTTCCATAGTGGATTGAAAGATTACTCCGCCGTGTTGCTAGGAAAGTAGTATGCTATCACTAGCATTGTGCTCCTCTTGATTAGATCATAGAAGTATCGTTTTAGCATTATTGACATTTAAACGATATGTAGGCGAGAGTGCCAATTTTTGTATGGGTTATGATCCCGATTTTTGTCTTTTGACGCATTTTGATACTATATCTAACATGATAAAAAAAAATTACATGATATATACATGGACCTATCTCGACTGTTTATCTATAATGATTTGTATGTTACATATTTACATGTTTTTCATGATGACATTGATTATGTGTGAGCTAGATGCCAATTCAACATGTAGTTAGCTAACGAATCAACTACTATGTTCAATTTCCTTGGTATATGTTGATATATAATATAATCAAATGATATTTCAAGGAGGAATACCCTTCTATATAAACGAAGTAATATGGGATTGCGAACAATATAAATGCAGTTTAGTTGAGATACCATGAGCTCAGAGTCTTGGTAGACTATAATATGCTGAATTCCAAGAGAAGATACTTCAATTAGAATCCCAATAGCTACATGATACTCCACTATGTTATTCATTGCAGGACCTAAGCAGATTCCACTTGAGGATATCAACTAGCCAGTAGGGGAATACAACACCCATGCTACAGAAGCGAGATTCTGGGTATGTCGACTAGCACCGTCTACAAATCTGAAGTACACAAACATCTACGCATGATAGCATGTTGGGAGCAGCCCAAGTGCAGGAAGTTTTGATGACAAAGCTACAGTTAGGCGAGGCCTAACATCGACTAGTTTTGGGAGAAGCAACTCCGCAATTTCTGAGAGTAGGGTATGGACCTAAGCAAAGTTGAAAGGAAAGGACTTATCCCTTTAGTAAAGACGAAGTACAAAGGATGACCATACTTAGTTGGATCAGTTATGGATGAAGCATCGTAATTGATTTTAGTTGTAGAGTTGTAACTATACAAGGAATCTTCGATCAATATGGTTCAAACCTAAATGAAACATTGTGGTGAGAAGTATGCAGACATTGTTGAACCTCCACCATTATTCTTCATAAATGATGAGCAGCTTGTAAACATGGAATTCCAAGTTCAAAAAAATCATGGCCATCAGAAACAACAACCAAAAGAGGAACAAACAAGTGGTATTCCTTAATTTCTTTGTAATGAAAAAAAAAATGAGCTCTTTTAAGGTTTATGTTGAAAATGGAAATGGAAATGAGAGGTTTATGTGGGATTGTGTACATGTTGAATTTCTGAGTTGTAATTGGAATGGACAGACTCATACCGTTTAGTGAATCTATTTTCACCTCATATTTCACATGTATGCCATTTAGTATTCTTTGCAGCACTGCTTCATTGTTGTATATGAATATAAATAATTTTGAAATCCTGATAAATTTTCACACACACAAACATCAATGTGTTACTCAAATGGTTACTAGGAAAATCTCTTACCCTCTTCACCTATGTTGCAATCTCCATCAGTTAATGAGTTGATTGAGTTGATGTAGTTGATTCAAGTGAAAGTATTGATAAATAAATGAAATAGATTTCCCTTCTTCCTCAAATTATATGTTGCTATTGATTATTTTTATTATTATTCTATGTTACTATTGATAATTTTTATTATGTAGTAAGGGATTTTATATTTACTTGCCATGTTTGAAATAACAATTTTTCTTATAAAATGTGTATGTATTCAAGGAATTGTTAAGTTGGAATTGAAATTAACCAAGTCATCCACAAGACTTATTGCATAGAAATGCAAATTTCTCTTACTAAAAATGATTATGATACATTTAGGATATTAAATTTAATCTCATGTTTGTAAACATTGTAATTTTTTTTTAATTCTGTAACATGATTAGATTTTTCCATGAATATAACATATGGTAGGTTTTAGAAGTTTAAAATGAATTAATGTTTAATCACTAGGTATTTAGGTCATATTTATTATATAGACACAAAAACCTTATTACTCAAGTGGCATCTATGTTGAAATATCCATTTCTAATATGATTTCTATTAATGAGTTGATTGTTTATTGATTATATATGATATATTCATGGGTTCTTTTCTCCGTTTTATTTGTTGAAAAATCTAGGGTTTACCTTCAATCCCATCCTTAGGTTCTTTTCTCTGTCTTATTTGTTGAACAATCAAGGGTTTACCTTCAATCCCATCCTTATAATTGGGAGAAGTGATATAGTGATTTCTTTTGGGATATATTATAATGGAGGAAAAGGGGACACACACATCAAATAAGGGGGGAGAAGTTTCAACTTATAGTATATACATATTTTCAAATGAAATTACCTTATTGTTAAGGATTCATAAGTTTATTGATTTACTCAACAACATAGATTGAATATCCTTTGTGAGTGGCTTTAATGGACATTGATTTTTATAGAAATACAAAGGATAACAAATGTTGTAAAGATAGTATATTGTGAGGGATTAGGCACATGTTTTCCTTAAGCATCAATTTTTTAAAAGGATAAATATTGTATATTTACTTTACTAATTGCCTAACAAGTGTTTATTGATTCGTTTCCAAACCCAAAAATTTGCACATATTGTTTGATAAACTTTTGAATATGATGTATTAGAAAACGAGGGAAGAAATAATGCTTGGTTACTAAAAAATCTACGGATATAAATCTAAGTAGCTCCTTTGAAATGTAGGAGAGGATACATCTTAAAACCCTATAATAGCAACATGCGAAAATATTTTGGATGTAACTTTTTTCATTGATTCCATGTTGACTTATTGTGCACATCAAATGATTTCTCACTAATACTTTACAAGTGCTTTACCTGGGCCATTTGAAGTCCTTGATAGGATAGGACCAGTTGCATATAGTATTGCATTGCCTACTAACATGAAAGCTCATAATGTTTTCCATGTATCTTTACTTAAGAAATATGTACATTGTCCTAATCATATCATTGATTGGCATGTGATATAGCTGGAACCAGAGGGAGATTTCCAGGTGGAGCCTACATGCATCCTCAACAAAAAGGTTACCTTGCTCCAGAACCAGGCCATAGGGTAGGTAAAGGTGAAATGGAGGCAGTTTAGCACAAAAGAGGCCACGTGGGAGCTAGAGGTTTCCATGAAAGAGGCATTTCCATTTTTGTTCAGTTTTGAGAACACCAAGGGCAGTGTTATTTTAGGGGAAAGGGAGTTGTAATACCCCATTTTTCCCCTTTGTTGTTTATTGGCTTCAATGTAAATATTGTGTATATGCAGTATGTGTAATTTCCCTAGTGTGGAGATTAAGTCCAAGGCCCCACTGGTGGATGTTTAAGTTTTTTGCTTAGGCAAGTATTTGGATAGTTTGATTATTCATGGGTTGTTAAGCCATGAAGAAATGTAAATGATGTAATTATTTATTATTGAATAAAATAACCAAGATGTTGGATAAGGAGGAAACTAATGAGAAGGGGCCACGTATATCCACTAGGGAGAGGTGAGGGGGTTATGGGATTAGTTTCCCATGTTGCCACATGTCAGACTATTAACCCGTTTGAACTCCCTGCTCACATTAATGCAGTTGCAGAGGGTGTTTGAGAATCATGTTGATGATACCGATGGAGTATGGAGCATGCCTATGATTTCGTCTGGCAGAGCATGAATCTGGTTGCTTGTCTGGAAAGACACTCAACACCTGAAACTGGCAGAGCTTGTTTGACTACCATGGGTGGAAGGAAACAACAACCACATTTATTTAGACATCGACAATCGATGGACACACTAGCCATTCACGATCCATTGATCTAAAGAGAGAGAGCTTCCTCCTACATTCCTTCATACGGAGAGCCAACATAGTGGTATAAACTGAAGGTAATCGTGTTTTCCTGGGTAATAGAAATTCCAGAGATTTGATAGCCATGAGAACTGTGTGTGCGAACCTAGTCTACCAGTGACAGAGTGCTCCATGAATGAGTGGTGAGAACCCGCAAGGAAACTGTAAGCCTAGATAATGCAGAGAAACCGTGGGAGTCTAAGCTTGGATCGCATTGGATAGATTGTGGAACAAAGCCTTGACCGTAATCCTGGAAAGAGTTAGCCATTGAACTTTTGAAGAAGGTTGGGTTGCTTGATAAAACCAATGAAGGCTAAAATCTCATAGAACTAGCGACTGGACCTTTCTATTCCCATCCTGGAATAACACTAGAAGGAAAGAGGCCTTGAGAGACTGTGCAGTAGAGAAGAGGGCCTTCCTTGTGTTGGATGTGGTAGGTAATGTGGGTGCTAGTTCGGATGAGTGTTGATGTAATGTCCCCATCTTGACCCTACTGCATTAAGATTGTAAATGATGTAAATATTGTTATTTAATCATGGTGAGGAGTTCAAGGCCAAGGCCCTACCATTGATTTAGCATTTTATGTATCGACAATTAAAAAAATAGATTCCTATGGTTCTTGTGATAGACAGGCACAATGTAAATTAAGACATCATGTAAATACGAATTTTAATGAAATACCCACAACTAGCTATGCAATGCAACAAGAGATGGGGGCATGATTCTACAAGGAATAGGGAGGAAAATTATTCAAACCCTTGGACCAATAGATTTAATCCATATGTCATTGAGTGAACCCGTAAACCCTCAACTACCCATTTTGGCTTATGCACCCAATCATTAAATTCTTCCAAGAGTTGGTTGAGGCAGTTAATACCTTGGGAATGAAGAGGCATGGCATCCAATTTCATGCATGGGCAAGCCATCAACCTGGAAAAATGTTCTTTTTCTTCCTAGGCAAGAAAAACAACATGAAATGGTGCCCAAAGAGATTCTTCACCCATTACCTTTGTTCTCTCATGCAGTTTGAGCTAGCTGGGTCATTCCCTGCACGTTTTTCATCTTTTTTTTGCATTTTTCCATGCCTGGAAACTTGTTTTTGGTTAGCACAGTGGCTGAGAGAAGAGAACCATGAATTGGTGGTTTGATGGAGGTCATTTTTACTCCTAGGTTGTCCATAAAAATTTTCTAAAAATGAATTTTTCCTTTTCAGGGTTTATTCCCCATTTTCCATTTTGTTTATTCTTACCCACATTTTTATGAAGCTCAGGAAAACCCCATCTTTAGGCATCTCACTGTATAAATGTTTCTTCATGCCGAGCACTTATACTTTTGTTGTTATGTGCATCCATCCCTGTTTTGGTTTGAACCTGTGAGCATGAAATTTGGAGTGGTAGTGGACAGAATTGGCTTGATAAACCCAGTGGGGAAAATAACCTCTCAAGAAGATCAAGAGGGTTGGCTACTCTTCTATGCACACCTTGGACACTCTAGATGGGAAGGTATGGCCTGAGGGACTATGTATTGGTGAAGGGAATACATCCTTGAGTGGAGTGTGTAGGCATTATTGGTGCCAAGCTAGATAGATCTTGTAGCGGTGTCCATGGCTCTATGCTTGAGCTCACTAGCTTAGCAATTCTTCCTTTCCATTTCCTAGCATCCTGAGAAACCCAATTGTAGATTGGCTTGGCTCAATTTGGTCTATGTTTGGCTATGTGTGAGTCTGATGTTCCCTGGTTCCTTATAGAAATCATGCCCAGCTCGAGGGTGGTAGCTACATAAAGAGATTGATAAGCACAACTGGCTTATGGTTGGGTGGAACGTTGCAGATGCATAGCTGGTTGCTCACAGACTACTTTGTTTTAAGATAAGTACTCTCATGTGCTAATTCTGTATTGTTTCAATGGATGAATGACATGAATATGATTGAATATATGATGGATGTGTAATAGGACTTAATTCTGCTGTGTTTTCAAATATATGCATTTTCATATGTCCATCTTCATTTTATATGAATGTTTGTTCACTAAGTATGGGGCTAGATGTCCAGTATTATCATTAGTGTTCTCTCCATAGCCTTGGTAGGATGGGAGTGACATTACATTATGGTATCAGAGCCATAGGCTACAACATTGGGCTTCTATGGGCCAAACTTGATCACAATTACAATGGAAGACCCCTTCCTAATCACCATAGGTCTCAGCATCGGGCCTAAATTGGCTAAGTTGAATAAAATTATAGAGGTACGATCACCTCCTATTGAGCAGTGAGCATCCCTGAAAGAAAGAAAAAAATCCAAAATTGTTCTAGGTGTTTTTGAAAAAATTTGTCTAAGTCTATATCGGAAGGAACTTGTGACTTTTTCGTCAAAATGGCGGAAGGACTCAGCAAGTTAGCCCAAAAAAAATTTCTAAGTGACTTTCAGCGGCAGAACTCGGGGAGTTGGCCCACAACGGTGGAAGAAACTCGACAAGTTCGTCCACAATGGCAGAAGGACTCGACGAGTTGGCCCCAAAAAAAATTTCTAAGTGACTTTCGGTGGTAGAACTCGGGGAGTTGGCCCGCAACGACGGAAGAAACTCGGTAAGTTCATCCGTAATGGCAGAGAAACTCAGCAATTTCATCTGCAATGACAAAGAAACTCGGCGAGTTCATCCACAACGACAGAGAAACTCGGTGAGTTCATCCACAACAAGTCGGAGAACCAGCAGAGAAACTCGGTGAGTTCATCCGCAACAGGTCGGAGGACTGGTGAAACTCAGCGAGTTCGTCTGCAATGGGTCGGAAGAGAATGATGAAGTCTTCCCAAACGAAGGATTTCTACAGTTTTCCAATGACATTTTCAAGTGCCAAAAATGGGAAAATCACCATGAAACTTATGCGCCAGATTGCGCGAAATCGAAGAAAAAAAATATATATGATTGAATAGGGTTTTCAATATAGGATTTTCCCATATACATGCAAGTAATTTATGAATATTTGAGAATATAATGCAGCTAACAATTGTGTTGATGAATACATTTTGCAGAATCACAGCTACATTAGGGAAGCACTCTAAATAGTACAGTTGGAAAGTTTGGGTCTTGGTTGGACCAAGAAAAATAACATCATGGATGACGCACAAGATCCCTATGAACCTGAGACAGATGCCATGGGGGAGAACATACATTTTGAAAATGCTGAAACATAATCTAATGGCAGAAGAAATCAAGACTCCTCCAGGTATTGCAGCCACCATGAGAAGCCTAAGGGTGGAATTGCAAAGCTGTAGAGAAGATAATGAAAGGATGATTAAAGCTCTGGAAGAAAAAAATCAGTTGAATGCAGCCATGCTACAGAGTTTGACAGACATCCAAAGGAAAATAAACTCTGGACATCAGACATCAAATCCAGAAAGGGGTGGGAGTAGTTCTAGGAGGAGCTTCCATAAGAGGGCCAGTAGCTCAAGAGGAGTTTCTACAGACATAACTTATACTCTAGAAATATCTTCTAGTGGATCATCCTCTGAAGAATCCATTAAGGGTTCAAGCTCTTCATCTCGTAGAAGTAAGAGCAAGAGGCACTACAAGAACAATTTGCATGAGAAATTTAAGAAGGAAAAACCTCCTACATTTGATGGAGAGGTAAAATATGATCAAGAAGTTGAAGCTTGGCTTCCTAGGATGAGAAAGTATTTCCAAGTCCAAGACTACTTTGGAAATATGAAGGAAAGGGTAGCCATCTTTAGCTTGAATAGAAGAGCATATATATGGTGGGAACACATCAGGTAAGTGAGGAAGATCAATGAAAGGAAGATTGTGTGGAAGCAGTTCAAGAAATACTTCAAGCAGAAGTACCTCTCTGATAGGTACTATGATGATAAGATCGAAGAGTTCCATGAGATGAAATTGGGACAATAGACCATGGAAGAATATGCAAACAAATTCTTGGAGTTGCTGAGGTATGTCAGGTATATTCGAGATCATAAGGTGAAAATTCAGCATTTCCTAAGTGGACTGCCCCAGTCATATAAAAATAAAATTGAGTTCAATGAACCTCAAACTCTAGAGGAGGCCATAAGAAAGGACAAGTATTGTTTTGATCAAAACAAAAGCAAACCAAAGTTCCATAAGGCATGGAAGGATAAGAAAAACGAAAAGTTTGATCAAAGGAAGAAGGGGTTCAAGCCTCCTCAATTTAGGAATCAGCAAAGGCAGCCATCACAGGTTGTGACTAAGCCAACTAGGATGATGGGAGACAAGCCAAGAGATCCAAAGGAGACAAGAGAACCACTTCAATGTTGGGGTTGTGGAGGGGAGCACATGCTTCAGAACTGTCCACATCGGAATGGGAATGCAAATCAAGTTCACAACATCCAAGGAGCTGTAACTGTGGGTCAAGTGGCGAGGACAATTCCTAGAATCTATGCATCACTATATGACCACCAGGCAGATCATCAGTCAACTGTAGTTGAAGTTGAAGGTAAGATTGCTAAGCAATCTGTTTCTATTTTGATTGATCCTGGATCTACTCACAGTTATGTCACTCCTAGAATTGTTGAGATTTGTGCTTTTAAGAAATTAAAGCATAGTAAATCTTTGTTAGTTCAACTAGCCACTGGAACCAAGAGAAAAGTTAGTGAAATTGTAGAGAAATGTCCATTAGAGATGGATGGGCTATTCACTTATGCAAATCTAAATATGTTACCACTGGGTTCCTATGATATTCTCATTGGAATGGATTGGTTAGAAGCACACAGGGTTAAACTTGACTGCTACAATAAAAATTTTGAATGCATGGACGAAGAAGGAAACACAAGGATTGTAAAAGGAATTCCAAAGGTGACTTCTGTTAGGCAGGTTTCAGCCATGTAGCTGAAGAAGTTTTGTAGGAAGGGATGTCAATTATATGCAGCCCATGTTTTAGAGGAAGCAGAGAATGAAACTCTTAAATTGGAGGACTATCATGTATTGCAAGAATTCAGGGATGTTTTTCTTCATGAGATTCCAGGACTCCCTCCAAAGAGAGACATTGATTTTACAATTGAGCTTGTGCCAGGAGCTACACCAGTGTCTAAGACACCCTACAAGATGAGTACACTGGAATTTCTAGAATTGAAAATGCAATTGCACGAGTTGTTGGAAAAAAAATATATCAGGCCAAGTGTGTCCCCGTGGGGAGCACCTGTTCTATTTGTGAAAAATAAAGATGGAACACTCAGGTTATGTATTGACTACAGGAAATTGAACAAAGTCATTGCGAAGATAAAATTCCCATTGCCTCGAATTGATGACCTTTTTGATCAAATAAGAGGAGCAAAGGTATTTTCAAAGATCGACTTAAGGTCTAGTTACCATGAGGTAAGAATCAAAGAGGAAGATATTCATAAGACAGCCTTTAGAACAATGTATGGACACTATGAGCTTGTAGTGGTACCATTTGGTCTCACAAATGCACCAACTACATTCATGTGTCTCATGAATAATGTTTTTAGCAAGTATTTGGACAAGTTTGTTCTCGTATTTCTAGACGACATTCTCATCTATTCTAAGAATGAAGAAGAGCATGAAGAACATTTGAGAATGACATTGCAACTACTAAGGAAGCATAAGCTGTATGCAAAGTTGAGCAAATGTGATTTTTATAAAGACAAAATTCATTATTTGGGTCACATCATCTCCGATGAAGGAATTGGCCAACTCCAAGAAATGTGACAGATGTGAGATCTTTTATGGGCCTTGTTGGTTACTACAAGAGGTTTATTAAAGGATTCTCCAAGGTCGCAAACCCTATCACTTCTTTGCAAAAGAAGGGGATAAAGTTTGAATGGTCACCCAGATGTGAGGAAAGTTTCCAGCAGTTGAAGAATCTTCTTACGAGTGCACCAATTTTGAATATTACAGACCCAGAAAAAGACTTTGTGGTGTGTACTGATGCATGCAACCAAGGACTTGGAGGAGTTCTTATGCAAAACAACCACGTGGTATGCTATGAGTCGAAAAAGTTGAAAAAACATGAGAAAAACTATGCTACTCATGATTTAGAACTTGCAGCCATAGTACATGCTCTAAAAATGTGGAGGCATTACTTAATGGGAAGGAAATTTGAGCTAAGGACAGACCATTGTGGTCTAAAATACTTATTTGATCAGCCAAATTTGAATGCTAGGAAAGCTAGATGGTTGGAATTTTTGTGTGAATTTGATTTTGAAATCACACATAAAAGAGAAATAAAACAAGGTGGTTGATGCACTCAGTAGGAAAGTACATGAAATGCATGTGGCAGCGCTTAGCACTTGCCAACCAGATTTGAGGCAGCAGATTGTTAACCATATTGATGAGGATGAAGCATATGTGTAGATAAAAGACAAATTGCAGTAGCAAGACCTTGAAAAGAAGTATGAAGGCTATCCTTTGGAAGAAGATGGACTTCTTACTTATAAGAATAGAGTCCATATTCCAAATGTGATAGATTTGAGGAGGATTGTAATGGATGAAATCCATAAAGCTCCATACTTTGGTCACCCAGGATATCAGAAAACAATTGCTACAACAAGAAAATATTATTTCTAGCCAGGGATGAAGAAGGACATTGCTGAATACATTTTTAAGTGCATGGAATGTCAGTAGGTGAAGAGTGAACACCAACACTCAGCAGGTTTATTGCTCCCAGTGCCAATTCCAGAATGGAAATGGTAAATAATGTCCATGGACTTTATTACAGGATTGCCAACGACTGTGAGACAACATGATTCCATCATGGTTGTGGTGGACAAGTTAACAAAGGTAGCAGATTTTATACCGGTTAATTCCACACATAAAGCTGATGCCATTGCAAATATTTTCATGAAGGAAATTTTCAGATTACATGGGTTTCCTAAGGCAATTTATTCTTGACAGGAATACCAAGTTCACTTCCAATTTTTGGAAAGGTCTCTTTGCAGATTTGGGTACACAACTGAGCTTTAGTACCGCGTACCATCCTCAAACAGATGGGCAAACAGAAAGAGTGAATCGGGTGCTTGAAGACATGCTCCACATGTATGTAATGGACAAACCATCCAAGTGGGAGGATTATCTACACTTGGTAGAATTTGCATATAACAATGGGCAACAAGCATTGTTGGGAATGAGTCCTTATGAGGCTTTGTATGGCAGAAGGTGTAGGACACCAGTGACTTGGGACAATCCAGTGAACAGAATTGTACTTGGGTCAAAATTGCTTAAGGAAATGGAACAAGAGGTTGTCAAGATTAGACAGAATTTAAAACAGAAAAGCTATGCAAATAAGCATAGAGTGCATAGGGAATTCAATGTTGAGGATCATGTGTATCTTAGAGTGACGTCGAGGAAGAGTTCCTTGAAGCTTGGGAGTTGTGCCAAGCTATCACCTAGATATTGTGGGCCATTTGAAGTGCTTGAAAGAAGAGGCCCAGTTGCATATAGACTTGCATTGCCTGCTAGCACTAGAGCTCATAATGTTTTTCATGTCACTTTGCTTAAGAAATATGTACATGATCCTAACCATGTGATTAATTGGGATGTGATCTAGGTGGAAATCGAGGGAGAGTTCCAAACCGATCCGTTGTGCATCCTAGACAAGAAGGTAACATTGCTCTGGAACCGAGCCATCGGACAGGTAAAGGTGCAATGGAAGCACTACGGTCCCAATGAGGCTACATGGGAGCTGGAGGATGCCATGAGGGTGGCATATCCATTTTTGTTCAATTTTGATGAGCATTGAGGACAGTGCTAATGTAAGGGGAGGGGAATGTAATGTCCCCATCTTGACCCTATTGCATTAAGATTGTAAATGATGTACATATTGTTATTTAATAATGGTCAGGAGCTCAAGGCCAAGGCTGCACCATTGATTTAGCATTTTAGGTATCGAAAATTAAAAAAATAGATACCTATGGTTCTTGTGCTAGACATGCACAATGTAAATTAAGACATCATTTAAAGATGAATTTTAATGAAATACCCACAACTAGTTATGCAATGCAACAAGAGATGGGGGCACGATTCTACAAGGAATAGGGAGGAAAATTATTCATTCCCTTGAACCAATAGATTTAATCCATATGTCATTGAGTGAAGCCATAAAACCTCAACTGCCCATTTTGGCTTATGCACCCAATCATTAAATTCTTCCAAGAGTTGGTTGTGGCAGTTAATACCTTGGGAATGAAGAGGTATGGCAGCCAATTTCGTGCATGGGAAAGCCATCAACCTGGAAAAATGTACTTTTGCTTCTTAGGCAAGAAAACCCCCACGAAATGGTGCCTAAAGAGATTTTACACATATTAGCTTTGTTCTCTCACGCAGTTTGAGCTAGCTGGGTCTTCCTGCACGTTTTTCATCCTTTTTCTGCATTTTTCCATGCCTAGGAACTTGTTTTTGGTTAGCATAGTGGCTAGGAGAAGAGAACCACGAATTAGGCGTTTGATGGAGGTTGTTTTTGCTTCTGGGTTGTCCATAAACATTTTCTAAAAATGAATTTTTTCTTTCCAGGGTTTATTCCCCATTTTTCATTTCGTTTATGCTTACCCACATTTTTCTGAAGCTTAGGAAAACCCCATCTTTGGGCATCTCACTGTATAAACGTTTCATCATGTCGAGCACTTATACTTTTGCTATTATGTGCATCCATCCCTGTTTTGGTTTGAACTTGTGAGCAAGAAATTTGGAGTGGTAGTGGATAGACTTGGCTTGATAAACCTAGTGGGGAAAATAACCTCTCAAGAAGATCAAGAGGGATGGCTACTCTTCTATGCACACCTTGGACACTCTAAATGGGAAGTTATGGCTTGAGGGACTATTAACACCCAAAAAGTTCTCACTACCTCATCTACCCCATTACATGACTCATTTGTTCATTTTCCTACCATATTTGCCTTAAAAACCCTAAAAATCCCACTAAAAAGCCTCCAAAAGGCCTAAAAAGCCTCCAAAATGCCACAAAACCATCAAAAAAGCCTCAAAAAGGCTAAAAAACCCCTTTTCCCTCCAAAAATATCCAAAATTCCTCCAAAATAGAAAAACCCTCTAAAAAGGGAATAAAAAATATAAAATAATGAGGAAAAAGAGGAAAAAACCCTATACAGCTGACCTAAACCATATGGTTCCCAAAAACCATGGGCCAAAACTCCACCACCAAAAACCTATAAATAGGTGATGGAGACCCCTCATTTCATATCCACAATCAAGTATACCCTTACTCTGCCAAAATCACTCTTGAAACCATATCTCACCCTTGAGCTACTTTCACCATTGAGTGCCTCTTTGGCCCATTCCTAACCATTTGGAGAAAGACAAGGAGCAAAGCTGGAGTTTGGAGAAATCCTCTTGGACAATTGCAAGAACTTCACCAACCTTCACACTGGAGGTAAAGCTTTAATACAAAAAACCATTTATATTATATCTTGTCTTTTATGTTTCATGTACTTGCTTAGAATAATTTCCATTTTAATACCTTGTCTTTTAAATACTGTTTATTGAACTGCTACTAGGGAGTCCCTTCTCCTAAGTAGGTGCTCATTTGCACAAGCTAGGGTGAAAACCCTAGCTACAGTTCTGGCGACTCCCCTTGGTTTGAATTTCTGGTTATAATTTTTAAATATTTTCCTGTCTTTTTCTGTTCGGCTGTCCCTTTCGGCCGCCGTAAACTGCATCTTTTAACCCCTGCAGTTGCGTTCCGACCGCGTCTTTCAGGCACTTACCTGTGATCCGACCACGGCTCTCAGACTGTTTCCGATGACCCGCCGACCATTTTCAGTCTGTTACCTGCGATCCAACCGCGGCTATTAGCCTGTTTGGGATGGTCCGATTGCGGCTATTAACCCTTTTCCTGCGTCTCGCCTGCGGCTTTCGACCAATTTCCCACAACTTGCCGGCGCCTTTCGGCGTTTTTCCTGCGTTCTGCCTGCAGCTTTCAGCCAGTTTCCCGCAACCCATCGGCGCCTTTCGACATTTTTCCTGAGTCCCACCTGCGGCTTTCGCCAAGTTTTCCGCAACCCGCCGGTGCCTTTCGGCGTTTTTCCCGCGTCCCGCCTGTGGCTTTCGGCCAGTTTCCCACAACCCGCCGGCGCCTTTCAGTGTTTTTCCCGCGTCCCTCCTGCGGCTTTCGGCCAGTTTCCCACAACCCACCAGTGCCTTTCGGCGTTTTTCCTGTGTTCTGCCTGCGGCTTTCGGCCAGTTTCGCGCAACCCGTCGGCGCCTTTCGGCATTTTTCCTGAGTCCCACCTGCGGCTTTCAGCAAGTTTCCCGCAACCCGCCGGCGCCTTTCGGTGTTTTTCCCACATCCCGCCTGCAGCTTTCGGTCAGTTTTCCACAACCCACCGGTGCCTTTCGGTGTTTTTCCTGCGGCTTTCGACCAGTTTCCCACAACCCACCGGCATCTTTCGACGTTTTTCCTGCATCCCGCCTGCGGCTTTCGGACAGTTTCCCGCAACCCGCCGGTGCCTTTCGGCGTTTTTCCTACGTCCCGCCTGTGACTTTCAGCCATTTTCCCACAACCCGCCTGCGACTTTCATCATTTTTCCTGCATCCCGACTGCGTTTTTCAGCCTAAAACCCGCAACCCGACTGCGACTGTTGAGCTGTTTTCCACGGTTCGACCGCTCAGATTTGCCAAAAACCCGCGATCTGTTTTCTGCATTTTTCTCTTTTTTGAACCCAGCACATTACTGCACTATTTTCTGCACCAACACAGCAATCTGTCCTACTTGCAGCCACCCTTCCTTACAGCCTTTTTCTGCAGTTTTATTTTTGTTTCATTTACAGAATCGTTTTTACATTTTCAGCATTTTAAGTTGAAAAAAGAAAATTGTGCATTTCAAAGGTTAATTTCTATCTTGTTATTGCTAGTTAGAAAGTTGCCCACCCTAGTGGCACTTTTTACTTGGTTTCATCATCATCTCACACGCACACACTCTGTCACCTAATTCAAGTGAGCCTTAAAAAGTACTTAACCAAACCAACATTCTAACCCCACTTGGGGAACACATAAGAATTTTTGTAGTTAGGTAGGATCGGGGGGATAGGCATCCAAATAACACCCCTCGGTTGGTTACACTTGAGACATAGCTGTTGTCCATTAGGGAACCAAAATCCCCTAGTATTTTTTGGCACGGTCACGACCAGTTTATCAGAGGGCCTCTCCCCTAGGAGGGTTGAAGTCTCCAGACTGGTTCTGGAGGCCTGAGTGGAATACCGCACTCCATTCAGTAACCGAAGGGCTACCTTTCGCAATTCTCGGGATATCCCTGTATAGGGGTACTGCGGTAAAATGACCAAATGATAGATTCACCTTTTCTGGACGTGTCATGAACGGGGTATCTTAGTTGCCTTTCTTCTAGGATTGACTACCCGGTGTCCCTCCCGGTAGGGGGATATCTTTAGCCACTTGGCTCTCCTATCCATATTGTCTAACTTGGAGTTCATCACCTTGCAGAGGATATGTCTAGTTGAGTCAGAATACTATTTAGATAGGTGTTTGCATGCTCCCTTACCTCCTTTTTGTCTAGTGAGTCCACCATTCTTATTTTTTAGGAAACCTGCTGCTTGTTGGAATTCTGACCATTTCTATTGTTACTCCACTTATTGTAGCACAACTGTTACAGTAAGTGTTTTGAGTTGGTTGTTGGCCTGAGTGCCATATTTTTTGAGCTCTCATTCTGCACACTCGGTTGCATTAGGTTTTTTGAGCTGTTTTTCACTCAACACAACCCCCAGATATTTGACACCATCTGTCACCATAGAGTCCCCGAGACATTCTCAGCGCCTCAGGGGCGAGCCCCCACAGCACGGTTCACTTGAAACCACCCGTCACAGACATAGATCTTCATCACTCGATACCACTTATCATCGATCTCGAGCCTTGTCACTTGACTCCACTCGTCAGCGGCATAAGACTCTGTCACCGGATATTGACACCCCTTACTTTACCTCTGATTCTGAGGCAGAGTCTGAGAACCCTATTTACACCGCCCCTACTAGCCCCATGGCTGGCATGACTTCCACTCCTCTCTTTGTAGGGACCATTGGTGGCACATCCACCACTAAACCAGTTACCATACCTGCTTTGGGTATGCCCTCGATGGGTGCCCCATCTACCATTCAGATCACTACACCCATTCCAGTAGCTGGGATACCTATTCCCACTCCATCAGTGACTCACACTACCCTTGGTGGCGTAGGCCCGTCCCATACCACTTTCGTCCCTCCACTTGAGGGCAACATCCTGAACCCAGCTCCTCCACTTGGGGGCATTGGCCCCAATTTGGTCACACCCATTAGTATGTCATATCCTTCTACTAGTATTCCATTCATGGCTATCCTCAACCTTTTTGACCTAGCTAGATTGACTAACGATACTATCAGACACGACCCTTTGTGGCCTCACATGCCCACCAAGCTCCCATCTGACATCCCTAAGTTTGAGGGCAAGGCAGGTGAGGACCCCCAGAACCATATTATGTCCTTCCATCTATGGTGTTCCTCCAACTCCATAGTGGACGGCTCGGTCCACCTCCGTCTGTTACAGCACACCTTCACTGGCTCTGCAGCTAAGTGGTACATCGAGCAACCCCATGGGACCCATGCCACCTTCACTTCCCTTGCCTCGACCTTCCTGCAGTTGTTTCAGTTACCTGTCCGCTATGACGTGGGAGTTGAGATCCTACTGTCTTGCAGACAGAACATGGCTACCCACATCACTGACCACATTCATGAGTGGCGTCGACGCCGAAACCTCTGCAAAATCAAGTTAGACGACCGTATCTTCCTAGATTGGTTCCTAAAATCCCTCCTTCCTGTCATTGCCAAGGATGTGGCATCCGAACGACCCAGTCCCAAGAAGAGGCCATCCTCAAAGCCCAGCAATTTGACCTCATATATGCCCAGTTGGGTTACCTCTATACCATTATACCTGACGCCCCTCATGGCGAGTCCTCCCAGAACGATGTGCCGGGGGCATCCCACACCGCAGACGGCATCATTGGCCGTATCGCCTCGCATCCCCAACCCTTTTCCATAGCACGCCCTAGCCATGGCCCCAACCTTTCGCGAGCTACATCACAGTTCGGAGCTACCAATTCGTATGCTCCCATGACACATCACCACCATTCTCACGGACCCTCTTGTCCCCCTCAGTGCTTTGGCCATGCATCCCCCACTTATGCCCCCCCGGTCGCACCTCAGCCATATTATCATCCACAGCCTGCACCAGCTCCGATGACCTCTCAAGCCCAACCTGCTTATTACTCGCCACAGGCAGCCCCTCCGGCAAACCCACAACCCGCTCCACAAGAATATCAACAACCCCCACAAGGGTCAGCACCTGCGTAGCCTCACCCTACATATTATCCACCGCATCCTGCTCCCGCACCTGCACAACCCCAGAACCCACCTGCTTCCCAAGGGAAAGTATACACCCAACAAAATCAACAGCAAAACAAGAACAACCAGCGCCAACAGGGCCAGCAAAACTGTGGCAAGGGCCGTAACCATGGGAACAACCCTCCTCCAGACCAAGGTGGTCAACCTCCAAATCCCCCAGACAACAATAATGCGACACTTTCCAACCAAAACCCTGATCGGCCACCCAAGCAGGCCAAAAACCCTAACTAGCAAATAAACCATCCTTGTTCTATTTGCGGGATCTATGGTTACTACACACACGCTTGCCAACATTTGGAGCATGCTCGGAAACTCTGGATCGATGATGCCCATCGCCAAGGGCATGCAGCTCCTCAAGCGCAGCCCAACCCCCAGCCCCCCCAGTAGCAACCTTTGGTGCTGCAAAACCCCTTACCAACCCAAGGCGTAGTGAATGCTCAGCCGTTGGCTCCCCCTCAAGTGAACGCGCCACCACAACAACAACAGATGACATACGCCGCTCCTGACCAACCCATGTTTGACTCAGGTACTCACCACTTGTTGATGATGTCATCCACTGATGTCAACCCCCAAACCCGTCGGAACCAGTATGGATCCACCTCTGAAGCCCCTCCCTCCGATAAAAACACCAACGCTCATCCCACCGATCAGACGTTACGTATACCTCCGGCTCCCCTCGATGGCGCTTCCAAAGCACCTCATTTCCCACTTCGTCGAATCAATAATAACCCCAATGCTCGTGCTGCGTCAAATTACAACATTGTTGATGACTTAGCCTAGTCTCCCGCAGCCATGTCTATGTTAGAAGTCTTGAAAAACTATCCTTCACAGCGCAAGACTTTGTTATCCGCCATTGGTGCTATTGACCCCAATGATTCACAACTGATGGCATTCGATTTGGACCAATCTGAACCATGCTTGCCTTCCACTTTAGCATTCCAAGTTTCTGTTTCCGTTCAGAATCTTGTCATCCATCGATGCATCATCGATGAAGGTGCCTCTACATGTGTTATGTCCACATTCATTTGGCAGAAGCTGGGATCCCCTACTCTTCAGCAGTCCACTATTGCATTGCGAGCCTTGGCCACAGCTACATGTATTCCATGAAGGCGGTTGCCTCCTCCATCTTTCGTACCATGATGTTCCCCATGACGGACGCGTGATCAAGGTCGACCAACTCACCTACTACGATCCAAATGCCCCCGCTGCACCCGAAAATGTTCTCCCCATGGTTGAACAACCTACTACTAGTGCCGCTACCTCGTTTGTTTCCTCCTTGGGACTTGGAGTTTACTCAGACTGTCGATGACATCCACCTTCCAATCCATTCCTCCCCCATCATCTGCACCCGAAGTATCTGAATTATGTACCCTTTTCCATAATACCCAAACACCTAGCAATCAACTGCCCTTGTTTCCCAAACCACCATTGGTACCTAGCCACATTGGTGTTACACCCATCCACACAATCCCCTTCCTAGTCCCCCCCTCGGGATTAGTAAGCGCCCCGGTTATGGCTACCCTTAGCCTCCCTGGGTTAACCTTGGGATTACCCGTGTGGTATCTTTCGCCTCCCGTTCCCCCGCCGACACCAAACGTCGTCCTACAACCGGTGCAACCCATGGCTACTACTAGTCAACCACCTCCCCGTGTCACTACCTTTTCGTCCCTTATGAATCCCCCCCCTCTTATCAAGCAGACTGGGGGTAGAGGCCCACAACCATACACTGCTGTACCTCCTCCCAAGATACTTAAACCCCCTCCCGTTTTTTGTGCTCTCCCCAAATGCTTATTGTGCGATGATTTAGGCCATCCGACTCACCAATGTCCGTAGTTACTTGCATTACAGGAACACATGCAGATGCTTGACGATGACCCCAACATCTCGATTGTCGAACTCGACCCAACCCCCAAGCCTCGTGATAAATCGCTTCGCACCAACCACCCTTGTGCCATATGCGGTATTTACAGCCACTACTCACATCAATGTCCTGATCTCCCAGATTACCGAGCAGCTCTCTATGAGATGAATAATTTGAACCTTGAGACAGCCCCCTTCACAATTGAGGAGATCCACCCCCCGGTATCATCCCCATCCAGAGAGATTAATACCATTTATATGATCTCTTCGACTACCACTCCCTCGTCAACCGATTTGACAACTCAAACTTTCCGCAATGATGAGGAGATTCTCGAGGCTCTCACTGCCCCGGATTATCCCTGGGATGACATGCACCATCGTTCCTGTTTCCTCCCAGAGAATCCTCCTCTACCACATCTACCCAACTCGTAGTTGAGTCCAAAGATTTCCTTCCCAATAAAGTCGACTGGTTTAAGGATCCTATTCCCGCTCCTGATGCTTTCGAGGAAGGTAACATGGCCAACATCTCACCTGTCATCCACATAGATATCTCTGCCCTAGGAGGTACCCCTGAACTCATCAATTTAGGATCCTCCTACAGTGAATCTGAGATTGGAGAGTACAAAAAACTTCTCCAAGAGTTCTGTGATGTCTTTTCCTGGTCCTATACCGAAATGCCTGGTCTTGACCCCGCTATTACAAAGCACCACCTTGAAACCTCTAAGTCAAGGGGCATAATAGATTACCTCGACCCTAGGATAGGGGGCATGATCAATCATTTTGACCCTACCCCATCACATTTATCTCAGCATGTCAATGAACCCATTGTTCAAACCAACACATATGTGATCCACAATCACAAACCCTATGCACATAACATGGGGGCAGGTCATTAACCTTGCTCACTTTTTCACATACGTGATCTCAACCATTTTTGAGGTCACATGTCACTTGTAGATTTGATTTGATTTGATATGCCTAGTATTTCGCCCTCGCGGGCCATCATTTCTCCCCACCACTGCATCCTTCGCTTGGTGGGCTCACGTTTATTTGTAGCCATTTTTTCACCAAGTTATTTCCTTTAACCATTCCGAAGTCCTTATGACCTTCGTTTTTCGCACCATTTGAACTGTCGAATTCATATTTCCGTGCCCGTGATGATGCTTGAGATCATTTCTCGCTCTCACCAGGACCAATATCAACATTGTGTCCCGACACACATTATCGCCTTGGTTTGCGTGCCACTTCGGCTACTCTCCGTTTTTGGTATATCTTATATCATCAGATTCATTTTTTCGAGCTCGTGATGATGCTTGAGATCATTTCTCATTCTCACCCCCATATTTTTCTGGTATTTCTTCCAAAACGCCCCCCGGTGCCTTGGTTTGCGTGCCACATTGATCATTATCCATTTTTTGACACTCTTTATATCGCTAGATTCATTTTTCTGAGCTCGTGATGATGCTTGAGATCATTTCTCGCTCTCACTTGGTACAGTTTCAACATTGTGTCCCGACACCTTGCTGCCTCGGTTTGCGCACCACATCGGCCGCCATCGGATTGTTCCACATTTTTACATGAGCCATTCACTCCTGTCATACTGCAATTATTTCATTATTTTTCGACCATTCATTACCCCGTAAGGAGGCCCACCAGTGTTCCCCCCCCACCCTCGTTCTTGGTCATCATAAATATTCCTTGATTGAGCACTTCCTCCTTGCCTGGCCATTCCTTTTGTTCGGTATAATTTTATCCCTTTTTCGGGTCGGACAAGTCCTTTACGAAAAAGACACTTAGAGAGTTTCTGTTAAGCTCTTTTCTGACTCCTAAAACAATGAAAAGATCACCGAGAAATCTTGCTTCCTTTCATGCTCGTTAAAGTACCGGAAAGGGCGTCTATCTGGTATAATTTTACCCCTTTTCCAGACCTGGTAGACTACTTACGAAAAAGGAATACTCTAGTCACACCGGCTAGAAGAGTTCTTCATTGCATCCTTTTATGCTTCTTTGGGCCTTGGAGACTAACACGCGAAAAAGCAACCCCCTGGAGTCTTTTTATCGCTTTCATACTCTCTAAAATTGAAAGCAACCACGAGCATGAACTGTCCTAGGCTCGTACAAATCTACATGACAGTACCATTCCATTCTTTCAGAGTCTTCTTATCGCTTTAAGACTCCTTAAAATTGAAAGCAATCACGAGCATGAACTGTCCTGGGCTCGTATAAATCCACACGACAATATCATTTTACACACACTTCTTCTAGTTCCTTAACCCATGAAGAAGTCATCCCGTGCCTCCTGGCACTATGATCGATCATCTCGGCAACACCCCCAATCAGGTCGCCTTTGTTCAGAGTAGTCTGCAGTCTCCTGCCATTTTGCACCAGCTTGAGTCTCCCTCATCCAGTTACTATCCTTGATCCATTACAGGTATGATCCCTTTCCCATCAGTCAGTGTCATATGCTGCCCGATCATCCCCGCCATCATACTCTGAACAAAGGAAGTTTAATTCCACCCACTCTACTTGCCCAGTTATCCCCCACAGTTTGTCATTCCTACCATCAGTCGTCTCACACTTCGGTTCTCCACCTCGTGCTCCTATAAAGGAAACATCATTGCCTTGCTAGTTGCAGGTCTCCCTCTGTCGACAACAGCCCCTCTATTCCAGAGGATAGACCCATAGGTCCCTGCGCCTTGGACCCATCACCATCTGTGGTGAGTGCCTACGGACCATTTTGAGAGGAGTCATCATTGCCTCTCCAAGTGGTTGTTTCTCACATGCTCGACTTCAGCACCTTGATCGCATTGTTGAGAATCGCGTAGGGTTTATATCCCTTCAGTTATTGGTCGAAGACCCCGGATTTCCCCCGACTCTAACACATTGGTGAGTCACTTCGGAATGCCCAATTATATGTTCCCGTGGATGTCCGGGTTGCGTTGGCGATTGTATTCGGAAGCCTTCCAGTTATATGCTTCCTTGAGTACCCAGTTCAGTGTACCATCGAGAGTATGACCCCTTGTCACTATGATCCAGTAGTTCATCAGTTCCTTTGGTACCACACTCAGTAGCACTATTGTCATTCCAGTGTCTCAGTCTTTTTAGCTCAGACATGGTCAGCCCAGCAGTATGTCCCAGAATTGTGTCCCCTCTGGACCCATATGATGTATACAATGGTTCTCTATGTATCCTACAGGTCCCCCTTTTCGGGCCTCACAATTATTTTTTATGTATCTTGATACGAGCATGGGTATGCCCGCCTCGTCCATATATTGAGATTCTTCCTCATTCATTATTTGAGGTCATGTATATGTCAAGTCCCCATATTTTGCACCCCATTGTTATTATTGTTCTATATCTTGATACGAGCATGGGAATGCCCGCCTCGTCCATATGATCAGATTATTCCTCATCCATTATTGAGGTTATGTACTTTTAGTTGTTGCAGTTGGTTTGGGATCGTTGTTCCGGGCTTTAGTTTGTTTCTTCTCTTCTCCACACCCCAGGAAAACCATACAGGACTTATGATGTCTATCGGCCATATGATGAGCTCCTACCCTCACACATCAGGGGGCAATTTGTTAACACCCAAAAAGTACTCACTACCTCATCTACCCCATTACATGACTCATTTGTTCATTTTCCTACCATATTTTCCTTAAAAACCCTAAAAATCCCACTAAAAAGCCTCCAAAAGGCAACAAAACCATAAAAAAAGCCTCAAAAAGGCTAAAAAACCCCTTTTCCCTCCAAAAATATCCAAAATTCCTCCAAAATAGAAAAACCCTCTAAAAAGGGAATAAAAAATATAAAATAATGAGGAAAAAGAGGAAAAAAGGAGGAAAAAACCCTATACAACTCACCTAAACCATATGGTTCCCAAAAACCATGGGCTAGCACTCCACCACCAAAAACCTATAAATAGGTGATGGAGACCCCTCATTTCATATCCACAATCAAGTATACCCTTACTCTGCCAAAATCACTCTTGAAACCCTAGCTCACCCTTGAGCTACTTTCACCATTGAGTGCCTCTTTGGCCCATTCCCAACCATTTGGAGAAAGAGAAGGAGCAAAACTGAAGTTTGGAGCAGCCCTCTTGGACAATTACAAGAACTTCACCAACCTTCAGACTGGAGGTAAAGCTTTAATACAAAAAACCATTTATATTATATTTTGTCTTTTATGTTTCATGTACTTGCTTAGAATAATTTCCATTTTAATACCTTGTCTTTTAATTACTGTTTATTGAACTACTACTAGGGAGTCCCTTCTCCTTAGTAGGTGCTCATTTGCACAAGCTAGGGTGAAAACCCTAGCTACAATATGATGTAGATTTGTTGTACATGTTGTTCTCTCAGTTAAGATCTTAGATCAGATTGAAGTAAATTCTGAAAATTTAACATGGTATCAGAGCTAGCTTGAAAGAAGGCATGATATGGCATGTATGACACTTGTTGCACTTACGATGCCAGGGCTTGATATAGCAAAAACCACTCATCGTAGCACTTTCGCTATAAATCCGTTTGGGAGAATTTGTCTAATCTGAAACATTTATAGGTCAAATATCAGATCCCCAAGTACCGTGTGTCCAAAGGACAACCTCTAATTCGTTGTACTTTGTGATTTATGATCTGTACAATATAGGGTTTCTACCTCTTCCAGATCTGAGTCAAAATCAGGTGACCTTGGGAAAAAGATCATAACTTGGGCTAGGAAGCTCCAAATGAAATTTCGTAAAATGTGACAAGTAGTACACAGACTGTACTATTTTAGGAAAAGTTTTCATAGGCAGAAGTTGAACCAGTGACACGTAGCACGCCGTAGAAGTTTACTCTCCTATATTATCCCATAAATAGGTCACGTTGCGACACTTGGAATAACTCTCTCTCAGAGAATCCAATTGAGTTCAGACCTATCAGGATGAAAATATAACAGGTCAGGATATCTCAAAAAAAAATTTCACCCCCTGTGGATCAAAAAGTTCAGAGTTACACCAGAAACAATCAGAAGGTCAGGCTTGATCAAACCCCAGTTTGGGACTTTAATCGGAAAGATGGAAAATAAGGGCTTCTACAAAAATTGAAAATTTGGAAATCTATGACCACAACTGCAAGCTCCTTAGAAAAATCAAAGCTTAGAGTTTTGAATCAAATATTTTGGTTGGGTGAAGCTCCAGGAAACTCAAACCCTAATCCAGCTCCAGGTCTAGTTCTTGCAAATCAAGTGGATTGGGTTAATCCTAGAAGAAGATGGATTGGTCACCTGCATAAGTGAAGAAGTTTCTGTCTCAGAGGGAGATGAGGCTAATGCCTTTCATAAGAAGATTACAAGCAATCTTGATAGGTATGGATTACAGGTATGTTTCATGGTTAAGTTTATCATATGTTTGTCTTCATATCATTACAGTACAATCTTGATTAATTACTGGACTTGTCGTATCACCTTAATAGAAGATATTCATTGATTAAGGTTTTGACACTTATGATTGTACTAATGCATTGTGATGTGGTATGAGGTTTATGTTGTTTACTAACATGAAAGGTATACCAAGAAATTCAAATCATGTTCTACTTCAAGAACATATGCTCATGGTGACATGAAGATAAAGATTCATCCATTGCCATGGATCACATAGAAGATCTACTTTCGAGGTATGTATAACTTGGTTCTACAATGGTTAACTTATGAGACATGCAGGTTACTAGAACAAGTCACTAAAGAGAACCAGAAGACATTGTGTGGGTATGTTAGACATAACTAGCTAGCATGCTAATCCAGGTATGTTTTTCCTATATCAAGCTAGAATCCTACCTTGTGTTAGGATCTTATACTGTTGTGTTGTTGATAATGATTATTCTTGAAGTCATAGGTTTGAATAATCATGGTTGTATGCATATTATGTTTCTTACCATAATTGATGATATAACTAACAAGAAGAATCATGGAGGTATAGGTTTGAATAATCATGAGTTTTATGCATATTATATCTCTTATCTTGATTGATGATTCAACTAACCAGAAGAGTTCTATGATCAAATAAGAATGTGTATGAGTAAAAGAATACTTCCCTGAAACCCTGAATACTAATGTTTATTATCTGTGAATGATCATGAATATACATGTTTAAGATTATTGTGTTTTGATAGTATTAAGATTATACTAATAAATGTGTGATTATGTATGAGACCTCAAGGATAACACAAAGATGATACTGATAAGCATGCATAGTGATTAAGGATAGATGTAAGTTCAAGGACAGGTAATCCAGGAAGCAAAGATCAAGAGGGAGCACACTCCAGTTTTTCCTGCGAGAAAGCAAAGGAGCACACTTCAGTAGTTTCTGCAAGGATGCAGATATTCAGAGGGAGTTGACCACTTCTCACAATCCACATAAGAATGGAGTTGCAGAAAAAAAACAAAGACTGAGAGGGAGTCAACCTAACAAACAAACAAAGATAAGTATTTGAATGGTCATTACTTGCATATTTTATTGTTTAAATAATACTGTTCAATAATGTATACACTGATGTTCCTAGAATTAGGTTGTGTATTATTCATATTAGAATAGTTGCATTGATGAACAGTATACTACTAATATGCATGGGTAAGTGGCCCATGGAACTGTACAACATTCCATTGCTACTTATCTAGAATGAAACCTCTTTGCTGACATGTTGGGAGTTGTGCACACTCTTAACAATGTTCTAGTAGAGATTGGAAGGCATCTAGAAAGTTACGGGATATGGATAAATGTTGTATTGAAGCATTGGCTAAGATAATTGCATGACTGTATGACATATTTCTTTATGTGTAAAAATTTGTTTTGAAAACTATGAGATGTTTTCTAATCATGCAATTTAACTTGTTGTGTAGGAAAGATCGTATGCCATCACCTACAAAAGAAGAACTACAACATTTGTTCAGCAACAAAATTATCTATTGAAGATATTGAAGTTCCCAGGATATGGGAAGAATGCCATGATCCGTCGATCATGAAGAATGATGTTTGGGATGGGAAGAATGCCATGATCCGTCGATCTATCAAGATCAAGCATGATGCGGATGGAAGCATAGAGAAATATAAAAGTGATGAAATAGAAGATACACCAGATGGATTTCAAGACAGCTTTCTTGAATGGTGTAGTTGAAGAAGAAGTGTATGTGTAGCAGCCACTTGGTTCTAAGACACATGATAGGGAGTCATATATGTGCAGAACTTGGGTATGATGCACCACTTTCTAGGTTTGGAGGTGTGGCAGAGTGTAGATGGAATCTTCCTTGGACAAGGGAAGTGTGCAGTAGAGATCCCAAAGAGGTTCGGGATGATGGACTACGAGGCTATGGCATCGAACCTGAAGCTTCTGTGTGATGCTTCATATGAACCGGTTGATGTCACTATGTAGCGTCAGATGATTGGGTCCTTGATGTACCTGATGAACATGAGACCAGATATTTTCTTTGCAGTGAACACATTGAGCCAGCTCCTGACAGATCCGAGGAGTGTTCACCTAGTTGCTATAAAGCATATTCTGAGGTACCTTAAGGGTACAGTCGATTATGGGCTCAAATATGATGCAAATCAAAAGTTTAGCTTGCATGGTTATGTTGATTGGGCAGGCAGTGCTGCAGATAGGAAGAGCACTTATGGGTGCTGCCTTAGTATGGGATCAAGTGTTATCTCTTGGTTTAGCAGGAAGCAGTCTTGCGTAGCACTGAGTACAGCCAAAGCAGAGTATGTTGCGACGGATGAGCAGGTTGCAGATGTATTGACCAAGCCATTGGACAGAGTGCAGTTTGAGTACTTCAAAGATAGGCTTGGTGCACTTCAGATCGAGGTTCATTCCAAAGGGAAGTGATGAGTTCGGAAGATGCATATGCACATGAGCTTTTCTGACATGGTTAATGTGTTCTCCCATGGTCGTGATGTAATTGCTGATCCATTCTCACATGGTGGTAGATGTGTTCTCCCATGGTATAGATGTAAGGGATGGAGCCATTCTCACATGGTGGTATATGTGTTCTCCCATGGTGAAAAAGTAAGGGCCGGAGCCTTCCCCAAATGGTGGTAGATGTGTTCTCCCATGTCAGTGGTGTAAGTACTGGATGATGTGCATATAGGCTGTGCTTCGTGGATGATGAGATGATCTGAAGAAGATGATGCTATGATGATCAGGAGGATCATGGATGATGAGCATCAGGACGATGCTCCAGTTACTGCTCTATATGTATATGTATGCATCATGTTGGATGCTGGATATGATCAGTTGGATCATTTATATGTATATGTATATGTACGCATCATGTTTGATGCTGGATATAATCAGTTGGATAATTTGTATGTATTTTGTATATGCATCATGTTGGATGCTTGGACCATGTATCTGTATATGTATCAGGTGGATACATTGTATGATCAGGTAGATCATGTATGTCGATACGTATCAGGTATGATCAGGTGGATCATGTATTTGTATTTGTATTAGGTGGATACACTATATGATCAGGTGGATCATGTATTTGTATTTGTGTCAGGTGGATACACTGTATGATCAGGTGGATCATGTATGATGATATGTATCAGGTAGATGCTTGGTCTGCATCAGTTGGATGCATTGTATGATCAGGATGATCATGATGATGAGCTTCAGGATGTTGCTCCAGATGATATGTATCAGGATGGTATAGTGATGATGATCACTATGATCATGAGCATCATAATGATGCTTTGTGCGATGATGATCCATTGGATCATGAGTATCAGTTTGATACTTGGAGGTCAGAGATGATATGTGGCAGGTTGTGCAAATAGCATGTAATTAGTCATGGGAGATCTTGCTGGTCGTGTTGCGGCACATAAATGCTCCTGGGATACTCTTTCTAGTATTGCTATGTAGTATATAATCAGTCCTCAGATATCCGATAGGTTGAGTTGTGTGCTCGTAATCAGTCCTGGGATGAGGTATTACTACGGAGACATGTAATTAGTCCTAGAGATCCGAGGGGTTGAGTTGTGTGCTCGTAATTAGTCCTAGGATGCTCTTTAGAGATCTTGCCAGTCGTGCTGCGGCACATAAATGTTCCTGGGATGCTCTTTAAAGGTTTTGTCTATCCACATGTAATCAGTCCTGGAGATCCGAGAGGTTGAGCTGTGTTCTCGTAATAAGTCCTGGGATGCTCTTTAGAGATCTTGTCGATCGTGCTGCGGCACATAAATGTTCCTGGGATGCTCTTTAAAGGTGTTGTGGAGGAGATGCATGTAATCAGTCCTGGGAGATCTTGTTGGTCATGCTTAGGCACATAAATGTTTCTGGGATACTCTTTTTGGTATTGCATCCGCACATAAAATTAGTCCTAATAGGCCACCTCTATCAGACTGTTCGCACAGATGATGAAGACCTGCAAGTGGTGGGCCTATATCCAGTATGAAAAAGGACTAGATCTGTAGAACTTCCTATGATGAGTAGAATCAGAGATTGATTGAGATAGTAGCAGCAGTGGCGATGATGATGACTTCATGATGATTATCCAGTGACGATGATCCAGAGAAGAAGACTTGTGCTAGAAGACCTGTGTCGAGAAATACCTTCCTAGTTAAGAGGGAGTGTTGATGTATATGTAACTTCGGAATGTATTTCACATATATTTATATTGTATTCGTATAGAGATGTTATTATTCCTCTATACAGAAGTGGTTGTATTCCTATAGAGATGTTATTATTCCTCTATACAGAAGTGTCATCATTTATATTGTAAGTGTCGTAACTTATACTTGATAGGTTATTAGACCACCTTGTTGGGGTAGGCCTTGTATAAGTCGTGTAAGTCAATGGGTTATTAGACCACCTTGTTGGGGTCGGCCCTGTATAATTCATGTGGGTCAAAGGGTTATTAGACCACCCTATTGGGTGTCGATCATGTGGGTCAAAGCGTTATTATACCACCCTAGTGGGGGTCGACCCGGTCAGCATTATGTTAAGTGGTTAAGTTGAGGCCAACCTAATTGAGTAAAGGTCAAGTCAAGTGAGTGTATAAATAGAGAGTGTGTCTCTCTCATTTTACACATTCTATTCTCTCACTCACACTTTGGAGAGTGGCGCACTTGTGGTGGAGGAGGTTCTGCTGCTAGGAGAAGACTATCTCTTGTATTCTGGTTGTATCATTGCTCTATCTATCTTTGAGGAAGTTATTGGGGTTTTTCACCTTTATGGTTTTCCCCAAGTAAGCTTTGTGTCTCTTGTGTGCTTGCATTATTGTTTCCATGATTGATATGCTGTAGATTTGCTATACATGTTGCTCTCTCAGTTCAGATCCTAGATTAGTTTGAAGTAAATTCTGAAAATTTAACACAGACTAATGTTGGAAAGATGTCGACAGATACAACTATCCCTGAACATTAAAAAGTGCATCTTCGCGACACCTATCGGCATATTACTTGGCCATGTCATGTGCAAAGAAGGTATTAAGTTTGATTACGGGAAGATCAAAATTATTCTCGACCTAAAGCCTCCAGTAAATCCGAAAAAAGTACGAATCCTGTTAGGTCATACCGGGTATTACAGGAAATTTATCAGACACTATTCCGATATGAGTTATCCTCTGGAAGAATTGGCTAAAGAAGATTGAGATTATAAATGGACGGAGGAATGCGACATTTCATTCAACACATTCAAAAGAAAAATGGTCGAAGCACCGATTCTTCGATTTCCAGATTGGTCAAAGAAATTTCATGTACATATTGATGCATCCAGAATAGCAGTGGGAGCCATCCTAGCACAACCCGAAGATGATAACATGGATTATCCTAATGCATTCAGTAGTCAGAAATTGAATAAAGTTGAAAGAAATTATTCTACGACTGAAAGACAAGCATTAGGTATGGTATTTTCCCTTCAGAAATACCACCATTATTTATTGGCTAATCCCTTTGTATTTTATATAGATCACCAAGCTTTAAAATACTTAGTCAATAAGCCATTGCGTCACGGGAGATTATGTCGCTGGCTATTACTATTTCAAGAATTTGAATTCGAATTAATCATCCGATGTGGAAAAGTTAATGTCGGACCAGACCACCTGTTGAGAATCGACACAAGAGAAGAACCGACAGGAATTGAAAATGACTTATCGGATGCACACTTGTTTCCCATTAAAGCAGTACCTTCAAAAATTATAGAAATTGCACAATTTCTTGAAAATGGGCAAGCTCCTGAGGGAATGAATGAGAAAAAGAGGAATATATTAGCAATGAAAGTAGCCCCCTACACTCTGATGAATGGTTTCCTCTATAAAATTGGCCTAGACGATATATTACGTCGATGTGCACTTGAGCATGAACTACAGGATATAATTACAGAAGCCCATGATGGACTAGTGGGAGGACATTATCATGCAGATATAAGAGCTAGAAAAATCTTGCAGGCAGGACTCTGGTGGGAAACAGTTCATAAAGACTATCGATATTTTGTATCTAAGTGTGACAAATGTCAGCGCATGGACCGACCACTACCAAGAACAAAAATGCAATTGTTTCCAATCAACTCTAGTTGAACATTTGAAATATGGGCTATTGATTTTATTGGACCATTTCTAGTAGTGGGAAGACAAACAGGTGCTCGGTATATTATTACTGCTGTCGAATACGTTACCAAGTGGGTAGAAGCAGAACCAGTCGAAGCATGTTCAAGTGAAGTTGCTGCTAAATTCATTTATGAAAAAATCATAACACACTTTGGATATCCCCTAACATTGATAAGTGACCAAGGCAAACACTTTGTATGTAAAACCATTAAAGCATTGACTAACGAATTTGCAGTCGATCATAGAATAAGCATAGCATATCACCCTTAGTCGAATGGCGCAGTAGAATCATTCAATAAAACACTTACCAAAGGATTGACAAAAATCTGCAATATAGATAAAGATGACTGGGACAATAAAATACCTGCTGTCCCCGTGCATATAGAACAACATATAAGAAAACAACAGGACAGACACCATTTTCACTTGTCTATGGGAAAGAGGTTCTCGTCCCATTACATTTTCGACGACAAGCACTAACCATTGCAACAAATCTACATATCAACGTCGAAGATACTCGACACAAATGGCTATTACAGCTGTCGAAGCTAGATGAAAGTCGACGGTTGGCATTAGAACATCAGAGAGTGCAAAAACAACAACATAAAGCATGGCATGATAGAAATATCAAACAAAAGAATCTGTCAGTTGGAGATTTAGCACTCCTATATAATAGCAGAGTAAAAGGGAAACCAAAAAAGTTGCATACAGAATGGACGGGACCATACATCATCAAAAAGTTAAATCCTAATGGCTCAGTACGACTAAAAACATTACAAGGAAACATTTTCAAGAAAGTCGTAAATGGAGCCCGACTTAAAAGGTATAAATCATGAACATGAATTTGAGAAAAAAAGGGTTAGAAATAACCGAACAAGAGCACTATAAAGAAATCAGACAAATATAGCAGATCGTGGAAAAAAGAAGAAATGATGAGAGAATTGCAGAGGAAGCAAGGAAACAGCAAAGAAAGAAGTCCAACGCACAACCATCGATATTACAGACACTGACAAGAACATCGACAGTTTACAGAAGAAAATCTGACACAGCAGAAGTATTCTAGCTCAAACTGACCAAACATAAATAGAGAAGCCCGTCGACCTAACAAAATGAATGAGATGTTGCAGCACCATGATGACAAAGCAATAAAGGCTAAAGATAATCACACCGCCAAAAGTAATGCACCTGACGAAGCATTGATATCTGGCCAGCCTAATTTAATAACCACATCACATCAGCCATTAATATAGGCCTCTACGTCTTGTTCGCCCGTGCCGAGTAATTCTACCATAAATATTGAGCTTGAGGATTCTTGGTTACTCTTCTACCGAGAACTTGAACTCCAAGAAACAGAATTCCCTGACTCCGCTGAAACCATTCTCACAACCTCGCACCCTGAATCCGCCATGGCTCCCCGAAAAACTTTAATCGCTAGCAGAGCCGCCGCAACATCAGTTAGAGAATTGGAGAAAGAACAGACACCACTGGAAACTAGACTCCAGCTGATTCAGAATGCAAAGGCATTGGAACCCACCTGGAATAAAGCATGGAGAAGTGTTGATTATTGGGGAAAGGAGTCAAACGCTTACTGGAGAGAGGAAGTAAAACAGTTGCAAACAACCACAATCCTTCACTACCTAAAGGCACCCTTATTGGATAATTTTGGAGGATCGAAGGAAGTCATTGCACAGTTCATCATTAGCAAATATCACAATGGCAAGCTTTACCTTGATATTTCGGTCGAAATCAATGGTGAAATCATCCACAAAATTATTGGCCTTTCACATAAAGGAGATGCTGTACCAACAAGTTTAGGTGCAGACTTGATTGATGAGTTTGTCGATTCCCCTGCTGAAAAGAATTAACGAGGTATAGTCGTGAGTCAGATTGTTTTTGGCAATTACAAAACTACTGCCAAGATTGTATCACATGCGCTTTCAAGGACAGGTAGAGGTTCAAACCTGAAGCCCGAAATGCTAGAAGCTGTTAAAAATATGGCTATGAATGGAAAGGTATACAACTGGGAAGATTATCTATCCGACATTCTCAAATATACATGCCAGAAGTGCTAGGATGAGGGATCTAGCATCCGCTACCCATCTGTACTCATTTGGATTGCTATGACCCATTTTTGACCAAAAGGAAACAAAGACTTTGCTGAAGTCCGACTCATCCTTACGGAAAATTTTCCCTGCTTTGCACCTGGAACAAGCCTACATGGACCTATAACAATCAAGCTTTGGCTTGAAGCATGGTTTACTAACCTTAAAGAAATAGCAACAAGATGGAGGGTACCATAGAACGTCCATCAAAGCCTGCGCACATCCAACTATCTTTGGACAACACAACAGTATGGTACATGGAAGGAGCAGCAGGTCCAACAAAACGAATCAACTATTACCCCTCAGTAAGCGGAATCTTCTCATAATTAAGCCATCAATCTAATCAAGTACTACCCATTCTGGCACAAGCCATGAAAACCAATGTCAAATATGTCAAACCTCTATCCGACATGGAACAAGAAGAAGCATATGAAAGTCGCTTGTACATGAACACTTTCAGCCATTAGCTCTAGCCGACACCTAACACCAAAATGTTAGCACTCACCCAGAATCCGAACATAGAAGCCGGAGAGTAGTCGAACAACGATACAGAATCTGACAATCCAAAACATCTTCTGACAGACGATAATATCCAGAAGGTAGCAGCCGAAATCATCATAGCATGACAGAACCGAGTAATATCAACAAAAGGAAAAGGGAAAAGACAAGTAACAATTCAAGAATCGTCGATGACAGAAGAGATTGATCTATACGATAGCGCTACCCAAATCCTTGAAGATGCAGCCAAGAATAAACTCTCCGTCGAAGAGCAATTCAGAAAGTTCTTAGAAAAAGATAAGTATCCATCTTCCCAAATCATTGTTAAGAAACCCAAAATTTCAGTCATTCCTGATCTTGATCTAACCATCCAGTCCCCCCCCCATTCCCCAACTACAGTAGAAGAAGAAAGAATTCTTTTAGAATTACCTGTTCCCCTTGTCACAGAAGACACCGCCTTGAATACATTCATTGCAAACATCCCGATATTCTGTCCTAACTAGCGTGAGATGGTCATCAAAAACCCATTTTTGCCCCTCTGTCTATTGTCCCAATTAACTTAGCTCCTTCCAAGAACATTCAAATAGGAAGTTCACCTTTGCCATTACCCAGCCCAGAAATTGTCGGTCACATGACAACCCACCATATCAGAAATCCTAATCCATCAAATCCAATATATGCACAACAAATAGGTGTCTTCACTCCTCTTGCAGTTGAATCACTACCATATCAAACGAGTCCAATTCAAGCAAAAACTGTTAGCAAGGAAAAATCCCAAGTTGTCAGTTCCCAGGTTGAGTCTAGTATAGTTATTCTGGATCCATTCGACAGTACCACTTCACCAAGTCCAATTTCGACATCCGTCGACCTACCATCATTTCCAGTAAACCAGTCGAGTTCCCTTGTCGAAGTATCCAAGTCTAGTTCAATTTCACAATAGCTCAACAAAGAAGCAGACACGACAGAAGTAGACAGAGTCACAGTACTCGTCAAGACTCAAGAAGCTACAGCTAACACGACAGGACCATCAGAACACACAAATGATCCAACTAATAATGCAAGCAATATGGAAATCTCTAGCACATTCAACAAATCCATTAAGGGCTGAAGGAACAGAACATGAAAATCTAGTGATTACAACAGTAGTACCCAGTACATATAGTGAGGCAGAATAGGCTACTATCAATACACAAGTAGTCATTGACAAGCAACCAACAACAACCGAAAAAGATAAGGGGCTAGAACAACAAACCATAAGCAAAGAAAAAGAGAAAAGTAGATGAAAGAAACACAAAGAGAAGAAACGTAAAGAAAGAGAATTGCAACAGCAACTGCAAATGCAACAAATACAGCAAGGACAATCAGAAAATATTCCTTATGTATAGTTAGATCAATTTGGAACTACTACAAGCTATCAGCCACAATTGGCCTCCCAAGAAGAACTTGATTTACTTGAAGATGTAGTTTTCAGAGCATAAAGATGTCGTCGATAGGAATCAGAAGATTAGTTACTGCAACTACAGAGTGAATGGACTACATTTCTTGCTAAGTGTTAAAAATTAGCTCAGCAAGTTATCCCGCTTCTAGCTAGTTCCAACACGACACCACCTATAGAAAAAGCATACCAGTTACTAGAATCTGTCGTGTCGATGTTACAATATGAGCTTCTCAAGAAACAATAAGATCAAGCTACTGAGGTAGCCTCCCTCATGACAAATCAGTTTACAGCCTTTTCAGAAGCCTCCAAAGCACTCAAGCAGTACGTTCATTAGGCAAAACAACTTGCCACAGTTCTCAACAATTGGTATGTCTACTATGGTGATGTCTACAAAAATCTTCAAAAAATAAGAGCATTGCTAAGCAAGCTTCAACACTAGCGCTTGACTACAGATGAAGCCTTTATCGAAGTTCTTGATAACCAGATCATGATGGAGAAAAAGCAATTGGAAAAGTTAGAAAAACAGAAAATTCAGTGGATGTCACAGGCCCGAGGAGGCCTCAACAAACTTGAAGATATTCATCCCCGATTCAATCAGTTACTTGCTGCTGTCGACAATACAATTAATACATTTGGTCCCGACATGATCCATTTGTAGGCTACATCCACTCATGACAAGATGGAAATTCTATCAAAACTCACAACTCTGACTGTCGACATCCAGAATCTGCTACACACTTGGGAAGAGTTCTAGCACCATCTCTCTGTCTCTACTGAAGTTATCATTGAAGCTTGTCTATAGATTCTGTTAGAAACCTATGTAAACCCTTCTCTTTACTATGTTAGTATATTGTTATGGACACATATGCTTTGTAAGTCATCCCGTAGTATTTGTTGATCCGTAGTTTATATTAGTCCATAGTATTGACCCATAGTATTGGACGCATATGCTTTGTAAGTCGTCCCGTAGTATTATATGTCCCATGGTTTTGACGCATGGTATTGGGCATAGACTTAGTATATAAGTGTGTGTTGAGGTCATTGAAGGCACCGTGAAGTTAATTGTATTGAGCTTGCTCAAAAGAGGTTGCCCCCTCAAGGTGGTCCATGATCAATATAAAAGTGATTTTGTTCTATTATTTCTTCTATTTCGCATATTCTTAGTAATTAATTGTTGCAGGTGCATCTCATCTGGTATCAGAGCACTTTCCTTGGCACAACTGGGAAATTTTTTTTCTTTTTTTGGGCGATCAATTTCAGATCAATTTCTAAAACTTTATACACAAAATCAGAAGAAACTGATTGCATATCTAAATTCCTCTTTCAAAAATACGCAGTTTAAAAAAAAAAGTCATCTCATTTGGAGTTCTAAAAGTGGAGATATCGTGGATTTAAAATCAGCAATTTTTTAGAATTTCGGTGACGACCACGAAAATTGTGGCGAGAAAATCTTTTGACCGAGTGCCCAGATTTCTATTCTGCTTTCATGGGTAGAAGCAGAGTGGTTGTTCTAGTTCCGGAAACATATAATAGCGATTCTGAGCAATATAGATCTGGTTTTGTAACATTGGGTGGAATTTCTGCCCAAATTTTTTCTGTTGCAGGTTCGGATTTGGGAATCATCCCTATCCGCTTAACTGTGGGAAGTACTTGGGCATGAGCCCTAAAAATCATTGTGAGGAGTACCACAGGAACCCCGAAGTAGCTGGCCCATTGAGAGGACCTGCCAGCGAAAAGGGAAACGACCCCTACCTAATTGACTAGTTCCCACCCGTGAGGTAAACCAAGAGCTGTCGTTTGTGGAAAAGCGGTTATCAGTTTTACCTGAGCCGTGGAGTGAGGGGTACTGCCCCAATACGAAAGCCGTCAGACAACATTGGTGGCTGAGTGAAACCCCTGAACTGTTAGGAAGCCGCACATACCTAGGGTCCATATCTACTTTCAGCTGAACTATTGTTGATCACTGCTGCGTCGTTTTATATCCATTTGCAAGCCATTCCAGATTCATCCGTTTTCAATCCATTCGGCATTGTTCTAGATCCCTTTCGAGCCGTAGCCGTTCCAGTCTAGAAAATTAAAAAAAAAAAAAAAAAAAAGGAGTATAAAATTTTCTCCATACCTCCCTTATTTTTACTCTGTTTTCCTTGAAATTTTTGGGGAACCCCCGTCATCCCATTCTGCATATTTCATTCTTGAGGACCCTATCTCCATTCTCATTCTATCACCCCGCTTTTGAAATCCCCCTTTTTTCTTTCTTGTCCTTTTGATAGTGTCCAAAATCTAGTCAAACCCCAATTACCCATCTGATTGTTTCCCCAATCCAAATTTCCCTTTACTAAATCAGCTTTTGTTTGTGTTTTTCTACCTATTCCACAAAAAAAAAAAAAAAACCTGGTTATGGTTGTCACCCGTGCAGGAGCAAACACCATGGAGGAAGCACTTGCAGCCATCCAAACAAAACTACAAGATCTGGATGAAAAATTTCTCAGCCTCCATCTTCAGCATTCAGCCATGAACAATAACCGACAACCAGAATCTTTTGCAGCCACCGGGTTCTCTTCTTCCAACAATTTTCATGGGCCGAAACTTGATTTTCCTCGCTTCAATGGTACTGATCCGACTGGATGGATATACCGAGCAGAACAATATTTCAGTCTGCATAATACTTTTGATGTCCAGAAAGTTCCACTTGCATCCTTTCATTTGGAACAGGAAGCCCTTCAATGGTACCGTTGGTACATCAAAGCTCATCCCGAGCCAAACTGGACAGATTTTTTCCAAAACATTTTGCCATGATTTGGCCCTAGTGCTTTTGATGATTTCACAGGAGCGCTCTCTAAACTTCACCAAATTGGCACAGTGAGAGAGTATCAGATAGAATTTGAGAAATTGGCCAATCACACAGAAGGATTGTCTGATGAATTCTACAAAGGTTGTTTTATAAATGGTCTCAAGGATGAAATTCACTCAGAGGTCAAAATGTTTTGTCCCAACACAATGATGGAAGTCCTAGGGTTACCTAAGCTGGCTGAGGACAAGATTGCAGCTCAACAACGCTCCAAATCCACCCTTGTTCCCTTCAGAAATATGGGTTCCCAACAACCTCCCATCACGCCTTCTCCTCAACCAACTCCTATCAAGCATTTGTATGAAATAGAAATGCAGGCATGCCGAGAAAAAGGGCTTTGCTATAATTGTGATGAGAAATTCACTCGGGCTCATAGATGTGTTCAACAAAAGCTCTATCTCTTGGATGTGGATTCTCCGCCTACCTTAGAACTTGCTGAAGCAGCTACAGATACAGTGGATGATCAGATCGACATTCAACACCCGCCTGTTGACACCCCATTTCAGGATGACCCACCTGAGATCTCTCTCCATGCTGTAACCGGCGTCACCACCCCACAAACAATGCGGGTCAGGGGATACTTCAAGAAGCTCCCTCTTACCATACTCATTGATTCTGGTAGCACTCATAACTTCATTGACCCTCGTATTGCCAAACAGGATGATTGTTTTGTCCATCCTTGCTCCAGCTTTGAATTCATGGTTGCCAATGGGGGCACCTTACCTTGCAAGGGGAAGTGTCACAATGTGCGTATCTCTATGGAAGATTATAACCTATGCTCTGACATGTTTGCCTTGCCCTTAGGCGGATGTGATGTGGTTTTGGGCGTTCAATGGTTACGCACACTTGGCCCCATCGTATGGGATTTTGCTGAACTTTGGATGCAGTTTAAAGTCAATGGGGCACAATACAAATTTATGGGCTTACAACCAGGGTTTCTCTGCATCATCAGTTCACATCGCCTGGAAAAACTCCTAAAGAAGAATTCACATGCTGTCATCGCTCAGCGCAATTCCATTCAGATGCACTCATCAACAGTCTCCACTACTTCCTTGGATAGATATGTAGGTATCTTTGCTGAACCAATGCGCTTGCTACCTTCATGAGACCTTTCCGGTAAGAATTTAGCCACATCTACCTCTCAGCAGGAAATGATGGCTATTTTGTATGCAATACAGAAGTGGTAGCCATACCTATTAGGGAATTATTTCTGCATCAAGACTGATCTCCCGAGTCTGGAAATTTTTTTGGAACAATGGGTCTCCTCCCCAACACACCCGAAATGGGTTATCCACCTCATGGGTTATCCCTATGTGATCACTTACAAGAAGGGTAAGGACAATATGGTGGAAGATGCTCCTTCTTGAACAATTGATGACCCAGTTTCTCTTACAACTCTTTCTCTGCTTGTTCCAAATTGGGTGCAATATGTTCAACAGGGCTCTCTCTTCTATGAACTTTATGCTTTTTCATCAACAGGGCACTCTGGCTTATGCAACAGGTATGACCAAGAACAATGTAACTTCTTTTGCCAGGGACTAAAATAGACAATTCAATAGATGGTGGCTGACGATGATACACCGCCAGTCAACAAGGGTGAAACGACACTCCTTTCGGGATTACTCACACCCTTGCCCATCCCTAAACAGCTTTGGCCAACTATTTCTATGGATTTCCTAGCAGCGCTCTGGTGGTACAATACCACATCTCACAGAACACCATATGAAGCGGTCTATGGACAAACACCGCCAGTTATTCTTCCATACACCCTTAGCAGCTCCCCAGTTCAGGAAATTGACTCGATTCTTCGAAACCGCAATCAGATTCTTCTCATTCTGCAGGACAATCTTCACATGGCCAGAATTCGCCTGAATCAACAAGCCGATCAGCACCATTCTGAGTGCATTTTCCACGCAGCTGACAGGGTTCTTCTTTATCTACATCCTTCCAAGCAATCCTCCTTGACACTCCAAAGGCGTCAGTGGCTTGAAATGCAACCCGAGGATGCTACTAGGGAACCACTCCTTCAGCTTCTGCAGCAATTTCTCCAACCAGAGCTTTGAGGACAAAGCTTTTTCTAAGGGAGAGGGGATGTTAGGAACCTATGTAAACCCTTCTCTTTACTATGTTAGTATATTGTTATTGGACGCATATGCTTTGTAAGTCGTCCCGTAGTATTTGTTGATCCGTAGTTTATATTAGCCCATAGTATTGACCCATAGTATTGGACGCATATGCTTTGTAAGTCATCCCGTAGTATTATATGTCCCATGGTTTTGACTCATGGTATTGGGCATAGACTTAGTATATAAGTGTGTGTTGAGGTCATTGAAGGCACCGTGAAGTTAATTGCATTAAGCTTGCTCAAAGGAGGTTGCCCCCTCGAAGTGGCCCGTGATCAATATAAAAGTGATTATGTTCTATTATTTCTGCTATTTCGCATATTCTTAGTAATTAATTGTTGCAGGTGCATCTCAGATTCCTGATGTTATTGACTCTAGCATTTCTTTGACATAATTGTTTCTATAACTTAATTTTTGTAATTTTGATCTCTCCATTTCTTTAGGACGAAGAAAGATTTTGAGGTGGGGGAGATGTTGGAGGCACCTAGGTCAACCTGTCGACTAGGCCCTCCGCTCGACTAGTCTGCAACATATGTCGACAAGTTGCATCGACTAGTATGGGTCGGGTCAATTGTATAAACCGACAGACGATTATGTAACTGTATTTGCACATATATATATCTAGGCTCGTGAGCCGATAAACTAGTAGAGATTGATTATATCATTGTGTTCTAGTCTTGTTGGTTAATACAAAGACTATTCTCTCTATCTGTCTCATCTCTTGTATCTGTATCATTGTGTATGATTGCTTATATTATTTAATGTATCTATGATAACTATGTGAACCTGAGGATTACAATAGTGTGGAATCTCCATCACTTCATCTGTTATTACGTAGATGACCAAGCATGAGATAAACAACACCCATCCAATTTGCATACAGTCCACCAATGAAAATTAACACCTACCATCATTTATTACCATGACGATACAAAATCCAAAAATCAATATCGCCCTACCTCATATGTCATGAAGTTGGATTTGGATTCCCTCTTAAGATCTAAAGCTGCAATAGATTCTTTTCAATCTCTGATTAATAACGTTGTTTATTGAGATATTATACTCTTTGAGGTATCAATAGAGAGTTGAGCTCTAGGTATTCAATGTAGGAGCTTTTGTGCATTTATAAACTTTATGCTGCATAAGTACTGGCTGGCTGTCATCATTAGTTTTCTGTGGGTTGCTGTCACGTCCCCTCCCATCATACCAGCTAGATGGAGAGGATCGTGACGTTAAACTAGACATCTAGTCCCATACATAGTAGACAAACATTCAAGTTACAATAAACTTATACATATGAAAGTGCATAACGGACGTGGTACTAAACTGGGCATCTAGCCCCATGAAACTTTTAAATGTGGCATTCACATAATACAACCGAGACATATGGAAATGTATGATTTTTAAGAAAAAAACAGCGGAATATTAAGAATTGCACCTCCACCATACATTTAAGATGTTCATCAAATAAGTAATTGCAAGTTAATACAGGAGAATACTTATCTCAATAAGGAAGTCCCAAGCAACTGGCTATGCAACTGCAACGTTCCACCCAACCATAGGCCAGTGTGCTCCTCAATCTCTCAGCACCACTGCCACCCCCGAGCTGGGCATGATCTCTACAAGGAACCAGGGAACAACAGACTCACACATTGCCAAGCATACACCAAGATGAGCCAAGCCAATCTACAATTGGGTTTATCAGGCTGCTAGGAGATGGAAAGGAAGAATTGCTAAGCTAGTGAGCTCAACCACAGAGCTATGGGTACCCCTCCCAGATCTATTCAGCTTGGCACTCACAATGCCTACACACCCAACACAAGGAAGTATTCTCTTCACTGCCACACAATCCCTCAAGCCATACCTTCCTTTCTAGTGCTCTCAGGGTGTGCATAGAAAAGTAGCCATCCCTCTTGATCTTCTTGAGAGGTTACTCCCTACGCTAGGTTTATCAAGCCCATTTTGTCCACTACCATTCCAGTTTCTTGCTTACAGGTTCAAATCAAACAAGGATGCTCATAACAACAAAGCTACACTTGCTGAGCATGAGAAAAATGTTTCAATAGTGGAATGCATGAGATGGGATTTCAGCTAACTCAAAAAAACGTGGGAACCCACAAAAATGAAATGGGAAGTTGGGGAACAACCCAAAGAAGCCAAATCCATTTTTAGAAAAATGTCCTTGGACATTCGGGGGCAAAAACGACCTCCATACAGTCCCCAAATCGTGGCCCTTCTCTCCCAAGCTACTGTATATGCAAAAATGAACTCCCAGGCATGGAAGAATGCAAGATTTGGATGAAAAAAGTGTAGGGAAAGACCTAGCTAGCTCCAACTGCGTGAATGAGTGAAGACTAACCATTCAGAATGGCTTTGGGCACCATTTCGTGGGTGTTTTCTTGCCCAACAAGCAAAAACACGAATTTCCAGGTTGATGGCTTGCCCATGCACGAAATTGGCTGCCATACTCCTTCATTCCCAAGGCATTAACTGCCTTAACCAATTTCTTGGAAGAATTAAATGATTGGGTGCATGAGACAAAATGGGTAGTTGGTGGTTTATGGGTTTCCCCATTAACACATGGATTAATACCATTGGCTCCAGGGTTTGAATAATTTCCCTCCCTTTTCCTTGTAGAAGCATGCCCCCATCTCTTTGTTGCATAGCATAGCCAGTTGTTGGTTTTCATTAAATTCCGTATTTACATGATGTCTTAATTTACATTGTGCGTATCTAGCACAAGAGCCATAGGCATCTATTTCTTTATTTGCCGATACATAAAACGATAAATCAATGGTGGGGCCTTTGCCTTGAGCTCCTCACCATGATTAATTAACAATATTTACATCATTTACGATTTAATGCGAAGGGGGTCAAAATGGGGACGTGACAGTTGCATCCATGCATCTTCAAATATATGCCAAATTATATGAAGAACCTGTAAAATCCTAGAAAGTTGTTTTCATCTAATTGCCATTTTACCAGGCTTTAAAATGAATTTATTTAAAAATACTAGAACTTTTCTTCTTGCTAATTTGCCATTCTGGGAGGCTACAACTGATTTTATTCCAAAAATCCCAAAAAGTTACATTATACGAGTCTTCAACTTATTTCCAAAAGGTTCATAGATATTTCAGATCTAAAGGGTAGTTGTTGGCAGCATAATGTTTCCGCAAATAAAAAACCAATATAAACTAAAATTAAGGGTGGTAAGATTAGGTACTCTGATTGGCAGGTCTCTGGTTTTTTACCATGAATTCAAGTAATTTTGATCCCATATATTCGCATTGCAATTAGTCATCCCTACGGGGGGTTTATCCAGTGGTTCTCCACTGTATAATGATCTGTTATCTATATGTTGTGTGGATGCCATTCCCCTAGACATATCATATATTAAGCTAAAAATGTTTATTATGTATAAATTAACTTTGTCATCGACTATCCTTTGAGAATACTCTGTGAATCTAGCCTCACACGATCTCATTCTCTCTAAGGTGCATGATAGTTACTAGAGGAGGAATCCTTCCACTAAAAAACAACACATCATTTACCATTTTAAACAAATCAATAATAGCTACAATCCATGGCCTACAACCAAAACAGGGAAGTCGATGTCATCCCATTTCCCTCTTGTATTCGTAGAAATATCCATGTAAACCCATGAAACCATTAGGACTTCCACCGTTGTGTTCATAAAAATATACAGGTAAAACCCTAAAATCATTTCCTAGATTGCACCAATATGAGCTCAGATTGATTTATGGCAGTCTTTTCAAATTCCAAATAAACAATTATAAAAAAAATAACTCATAACTATGATGTCATGGATAGCATGCAGTGCTTTAACAAACTGGCAGTTTGTTAACAAGTAGTTTATATAACTAGCATGAAGAACAAGTAACTTATTTGTAACACTTAGTTTGTGACATATAAGTATTCACCAACCACAAGTTAAGTCACTATGTTAGTATACTAATAAAATGTTTACCTATGCCAAAACCACTTAAAGATGTAATGGTCTCAGCTCAAAGATTCAAGATGCAAGTTCGAATCATGCTTGCTACAACCATAATGTACTAAAAGCTATTAGCTACATCGTAATATAGATGATTATAACCCCATAAATTATAGATGCATTATATGTATTGCCGCCTTTAAAGACTTAGTTGATTGGACCATGTAACTGAATGGATAGTTAATCATGATTGAATGCTTGTGTAAAATCTTGATGTGAAGGTGATACCAAGCACTTGGGACTAGAGACCAGTCTTTAGGAAAGATCCATGTGCATCTGTTTGTTCTGGCTTAATTGTTATTTTCTTACCCCAATATATTGGATTGAGTAATTCTGAGGAAATATTTAGATGCATCTTTTTGTTGTGGCTTAATTGGTATTTTCTTATCCCAATATATCAGATTGAGTGATTCTGGATTGAGTAATTCTGAGAGAACTTATGTATTTATAGGTGTTTCGGTTCATATCATTAGCCTAAGCTACTATGATTTTCTTGCTGCAAAGGATGAATATGAGATTGCATCTTTCACTAGTTGGATGCATTTGCATCTTTATAGCTTTGACCTTTCCCCATATCACTAACAAATCTTGCAACAAACCTTATGTTTCATAAAATTCTCATAAAATATCTGTAGAGAGTAAAACTAAAACAGTAGAGGTCTTATGAATTCTGAAAACTTTAATCAAATAGAACCTAAATACTACAATCATTGAAAATTATCCATAATTTCACCTAAGTTTCCATAAAATTTATCAGATCCAAACTAAGTAAGACACAAACATTATATTTCATTAAATGAAAAAATTATCTTCTATAATCATAAACATGTATGGCATATAGAATGCCTCTGAGTATTTCATAGCTAATAGATCTACCATTTTATTTTATAGATCCAACTCTTGCTTAATTCGGATCTAATAGATTTGCAATCTTTTAACAAAGATTTAACATATATCTATATATTAAATTTATAATAAATTGTTACATACTGTAAATTTATACTAGATCTAAAGATTTGTCAAATTAAGGGTCCATAGGTCTTAGGGTTATAAACCATTCCTCTTATACTAAGTGTAAGTCTTACATGAGCCTTTAGAATTAAATTTATTATAAATTCAATATATATTTTTTCCAATAACAAAACTTGAACTTACTCAAGGATTGCCTAAATTCAAGGATTTCCTTAAGAGTACACCCCTTTAAGTCTATTCTACAAAGAATAGGCAAGAAATTCAATATTTCATAACAAATAACTAGAAACAATTAGATGAGAACGTAGATATAGTACAATCTAGCACATATGTATTACCCCACTTACAAATTATCAAGGGCTGGCCAAAACACTCTCTTCCAATAGTCAATGATATATTGGTCTTTCCCACTCCTCTCAAATTATGCAAGTGTGACTTATAAAAAAAATGTCAAAAACCTTTAAAAAAATGTATATATTAAATACAAAAAATAGAAAAAAATAAAAAAAAAAAACTATTTTATATTTACAAAAATAAATATACAAAAACATTAAAAAAAAAATTCAAAACACTTTTTAATAAATAACACACATGATATCAAAAGGCGAATTACATCTAAGAAATTCACATACTTTTCTTGAAGCCAATTACATCTAAGAAATTCACATACTTTTCTTGAAGCCAATTACATCTAAGAAATTCACATATTTTTCTTGAACCTAAACATAGTTGATATCAAAAAGCCAATTACATGAGAAACAAATATTTTTTCTTGAACTGAAACATAGGATCAAAGCTAATATGGTGATCCCATATTAATGGAATCCATATAATGAGACTGGCCATTCCATTTAATACGACATTGAAAACACACTAATACATACTATTATGTTCTATAGTAAACTTGATCTTAATTACTAGTACTACTTACTTAACGGATACCACTACCTTGTTCATTTTCTGGTTGTTGTTATTGACCGCCATGATCTTCTTTCAACAATGTCTGCATCTTGCTAAACCATGGTTCATCCAGGTTCGAACCATATTCGTCGAACTCACCATCCTCGAAGAATCATCGATAATCGGGGTGACCCAAGAAGGTACTGACGACGAGGAAGTTCATGGAATTCCCGTTTCAGGGGAGGCTCAATTTCCAGATCAAGCAACTTAGGTTCTTTGTCTGCCAATTCTTTCAAAGCTTTTTCCTTGGCATCCAGCGCCTCGATATCTTCTGCTACTTCTTCCATCAAACTGCACCTATGACATATTTGGCAAGGTTTTCCCCCTTCTGATCTGTAACGTTTAACACAAGTACAAAAATGATATTTGGTGGGATCAATTGTCCCTCTGCAAACGTAACACATTCTGTTTCCACACCTACATTTTACCTCATTGCACCCTCCTATCTTGATTAACTCCGCGTGGCAAATGTTACATTCTCTTACCACAGCTTTGGTCATCCTCTCTTCAACCTCCACACGAAGAGCAGTGCCATACATTTTCTGAACCTGTTCACACAACAACGGAAAGTGAGGCAGCTTCTTACATTGGATAAAAGAAGCCTGCAGACATTTTGTGTTTGGACACTTAAAAACTTGTACACACTTGTCAACTTCACACGGAATGGTACAAGATGGGCAATAAACCAAGCCTTCAACTTTGGCTTCAGCTATAGCTTCGTGGGCTTGGCGATTTTCATATTTTTCCATGAGATCATTTGGTAGAGCTCTCCGAATCTCTGACAAAGGAATTGATTCCTTGCAGTCATCAGTATCCATACAACTCAGAAAGGCATTTGCTGTGAGACCTCCATATATGATTTCTTCTACCCTCTCTTTAGACAGTTAAAACAAAATAGATGCCCATTCAGACAATGTATCATATTTTCTAATTGAAATTGGAAGTAACAGCAACCGCATAGAAGATGTGTTTCCCTTTCTCCATCAATTTCTACTGAATGCGTGTCACTCAGACATTGATGATTTTTTATGCTTGCCTTACGAGAGCTTTCACCTCTTAGAATCTTTGATGATTGATGATTAGACCAATGTGGACAACACGGGTGCACTAGTGGAGTAGTAACTCCAAGGAATCTCATGAATGAGGAGGCTAAAAATAGCGAGGAGGGGTGCATTAGTGGTGGAAGAATTCAAGTGAAGTGTAACTCCCACCAAATGAAGGAGAGTTTCCTAGAATCAAGGAAAAATGCATCTATGACAACTTAGGACAACTTATGAAAAGTAGTAGGTCCTAAAAATAGCTAATGAAGTCACGCTAGAGAAGTGTAAATCCCCAAGGAGACCACACGAGGTGGTAGGTGGGCCCACATGAGATGTAACTCCCTCTATAATGTCCCTTTAATCCGAAAATAAAAATAAAAAATTAATGGGTTAATAAAATCACTAAGATCTAAGGTTCATTTAAAATTAACTTTGAACATCATTGTGTAAAGTTATTACAAAAATACTTGTATTCTTGATCTAGATTCCCTTCGGTTGGTTAATGCATAGTAGCTTATTCTCTTAATGTGATATTTATGTCGTTTATTTATGTGATGATGTTTTTTGTGTGTTGTACTGGTGTTTATTTCTCTTCTCTGTCCAAATATTTCATACTAGTTAATAATGGGCGTTTGATTTAACATGTAACCTAGTCTTGTTTAAGCTAAAAGTTGTGCTTGATTTTACTTATACTTCTAATGTGAAAAGAGTGGTTGGATAAAGTCTTTAAAATGAAAGGGTGTGAAGGACTCTTTTGACTTGGGCTTACTTAGTTCATTTATGAACTAAACATGAAGAATCTCTTTTTTTTGTAGGTGTTTAAGAACCAACCCTATGCTAAGTCTAAACTCTAAAGAAGTGACTTAACCAAGAACAAAAGTTGGAATTCTTGAAACCAAGGTTTAAGTGTGCATAAAGGAATGCATAACCATAACAAGGGAGAAACTACAATTATAGGGAGTGGGTCTTCTATCTAAATACTAGTGAAGGTAGTTAGATCATTAAGAGGTTTGTGTGAAGGCCTCATGGTCACCCTCCACGTTGGCTCAAGGTATAAGTGGAAACTACCAGGTTTCAAAAATATATTTGCATAGTTGTTTGGGGCAGGGGAGCGAGCTCTCTGTTCAGTGGTATTTGGAAAAGGTGTGGGTTGTGTAATGGTTGCATTGACATGGTCTGAGCAACCCCTTGGTTGCTACGTTCATGCTTCCCCCTTCTACGCTCAGGATCCACCCTGCCTGCAAACTCCATCCTCATGATGTCCCTTCTAAGTCCAATTCCTAGCTTCCTGCACACCATTCAATCCCACACTCCTACACACCTTTCAAGCCCACTTCCTAGCTTCCTGCACACCATTCACACCCATTCACTCCCACACTCCTACACACCATTCATTCCCATTCACTCCCACATGCCTCCATAGCATTCACTACGATACTCCACGCAACGTCATCTACACCTCCACACTGTCCTTTTCTGGTAGTTCCATATCCCCCTTATGCCCAGCTTCATTTTCCACATTAGTGCTCTCCCTTCCTTCCACGCTAATCATAACAAGGCTTGGTTATCATCTGCACCCAACTTATCTTCTCTAGCTTCAATCTTGGATTTTTGTGGGGAACAAGTTTCCCAAAGTGCACTGAATCTAATGAGATTCTTTCTAGAACATATTCCTTGAATGAATGATTCCCATGATATTCGGAGACCATTCAGAGTAGTCATTACTAATTTTTCATTTTGAACATGATGTCCAATATGTTCTAGTTTTTCTTTGACATGAGATACCATTGTGAAATAATATGGAATGCTTTCGAAGGTTTTCATATTCACACCCTTGAGTTGAGTTCTCAAGGTCATCTTTATTGTAATGTTATTTCCTTTGAACAATCTTTTTATTGCATTGAACATCTCTTTAAGAGTCTTCAAAGATACTATATGGGGGATCAAGTGATCCTTGATGAAGTCAGCAATGATACTCTTGTCCTTAAACAGGTTCCTCTTGTACCTAGCTTTGTCTTCATCTCCCTCTATCTCCTCAATCTCTTCTTTCACATAGTATTCCAACTCATTCTCTTGTAGAATGATCATCGCTCTATACTTCCAGGAACGAAAGTTATCTTCTCCGTCAAGCTTGGTGTTGTTATTCATCTTGATAAAATGAGAACCTCAAATCAAAATAGAGATAGTAGGGCTTACTAAATGAGATGCTGCAATCAAGTGCTTCCTTCAATACTCTTGAGATATGACTTCTAGATGACATAGGGTTGTTAGAGAAATCCTATTTTTTTGACTTTGGGATCTTGAAAAATTGAATGGAGAGAGAGAGATTCATCTCCCAAAGGAAAGTTGATCAATGGTCCTTTTCTTCCAAAAATGTGAACGGAGCTGCCAAAAATGTGATGCCCTAGTTTTGACGAGTAGTAGTGGATGGGCCAAAAATGAAAGTTCTCTGATTTTAATTCTTCCTCCACAATTTTTTTTCCCTCCTAGGGAGATTTTTTTTTACCTTCTTTTTCAACCAAACTATGGTGAAAAGAATTAAGAATGAGAAACCCTAGTTTTCACTTCGAGCAGTTTCTGTTGCATAAGGTATTCTTTCAAGCTAGCTTTGATACCATGTTAGAATTTTGATACTTCCAAAATGGTTATGTTATATCTTCAAAAAATTTATATATATTATCACAATTACCATATACAATAGGATCACTAAAATATACACAAGAACAACATACAAAAAGAGACACAAATATTTACCCTAGGAAACCCTCTCACAAGAAAATCCCAACAAAACTTCTTGAATATAGATTCGTCACAAGTATAATGTCAATATCATACAATAACCTAACAATAAGATAAAATAGAAACCCCAAGAAAATATGCCTTCAATGCAGCTACTCTCTCTCCCAAGTGAACTCGTCCTTCTGCCTCTACTCATGCGGAATTGCTTGAGTGATTGCTGCACCAAATGCTCTAGGAGCCACTCTATTATACTAGTCATAAACTATCCTTTTTACCTGACTGGCCTCACGTGAATTTCCCTAACTGGTCCGACCTGACTGGGGCAGTTTACCCACTAGGTCAACTTGTCTATTTTACAGGATTTATTTTAATGTCTTTACATAATTAAATACAATATGATAATTTCACAAAGGAAGTACAATAAAAATACAATATAGTAAGAATATCTTCTGAAGTTACATTCTTCAACATATATTCTATTAGATTTCGATGATTCCCTATAACCAACAATGGTTCCATTCTTTCCTGATGGCTCCATTGTTGTCCTCTTTTCTTTCGGCACATGAATGTATACACGACTCCCAAAGATCCTCAAGTGTGAAATACTTGGTTTTTCACCAATGAACTTTTCCTCTAGTGTCTTCCCATCCATAATGGAATGAGGACTTCTATTCTGGATATATGTTGTTGTACCAGTGTCCTCTTCCCATAATTAGATAGAAATGTCTTGATCATTCATCATGGATTTTCCAGACTCACATATGGTTCTATTCTTTCTTTCGATAACCCCATTTTATTGAGGGTTGTAGGGTATAGTTAAATATCTACAAATTCTCGCATCACTAATATACTCATTCAATGCATGTGAATAAAATTCACCCCCATTTTCAGATCTAAAAGAAAGGATGTGCTTCCCTGTTTGATTCTCAACTAGGGATTTGAAGTCTTGAAACTTGCAAAAAGGTTTCACTCTTATCCTTTAAAAAATAAATCCATGAATTTCTAGAGAACTCATCTATAAGCAATACATAATATAAATAAACAAGTAGGGAAGGGGATGACATGGGACCACATACATCATAATGTATAAATCTAAAATCCCTTTCGATCTAGTAGTACTACTAGAGAAACTATTTTTAACATTACTCCCAAGTGCACAACCCCTGCCTACACTAGCACTTGCAAAATCAAATACGGGCATGCATTTCACCATTTGTTGTAATCCTAGTAGCGCTTTGTAGTGGAGGTGACCAACTGTCCTATGCCATAGATCACATGGAATGATAGTGTTGTGAAACATAGCTTGAATGTACTTCCTGGGGTGTTCCTAGGTACCTTGTAGAAACCTCCCTCTCTAACTCCAATCACTGCTGCATATTCCAAGTCTTTGTTCTTCGGCCATAATAATGTGTGATTATCCATGAAGATAAATTGGAAGCCCTTATATTCAAGAACCGAAACATATAGAAGGTTCTTCTTCAATCCTCAAACATAAAGACTGTCATCCACATGTAAAATATCTCTTGAAATCAGCTAGAAGGAGGTGGATCCAACTCCTTGAGTAAAAAAGGTTGTGTTGTCTCCTATTGTTAACACCCAAAAAGTGCTCACTAACTCATTTCCATATTCACATGACCCATTTGTCCACTTTTCTTACCATTTTAGCCTCTAAAACTTTCAAAAGGTCACCTAAAAGACCAAAATCCAACTTTTTCTCCTCAAAATATTTAATTTTCCTGAAAAAATACAAAAAACCCTCCAAAAAGGTCCAAAATTCCCAAAAATCAATTAAAAGGGAATAAAATTCAAAAATATATTTAAAAAAAGGAAAAAAGAGGGAAAAAGAGGAAAAGGAAACCTAAACCATTTTTACCAATACCATTGATTACCTGAAACCATGGTTGTATTTTCCATCACCCAAAAGCTATAAAAAGGTGATAGAGGCTCCCCATTATTCATCCACATTCATCATATCCTCATGCTTCCAAAATTGCTCTTGAGTTTGCCCATCCTTTTTGACCTTGAAGTTCTTCATTGAGAGTGAACCTTTGGCCCATCCTTGAAGCATCTTGGAAAAGAGAGAGACTATTGGAGCACTGGAGCACTACTCCTGTACTGCTGTAAGAATTCCAGCAACCTCACCATTGAGGTAAACCATTGCAAACCATTGTTTGCTCATTAATATAAAATATCAAGTTTTTTATTGTTTCTCTCATGGATCTAGTTTTTTCCTGTTCTTACTCAAGATTTAATTTCATGCACATGTTAGATTAATATTTACTTTTTACATTACTTTTTACTGCTTTATTGAAATTTCTACTACGAAGTTAGTAGGTGCTCATTTGCACAAGCTTGGGTGAAAACCCAAGCAACAATTTTTGGCGACTCCACTTTTCTTTGAATCTTTGAATCTTTGGTTAGATCTAGTTTTCTCCTTATTTTTGTTGGTATTTAGCTTTATGATTATAGATTTGGTTTACCACTAAGCATATAGCTTGTTGCCCTAGCTCTTGGCCTTTTCTACAGCCTTTACAGTCCATATTTTTCAATTTCAGCTTTCATTTTTGGTGACTTTTTTCGTCCCGTAAATCGTAGGTTTTTTAACCCACAGTCGCGATCCAAATTGTGGTTGTTTAGTCGAAAGCCGTGATTCCAAAACTCTGAGTTTTTATCCCGATTGCGAGTTTTTCCCAGTTAACCGCGATCCAAATCGTGAGTTTCCAACCCTTAGCTGCGATTCGAATCATGACTTAGAACCCCTCAGCCATGATCTAGATCATGAGATTTTCCCATATAGCCGCGATACAGATTGTGAGTTTTGCCTTAGACAGTCCTGATTTTGACCCAAACCCTGCGATTCTTCTTCCGAGTTTTCATCACCCATTTCGGCCCATATTTTTCTGCCATCTCCCTTGCACCTTAACAGCCTAGTGTGTTACTTGCAGCTCTAGATATTCATTTACTTTTTCTGTTATTTGCTTTACAGTGCAATTTGGAAAATATTCAGTATTTTTATTGAAAAGAAAGTTGTTAAAGCATTTATAGTTAATTTTTCATATTTGCAAGTTAAAATCAGCATTTTAATTTGATAAGTATTCTCTCAAGCGATGCATTTTATTTTAGTACATAACCACACTTACACTTACTCTGTCACCATCAATCAAAGTGAGTGATAATTTTTTTTACTTAACTCAACCAATTTTCTAACCCCACTTGGGGAACATAAGAGAACATTGTAGTTAGGTAGGATTGAGGGGATAGGTATCCAAATAACACCCCTCACTCACTTTCATTTGAGACATAGTTGTTGTCTATTAGGGTACCAAAATCCCTTAGTACTTATTGACACGGTTATACACCAATTTATCGAAAAGGTGTCTCCCTTAGGAGGGTCAAAGTAGAAAGACTGGTTCTGGAGGTGTGAGTGGAATACCACAATCCATTCAGTCACCGAAGGATACCTACTCGTTGTTCTCGGTGTACTACCCGTATGGAAGTACATCGACGATAGAACAAGAGCTGCAGATTCACCTTTTTGGACGTGTCATGAACGGGGTATCTAAGTGGCCTTTATTCTAAGATTGTCTACCGGGTAGGGGGATATCATTAGCCTTTGGTTATAAGTTTCGTATTATCTGACTTGGATTTCATCACCTTGCAGAGGATACGTCTTGTGGTAATCATAATACCTTTCTAGTTAGGTTTTTTGCATGCTCTCTTACCTTCCCTTGGCTTAGTGAGTACACCATTTTTATTTTTAGCAGGCGTTTGCTTGTTGGTATTTTGACCACCTTTTTTTATCACTCCACTTACAGTAGCACAGCTATTACTGTAAGTGTTTTGAGTTTGGTTGTTATCATGAGTTCCATATTTTTTTGCGCTCCCCTCCTGCAAACATCGGTGCATTAGGGTTTTTGAGATTTTCACTCACCACTACCTATTAGTTTTACTACCCATCTGTCACCATTGAGTCCTCGACATGTTCTCGACACTTCCGGGGAGAACCCTCGTAGTATGGTTCACTTGACACCACTTGTCATAGTCGTAGAGCCTTGTCACTTGAATCCACACGTCATCGGCATAGAGCCTTGTCACCCGATTTTGATGCCCCTCACTTCACATCTGACTCTAAGGAATAATCAGAAAACCCTACATACACAGCACCAACTAGCCCCATGGCTGGCATAACTTCCAACCCCTTCTTTACAGGGACTAATGGTGGAACATCTACCACCACCCTAGCTACCACATTAGCCACCACTACAACAACTACCCTAGGTATGCCCTTAATGGGACCCACACCTACTCTAGGTATTCCCTCCATGGGACATACCCTAGGGATTCCCTCGATGGGACCTACAACTACCATCCATGCTACTATACCAAACTCAATAGCTACTATACCCAATCCTAACCCATCTGTGACTCACGTTACACTTAGAGGTGTAGAACCCTCTCACGCCAACTCGACACCTCTATTTGGGGATCATATCCCCCTCACGACTAATATTCCCTTTGGGGGCAGCAGCCTAATCAACAATTCTACCACTAACACTTACACCCCGGTGACCATGCCACACTCTTCTGCCAGTTTTCCATTTATGTCTAGTCTCAACCTACAAGACTTGGCGAGATTAACGAATGATCCCATCAGACATGATCCTACTTGGCATCACATGCCTACTAAACTCCCATAAGACATCCTTAAGTTTGAGGGGAAGGCTAGTGAGGATCCACAAAATCACATTATGTCTTTTCATCTATGGTGTTCCTCGAACTCGATAGTAGATGAATCTATTTGCCTATGTCTGTTGCAAAGAACTTTTACTGGTTCGGTAGCCAAGTGGTATATCGAGCAGCCTCATGGGACACACCCTACGTTTACATCCCTTGCCTCGACCTTCCTATAGTTCTTTCAACTACTCATCCACTACGACATGGGAGTAGAAATCCTATTGTCTTGTAGATAGAACACGGCTACCCATATCATGGATCACATTCATGAGTGGCGTAAACAATGAAGTCTATGCAAGATCAAGCTAGATGACTGTATTTTCCTGGACTAGTTCCGAAAATATCTCCTTCTAGACATAGCCAAAGATGTGGCATTTGAACAACCCCAGTCAGCAGAAGAAGCCATTCTAAAAGCTCAAAAGTTTGATTTAATCTACGCCTAGTTTGGCTACCTATATACAATTTTACCTGACACCCACCATGGTGATTCCTCTCGGAATGATGTGCCAGGGGAATCCCATGCCGCCAACGGCATCATTGGACAGGTTGTGTCACAAAACAAACCCTTTAACATTATGAGCAAGAATAACAGCTCTGACCTTTCAAGGGCTACATCTCATTCCGGAGCTACAACTTCGTATGCTCCCATGGCACACACCAACCACACTCATGGACCCTCATGTCCACCATAGTGTTACAGGAATGAACCTTTAGCTTATGCACCTCCTACATAATATCCCCAACAGGCCACTCATGCTCTTATTCACTCACAAGCCCCATCGGCTTATTACCCTCCGCAAGCAGCACCTTCTGCCCCAACACTTCCAATAGCTCAAAATTATCAACAACCACAACAAGCACCTGGACCACCTCCAAACCCTCCTACTTACTATCCACCGTAGCCTGGTCCAGTACCTACGTGACCTCAAAATCCCCCTACTGCCCAAGGGAAAGTGTATGCACAGCAGAATCAGTCCCAAAACTAGAACACTCAACGCAATCAAGTATGCCAACAAAACCACGGAAGAGGACACAACCGTGGTAACAACCAACCTCAAAACCAAGGCAGTTAGCTACCTAATCCTCCAAATAATAATAACGCTTCCCCTGCCAACAAAAATCCTGATCGACCACCGAAACAGGGTAAAAGCCAAATCTACAAATAAACGATCTGCGCTCCATAGGTGGGGTATACGCCCACTACACACACACTTGCCCCCATTTGGAGCAATCACGCCAACTATGGACTCATGATGCCCAACACCAAGGGCACGCAGCACAGCCCATGCCACCTCCTCAACTACACCCCATGGTTTTTCAAAATCCTTTACCTACACAAGGAGCACTGAACACTCGCTCATTGGATCCATACTATCCCGTTCCTATTCCCCCCTTCCAGCGCAATCAACACACTAGTAATGGCTAAACTCAATCTTCCAGGGTTAGAATTAGGACTACCTGTGTGGTACATTCCTTCCCCAACCCCTCCCCTAACATCGAATGTCATTTTATAACCAGTGCAACCCATCAATACCTCTAACCGTCCACCCCCCGGTGTAGCGAACATTCAAACCGACCACCTCCAATAGTGGCCACTGCATCAACATCCAGTAATTCTCCTCCTCCACTCTGCTACACTGGGGGTGGAGGCCCACAAACCTACACCGCCCTATTGACTCCAAAGATGGCGAAGAATCCCCCAACAATTCATTCTCCCCCCAAATGCTCTTTGTGCGACGATTTAGGCCATGCTACCCATCAATGTCCACAATTGCCAACACTTGAGGAACACATGCAAATGTTGGATGACGATGCTAACATCCCAGTTTTCAAACTTGAACTGGCCCCTCAGCCTCACGATAAATCATTGTGTACCAATCACCCTTGTGCAATATGCGGCATTTACGGCCATTACTTACATCACTGTCCCAATCTACAAGATTACAAAGCACCTCTATACGAAATGAATAATGTCAACCTATAAAAATCCCCTCCCATCATTGAGGAAATATACCCCCAAACATCCTCCTCCTCGGAAGAAATTAATACTGTTTATATTATTTCGTCCACCAGCACACCTCAATCAACTGAGTTGACAACACAGTGTTACCGAAATGATGAGGAAATACTTGAAGCACTTACTGTACCCAACTACCCCTGGGCTGATATGCACCATCGATCATACTTCATCCCTAAAGCATCTACCTCTCCCAAAGCAAATCAATTCTCCGTTGAATCCAAATATTTCCTTCCCACCAAGGTTGACTGGTATAAGGATCCAATCCCAGCCCCTGATGCCTTTGAGGAAGGCAATATGGCCAATATTTTACCCATTATTAAAGTTGACATCTCTACAACGCCCGGAACACCTGAACTCATTTCCTTGGGCGCATCATGCACAAAGGATGACGTACAAGCTTACAAGAAACTCTTCCAAGAGTTTTGCGACATATTTGCATGGTCCTACACCGAGATGTTGGGTCTTTACCCTGCTATAATAGAAAACCACATTGACACTTGTCCTAACATACCACCTGTCCGCCAAAAACAACGCCCCATCCACCCATCTAAGATTACTGTCGACAAAGCAGAAATTGAGAAGCTTCGTACAATGGGTTTCATTTACGCCATAGCCTACACCACCTGGGTTTCTAACCCAGTACCAGTTAACAAGAAGTAAGGCACTATCTGTGTCTGTACTGACTTCCGCGACCTAAATCTAGCTTGTCCCAAAGACAATTTTCCCACACCATTTATCGACCAACTTATCGATGCATGTGTGGGACATGAGATACTATCTTTCATGGATGGTTTCTCTGGGTATAACCAAATTCACATTCGCAAAGAAGATCAGTACAAGACTTCCTTCACCACCCCATGGGGCACTTTTGCTTACTGTGTTATTCCTTTCGGTCTTAAAAACGTTGGAGCCACCTTTCAGTGGGCCATGACCTATTGTTTCCATGAATTGCTAAACATTATTTTAGTCTACCTTGAAAACCTCATAGCCCGATTGAAAAAATGGTCTGATCATTTGAACGACCTCAAATATCAAATCCGCTTGAACCCACTCAAGTGTGTATTTTGCATTCCAGCAGGCTGGTTGTTAGGTTTCATCATTTCACAGAAAGGAATTGTAGTCGATCCGTTAAAGGTCCAAGCCATCTTAGACCTCCCATCACCACGAACGCTTCAATAGTTATAGATCCTTCAGGGAAAAGCAAATTTCCTTCGTCGTTTTGTCCCCGATTACGCCACGATGGTTCATGGTTCCTTCGTTTGCTCTATACCCACATCCCTTTTGTGTGGGATGACCAAGTGCAAGGAGATTTTGATGACCTAAAGAAACATCTCACCAATGTTGGTCTGTATGGGAGGCCCACACTCCCCAGTTTGGTATTGGTTTCAATATATTGGGTTTAATGTATTAGAGATGCTCTCTTTGGCCTCACACATGAGGTCTCTTTTTAATCTATAAAAAGGCACCTTGCCTCATAATACAACAAGTTTGTGTGTTCCATTCTTGTGTCTCTTTCTTCTCCTTCTAGTGTGTTAGTAGCTTTTGTTAGAGTTCTAAGTGCTTATTGTGTTTTAGTTTAGGAGGTGAGGCTGTTAGAGCCTCACCTTTGATCTGTATGTAGATAAATTTCAGATCAATTTGTATCAGAGCGGTTCGCTCCTCTACCTCATCATTCTCGTTTTCTCGAAGAGAAAAGGCTTGTTGTTCTATTTTTCTTAATATCCAGGTTTAGGTATTTTTGTTGGTTTCTTTGGTATGAGAGCAGTCTCTCTAGTTTATTTCCTGCCCCCTTGAGAAAACCATGGTGTGTTATTCATGGCTGCAACATGTTTCATCAACTAGGCATGTGTCTGCTTCTAAGATCTAGCCTAACATTTGGCCATCTTCTTCGATTTAAAGACTACCACTGTATGTGGCTCCTCCTTATGCGTGCTTCATTACTGCTAGGTGCTTCTTAATGCATGTAGATCTCCCACCCACGCATTCCTTGCTGGAAGCCAACGTGCAATCCTTTACATTTATCATGCGCCTTGACTTAGGTATTGCTACGCTAATTTCTCCCAACGCATTCATTTGTTGGCAACCAAAATTTCACGCATGCACCCCGCTTTCCATCAATGGTTTTTGTAACACAGGTCACTGCGTCCAAACAAAGAGAATCACTACCATGACCTGCATGTTCTTTTATTTATTGTTGAGCCATGCATAGTAAATTCCCATGCACTCCTTACTGAATGCTCTAGAAAAATGCCCTCCTTCTCTGCCAGATAACGTGTTGCGTTTCCTCATTCCTTGCTGATGCCAAGATCACAAAATCCACATTCCTACCTTCCCTGAATGTACGTGAGACATGTGCAGTCACTATTGCGTTAGGTATTGCTATTAGTTGGTGTTAGGTATTGCATTATCATGTGTTTCCTTAGAATTGAGTAACCAACTACATTTTCTTCTCCCAAACTCCAATGCAGTGCTCACGACCAGAAACCATTTCCCCCACGCTACAACCATTTTCTCCATGCTACAACTCCTCCCATTTCTCCACTCCCTCCTTTCACGCCTACCATCTTCTATGAAGCTCCATCCTCCATCATATGCAGCCAGATCCATCCTCCATCATCTCCTTGCTCAAGGAAAAATGGATCTATGACAACTTATCACAACTTATGAAAAGTAGTAGGTCCTAAAAATAGCTAATGAAGTCGTGCTAGAGAAGTGTAAATGCCCAAGGAGAACACATGAGGTGGTAGGTGGGCCCACATAAGATGCAACTTCCTCTGTAATGTCCCTTTAATCCAAAAATAAAATAAAAATTAATGGGTTAATAAAATTACTAAGATCTAAGGTTCATTTAAAATTAACTTTTAACATCATTGTGTAAAGTTATTACGAAAATACTTGTATTGTTGATCTAGATTCCCTTCGGATGGTTAATGCATAGTAGCTTATTCTCTTACTGTGATATTTATGTCGTTTATTTATTTGATGATGTTTCTTGTGTGTTGTACTAGTGTTTATTTCTCTTCTCTGCCCAAATATTTCATACTAGTTTATAATGGACGTTTGATTTAACATGTAACCTATTCTTGTTTAAGCTAAAAGTTGTGCTTGATTTTACTTATACTTCTAATGTTAAAAGAGTGGTTGGATAAAGTCTTTTAAATGAAAGGGTGTGAAGGAATCTTTTGACTTGGGCTTACTTAGTTCATTTATGAACTAAAACATGAAGAATCTCTTTGTTTTGCAGGTGTTTAAGAACCAACCCTATGCTAAGTCTAAACTCTAAAGGAAGTGACTTAACCAAGAACAAAAGTTGGAATTCTTCAAACCAAGGTTTAAGTATGCATAAAGGAATGCATAACCATAACACGGGAGAAACTACGACTATGAGTGGGTCTTCTATCTAAATACTAGTGGAGGTAGTTGGATCACTAAGAGGTCCATGTGAAGGCCTCGTGGTCACCCTCCACGTTGGCTCAATGTATAAGTGGAAACTACCAGGTTTCAAAAATATATTTGCATGCTTGTTTGGGGCAGGGGAGCGAGCTCCCTATTCAGTGGTATTTGGAAAAGGCGTGGGCTGTGTAATAGTTTCGTTGACAAGGTCTGGGCCACCCCTTGGTTGAAACCGTCATGTTGCTCCCTTCTGTGCTTAGGCTCCACTCTCCCTGCAGACTCCATCCTCATACTGCCCCTTCTACATCCACTTCCTAGCTTCTTGCACACCATTCATGCCCATTCACTCCCACATGCCTGCACACCATTCACTACTATACTCCATGCGGCTTCATATACACCTCCACGCTACCCTTTTATGGAAGCTCCATATCCCCCTTATGCTCAACTTCATTTTCCATGTCAGCACTCTCCCTTCCTTCCACGCTAATTACAAGGCTTGGTTATCATCTGCATCCAACTTATCTTCTCTAGCTTCAATCTTGGCTTTTCCTTGGGAACAAGTTTCCCAAAGTGCACTGAATCTAATGAGATTCTTTCTAGAACATATTCCTTGAATGAATGATTCCCATGATATTGGGAGACCATTCAAAGTAGTCATTACTAGTTCTGCATTTTCAACATGATCTCCAATATCTTCCAGTTTTTCTTTGACCTGAGATACCATTGTGAAATAAGATTGAATTCTTTTGAAGGTTCTCATATTCACACCCTTGAGTTGATTTCTCAAGGTCATCTTTATGTTAATGTTATTTCCTTTGAACAATCTTTTCATTGCATTGAACATCTCTTTAGGAGACTTCAAAGATAAGATGTGGGGCATCAAGTGACCCTTGATGGAGTCAGCAATGATCCTCTTAGCCTTAAATAAGTTCCTCCTGTACTTAGCTTTGTCTTCATCTCCCCCTGTCTCCTCAATCGCTTCTTTGACATAGTATTCCAACTCATTCTCTTCTAGAATGATCATCACTCTATACTTCCAGGCCTGAAAGTTATCTTCTCCATCAAGCTTGGTGTTGTTATTTATCTTGATAAAAGGAGAACCTCAAATGGAAATAGAGATAGTAGGAGTTACCAAATGAGATGTTGCAATCAATTGCTTGCTTCAATACTCTTGAGATATGACTTCTAGATAACATAGGGTTGTTAGAGAAATCCTAATTTTCCAACTTTGGGATCTTGAAAAATTTAATGGAGAGAGAGATATGCATCTCCCAAAGGAAAGTTGATCAAACGTCCTTTTCTTCCAAAAATGTGGATAGAACTTCCAAAATCGTGATGCCCTAGTTTTGTCGAGTAGTAGTGGGTGGGCCAAAAATGAAATTTCTCTTATTTTAATTCTTCCTCCACAATTGTTTTTTCCCTCCTAGGGTGATTTTTTTACCTCCTTTTTCAACCAAACTAATGTGAAAAGCCTCAAGAATGAGAAACCCTAGTTTTCACTTCCACTAGTTTCTGTTGCATAAGGTATTCTTTCAGGCTAGCTTTGATACCATGTTAGAATTTTGATACTTGCAGAATGGTTATGTTATATCTTCAAAAAAATTATATATATTATCAAAATAATCATATACAATAGGATCACTAAAATATACACAAGCACAACATACAAAAGAGACACAAATATTTACCCTACGAAACCCTCTCACAATAAAATCCCAACAAAACTTCTTGAGTATGGATTCGTCACAAGTACAACGTCAATATCATACAATAACCTAACAATGAGATAAAATAGAAACCCCAAGAAAATATTCCTTCAATGCAGCTACTCTCCCTCCCAAGTGAGCTTGTCCTTGTTCCTCTACTCATGTGAAATTGTTTGAGTGAGTGCTACACCAAATGGTCTAGGAGCCACTCTATTTATACTAGTCATAAACTATCATTTTTATGTAACTAGCCTGACTTGAATTTCCCTAACTGGTCTGACCTCACTGGGGTAGTTTTTCCCATTGTTTGGGGAAGTTTACCCACTAGGTCGACTTGTCTATTTTACATGATTTATTTTAGGGTCTTCACATAATTAAATACAATATGAATATTTTTCAAATAAAGTACAATAAAAATACAATATAGTAAGAATATATTCTGAAGTTACATTCTTCAACATATATTCTATTAGATTTGGATGATTCCCTATAACCAACAAAGGTTCCCTTCTTTCCTGATCGCTCCATCATTGTCCTCTTCTCTTTCATCACATGAATATATACACGACTCCCAAAGATCCTCAAGTGTGAAATATTTGGTTTTTCACCAATGAACATTTCCTCACGTGTCTTCCCATCCAGAATTGAATGAGAACTTCTATTCTGGATATATATTGTTGTACTGCTGTCATCTTCTTGTAATTAGGTAGACATGTCTTGATCATGCATCATGTATTTTTCAGACTCACATATGGTTCTATTGTTCCTTTCGACAACCCCATTTTGATGAGGGTTGTAGGGTATAGTTAAATATCTACAAATTCTTGCATCACTACAGTACTCATTCAATGCATGTGATTCAAATTCACTCCCATTTTCAAATCTCAAAGCACGGATGTGCTTCCCTGTTTGATTCTCAACTAGGGATTTGAAATCCTAAAACTTGCAAAAAGGTTTCACTCTGATCCTTTAGGAAATAAATCCATGACTTTCTAGAGAATTTATATATAAACAATACATAATATAAATAACCACTTATGGAAGGGGATGACATGGGACCGTATACATCAAAATGTATTAAATCTAAAATACCTTTTCGATCTAGTAGTACTACTAGAGAAACTATTTTTGACATTATTCCCAAGTGCACAACCCTTGCATACACTATCACGTGCAAAATCAAATACGGGCATACATTTCACCATTTGTTGTAATCCTGGTATAGCTTTGTAGTGGAGTTGACCAAGCGTCCTATGCCATAGATTAGATGGAATGATATTGTTGTGAAACATAGCTTGAATGCACTTCTTGGGTACCTTGCAGAGACCTCCCTCTCTAACGCCAATCACTGCTGCATATTCCAAGTATTTAGTAATCGGCCATAATAGTGCGTGATTATCCATGAAGATAACTTTGAAGCCCTTATATTCAAGAACCGAAACATATAGGAGGTTCTTCTTCAATCCTCGAACATAAATATTTTCATCCACATGTAAAATATCTCCTGAACTCAGTTGGAAGAAGGTGGATCCAACTCCTTGAATCAAATAGGTTTTGTTGTCTCTTATCTCTACCTTTCATGTAAACATTTTCTCCTTGAGATTGGTGATGGCACTCTTATAACCAGTCATATGTTTGGATGCACCACTATCAATCAACCATGTGTACTCACTTGTGATGATGGATCTAGACAATGTTGAGACAAGGTAATACTCCCTTGTTGTCTCTTTTTCTTCGAGTGCATTCTTCTGATTAACTTCATCTTCTATAGCTGTAGAAGCATGAAGCCTTCCTTTTCCATTTTTCTTTCCTTTTCACTCCATTGCATAATGGCCCTTATTTTCACAGTTGTAGCATCCAACCTTCGAATTGTCAAATCCTTTGTTGTATACCTTCTTCTTCTAATGGGAAAACTTCTTTTGAGAGAATTTTTTCATTCCTTTCTTCATCCTTTTTGCGAGGGAAAGGTTTTCTTCTTTGATTCACATTGAATTGCTATGGATTCACTCCTCTTGAAGGAAGTCATTCCACAACCTTTTGAAGTTAGGTTGTACCTCTTGGCCATTTACCGCAGCCCAGAATGTCTCCCATGAGGATGGGAGACCATCAATAGTGGTTTGGAGAAGATCATCCTCATCGACCACTAATCCAATACTAGTAAGCCGATCTCTTACCTGAGAGATCTTGGTGAAGAAGGAGGCCACTATCTCATCCTTCTCCATCATTAGGTTTCAAAGCTTATTCTTCATTTCCCTCAAAAGGCGGCCATTGTCCCTCAAAAGTATGCATCGTGGGTACTCGTTGGATGCAGAATTTAATTCTGCATCCAATTAGTATTCCTACTCGAAATTTGAGTAAAATGACAAGAATATATGTTGAAAATATAAATTAAAAAGCAGTTTTTTTAATGTCAAATATGTCAACTCAACCATTATGGTTAAGCCTTTTCTTGAAATTCTATTGGTTGTTGAATTCAATGCCTTGTTTTCTTATGAGGTGGCTTGTTTTCTAATAAGGCCCATTTTAGACACCAAATTTTCTCTAATTGAATATAATGAGATTTTAACTTTAAAAATTTAAGTGCACAAATATTGAATACTTGAATGAATTAACCATTCAATCACATGAAACATTCAACCATAACACAATATGTACCGTGGGGAAAATACTCAAAACAATGAGGAAGAAAACTCCTAGAAAATATTTAGAGCATAACTATGATAGATATCAGAGAATGTCCTTTACAAAATAGCATATTTCTTTCAGCACCCTAGGTGCTAGATAAGAGAGAACATTGAGCAATAGAGAATAGAGATCTACTGTATCAAGTTTCCATGTGCTGGGTATGAGATTGTGTGAGGTTAGGTTGTAGAGAGATCCCTCCAATTCCTAATCAAGCATCTACCATTGTTTTTACATATATAGGGAAACTGTTCAGTGCGTAAGTATTGTTGAAGTTTTGCGCTTAGAAACCTTGCTAGTGGTTCCTCGATATGATGGCCTATTATAGGTTTACAGTTCAAGAATCCTACTTTAATTATCAACCTAGGGATAATGCAAACTTAATAGTTGTTGGGCACTACATGTGCACTTGCTAAGAGAGTTCTGTATGGGAGGTTTAATATATGATTTTTGAAATAATTCTGACTAGAAAACAAGTTATATAATTTATGGAATGCACCAAATACTATATCTAATATTCATTCTACAAAAATATGGAATCTAAATAAATGAATTAAATTTTGAAAACTGGGACTAATCTATAAAAAGATGAAATGGCTATTGTGAGAAAGCAATCAAAATTACTTGGAAAATACTTAAACTCATAAAGCATTAATCTATTTGATGTAATAAAACAATAAAGATCTATTGTATGAATTAAGCGAAAGGGATTATTCTAAGAAAGCATACAAGATCTAATCTGAGCGAAGACTATAAATTCTATAACATGGAAATTATTCTAGAGTATTTTTTAGAAAGGACCTACAACACTACAGACACCATATATTTAAAATACAGATGCGGTTATTCTTTCCTATATAAGAAAACAAAGCATTTTTAGAAAGTGAATCTAAACCTTTACTTGATATTCCATAGTTATTAATTGTCTAGCATGCATTCTAAACCACATATATAAATATGAATAACACAAACCAATGATGATCTTTATTGGAATGGAATTTGTAAATATATTCAGTTGATTCTTTAACCAAGTAAATGCACGAAACTATTAATTGCTTAAAATAGAAAACATGACTCATGCACAACGCCATGAGGGGGCCCACCTCAAGGTGTTTGAAGGAGCTTGAGCTAAACTATGAACTCACAAATTTAGTAAAACGTAATTCTTCCATTAAGTTGTTTGAAGATCCATATCAAAAAGTACAAAACTTGACTATTATAAAATTGTAAAAGGGAAAATGTCTGAGATAAACGATAAACCGAGAGAGTCTTCCACACAATGTGTGAGTCCCTATTTATTACATAATTTCAAAAAATATCTAAAAACGTCTTCTTTGGAAATCATGAGAGCAATCTTCTATGGATTTGTCATTTCTGAGAATCAGGAGAGATTGGTAGAGGTGATCTTGAGTTCTTCTTCATTGTCTCATATGGTCAACAGGGACTAACTATGTCGATATTGCATATGTATATATGTAACATTAGGAATGTCGATCTTCCATATTCATGGTTGTCATCAAACCTTCACTTATTTTCACATAGCACTCGTCCACTGGTTAACTCATTAAAAAAACATGTTAAGAAAAAGAAATACTACCGCATAACCATCATCAGTTTATAATCAACTAAAACCATATCCTATCCTACAGAAAGGGGCTATCTCATGCTAGGTTTGCTGTTTTTTTTCAATAAAAGGGGAATTGGGAAGTGCAATTGATACCTAAAATATGGGCTTATCGTCTGCCCATACGTAGGATTCTGATATGCAACTCTTCCCCACAACACTATGAACCAATTGGTATCCATAGTACCTTGTCCTAGGATATAACATAGGTGCTAGTAGAGGATTTTCTATGAACACCTTGGGAGGTCTTTGAGTGTGGAGAATTATTAACCTTGGAGGGTGTTTTTCTAGATTTATCTACAAAAACACTTTCACCAAGAAGGGAAACACGGCCGACTTGAGAAACTACATTCAAAATTTGTTGTTTTAGCAGTGGACATAATCAATCCACACTAAATATTTGGAAGGCTTATTTGTTTTCTTACTTGATATGATTAGAACACTTTTTAGTTGTATGATGTATTCCCTTTGTGTGTTTATCCAACCATAGGAATTTTTGAGTCTAAAATTTTATGAGGGTGGAATATCAATAACTTTTCCAATTAAGGACAATTCAAAAATTCCTTCGGTTACAGTGGATCCTCCACCTTCTCCTTATAGGAACTGTATAAACAAATGCGGAACATTTGAAACAACTGGATTGGTTGATATTCATGGGGATCCTCACCTTATTAGGAACAACATTGCTACAACACACACTACAATGGTTGAATATTTACAAGTCGGAGGCATTGATAGACCCTTTAAATAACCTTTAACTAGATCTAATGATTTAGTTGTAGTGCATATTCATATTTCTAGTAAACCTAGGTTAAGTGCTTATAGGATTAAGAGAATATTTATTATGGATAATGTAGGTGAAGGATTAGGGGACCTAAGTACCCCTACATATACCATAGTGCTAGGGGGAATTTATCCTCCTCAACTTAGTACCCATATCACTGCCACAACCAACATTATTATTGCCCCAGTTGCAACCTCTATTACTAGGTCTATGCATGTAGGGATTTCAATTACTCTATCCTCAAATGTTCCTTTTTCAATACCCTCAGGGAATAATGCTTTTAAAAATGGCATTCCTACAACAAGTATACCAAAATTTTCCTTCATATGTACCCCTACATCCCAAAAATCTATTGTTGTTCCTAGTGGTTATGCATTGTGTTTCGAAGGGTTTCTCTAGTGTGGAGGGAACATTCCCTCTTCTTAACATTTTGGAAGATCCATTCCTTTAATTCCACTAGGCTTGTTTCAAGCCTGAACTAATTTACATGATTTAATTTTCAAAGTGGTTTTCAGTCATCGGCTACGAGTAACCCTTTAACACTTTTCAGTGGGAGGGTAAAATGGTAATATTTCCATTGGTTCAGGTAGTATTTATGTTGGGGGGAATATTTCTCAGGATTAGAGGAAATGGAAATAAGCTATGGGGGGAGGAAATATTACCCAAATTGGGTGAAATCCCTTTGTAAATACTTTCACTTCGCAAGCTGTGGATGGGGAAAACCCCAACCGGCCTTTTGGAAACTTTGGTTGGGGAAACCTTCCCCATCAAGCTTCGCAACCCATCCCTTTTTCAACACAACCAAGATTACCATTTCTGGGAACATTAAACATGTTATATTTGTCGAAGCTAATGAATGACATGATACAACACAATCCAACTTTGCTCCTTGTTCCCACTAAACTACCTTTGGACATTCCAAAATTCGAAGGAAAAACTGGTGAAGATCTAGGATACAATGTTACTAATTTTCATTTATGGTGTTCCTTTGATTTGCTAAACGAGGATTCGATTAAACTAAGGTTTTTCAAAGAACCCTCATGGGGTGGAAGAAAACTTGTACATGGAGCTTCCATCAGCTACCTACCATCATTTTGAATATTCAATGACAGTTTTTATGAACTGTTTCCAACTTGTTGTTCTGTATGATGCTGGTACATACATGTTTTCCACTTTTAGATAGAGCAAGGCCACTCATATTTCTAATCATATTCAGTAGTGGAGATGAAGGAAAAGGATGATTAAAGGTTTTATACCTACCAAATTTATGTTAGAATGGTTTCTAAAGTCACTTTTACCATACATATCTAAATATGTTTATATTTTAGGGGTTACTATAGAAGAGGAACCTATTTTTAAATCCCAACAATTGGACTTGATATACTATCAATATGGGATTTTGTATGAAATTATACCTGACGCAGCACAACCAAATACTAATCCTGTTAGGATGAAACTAGGATCACATGATGATTGCATTGTTGGTTGAGTGGAAAATTATACTATAGAAGTGCTTGCAAAACAAATGAAAAATGTATCTATCAAACACTTTGTAGAAGAAGAAACTAAGGTTTCTGCATCCCTTTCTCAAACATCCATTGTACACAGTCTATAGTCAAACCCAAAAGCTCATCATCAACTTAGCGGGAAGAAAAATAATAACAAGGGAAATAAATGGGAGATAAATCAAAACAAGGCCAATTCGAATCATAATGTTTAAGGGGGTAAGAAAAAGCATAGAAAAGTGATGTTTCCTTGCAAAATTTGTAAAGGAGACCATATTATGCATCAATTCCCCTTAATCGATCAAGCAGATAAGCTTTTACATAAGAAACATCCTGCTATGATAAGAGATCATTTTCCAAAAGAACAAAAAATGACTTTTGGCACCACCGGTTCTACCATGGGCAATCAAAATGCCTCATTTTCCGATCAATCTTATATCAACATGATACGTTGGAACACTCTGTTATAAACTAGAGTGAAAAATTATAGTCAAGAATTGTTGCTAAAGGAGAAAGAAATTATTGATTCAAAAAATTCTCTCCTTATTGAGAAACATGTTGGTTTTATGCCAAAAATACTTAAAGGTGTCTACAAAAGAGCCACACACAATCCTAATGATCGGGCTGATTTCAACTATTTGATTGGTGAATATTTTTCCCAAATTGCATGTGTGATTTCTACTCTAGAAGTTTTACAAAGTTTCCCATCATAACGAACTCACTCTTGGTTGATATAGGAAGCAATGACTGCACTAATGTGTTAATGGAAAAGTTTGATATGTCCCACATTAGGCCTTGTTTACCATATCATGTCTCTTTTGAAATTGACACAGTCCATGGTTCCAAAACCATTGGATGAACTATTGTTATGTATATTATGGATATTTCTTGTTGGATAACTCTAGGGTAGGCAGAGTTAGTTCCTTCAACCACGTTACTTACAGATTTTGATGGAAGGTCGTTTTGACCTCATGTAATCCTCCCTTGTTTTGATATTGGGTTAGGAGGAAAACTAACTTCTATGGAAGCTTGTTGACACAATTCAATCGACATGGGTTCAATTTGCACTGTTGTCAACAAACACTAACCAAACACCCTTAAGAATCGGACCATCCCGTAGTCAAGAACTGAATGATTTGCTTGTAAAGGTCATCGACCATTCCAATTCGGAATAGTTGCACATCAAGTAAGCCCTCGTCAATGCTTCTTGGTTCTTCACCCGACTTAATCAGGGATAAGTAGTCAAGTATTGGATTCAATCGCCCTGCCTTCACAATGATATTGAAGTCAAATTTAAGGAACAACAGCAACCAGCGATAGAATCCCCCTCCCTCGCCCCGAAACACAGGATTATTGACCAAGTATTTCAATGCAAAGTGGTCACTAAACATCTTTAAATGTCCTCCAAGTAGGTAGTGGCGAAATTTTTGGAGTGCATAGACCATTCCTAGCCCTTCCCTTTCTGTACTCGTCATATGGGTTTTCTCCACAGTGGATAGCTTCCTGCTTGCGAATTGGATTGGATGATCAATCGCTCCTTCTCCTGGCTGGGCCAATATTACACCTAGTGCGACAGATGACACACATGAACATGGAATTATTTTGTCCAATCGGGAAAGACTAATATTGGTGTTGCGACCATCTTTGATTTTAGTATATCGAGGCTCTTTTGGCATTCGTCATTCCATTCGAACTTAGCATCCTTTTTTAATAGTTTTCCCATTGGCATTGTGATCGCTGCATATCCCTTGATAAACTATCTGTAATACCCAGTATGCCCAAATGTCACCCTTAATTGCTTCACTGTCGTCGGTGGTGGTAAGTTGAAAATGATTACAATATTCGTTGGGTCAACCAACATCCCTTCCTTGCATACAATATACCCGAACGAAATCCCAAATGGAGCACAGAAGTTGCACTTCTTTAAGTTTAGTGAAATTTGATGTTGTCTACATCACTTCAGCATCATCCTTATATTCACAACATGGTTCTTCACCAGGCCATACACAGTCCAATCGTCCATATACACTGTGAGGAATTTATGAATGAAATATTTGAATGCAGTAACAGGTAATCTTGAAAAGATCGTCAAGGCATTTTTTAGACCGAACGACATTCCTGTGTATTGAAAACAACCCCATTTTGTTATGAACATTGTCTTATGTTGATCCTCCTTCGCAATCTTTATTTGGTCATATTCTGAGAATCCGTCTGTAAATGAATATATCTTGTAGTGTCCCCTCCTACCATATCAGTGTGATAGGGAGGACGTGGTGCTCAATCCGGGCAATTAGCCCCAAAACGTTTGAATTAAATCATTGATGCAAAGAACTGTATCTGTGCATGCTATGGAAAAACGATGGTAATCAAATAAATGATGTTGATCTCTAATACACACATTCAAGATTCTGTGACAGCCATGAAATAAAGATCTGTGCAGAAATATACAAAATCATATGGATATGCATAATCATTTTAATACACAGCGGAAGCAAATTTATTAATAGATCCATGATACATTCAGAATATTCATCAAATGGTAATTGCAAATTTAACACAGGAGAATACTTATCTTATGCAAAAGTAGTCCCACGCAACTGGCTATGCAACTGCAACGTTCCACCCAACCGTAGGCCAGTGTGCTCCTCAATCTCTCAGCACCACTTCCACCCTCGAGCTGGGCATGATCTCTACAAGGAACCAGGGAACAGCAGACTCACACATAGCCAAGCATACACCAAGATGAGCCAAGCCAATCTACAATTGGGTTTATCAGGCTGCTAGGAGATGGAAAGGAAGAATTGCTAAGCTAGTGAGCTCAACTACAGAGCTATGGGTACCTCTCCCAGATCTATTTAGCTTGGCACTCACAATGCCTACACACCCAACACCAGGAAGTATTCTCTTCACTTCCAGACAGTACCTCAAGCCATACCTTCCTTTCTAGTGCTCTCAGGGTGTGCATAGAAAAGTAGCCAGCCCTCTTAATCTTCTTGAGAGGATACTCCCTATACTAGGTTTATCAAGCCAATTCTGTCCACTACCATTCCAGTTTCTTGCTCATGGGTTCCGAACAAAACAGGGATGCACCTAACAGCAACCTACACTTGTTGAGCATGAGAAAACGTTTCCAACAGTGGGATGCATGAGATGGGGTTTCCTGGACTTCAGAAAAACGTGGGTAGACTCAAAACGTATTGGCACTTTGGGAATTCGACTGGGGAGGCAAAACCCATTCCAGAAAAATGCCCCAGGGAAAAAACGCCCTCTCCCTCAGTCCCAATTCGCGTCCCTCCTTCCCCAGCTATTGTACAATCCAAAAACGAGTTCCTGGGCATGAAAAAACGCAGGGTTATGGTGAAAAACGTGAGGATAACTTCCTGTGAGCTCCCTCTGCGTGAGAGGAAGAACGTAATCCATGAGGAATGGCCTTGGGTAGCATTTCGTGGGGGTTTTCTTGCCCAGCAAGCCAAAAATACGATTTTGAGGTTGGTAGCTTGCCCATGCACGAAAATCTAACTGCCATACCTCTCCCATCCCAAGACATTAACTGCCTTAACCAATTTCTTGGAAGAATTAAATGATTGGGTGCATGAGACAAAATGGGTAGTTGGTTGTTTTATGGGTTTCCCCATTGACACATGGATTAACACCATTGGCTCAAGGGTTTGAATAATTTCCCTCCCTTTTCCTTGTAGAGTCATGCCCCATCTCTTTTGTTGCATTGCATAGCCGGTTGTGGGTTTTTCATTGAAAATTCATAATTACATGATGTCTTATATACATTGTGCCCATCTCGCACAAGAACCGTAGGCATCTATTTTTTAATTGCCGATACATGAAACGCTAAATCAACGGTCGGGCCTTGTCCTTGAGCTCCTCACCATGATTAATTACAATATTTACATCATTTACGATTTAATACAAAGGGGGTCAAAATGGGGACATTACATATCTCCTGAACTCAAACACCTTCTAGTACTTTGTCAGTGAATCGTGCAAGGAATGGATCATGAATACATGCATCATTTAGTTTCCGTAAGTCGACACAAATCCTGATTTCACCAGTTTTCTTATCTTGGAAAACCATCGAATTGATCTATTTGGATTCCTCCATAGGCCCTATGATTCTTGCATCCAGCATTCACTCTATCTCGGCTTTCACTTGATCCTTGTACCTGGGTTTCAATCTATAGGGTCCCTACTTTACCGGCTTCGCATCAAGTTTCAGTGGAATCTTCATTTCTCCCAAGTCCCCGAAAATGCATTTCATTTCCAAAATTTTCGTTGGGAATAAATATTGAAACTCGTTTAGTAGATAAGTAAATTTTGCGATTGTCACATTGTCCCAATAATCTCCAATACTTGCGAACTTGGTGTCTTCCTCTGATCCAATATTAACTTTCTTGATTTGCAGTGGCTATTGGAATTTGTCGAAGGGAATATCTGGTGCTTTGACATCTCGGCTTCCTTCTAAATTTGGCACATAAAAATCTCGTGGATCATCCTCTTCATCAGGTCCTCCCATCATGTTGTATCCTCCTATGGATGAAAAGGATATCCTAGCCAAATTCCACCAACGTATAGGTACTTATCCTTCCTCCCTTAACAATGGAGATGGGGTTCATATATATAGGGATAAAGGATTAGGAGAGCTTGAGGATTTAGGGGAGAGGATTAAGGGATCATTCCACTAGGTAAGGTGATCGAATGCCAACTTCCCAGATATGTAGGGATAAGTCTCGATGCCATCCAAGCTTCGAGAAATTGTTCGAAGCTTCTCTTTATCCATTTTAACCAACAACAATGCACCTTGCATAAGGACAATTCGCAGCATTGGAAGGGTGATGTGCCTTGTACAAGGGAAGGCAGTGCCACCGACATGCTATGCTATTGTGTAGGGCGCGTCACCTTAAGTTTGACGCACCTTTCCTGAGAACAGGGCGCGTCGGAGTGACTACAAAATTTGAAAGGATGCACATCAACACTTCTCTCGGTCTTTCAGCCCAGGTACTTTAGGAAACAAGACATATAAAGGACATAAAACCCATAATGATGATATTTTGGTGTAACATCAACCCATTAATCCTTTATATATGCAGGGAATCTATGCCTAAGGAAATATGGAAAATATTTCTAAAACCAAGTTGATCAATATTTCCAAGGATTCCAATGTCATAGAAAACATCTTTATGGGAGAAAAATGTTTTGCAGAAGAAGTTTGTATTTATACTGACTTATTTAAAGATTTTAATTGTGACGTTTTTTCCTAGTTGTATGAGGAGATTCTAGGCATCAACCCATCCATTTTGGAACACAAAATTTGAACATACCCAACTTCCTATCTTGTATGACAAAACCTTTGTCCAATCATACCTAGGAAGGAAGCAATTCTTAAAGATGAAGTTGGGAAAATTTTAAAAGCTGGCTTCATCTATCCTATCACTATGACAAAATGGGTATCCAACCCAATTCTAGTAGACAAAAAGAAAGTTGTTATTATATTTTATAGTGACTTTCATGATATGAAGAAAGCATGTCCTACAGACAAGTACTGCACACCATTCATTGATCAGATTATTGATGAGTGTGCGGGAAGAAAAATATTTTCTTTTATGGACGAATTTTTGGGTTATAATCAGATCTAGGTTAAACTTGAGGATCAACATCAACTTGCTTTCATTTGTCCTTGGTGTTAGTTTTTTAGAATTTACTTTCAATCTGATCTAGGATCTTAACTGAGAGAGCAACATGTACAACATATCAATCATGGACATAATAATGCAAGCACACAAGAGACAATAGGCACACAGAGTTTCACTGGCGAAAACCATAAATGTAAAAAACCCCACAAGTTCCTCATAGATTGATAGAGCAATGATACAACCCAATAATAAAAGATAGTCTTCTCCTAGCAGCAGCTTCTCCTCCTACACAAGTGCGCCACTCTCCAATGAGAGTATGAGTGAGAAAGTGAATGATCAAATAGAGTGCCTCCTGCACTCTATTTATACTTGACTTGACTTTCCTAATAACCTTTATTAGGTCGGCCTTAACTTAACCACATAACACAATGCTGACAGGGCCGACCACCAATAGGGTGGTCTAATAACCCTTTGACCCACATGACTTATACAAGGCCGACCCCACCAAGGTGGTCTAATAACACATCAAGTATAAGTTACGATACATACAATAGAAATGATGACACTTCCGTATAGAGAAATAATAACATCTCTATAGGAATACAATATACATATATGAAATACATTCTGAAGTTACAAATACATCAACACTCCCTCTTAACTATGAAGGTATTTCTCGACACGGATCTGCTAGCACAAGTCTTCTTTGCTGGATCATCGTCACTTGATCGAATCATCATCATCGTAATGGCTGCTGCTATCTCAATTAATATTTGAATCTACTCGTCATAGGAAGCTCTACAGAGCCAGTCCTTTTTCATACTGGAAGTAGGCCAACCACCTGCAGGTCTTCATAATCACTAGCCATACTGTGGAATCCTCAGTACTTATTACGTGCGTCAAAAAAACCTCGAAAGAGCATCCCAGGCCTTTTACGAGCACACGGCTCAACCTATCAGATCTCCGAGGATCTTTTACATGTGACTGTCACAAGACCTTAAAAGAGTGTCTTTCCAAGAAAGATCTCTAAAGAGCATCTGAGGCCTTTTTCATCCTATCCAGATCTCTAGGACTTATTACATGTGACCCCTACCACAAAACCTTAAAAGAGTGTCTTGCCAAGCAAGATCTCTAAAGAGCATATGAGGCCTTTTTCATCCTGTCGAGCTCTCTAGGACTTATTACATGTGGTCCCCACAAAACCTTAAAAGAGTGTCTTGCCAAGAAAGATCTCTAAAGAGCATCTGAGGCCTTTTTCATCCTGTCCAAATATCCAGGACTGATTACATGTGGTGTAGCAAAACCTTAAAAGAGTGTCTTGCCAAGCAAGATCTCTAAAGAGCATTTGAGGTCTTTTTCATCCTGTCCAGATCTCTAGGACTTATTACATGCTACCCTTGCACAACTTGTCCATGGCCACAAAGTATCAACCTGATATTCGCCATACATCGTTCTGATGTACATGGTCATCCTGATCATCATCACTACATCATCCTGATGCATGTCATATGGATCAACATCCTGAAGCTCATCATCTATGATCATCCTGATCATACAATGCATCCACCTGATGCATACCAAGTATCTACCTGATACATATATAGATACATGGTCCAAGCATCCAACATGATGCATATACATATACATGATCTAACTGATCATAACAAGCATCCAACATGATGCATATACAAATACATGATCCAACTGATCATAACAAGCATCCAACATGATGCATATACAGAGTAGTAACTGGAGCATCGTCCTGATGCTCATCATCCAACGCTTACATCCACAGTCATGGGAAGGATCCTCCTCTCACCATGCTTGGAATGGCTTCCAGCAAATGTGTCCATAACTTCTTCCTCGAAGTGTCATCAATTTGAAGAACACCAAGCCTCTCTCTGAAGTACTTGAACTTCACTCTGGCTAGTTGTTTTGTCAACACATTTGCAACCTGCTCATCCGTCGCAACATATAGGAGCTTCATTGTTCCTCTGCGCACCATCTCCCTGATATAGTGATATTTGATCTCAATGTGCTTCGACCTGTCATGGAACACCGGGTCCTCAGACATGTTCACACAACTCTCGTTGTCACAAAAGATACCAGTAGCTTCCAATGGAAGATCAAATAAATCAGATAGTAGATTTTAGAGCCATAGTGCCTCACAACTAGCCAAACAAGCTGCGACATACTCTACTTCGGCTGTATTCGGTGCTATGTAGGACTTCTTCCTACTAAACCAAGAGATCACACTTGATCCCATATTGAAGCAACACCCAGATGTGCTCTTCCTGTGTGCAGAACTCTCTTCCCAGTTCGAATCAACATAACCCTGCAGGTTAAAATTTTGATTCGCATCATACTTGAGCCCATAATCAATTGTACCCTTCAGGTACCTCAGAATATGCTTTACAACAACCAGGTGAACACCTCTAGGATCCATCAGGAAATGGCTCAATGTGTTCCTTGCAAAGCAAATATCCAGTCTTGTCTTCATCAGGTACATCAAGGACCCAATCATTTGATGATACACAGTGACATCAACCGGATTGGATGAAGCATCAAACAGAAGCTTCAGGTTCGATGCCATAGGTGTGGCCATGGCCTTGCAGTCCATCATCCCGAACCTCTTCAGGATCTCTATTGCATACTTCCCTTGTCCAAGGAATATTCCATCTGCACTCTGCCGCATCTCCATGCCTAGAAAATAGTTCATCATCCCCAAGTCCTTCATCTTGAACTCAGCAGCAAGCTTCCTCTTCGTATCGGCAATCAATCTATCCTCACCTATTACAAAAAGGTCATCCACAGAAAATAGTAGTATCACTAGATTGCCTTCCTCAACCTCGTAGTAAAGGTTTGAATCCGCTTTACTCTTGGCACATCCCAAACTGGATAGGAAGCCATCTATCCTACCATACCAGGTCTTGGGTGCCTGTTTCAAACCATACAGGGCTTTCTTCAGTTTGCATACATGTGACTCTCGGTCATGTGTCTCAAACTCAAGTGGCTTCTCCACATACACTTCCTCTTCAACTACACCATTCAAGAAAGCTGTCTTGACATCCATCTGGTGTACCTTTCATTTCATCACTGCAGCCAGAGCAAGTACTGATCTAATGGAAGTGTATCTGGCTACAGGTGCAAAAGTCTCTTCATAGTCAAATCCTCTTTCTGGGAGGAGCCACAAGCTACAACCTCGCTTTGTATTTCTCCATGCTACCATTTGCAGCATGCTTGATCTTATAGATCCACTTGGAAGTCGCAAAAAACTTCCCTTTAGGTTTTGGGACCACATCCCAAACATGATTGATTGATACTTCTTGACGATGGCATCCTTTTACAGTATCCCATATCCTGGGAACTTCAGATTCTTCAATATCTTCAATAGATAGTTTGAACTTCGTTGCTGGAACAAATGTTGTAGTCCTTCTTTTGTAGGTGATTGTATACGATCTTTCCTACAAAGCAAGTTAAATTTCATGATTAGAAACATCTCATAGTTTTCAGAACAAATTCTTACACATAAATAAATATGTCATACAATCATGCAATTATTTTAGCTAATGCTTTAATACAACATTTATCCATATCCCGCAACTTTCTAGATGCCTTCCAATCTCTACCAGAACATTTGTTAAGAGTCTGCACAACTCCCAACATGTCAACAAAGAGGTTTCATTCTAGATAAGTAGCAATGGAATGTTGTACAGTGCCATAGGCCACTTACCCATCACATGCATATTAGTAGTATACTGTTCATTAATGCAATTATTCTAATATGCGTAATACACACCCTAAGTCTAGGAACATAGGCATATATATCATTGAACAATATTATTTAAATAAACAAGTATGCAAGAAATGACAATTCAAATACTTATCTTTGTTTGATTGTAAGGTGGAATCCCTCTCAATATTTGTTTCCTTCCAGGAACTACTGGCATGTGCTCCCTCTTGATCTTTGTTTCCTGGATTACCTGTCCTTGGACTTATATTCATCCTGGACCACTATCCATGATTAAGTGTGCACTAGTGTCATGATTGTTCCATCCTCAATATCTCATACATAATCATACATTCATCAGTATAGATACTAAAACAACATAATCCTAAACATGTATAGCCATGATCATTTCAAACATAGATAATAAACATTAGTATTCAAGGTTTCATGGAATACTTCTTTTACTCATGCATATTCTTATTGGCCATAAGACTCTTTTGGTTAGTCATCTCATCAATCAAAGTAAGAAGCATAATATGCCTAAACCCATGATTACTAACTTCAATGAATAATCATTATCAATCATGCCATGTATACTTATATAAGAGATTCTAACACAAGGTAGGATTCTAACTTGATATAAAAAAAACATACCTGGATTAATATGTTAGCTAGTTATTGTCTAACATACCCACATGATGTCTTCTTGTTCTCTTAAGTGACTTGTGCTAGTAACCTACATATCTCATAGGTTAACCATTATAGAACCAAGTTATACATACCTCATAAGTAGATCTTCTATGTGATCCATGGAAATGGATGAACTTTTGTCTTCATGTCACCATGGTCATATGTTCTTGAACTAGAACATGATTTGTCTTTCTTGATGTACCTTTCATGTTAGTGGACAACATCAACCTCATACAAAACCATAATGCATTAGTACAATAATAAGTGTCTAAACCCTAATCAATGAATATCTTCTATCATGCATTCATAATTTTATTAAGGTGATACGACAAGTCTAAAGTTATTCAAGATTGTACTAACCTTAATGAAGACAAACATACCATAAAATTAATCATGAACATATTTTGAAACATAGTTGTAAGTCATACCTGTCCAGATTGCTTGTAATCTTCTTATATAAGGCCTTAGCCTCATCTCCCTTTGAAATAGGAACTTCTTCACTTATGCAAGTGACCAATCCTTTCTCTTCGAGGATTAACCCAATCCACTTGATTTGCAGAAACTATATCTGGAGCTGGATTTGGGTTTGTTCGGGAAACCCTAAGAATTCAAACTTCTGAAAGGACAGAAAGATGCACCTTGATGAGCTGATCAACCTGGTATACTTAGAATTTCAAAACTGCAAAGTTTCACCCCTCAAATTTGCTTTTCAAACTTCCAGATTCACTAGGGAGGACCCTAAATTAGGGTTTGAGTTTCCCGTAGCTTTAACCAACCAAATAGTTTGATCCAAAGCTCTAAACTTCTTTTTTTCCAAGGACCTTCTAGCTATGGTCACAGATTTAAAAAATTCCCATTTTTGTAGAAGCCCTATTTTTTCACTTTTCCGATCAAAGTCTCGAACTAGGGTTTGATCAATCCCGACCTTCTACCCAACCAAAAAAATTTGATCTTGGTCTCTAAATTTTGATTTTTATGAGTAGCATTCAACCGTCGTATCCGAGTACAAAAATACCAACTTTCTTTGAAACCCTAATTCCCGGAACCATGAATGAAGGTGCTCAAAATCCAATTCTGTTTTGACAGAAATATGCACCTGATTGTTTCTGGTGTAACTCCAAAATTACGAATCCACAGGGTATGAAACTTTGACCTGTGGTATCCCGACCTGTCATCTTTCCAACCCCACAAGTTTGACCTCAATTGGATTCTCTAAGAGATATTTATGCGAAGTGTTACAACATGACCTCTTTATGGGATAAAACAGAAGAGCAAAATTGTACAGTTTGCCATGTGTCACTAGTTCAACATCGGCCTCTGACAATTTTACCTGAGAAACTACAGTCTATGCCCTACCTTTCCTCTTTTACAAAATTTCATTTGGATAATCCTAGCCCAAGTTGTGACCTTTTTTCGTAGGTCAGCTGTTTATGACTGAGATTTAGAAGAGGCAGAAACCCTAGATTGTACAGATCATAAAACACAAATTACAATGCATTAGAAGTTGTGCTTCGAACACAAGGTACATGGGGATCTTATCTTGGACCTGTAAGAGTTTCAGATCCTGAAACCTCACCGAAATGGATTTATATCAAAAGTGCTACGATGACTGGTTTTTGCTATATTGAGCCCTAGCTTCGCAACTGCAACAAGTGTCATAAATGCCATACCATGCCTTCTTTTAGGCTAGCTCTGATACCATATTATTTTTTTAGAATTTACTTCAATCTGATCTAGGACCTTAATTGAGAGAACAACATGTACATCATATCTATAGCATATAGATCATGGACATAATAATGCAAGCACACAAGAGACAATAGACACACAGAGTTTCACTGGGGAAAACCATAAAGGTGAAAAACCCCACAAATTCCTTAGAGATAGATAGACAAATGATACAACCCAAGTATAAGAGATTGTCTTCTCCTAGCAACAGCTTCTCCTCCTCCACAAGTGCGCCACTCTCCAATGATATTATGAGTGAGAAAGTGAATGATCAAATAGAGTGCCTCCCGCACTCTATTTATACTTGACTTGCCTTTCCTAATAACCTTTACTAGGTCGGCCTTAAATTAACCACATAACATAATGCTGACAGGGTCGACCCCCAATAGGGTGGTCTAATAACCCTTTGACCCACATGACTTATACAGGGCCGACACCACCAAGGTGGTCTAATAACACATCAAGTATAAGTTACGACACTTACAATATAAATGATGACACTTCCGTATAGAGGAATGATAACATCTCTATAGGAAAACAATATACATATATGAAATACATTCTGAAGTTACAAATACATCAACACTTGGGGTGCTTCCTCTTATAAGAATATGTTGTTCGGTTTGAAAATGCGGGATCTATGTCTGAGTGTGCTATGAGTTTTTCCTTCCACGATATCACACACATTGTAGAGACTTATATTGATGATCTTCCTACTCGATCTTGAAAAAGATGAGACTATCTTGATCACTTATTCCTCATTCTTGAATGATGCCGACATATAATATTCATTTAAATCCTAATAAATGTATTTTCAATGTTAAGTCTGGAATTGAAAACCGAAATTGGAATTGGAATTTGAAATTGAAATTGAAATTGAAATTGAAATTGAAATTGAAATTGAAATTAAAATTGATTTGAAATTTGAGATTGAAAACTGAAGTTGAAATTGAAATTGAAATTTAAAATTAAAAATTGTAAATAAAATTGAAACTGGAAATTGGAATTGGAACTGGAATTGCAATTGAAATGTAAATTTGAAATAGAAATTCAAAATTGAAAATTGAAATAAAAATGAAAATAGAGAAATGGAAATGTAATTGGAATTGAATTGGAAATTGAAATAGAAATAGAAATAGAATTTAAATTTCAAATTGAAATTGAAATTGAAATTAAAACTTAAAATTTGAAATTGAAAACTGAAATTGAAATTGAAATTCAAAATTCAAATATAAAATGAAAATAAAATTGAATTTGAATTTGAAATTGAAATTGATATTGGAAATTGCTATTGAAATAGAATTTGAAATTTGAAATGAATATAAAATTGAAAATTGAAATGGAAATGGAAATGAAAATTGAGAATTGAAAATGGAATTAGAATTGTAAATCGAAATTGAAATTGGAATTTGAAATTGAAATCGAAAATAGAAAATGAAATTGACATTAAAATTGATTTGAAATTTAAGATTGAAAACTAAAGTTGAAATTGAAATGGAATTTGAAATTGAAATTGGAAATTGGAATTAGAATTTAAATTTAAATTTGTAATGAAAGTTTGAAATTGAAATTTGAAATATATATGAAAATGGAATTGAAATTGAAATTGGAATGAAATAGAAATTGAATTGAAATTCCAAATTGAAACTTGAAATTTGAAATTGAAAACAAGGTGAAATTGAAATTCGAAATTGAAAATGAAAATGAAATTGAATTTGAAATTTGAAATGAATTTAAAATTTAAAATTGAAAGGAAATGGAAATGAAAATTGAGAATTGGAAATAGAATTAGAATTGGGAATCGAAATTGAAAGTGGAATTTAAAATTGAAATCGAAATTTGAAATTGACATTAAAATTGATTTGAAATTTGAGATTGAAAACTAATGTTTAAATTGAAATTGAAATGGAATTTGAAATTGAAATTCGAATTGGAATTAGAATTGAAATTGAAAATTGTAATGGAAATTTGAAATAGATATGGAAATTGAGAAATGGAATGGAGTTGCAATTGGAATTGGAAATTTAAATAGAATTGAATTTAAATTTAAAATTGAAATTGAAATTTGAAATTGAAAACTGAAATGAAATTGAAATTGAAATTGAAATTTGAAATTTGAAATTGAAAATAAAAATGAAAATTAAATTGAAATTGATATTGAATTTGAATTTGAATTTCAAGTTTGAAATGAAATTGGAATTAAAAATTTAAAATGGAAATGGAAATGAAAATTGAGAATAGGAAATGGAATTAGAATTGGAAATCGAAATTAAAATTTGAACTTGAAATTGAAATTGGAACTTGAAATTGAAATCGAAATTTGAAATTGAAATTGACATTAAAATTGAATTGAAATTTGAGATTGAAAACTGAAGTTGAAATTGAAACTGAAATTGAAATTTAAAATTGTAAATTGTAAATTATAAATAAAAATTGAAATTGAATTCGAAATTGGAATTGAAATTATAATTAAAATTGAAATTTGTAATTGAAAACTGAAAATAGAAATAGAAATGGAAATGGAATTGGATTTGGAATTGGAAATAGAAATAAAAATAGAATTTAAATTTCAAATTCAAATTCAAATTGAAACTTGAAATTTGAAATTGAAAACTCAAGATGAAATTGAAATTGAAATTGAAATTCGAAATTCGAAATTGAAAATTGAAATTGAAATTCGAAATTCGAAATTGAAATTGAAATTCGAAATTCGAAATTGAAAATTGAAAATGAAAATGAAATTGAAATTGGAAATTGATATTGAAATTTGAAATTGAATTTTGAAATTAAATTGAAATTGAAAATTGAAAATTGAGGATCAAATTGAAATTGAAATTGAAATTGAATTTCAAAAATAAAAATGAAAATGGAATTGAAATTGAAATTGAATTTGAAATTTGAAATGAAATTGAAATTAAAAATTGAAATGGAAATGGAAACAAAAATTTGGAATTGGAAATGGAATTAGAATTGGAAATTGGAATTGGAATTTAAAATTGAAATTGAAATTGAAATTGATTTGAAATTTGAGATAGAAAATTGAGGTTGAAATTGAAATTGAAATTTACAATTGAAAATTGTAAATAAAATTGGAATTGGAAATTGGAAATTGAAATGGGAATTGGAAATTGGAAATTGAAATAAGAATTGGAATTGGAATTGAAATCTAAATTTGAAATAGAAATTTGAAATTGAAAATTGAAATTGAAATTGAAATTGAAATTGAAACTTGAAATTTGAAATTGAAAACTGGAGATTAAATTGAAATTGAAATTGAAATTGAAATTCGAAATTGAAATTGAAATTGGAAATTGGAAATTTGAATTTGAATTGGAATTGAAATGTAAATTTGAAATTGAAAAATTAAATGGAAATGGAAACTGAGAAATGGAATTGGAATTGGAATTGGAAATAGAAATAGAAATAGAAATAGAAACTTGAAATTCGAAATTGAAAACTGGAGATGAAATTGAAAATCGAAATTGAAATTGGAAATTGGAAATTGAAATTGAAATGTAAATTTGAAATTGAAAATTGAAATATAAATGGAAATGGAATTGGAATTGGATTTAGAAATAGAAATTGAAATTGAAACTAGAAATTTGAAATTGAAAACTAGAGATGAAATTGAAAATTGAAAATTGAAAATGAAAATGAAATTGTAATTGTAATTGTAATTGAAATTGAAATTGAAATTGATATTGGAAATTGGAAATTGAAATTGAAATTGGACGTGAAATTCAAATTTGAAATACAAAATTGAAATTGAAATTGAAACAAAAATTTGAAATTGAAATTGAAATTTGATTTTGGAATTTGATTTTGGAATTTGAAATTTGAAATTTGAAATTGAGTTTGGATTTGAATTTAAAATTTAAATTGAAATTTGAATTTGAAATTGAAATTTGAAATTTGAAATTGAAATTGAATTGAATTTGAATTGAAATTGAATTGAATTTGAAATTGGAATTTGAATTTGAAATATGAAATTTGAAATAGAAATTAAAATGAATTGTAGAGAGTTACCAAGAGAGACGTTCATTTCTTCATTCTCGGCGGAGCACAAGAGGATCCAACGTCGCCCAATAAGGTGTCCATCGGTAGTGCTCTCATTCATCGAGGAGCAAGGCCAGACTAGGGTGAGCTATCGTTGGTGGAAGCAGCAGCAGAGATAGTGCATCGTTTCATCCTGATGATATACATCTTGATACCAAGGAGGAGGATGTGCGTCAAGACACAGGTACATCAGGTGCTTATTTTTTGTTAGTTACATTTTCAGTAAATTTTTAATATAGAATGCATTGAGTTTCACTTGCAAGTTATAATATATATTTTCACTAAAATTTGTGTCTTGGATTGGATCGCAGGTGCATCGGGTGGATCATATGATGATGAGGTTACATGGATCACTCTTGCTAATATTACCACCCAACGAGAGTGGGTGCACTCATGCGTGTGGACACTTGGGGAGGATTCTCCCAATAGATGCTCACTATTCATAATGCTATCAGTAGTTGATGATATGTTGTGCCTCTACAAGAAAGTGGGACCTTTTAGTGACATATGGAATTTTTCATTTGAGAGGAGAATACAGGATGTCATGGGTCCCCATAAATGGGAGGATGTAAAAGGAACCACAAGTGGGCATGATGTCAAGGGAACTTTGTTCGATAACCCTCCTGATCTCCCTGCTGGTCAACTGCTTAGACTTAAGTAGTTTAAGCTCGAGGCTGCTACACCATATGTGTATGATAGATTCATTGGAGCATGCAGAATGGTTATAAAAATATAGCTGAATTAGTCAGCTGCAACAGGCCTGTAGGTTACTGTTGAGTGAAACAGTCAGTTGTTACTGTCAGCTGTGACTGTGCTGAAGATTACAGTGAGTTGTTACAGTGAGTTGTGATTGTCCTGTAGGTGAATTTTCTGAGTTTTGGAGATTAGTGTGTGGTGCTGGAAGTAGCAGCAACACCCCCCTTCCTTCCCACAGTGGTATCAGAGCCTGTTTAAGTGTTTCTTTCTTGTTTTTTGTTTTGAGTAATTTGGAATTTAATTAGTGATGGCTACTAATAGCAGTTCAGTACAGCCACAAGTTCTTGTGTTGACTGACAGGAATTATGACATGGTTTATTAAGATGAGAACTATCATGCATGCTCAAGATATTTGGGAGTTTGTTACGATTGGCTATCTAGCACTAGCTGATCAAGCTGCTGAATTGGCTCTGTTAATTGTTGAGCGTGTTCTGTTGAAGGAGAATAGGAAGAAGGACAACAAAGCTCTTGGCCTTATTCAGCAAGGCCTAAGTGAATCGATATTTCTGAATATATCAAGTGCTGAGTCTTCGAAGAAAGCTTGGGACACTCTTGAAACTTGCTATCAAGGTGTGACAAAGGTGAAGAATGTTAAGTTGCAAAATTTGAGAATCTGAAGATGAAGGACAGTGAGATTGTTGATAATTTTATAACTCAAGTTATGAGTACTGTAAACCAGTTGAGATAGTATTGTGAAGACCTCTCAAATCAGCGTGTGATTGAGAAATTGCTGAGATGTTTGCCAAAGAAGTTTGAGGAAGTAGTTGTTCCTATTGAAGAATTTAAAGATCTCAGTCAAATGCACATTGAGGAGTTGATTGGTTCTCTGATTGCTCATGAATCAAGAATGAACAGGTATGATGATACTCCACTAGAAAATGCTTTTAAAACTCAGTTACATGTTACTAGAGGCAGAGGCAGAGGAAGGTCTAGTAGTAGAGGAAGAGGAGGTCGAACTGCTTATCATTGTGACAGCAGAAATGATTCAGAATCTGAAGAAGTTAAAGCAGAATACTCCTAGCATAAGGGGGAGTAGTAGCAGAACATGGAAGCCAAGAAATCAAAGGTATGATAGATCTAAAGTTCAATGTTTCTATTGCAAGAAATTTTGGCATTATGCTAACAAGTGTTGGAAGAAGCAAGCAAATTCTAGTAAGCTGTCTACACACATTACAGAGGAGGCTGAAAATGAAGATAAGCCTATGTTTTCGACTTGTAATGTCACCCAGGAAAGTTCAAAGGATATATGGTTCTTGGATAGTGCATGCAGAAATCACATGACTGGAAATAAGGAGTTATTTTCAAGTATAGATACAAGCATTAAGTCTGAAGTGAAGTTGGGTAATGACTGTAAGGTAAAAGTTAATGGTAAAGGTGTGATTGCTGTATATTCCAAGAATGGTAAAAGAAGAACAAGTCATGATGTTTATTATGTTCTTGGTTTAACATGTAATTTATTGAGTGTGGGACAATTGTTGGAGAAGAAGTACAGAGTGTTCTTTAAGAACAAGGTATGTACTATTATGACAAATTTCCAAGTAAGTAGTTGATAGCCAGAGTAGAAATGACATAGAATAGAATGTTTCCTCTGATTATGAGGAATGATTTGACTAGCTCTTTGTATTCTTATAAAACTAAGAGTTTAGATCAATCATGGTTATGGCATTTGAGGTATGGCCATTTACATTTTGGAGGCTTATATCTGTTACAGAAAAAGTAGATGGTAAAAGGGTTGCCCAGTATCCAGCAGCCAGCAAGCTCATGTGAGAGTTGCATATTGGGAAAGCATCATAGAGAGAAATTCATCTCTGGAGTCTCATACAGAGGAAAAGCACCATTGGAGCTGGTACACACACATTTGTTTGGACCGATGCAAACATCTTCCTTGACTGGTAATGTTTATTTTATGACTTTTATTGATGATTTCAGTCAAAAAACTTGTGTGTATTTGCTGAAACAGAAATCTCAAGCATTTGATGTGTTTAAAAGCTTTAAAGCTATGGTTGAAAAGGAGAGTGACAGATGCATTAAAGTCTTGAGATCAGACAGAGGAGGTGAGTATATGTTGAATGAGTTTGTAGAATTTTGTAAATATCATGGAATTAAAAGATAGTTTATTGCTCGCTACACTCCACAACAAAACAGAGTAGCAGAAAGAAAGAATCGAACCATTATGAACATGGCTCAAAGTATGATGAAGGAGAAGCATCTTTCAGATGAATATTGGGGAGATGATGTTACTTGCATAGTGTACATTCTTAACAGAAGTCCAACTAAGAGCGTGAAGGATCGAGTTGCACAGTAAGCATGGAATGGTAAGTGTAGCAGCATATCTCATTTAAGAAATTTTGGTTGTGTAGGTTATGCACATGTACTTGAAGAGATGAGGAAAAAGTTAGATGACAGAAGTCAGAAATGTATTTTTGTTGGATATAGTGAAGAATCTAAAGCATATAGACTCTATAATCCAATCACCAAGAAGTATGTCATCAATAGAGATGTAATGTTTAAGGAAGAAGAAGCATGGGATGGTAGCATAGACAAGTTGGTTGCAGAGGACACTGTTACATCTCACGCAAAAGGTGAAGAAAATGAGCAGGGCATACATGGAGGATAGTTAACTCCACAAATGCCTACACGGGCAGTAAGGACACCTACCAGAACGCCCAAAACTCAAGAACGTGGTGAACCATCAAGTATTGGTAGACAGAAAGAAACAGGATGAGAGGTAAGTAATGAATCAAATCATACATTAGCTTCATTAAGAAATAGAGTTAGAGGTCAAAACACTAGAAGTTTGAGAGAACTGTATGAGGAAGATGAAGAAGTAGATCAAATTTCAAATTTTGCATTGATAGCATGTGATCCTATAACTTTTGATGAAGTAGTTAAAAATGATGTTTGGATAAAAGAAATGGATGAAGCAATTGATGCCATAGAAATAAATAATACTTGGGATCTTGTAGATTTTCCTAATAATAAAAATTGTATTGGTGTCAAATGGATTTATAAGACTAAGTTAATGTTGATGGTGAAGTTGAAAAATACAAAGCAAGACTTGTAGCTCAGGGGGTTTAGTCAACATCCCGGTATTGATTATAATGAGAAGTTTGCACCTGTAGCCAGACTAGATACGGTAAGGATGGTATTAGCTATTGTTGCTCATAATAAATGGTATGTATATCAAATGGATGTAATGTCTGCGTTTTTTAATGGATCTTTAGAAGAAGAGGTTTATGTAAGACAACCTCCTGGATATGAAATTGATGGACAAGATGACAAAGTTTACAGATTAAAGAAAGCATTGTATGGATTGAAGCAGGCACCTAGAGTTTGGTACAACAGGATTGATGAATATTTGAATAGTGAAGGACTCAACAAGAAGTCCAAGTGAGCCAACCTTGTATACAAAGGTAAACCAAGAAGGTAAAATGTTGATTGTTTGATTATATGTTGATGATTTGATTTTTAGTGGAGATCATTCAGTGGATGAGTTTAAGAAAGCCATGAAAACAAAAATTGAAATGACTGATTTAGGATGATGAAATATTTTCTTGGTATAGAAGTAACTCAATCTAAGAGATGGTATTTCTATCAGTCAAATTGAGTATGCAAATGATGTACTCAAAATATTCAGAATGATGAATTGTAATCCAGTTGTAACTCTAATTGCAACTGGTACAAAACTCAGTAAGGAGGATGATGGGTCAAAAGTTGATCCAACGATGTATAAGAGACTGGTAGGAAGTCTCATGTACTTGACTACAACAAGACCTAATATAGTGTTTGCAGTAAGTATGATTTCGAGATTTATGGAGTCCCCAAAGAATACCCATTGGCAAGGTGGAAAGAGGATTCCGAGATATATTGTTGGAACAAAAAAGTTTGGTATCCAGTACACATCAAACTCAAATTTTAAATTGATTGGATATACTGATAGTGATTTTGCAGGTTCTACAGATGATAGAAAGAGTACATGTGGATATATATTCAATTTTGGATCGAGATCAGTAGCATGGGCTTCAACGAAGCAGCCCATAGTGACACTATCATTTGCTGAGGCAGAGTATGTTGCAGCAATAGCAGCTGCATGTCAAATTGTGTGGATGAGAAGAACTCTTTCTGAGTTGCAACGTGAACAAGATGGACCAACACAAATTTTTTGTGACAACAAATCATCGATTGCACTATCAAGAAATCATGTCTTTCATAAGAGAAGTAAGCATATTGATACAAGGTATCATTTCATTCGAGAACTGATAAGCAAGAATGAAATGAGCATGGAATTTTGCAGATCAAAAAATCAGTTTGCAGACGTATTTATAAAACCTCTGGGAAAAGAGTTGTTTGAGTTTCATAGGAAAAAAATTGGGGTTTGTAAGCTGTAACAGAAATCCAGTATTTCAAAATTTTGTTTTTTTGAGTGTAGTAATTAAGGGGGAGGATACCATAAATGAATTAATTACTCCACCGATCAAATAGATGGCCGCCGATATTTTGGAGAGGCATCACCGCCGAGAAATTTTAACCACCGAAATCTGCAAAAGACAATCACTGCCCAGATTTAACTTATTATAGTTTTGAAAAGCCAGAAGATAAACCAAATCATATTTTGTTAACTACTCAAATAGCTAAAGAGGCATCCACCACTTAAACCGAATTAAGCATTCACAGTTGATGGATCGTCAAATTTTGGAAGAGGCATCTAGAGCCTATTATTTAACTTCTCAAGAAATCAAACAGAACATAGCATTTAATTTTTTTTGTAGATCAGATTTTGTTATGAAGGACTAATTGCATTTATTGTATGATTGCGGTGAAGCACTATAAATACTTCCATTGTAATTGTGATTCATACATGGGGAGACAGAGTGTAATACAAATATAAGTTGAAGTAAAACCCATAATTATTTTGTGTACTCTGTCATTTTGAGTTTGAAAACTTATTTGTGTGAAGTTATTTTTTGTTGTAGCAATTAGAGTTATTATGTGTGTTAAATGTGTTTAAATGTTGAAGAAGAATATTGGTTAAGTTTATGAATGCAGGGGTTATCAAAATATAGCTGAATCAGTCAGTCGCAAGAGTCTTGTAGGTTACTGTTGAGTGAGACAGTCAGTTGTTACTATCAGCTGTGACAGTGCTGAAGATTACAGTAAGTTGTTACAGTGAGCTGTGACTGTCATGTAGGTGAATTTTCTGAGTTTTGGAGATCGGTGTGTGTTGTTGGAGGTAACTGCAACACCCTCCTTCCTTCCCACATACCATGCCTTGTAGTTTTGGAGGATTAACTCTACCTTTCACTTTCTTCAAAAATCCCACTTGCATCATATGAACTATTTCGTTGCATCAAGCTTCTGTTGACTCCCAAGTCTGATTCTTCAATATATTATATTTCTTATCCCATTGATCCATACCATTTTGAATCACCTTGCTTCTTTGAAGTTCGTAGTTCTTTTAAACTTGATATAGTAGTCATGAAAGTATAGTTTCCTTTGTTTACATTGATTCTAAATTCTTTGCACCTTTCTGTTTACTGTAGGTTGTTCTATTGTCTTTTCCTTTTCCACTTACAATCATTTCACATATGGACTTCTTTGGTTTAAATTAATAAAACAAGTTTTGATTCCTCAAAACATGACTATCCACGAGTCCCTCATCAGCTCCTACATACCATTAAAAAAAAATTATCCTGTTCTCCTCATGAAAGATTCATTCCTGGATCTATTTTCTAACGTACAAATTAAATCACTCTACCAAAGACTCCTAACATTGCTCTGATTTGGCTTTCATTATGATAATAATCATTTCTCCAGCTCAATAATCATTGCACAAATTCTTTTCTTTCAATATATGACAGGAAACATCCATAATGTATGATTTTCTCTTAGGAAGAACACTTTCTTTTCTTTCTACATGCTACAGGAAGCATCCATAATATATGATTCTCTCTCAAGAATAACATTTTGTTGAAGTGTATATGATTTAGTTAATTTCCTCCTTATCAGTTGATCTCTGTAAAGGTTAAGTAAATGCCATAGAGTTGTACTCACAACCTATTATCAGTTCGAGAGTCAATCTTCTTACCACTCTACCTTTTTTCTTTATTTTGAAAGCTAAGGAAGGTCGTCGCATCTGATTTTGACCAAAGAAACTAAATCCAAGTCTTTATTGAACTATATCAATCTCAGTCAAAGTATTTCGCACCCTAATGGGTTTTGTCCCCATATACCCACAAGGACCAATATGAATTATAGTTCCAATACTTCCGTTATACATTATGTAGCTTCTTGTAAAAGAAATTGCTATCTGGCTTACCATCATACAATCTTCATATATTTTTTCCTTCCATTTTTCTGGGCATTTCATGTTACCATTGTTAGTATATTAAGCAGCAAAACGCTTTTAAAGCTCATATTCCACACCTAGTGTGTCAAATTCTGTTGACTATATCAGTTTGTGTCACTATAACTTATTGGCCTATCGAAACTGCTACCAATCCATACAAGCTTCCTTCTTCAATTACTTTTTCTATTCCTCGATATCTTCTTTACTTTACCATTATGCATGATGCACCACTCCTTCGCCTTTGATTTCAAGAGTGTTTGTATAATCTCCAAGCTTCACTAAATCTGCTTCCATTTCATCTTCTTAAAAAGTCTAGAGCTAATCTCTTTTATATGACTTGTGCCTGGCGGCACCCGAATCTATGAACCAAGCATAGGTTGATAGTAGATACACCCGTGCAATGAATAATGTTAGCGCTGCAGGTATATGGGTTCCGTCCAATTAATAATAGGGTTTCCATAATGCAATCGCCATGCTTCTCCGGACATCCATTTCTGGGTTTCGAAGATTACAAGAAAGAATTGTAATTGTTCAGATTTAATGGAGTTTGAGCATTTACCCATGGAGGAGAGCAATACTTTCTTATAGCGATTAAATATTGACACGGCGGACTGTGATTCAACATTTAGTGGCACCTGCTCATATTTCCCATTTTGCAGTAGTCTCACGCAATTTTCTGTTGATTGGGGATATTCTAAAGAGGTTTGCATCATATTATTTCCAGAAGTATATAGATTTAATTGTGTAGTCAAAGTTAGCAAACAATCAATCTGAAAAATGTATTCTATGGAATTTGTTATCCAATCCCAGTTTCAATACATACATCTTTTAATGATTCACAGTAGCCTAATAGTAGTTGTACATATCTATAAAAAATAGACGTTATACATATCTATGAAAAGTTAGTTGAAATAATGTTGGTGATTTGGCTGCCATATCTTAAGAATGGTAACTACTAACAAGATGAAAACAAAATACAACCCCAGGTATATATTAAAAATATTTCCATACATACTGAAGGAATACATGTTCCTGAAGAAATTTGAGGCGCTATTGTGAAGATCTAGATTTCCAAGTTTACTCACCCTGGAAGATAATCTCTCCGATAATGTTTGGATTAGTCCAACAATGTCAAAAGAATCCTACAGTCTACAATAGGTGTCTAGTCTTACTGAATAAATGGGATGCTAGAACAAAAGTATCATAATTACCAGTGTTCACAGCTAGGGACGCATCATTTTGAAATCGAATTGGTCAACTAAAATATGTAATGGATACAACTCCAACATCTAACTAAAGGTTAGTTTCATTTGATTCACCAATTATCATTCGAGAATCAATATCATAAATGTTGATAAAGAAATGAAATTCAAAGCTCAAAAATTTCACATTTCATTGCTTAATTAAATGATAAAAACAACTCTTTAAAGTTTGAATGTTTCTCCTCTTTCAATATGTAACAGTCAATACAGTAAAGCATGGTGAGGATTTATTACACGGGAGTTAGGGTAAACAGAGAGAAGAATACATAAAGGGATTTTATTACACGTATGAGTGAACCCTTCATTTAATAAAACACATTTTCTTCTGTTAGCTGGTGTCGAAACTCAGTCTGAGCGGCACTACTATAAAGATTTATTGGAATTATTTTGCAAAGCATCAGGGATGAGAGGTATAAAGATTTATTGGAATTATTTTGCAAAGAATCAGGTATGAGAGATCAGGTATGAGAGGTATGACAGTAAGTCTGAAAAAATCTACTTTCTATCATTTCCTTGTTGATGACAGTAGAAGAAGAAAAATCTCTTATTTCCCTATAAGTGGGAAAAGGCCATTGAGGGATTGACATACGTAGGCTTTTTTCTCAAGCTCAATGGTTATCTCATAAAGGACTGGTACTGGTTATTAAGGAAGGTGGAGTGTAGGATATCCCAGTGGTCCTACGGCATGTTATCTATTGGAGGAAAATTAACATTGGTAAAAGCTGTTTTAAACAGTATATCTGTGCACTGGTTTTCCTTGTTAGGGGTTCCCAAAAAAATTGTAAACATCATGAGAAAAATGATGTTCAATTTCTTATGGCTAGGGAGTTTAAATTCAAGTGGACTTGTTATGGCATGATGGGAACGACTCTCTATACTTGTTAGCTCAGGAGGATGGGGGATTAAGGATCTTCAAACTTTTAGTGAGGCTTTAAGATTAAAAAGCTTTTGAAGAGCACTGTTCGGAAATGTGAACTAAAGTTGTACAATTGAAATATGTTAAAATCGAAGTTTCACATTGGCTCAGAACTCCAAAGAAAATGTGCACATAGGTTTCACCAATTTGGAGAAGATTCCTTAATGTTTATAAATGGATTGCTTTGGACATTTGTTGGCAGGTTGGTAATGGAAAAGAAATCTCCATCAAGGTTGATCCTATTGTTGGTTTAGATGACAATTACATACTCTCTACAAGTCTAAGAGGTATTCTAAATGGAGCTGGTTACTACACTTAGAGTGTGAGAAAAATTGGGATAGGCATTTACTGGTGAAGTGGAAATGATTTAGGATTAAGTGGAGAACTCGCAGCAGAATGGGACTTTTACATAAAATCTTTAAACAATGTTGGATGTAGATTGATCCCAGAAGAGCATACGATAATATGGAAAAGCAATGAAAGTTTAGGCACGGTGATACAGCCTACAAGTCCATAATCAAAACAAAATGTCTTTTTCAGAAGCAATGGTGGTACAAACACATCTCGCTTTCGAAAATTCCGTTAAAACTCAAATGTTTTCTCTGGTTTGTTCTAGTGGACAGAGTGAAAAATTGGAAAAATATGGTACAGAAAGATTGGATAGGACCTAGCACGTGTATACTGTGTTTCAACAGTATTGAAACTTCTTCCCATTTGTTTCTTGATTGCCCATTTACTAGGATAGTTTGGGAAAATTTCTACAAGGCTTTAAATATAGACAACGGTTGGGGGGATGGTAATTTTGAAGCAAGCTTGAATATATGGATAAAAAGTTGTAAGGAACATCCTATACTACTAGTGTTTATCTCTTGGACAATCTCGAAGGTGCGAAATAATAATATTTTTGAGGATCTGTCCACTAATACAGAAGCAACTTTTCTACAAACTATGAGTTTATATTTGCCTTACAAAAAAAAAGGAGAAAAGTATAGTTCACACGACGGTAAGCAATTTCATATTGATCTTTTTTATGGTACAACCTCCATGGGTGCGACTAGGGGAACAATCATCTTGAACCAGGATCACTATTTTACATTCCATTTAGATGTGGCAAAGGCACAAACATGAAGGTAGAGCTTCTCGCACTTTGGTGCTCCTTGAGGATGGCAAATCAATTTGGGTTTCCAAGGCTCCAGATCTATGGTGACTCCCCAGTCACCATAAAATGGCAAAATGGTGAGTATAAACTAAACATAACAGCCTTGACTCACTGGTGCAATAGGATTAGAGATGAGATTGAACATTTCAGAAATATATTACTTGAACATATCTACAGAGAAAACAACCAGCTGGCTGATAAGATGTCCAAACAGGCACTTGAAGGTGAAGATCGCTATGGGAAGAACATTTTGAAGAGAATATCCAGGATAAAGGATCTTTATATTTTCTAGACTAAAATGTACTAACATGCACTTGAAGGTGAAGATGGCTATGGGAAGAACATTTTGAAGAGAATATCCAGGAAAAAGGATCTTTATATTTTCTAGACTAAAATGTACCGATGGGTACTTAGATATTTCTGAAACAGGTAGATAGTGTTAATTTGGAAAATTGAGGTGAATGATTATATATGATATCATTGTGTAATATGACCGATCTATGTTGTACTGTTTTAATTCATACTTTGAATATAAATAGTATGCTTTTTTTGGCTGGAAAAAAAACACATTTTCTTCTTGTATTTCTCTGCTATGGTTGTGTATCTTTAAAATACCAACATTGAGTACCTCTGCATTCAGAATTTGAGCACCTTAGAAGGCTTAGCTGACTGGCACTATCGGTTCTTAATTGTGTGTAATTATCTCATCCTTAAGGAAACCCAGAAGGCTGTAAAGAAACGTTTTTGTGGCCAGGGCTTAGTGAGAGCTGTTGATCAGAGAGAATCCAGTGATTTTAGATTCCTACGAAAATGTGTTTGTGCCCGGCTACATCAGGGATGCAACCAGGTACACGATACAGTGGTATAAAAGTAGTCAAAAGATCCCGAAATGGATTTTGGTAGTTGTGAAATGAGGGTTAACTGATTCCACTTCTTCGAAGGTGTGACATGGGTATGGAATCTTCATGATTTAATCTGTTATTCTGTAGATGACCAAGCATGAGATAAACAACAGCCATCCAATTTGCAATATACGGTCCACCAATGAAAATTAACGCTTACTATCATTTATTACCATGACGGTTAACAAAGGCCAAAAGTCAATATCGACCTACCTCAGATGTCATGAAGTTGGATTTGGATTCCCTCTTAAGATCTAAAGCTGCAATAGATTCGGCAAACTTTTCAATATCTCGTTAATAATGTTGTTTATTGAGATATTATGCTCTTTGAGGTATCAATAGAGAGTTGAGCTCTAGGTATTCAATGTAGGAGCTTTTGTGCATTTATAAAATTTGTGCTGCATAAGTATTGGCTGGCTGTCATCATTAGTTGGTTGTGGGCTGCATCCATGCATCTTCAAATATAAGGCAAATTATCTGAAGAACGTGTAAAATCCTAGAAAGTTGCTTTCCTCTAATTGCCATTTTACCAGGCTTTAAAATGAATTTATTTAAAAATCCTGGAACTTTGCTTCTGGCTAATTTGGAATTCTGGGAGACCACAACTGAGTTTATTCCAAAACTCGTAAAAATTTACATTATAAGAGTCTTCAACTTATTTCCAAAAGGTTCATAGATATTTCAGATCTAATGGGTAATTGTTGGCAGCACAATGTTAAACTAAAATTAAGGGTGGTAAGATTAGGTAATGGGCAGGTCTCCGGTTTTTTACCATGAATTCGCAGATTAGGTACTCTGATTGGCAGGTCTCCGGTTTTTACCATGAATTCAAGAGATTTTGATCCCATATATTCGCATTGCATTTAGTCATCCCTCATGGGGATTTATCCAGCGGTTCTCCACCGTACAATGATCTGTTATCTATAGGTTGTGTGGATGCCATTCCCCTAGACATTTGAGATATTAAGCTAAAAATGTTTATTACGTATTAATTAACTTTGTCATCGACTATCCTCTCAGCGTACTCTGTAAAGCCAGCCTCACGCGATCTCATCTCTCTAAGGTGCATGGCAGTTACTAGAGGCGGAATCCTCCTACCCAAAAAACAGCACATCATTTACCATTTTAAACAAATCAATAATAGCTACAATCCATGGCCTACAACCGAAACAGGGAAGTCGATGTCGTCCCATTTCCCTCTTGTATTCGTCGAAATATGCAGGTAAACCCCTGAAACCATTCGCACTTCCACTGTTGTATTCATAAAAATATACAGGTAAAAGCCTAAAACCATTACTCGAGTTGTATTCATAAAAATATACAGGTAAAAGCCTAAAACCATTTGCACCGCTAGAGGAATCCACTAGTGTCACACCATTTTTTCTTTACGATGATAGGTGTTTTTATTTTAGAATTTGGGGTGGAGTACAGCCTATGGTTTTCCTAGATTCCACCATTATAAACTCAGATTGATTTTATGGCATTCAAATTTCAAATAAACAATTATAAAAAAAATTACTTATAACTATAATGTCATGGATAATATGCAGTTCTTTAACAAACTAGCAGTTTGTTAATATGTAGTTTATATAACTACCATTAAGAACAAGTAACTTATTTGTAACACTTAGTTTGTGAGGTCTATGAGTGTTCACCAGTCACAAGTTAAGTCACTATGCTAGTATACTAATAAAATGTTTACTTGATGTCAAAACCACTTAAAGATGTAATAGTCTCAGCTCAAAGATTCAAGATGCAAGTTCGAATCATGCTTGCTACAGCCATAAGGTACTAAAATCTATTAGCTACATCCTAATATAGATGATTATAACCCCATAAATTATAGATGCATTATATGTATTGTCTTTAAAAACTTAGTTTATTGGACCATGTATGGATAATTAACCATGATTGAATGCTTGTGTAAAATCTTGATGTGAAGGTGATACCAAGCACTTGGGACTAGAGACAAGTCATTAGGAAAGATCCATATGCATGTGTTTGTTGTGGTTTAATTGTTATTTTCTTACCTCAATATATTGGATAACTAATTCTGATCACTCTTTAGGAAAGATTTAGATCCATCTTTTTGTTGTGGCTTAATTGTTATTTTCTTATCCCAATATACCAGTGATTTTGAGAGAACTTATGTATTTATAGTGGTTTTTGTTCATATAATTGCCTAAGCTATTATGATCTTCTTGCTGGAAAGGATTAATATGAGATTGCCTCTTTGACTAGTTGGATGCATCTACATCTTTATAGCTTTTACCTCTCCCCATATCACTAATAAATCTTTCAACAAACCCTATGTTTCAAGGCATTTAGTGGTGAAGTTGCATGAAATTGTCATAAAATATTTCTAGAGAATAAAACTAAAACAGTAGAGGTCTTATGAATTCTGGAAACTTTAATCAAATAGAATCTAAATACTACAATCATTGAAAATTATCCATAATTTCACCTAAGTTTTCATAAAATTTATTAGATCCAAACTAAGTAAGACACTAAAATTATATTTCATTAAAACAAAAATTTATCTTCTATAATCATAAACATGTAATGCATAAAGAAGGCTTCTAATTATTTCATAGCTAATAGATTTGCCATTTTATTTTATAGATCTAACTCTTGCTTAGTTCAGATCTAACAGTTTTGCCATCTTTTAACAAATATTTACCCTATATCTACATATTAACTTTATAATAAATTGTTACATACTATAAATTTATACTAGATCTATATAGATTTGTCCAATTAAGGGTCCATAGGTTTTAGGGTTATAAACCATTGCTCTCATACTAAGTGTAGATCTTACATAAGCCTTTAAAACTAAATTTATTAAACATTCAATATATATTTTTTCCAATTACAAAACTTGAACTTACTTAAGGATCACCTAAGTTCAAGGATTTCCTTAAGAGTACACCTCTTCAAGTCTATTCTCCAAAAAATAGACAAAAATTCAATATTTCATAACAAATAACTAAAAACAATTAGATGAGAACAATAACAAAACTTGAACTTACACAAGGATTACCTAAGTTCAAGGATTTCCATAAGAATACACCCTTTCATGTCTATTCTCCAAAAAATAAGCAAAAAATTCAATATTTCATAACAAATAACTAAAAACAATTAGATGAGAACATAGATACACTACAACCTAGCACATATATATTGCAGCACTCATAAATTAATGATCATAAAAGGGTGGCCAAAACACTATCTTCCAATAGTCAATGATATATTGGTCTTTCCCATTCCACTCTCAAATTATGCAACTGTGACTTATAAAAATAAATCAGTCAAACACCTTTTAAAATGTATATATTAAATACAAGAATAGAAAAAAAATTTAAAAAATCTATTTTATATTTACAAAAATAAATATACAAAAACATTAAAAAAATTTAAAATTCAAAACACCTTTTAATAAATAACACAGATGATATCAAAAAGCCAATTACATCTCAGAAATTCACACATTTTCTTGAAGCTAAACATAGGTAATATCAAAAAGCCAATTACATTATCTAACTTATCTAAGAAACTAATATTTTTTCTTCAACTGAAAGATAGGATCAAAGCTAATATGGTCATCCCATATTAATGGAATCCATAAAATGAGAATGGCCATTCCTTTTCATACGACAGTGAAAACACACTAATGCAGACTATTATGTTCTATAGTAAACTTGATCTTAATTACTAGTACTACTTACTTTTCATACCACTAGCTTCTTCATTTTCTGGTTGTTGTTATTGACGGCCATGATCTTCTTTCAACAATGTCTGCATCTTGCTAAACCATGGTTCATCCATGTTCGAACCATGTTCGTCGAACTCATCATCTTCAAAGAATCGTCGATAATTGTGGAATGGAGGATCAAGTTCTTTGAATTCTGATGAATTCTGGGGAATGTATCCAGGTTACCGAGGCTGATTCAGAGGACTAGTAAGTTTGCTGAATTCTGACGAACTCTTGGGAAGGTATCTAGGTGTCCCAGGGTGATATTGAGCACTAGGAAGGTATCGGTGTGACCCATGCTGATACTGAGGGCGAGGAAGTTCGTGGAATTCCCGTAGGCTTCTTTTTTTCAGGGGAGGCCCAATTTCCAGATCAAGCAGCTTAGGTTCTTTGTCTGCCAATTCTATCAAAGCTTTCTCCTTAGCATCCAGCGCCTCGATATCTTCTGCTACTTCCTCCATCAAACTGCACCTATTACATATTTGGCAAGCTTTACCCCCTTCTGATCTGTAACGTTTAACACAAGTACAAAAATGATATTTGGTGGGATCAATTGTCCCTCTGCAAACGTAACACATTATGTTTCCACACCTGCATTTCACCTTATTGCAACCATACATCTTGATTAATTCCGCGTGGCAAATGTTACATTCTCTTACCACAGCTTTTGTCATCCTCTCTTCAACCTCCACACGAAGAGCAGTGCCAGACATTTTCTGAACCTGTTCACACGACAACGGAAAGTGAGGCAGCTTCTTACATTGGACACAAGAAGCCTGCAGACATTTTGTGTTTGGACACTTCAAAACTTTTACACACTTGTCAACTTCATACGGAATGCTACAAGATGGGCAATAAACCAAGCCTTCAACTTTGGCTTCAGCTATAGCTTCGTGGGTTTTGCGATTTTCATATTTTTCCACGAGATCATTTGGTAGAGCTCTCCGAATCTCTGACAAAGGAATTGATTCCTTGCAGCCATCAGTATCCATACAACTCAGAAAGGCATTTGCTCTGAGACCTCCATATGTGATTTCTTCTACCCTCCTCCTTAGACAGTCAAAACAAAATAGATGCCCATTCAGACAATGTATCATATTTTCTAATTGAAATTGGATGTATAAACAGCAACCGCATAGAAGATCTGTTTCCCTTTCTCCATCAATTTCTACTGCTTGCGTGTCACTCGGACATTGATGAATCCTCGTTGCTCCACTAATTATCCCCTTCCCTTTTGCGTTGTCATCCTGTTCCATGAAAGAAGAGCTTTGAACTCCTGCTCTTGAGTCTTCTGAATCTCCCTCATTTGATGAATATTTTTCATCAGTAAAATTGGAGGCGTAGTCTGAAGATGACGAACTTGTAGACATATTTCCCAAATACAATGACGAATTTTCTGCAATGTCACTCGAAATTCCGCTTGAATAGTCACGGAATAAGAAAAACAGTAATGTCACTCGAAATTCCACTTGAATAGTCACTGAATAAGAAAAACGGTAATGCGAGATTAGCAGTTAAGACGAGATCATCAGTGACCAGACATATTTATATAAAAAATAGGTCAAATTGAAGCCAATAAATATACTTTTCAAGCTACAAAACAGGTCAAATTGAAGCGAATAATTAGGATTAAAGCTGAGAGATTTAATTATTTTTATTCAAATTAATTAAGAATCAGTTAAAAGTGGAAAGGTTTAATTATTTATTATTCAAATTAGTTAAAAATATGTTTGGCTTATGGTTTTTTATTTAATTAATGTAATCATAAAGTTTTTTCAAAAACCTCAAAATAATGAATAAATATTAACTTTATTTATTTTTTAATGGTTTATTTTAAAAATAACTTAAAACATGGAGAGATGTAATTAATTTTTATTCAAATTAATTCAGAATTATTTAAAAGTAGAAAAATTTAATTATTTATTATTCAAATTAGTTAAAAAAATTGTACGCAATAACCATAAAGTTCATCTTTCAGAAGTATTGGTTCATTTTCAAGAACCTAAAAATTTGAATAAATCTTAACCTTTTTCTTCAAATAGTTTATTTTAAGAGAACGCCCAAAATGAAATCAATATAAAACCTAAAAAATTGAATAAATCTTAATTTTTTTTTTTAAATAGTTTATTTTAAGAAAACGCCCAAAATGAAATAAATATAAAACTATAGTGGAATACTTAAGACATTACGTGAGTCAAAACATAATTAAATACAAAATAAGTCAATGCTATTTAATAAAGTTTTATTTTCCAAGTGGACATTGTTCAAGTTGGTTGTAGTAATTTAAAAAGTGGGTGAATTTAATTATTTTCTTATTTAAATTAAAATTAAAAATTAAAAATTTGTTATTTAAATTAGTTAAAAAATGTTCTAAGTTGTAGTTTTATTTCACTAACTCTAATTTACCAAATATTTTGTTATGAACCATTCCATTAAACTAGGGGAGGTAATGGCTAAGTCACTTTGTTAGGTTTATGACAAATTATTAAAGGATGTGATGTGGGTCATAAATGTATGAAGTATGATGTCCAAAATTGTAAATAATGTTTCATTAGACCACTGTGGACAACACGGGTGCACTAGTGGAGTAGTAACTCCAAGGAATCTCATGAATGAGGAGGTTAAAAATAGCGAGGGGTGCATTAGTGGTGGAAGAATTCAAGTGAAGTTTAACTCCCACCAAATGTAGGAGAGTTTCCTAGAATCAAGGAAAAATGGATCTTTGACAACTTAGGACAACTTATGAAAAGTAATAGGTCTTAAAAATAGCTAATGAAGGCACGCTAGAGAAGTGTAAATCCCCAAGGAGACCGCATGAGGTGGCAGGTGGGCCCACATGAGATGTAACTCCCTCTGTAATGTCCCTTAAATCCGAAAATAAAAATAAAAATTAATGGGTTAATAAAATCACTAAGATCTAAGGTTCATTTAAAATTAACTTTGAACATCATTGTGTAAAGTTAGGACGAAAATACTTGTATTCTTGATCTGGATTCCCTTCGGTTGGTTAATGCATAGTAGCATATTCTCTTACTGTGATATTTATGTCATTTATTTATGTCATGATGTTTCTTGTGTGTTGTACTAGTGTTTATTTCTCTTCTCTATCCAAATATTTCATACTAGTTTATAATGGACGTTTGATTTAACATGTAACCTAGTCTTGTTTAAGCTAAAAGATGTGCTTGATTTTACTTATACTTCTAATGTAAAAAAAGTGGTTGGAAAAAGTCTTTAAAATGAAAGGGTGTGAAGGACTCTTTTGACTTGGGCTTACTTAGTTCATTTATAAACTAAAACATGAAGAATCTCTTTTTTTTGTAGGTGTTTAAGAACCAACCCTATGCTAAGTCTAAACTCTAAAGGAAGCGACTTAACCAAGAACAAAAGTTGGAATTCTTGAAACCAAGGTTTAAGTATGCATAAAGGAATGCATAACCATAACAAGGGAGAAACTACAACTATAGGGAGTGGGTCTTCTATCTAAATACTAGTGGAGGTAGTTGGATCATCAAGAGGTCGGTGTGAAGGCCTCGTGGCCACCCTCCATGTTGGCTCAAGGTATAAGTGGAAACTACCAGGTTTCAAAAATATATTTGGATACTTGTTTGGGGCAGGGAAGCGAGCTCTTTGTTCAGTGGTATTTGGAAAAGGTGTGGGTTGTGTAATGGTTGCATTGACATGGTCTAGGCCACCCCTTGGTTGCTACGTTCATGCTTCCCCCTTTTGCACTCAGGCTCCACATTGCCTGCAAACTCCATCCGCATGCTGCCCCTTCTACGTCCACTTCCTAGCTTCCTACACACCATTCACGCCCATTCAATCCCACACTCCTACACACCTTTCACGCCCACTTCCTAGCTTCTTGCACACCATTCACGCCCATTCACTCCCACACTCCTGCACACCATTCATGCCCATTCACTCCCACATGCCTCCACACCATTCACTACAATACTCCACACAACTTCATCTACAGCTCCACACTGTCCTTTTCTGGTAGTTCCATATCCCCCTTATGCCCAGCTTCATTTTCCACACCTGCGCTCTCCCTTCCTTCCACGCTGATCATAACAAGGATTAGTTATCATCTACACCCAACTTATCTTCTCTAGCTTCAATCTTGGATTCTTGTGGGGAACAAGTTTCCCAAAGTGCACTGAATCTAATGGGATTCTTTCTAGAACATATTCCTTGAATGAATGATTCCCATGATATTGGGAAACCATTCAGAGTAGTCATTACTAATTTTTAATTTTCAACATGATCTCCAATATCTTCTAGTTGTTCTTTGACATGAGATACCATTGTGAAATAATATTGAATGTTTTCGAAGGTTTTCATATTCGCACCCTTGAGTTGAGTTCTCAAGGTCATCTTTATGTTAATGTTATTTCCTTTGAACAATCTTTTCATTGCATTGAACATCTCTTTAAGAGTCTTCAAAGATACTATGTGGGGGATCAAGTGATCCTTGATGGAGTCAGCAATGATCCTCTTTGTTATGATATTTAGACACTTAGGAGTTAGTTAAGATCAACTTGTGTAATATATCCGTTAGGGATAGTGTGTTTCTTTAGTATGCATTAGTATGCATTTGTAAATACTTAATCTGACGGTCATGATATGTTACCGACATAGAGTGATCTGATGGCTCAACTTCTCTTATATCAAACCTAACCTTGATCCGTGGCTTAACACCCGATTGGTCCATGATCTCTATTTAAAAAGCATGGAGGGTCATTGTTTAGTTGATCGATTATGAGAAGCTCATTTGTAACTTTCTTTCTTTGCATAATAAATTGTCCCGTAGAAGCTATTTGGCCAGGGCCGTGGAGTGTTTCCCTCAAGAGGGTTTAAACCACGTCAAAACATCGGTGTTTTGATCTGTGATCTGTTTGTGTGAAGTGGTTGCTCTTGGTGTTCTGTCCTTTGGTAGTACCATGTGTACCCGAACATGGTATCAGAGCTTTTATAAAGTGCTGCTTCCGGTTGTGATCTAGATCTTGAACTGTTGTTGCTGAAACTCGAAAGGGTTTCTAGTTCTGGTATTTCTGTGCATTTATGGGCCGTGGGAGGTGTTCCATTGCATCTGGAGCGTCGTTTCCATTGGGAAATAGTTTTCGTTTGATCGAAAACGGTTCCCAGTTGCTCCAGAAATGCATATTTGATCAGATCTGAAGGTATAATGTTACAATGATGCATTTTTTTATTTTCTGTTTTTAAAATGAAAAAATCTCATATTTTATTATTTTTTACTATTAGATTTTTTTTGGGTTCGAATTGTTGCTTTTTCACCTATGTATGCTCTTTGCCATGTACCTTGAGTGATCTCGGCAAATTTGAAATAGAAAGGGAAAGGGTTTTTTTCGACTGCGTATGCTCTTTGCCATGCACCTTGCGCGATCTCGGCAAATCAGAAATAGAGAGAAAACATAGATTTTTTGGGCAAGCTAATGAGATCTAACTCCACAAATGTGGAAATTTTTTTTTTGTTTCGATTTGTGGTGTGTTTTGCAGGAAAAAGGGCACGCACGTAAACCGAGCAAGAAGAGTAAAAAAAAAAACCCTTCCTCATTTCCATATTTTCCATACCTTTTAATCTGGCTCACTTGGTTCAAAGTTGCTTTATTTCTTAATAGGTATTGATTTCAAGTCTTAGGAAGTTACTTTTAAAAGAAAAAGTGCATGAAATTTCTATTTTCAAGTTATTTTAATGTAAAAGTGCATCTCACTTAAATAATAAAAAATAAAAATACAAGTGAGTCACTTAAGTTTTTTTTTATTGTTGCACTATTTAAAAGTAATATCATTGTAAAAGTGAAATCACTTATTTTACAAAAGTGGTTCACTTAAAGCAACTTTCTTGTAAAGTGATTGTCAAAAGGTTCATCTTGGGAAGAGGGGGGTTCTTTTTTGCTGGAGATTTTCTAGCTGCCACATCACTATTGGGGACATCTTCAACAGTTTCTTTGTTCAAGCATAACTTTATCATACAGAGTCAGTTTTCAGTGCTGGTTTTTTTTAAACCACATATTTTTTTGAGATCTTCACATCCAAACTATTGGTTTCTTCTTTTACAGCCATTAATTTACAAATATGGCCGCCCCTTGTGATATTCCACTTAAAAATTCCAACTATTTCTCATGGAAATCTCGTATGGAGGATGTTCTACGAAGTATAGGACTTTTCAGAATTACCTCAGGGAAAGAAATAGAACCCACTGATGATGATAAGAAATTAAAATGGGCAAATAGATGTGATGAAGCTTGTGGATTGATTGGGATGTCAATCTCTACTGATTTGCGATTCCACATATCTGGAATTAGTGAACCTGATGCTGCGTGGGACAAGTTGGAATCTATGTTTGGTAAACACAATGAAATTCGAGGTCACCAAATTGAAAATGAGTTGATTTCCTTAAATCCAAGTGACTTTTCATGCATTCAAGATTATTTATCTAAGTACAAAACTCTTAAACTCTTATGTGCGGAATGTAAGATTAAGAGGGAAGACAAACAATGCATTTATCATATTCTTTCCAAACTTGGACCTGCATATTCTATTTTTGTATCTACATTTTACTCCATGAAAGAATCCTTGAATGCAACTAGCTATCAAGAGCCTAGTCTTGAATTCTTTTGTGATTCCTTGATTAGAGAACAAGATAAATTCATTCATCTTGGAATAATCAACAATGTTGATATATTTGGAAAAGCCTTATTGTCCCAACAGAAAGAAAAGTCCAAGCCTCCCAAAAAACAAAATTTTTGCAATAATAAGTCAAACAAGGGTCCCAAACCCTCTCAGTCAACTCCTTCTTTAAAAAATGATAAAGGATCCAAGCCAAAAGGCAAGAAGACTGAGCATCATTTCAACTATTGCGGGAAAGATAATCATGATGAATCTAAGTGTTTCAAAAAGATGGCAGCCTTGGAAGCAGCAATGAAGAAGCACCACATCAGCCTAGATTCGCCTTCAAAATCTGCCTCTCATGGACATGCACTTTGTGCTTCTGGTTATTCTTATAATGCATCTTCTTCTTCTACTTCAAATGAATGGCTCATTGATTCTGGAGCATCTTATCATATGGCTAAGGATCAAGCCATCTTTTCTACTATGCATGAATGTAACACACAAAAAAATATTTGTTGGTGATGATAGATCTCTAAGTGTTGTAGGAGTTGGAACAGTTCCAGTAGATAATGGTCATTTTAGTGATGTACTATGTGTTCCAAGAATTTCCTGTAATTCGTTATCAGTCTACCAGATCACTCATTCTCGTGAAGGTAAAATTGTGACCTTTACACCTCACCAAGTTGTAATCAAGGATTTTCAAGATCCTCAACAGGTCCTAGCTACCAGAATTGTTGATGATATTACCAAGTTGTAGAAGTTTAACAACTTTGGGTCATCACCTTTCCCTTAACTTTTTGTTGCTCATAGTGATAACTTGAGCAAACTTTGGCATGAGCGATTTGGTCACTTAAATTATCGCTCATTGCAACAACTATGTAAAGAAAATATGGTGACAGGTCTTTCGATGGTATCTTGCAGAGATGGTGTTTGTTTCGGTTGTGTACTCAGAAAACATCATCGATATAGTTTTGACAAACGTGCCTCTTGGCACGCCTCGGTTCCCTTGGAGCTTGTGCATAGTGACTTGTGTGGTCCTCTTCCATCTGCTTCTTTTTCTGGTTCAAATATTTCTTAACTTTCATTGATGATTACACCAGATGCACTTGGGTTTATTTCCTAAAACTTAAGAACAAAGTATTTAACATGTTCTTGGCCTACAAGGCCCTTGTTGAAAAACAATCTGGTCATCAAATTATTAAGTTAAGATCTGACAATGGAGGAGAATATGTTAACAAAAAGTTCACTAATTTCTGCACTGAACAAGGCATCCAACAACAACACACTATTCCATATACACCACAACAAAATGGTGTAGCTAAGCGGAAGAACCGCACTTTAAAAGAAATGGCTAATTGTATGATCCAATCTAAGGGACTAAGTCTTCAATTTTGGGTTGAAGCCATAAATTGTGCAAATTACATAGTTAATTGCACCCCCACAAAAGCATTACAAGGTATAACACCGGAAGAAGCATGGAGTAAAACTAAACCTGATGTAAGTCACTTTCGTGTGTTTGGTAGTGAAGCATGGGCTCACATTCCAGATGAAAAATGGAAAGCATTGCAGCCTAAAAGTGAAAAGTGCATATTTGTTGAATATTCTGAAGATATAAAAGGTTATATACTTCTTCAACCATATTCTCATGATACAATAATTAGAAGAGATGTGAAATTTGATGAAAATCTCTTGGCCTCCAAGCCTAACTCGGCGATTGTGCCATCTTTGGCCTACGAGCCTGATTCAGCATTTGTGCCTTCTTCTTCTTCTTCCAACTTCCTTGACAGGTTTCCAAGTCAAGTTTCTGATAATGAAAGTGAAGATGAAAATCCACCTCCGCCTGCTCATGTTCTTCCAGTTGCACCAGCACAAGTGCTTCCTCGATGGGTCCGTTCAACAAGTGAAGTAGCTGGTGATCTTGCCGGTGATCCTAGAGATCAACGTCGAACATGTTCTCAGTTTCAGCGAGCCTCTTCTCTTTTGGTTCAAGTTTCTGAGAATCATGATCCATAAACTTTTGCAGAAGCTTCAGGGAATCCAGATTGGGATGCAACCATGGATGAAGAATATCGTTCCTTAATGGCAAATGATACTTGGGATCTTGTACCTCTTCCAAAAGGAAGAAAACTTGTCAGATGTAAATGTGTCTATAGAACTAAGTATGCATCAGATGGAAGTGTTGAAAGACTTAAGGCAAGGTTAGTTCTCAAAGGTTTTTCCCAAGTTGAAGGGATTGACTACGATGAAACCTTTGCTCTCATCGCAAAAATGAACTCCATCCGCCTTGTTCTTTCCCTTGCAGCCTTACATAACTGGCAAGTCCATCAAATGGATGTCAAGTCTGCCTTCTTACATGGTGATTTACAGGAGGAAATTTACATGGAACAACCTCCTGGATATGTTCAAGATAGCTCTAGCCTTGTCTGCCGCCTTAAGAAATCATTATATGGCCTTAAGCAAGCTCCTAGAGCTTGGTATGCCAAAATGGAACATTCTCCTTGTGTAATGTCCCTTGTTAGGAATTTTATTCAAATTGCAATTTTTCACTTTTTTCCTTGGTTCGACCTTGGACTAGTTTCGATCTCTAGGTCCCAAATTTGCCCCAAATGATCCCAAATCTTCTGAGAAGGTATATGAATGATATTATAACATAAATATGTGTTTCAGGGATGCCTTTGTACCTTTAAAACACTTCTGCAAATACTCTTTCAATTCTGGTCAATGTAGGTAACTTTACTAGTGATTTCCCTTTGACTAGTATTGGTCTCTAGGTCTTAAATTGACTCCAAATGCCTTCAAATATTCAAGGAAGGTTTATGAATGATATTAGGAATTGAATATGATTTTCAGGGATAACATATGGCCACCAAAAGACCTCTGCAAATTCTCTCAAGATTCTGGACCAAGTATGCAATTTTACTAGTAGTTTAGGGTTCAAATCCCCCTGAGGTAAGTACTGAAAATGGCTTCCCAAATGCCTCCAAACCCACTCAAATTTATGAACAGAGGTATGTAATGTGTTAAGTATGTTATTAAGGTATCATATGCACCATTAATGGTTTATTGCAACTATTCTCACCCTCTCCCATTCAACTACAAAAATCCCCAATTCGACCCTTGGGGAAATGGCACTATTTCACCTCCCAATACAACTAAACGGAGTAAAAATGCTTCAAGTGCTCAAGTACAGTACATGAAACTTGTAGAATACATCCATGGCAGTATATTGATCACAAATATATCAGAGAATCATCCATTCATTCAAAATCATCATCAATACATTGGTTCACAACAAGGTAGTGGGGAAATGGCATCGTTCTTCCATTAAAAATGAGATTTATACATTTCTACTTGGAATTTCGACCTGAAACTTTCTGGAGATGAAGAACAGAGTATTTAATTCATATTACAAAAGAAATGGGGCATTAGAAGCTCCCCCAAATAGTTCAATAGCTCACCAAAAATGCCCTCCCTCAAGGATCAAGAATATGCCATCAAAACTGGAAATGGTTGAAGGAGCGAGCTGCAATAGAAGAAACCATGAGCTGCCCTGTAGATTACACCTTCAAATAAAGACTCCATTAAAGCTCCAAATGAAAGGTCTGAATGGCCTTTCCAATTGCCAACTTGGATGGGAATCTTTCACCCTCGAAATTGGCTAAGGCAAGAAACTAGTCATCCACTAGCTCTCCCTCTTCACAAATGCAATTCCAAATTCTACAAATGATCAAAAGCCATTATCATACTTCATTTCTACATTTTATAACCAACATTAGCCTTCTAAGGGTCGAAATCCTCTCAATAGATTCAATAGATTTCCATTTAGGAAATATTCCACATTTGCCACTTGTCTCCTAATTCCAACCTTCCATCTTCTCCCAAATTCGATTTTGGGTCTCTTTGGCTTCTCCAACTCCCAAATTCGACTTCCTTGAGCCTATTTTTGGGGCTGACATGTCATAGTGGTCAGATGTCAGAGGTCAGGTCTGCAATTTGTCATAGTTGTCATAGATGCTCCATCATTGGTGTCATAGGGGCTAGGGAATCTAGCCCAAGTGTCCACAAACTTCCACTTTGACTCTTTATCTTCCATGGAGGTTACCAATCCTTCCCAATTCGACCTAAGATGCTCAATGACATGTTTTATGACTTACCAACTCACCCAAGAGTGTTCAAATTCCCATTAATTTGAATTTGCAAAAGAGATATACCATGTATTATGAAAAATCAAGCTAGTGTGGGTCCCACATCCTCCATATGTTTCCAAAACCATTTGTCACCTAGGATTTCTCTTGAATTTCTTTATTCACTCTATTTATTAAATACTTGAACCCTTCCAATGTCTAAACATCATTTATTATCCCCCTTATTCCAAATCCCAAAGCTTCCACCCCAAACCTAGGAAACTAGTAATTTTCCTCCTTGACAATTATTTGACCCTTAACATCAATTTTACAAACTCTAATGAATATGGCTAATGTGATTAGGCCATTGTGACCCAATTACAAATTTGGGACATGACAAATCCTCCCTTCCCAATATTGCTTGTCCTCAAGCAATTTCAAACATGGGTGTTGAAGAACCTGCTTTCTGTATAATTCTTTGAAGTTGCCATTGAATTGCCAAACCTTGAGTCTTTGAGTTTCCATGAATATTTTAGAGAGGAACCACCATGCTTGCTGCTGCACTACTCTGATTAAAATCACTTTATTAAGTGGGGAATCCATCTCCCATACTGCTTTCTTCCCCCAAAAAATGAAACCAATGAGACAAAAATTATTCCAGGGTCCCATTGCTTGTATTGCACCCCAACAATTAAGAGTGCTCTCCAACCTACACCATTAGATAAGAGGATTCCTGGATCCCATTTTCTTGTATGCATTCTTCCAAACATCATGAGTACCAAATATATATCATCAAACTACATAACAACATAATGAAAATGTACATCTAGGATATGCTTCATCAAAGAGTCATGAAAGTGCTTATACCTCCAAGCAAGTAGACCACCATTTTCCAAGTGCATACAAGCTTCAAGTGACTAATCAAATCTTCTCCAATGACATAAGTGAGGATCCCATGTCCTATAATGCTGCTCCAAAAGGATGTGATACGCATCAAAATATTCAGCCATGTATTCTTTCATCCAAGAAGTGAATGAAGAATCTCCACTAGAATCTGAACCAAATAATGAGCAGAAAAAACAAGGAGACTTCAAATGACTCAAAGAAGTCTCACCCATACATCCATGAATGTGAGAATCATAAAGATGTAACAAAGTATGTGGCTGCCAACAAAAATATTCTCTCATCATAAATCTATTCATCCAAGTGTTGAATGAAGTTCCTCTAACATCAAATGAACCCAATGTTGAGCAAGAAAAACCATGAGTATTCAAGTGACTCAAATCCATATCATAGGTGCATCCATGTAGATGTGAATCATCATAAAGTGACAAATTATGCTGCTGCAAATGTGAATAAGAATGTGCTCCAACCATGTCATCATAAAGGTTAAATCTAGGAGTTCCATACTCCTCATGTGGCACCATCAAAAAGAACCCTTTCACCCATACTTCATTGAGACTAATACTGCAAAACATGAAATTGTAGGATGTAGGAGAATGTACTAACTCACCCAAATGATCAAAAAGTTCAGGAGTTTCATCATGGGAAGGATCCATGTGGGTAGTATCATGCAGTTCCTTCAAAAGTGTGAACTCTTTGTCATAGTTTGGTTCCAATGTAGAGGAATCATGCTCTTCTTTAAAAATTGCATAACCTTCATCAAGAGGCAATTCAAATTCCTCTTCCACCACATCAAGTGTTTGGATCTCTTCAAGTTCATCTTCAAACACATCAAGAACATTCAAATTTTCACATTTCTCATGATCCACCATGTCATGAGAATCCTCCAAACAATCTACCATTTGACAATCTGAAACATAGGAGGAAAAACAAGTATCTTGCAACTTTTCAAGAAGTTGCTCATTTTGAATTGTGAGCTTATGAATATCCTCATTATTCTTCAAGTATGCATCATGTAACAATTCATTAAGCTCAAAGAAATGGTTTCTATCAAAAAGCAAAGACATGAAATTACCTTTGATGTGGCACATTGCTCTTTGAATCTTCTCCATGTCTTCAAGGAAGGATGTTTCCTCCAATGAAGTAGCTCTCCAACAAGAATTTGACACCAATGCTTGAGTGTCATGGAGAATGTTGAGGGACTTTTGGATATTATTTTCATTCATCTTTAAGGACCCTTCAATAAAATGAGGCTCTTGCAAATGAACCTCCTCATCTTCTTCAATTTTGCTTGGACCAACTTCATGAAGCTCACGTGGTGATGGGGAAGTTGATCTTGGTTCTTCTTCAACCGCTACAAGGTCTTCATTATCATGCTTAATGAAACTTGTACTTGTAGAAACACTTTCAAAAGTGATCTCTATGTCACCAACATAGAGGTGTGAGCACTCATCAGTAGGTACTCCTTCATAGTTTAAGCATCCATCAGTAGATGCTCTTTGGTTCATGTCTAAGCTAGAAGGTGTCTCAAAATGATCTTCCATATTTTCAATAGAATCTTCTTCATGCTCTTGTGATGTCTCTTCCTTTTGCTCCTTAAAGCAAGCTGATGCATTTTTCCCCTTGTTTTCCTTAGGATCAATATATTTGGAATCTCTTCTTGAATAAATCTCAAAAGCTCTCCTCAAGGAGGACATGATTTCATGCACACATATATGATACTCGCTCCAAGGGTTTTTACAAGAAGGGCATAAACCTTTCTTCACTAACTCCACATCTTCATTTTTGGGCCTATTTTCAAAAACATGTTCAGCATAGTACTCAAAAGACATGGCATTTTGTGTATTTTTGCTAAAAGCAAGATATTCTTGATATTTTTTATATTGTTGGGGCAAGGTTTTATATTTTGCTCTCCATCTTTGGAACTCACTCATAGAATTATCCTTGGTTGGTGTGACACACTCATATTCATCATAATAGTAAGACATGGCTGCCAATTATTCTTGAATGTATGTACCTAATACACAGGTGCAAGGACCATGCTCTGATACCACTGTAATGTCCCTTGTTAGGAATTTTATTAAAATTGCAATTTTTCACTTTTTTCCTTGGTTCGACCTTGGACTAGTTTCGATCTCTAGGTCCCAAATTTGCCCCAAATGATCCCAAATCTTATGAGAAGGTATATGAATGATATTATAACATAAATATGTGTTTCAGGGATTCCTTTGTACCTTTAAAATACTTCTGCAAATACTCTTTCAATTCTGGTCAATGTAGGTAACTTTACTAGTGATTTCCCTTTGACTAGTATTGGTCTCTAGGTCTTAAATTGACTCCAAATGCCTTCAAATATTCAAGGAAGGTTTATGAATGATATTAGGAATTGAATATGATGTTCAGGGATAACATATGGCCACCAAAATACCTCTGCAAATTCTCTCAAGATTCTGGACCAAGTATGCAATTTTACTAGTAGTTTGGGGTTCAAATCCCCCTCAGGTAAGTACTGAAAATGGCTTCCCAAATGCCTCCAAACCCACTCAAATTTATGAACAGAGGTATGTAATGTGTTAATTATTTTATTAAAGTCTCATATGCACTATTAATGGATTATTACAACCGTTCTCACCCTCTCCCATTCAACTGCAAAAATCCCCAATTCGACCCTTGGGGAAATGGCACTATTTCACCTCCCAATACAACTAAATTGAGTAAAAATGCTTCAAATGCTCAAGTACAGTACATGAAACTTGTAGAAGACATCCATGGTAGTATATTGATCACAAATATATTAGAGAATCATCTATTCATTCGAAATCATCATCAACACATTGGCTCACAACAAGGTAGTGGGGAAATGGCATTGTTCTTCCATTAAAAATGAGATTTATACATTTCTACTCAGAATTTAGACCTGAAAGTTTTTGTAGATGAAGAACAAAGTATTTACTTCATATTAAAAAATAAATGGGGTATTAAAAGCTTCCCCAAAGAGTACAATATCTCACCAAAAATGCCCTCCCTAGGGATCAAGAATATACCATCAAAACTGGAAATGGTTGAAGGAGTGAGCTGCAATAGAAGAAACCATGAGCTTCCCTGTAGCTTACACCTACAAATAAAGACTCCATTAAAGCTCCAAATGAAAGGTCTGAATGGCCTTTCCAATTACCAACTTGGATGGGAATCTTTCACCCTCGAAATTGGCTAAGGCAAGAAACTAGTCATCCACTAGCTCTCCCTCTACACAAATGCAATTGCAAATTCTACAAATGATCAAAAGCTCATTGCATTCTTTGTTATTGACATTTATAAACTTCTCATGTCCTCCATGGGTCGAATTCCTTCCAAGAGACTCATGCCAACTCATGTTGGGAAGAGATTCCAAAGAATGTCACTTGTACAACAATTCCTAGTCTCCCACTTCCACCAAATCACATGTGGAAGCATCTTAGCTTCCCTAAAACCCTTGAGAGCCCTCTTGGAGTCTATTTTTAGCCCTGATATTTCATATATGTCATATGTCATTCTTCAGGTCTGATTTGTGTCATAGGTGTAATGTGTTAAGTATGTTATTAAGGTCTCATATGCACCATTAATGGTTTATTACAACTGTTCTCACCCTCTCCCATTCAACTGCAAAAATCCCCAATTCGACCCTTGGGGAAATGGCACTATTTCACCTCCCAATACAACTAAATTGAGTAAAAATGCTTCAAATGCTCAAGTACAGTACATGAAACTTGTAGAAGACATCCATGGTAGTATATTGATCACAAATATATTAGAGAATCATCTATTCATTCGAAATCATCATCAACACATTGGCTCACAACAAGGTAGTGGGGAAATGACATTGTTCTTCCATTAAAAATGAGATTTATACATTTCTACTCAGAATTTAGACCTGAAAGTTTTTGTAGATGAAGAACAAAGTATTTACTTCATATTAAAAAATAAATGGGGCATTAAAAGCTTCCCCAAAGAGTACAATATCTCACCAAAAATGCCCTCCCTAGGGATCAAGAATATACCATCAAAACTGGAAATGGTTGAAGGAGTGAGCTGCAATAGAAGAAACCATGAGCTTCCCTGTAGCTTACACCTACAAATAAAGACTCCATTAAAGCTCCAAATGAAAGGTCTGAATGGCCTTTCCAATTACCAACTTGGATGGGAATCTTTCACCCTCGAAATTGGCTAAGGCAAGAAACTAGTCATCCACTAGCTCTCCCTCTACACAAATGCAATTGCAAATTCTACAAATGATCAAAAGCTCATTGCATTCTTTGTTATTGACATTTATAAACTTCTCATGTCCTCCATGGGTCGAATTCCTTCCAAGAGACTCATGCCAACTCATGTTGGGAAGAGATTCCAAAGAATGTCACTTGTACAACAATTCCTAGTCTCCCACTTCCACCAAATCACATGTGGAAGCATCTTAGCTTCCCTAAAACCCTTGAGAGCCCTCTTGGAGTCTATTTTTAGCCCTGATATTTCATATATGTCATATGTCATTCTTCAGGTCTGATTTGTGTCATAGGTGTAATGTGTTAAGTATGTTATTAAGGTCTCATATGCACCATTAATGGTTTATTACAACTGTTCTCACCCTCTCCCATTCAACTGCAAAAATCCCCAATTCGACCCTTGGGGAAATGGCACTATTTCACCTCCCAATACAACTAAACGGAGTAAAAATGCTTCAAATTCTCAAGTACAGTACATGAAACTTGTAGAAGACATCCATGGCAGTATATTGATCACAAATATATCATAGAATCATCCATTCATTCGAAATCATCATCAATACATTGGTTCACAACAAGGTAGTGGGGAAATGGCATCGTTCTTCCATTAAAAATGAGATTTATACATTTCTACTTGGAATTTAGACCTGAAACTTTCTGGAGATGAATAACAGAGTATTTACTTCATATTACAAAAGAAATGGGGCATTAGAAGCTCCCCCAAATAGTACAATAGCTCACCAAAAACGCCCTCCCTCAAGGATCAATAATATGCCATCAAAACTGGAAATGGTTGAAGGAGCGAGCTGCAATAGAAGAAACCATGAGCTTCCCTGTAGCTTACACCTGCAAATAAAGACTCCATTAAAGCTCCAAATGAAAGGTCTGAATGGCCTTTCCAATTGCCAACTTGGATGGGAATCTTTCACCCTCGAAATTGGCTAAGGCAAGAAACTAGTCATCCACTAGCTCTCCCTCTTCACAAATGCAATTGCAAATTCTACAAATGATCAAAAGCCATTCTCATACTTCATTTCTACATTTTATAACCAACATTAGCCTTCTAAGGGTCGAAATCCTCTCAATAGATTCAATAGATTTCCATTTAGGAAATATTCCACATTTGCCACTTGTCTCCTAGTTCCAACCTTCCATCTTCTCCCAAATTCGATTTTGGGTCTCTTTGGCTTCTCCAACTCCCAAATTCGACTTCCTTGAGCCTATTTTTGGGGCTGACATGTCATAGTGGTCAGATGTCAGAGGTCAGGTATGCAATTTGTCATAGTTGTCATAGATGCTCCATCATTGGTGTCATAGGGGCTAGGGAATCTAGCCCAAGTGTCCACAAACTTCCACTTTGACTCTTTATCTTCCATGGAGGTTACCAATCCTTCCCAATTCGACCTAAGATGCTCAATGACATGTTTTATGACTTACCAACTCACCCAAGAGTGTTCACATTCCCATTAATTTGAATTTGCAAAAGAGATATACCATGTATTATGAAAAATCAAGCTAGTGTGGGTCCCACATCCTCCATATGTTTCCAAAACCATTTGTCACCTAGGATTTCTCTTGAATTTCTTTATTCACTCTATTTATTAAATACTTGAACCCTTCCAATGTCTAAACATCATTTATTATCCCCCTTATTCCAAATCCCAAAGCTTCCACCCCAAACCTAGGAAACTAGTAATTTTCCTCCTTGGCAATTATTTGACCCTTAACATCAATTTTACAAACTCTAATGAATATGGCTAATGTGATTAGGCCATTGTGACCCAATTACAAATTTGGGACATGACACCTTGACACTGGTTTTTCTAGATGCCATTCTGACCCCAATGTCTATACCAAGAAAGTAGGAAACCATCTCATCATACTTGTTCTATATGTTGATGACCTTATTATTACTGGTAGTGACCCTAAGATTATAACCCATGTGAAATCCAGTCTTAAACAAAATTTTTAAATGTCAGACTTAGGACATTTGCATTATTTTTCTGGTCTCCAAGTCCTACAAACCAAAGAAGGAATCTTTCTTTCTCAGTCTAAGTATGCTTGTGACCTTCTTCGTCGCTTTCACATGGAAGATTGTACACCAGCCCCTTCTCCCTTCCAGTCTGGATTCAAACTTTATGCCACTTGTACTTCACCTGAAGTCGATGCCACCTTATATCGTCAGCTTCTTGGTAGTCTCTTATACTTGACTCATTCTCGTCCTGACCTTTCCTTTGCCATTGGTCGTGTTGCCCGTTATATGCAGACACCTCATGAAAGTCACTAGAAAGCAGCTAAAAGAATACTTCGATATATTCGAGGTACAGTTCAGTTTGGGATTCATTACAGTACAGGGGGGGGAAATTTGTTGGTTGGTTTCACTGATTCAGATTGGGCTGGCGATCCTGATGATCGAAAGTCTACTGCAGGTTATGTTTTCAGTCTGGGATCTGGACCTATTACTTGGGCTTGTAAGAAACAACAAGCTCTTTCTCTTTCTTTAGTAGAGGCAGAATATCGATCAGCAGTTAATGCCAGTCAGGAAGCTTTATGGCTTCGACAGATCCTTTCAGAGTTTGAATTCGAGTAGCAGTAGCCTACTCCACTTTGGTGCGACAATCAAAGTGCCATCAAGCTTGCCAAAGATCCAGTTCTACATAAATGCAGCAAACACATTGAGCTACATATGCACTTCATCAGAAATCTTGTTCATGATCGTGTTCTTGAAGTGCTCTTTTGCCCTACAGATGATCAAGTTGTAGACATCTTCACCAAGTCTCTTACAGAAGCGAAGTTTTCTAAACTTCGATCTATGTTAGGAGTTCAGGAACTTGTCATTAAGGGGGGATAGGATCTAATGCCTCCTTCTTTCTCCTAATAGTGTCACTTTTGTAAATCCTTCAATCCTATCCCAAGTTTTTCTTAAGGAGGGATGTTAGGATATTTAGACACTTAGGAGTTAGTTAAGATCAACTTGTGTAATATATCCGTTAGGGATAGTGTGTTTCTTTAGTATGCATTAGTATGCATTAGTATGCATTTGTAAATACTTAATCCGACGGTCACGATATGTTCCCGACATCGAGTGATCCGATGGCTCAACTTCTCTATGATCAAACCTAACCTTCATCTGTGGCTTAACACCCAATTGGTCCATGATCTTTATTTAAAGAGCATGGACGGTCATTGTTTAGTTGATCGATTATGAGAAGCTCATTTGTAACTTTCTTTCTTTGCATAATAAATTGTCCCGTAGAAGCTATTTGGCCAGGGACATGGAGTGTTTCCCTCAAGAGGGTTTAAACCACGTCAAAACATCAGTGTGTTGGTCTGTGATCTGTTTGTGTGAAGTGGTTGCTCTTGGTGTTTGGCCCTTTGGTAGTACCCTGTGTACCCGAATACTCTTGTCCTTAAAAAGGTTCCTCTTGTACCTACCTTTGTCTTCATCTCCCTCTATCTCCTCAATCTCTTCGTTGACATAGTATTCCAACTCATTCTCTTGTAGAATGATCATTGCTCTATAATTCTAGGAACAAAATTTATCTTCTCCGTCAAGCTTGGTGTTGTTATTCATCTTGATAAAATGACAACCTCAAATGGAAATAGAGATGGTAGGGCTTACCAAATGAGATGTTGTAATCAAGTGCTTGCTTCAATACTCTTGAGATATGACTTCTAGATGACATAGGGTTGTTAGAGAAATCCTAATTTTTTGACTTTGGTATCTTGAAAAATTGAGTAGAGAGAGAGAGATTCATCTCCCAAAGGAAAGTTGATCAAAGGTCCTTTTCTTCCAAAAATGTGATGCCCTAGTTTTGTCGAGTAGTAGTGGACGGGCCAAAAATGAAAGTTCTCTGATTTTAATTCTTCCTTCACAATTTTTTTTCTGTCCTAGGGAGATTTGTTTTTACCTCCTTTTTCAACAAAAATTTGGCGAAAAGACTCAAGAATGAGAAACCCTAGTTTTCACTTTGAGCAGTTTCTGTTGCATAAGGTATTCTTTCAAGCTAGCTTTGATACCATGTTAGAATTTTTATACTTCCAAAATGGTGATGTTATATCTTCAATTTTTATATATATATTATCACAATTATCATATACAATAGGATCACTAAAATATACACAAGAACAACATACAAAAGAGACACAAATATTTACCCTAGGAAACCCTCTCACAAAAAAATCCCAACAAAACTTCTTGAGTATAGTTTCGTCACAAGTACAATGTTAATATCATACAATAACCTAACAATAAGATAAAATAGAAACCCCAAGAAAAGATGCCTTCAATGCATCTACTCTCTCTGCCAAGTGAACTTGTCCTTCTGCCTCTACTCATGCGGAATTACTTGAGTGATTGCTGCACCAAATGCTCTAGGAGCCACTCTATTATACTAGTCATAAACTATCCTTTTTACCTAACTGGCCTCACGTGAATTTCCCTAACTGGTCCTACCGGACTGGGGCAGTTTTTCCCATTGTTTGGGGCAGTTTACCCACTAGGTCAACTTGTCTATTTTACATGATTTATTTTAAGGTCTTTACATAATTAAATACAATATGATAATTTCCCAAAAGAAGTACAATAAAAATACAATACAGTAAGAATATCTTTTGAGGTTACATTCTTCAACATATATTCTGTTAGATTTGGATGATTCCCTATAACCAACAAAGGTTCCATTATTTCCTGATGGCTCCATCGTTGTCCTCTTTTCTTTTGACGCACGAATGTATACACGACTCCCAAAGATCCTCAAGTGTGAAATATTTGGTTTTTCACCAATGAACATTTCCTCTGGTGTCATCCCATCTAGAATGGAATGAGGACTTCTATTCTAGATATATGTTGTTGTACCCATGTCCTCTTCCCATAATTAGATAGACATGTCTTGATCATGCATCATGGATTTTTCAGACTCACATATGGTTCTATTCTTCCTTTCGACAACCTCATTTTGTTGAGGGTTGTAGGGTATAGTTAAATATCTGCAAATTCTTGCATCACTATAGTACTGATTCAATGCATGTGAATAAAATTCACCCCCATTTTCAGATCTCAAAGTAAGGATGTGCTTCCCTATTTGATTCTCAACTAGGGATTTGAAATCTTGAAACTTGCAAAAAGGTTTCTCTCTTATCCCTTAAAAAATAAATCCATGACTTTATAGAGAACTCATCTATAAGCAATACATAATATAAATAAACACGTAGGGAAGGGGATGGCATGGGACCACATACATCATAATGTATTAAATTTAAAATCCCTTTCGATCTAGTGGTACTACTAGAGAAACTATTTTTAACATTATTCCCAAGTGCACAACCCCTACATACACTATCACGTGCAAAATCAAATACGGGCATGCATTTCACCATTTGTTGTAATCGTGGTACCACTTTGTAGTGGAGGTGACCAAGCTTCCTATGCCATAGATCACATGGAATGATAGTGTTGTGAAACATAGCTTGAATTTACTTCCTGGGGTGTTCCTGGGTACCTTGTAGAGACCTCCCTCTCTAAATCCAATCACTGCTGCATATTTTGAGTCTTTGTTCTTCGGCCATAATAGTGTGATTATCCATGAACATAACTTGGAAGCCCTTATATTCAAGAACCGAAACATATAGAAGGTTCTTCTTCAATCCTCGAACATAAAGATTGTCATCCACTGTTGATGAATATCTAACTTCGGAATGTATTTCACATATATGTATATTGTATTACTTTAGAGATGTTATTAATCCTCTATACGGAAGTGTCGTCATTTATATTTTAAGTGTCGTAACTTATAATTGATGGGTTATTAGACCACCCTATTGGGGGTTGGCCATGTGGGTCAAAGGATTATTAGACCACCCTAGTGGGGGTCATCCCAGTCAGCATTATGTTAAGTGGTTAATTTGAGGCCGACCTAGTTGTGTAAAGGTCAAGTCAAGTTAGTGTATAAATAGAGAGTGTGTCTCTCTCATTTTACACATTCTATTCTCTCACTCACACTTGGAAGAGTGGCGCACTTGTGGAGGAGGAGGCTCTGCTGCTAGGAGAAGACTATCTCTTGTATTCTGGTTGTATCATTGCTCTATCTATCTCTGAGGAAGTTATTGGGGTTTGTCACCTTTATGGTTTTTCCCAAGTAAACTCTGTGTCTCTTGTGTGCTTGCATTATTGTGTCCATGATTGATCTGCTATAGATTTGTTGTACATGTTGTTCTCTCAGTTAAGATCCTAGATCATATTGAAGTAAATTCTGAAAATTTAACATGGTATCAGAGCTAGCCTGAAAGAAGGCATGATATGGCATGTATGACACTTGTTGCACTTACGATGGTAGGGCTTGATATAGCAAAAACCAGTCATCGTAGAACTTTCGCTATAAATACATTTTGGAAAAGTGTTTGGATCTGAAACTTTTACAGGTCGAAGATTAGATCCTCATGTACCATGTGTCCAAAGAAAAACCTCTATTTAGTTGTACTTTGTGATTTATGATATGTACAATATAGGGTTTCTGCCTCTTCCATATTTGAGTCAAAATCAGGTGACCTTGGGAAAAAGGTCATAACTTGGGTTAGGAAGCTCCAAATGAAATTTCGTAAAAAATGACAGGTAGTACATAGACTGTAATATCTCAATAAAGGTTTTAAGAGTCATAAGTTGAACTAGTGACACGTTGCACGGCGTACAAGTTCGCTCTCCTGTATTATCCCATAAACATGTCACGTTGCGACACTTGGCATAACTCTCTCACAGAGAATCCAATTGAGGTCAGACCTATCGGGATGGAACTATAATAGGTCAGGCTATGTCAGGAAAAGTTTTTAGACCCTGTGGATCGAAACATTTGGAGTTACACTAGAAACAATCAGGTACATATTTATGTCAAAACATAATTATTTTTTAGCACCTTCATTCATGGCTTCCGGAATTTAGGGCTTCGGAGAAAGTTGGAATTTCTCTAATCAGAGACCAAGGTTGGATGATACTCATCAAAATTGAAATTTAGAGTCCAAGGTCATATTTTTTGGTTGGGAAAAAGGCCAGGATTGATCAGACCGTAGTTCGGGACTTTGATCAGAAAGATGGAAAATTAGGGCTTCTGCAAAACTTGGAATTGTTGAAATCTGTGACCACGGTTGGAAGATCCTCAGAAAAACTGAACCTTAGAGCTTTGAATCAAATATTTTGGTTGGGTGAAGCTCCGGGAAACTCAAACCCTAAATTAGGGTCCTCCCGAGTGAATCCAGAAATCTAAAAGGCAATTTCAAGGGGTGAAACTTTGCAGTTTTCAAATTCTGAATATACCAACTTGATCAGCTCATCAAAGCGCTTATTTCTATCCTTTTGGAAGTTTGAAATTCAAAGTTTGAATTTTTTGGGTTTCCTTGATAAACCCTAATCCAGCTCCAAGTCCAGTTCTTGCAAATCAAGTGGATTGGGTTAATCCTAGAAGAAGATGGATTGGTCACTTGCATAAGTGAAGAAGTTCTTGTCTCAGAGGGAGATGAGGCTAAGGCCTTCCATAAGAAGATTACAAGCAATCTTGATAGGTATGGCTTACAGGTATGTTTCATGGTTAATTTTATCATATGTTTGTCTTCATATCATTATAGTACAATCTTGATTAATTACTAGACTTGTCGTATCACTTTAATAGAAGATATTCATTGATTAAGGTTTTGACACTTATTAATGTACTAATGCATTGTGATGTTGTATGAGGTTTATGTTGTTCACTAACATAAAAGGTAAACCAAGAAAGACAAATCATGTTCTACTTCAAGAACATATGATCATGGTGACATGAAGACAAACATTCATCCATTGTCATGGATCACATAGAAGATCTACTTTCGAGGTATGTATAACTTGGTCCTACAATGGTTAACCTATGAGACATGTAGGTTACTAGCACAAGTCACTGAAGAGAACTAGAAGACATTATGCGGGTATGTTATAAATAACTAGCTAGCATGCTAATCCAGGTATGTTTTTCCTATATCAAGATAGAATCCTACCTTGTGTTAGGATCTTATACTATTGTGTTGTTGATAATGATTATTCATGAAGTCATAGGTTTGAATAGTCATGGTTGTATGCATATTATGTTTCTTACCATAATTGATGATATGACTAACCAGAAGAATCATGAAGGTATAGGTTTGAGTAATCACGGGTTTATGCATTGATGATTTAACTAATCAGAAGAGTCCTATGATCAAATAAGAATATGCATCAGTAAAAGAAGACTTCCTTGAAACCTTGAATACTAATGTTTATTATCTGTGAATGATCATGACTATACATGTTTAAGATTATTGTGTTTTGATAGTATTAAGATTATACTAATAAATGTGTGATTATGTATGAGACCTCAAGGATAACACAATGATGATACTAATAAGCATGCATAGTGATTAAGGATGGATGTAAGTTCAAGGACTGGTAATCTAGGAAGCAAAGATCAAGAGGGAGCACACTCCAGTTGTTCCTGCAAGAAAGAAAAGCACCACACTTCAGTACTTTCTGAAAGGATACAGATATTTAGAGGGAGTTGACCATCTTTCTACATTCCACAATAGAAAGGTGTAGAAGAAGCTACTTCAACAGCTCCTGCAAGGAAGCAAAGACTCAGAGGGAGTCCACCCAGCAACCAAACAAAGATAAGTATTTTTAATTATCATTTATTGCATATTTGTTTGTTTAAATAAAATTGTTCAATGATGTATATGCTCGTGTTCCTAGACTTAGGATATGTATTGTGCATATTAGAATGATTGCATTAATGAACAGTATACTACTAATATGCATGTGATGGGTAAGTGGCCTATGGCACTATACAACATTCCAGTGCTACTTATCTAGAATGAAACCTCTTTGCTGACATGTTGGGAGTAGTGCAAACTCTTAACAATGTTCTGGTAGAGACTAGAAGGCATCTAGAAAGTTGTGGAACATGGATAAATGTTGTATTGAAGCATTGGCTAAGATAATTGCATGACTATATGACATATTTCTTTATGTGTAAGAATTTGTCTGAAAATTATGAGATGTTTCTAAACATGCAATTTAACTTGTTTTGTAGAAAAGACCGTATACCTTCACCTACAAAAGAAGGACTACAACATTTGTTGAAGCAACAAAATTATCTATTGAAGATATTGAAGTTCCTAGGATACAGGAAGAATGCCATGATCCGTCGATCATGAAGAACGATGTTTGGGATGCGGTCCCAAGAGCTGAAGGGAAGTCTGTTGTGACTTCCAAATGGAACTATCAGATCAAGCATGCTGCATATGGCAGCATAGAGAAATATAAAAGTGATGAAATAGAAGATACACCAGATGGATTTCAAGACAACCGTCTTGAATGGTGTAGTCATATATGTGTGCAGAACTTGGTACGATTGACAGCTTTCTATCCAGTTTGGGCTTTACCAAGAGTAAAGCGGATTCCAACCTTTACTACAAGGTTGAGGAAGGCAATCCAGTGATAGTACATTTGTATGTAGATAACCTGTTTGTTACAGGTGAAGATAGATTGATTGTCGACATGCAGCGGAAGCTTACTGCCGAGTTCGAGATGAAGAACTTGGGGATGATGAACTATTTGTTTTTGGCATGAAGGTGTGGCAGAGTGCAGATGGAATCTTCCTTGGACAAGGGAAGTATGCAGTAGAGATCCTGAAGAGGTTCAGGATGATGGATTGCAAGGCCATGGCCACACCTATGGCATCGAATCTGAAGCTTCTTTGTGATGATTCATCTGAGCCGGTTGATGTCTCTATGTATCGTCAGATGATTGGATCCTTGATGTACCTAACGAACACGAGACCAGATATTTGCTTTGCGGTGAACACATTGAGCCAGTTCCTGACGGATCCGAGGAGTGTTCACCTGGTTGCTGTAAAGCATGTTCTGAGGTACCTGAAGGGTACAGTGGATTATGGGCTCAAGTATGAAGCAAATCAAAAGTTTAACCTGTAGGTTTATGTTGATTCAGATTGGGTTGGCAGTGCTGCAGATAGGAAGAGCACATATGGATGCTGCTTTAGTATGGGATCAGGTGTGATCTCTTGGTTTAGCAGGAAGCAGTCCTACTTAGCACTGCGTATAGCTGAGGCAGAGTATGTTGCAGCCTGTTCAACTAGTTGTGAGGCAGTATGGCTACGGAAGCTACTGTCTGAGTTATTTGATCTCCCATTGGATGCTAGTGGTATCTTTTGTGATAACCAAAGTTGTGTGAAGCGGTCCGAGAACCTAGTGTTTCATGACAGGTCGAAACACATAGAGATCAAATATCACTATATTAGGGATATGGTGCAGAGAGGATTTGTGAAGCTCCTGTACATTGCGACGCACGAGCAGATTGCAGATGTGCTGACGAATCCACTAGCCAGGGTGAAGTTCGAGTACTTCAAGGAGAGGCTTGGTGTTCTTCATATTGATGAAACTTTGAGGAAGAAGTGATGGACACATTTGCAGAAGCCATTCCAAGCATGTTGGAAGGAGGATACTTCACATGGATGTGGATGTAAGCACTAGATGATGAGCATCAGGACGATGCTCCAGTTACTGCTCTGTATATGCATCAAGAGGATGCTATATATGATCAGTTGGATCATTTATATGTATATGTATGTACGCATCATGTTGGATGCTAGATATGTTCAGTTGGATCATTTATATGTATATATACGTACGCATCATGTTGGATGTTGGACATGATCAGTAGGATTATTTGTATATGCATCATGTTGGATGATTGGACCATGTATCTGTATATGTATCAGGTGGATATTGTGTATGATCGGGTAGATCATGTATGTTGATATGTATCAGGTATGATCAGGTGGATCATGTTTTTGTATTTGTATCAGGTGGATACATTGTATGATCAGGTGGATCGTGTATGATGATATGTATCAGGTAGATACTTGGTATGCATCAGGTAGATGCATTATATGATCAGGATGATCATGGATGACGAGCTTCAGGATGTTGCTCCAGATGACATGCAGCAGGATGTTGCAGTGATGATGATCAGAATGATCATGTGTACATCTGGATGATGTAAGGTGAATATCAAGTTGATACTCTATGGCCGTGGATCAGGTTGTGCAGATGAGCATATAATTTGGCCCTGGGAGATTTGCAAATAGTCTTTCGAGGTTTTTCCTATGGCATGTAATCTGGCCCCGGGATATCTGGAAAATGCTCTTTCGAGGTTTTGCTCTGGGAGGACATATAATTTGGCCCTGGGAGATCTACAAATAGTCTTTCGAGCTTTTGCCTATGGCATATAATCTGGCCCTGGGATATCTGGCAGATGCTCTTTCGAGGTTTTGTCTTATGGCATATAATATGTCCTTGGGAGATCTGATAGGTTGGGTTGTGTGCCCTTAATAAGTCCTGCGATGCTCTTGCGAGGTTTTTCCATGACCACATATAATCTGTCCCTGGGAGATCCTATAGGTAGAGCTATGAGCTCGTAACAGCCTAGGATGCTCTTGCGAGGTTTTTTGGTGAGGTTACATATAATATGGCCTTGGGAGATCCTATAGGTAGAGTCGTGTGCTCATAACATCCTGGGATGCTCTTTCGAGGTTTTGTGATGCATGTAATAAGTCGTGAGGATTCCACAGTATGGCCAGTGATGACGAAGACCTGCAGGTGGTGGGCCTACATCCAATATGAAAAAGGACTGGCTCTGTAGAACTTCCTATGATGAGTAGATTTAGATATTGATTGAGATAGCAGCAGAAGTGATGATGATGATGAATCGATGACGATTATCCAGTGACGATGATCTAGAGAAGAAGACTTGTGCTAGAAGACCTGTGTCGAGAAATACCTTCCTAGTTAAGAGAGAGTGTTGATGTATATGTAACTTCGGAATGTATTTCACATATATGTATATTGTATTCCTATAGAGATGTTATTATTCCTCTATACAGAAGTGCCGTCATTTATATTGTAAGTGTCGTAACTTATACTTGATGGGTTATTAGACCACCTTGTTGGGGTTGGCCCTATATAAGTCATGTGGGTCAAAGGGTTATTAGAGCACCCTATTGGGGTTTGGCCATGTGGGTCAAAGGGTTATTAGACCACCCTAGTGGTGGTCGACCCAGTCAACATTATGTTCAGTGGTTAAGTTGAGGCCGACCTAGTTGAGTAAAGGTCAAGTCAAGTTAGTGTATAAATAGAGAGTGTGTCTCTCATTTTACACATTCTATTCTCTCACTCACACTTAGGAGAGTGGCGTACTTGTCGAGGAGGAGGCTCTGCTGCTAGGAGAAGACTATCTCTTGTATTCTAGTTGTATCATTGCTCTATCTATCTCTGAGGAAGTTATTGGGGTTTTTCACCTTTATGGTTTTCCCCAAGTAAACTCTGTGTCTCTTGTGTGCTTGCATTATTGTGTCCATGATTGATATGCTCTAGATTTGTTGTACATGTTGTTCTCTCAGTTAAGATCGTAAATCAAATTGAAGTACATTCTAAAAATTTAACATCCACATGTAAAATATCTCTTGAACTCAGATAGAAGGAGGTGGATCCAACTCCTTGAATAAAAAAGGTTGTGTTGTCTCCTATTGTTAACACCCAAAAAGTGCTCACTAGCTCATTTCCCTATTCACATGACCCATTTGTCCACTTTTCCTACCATTTTAGCCTCTAAAACTTTCAAAAGGTCACCAAAAAGACCAAAATCCAATTTTTTCTCAAAATATTTAATTTTCCTGAAAAAATACAAAAACCCCTCCAAAAAGGTCCAAAATTCCCAAAAATAAATTCAAAAGGAATAAAATTAAAAAATATATTCAAAAAAAGGAAAAAAGAGGGAAAAAGAGGAAAATGAAACCTAAACAATTTTTACCAATACCATTGGTTACCTGAAACCATGGTTGTATTTTCCATCACCCAAAAGCTATAAAAAGGTGATAGAGGCTCCCCATTATTCATCCACATTCATCATATCCTCATGCTTCTAAAATTACTCTTGAGTTTTGCCCATCCTTTTTGAGCTTGAAGTTCTTCATTGAGAGTGAACCTTTGGCCCATCCTTGAAGCATCTTGGAAAAGAGAGAGACTATTGGAGCACTAGAGCACTACTCCTGTACTACTACAAGAATTCCAGTAACCTCACCATTGAGGTAAACCATTGCAAACCATTGTTTTCTCATTAATATAAAATATCGAGTTTTTTATTGTTTCTCTCATGGATCTAGTTTTTTACTGTTCTTAATCTAGATTTACTTTATTGCACATGTTAGATTAATATTTACTTTTTACTTCTTTATTGAAACTACTACTACGAAGTTAGTATGTGCTCATTTGCATAAGCTTGGGTGAAAACCCAAGCAACAATTTTTGGCGATTCTGCTTTTCTTTGAATCTTTGAATCTTTGGTTAGATCTAGTTTTCTCCATATTTTTGTTGTTATTTAGATTTATGATTGTAGATTTGGTTTACCACTAATCCTATTGCTTATTGCCCTAGCTCTTGGCCTTTTCTACAGCCTCTATAGTCCATATTTTTTCAATTTCAGCGACTTTTTCCGTCCCATAAATTGCAAGTTTTTTGACCCACGGTCGCGATCCAAATCGCAGTTGTTCAGTCGAAAGCTGCGATTCCAAAACTTTGAGTTTTTATCCCGATCATGAGTTTTTCCCAGTTAATCGCGATCCAGATCGTGAGTTTCCAACCCTTAGTTGCGATTCGAATCACGACTTACAGCCCCTCAGCCGCGATATAGATCGCGAGATTTGCCCATATAGCACGATACAGATCAGGAGTTTTGCCTTAGACATTCCCAATTTTGACCCGAACCCTGCGATTTGTGTTCCGAGTTTTCGTCACCCATTTCGGCCCATATTTTTCTGCCATGTCCCCTGCACCTTAACAGCCTATTGTTTTACTTGCAACTCTAGATATTCATTTACTTTTTCTGTTATTTGCTTTACAGTGCAATTTGGAAATTTTTCAGTATTTTTATTGAAAAGAAAGTTGTTAAAGCATTTATAGTTAATCTTTCATGTTTGCAAGTTAAAATCAACATTTTAATTTGATAAGTATTCTCCCAAGTGATGCATTTTATTTTAGTACATAACCACACTTACACACACTCTGTCACCATCAATCAAAGTGAGCCATAATTTTTTTTACTTAACTCAACCAATTTTCTAACCCCACTTGGGGAACATAAGAGAACATTGTAGTTAGGTAGGCTTGAGGGGATAGGTATCTAAATAAAACCCCTCACTAATTTTCATTTGAGACATAGTTGTTGTCTATTAGGGTACCAAAATCCCTTAGTACTTATTGACACGGTTATACACCAATTTGTCGAAAAGGCCTCTCCCTTAGGAGGGTTCAAGTAGCAAGACTGGTTCTGGAGGCCTGAGTGGAATACCGCAATCCATTCAGTCTCTGAAGGATACCTATTCGTTGTTCTCGGTGTACTACCTGTATGGAAGTACATCGGTGATAGAACAAGAGTTGCAGATTCACCTTTCTGGATGTGTCATGAACGGGGTATCTTAGTGGCCTTTCTTCTAAGATTGTCTACCCGGTAGGGGGATATCATTAGCCTTTGGTTCTAAGTTTCATATTATTTGACTTGGATTTCATCACCTTACAGAGGATACGTCTTGTTGTAATCATAATACCTTTCTAGTTAGGTTTTTGCATGCCCTCTTACCTTCCCTTGGTTTAGCGAGCACACCATTTTTATTTTTAGCAGCCGTTTGCTTGTTGGTATTTTGACCACCTTTTTTATCACTCCACTTACCATAGCACAGTTGTTACCATAAGTGTTTTGAGTTTGGTTGTTAGCCTGATTTCCATATTTTTTTGCACTCCCCACTTGCACACACGGGTGCATTAGGGTTTTTGAGCTTTTCACTCACCACTACCTACTAGTTTTACTAGCCATCTGTCACCATTGAGTCCCCGAGACGTTCTCGAAGCTTTCATGGAGAACCTCTGCAGTACGGTTCACTTGACACCACTCATTAGAGGCGTAGAGCCTTGTCACTTAAATCCACATGTCATCGGCATAGAGCCTTGTCACCCGATTCTAACGCCCCTCACTTCACATCCAACTCTAAGGCATAATAAGAAAACCCTACATACACAGTACCAACAAGCCCCATGGCTAGCATAACTTCCAACCCCTTCTTTACAGGGACTACTGGCGGAACATCTACCACCACCCTAGCTACCACATTAGCCACCACTACAACAACCACCCTAGGTATGCCCTCAATGGGACCCACACCTACTCTGGGTATGCCCTCCATGGGACATACCCTAGGCATGTCGTCAATGGGACCTACAACTACCATCCATGCTACTATACCAAACTCAATAGAAAATATACCCAATCCTAACCCATCTGCGACTCACGTTACACTTGGAGGCGTAGGCCCCTCTCACGCCAACCCAACACCTCTATTTGGGGGTCATATCACCCTCACCACTAATATTACCTTTTGGGGTAGTGGCCTAATCAACAATTCTACCACTAGCACTTACGCCCTAGTGACCATGTCACACTCTTTTTCTAGTTTTCCATTTATCTCTAGTCTCAACCTACAAGACCTGGCGAGATTAACGAATGATCCCATCAGACATGATCCTACTTGGCCTCACATGCCTACTAAATTCCCATCAGACATCCCTAAGTTTGAGGGGAAGGTTGGTGAGGATCCCCAAAATCACATTATGTCTTTTCATCTATGGTGTTCCTTGAACTCAATAGTAGATGACTCTATTCGCCTACGTCTGTTGCAAAGAACTTTCACTGGCACCAGGGAAAATTTTAGGGGCGAATTATAGCCCATGGGCGAAATTATAGGGGTTACCAAGAAACCCTGGGCGAATTTTCAATATGAAATGAGTTTTTTTAAATTTAACATATTAGCCCCATATTTATTTAACCCATAGTCAAAGGAAATCGAATAGCCAAGGTCACAAAATTGGAAAAATCAATATACCCAAGTAAAAGAATCTCGAAATGGTGAATTCGCCCAGAATTTCGGGTAATGGAGGCTTGGAAGAGCTGGTTCGCCCACCATTTAGGGTAATGGAGGCCGCCTACAGTTGGTTCGCCCACCATTTTCTGGTAATGAATGCCGCGAACAGTTGGTTCGCCCAGCCAGCGGCCTAGTAATTTATTATTTGGGTAATGGTCTAAATTTCTAATGGAGGGCCGAGGCCGCGATTGGTAAATTGGTAATGGTAACTTGGTAGTTGGTTGAATGGTTCGAACTTCGAACTTCACCCATGATGACGCCCACGAGCAGCTGGCTCGCCCCCACGTTTTTGGCAATGGCGGCTCGGCTTGAGGTTTTTATGAAAATCTCATTTCAAAATTTCGAATCGCCCCAACTCCCGTTGATTTTGGTTAATGGGGGTTTGAATTGAGGTTTCAACCACCAAATTTTGTTGGGTAAAGATTATTTTAACCTTGAATTGGTCCATACTCCATAAATGAGATGAAGGTTCCAGCATGTCGAAGTCTCTATATAAGGGGGGCAAGAGCCAGTAAAAACCACAAGAAAAATCATTAGATCTCTGCATTCGGCAAAGCTGGAGTTTTTGACAGTGGATTTTGCAGTTGTTCAAAGCTTCTTGGGGTTTACAGTATTCACTGAGGCTAAGAGGTTAGTTTTGTTTTAGATTTCATAGAACTAGATGTCTGGATAACAGGGATGTTGCATTTATTATAATGTTTATTAGCCATCATAGGAGGGCTGTGAAGAGTGATCTGTTTGTCCTCTTAAGACTTGATAATATTCTATGAACAATTTTGTACATAAGCATTCTTTTATAATTCCATGTCTGAAGGGGAGCATGAATGTGCTCATTGCCATTATAGTTAAAAAAATAACGGAACAGCAATTCAGCGAGGGGTAATCCCATATATTCGAGATGGATCTATTTTAGCAAGGTGTTTTTTTTATGGTGTAAATTAACGAATGGTTGGTTTGTTTCTATTTTCTCTTTTACATTAGACGTTGGACCTCAACTTTTTTTCATTCTAGTTACCCACTCATGGATGCGACACATCTCTTCCACCTGGAGTGCAATGAGCAGAACTGCAGAAAAGGCAATCCTGAAGCATACTAGCCACATATACCTGTTAGGGTAGAGATAATTACAAAATTGTGCCGATCATGAACAATTGAAGAATAAAATTGGCACTACTATTTCACATGTCCTCAAATTTCCTGAAAGCAATTGTTTGAAAGTCAAAATTAACGACCTTTAAGCCTGCCAGAGAGTACACAATACAGAACAATACAGAAAACTGGTGGCAGTGGATGCATGGAACAACGGATCCATGGAGGAGCAGAGATTGCTGAATCACTTGTCAGTAGATCTTGTTGATGCTTGTCAGTGTCACCCCATCCATCCTTGGCCAGTAGATCTTATATTGTTGTGCCTCAGCCACCCTCAAATCAACATCCTCTAATTTCTCAATCTCTGACATAGCCACATTTAAAGTTAGGCACTTGTTGAAATGCAGTGGAGGTTGGTGCCATCCCTCTTTTGGCCTAGCTCAACCCTAAAGGAATTTGGAGTAGCAGAATGCCTCATCTACCTTTAACAAGAGAAACTGCAAATAAGTTGCCCACTTTCAAAGGCCCCTTCATCTAGAGGGACCTCACTAGCTGTGCATGGTGCATGACCTCAACGACCTATTAAAAATTCCTTGAGTGGTCTAATTTTTTTGCCACCTTTTCAGCTTAGTTTTGGATGTAAAAAGTACAATATAATGGACAAGTGTCAAGTAGTCAATTTAGCTACAATGACTTAGTTTGATTCCTTCCAAATAGAGTGTTTCAATTCTGAAATACTGCCATATAAATTGAAACTCAAAATTATTGATCAATCCACCAACAACTCCTAGATGATGGTAGCATGCAGTATGGATCTGTAAAATTTGATATCCATTTCCAAAGTGCCCTAACATGCAGGTGGTTCTAAAACAAGTTTAGAAATTACTCTTCTCAGGTACAAAGGGGACATGAGGGTTATGCCCATCTTATCTAGTTGGAGGGCCTATTACTAGGTCTTGTGAATCAAATAACGTGTAAAGAAACCCTTCTTTGAATCTGCAAATGCATTCAATATTTTACTTAAGCAGAACCATCATGTCGACTACTTTGAGCCTAGTCTCCAATATCTTTTAAGCTTGTTTTCTATGAGAGTTTATTTGATAAGCATCTATAAGTATCAAATGGGGGAAGCTTGAGAAAGGCTTAAAAGTTCAGGTCCATTCCTTCCAAAATTTGACTGCTTGAGTTACACCAAGCTTTAAGCCTAGGTTGTTGAGTACATTCTCCTTTACTTTTTCTATGAAAATCATATCACAATATTAAAGAGATTAAATTTTTGCTCAATGTCCTTCAGAAGACATTCCCTCTTCGCAGTATCATATAGGTCCTTTATAGTTTGAATACCAAGACTTAACGCATTAAGGCACAATATACCCATTACAGGTCTCCTGGGTCTTCTGATTGCTTTGGAATACAAAGGATCCTCAAACTATGATAGGCATTGGTGTAACTAAAAGATCATGGAATTATAGGCCTTTTGATGCAAGCTTGCCCTGTGGCATTCCTTCCATAACATTGCTTCTAATTAGCACTTTCCCTGCTTGATTTCCCTCTAGGGATTTGATAATCCACTTGGCATAAAGTACTACACCCTAAAGCTTGACATTAATAATGTTGAGGCCATTCATCTTTTGTTGAAACAATGAGTCCCCCATTCAACCCAATGAAATAATTAAATCCCATTTACGCTCAACTCTGGCCCATAGAAGAGTATTAAGCAATTGAGTTGATTGTAGGGATGATTCTGTTCCATCAGCACATTGAGCAATAAACATGCATAGCTACTAACAATTTCGTATAGTTTTGAATTTAGCAGCTAATAAAATCAGATTCATCATTCATGGTTTAATATGAATTATCTTCTCAATCCTTTGGACCACGTATTGCCATAGGCCAGAAAATGATGTCATGATGCCAAAGGAACTGTGAAGGTTATATGCTTTGGCTCAATCCAAGACTATTGAAACTTGAAAGGTAGACAGTTAATCAAGATTCTTCAACTAGCTTTGTCTGTAATGCTATAACTTTTTTCCATTGATTTTGGTGCTGGAAATCTTGTTAACAATTTCTATTGAATTCAGGGGTTCTCTTAGAGTTTCTCCCTTCTCGGTTCTTTTAGAGTTTCTCACTTCACTGCCAATGTTAAGAAGTATCTATTTTTTTTTGGTAAGGCTCATACCCATGGAGTTTCAACCGGTTACCTTACGCAAGGAGTGCCTTAACAGTACACCCATTCACTGTCTATTCTACACCATGTGGGCCATGTTAAGAAGTATCTATTAACAAAGTGTCCATTGATCAGTTGTTGGCAGTTTCCAGTTGGTAGGAATCTCATTTATTCTGCCCTGTGCTACCTTGCAATTGGGTAGCCTAGAGAATATACTAAGACCATACAAAGTAGGATCCAGCAAACAACCTTGTCTAATTGATCTGAACAGACCAAATTCATTTGATCAAGTGCAATTGATGGCAGTGCTAGTTGTTGCATAAGATGAGAGGGTAATTTTTGGGGGATAAAATGCTTCCCTTAACTATTAATACAGACAATAATGTACATATTGGTATTTTTTATGAAAAGAAAGTGGGCTGCTAGGCAGTCACCACAATTAATGGCATCATTCAACTCCCCCGGACCAATTTTTAATTTGATCATTCATGGGATAGCACTATTTTAGGATTTCTCTTCTCCTTCATTTCGTATGATAATTCCTCTGTATGGTTCCAGGACTCCTAAATTCACCATGAGATCTACTTCTGATTTGAAGGATCACTTTGACATAATAAAACTTCATGGATTGGAGTGTGCTCAGCATGATTTTAAATTTGGTGACGATTCTAGTTAGAACAGAGAATGCCAAAGGAGGGTCTTTAGCATGATTTTAAATTAGGTACTAATATAACAAGTTTGAACCTGCTTTGACATACTAAACATCATAGTGCACCTGAAGGTCAGGTGTTGAGAAAGAGATCAAGTGTTTGAGAAGCTTGGGAGGTCCAGCTTCAAGGTGTCCTTTTGACCCAGAACACTGTTACCAGGGTACAGTCTGCTATGCCAAACCTGCAGTTAACCTCAATCTAGATCTAAACTTCGGTAGTACAGAATCACAGATTGGTCAAATTATCTAATAGCATCAGAGCCGAAGTTCAACAGTTGCTCTCAGTTGCTCTTAGTTGCTAGCAAAAATAAAAGCTGATTTGTAAGTGATTTGCATTTTCCTCCAGCTCCTTGCATAAGACACGCCTTGTGGGGTCTTCAAAACCTCTCCAGTTGGTCCTGGGAAAGAATATTCCCTCTAGCAGCTAGCCACAGCAAGGCTTTGGCTTTTGGCCAACCTTTCTTAATCCAGAAATTTTCTGAAATAGTTTCCATTATTTATTCCTATTTTATTTTTCCATTCTCTGGTAGAATGGAGATACATTGGTTTCCTCTTGGATGTATTGGTTTCCATAAAAACCCACCAAACAAAACAGAACAAAAAAATGGGGCTGGCAGCGTGAAATGCCTAGGTAGAAGCCCCAGAAGTTTTCCTTTTCAGGATAAACAGGTTCTGGGGGGCAGTTTCAGAAAGAGATAAGTTTCCAAATCCCCAAAGGAACCATTTTTTGTAACAGTGAGTTTATCATAATCATAATCTTGTAGAAGCACTATGGCAGTTGCCACAGACACAAAGATAGCTTGTAATCCAAATGACTTATCAGGGCTTTCTTTATAAGCTCAAAAATCAATGGCCCTTCTCAGTAAAGTAGAAAGCGTCTCTGTCTTGGTCTCATCCTCCACATCATGCAGCAGTGTCAGCCATAGAACCTAAAGGTCTACAACATTTCATAATTTTTCCTTGATCAAAGGCGAGATCTACCCCCCAAAATGAATTCTTGAACTTCATTATTTACCTTAATTGGGCTATATCCTGGTGTCTCTTTTAACCATGTTGCTTTTGCTAAATAGTGCTACTGGCCAGCTACAACATAGATGTTTGGCAGACAGACAGACAGACTTGCATGTGTATTTACTATGTACACATGCACACAAACAGAGGCTTGTTGAATTTACACCATTACATCATAGTAAAAATTCCCAAGCCTAATTAATGCAAACAATATCTTCGATGAATAAGTTACTGCACAATGTAACAGTAAAACAACATATGAGGAGAACTCTGAGGTGTTTGTCCTCAATCATGGGCTTATGTTGCTAGTGCATTCAAACCAGAATCACCAGTAATCCTTGCAAGAGCACATTCCATCCTTGAAATAATGGAAACGGTTTGCATCTCTCATGTAAATTTCTCGCATAGTAATCTTGGAGATGAGCTTGGTAGCACTGTGGCAGTCACCACAAATACGCAGGGTTTTTGTAATCCAAAGTGGGGTCCCAGGGCTTGTGCTTATTAGCCCAAAAGCAATGGCCAGCTTCTGGAACATACCCTGTTGCCTCCATCTTCCCTTCCAAAGTCTCCATCATTTTATAAATTTCCTCTGTTTGAGGGTGTGATGTGTCTCCCATGACAAATGCTTGAACCTTATTAATTATTATTTACCTCAATACGGCTGCAACCTGGAGTCTTTTTTAGCCCTCTGTCTTTCATCATTGTTCTCACCCTTGCTACATCTTCCCATCTGTCAGCCGCAGCATAGATGTTTGCCAGTAGTACATAACATCCAGCATTTTTAGGCTCTAACTCAAAAAGGTGCTCTGCCACATATTACAGGTTTGAGACATGCCTTCCTTAAGGCAGCTCCATCTGCTACAGGTGGGTATCTTTATTTTTTCTTATGTTAGGACAATTTTTTTAATGATGAACCACAGAGGTACTAATTGGGAATCTATTTAATATCATTGCAATCAGATTGGAACCTCAGTGTCCATTACTCTCAAGTAAAACACCCTTCCATTAGGTGGATGCATGTTAGTTTTCAATGTGTCACTGTCATTGAGAAAATCACAATTCTTTGAAGACTGATACATTCTTCTCTACCTTTCTTTTTAGATAATCTCGTAATGGCATTAAATGTCCCTATACAACCCAATTTGAGTTTGATCATCACCTAAAAACTACAAATTGAAATTGAAACAGAAGTTTTAATTAATGTCATTGAGTGACCAACTCTATTAAATTTGTGCTCATAGAGTTCCATATTTGTAGTGAAGGATCTGCCGATTTTAAAGCATCCTAATATCTTCCTTTGCCTTCACAAAAAACAGTGTTGATCCTTAGAATGGATTTGCTTTATTCAAGTTAAGAAAACCCCTCCATGTTGTCATGCAATCACTAACCCAGAGACCAAATTTATGTATCTTGGGGACTCCATCTCTTATTTAAGGAACAACACTACCTTCCCTAAGGTTTCTTTTTTTCATGCTTTTCTTTTTCTTTTCTTTTTTTGAGAAATGCTTCATATATTACTTCAGGGAAAAAATAAGTACATCAGGAGTCTAGGTGGCTATAACATGCAGACAACAAAGGTGACTAGAAATTTCTTGTCTGCAAAAGGTTAAAAAGGCCAGTGTATGATGCTGGGAACCCAGAGGGATGGACAAAACATCACAGTGAAGTGCACTGACAATAATTCTCAGGAGCAGAACCAACTCTTGCTTAAAATTCCTCACATTCCCTAAAGTAAAGGGGAGATGGACCTCATCAAAGGAAACTTTACAACAATGTTTCCACAGAAATCTAAATTGTTACCAAATGAGCTGAATGCAACAACAAATTTGTAGTTGTCTTGACCACTCAAGTACCCCTGATGTTTCCTTTCGAAACAATCCTTTTTCCTAGACAGTTACAATAAGTGAATTCTGATATAATACTTTGGTCACCTTTCTTCTTTGTATAGAGGCTTCTATATGTGCCAATAGTCATAGATTATTATGGCTATGTTACGATTTAATGCTCAGCCAACTGATTGCTCTTTTTGAAATTGGATTTGTATTCTTGTTTACAGCTTAGTTGTATTCATTTTCTGGCTTTTGCATTAGACTTTATAACGATGGTTTTTGATACCGAAAGACATCATACTCCACAAAATTATGACGTTCACAGAAAACGCATTCATTCTACATAGTCCCGGGTCCATTTAGGAACAACTTTATTCGAGGTATGTTTTCTGTTGGTTGATTACTGTCTGTACCCAGAGCTGTTGATATAGCTCTAAGCCATATATTTCAGTTCTCCTTAGAGCATGTGTTGGGTAGGAAGCAATTGTGTACTTGGTCTACATAAGTTTGATGCAATCATAGGAGATGTTTTGATTGTAGAAAATCAATGGAATGATGTGGACTTCACATAGACCTATGTAGAATTCCAATTTTTTCAGTTGCACTACAAACTAGTCCCCTGAAAAGAAAACAAAAGCAGAAACAGGTATTGAGTGAAAAGGGCAATGCTTAACACAGTTTTGCAGGTGTTCCTCCATTTAGAAGACAGCAGAGTATTAGTCCATTTTTTGGAGTCTAGAGATGATCTTTTAAGGTTCAAGAGCCAAATTTATTGAAAGGGCTTGTATTGTGCACAGTGCTCATATGTAGCTAGCTTCTTAAAATCCCTTTGGTTAAAAATTATTTATTCTCTCTTTGTATAATTATGCATTTTATGTATATTGTTTTGTTTATGAGTGAAATGGACATGGATTACCATTGTTTATGTTAGTTTATGCTGGATTATTTTGTTGCAATTATTAATTGAATACATGTATGCAGTTGAATGGTGTTGGGATTTTCATAGCCAAAAATTGTTAAGGGTTTGCATTCCTTTTTTGTGTGGTTGGGTACTCCAATTGAAGAGGATGTGACAGACAAGGTGTGTTTTGGTTGTTTAACATATAGTTTATTTGAAGTGCATAAACTCATTTCTTGTGATCAATGTGTTTTTTTGTCTATTTGGAGAAGAACTTCGATGAGAATGTCACAAATTGAGGAGACAAAGTAGGTGATGTTAAGAAGTGTCTCACTTATGTGATTCTCAAGATATTTGATGAAGGCATAGATTCTTTCATGGTGCATAAAGCATTTCATTTGCTAGGATGGCTAGGGATACATATTCAACAATAATGATAGCATTTGAGGGGTTGTTGGTGATTAATTCCAATGTCTTAGCCCATAGACTAAAAAGGACATAGAGATGATCTTTTAAGGTTCACAAGCCAAATTTACTGAAAGGGCTTATATTGTGCATAGTGATCCATGTATCTTTGATTTTGAATCTGAATAATCTCATGGTAAATTTTTAGAATATTATTTGTAGACAAAGCCAGAACTGAGAATTGGTCTTTGAATAGCGGCACAGAGCTAATTGGCCTTTAGGTTTGTATATATTCTTACTTGTTGAACTTCTCAGCTTCCAGAATTTGCAGTCACACTCCTTCCCCACCTTTGGGACAATGATTTGATTACAAAGCCTTTGTTTCTAGCAAGGGTGCTTTCGATCTTCCCACATTTGAAAATATTGGATCATTCATTGGCAGCTGTTTATTTCGAATATAAATGAGGTGTTCTTTTTTGGAGGACTTTGGTAGGAACTAGGAACCAGTGTTGTTGTTTGGCTTTCCTTCTTACTAGTGGACTAAGGCTAGTGCTACAGGGTGGATTTGTAAAATTTTCTTCTTAGGTGCACAAGAAAAGTCTTTTTCAGTGGCATTACTAATTGGTAGCTACAATTGAATTGTAACTGACTTGTTCACGACACCTTTGGTTTTTGTGTGGTGAACTGGTATATGGTTGTAGATGTCTTTAGAAGAGAAATTAATCTCGTTTTGGAAGTTTTATTTAGTTTGGTGGAGAACAGGTATACATATACCATGCTTAGCAGTCTAGATGTTAAGTTGAGATGTTGTGTGCTCCCATGGATGATCCCAAACATGTGGTGCATGGAGATGGTGGTCAAGGCAGTAAAGTTTATGATGATATCAATGATAAGGTTGTGTAGTAGAACATCCTGTGGTAAATCAAATCATAATTATTGGTGTTTACACTGCAAATGAGAACACTACCACTGTATGAATGTCGATCATACCCCTTAGGGTGAGTGCATCAAATTCTAGTAGAAAAAACAAATAAGCATTTGAAAATATTTCTCTATGTAGGATGATGGGCATCGAAGATGTGCTTGGAACGGTAATGAGATGCAAACATTAAATGCATAGTTGATATTTTTGTTTGAATATTAGTCTATGTAGTATTTGATAGTCCAAAAGTATTTGGTGTGAAGGTTGGAGATGGCATCATATGGTTCCTCTTTTAACCAATATTGGCAAGGAAGTTTAATGGTTTTGTGGTTGGAATTTGGAAACTCAAAACAAGATTGTTGGAAATATCAGATGGTGTGATTTGAAGGTGAGAGAAGAGACAAGGATATGGAGGATTTAATTCCTCATGGGAAATGAAGTAGAGAGTTACATAGAGGCTTGGGAAAAAGATAGTGGGAATTAGCTATGAATGCTCAGAACTTGGATTGGTTAGTGGTTCTATTGTGGAAGTGTGGTTCTTTGAAGCATAACAGGAGATCTCCAACTAGGAGACAACTATGGTTGAGTGGGATAGTAAATGTGGTCTACCAAAGCTTGGTAGCATCAATGTTTGATTTCATGTTGAATCATTGATTTTGATTTGATATTTGACATCACATGGAAGGGGACTTCAATCACTATCATATTTTGATGTTTGGTTTCAAGCCTAGAGATTTGGTTAAGGAGGGGGTCATGGATCCAAACCTATATGAATGAGACTGATTGAGTTGTTATGTTTGGAATATCTGACATGGTTAAGAATCCCATTATGAAGGGAAGGATTCATAAACATTGAAAATATTCCTTTAAGTAGTAGTGGTGTGAATATAAGTTTATTTGAAATATTTGCAAGTATATAAATAAGTGTTGTTAATGCTTGGAAGTTTGGGTCATTGTGTTAATGTTGTCTTTATATCCTTTCAGAACATAATGAAGTGTCTAGGGCAAGTAATGAAGTGCATGGGAAAACATGGACGTGGATGAGGCGTTTTTATCTTTGCCGTGAGAATTTTCAAGTGCTTGGGGAAAATATTGAAGTGTATGTGTGTTTTTATCAGCGTTGGGGGAATTTTGAAGTGGCTGAGGAAAGTATTGAAGTGTGCGGGGCATTTTTCTCATCACTGGGTGAATTTAGAAGTGCATGGGGCAAGTATTGAAGTACCTTGAGGGAATTTTGAAGTGCTTGGGGAACATATTGAAGTGCATGGGGAGTTTTGATAATCCTTGGGAGAATTTTGAAGTGCCTGGGAAAATATTGAAGTGCTTAGGGTGTTTTTATCATCTTTCAGAGAATTTTGAAGTGCCCGGGGCAAGTATTGAAGTGCATGGGGCATTTTTCTCGTCACTTGGTGAATTTAGAAGTGTATGGGGCGTATCACTAGGTGAATTTAGAAGTGCCTACGGTTGTTTTTTATCAATGTATGGATGCTTCTATAGTGTTGGGACTTTTTCAAACAGTGATGGGAAAAGTTATCACTTGCCGAGGTAAATTTGTGCGGATTGAGGCATTTTTGTGATTGCTTGGGTGATTATATCATTGTCGGGTGTTTTTCTCTCTTGCCTAGGGCATCTTTATCATCATTAGATGAATTTTGAAGTGTCTAGGGAAAGTAATGGAGTGCCTGGAAGTGGATGGGGGCGTTATTTATCTTCTCCGCGCGAATTTTGAAATGCCTGGGGAAAATATTGAAGTGTATGGGTGTTTTTATCATCGTTGGGACAATTTGAAGTGGTCGAGGAAAGTATTGAAGTGCGCGTGGCATTTTTCTAATCACTGAGTGAATTTAGAAGTGTATGGGGCAAGTATTGAAGTGCCTTGGGGGGATTTTGAAGTGCTTGGGGAAAATATTGAAGTGCTTGGGGAGTTTTTATCATCCTTGGGATAATTTTGAAGTGCCTCGGAAAATACTGAAGTGCTTAGGGCATTTTTATCTTCTCTGGGAGAATTTTGAAGTGCAAGTGCCCAGGGCAAGTATTGAAGTGCCTGGGGCATTTTTCTCCTCATTGGGTGAATTTAGAAGTGCATGGGGTGTTTTTCTCATCACTAGGTGGATTTAGAAGTGCATGGGGTGTTTTTCTCATCATTGGGTGGATTTAAAAGTGCATGGTGCATTTTTCTCATCATTGGGTAAATTTAGAAGTGGATGGGGACATTTTTTATCTTCGCTGTGAGAATTATGAAGTGCATGGGGAAAATATTGAAGTGTCTAGGGAAAATATTGAAGTGTCTGAGTGTTTTTATCATCGTTTGGAGAATTTTGAAGTGGTCAAGGCAAGTATTGAAGTGCATGGGGCATTTCTATCATCATTGGTCAACTTAGAAGTGCATGTGGCAAGTATTGAAGTGACTCAGGGGAATTTTGAAGTGCTTTGAGAAAATATTGAAGTGCATGGTGAGTTTTTATCATACTTGGGAGAATTTACAAGTACTTGGGAAAATATTGAAGTTCTTAGGGCAATTTGATCATCTTTCAGAAAATTTTACATGCCCGGGGCAAGTATTGTAGTGCCTGGGGTGTTTTTCTTGTCACTGGGTGAATTTAGAAGTGCATGGGACACTTTTCTCATCACCAGGTGAATTTAGAAGTGCATGGGTCGTTTTTCTCGTCACTGCATGAATTTAGAAGTGTTTGGGGTTGTTATTGATCAATGTATGAATGCTTTTATGGTGTTGGGACGTTTTAAAATAGTGATGGGCAAAGTTATCACTTGCCAAGGCAAATTTGTGTGGATTGAGACATTTGTGTGATTGTCTAGGTGATTATATCATTGTTGGGTATTTTTCTCCCTTGCCTAGGGAAACTATTGAAGTGCATAGGGAATCTTTATCATCATTGGACGAATTTTGAAGTGTCCGGGGCAAGTAATGAAGTGCCTGGGAAATCATGGAAGTGGATGGGAGTGTTTTTATCTTTGCGGGGGGGATTTTGAAGTGCTTGGGGCAAATATTGAAGTGTCTGGGTGTTTTTATCATTGTTGGGATAATTTTGAAGTGGCTGAGGCAAGTATTGAAGTGCATGGTGTGCTTCTATCATCATTGGGTCAATCTTGAAGTGCATGGGATAAGTATTGAAGTGACTCGAGGGAATTTTGAAGCGCTTGGGGAAACTATTGAAGTGCATGGGGAGTTTTTATCATCCTTGGGAGAATTTAGAAGTTCCTGGGAAAATATTGAAGTGCTTAGGGCATTTTTATCATCTTTGGGAGAATTTTGAAGTTCCCGGGGCAAGTATTGAAGTGTTTGGGGCGTTTTTCTCATCACTGGGTGAATTTAGAAGTGCATGGGGTGTTATTCTCATCACTGGGTGAATTTAGAAGTGCATGGGTTTGTTATTTATCAATTTATGGATGATTTTATAGTGTTGGGATGTTTTAAAATAGTGATGGGTGAAGTTATCACTTGCCAAGGAAAATTTGTGTGGATTGAGCCATTTTAAGTATTCATTGACAAATATGCAACTCTCTTACCATTCGACACCAAACAGAAGAAAGTTTGGTGAGAATATTGGTTGGAAGCTTGGAATTGGTCCAAGAACTATCTCTCTATATAAAGGAAGTGGCCCGCTACTAGGATATTCACGTAATTGTATTAGTTTGTTGGCCTGTCAAGATTCATGACCCCACATGTCCATTGGACCATTAAAGGATGAGATAACAAGTACAGTCCCTACTTGCCGTGAATCTAGTTAGTGCAGTCGTGTTTTTTCAACACCTTCTAGTTGTGAGTGGTTAAATATTGCTTGTGAAATGTATAAATAAATCCATCCTCTCCTCATTCATACACTTATTCATTCGAGAGTCTAGGAGTCAAGAGAGTCAAAAGTTGAGCTTCGGTGTATGCTCTTTTGTCCCACTACCTTAGTAATGTACATAATCAAAAGCTTGAGTTTTATTGGCAAAATATTCGCCAAATTTTTACTATATTTTATAAATTATTGAAAGATTCGCCAAGTTTTTACAATTTTTTATAATTAAGTGAAATATTCGCCAGGATTTTACAATATCTTATAATTTAGTGAAAGATTTGCCAAGATTTTACAGCATTATATAATTGAAATGAAATATTCGCCAAAAAATTATATATACATATTATATTATTGATAAAATCGCCTTCAAGTTTTCCTATATATCGGGGAGATTCGCCCATTTTTTATACATATAAATTTAGGGGGGGTTCTTAAAATTATCCCTGACTGGCATGACATCCAAGTGGTATAACGAGCAGCCTCATGGGACACACCATACGTTTACAACCCTTTCCTTGACCTTCCTATAGTTCTTTCAAATACCCATCCGCTACGACACGAGAGTAGAAATCCTATTGTCTTGTAGACAGAACACGGCGACCCATATCACAGATCCCATTCATGAGTGGCATAAACACCGAAGTCTATGGAACATCAATCTCGATGACCATATTTTCCTAGATTGGTTCCGAAAATATCTCCTTCCAGACATAGCCAAAGATGTGGCATTTGAACGACCCTAGTCAGCAGAAGAAACCATTATCAAAGCCCAATAGTTTTATTTTATCTACGCCTAGTCTGGCTACCTATATACAATTTTACCTGACACCCACCATGGAAATTCCTCTCGGAATGATGCGCCAGGGGAATCCCATGCCTCCGACAACATCATTGGCTAGGTTGTGTCACAAAACAAACCCTTTACCATTATAAGAAACAATAACGGCCCTGACCTTTCAAGGGATACATCTCATTCCGGAGCTACAACTTCATATGCTCCCATGGGACACACCAACCACACTCATGGACCCTCATGTCCACCATAGTGTTACGGGAACGAACCTTCAGCTTATGCACCTCCTACATAATATCCCCAACAGACCACTCATGCTCTTATTCACTCACAAGCCCCATCGGCTTATTACCCTCCGCAAGCAGCACCTTCTACCCCAACACTTCCAATAGCTCAAAATTATCAAAAACCACAACAAGCACCTAGAGCACCTCCAAACCCTCCCGCTTACTATCGACCGCAGTCTGCTCCATCACCTACGCGAACTCAAAATCCCCCTACTGCCCAAGGGAAATTGTATGCACAACAGAACCAGTCCCAAAACTAGAACAGTCAATGCAATCAAGGATGTTAACAAAACCACGGAAGAGGATGCAACCGTGGTAACAACCAACCTCAAAACCAAGCGGTTAGCCACCTAATCCTCCAAATAATAATAACATCGCCCTTTCCAACCAAAACCCTGATCGACCACTGAAACAGGGTAAAAACCAAATCTATGAACAAACCATCTTCGTTCCATATGTGGGGTATATGAGCACTACACACACACTTGCCCCCATTTGGAGCGAGCACGCCAACTATGGACTCATGATGCCCAACGCCAAGGGTACGCGACACAGCCCACGCCACCTCCTCAACCACAACCGATGGTTTTTCAAAATCCTTTAGCTACACAAGGAGTACTGAATACTCGCCTGTTGGATCCCCCCAAGGGAACACGACACCACAGCAGCAGATCACTTATGCTGCAATTGATTATCAACATATGGATTCAGAAACTCACCATCTATTAATAATGTCATCAAATGATATCCACCTCCAAACAGGACCAAACCAATACGGCTCCACCCCTGAAACCACACCTGTTGATCTAGCCACAAACACCCTTCCGATTGATCATCCATTACGTATATCTACTATGTCATTGGATGGGGGCCCTAAATACCCTTGCCTCCCCCTATGTAGGATCAACAATAATCCTAACGCTCATGCCACCTCAAATTATAATATTGTGGATGACTTAGTCGAGTCCCCTACTGCTATGTCCCTTGGAAGGTCTGAAAAATTGTCGTGCCTAGAGGAAAATCTTAGTGTCTTCCATTGGTCCAATAGACCCTAACGACTCACAAATTATGGCATTCGACTTAGACCAAGCCGAACCATGCTTTCCTTCTACATTGGCATTTCAGGTTTCTGTATGCATTCAGAACCTTGTGATTCATCGATGCATCATTGATGAAGGTGCCTCCACCTGCATAATGTCAACATTTGTCTTCCAGAAGCTTGGATCTCCAACACTGCAACCTTCCACCACCACATTACGAGCTTACGATGGCCGTTCATCTCAACTGCAAGGCCTTTTGGCTAACGTGCCCATTCAGTTAAGTGGCAAAATGATACTTATAGACATAGAGGTCATCAATGCCCAGCTTCATTACAACCTCTTGCTTGGGCGAAGTTAAATGTATGCCATGAATTTTGTCTCTTCATCCGTCTTCCGCACTATGATGTCCCCCCATGAGGGACATGTGGTTACGATCGACCAACTATAAGACTATGATCCCAATGCCCCTGCTGCACCTGAAAATGTTCTCCCTATGATTGAACAACCCATTCGGAATGCACCCGCATTGCTCATCTCAACAGTCGGACCTGGCATATACTCAGATACATCCATGACTTCCACATTCCAATCCATTCCACCTCCTTTATAGAAAGTCAATATATATGATTTGTGCACCCTCTCGTACAACACACAGGTACCAAACCAACAACCCCCTTTACTGTCGCAACCACCCATAGTGCTCAGTCATATCGGAGCTACACCAATCCATACTATCTCGTTCCCGTTCCCCCCTTCCAACGCAATCAACACACTAGTAATGGCTACGCTCAATCTTCCAAGGTTAACATTAGGACTACTTGTGTGGTACATGCCTGCCCCAACCCCTCCCCTGACACCGAATGTCATTTTACAATCGGTGCAACCCATCAATACCTCTAACCGTCCATCCCCCAGGGTAGCGAACATTCAAACCGACAACCTCCAATAGTGGCCATTGCATCAACATCCAGTAATGCTCCTCCTCCACTCCGCTACATTGGGGCCGGAGGCCCACAAACCTACACTGCCCCATATACTCCAAAGCTAGCAAAGAATCCCCCAACAATCCGTGAACCCCCCAAATGCTCTTTGTGCAATGATTTAGGCCATGCTACCCAACAATGTCCACAATTACCAGCACTTCAGGAACACATGCAAATGTTGGATGACGATCCTAACATCTAGTTTTCAAACTTGAACTGGTTCCTCAGCCTCGCGATAAATCGCTGCGTACCAATCACCCTTGTGCAATATGCGGCATTTACGGCCATTACTTACATCACTGTCTTGATCTACAAGATTACAAAGCAGCTCTATACGAAATGAATAATTTCGACTTATAAACATCCCCTCCCATCATTGAGGAAATACACCCCCAAACATCCTCCTCCACGGAAGAAATTAATACCATTTACATTATTTCATCCACCAGCACACCTCAGTCAACTGAATTGACAACACAGTGCTACCGCAATGATGAGGAAATACTTGAAGCACTTACTACACCCAACTACCCCTGGGATGATATGTATCATTGATCATACTTCATCCCTGAAGCATCTACCTCTCCCACAGCAAATCAATTCTCCGTTGAATCCAAATATTACCTTCCCACCAAGGTTGACTGGTTTAAGGATCCAATCCCACCCCTTGATGCTTTTGTGAAAGGCAATATGGCTAATATTTCACCCATGATTAAAGTTGACATCTCTACAATGCCCGAAACACCCTAACTCATTTCCTTGGGCGCATCATGAACAAAGGATGAGGTACAAGCTTACACGAAACTCTTCCAAGAGTTTTGCGACGTATTTGCATGGTCCTACACTGAGATGTCGGGTCTTGACCCTGCTATCATAGAAAACATTGACACTTGTCCCAACATACAACTCGTCGGCCAAAAACAACGCCCCATCCACCCATCTAAAATTCCTGCCAACAAAGCAGAAATTGAGAAGCTTCGTATAACGGGTTTCATTTACCCCATAGCCTACACCACCTGGGTTTCTAAACCAGTACCAGTTAACAAGAAGCAAGGCACTATCTTTGTCTGTACTGACTTCCACGAGCAAAACCTAGCTTGTCCCAAAGACAATTTTCCACACCATTTATCAACCAACTTATCGATGCATGTGTGGGACATGAGATACTATCTTTCATGGATGGTTTCTCCGGGTATAACCAAATTCACATTCGCAAAGAAGATCAGTACAAGACTTCCTTCACCACCCCATGGGGCACTTTTTCTTACTATGTTATTCCTTTCGGTCTTAAGAACGATGGAGCCACCTTTCAGCAGGCCATGACCTATTGTTTCCATGACTTGGTAAACATTATTTTAGTCTACCTTGACGACCTCACAGCCCGATCAAAAAAATGGTTTGATCATTTGAACAACCTCCGACAAGTCTTTCTATGTTGTCACAAATATCAAATCCGATTGAACCCACTCAAGTGTGTATTTTGCATTCCGGTAGGCCGATTGTTAGGTTTCATCATTTCACAGAAAGGAATCGTAGTCGATCCATTAAAGGTCCAAGCCATCTTAGACCTTTCATCACCATGAAAGCTTCGACAGTTATAGATCCTTTAGGGAAAAGCAAATTTCTTTTGTCGTTTTGTCCCCGGTTATGCCACGATGGTTCATGGTTTCCTTCATTTTCTTTGTACCCACATCCCTTTTGTGTGGGACGACCAAGCGCAAGGAGCTTTCGATGACCGGAAGAAACCTCTCACCAATGCTGGTCTGTATGGGAGGCCCACACTCCCCAGTTTGGTATTAGTTTCAATATATTGGGCTTAATGTATTAGAGATAATATTAGATTAGATATATTATTATAATAAGGAATAGCATTTAATATCCTCTCTTTGGCCTCACACATGAGGTCTCTTTTTAATCTATAAAAAGGCACCTTGCCTCATAATACAACAAGTTTGTGTGTTCCATTTTTGTGTCTCTTTCTTATCCTTCTAGTGTGTTAGTAGCTGTTGTTAGAGTTCTGAGTGCTTATTGTGTTTTAGTTTAGGAGGTGAGGCTGTTAGAGCCTCACCTCTGATTTGTATGTAGATAAATTTCAGATCAATTCGTATCAGAGCGGTTCGCTCCTCTACCTCATCATTCTCGTTTTCTCGAAAAGAAAAGGCTTCTTGTTCTATTTTTCTTAATATCCAGGTTTAGGTATTTTTGTTGGTTTCTTTGGTATGAGATTAGTCTCTCTAGTTTATTTCCTTCCCCCCTTGAGAAAACCATGGCGCCTTATTCATGGCTGCAACATGTTTCATCAACTAGGCATGCGTCTGCTTCTAAGATCTAGCCTAACATTTGGACATCTTCTTCGATTTAAAGACTACCACTGTATGTGGCTCCTCCTTATGCGTGCTTCATTACTGCTAGGTGCTTCCTAATGCATGTATTTCTCCCACCCACGCATTCTTTGCTAGCACCCAATGTGCAATCCTTTACATTTATCATGCGCCTTGACTTAGGTATTGTTGCGCTGATTTCTCCCAACGCATTCATTTGCTGGAAGCCAAAAGTTCACGCGTGCACCCCCCTTTCCATCAATGTTTTTTGTAACACAGGGAGCTGCGTCCAAACAAAGAGAATCACTACCATGATATGCATGTTCCTTTATTGATTGTTGAGCCACACATAGTAAATGGCCATGCGCTCCTTGTTGAATGCTCTAGAGAACGTGCCCTCCTTCTCTGCCAGATAACGTGCTGCGTTTCCTCATTCCTTGCTAATGCCAAGATCAAAAAATATGCATTCCTACCTTCCTTGAATGTACATGAGATGTGCGCAGTCACTACTGCATTAGGTATTACTGTTAGTTGGTGTTAGGTATTGCGTTATCATGTGTTTCCTTAGAATTGAGTAACTAGCTACATTTTCTTCTCCCAAACTCTAGTGCACTGCTCACGACCAAAAACCATTTCCCCCATGCTACAACCATTTTCTCCACGTTACAACTCTTCCCATTTCTCCATGCCCTCCTTTCATGCCTACCATCTTCTACGCAGTTCCATCCTCCATCATATGCATCCAGCTCCATCCTCCATCATCTCCCTGCTCAAGGAAAAATGGATCTATGACAACTTATCACAACTTATGAAAAGTAGTAGGTCCTAAAAATAGCTAATGAAGGCATGCTAGAGAAGTGTAAATCCCCAAGGAGAGCACATGAGGTGGTAGGTGGTCCCACATGAGATGTAACTCCCTCTGTAATGTCTCTTTTATCCGAAAATAAAATAAAAATTAATGGGTTAATAAAATCACTAAGATCTAAGGTTCATTTAAAATTAACTTTTAACATCATTGTGTAAAGTTATTACGAAAATACTTGTATTGTTGATTTGGATTCCCTTCGGTTGGTTAATGCATAGTAGCTTATTCTCTTACTGTGATATTTATGTTGTTTATTTATGTGATGATGTTTCTTGTGTGTGGTACTAGTGTTTATTTCTCTTCTTTGTCCAAATATTTCATACTAGTTTATAATGGACATTTGATTTAACATGTAACCTAGTCTTGTTTAAGCTAAAAGTTGTGGTTGATTTTACTTATACTTCTAATGTTAAAAGAGTTTTAAATGAAAGGGTGTGAAGGACCCTTTTGACTTGGGATTACTTAGTTAATTTATGAACTAAAACATGAAGAATCTCTTTGTTTTATAGGTGTTTAAGAACCAACCCTATCATAAGTCTAAACTCTAAAGGAAGTGACTTAACCAAGAACAAAAGTTGGAATTCTTGAATCTAAGGCTTAAGTATGCATAAAGGAATGCATAACCATAACGAGGGAGAAACTACGACTATAAGGAGTGGTTCTTCTATCTAAATACTAGTGAAGGTAGTTGGATCACTAAGAGGTCCATGTGAAGGCCTCGTGGTCACCCTCCATGTTGTCTCAATGTATAAGTCGAAACTACTAGGTTTCAAAGATATATTTGCATGCTTGTTTGGGGTATGGGAGCGATCTCCCTATTTAGTTGTATTTGGAAAAGGCATGGGCTATGTAATAGCTGCGTTGACAGGGTCTAGGCCACCCCTTGGTTGAAACCTTCACGCTGCTCCCTTCTGCGGTCAAGCTCCACGTTGCCTACAGACTCCATCCTCATGCTGCCCCTTCTACATCCACTTTCTCACTGCCTGCACACCATTCACGCCCATTCACTCCCACATGCCTGCACACCATTCCCTACGATACTCCACGCAGCTTCATCTGCACCTCCACGCTGCCCTTATCTGGAAGCTCCATATCCCCCTTATGCCCAACTTCATTTTCCACGTCAGTGCTCTCCCTTCCTTCCATGCTGATTACAAGGCTTGGTTATCATCTGCATCCAACTTATCTTCTCTAGCTTCAATCTTGGCTTTTCCTTGGGAACAAGTTTCCCAGAGTGCACTGAATCTAATGAGATTCTTTCTAGAACATATTCCTTGAATGAATGATTCCCATGATATTGGGAGACCATTCAAAGTAGTCATTACTAGTTCTGCATTTTCAACATGATCTCCAATATCTTCTAGTTTTTCTTTGACCTGAGATACCATTATGAAATAAGATTCAATGCTTTCGAAGGTTCTCATATTCACACCCTTGAGTTGAGTTCTGAAGGTCATATTTATGTTAATGTTATTTCCTTCGAACAATCTTTTCATTGCATTGAACGTCTCTTTAGGAGTCTTCAAAGATAAGATGTGGGGAATCAAGTGATCCTTGATGGAGTCAGCAATGATCCTCTAAGCCTTAAACAAGTTCCTCTTGTACTTAGCTTTGTCTTCATCTCCCTCTGTCTCCTCAATCTCTTCTTTGACATAGTCTTCCAACTCATTCTCTTCTAGAATGATCATCACTCTATACTTCTAGGCACGAAAGTTATCTTCTGCATCAAGCGTGGTGTTGTTATTCATCTTGATAAAATGGGAACCTCAAATGGAAATAGAGATAGTAGGAGTTACCAAATGAGATGTTGCAATCAAGTGCTTGCTTCAATACTCTTGAGATATGACTTCTAGATGACATAGGGTTGTTAGAGAAATCCTAATTTTCCAACTTTGGGATCTTGAAAAATTTAATGGAGAGAGAGATATGCATCTCCCAAAGGAAAGTTGATCAAAGTTCCTTTTCTTCCAAAAATGTGGATAGAACTTCCAAAATCGTGATGCCCTAGTTTTGTCGAGCAGTAGTGGGTGGGCCAAAAATGAAAGTTCTCTTATTTTAATTCTACCTCTACAATTGTTTTTTCCCTCCTAGGGTGATTTTTTACCTCCTTTTTCAACCAAACTAAGGTGAGCCTCAAGAATGAGAAACCCTAGTTTTCACTTCCACCAATTTCTATTGCATAAGGTATTCTTTCAGGCTAGCTTTGATACCATGTTAGAATTTTGATACTTCCAGAATGGGTATGTTATATCTTCAAAAAATTTATATATATTATCAAAATAATCATATACAATAGGATCACTCAAATATACACAAGCACATCATATAAAAGAGACACAAATATTTACCCTACGAAACCCTCTCACAATAAAATCCCATCAAAACTTCTTGAGTATAGATTCGTCACAAGTACAACTTCAATATCATACAATAACCTAACAATAAGATAAAATAGAAACCCCAAGAAAAGATGCCTTCAATGCAGCTACTCTCTCTCCCAAGTGAACTTGTCCTTGTTCCTCTACTCATGTGAAATTGTTTGAGTGAGTGCTACACCAAATGGTCTAGGAGCCACTCTATTTATACTAGTCATAAACTATCATTTTTACGTAATTGGCCTGACTTGAATTTCCCTAACTGGTTTGACCTCATTGGGGCAGTTTTTCCCATTGTTTGGGGTAGTTTACCCACTAGGTCAACTTGTCTATTTTACATTATTTATTTTAGGGTCTTCACATAATTAAATACAATATGAATATTTTGCAAATGAAGTACAATCAAAATACAATATAGTAAGAATATCTTCTGAAGTTACATTCTTCAACATATATTCTATTAGATTTGGATGATTCCCTATAACCAACAAAGATTCCCTTCTTTTCTGATCGCTCCATCGTTGTCCTCTTTTCTTTCATCACATGAATGTATACATGACTCCCAAAGATCCTCAAGTGTGAAATATTTGGTTTTTCACCAATGAACATTTCCTCACGTGTCTTCCTATCCAGAATGGAATGAGGACTTCTACTCTGGATATAAATTGCTGTATTGCTACTGTCTTCCTGTAAATAGGTAGAAATGTTTTGATCATGCATCATGTATTTTTCAAACTCACATATGTTTCTATTCTTCCTTTCGACAACCCCATTTTGATGAGGGTTGTACAGTATAGTTAAATATCTACAAATTCTTGCATCACTACAGTACTCATTCAATGAATGTGAGTCAAATTCACCCCCATTTTCAGATCTCAAAGCACGGATGTGCTTCCCTATTTGATTCTCAACTAGGGATTTGAAATCCTAAAACTGACAGAAAGGTTTCGCTCTTATCCTTTAGTAAATAAATCCATGAATTTCTAGAGAATTTATCTATAAACAATACATAATATAAATAACCACTTATGGAAGGGGATGACATGGGACTGTATACGTCAAAATTTATTAAATCTAAAATCCCTTTCGATCTAGTAGTACTACTAGAGAAACTATTTTTAACATTATTCCCAAGTGCACAACCCCTGCATACACTATCACGTGCAAAATAAAATATGGGAATACATTTCACCATTTATTGTAATCCTGGTAGCGCTTTGTAGTGGAGGTGACCAAGCGTCCTATGCCATCGATCACATGGAATGATAGTGTTGTGAAACATAGCTTGAATGTACTTCTTGGGTACCTTGTAGAGACCTCCCTCTCTAACACCAATCACTGCTGCATATTCCAAGTCTTTGATATTCGTCCATAATAGTGTGTGATTATCCATGAAGATATCTTTGAAGCCCTTATATTCAAGAACCGAAACATTCAGGAGGTTCTTCTTCAATCCTTGAACATAAATATTTTCATCCACATGTATAATATCTCCTAAACTCAGCTTGAAGGAGGTGGATCCAACTCCTTGAATCAAATAGGTTTTGTTGTCTCTTATCTCTACCTTTCATGTAAACTTTTGATCCTTGAGATTGGTGAGGGCGCTCTTATAACCAGTCATATGTTTGGATGCACCACTATCCATCAACTATGTGTACTCACTTGTGATGATGGATCCAGACAATTTTGAGACTAGGTAATACTCCCTTGTTGTCTCCTTTTCTTCAGGTGCATTCTTCTGATTAACTTCATCTTCTATAGCGGTGGAAGCATGAAACCTTCCTTTTCCATTTTTCTTTGCTTTTCACTCCATTGCATAATGGCCCTTCTTTTCACAGTTGTAGCATCTAACCTTCGAATTGTCAAAGTCTTTGTTGTATACCTTCTTCTTCTAATGGGAAAACTTCTTTTGAGAGAATTTTTTCATTCCTTTCTTCATCCTTGTCACGAGGGAAATTTTTTCTTCTTTGATTCACATTGAATTGCTATGGATTCACTCCTCCTCTTGGAGGAATTCATTCCACAACCTTTTTAAGTTAGGTTGTACCTCTTGGCCATTTACCGCAGCCCATAATGTCTCCCATGAGGATGGGAGACCATCAATAGTGGTTTGAAGAAGACCATCTTCATACACCACTACTCCAATACTAGCAAGCCGATCTCTTACCTGAGAGATCTTGGTGAATAAGGAGGCCACTATCTCATCCTTCTCCATCATTAGGTTTCGAAGCTTATTCTTCATTTCCCTCAAAAGGAGTCCATTGTCCCTCAAAAGTATGCAGTGTGTGTACTCGTTGGATGCAGAATTTAACTTTGCATCTAATCAGTATTCCTACTGGAAATTTGAGTGAAATGACAAGAATATATGTTGAAAATATAAATTAAAAAGTAGTTTTTTTAATGCCAAATATGTCAACTCAGCCATTATGGTTAAGTCTTTTCCTGAAATTCTATTGGTTCTTGAATTCAATGCCTTGTTTTCTTACGAGCTGGCTTGTTTTCTTATAAGGCCCATTTTAGACACCAAATTTGCTCTAATTGAATATAATGAGATTTTAACTTTAAAAATTGAAGTGCACAAATATTGAATACTTGAATCAATGAACCATTCAATCAGATGAAACATTCAACCATAACACAATATGTACCATGGGGAAAATACTCAAAACAATGAGGAAGAAAACCCCTAGCAAATATTTAGAGCATAACTATGATAGATATCCGAGAATGTCTTTTACAAAATAGCATATTGCTTTCAACACCCTAGGTGCTAGATAACAGAGAACATTGAGCAATAGAGAATAGAGATCTACTGTATCAAGTTTCCATGTGTTTGGCATGGGATTGTGTGAGGTTAGGTTGTAGAGAGATCCCTCCAATTCCTAATCAAGCATCTACCATTGTTTTTACATATATAGGGAAACTCTTCAGTACGTAAGTATTGTTGAAGTTTTGCGCTTAGAAACCTTGCTAGTGGTTCCTCGATATGATGGCCTATTATAGGGTTACAGGTCAGGAATCCTACTTTAATTATCAACCCAAGGATCGTGCAAACTTAATAGTTGTTGGGCACTATATTTGCACGTGCTAAGAGAGTTTTGTATGAGAGGTTTAATGTATTATTTTTGAAATAATTCTGACTAGAAAACAAGTTATATAATTCATGGAATGCACCAAATACTATATCTAATATTCATTCTACAAAAATATGGAATCTAAATAAATGAATTAAATTTTGAAAACTGGGACTAATCTATAAAACCATGAAATGGCTATTGTGAGAAAGCAATCAAAATTACTTGGAAAATATTTAAACTCATAAAGCATTAATCTATTTTATGCAATAAAACAATAAAGATCTATTGTATGAATTAAGCACAAGGGATTATTCTAAGAAAGCATACAAGATCTAATATGAGTGAAGACTATAAATTCTATAACATGGAAATGATTCTATAGTATTTTTTAGAAAGGACCTACAACACTACAAACACCATATATTAAAAATACAGATGCGGTTATTCTTTCCTACAGAAGAAAACAAAGCATTTTCAGAAAGTGAATCTAAATCTTTACTTGATATTCCATAGTTATTAATTGTCTAGCATGCATTCTAAACCACATATATAAATATGAATAAAACAAACCAATAATGATCTTTATTCGAATGGAATTTGTAAATATATTCAGTTGATTCTTTAACCAAGTAAATGCACAAAACTAATAATTGCTTAAAATAGAAAACATGACTCATGCACAACACCATGAGGAGACCCACCTCAAGGTGTTTAAAGGAGCTTGAGCTAAACTATGAACTCACAGATTTAGCAAAACGTAATTCTTCCATTAAGTTGTTTGAAGATCCATATCAAAAAGTAGAAAACTTGATTGTTATAAAATTGTAAAAGGGAAAATGTCTGAGAGAAATGATAAACTGAGAGAGTCTTCCACGCAATGTGTGAGTCCCTATTTATTAAATAATTTCAAAAAATATCTAAAAACATCTTCTTTGGAAATCATGACATCAATCTTCTATGGATTTGTCATTTCTGAGAATCAGGGGAGATTGGTAGAGGTGATCTTGTCTCATGTGGTCAACTGGGATTGACTGTGTCGATATTGCTTATGTATATATGTAACCTTAGGAAGGGCGATCTTCCATATTCATGGTTTTCATCAAACCTTCACTTATTTGCACATAGCACTCATCCACTGGTTAACTCATTAAAAAAACATGTTAAGAAAAATAAATATTACCGCATAACCATCATCACTTTATAATCAACTAAAACCATATCCTGTCCTACAGAAAGGGGCTATCTCATGCTAGGTTTGCTTCTTTCTTTCAATAAAAGTGGAATTGGGAAGTTCAATTGATACATAAAATATAAGCTTATCGCCTGCCCATATGTAGGATTCTGATATGCAGCTCTTCCTCGCAAAACTGTGAACTAATTGGTATCCATAGTACCTTGTCCTAGGATATAATATAGGTGCTAGTAGAGGATTTTCTATGAACACCTTGGGAGGTCTTTGAGTGTGGAGAATTATTAACCTTGGAGGGTGTTTTTCTAGATTTATTGTAATGTACCCACCTGCTGACCCAATGCAAGGAAGGGAACATGGCACTATAATCTGGGCATTCCATAAAGCTCAGCCCACTAACTAGAATCATAAGAATTTATACATTGGTGTGCAGATACAATTAGGCAATATGCATAGCAGAATTTAAAACTAATCCACACACATTACTCATGCATACAGCATATCAACAGTTATTGAATTAATATAGTGCAGAAGCAAATATAGAGGCATAAAAACACTTATCTTCATTTTGCAACTACCCAAGCAACTAGCTATGTCGCTGCAACGTTCCACCCAGCCATAGGTTCTTCGACAACTTATACTGAGTCCGTCAGAAGGCCACCCCCGAGCTGGGAATGATTCCTTCAAGGAAAAGGGAACATTCGAGCTCACACACAACCCATTAATCATTCCGTCTGAGCCAAGCCAGTCCATAGTTGGGTTTATCACGCTACCATGGAACAATGGATGTTCATTCTCGAGCTCAAGCCAGAACAATGGATTACCCATTACCCGTACCCCAACATGCTCTTTCTTCTCACATCAAAACGATCATTGACAGGGTTACACATTTACAACAGAGGTGTTCACAAAACAGGGTCCACATTGGCTCTCCCAACTCGTAATTCACCCAAACGAACTGTGGAATTTCGATTTCAACCCCCAGGGAGCAAAACTGATTTCTCTCCACTGGTTAGGATCATTCCCAATGGCCTAAACAACCTCCAGGAAGACTCACAAATGTTATGTTTTCTTCCCCACTAGTAATCAATACAAAAACGCCCCTTCCCAGGTAAAAAGATGAAGGGAAAACCAGAAAACCATGGAGGAAAACGCCCAGGCAGCTAGAGCTGCGTGAGGAAGCAAGACTGATGGTTGCATAATGGCTTAGGGAGCAATTTCGTGGCTCTATTCTTGCCCAAGGAGAACAACATGATTTTCCATGAAGGGTGGCTTGCCCATACCCGATTTTGGACAGCCATACCTCCCCATTCCCAAGGCATTAACTTCCCCAACCAACTCTTGGGAGAAATCAATGGTTGGGTACAAAAGTCAACATGGGTAGTTGAGGGTTTGGTGGGTTCTCTCATTGACACTTGGCTTGACTCTGGTGGCTTAAGGGTTTGAATGTTTTCCCTCCCAGTTCCTTGTGAAATCATGCCCCCATCTCTTTGTTGCATTGCATAGCTAGTTGTGGGTATTTTTATTAAAATGCATATTACATGATATTTGAATTTCCAATGTGCATTGCTAGCACGCAAACCATATGCATCACGAAATTGATGGCAAGGCCTTGGCCTTGAGCTCCTCACCATGATTTCATAACATGATTACATCATTTATAATGTTAATGCCATGGGGCCAAATTGGGGACATTACATTTATCTACAAAAACACTTTCACCAAGAAGGGAAACACGGTAGGCCTGAGAAACTACATTCAACATTTGTTGTTTTAGCGGTGGACATAATCAATCGACACTAAATATTTGGAAGGATTATTTGTTTCTTACCTGATATGTTTAGAACACTTTTTAGTCGTATGATGTATTCTCTTTGTGTGTTTAGCCAGCCTTAGGAGTTTTTGAGTCTAAAATTTTATGAGGGTGGAATATCAATAACTTTTCCAATTAAGGACAATTCAAAAATTCCTTCAGTTAAAGTGGATCCTCCACCTCCTCCTTATAGGAACTACATAAACAAAAGCGAAACATTTGAAACAACTCAATTAGTTGATATTCGTGGGGATCCTCACCTTATCAGGAACAACATTGCTACAACACACACTACAATGGTTGAATATTTACAAGTCGGAGGCATTGCTAGACCCTTTAAATGACCTTTAACTAGATCTAATGATTTAGTTGTATTAAATATTCATATTTCTAGTCAACCTAGGTTAAGTGCTTATAGGATTAAGAGAATATTTATTATGGATAATGTAGGTGAAGGATTAGGGGACCTAAGTACCCCTACATATACCATAGTGCTAGGGGGAATTTATCCTCCTCAACTTAGTACCCATATCCCTGCCACAACCCACATTATTATTTCCCCAGTTGCAACCTCTATTACTAGGTCTATGCATGTAGGGATTTCAATTACTCAATCCTCGAATGTTCATTTTTTCAATACCCTCACGGAATAATGCTTTTAAAAATGGCATTCCTACAACAAGGATACCAAAATTTTCCTTCCTATCTACCCCTACATCCCAAAACTCTATTGTTGTTCCTAGTGGTTATGCATTGTGTTTCGAAGGGTTTCCCTAGTGTGGAGGGAACATTCCCCCTTCTTAACCTTTTGGAAGATCCATTCCTTTAATTCCACTAGGTCTGTTTTAGGCCTGAACCAATTTACATGATTTATATTTCAAAGTGGTTTTCAGTCATTGGCTACGAGTAACCCCTTATCACTTTTCAGCGGAAGGGTAAAATGGTAATATTTCCATTGATTCAGGTAGTATTTATGTTGGGGGGAATATGTCAAGCTTAGAGGAACTGGAAATAGGCTATGGGGGGACAAAATATTACCAAAATTGGGTGGAATCCCTTTGTAAATACTTTCACTTCGCAAGCCGTGGATGGGAAAACCCCAACCAGCCTTTTGGATACTTTGGTTGGGGAAACCTTCCCCATCAAGCTTCGCAACCCATCCCTTTTTCAGCACAACCAAGATTACCATTTCTGGAAACATTAAACATGTTATATTTGTTGAAGCTAATGAATGGCATGATACAACACAATCCAACTTGGCTCCTTGTTCCCACTAAAATACCTTTGGACATTCCAAAATTCGAAGGAAAAACTAGTGAAGATCTAGGATACCATGTTACTAATTTTCATTTATGGTGTTCCTCTGATTCGCTAAACGAGGATTCGATTAAACTAAGGTTTTTCAAAGACCCGTCATGGGGTGGAAGAAAAATTGTACATGGAGCCTCCATCAGCTACCTACCATCATTTTGAATATTAAGTGACTGTTTTTATGAACTGTTTCCAACTTCTTGTTCTGTATGATGCAGGTACACACATGTTTTCCACTTTTAGATAGAGCAAGGAGACTCATATTTCTAATCATATTCAGTAGTGGAGATGAAGGAAAAGGATGATTAAAGGTTTTATACCTACTGAATTTATGTTAGAATGGTTTCTAAAGTCACTTTTACCATACATCTCTAAATATGTTTATATTTTAGGGGTTAATATAGAAGAGGAACCTATTTTTAAATCCCAACAATTGGACTCGATATACTCTCAATATGTGATTTTGTATGAAATTATACCTGATGCAGCACAACCAAATACTGATCCTATTAGGATGAAACCAGGATCACATGATGATCACATTGTTGATTCAGTGGAAAACTCTACTATAGAAGTGCTTGCAAAACAAATGAAAAATTTATCTATCAAACAGTTTGTAGAAGAAGAAACTAAGGTTTCTGCATCCATTTCTCAAAAATCCATTGTACACAGTCTACAGTCAAACCCAAAAGCTCATCATCAACTTGGCTGGAAGAAAAATAATAACAATGGAAATAAATGGGAGATAAATCAAAACAAGGCCAATTCGAATCATAATGTTTAAGGGGGTAAGAAAAAGCATAGAAAAGTGTTGTTTCCTTGCAAAATTTGTAAAGGAGACCATATTATGCATCAATTCCCCTTAATCGATCAAGCAGATAAGCTTTTACATAAGCAACAATCTGCTATGATAAGAGATCATTTTCCAAAAGAACAAAAAACAACTTTTGGCACCACCGGTTCTACCAGGGGCAATCAAAATGCCTCATTTTCCAATCAATCTTATATCAACATGATACATTGGAACACTATATTACAAACTAGAGCAAAAAGTTATAGTAAAGAATTGTTGCTAAAGGAGAAAGAAATTATTGATTCACAAAATTCACTCCTTATTGAGAAACGTGTTGGTTTTATGCCAAAAATCCTTAAGGGTGTCTACAAATAAGACACACACAATCCTAATGATCGGGCTGATTTCAACTATTTGATTGGTGAATATTTTTCACAAATTGCATGTGTGATTTCTACGCTAGAAGTTTTCCAAAGTTTCCCATCATAACGAACTCACTCTTGGTTGCTATAGGAAACAATGACTCCACTAATGTGTTAATGGAAAAGTTTGATATGTCCCACATTAGGCTTTGTTTACCATATCATGTCTCTTTTGAAATTGACATAGTCCATGGTTCCAAAATCATTGGATGAACTATTGTTATGTATATTATGGATATTTCTGTTGGATAACTCTAGGGTAGGCAGAGTTAGTTCCTTCAACCACATTACTTACAGATTTTGATGGAAGGTCGTTTTGACCTCATGTGATCCTCCCTTCTTTTGATATTGGGTTAGGAGGAAAAATAACTTCTATGGAAGCTTGTTGACACAATTCAATCGACATGGGTTCAATTTGCACTATTGTCAACAAACACTAACCAGAAACCCTTAAGAATTGGCCCATAAAGGCTTTACCCTTTCCAGCAACACCCGCAGAGCGAGTGAGGTCTCACCCGAGATGTCTAAGGGGGGCTACAGGAACCAAGTTTTCACAGTTGGGAGAAGACATGCGCTACTCTACTCTCATTCGACACAAGCGAGAGATTTGCATCTGTATTAAAACATCATATTATCACCCTAGTAATCCTTAATTGCATTATCATCTCATACTTAACGAATTAAACAGATCAACGGAGCATGTTTGAGGAATCTACAATACATAACATATCTGTGACAATAGATAATGCGATCTCAAGAAAAAATCATACAGCAATAAATAGAAATTAGACGTGCACATTAATCATAGTACAGAACCAAAACCAGATAAATACTCCATAGATCGATCCAAAAGACAAAAACACAATGGATGCAAAGATATCATCTCATATTTCATAACCCAGAAAAATGCCCGCAAGCTTAAATCGCACAAAAGGTTCTTCTTGTCGGGTTCCCCTCTCAACTATGATATCAAGATTACAATCTTATATCTATTTCTAGGCTCACTTGGATGTTAAAAATGGTCCTAATTACCCATTGCTAACTAAATTAACTAATTACTTCCACATCTATCGTGTTTTTTGCCCGTCTTTTGCTCTCATCTTTGACCCTTTCATCGTTTGGGGTTCCGCACTTCTGCGCTCCAACCCCGTGCCAATAGGCCCCCAACAAAAAATTGTGGGTCACCCTCGAGCCACTTCAACTGGAAACTATTACTGCATCCACTTGCTTCTTGAACTCGTTGTATGCTACCGTGACTTGATCAACAAATTTTTTTGTTGATGCCGCTATACACTCTTTCCCATTTTCAGGAATAATATTTCTCGGCCCCATGGTGGACGAATATTCTGACATCCAATTGCACTAGTTCTGGCACATCGATTTCGCAAATTTGATCATCCTTTGTTGGATCTAGAGTGTACCTTGTGTTGGTCTTGTAGTAGTCGAAAAACCCGTCGGTTCTCCATCAAATGCAACTCCTGCTGAGCTACAAGAATCCTGCTTCGTCCTTCGGTCGGTACCTATCAATCTACTAGTAGTTTTCTTGTTGCTCAGCATCCTCACTTATGCAACCACTAGTTGTGTCATCCTTTCCCTTAGCGCACATTGTCTGCTCATGCGAAAATTGGAATACCCCATTGCAACCCTCTAATCTCACTTCTTCACTCTACAACTTCCTTAGAATCATGGATTAGGATCAATTACTCTCACCCATAATGCGCATAAGACTATCTGAATCTATCTATTCATTTGTTTGGGTTTTTATAACTGAACTCAATTGTTCCTCATCCATATTGTTTTCTTTTAGCAATGATTACTGACTCATTCATCGAATATTTCTCCGATTTGCCAACTTTTGTCATCGAGTGTGTCATTATATTCCTCCGTCGCCTTCCCTCGATGCTCAAATGTTGTAATTATTTTTTGATTTGACTCACGCATGCTAAATGTCGACAGAGTCAATGTGGTCGACAGATCTCCAACCTTTGGTTATCATCATCATTCTTTCATATATATATATATATATATATATATATATTTAATTATGCGCCTGGATATGGTGATAGGGATTCACCCAGATTCCGTTCACTAGATTTTTTCAACAGTGTCTAATCTAACCTTTGTAACTGCACCGCACCTCCATCAGTAATAAAATTGATAATATAGGTACCCAACCAATGCATCTTCATCTCACCTAGCTGCTTCACAAACTTACCGTCATATAATAGGACTGTATCTCCACGTTCGAAGTGATTCCCCTTAACGTGGTGATCATGCCAAGCCTTCTATCAATCCTTTTCTACCTAGTGATGGAACCCTGTTATAAAATTGTCCTCATCCAGCTGTACCAGCTATGCCAACCGTTCTTTAATTTCTCTATCATCACTCATTCCTGTGGCTGTTGCGATGCGCAGACTCGGGACAATGTAGTCCATTGTCATCATCGCTTCTTTTCCATAAACTAACTTGAATGGATTCTATCCTGTTAATGGTTTACAAGTCATTCTCTATGCCAATAGTATCGCTGGAATATTCAAATCCCAGTCATCGTGGTTTGTGTTACACATCGTTGTGAGTGCATGCTCGAATACTTTGTTCAGTGCATCCACCGCATCATTCACTTGCGGGTGATACGGGGTACTCCTTCGATGTTGAATTTGGAATTATTTCATCATGGTCCTGATAGTTTGGTTGATGAAGTGAGTACCTTGGTTGCTCATTAGTATCTTTGGGCACCCAAATCTAGTGACCACATTATCAAAGAGAAATCTTGCTATTGTTGCAGTCGTGCAATCCTTTACTAGCGCAGCTTAATCCCATCGCGTCAAATAATCTGTCGCAGTAATTATATATCGTGACCCTGTTCTTTTTCCTATTGGGTTGATAGGTCCTACAAAGTCAACTGCCCATTTGTCTAAATCCTGCAATGTTAGTTGAGGTATTGGCTGCATTTCATCTCTTCAAAATAGTTTCCCTGTTATTTTCCATACTTCGCATCTCTTTGCGTAATTTGCAGCATCTCCATACATCGTCGGCCACCACAGACCATCTCTAAGTATCTTTCTAGCAGTGGCACGCCCTCCATAGTGTCCTCCTGCGATGCCATCGTGAGATTCTGCAAATATTATTTCTTGTTTGTGTGGAAGGATGTATCTACGAAGGATTTCGTCTGACCCCATTTTGTAGAGTTGACCTTCAATTAGTTGAAATTTGGCATCTCTCACAACTAACTTCTTTTTTTGGTTGGTATTCAATGCTCCTGGTGTGCATCCTGTAGTCAAGAACTGAATGATTTGATTGTAATGGTCATCGACCATTCCAATTAGGAATAGTTGCACATCTGGTAAGCCCTAGACAATGCTTCTTGGTTCTTCACCTGACTTAATCAGGGATAAGTAGTCAAGTCCTGCATTCAATCACCCTACCTTCACAATGATATTGAAGTCAAATTTATGGAACAATAGCAACCAGCAACAGATTCCCCCCCCCCTCCCGAAACATAGGCTTATTGACCAAGTATTTCAATGCAAAGTGGTCACTAAACATCTTTAAATATCCTCCAAGTAGGTAGTGGCGAATTTTTTGTAGCGCATAGACCATTCCTAGCCCTTCCCTTTCTTTACTCGTCATATGGTTTTTCTCCGCAGTGGATAGCATCCTACTTGCGAATGCGATTGGATGATCAATCGCTCCTTCTCCTGGCTGGGCCAATGTTACTCCTAGTGTGACAGATGACACACATGAACATGGAATTATTTTGTCCAATCGGGAAAGACTAATATTGGTGTTGCGACCATCTTTTCTTTTAGTATATCGAGGCTCTTTTGGCACTCGTCATTCCATTCAAACTTAGCATCCTTTTTGAACAGTTTTTCCATTGGTACTGTGATCGCTGCATATCCCTTGATAAACTTTCTGTAATACCTAGTATGCCCAAATGTCACCCTTAATTGCTTCACTGTCATCGGTGGTGGTAAGTTGACAATGATTACAATATTCGCTGGGTCAACCAAAATCCTTTCCTTGCATACAATATACCCTAACAGAGTTCCAAATGGAGCACAGAAGATGCACTTCTTCAAGTTTAGTGAAATTTGATGTTGTCTACATCGCTCCAGCATCAACCTTAGATTCATAACATGGTCCTTCAGTAGGCCATACATAGTCCAATCATCCATATACACTGTGAGGAATTTATGAATGAAATCTTTGAATGCAGTAACAACTAATCTTGAAAAGATCATCGAGGCATTTTTTAGACCGAACGACATTCCTGTGTATTGAAAACAACCCCATTTTTTTATGAACATTGTCTTATGCTGATCCTCCTTCAAAATCTTTATTTGGTGGTATCTTGAGAATTCGTCTGTAAATGAATATATATCCTGAACTCAAACACCTTCTAGTACTTTGTCAGTGAATCGTGCAGGGAATGGATCATGAATACATGCATCATTTAGTTTCCTTAAGTCGACGAAAATCCTGATTTCGCCAATTTTCTTATCTTGGAAAATCATTGAACTGATCCATTCGGATTCCTCCATAGGCCCTATGATTCTTGCATCCAACATTCACTCTATCTCAGCTTTCACTTGATCCTTGTACCTGGGTTTCAATCTATAGGGTCCCTACTTTATCGGTTTCGCATCAGGTTTCAGTGGAATATTCATTTCTCCCAAGTCCTTAGAAATGCATTTCATTTCCAAAATTTTCGTTGGGAACAAATATTGAAACTCGTTTAGTAGATAAGTAACTTTTGCGATTGTCGCATCGTCCCAATAATCTCCAATACTTGAGAACTTGGGGTCCTCCTATGATCCAATATTAACTTTCTTGATTCACAGTGGCTATTGGAATTTGTCGAAGGGAATATCTGGTGCTTTCACATCTCGACTTCCTTCTGACTCCGGTACATAAACATCTCGTGGATCATCCTCTTCATCAGGTCCTCCCATCATGTTGTATCCTCCTATGGATGAAGAGGATATCCTAGCCAAATTCTACCAACGTATAGGTACTTTATCCTTCCTCCCTTAACAATGGAGAGGGGGTTCATACTTATAGGACTAAAGGAATAGGAGAGCTTGAGGATTTAGGGGAGAGGATTAAGGGATCATCCCACTAGGTAAGGTGATCGAATGCCAACTTCCCAGATATGTAGGGATAAGTCTCCATGCCATCCAAGCTTCGAGAAATTGCTCGAAGCTTCTCTTTATCCATTTTAGCCAACAACAATGCACCTTGCATAAGGACAAATCGCACCATTGGAAGGGTGACGTGCCTTGTATAAGGGAAGGTAGCGTCACCAATTTTCTATGCTATTGTGCAGGGCGCGTCACCTCATGTTTGAGGCACCTTGCCTGAGAACATGGCACGTTGGAGTGACTACAAAATTTGAAAGGATGCACATCAACACTTCTCTTTGTCTTTCAGCCTAGGTACTTTAGGAAACAAGACATATAAAGGACACAAAACCCATAATGACGATATTTTGGTGTAACATCAACCCATTAATGATTTATATAAGCAGGGAATCTATGCTTAAGGAAATATGGATAATATATCTAGAACTAAGTTGATTAATATTTCCAAGGATTCCAATGTCATAGAAAACATCTTTATGGGAGAAAAATGTTTTGCAGAAGAAGTTTGTATTTATACCGACTTATTTAAAGATTTTAATTATGACGTTTTTCCTAGTTGTATGAGGAGATTCTAGGAATCAACCAATCCATTTTGGAACAAAAAATTTGAACATACCCAAATTCCTATCTTGTCCGAAAAAACCTTTGTCCAATCATGCCTAGGAAGGAAGCAATTGTTAAAGATGAAGTTGGGAAAATTTTAAAAGCTGGCTTCATCTATCCTATCGCTATGAAAAAATGGGTATCCAACCCAATTCTAGTAGACAAAAAGACTACTATTATATTTTCTAGTGACTTTCAAGATGTGAAGAAAGCATGTCCTACGGACAACTACCCCACACCATTCATTGATCATATTATTGATGAGTGTGCGGGAAGAAAAATATTTTCTTCTATGAACGAATTTTTGGGTTATAATCAGATCTAGGTTAAGCTTGAGGATCAACATAAACTTACTTTTATTTGTCCTTGGTGTTATTTTTTAAGATTTTACTTCAATCTGATCTAGGATCTTAACTGAGAGAACAACATGTACATCATATCTACATCATATCAATCATGGACATAATAATGCAAGCACACAAGAGACAATAGACACACAGAGTTTCATTGGAGAAAACCATAAATGTGAAAAACCCCAGAACATCCTCAGAGATAGATAGAGCAATGATATAACCCAATCATAAGAGATAGTCTTCTCCTAGCAGCAGCTTCTCCTCCTCCACAAGTGCGCCAGTCTCCAATGAGAGTATAAGTGAGAAAGTGAATGATCAAATAGAGTGCCTCCCACACTCTATTTACACTTGACTTAACTTACCTAATAACCTTTGCTAGGTCAGCCTTAACTTAACGACATAACATAATGTTGACAGGGCCGACCCCCAATAGGGTGGTCTAATAACCCTTTGACCCACATGAATTATACAGGGCTGACCCCACCAAGGTGTTCTAATAACACATCAAGTATAAGTTACGACACTTACAATATAAATGATGACACTTTCATATAAAGGAATAATAACATCTCTATAGGAATACAATATACATATATGAAATACATTTCGAAGTTACAAATACATCAACACTCCCTCTTAATTAGGAAGGTATTTCTTGACATGGATCTGCTAGCACAAGTCTTCTTCTCTAGATCATCGTGGAGTCCTTTTTCATACTGGATGTAGGCCCACCACCTGCAGGTCTTCATCATCACTGGCCATATTGTGGAATCCTCAGGACTTATTACGTGCGTCAACAAAACCTTGAAAGACCATCCCAGGCCTTTTATGAGCACACGGCTCAATCTATCGGATATCCCAGGATCTTTTACATGTGACTGTCACAAGACCTTAAAAGAGTGTCTTTCCAAACAAGACCTCTAAAGAGCATCGGAGGCCTTTTTCATCCTGTCTAGATCTCTAGGACTTATTACATGTGACCCCTACAACAAAACCTTAAAAGAGTGTCTTTCCAAGCAATATCTCTAAAGAGCATCTGAGGCCTTTTTCATCCTATCCGGATCTCTAGGACTTATTACATGTGGTCCCCACAAAACCTTAAAAGAGTGTCTTGCCAAGCAAGATCTCTAAATAGCATCTGAGGCATTTTTCATCCTGTCCAGATATCCAGGACTGATTACATGTGGTCTAGCAAAACCTTAAAAGAGTGTCTTGCCAAGCAAGATCTCTAAAGAGCATCTGAGGTCTTTTTCATACTGTCCAGATTTCTAGGACTTATTACATGCTACTCTTGCACAACCTGTCCACGGCCACAAAGGATCAACTTGATACTCACCATACATAGTCCTGATGTACATGATCATCTTGATCATCATCACTGCATCATCCTGATGCATGTCATCTAGAGCAACATCCTGAAGCTTGTCATCTATGATCATCCTAATCATACAATGCATCCACCTGATGCATACCAAGTATCTACTTGATACATATCATCATACATGATCCACCTGATACATACATAGATACATGATCCACCTGATCATACAATGTATCCACCTGATATATATCAACATACATGATCTACCTGATCATACAATGTATCCACCTGATACATATACAGATACATGGTCCAAGCATCCAACATGATTCATATACATATACATGATCCAACTGATCATAACAAGCATCCAACATGATGCATATACAAATACATGATCCAACTGATCATAACAAGCATCCAACATGATGCATATACAGAGCAGTAACTGGAGCATCATCCTGATGCTCATAATCCAATGCTTACATCAATAGTCATGGAAAGGATCCTCCTCTTACCATGATTGGAATGGCTTCCAGCAAATGTGTCCATCACTTCTTCCTCAAAGTGTCGTCAATCTGAAGAACACCAAGCCTCTCTCTAAAGTACTCGAACTTGACTCTAGCTAGTGGTTTCGTCAACACATCCGGAACCTGCTCATCCGTTGCAACATACAGGAGCTTCACTGCTCCTATCTGCACCATATCCCTGATATAGTGATATTTGATCTCAATGTGCTTCAAGCTGTCATGGAACACCAGGTTCTCAGACAACTTCACACAAATTTGGTTGTCACAAAAGATACCAGTAGCTTCAAACGAAAGATCAAATAACTTAGACAGTAGCTTTCGGATCCATACTGCCTCACAACTAGCCGAACAAGATGTGACATACTCTGCTTTAGCAGTACTCAGTGCTATGTAGGAATGCTTCTTGCTAAACCAAGAGATCACCCCTGATCCCATACTAAAGCAGCACCCAGACTTGCTCTTCATGTCTACAACATTGCCTGCCCTGTCCGGATCAACATAACCTTGTAGGTTAAAATTTTGATTCGCATCATACTTGAGTCCATAATCAATTGTACCCTTCAGGTACCTCAGAATATGCTATACAAGAACCAGGTGAGCACCTATGGGATCCATCAGAAACTGGATTAATGTGTTCACCGAAAAGCAAATATCCGGTCTCGTGTTCATCAGGTACATCAAGGACGCAATCATCTGATGATACATAGTGACATCAACCAGATCAGATGAAGCATCACATAGAAGCTTCAGGTTCGATTCCATAGGTGTGGCCATGGCCTTGCAGTCCATCATCCTGATCCTCTTTAGGATCTCTACTTCATACTTCCCTTGTCCAAGGAAGATTTCATTTGCACTCTGCCACACCTCCATGCCTATAAAATAGTGCATCATCCATAAGTCCTTCATCTCGAACTCGGCAGCAACCTTCCTCTTCATATCGGCAATAAATCTATTCTCATGTGTTGCAAACATGTCATCCACATACAATAGTAGTATCACTGGATTTCCTTCCTCAACCTTGTAGTAAAGGTTGGAATCTGCTTTACTCTTGGTAAAGCCCAAACTGGATAGGAAGCCATCTAGCCTGCCATACTAGGTCTTGGGTACCTATTTCAAATCATATAGGGCTTTCTTCAGTTTGCATACATGTGACTCTTGGTTATGTGTCTCAAACTCGAGTGGCTTCTCCACATACACTTCCTCTTTAACTACACCATTCAAGAAAGTTGTTTGGACATCCATCTGGTGTACCTTCCATTTCATCATTGCAGCCAGAGAAAGTACTGATCTAATGGAAGTGTATCTGGCTACAGGTGCAAAAGTCTCTTCATAGTCAATTCCTCCTTCTGGGAGGAGCCACAAGCTACAACCTCACTTTGTATTTCTCCATGCTACCATCTGCAGCATGCTTGATCTTATATATCCACTTGGAAGTCACAAAAAACTTCCCTTTAGGTCTTGGGACCACATCCCAAACATGATCGATTGATACTTCTCGACCATGGCATCCTTTTACTGTATCCTGTATCATGGGAACTTCAGATTCTTCAATATCTTCAATAGATAGTTTGAACTTCGTTGTTGGAACAAATATTGTAGTCCTTCTTTTGTAGGTGATTGTATACAATCTTTCCTACAAAGCAAGTTAAATTGCATGATTAGAAACATCTCATAGTTTTCAGAACAAATTCTTACACATAAAGAAATATGTCATGCAGTCATGCAATTATTTTAGCCAATGCTTCGATACAACATTTATCCATATCCTGTAACTTTCTAAATGCCTTCCAATCTCTACCAGAACATTTGTTAAGAGTGTGCACAACTCCCAACATGTCAGCAAAGAGGTTTCATTCTAGATAAGTAGCAATGGAATGTTTTACAGTGCCATAGGCGACTTACCCATCACATGCATATTAGTAGTATAATGTTCATTAATGTAATTATTCTAATATGCGTAATACACACCCTAAGTCTAGGAACATAGGCATATATATCATTGAACAATATTATTTAAACAAACAAGTATGCAAGAAATGACAATTCAAATACTTATCTTTGCTTGGTTGTAGGGTGGACTGCCTCACAATATGTGTTTCCTTGCAATAACTGTTGGCTTGTGCTCCCTCTTGATCTTTGCTTTTTGGATTACCTGTCCTTGGACTTATATTCATCCTAGACCACTATGCATGCTTAAGTGCGCACTAGTGTCATGATTGTGCCATCCTCAAGATCTCATACATAATCATACATTCATTAGTATAGATACTAAAACAACATAATCTGAAACATGTATAGCCATGATCATTTCAAACATAGATAATAAACATAAGAATTCAAGGTTTCATGGAATACTTCCTTTACTCATGCATATTCTTATTGACCATAGGACTCTTCTGGTTAGTCATATCATCAATCAAAGTAAGAAGCATAATATGCCTAAACCCATGATTAGTAACTTCAATGAATAATCATTATCAATCATGCCATGTATACTTATATAAGATATTATAACACAAGGTATGATTCTAACTTGATATAGAAAAAACATACTTGGATTAATATGTTAGCTGGTTATTGTCTAACATACCCACATGATGTCTTCTTGTTCTCTCAAGTGACTTGTGCTAGTAACCTGCATATCTCATAGGTTAACCATTATAGAACCAACTTATACATACCTCGTAAGTAGATCTTCTATGTGATCCATGGCAATGGATGAACCTTTGTCTTCATGTCACCATGGTCATATGTTCTTGAACTAGAACATGAATTGTCTTTCTTGATGTACCTTTCATGTTAGCAAACAACATCAACCTCATACAACACCATAATGCATTAGTACAATCATAAGTGTCAAAACCCTAATCAATGAATATCTTCTATCATGCATTCATAATTTTATTAAGGTGATACGACAAGTCTAAAGTTAATCAAGATTGTACTAACCTTAATGAAGACAAACATACCATAAACTTAATCATGAACAGATTTCGAAACATACCTGTAAGTCATACCTGTCGAGATTGCTTGTAATCTTCTTATGTAAGGCCTTAGGCTCATCTCCCTCTGAAACAGGAACATCTTCACTTATGCAGGTGACCAATCCATTCTCTTCTAGGATTAACCCAATCCACTTGATTTGCAGAAGCTGGATTTGGAGCTAGATTTGGGTTTGTTAGGGAAACCCTAAGAATTCAAACTTCTGAAAGGATAGAAAGATGCGCCTTGATGAGCTGATCAACCTGGTATACTTAGAATTTCAAAACTCCAAAGTTTCACCCCTCAAATTTGCTTTTCAAACTTCCAGATTCACTAGGGGGGACCCTGAATTAGGGTTTGAGTTTCCCGGAGCTTTACCCAACCAAATAGTTTTATCCAAAGCTCTAAACTTTGATTTTTCCAAGGAGCTTCCAGCTATGGTCACAGATTTAAAAAATTTCCATTTTTTTAGAAGCCCTAATTTTTCACTTTTCCGATCAAAGTCTCAAACTAGGGTTTGATCAAGCATGGCCTTGTACCCAACCAAAAAAAATTGATCTTAGTGAGTAGAATTCAGTTGTGGTCTCTGATTACAAAAATACCATCTTTCTCTGAAACCCTAATTCCCGGAACCATGAATGAAGGTGCTCAAAATCCAATTCGGTTTTGACAGAAATATGCACCTGATTGTTTCTAATGTAACTCTGAAATTACGAATCCAAAGGGTATGAAACTTCAAACTGTGGTATCCTGAACTGTCCTATTTCCAACCCCATAGGTCTGACCTCAATTGGATTCTCTGAGAGAGAGTTATGCCAGGTGTCGCAACATGACCTATTTATGGGATAAAACAGAACGACGAACTTGTACGACGTGCCACATGTCACTCGTTAAATTTAGGCCTCTGAAAATCTTACCTGAGAAACTACAGTCCGTGCCCTACCTGTCCCTTTTTACAAAATTTCATTTGGAGATTCCTAGCCCAAGTTGTGACCTTTTTTCCTAGGTCACCTATTTATGACTGAGATCTAGAAGAGGCATAAACCCTAGATTGTAGAGATCATAAAACACAAAGCACAACGAATTAGAAGTTTTGCTTCAGACACAAGGTACACGAGGATCTTATATTTGACGTGTAAGAGTTTCAGATCCTGAAACCTTGCCAAAATGGATTTATATCAAAAGTACTACGATGACTGGTTTTTGCTATATCAATCCCTAGCCTCACAAGTGCAACAAGTGTCATAAATGCCATACCATGCCTTCTTTCAGGCTAGCTCTGATACCATGTTAGTTTTTTAGAATTTACTTCAATCTGTTCTAGGATCTTAACTGAGAGAACAACATGTACAACATATCTACAGCATATCAATCATGGACATAATAATGCAAGCACATAAGAGACAATAGACACATAGAGTTTCACTGGGGAAAACCATAAAGGTGAAAAACCCCACACCTTCACCAGAGATAGATAGAGAAATGATACAACCCAAGCATAAGAGATAGTCTTCTCCTAGCAGCATCTTCTCCTCCTCCAAAAGTGCGCCACTCTCCAATGAGAGTATGAGTGAGAAAGTGAATGATCAAATAGAGTGCCTCTCGCACTCTATTTATACTTGACTTGACTTTCCTAATAACCTTTACTAGGTCGGCCATAACTTAACCACATAACATAATGCTGACAGGGCCGATCCCAAATAGGGTGGTCTAATAACCCTTTTCCCCACATGACTTATACAAGGCCGACCCCACAAAGGTGGTCTAATAACACATCAAGTATAAGTTACGACACTTACAATATAAATGAAGACACTTCCGTATAGAGGAATAATAACATCTCTATAGGAATACAATATACATATATGAATGACATTTTGAAGTTACAAATACATCAACACTTGGGGAACTTCCTCTTATAGCAATATGTTGTTCGGTTTGAAAATGCGGGATCTATGTCTGAGTGTGCTATGAGTTTTTCCTTCCACGATATCACACACATTGTAGAGACTTATATTGATGATCTTCCTACTCGATCTCAAAAGAGACGAGACTATCTTGATCACTTATTCCTCATTCTTGAATGACGTCGACATATGATATTAATTTAAATCCTAATAAACGTATTTTCAACGTTAAGTTTGGAATTGGAAACCGAAATTAGGATTGGAATTTGAAATTAAAAATAAAAATAAAATGGATTTGAAATTTGAGATTGAAAATTGAAGTTGAAATTGAAATTGAAATTTAAAATTGAAATTAAAATTGAAAATAGAAATTGGAATTGGAATTGAAATGTAAATTTGAAATAGAAATTCAAAATTGAGAATTGGAATTGGAATTGGAAATTGAAATTGAAAGTTGAAGTTTGAAATTGAAAACTAAAATTCAAATTCAAATTCAAAATTCAAATTTAAAATGAAAATGAAAATGAAAATAAAATTGAATTTCAATTTGATATTGGAAATTGATATTGAAATTGAATTTGAAATTTGAAATGAAAATAAAATTGAAAATTGAAATGGAAATGGAAATGAAAATTGAGAATTGGAAATGGAATTAGAATTGGAAATCGAATTTGAAATTGAAATTGAAAATTGATATTGAAAATAGAATTTGAAAATAGAAATTGAAATTGATATTGAAAATAGAAATTGAAAATAGAAATTGAAATTGACATTAAAATTAATTTGAAATTTGAGATTGAAAACTAAAGTTGAAATTGAAATGGAATTTAAATTTGTAATGGAAATTTGAAATATAAATGGAAATAGAATTGGAATTGAAATTGGAATGAAATAGAAGTTGAATTTCAATTCCAAATTGAAGTTGAAACTTGAAACTTGAAATTTGAAATTTGAAATTGAAAACTGAAGGTGAAATTGAAATTTGAAATTGAAAATTGAAAATGAAAATGAAAATGAAATTGAATTTGAAATTGAATTTGAAATTGAATTTGAAATTTGAAATGAAATTGAAATTTAAAATTGAAATGGAAATGGAAATGAAAATGAAAATTGAGAATTGGAAATGGAATTTGAATTGGGAATCGAAATTGAAATTGGAATTTGAAATTGAAATTGAAATTTTAAACTGACATTAAAATTGATTTGAAATTTGAGATTGAAAACTAATGTTTAAATTGAAATTGAAAAATGAAAATTGAAATTGAAATGGAATTTGAAATTGAAATTGGAAGTTGGACTTGGAATTAGAATTGAAAATGAAAATTGTAATGGAAATTTGAAATTGAAAATTGAAATAGAAATGGAATGGAGTTGCAATTGGATTTGGAAATTGAAATAGAATTGAATTTAAATTTGAAATTTGAAATTGAAAACTAAAGATGAAATTGAAATTTGAAATTCGAAATTGAAAATGAAAGTGAAAATAAAAATGAAAATTAAATTGAAATTGATATTGAATTTGAATTTAGAATTTGAAATGAAATCGGAAATAAAAATTTAAAATGGAAATGGAAATGAAAATTGAGAATTGGAAATGGAATTAGAATTGGAAATCGAAATTGAAATTGGAACTGGAACTTGAAATTGAAATCAAAATTTGAAATTGAAATTGACATTAAAATTGAATTGAAATTTGAGATTGAAAACTCAAGTTCAAATTGAAACTAAAATTGAAATTTAAAATTGTAAATAAAAATTGAATTGAATTCGAAACTGGTATTGAAATTATAATTAAAATTGAAAGTTGTAATATAAATTTGAAATTGAAAACTGTAAATTGAAATAGAAATGGAAATGGAATTGGAATTGGAATTGGAAATATAAATAAAAATAGAATTTAAATTTCATATTCAAATTCAAATTGAAACTTGAAATTTGAAATTGAAAACTCAAGATGAAATTGAAATTCGAAATTTGAAATTGAAAATTGAAAATGAAAATGAAATTGAAATTGAAATTGGAAATTGATATTGAAATTGAATTTGAATTTTGAAATGAAATTGAAATTGGAAATTTGTTATTGAAATTGAATTTGAATTTTGAAATGAAATTGAAATTGAAAATTGAAAATTTAAATGGAAATGGAAATGAAAATGAAAATTGAGAATTGAAAATGGAATTAGAATTTAAATCAAAATTGAAACTTATAATTTGAATTGAAAATTGAGGATCAAATTGAAATTGAAATTGAAATTCGAAAATGAAAATGAAAATGGAAATGAAATTGAAATTGATATTGAAATTGAACTTGAAATTTGAAATGAAATTGAAATTAAAAATTGAAATGGAAATGGAAACAAAAATTTGGAATTGGAAATAGAATTGGAATTTGAAATTGGAATTAGAATTTGAAACTGAAATCCAAATTTGAAATTGAAATTGATTTGAAATTTGAGATTGAAAACTGAGGTTGAAATAGAAATAGAAATTTACAATTGAAAATTGTAAATAAAATTGGAATTGGAAATTGAAATAGGAATTGGAATTGGAATTGAAATCTAAATTTGAAATAGAAATTTGAAGTTGAAAATTGAAATAGAAATGGAAATTGAGAAATAGAAATTGAAACTTGAAATTTGAAATTGAAAACTGGAGATAAAATTGAAATTCGAAATTGATATTGAAATTTAAATTGGAAATTGGAAATTGAAATTGAAATTGAAATGGAAATTTGAAATAGAAATTTGAAATTGAAAATTGAAATAGAAATGGAATTGGAATTGGAATTGGAAATAAAAATATAAATAGAAATTGAAATTGAAACTTGAAATTTGAAAATGAAAACTGGAGATAAAATTGAAAATTGAAAATGAAAATGAAATTGTAATTATGATTGAAATTGATACTGGAAATTGGAAATTGAAATTGACATTGGAATTGGACGTGAAATTGAAATTTGAAATTAAAAATTGAAATTTGAAAATTAAATTGAAATTTGAAATGTGAAATTGAAATTGAAACAAAAATTTGAAATTGAAATTGAAATTTGATTTTGGAATTTGAAATTTGAAATTTGAAATTGAATTTGGATTTGGATTTGAATTTAAAATTGAAATTGAAATTTGAATTCGAAATTGAAATTTGAATTCGAAATTGAAATTTGATATTTGAAATTGAAATTGAAATTGAATTTGAATTGAAATTGAATTGAATATGAAATTGGAATTTGAATTTGAATTTGAAATAGAATTTGAAATAGAAATTAAAATGAATTGTAGAGAGTTACCAAGAGAGACGTTCATTTCTTCGTTCTCGGCAGAGCACAAGAGGATCCAACGTCGCCCAATAAGGTGTCCATCGGCAACACTCTCATTCATCGAGGAGCGAGGAAAGACTAGGGTGAGCTATCACTAGTGGCAGCAGCATCAAAGATAGTGCATCGTTTCATCCCGACGATATACATCTTGATCCCGAGGAGGAGGATGTGCGGCAAGGCACAGGTACATCAAATGCTTTTTTTTGTTAGTTACATTTTCAATAAATTTTTAATATAGAATGCATTGAGTTTCACTTGAAGGTTATAATATATATTTTCACTAACATTTGTGTTTTTGATTGGATCACAGGTGCATCGAGTGGATCATATGATGATGAGGTTACATGGATCACTCTTGCTGATATTACCACCAATCAAGAGTGGGTACACTCATGCATGTGGACACTTGGGGAGGATTCTCCCAATAGATGCTCACTATTCATAATGCTATCACCAGTTGATGATATGTTGTCCCTCTACAAGAAAGTGGGACCTCTGAGTGACATATGGAATTTTGCATTTGAGAGGAGAAGATAGAATGTCATGGGTCCCCATAAATGGGAGGATGTAAAAGGAACCACAAGTGGGCATGACGTCCAAGGAAATTTGTTTGATAGCCCTCCTCATCTCCTTGTCGGTCAACTGCTTAGAATCAAGGAGTTTAAGATCAAGGTTGCTACACCATGTGTGTATGATAGATTCATTGGAGCATGCGGAATGTTCCCCCACCATGACCAGGTCTCGTTGTACTTTTCAAAACATATATATGCAGAGTTTGTTCTAGATATGCACCTAGAATACACCAGCAAGGGATCTAAGTTCTTTGGTGTTGGTAGGGGATGCTCCTACCAACGTCTTGGAGCTCATAAAGACCCTGATTTCGTGCCACCCCCTTCGAGGTTAGTACTGATTCCATAAGGATGGTTATCAGGTCAGGGGACATGACACTGTCATCCCAACTTGCTACAAAGACCAGAGAGGGGATTGCAGACTCGTTGTTCACTGCCATGGGTAGTGCTATTGTTGTTGTGCAAAGAGAGAATTCTAGACCACCCCCTCCACTTGCACATCTACGGATAGAGTGGGTCAATGATGACCTGCTAAATTTTTTTTATGACAAGGCCATTCGTGGGTATTCTCGATTAGCCTGAGATGCATACTTTCGGATGTATCGTAGATACGACACTCCGAGAGAGGGATATTTTTGTACAATTATGTTTATATGCTTTCATGTTACATCATATTATATGTCATAAATTGAATGCCCAATAATACTTAAGGGGTGTATTTTATTGCTCCATGCAAGGAAACACATACCTTGATGAGCTCTTTCATAGTGAGCCATCGGTTGGTCCATCCACTCATCCTAGCCCCCGAGACATAGTAGCTGAGGTAAGTTATAATTTATGTTCCAATTCAATTTTTGTTTATTAGACTCAGTTTAAATAATTTATGTTTTAATTCTAAATTTGATATTTTATGTTTCAGATTCTAACTTTGAATTTCAAATTGTACAGGAAAAAGGAAAGGCCGTTGGTCGAGATGATACACATGAGGACCATGAAGGTCCTGACCAGGATGGCCTAGAAACGGAGGTAATTTTTAATTTATGTTCTAATTTATTTCACATTTAGTAATTTCATTTTATACTTTATGTTTTAATTCTTTCATTATAAATTTTATGTTTTAGTTCTATTTTTTAATAAATCTAACTTATTACATGTAATGGCATCTTACATAGGAATTACTACAGGTGGGTATCCATGCTGCAATCACTTTCTTAGATGATTGGGATGCATGTCGTCCTTGCTGTCCTAATGAGGGCCCATCTACCCATATTCTGACTAAGATGCCGGATATCACCATTGACTCAAATTAGGTGATTTTCACATCCATCCATTAATTTTTTTCACTTCTTGTTGAATATTATGCATTGGTTAAAATCTAACTAACTTACAGAGATATCAATTTTCACTTTTATAGTATGTTGAGATCGGGGCCTTCTTTCATAGTTTACCACCTCAATGCCAACATGAGTCTACTCCAAGTGAAGGCGGTCACATGGCCGATCAAGGGCCTCGTGGAGTTAGCGGTCAATGAGTTGATGATGTATACATTTCCATGTTTTGAATATTTTCATATTTTGGATATTTTCATGTTTTGGATGATCTATGTATACGTTTTCATGTTTTGGATATGGAATTCTATCATATATATGGACTTTTATCATATATGGACTTTGGATTTGGAATTTTGGATATTTTGTTATATATTTTGTATATTTTATCATATTGATTTCTTCATGTGTATTTTTATCTTTATTTGAAATTGATTGTCTTTTATATTGCATCTAGATATAGTTATTACAGTTACATTTGTGTTTTGTTGTTTGAATTGCAAATTTATTGTACAGTGATTACAATAAAAAAATTCAATCTCAATTACATTACAATTGCAAATTCAAAATTTAAAATTAAATTACATTACAATTTAAAATTTAAATTACAATTTTACATTACAGTCTATAGATTACAATTCAGTTACATATTACACATTGCAATTCAATTACAATTTAAAATTTAAAATTCAATGTGTAATTTCAATTGAAAATTCAATCTGTAGTTACAATTTCGACTACATTACAATTGCGAATTCAAAATTTAGAATTGAATTGTACGTTACAATTTAAAATTGAAATTACAATTACATTATGTTGTCTACACATTACAATTCAAATACAATTTACACATTCCAATTCAGTTCCAATTTCAAATTTCAAATTTAATGTGTAATTTCATTTGAAAATTCAATGTGTAGTTACAATTTAAATGTTCAATTTCGACTACATTACATTTGTATATTCAAAATTTAGAATTCAATTGTACATTACAATTTAAAATTTAAATTACTATTACATTAAGTTGTCTATGCATTACAATTCAATTACAATTTACACATTCCAATTCAATTACAATTTCAAATTTCAAATTTAATGTGGAAGTTCAATTGAAAATTCAATGTGTAGTTACAATTTAAAAGTTCAATTTTGACTACATTACAAATGCAAATTCAAAATTTAGAATTCAATTGTACATTACAATTTAAAATTGAAATTAGAATTACATTATGTTGTCTACACATTACAATTCAATTACACTTTACACATTCCAATTTAATTACAATTTCAAATTTCAAATTTAATTTGTAATTTCAATTGAAAATTCAATACATAGTTACAATTTCAAATTTTCAATTTCAATTACATTTCAATTGCAATTGAAATCAAAATTTGAAATCAGAATACAATACAATTTAAAATTTAAATTACAATTTTACATTGCATAGATATATTTAAAATTACTATTTAAAATTTAAATTACAATTAAATATTAAGGTTGTATAGGTGTCACATCTCCTTATTTCTATCAAATATAGAAGATTGTGATGTGTATGAAACATTTTATGAATGGATACATGCAACTTAAGGATCTTTCTCGGAAACTGTCCATCCACATAAACTTTAAATAAAAAATTGTTTCCTAGAACTACAATCAAATAAAATTTACCCATTTTATAAGGCTATGTGGAAGTGTATTAAATAATAATTCTTGGTTTTTAGCAATTATGACTGGTTAACACATGTTTATCCTAGATATTGATAATCTTCAACCATCTAGTAGATCTTTAATATTGATTTTAAAGCATCTAAAAAAATATTTATAAAACTATTATGGAGGAAGTTCATGGAGCACTGACCATACATTCAAGTGTATTCAAAGTATCAATGTGCTTGTCACATTGGAGCACCATGACCCAATTTTCACAGTATCCTCCCATCTAGTATTTTTAATCTTGGAATTAAAGCATCTAAAAAAGTACATTTATAAAACTATCGGTCACCTTGCAAAACAAGCCCTATATAAACAAGGAAAAACAAACCTCCAAAAAAATCTCCAATAAAATATTCAACAAGACAACATGACAACAATGTCAATGTTGCAAGTGGCATACATGTAACTCATTCATTTGGCCAATGGGTTATAGGAATGCAAGTCTCCATAATACGATCACAGTTAGCTTCTACCATCCTCCATCTTTTTTGCTCACCTCTCTTCTCCTTGATTTTTGTTAGATGTATCTGAGATGCCACCACCAAATGACTGTATTGGAATGATATATATGAACATATAAAATAACCACGTTCGCTAGTATGGATAACTAATCAACAATAAATACTATTTAATAAATCCTTGTAATATTCAATTAATGCTATCATTATCATCACAATTATCATTGTCTAGTGATAGCCTTATTTTGAAATTACACCAATCATTACAAACTTGGAAGCTAATAGGTTCTCTATCTTGATGGCCTTAGGGCGTGAAAGAAAGACATAGGCTGCTTCACAGTCATTTGGTTGTGCTATCAGCTGTATCAGATAGGCCAAAGGGCATGGAGTATATCAACCCCCACTGTGAGGTGGGGCACCGATGAGTCGTGATTTGGTTGGACGAGGAGGGAAAATACCAACAACACTATAAGTAAATATTGCTTCTTGCCTACCCTCCCCAATAGTAACATAAAACCCCATGAGACATAGACATGAGATGTTATATCTTTATGGGCACACCCGTTGGAGAGAATCTTCCATTACACATAGTTTTATTCATAAAATCTCTAAGAGGAATTCCACTTGTGGTAGTATGCTAAAGAAGAAAGAGAGACCATAGTCATGACATTATAAACTTATCCTATAGGTTTACTACAATTTCCATAATTCACTCACCAAAAACATTGGTGAAAAGTGTTGAGTGTGTTTTTTGTACTCTACCAGCAATCCACATCTACGAACTTACTAGGGAAATCCGTTATAACATATCAATGATTCATCACTCCTTTAGACGAATGTCTTTATATATAGTTACACCATGGACCAATGTGGGTGTGGAGGTTGATCCCCTTTCGTTTCGGATATAGTGAAGTCCAATTCATTTTCTTTTCAATGAGTTTAAAATATACTTAGTTGCTCTCCAATGTGTCACCTCTGATTTTTCCATTAATCTAATGTTTAAACACACCTCCAGTCGCATTAGTTAATATGTACTTTTGAGGTAGTGATTCCAATACATAAGCCTACCTAGAACCTAGAAGCTCGGTAGGTTACCACCTTCTATTTGAGTCAACTTGGCTCTTACCTCAATGCATGTCGCAGACTTGGGTTTCTTGTACTTCAGTAAGTCACCTACATACTTCTATGTTTTATAAATATATAATCCTACCTTTTTCAACACCTTCATAACCAATAGAAATGGAGTGGGCCAAGGTATGGCATGTGAGAGGCGTTTCTTTTCCTTTCTATGGATTCTTTTGTCAAGTTCACCTCACTAATTGTTATAATCAAGTCCCTAAGATACAAGATCACATCGATAATATCACCTAAATCTAAAACTCTTTGTGTATATATTTTGAAATGATTCAATTTCTAATGAACTCGTTCTTGAAATACCCATAAGTACATGATTATGAAGCTTGTTTCAACCATAGTAACATAATTAGAGTATAAATACTTATACAAATAAGATTCAATACTGAAAAAATATGTAATAAAAAAATCTAGTACAAATAAAAGGGAAGTAGATGTTTATATATAATAATTTTAATCAATTATTCATAGATATACCATAAATATACATAGACATTTATATAATAAAATCAAACATATATTTAGAAAACAAAAATATAAAAATTCAACAACCTCCGATATGGCAAGTGTGATAGATTAAAATAGTTATTCATAATTATTTTAGTAATAAAGTATGAAATTGAATGAGAAATTGAATGATATGTTTGCTTTATAGTGTTTTAGAGTTTGTTTTTTTAAAATTTGTTTTCAAAATTTAGTTGTCCTAATTGTCCAATAGTAATAAAAATCATGAATATTTTGCACAACACAGAATATTGGACAAATTCAAATTTGTTCCCAATTTCGGTACACAAAATATCAATACTGCCTAACTATACTCCTATGCTTTCAACTATATAGCATCTTCTCTAATCTGGACGTGATATGCTCTTAACCTAACCTGATAAATCCCATGGATTCTACATGTAAACCTCTTCTAGAAATTAATTGAGTGATCTCCTAACATGCATATGATGTACTAACTAAATGCATTGAGCAGTTAAGGCCAATCGAACATAAATGGTATCGGTATGGGAAAACATACCAAAAGTTTTAGCTTAATCTATACCTTTTTAAAATCAAAACTCCTTTAGCTACTATGTCAGAAATGAATTAATTACTCCATCGATCAAATATATGGCCACCAATATTTTGAAGAGGCATCACTGCGCAGAAATTGTAACCGTCAAAATATGCAAAAGACAATCACCGCCGAGATTTAACTTATTATAGTTTTGAAAAGCCAGAAGATAAACCAAATCAGATTTTGTTAACTACTCAAATTATTGAAGAGGCATCCACCGCTAAAACCGAATTAAGCATTAACAGTTGATGGATCATCAAATTTTAAAGAGGCATCTACAACCTATTATTTAACTTCTCAAGAAATCAAAAGAGAACAGAGCATTTAATTTTTTTTTATAGATCATATTTTGTTATGAAGGGTTAATTGCATTTATTGTATGATTACCGTGAAGCACTAGAAATACTTCCATTGTAATTGTGATTCAGACATGGGGAGACAGAGCGTAATACAAATATCAGTTGAAGTAAAGCGCATAATTTTTCTTTGTACTCTGTCATTTTGAGTTTGAAAACTTATTGGTGTGAAGTTATTTTTTGTTGTAGAAATTAGAGTTATTTTGTGTGTTAAATGTTAAAGAAGAATATTGGTTAAGTTTATGAACGCAGGGGTTATAAAAATATAGTTGAATCAGTCAACTGCAACAGGCTTGTAGGTTACTGTTGAGTGAAACAATTAGCTGTTACTGTTAGTTGTGTCTATGCTGAAGATTACAGTGACTTGTGATTGTCCTATAAGTGAATTTTCTGAGTTTTGGAGATCAGTGTATGTTGTTGGAAGTAGCTGCAACACCCCTTGCCTTCCCACAGTGGTATCAGAGCCTGGTTAAGTGTTTCTTTCTCGTTTTTTGTTTTGAGTAATTTGGAATTTAATTAGTGATGGCTACTAACAACAGTTCAATACAGCCACAAGTTCCTGTGTTAACTGACAAGAATTATGACACTTGGTTTATTAAGATGAGAACTATCCTGCATGCTCAGGATATTTGGGGGTTTGTTACGATTGGCTATCTAGAGCCAGCTCATCAAGCTGTTGAATGGGCTCTATTAAATGTTGAGCGTGTTCTGTTGAAGGATAATAGGAAGAAGGATAACAAAGCTCTTGGCCTTATTCAGCAAGGCCTAAGTGAATCGATATTTCCGAATATATCAAGTGCTGAGTCTTCACAGAAAGCTTGGGACACTCTTGAAACTTGCTATCAAGGTGTGACAAAGGTGAAGAATGTTAAGTTGCAGAATTTGAGAATCTGAATATGAAGGAAAGTGAGACTGTTGATAATTTTATAACTCAAGTTATGAGTACTATAAACCAGCGGAGACATTGTGAAGACCTCTGAGATTGACGTGTGACTGTTGATAATTTTATAACTCAAGTTATGAGTACTATAAACCAACGGAGACATTGTGAAGACCTCTGAGATCAGCGTGTGATTGAGAAATCACTGAGATGTTTTCCAAAGAAGTTTGAGGCAGTAGTTGTTCCTATTGAAGAATTTAAAGATCTCAGTCAAATGCACATCGATGAGCTGACTGGTTCTCTGATTGCTCATGAACCAAGAATGAACATGTATGATGATACTCCATTAGAAAATGCTTTTAAATCTTAGTTACATGTTACTAGAGGCAGAGGCAGAGGAAGGTCTAGTAGCAGAGGAAGAGGAGGTCGAACTACTAATCATTGTGACAGCAGAAATGATTCAGAATATGAAGAGAAGTTAAAGCAGAATACTCCTAGTGTAAGGGGGAGTAGCAGCAGAACATGGCAGCCAAGAAATCAAAGGTATGATAGATCTAAAGTTCAATGTTTCTATTGCAAGAAATTTGGGCATTATGCTAACAAGTGTTGGAAGAAGTAAGTAGATTCTAGTAAGTTGTCTACACACATTACAGAGGAGGCTGAAAATGAAGAGAAGCTTATGTTTTTGACTTGTAATGTCACCCAAGAAAGTTCAAAGGATATATGGTTCTTGGACAGTGCATGCAGCAATCACATGACTGGAAATAAGGAGTTATTTTCAAGTATAGATACAAGGATTCAGTCTGAAGTGAAGTTGGGTAATGATTGTAAGGTAAAAGTTAATGGCAAAGGTGTGATTGTTGTATATTCCAAGAATGGTAAAAGAAGAACAATTCATGATGTTTCTTATGTTACTGGTTTAACATGTAATTTTCTGATTGTGGGACAATTGTTGGAGAAGAAGTACAGAGTGTTCTTTAAGAACAAGGTATGTACTATTTATGACAAATTTCCAAGTAATCAGTTGATAGCCAGAGTAGAAATGACAAAGAATAGAATGTTTCCGCTGATTATGAGGAATGATTTGACTAGCTCTTCAAATGCTTATAAAACTAAGAGTTTAGATCAATCATGGTTATGGCATTTGAGGTATGGAAATTTAAATTTTGGAGGCTTAGATCTGTTACAGAAAAAGCAGATGGTAAAAGGGTTGCCTAGTATCCAATAACCAACAAGCTCATGTGAGAGTTGCATATTGGGAAAGCATCATAGAGTGAAATTCATCTCTGGAGTCTCATACAGAGGAAAAGCACTGTTGGAGCTGGTACACACAGATTTGTGTGGACCAATGCAAACACCTTCCTTGACTGGTAATGTTTATTTTATGACTTTTATTGATGATTTCAGTCGAAAAAATTGGGTGTATTTGCTCAAACAGAAATCTCAAGCATTTGATGTGTTTAAAAGCTTTGAAGCTATGGTTGAAAATAAGAGTGAAAGATGTATTAAAGTCTTGAGATCAGACAGAGGAGGTGAGTATATGTTGAATCAGTTTGTGGAATTTTGTAAATATAATGGAATTAAAAGACAGTTTACTGCTCGCTACACTCCACAGCAAAATAGAGTAGCGGAAAGAAAGAATTGAACCATTATGAACATGGCTCGAAGTATGATGAAGGAGAAGCATCTTTTAGATGAATATTGGGGAGACACTGTTACTTGCACAATGTACATTCTGAACAGAAGTCCAACTAAGAGCGTGAAGGATCGAGTTCCACAGTAATCATGGAATGGTAAGTGTAGCAACATATCTCATTTAAGAATTTTTGGTTGTGTAGGTTATGCACATGTACTTGAAGAGATGACAAGAAAGTTAGATGACAAAAGTCAAAAATGTATTTTTGTTGGATATAGTGAATAATCTAAATCATATATACTTTATAATCCAATCACCAAGAAGTATGTCATCAATAGAGATGTAATGTTTAAGGAAGAAGAAGCATGGGATGGTAGCATAGATAAGTTGGTTGTAGAGGAAGCTGTTACATCTCATGCAAAAGGTGAAGAAGATGAGAAGGGCATACATGGAGGATAGTTAACTCCACAAATGCCTACACCAGCAGTAAGGACACCTGCTAGAACACCCAGAACTCAAGAACATGGTGAACCATCAAGTATTGGTAGACGGAAAGAAACAGGATGAGAGGTAAGTAATGAGTCAAATCCTACATTAGCTTCATTAAGAAATAGAGTTAGAGGTCCGAAGACTAGAAGTTTGAGAGAATTGTATGAGGAAGATGAAGAAGTAGATGAAGTTTCAAATTTTGCATTGATAGCATGTGATCCTGTGAGTTGTGATGAAGCAGTTAAAAATGATGTTTGGATAAAAGCGATGGATGAAGAAATTGATGCCATAGAAATAAATAATACTTGGGATCTTGTAGATTTGACTGATAATAAAATTGTATTGGTGTCAAATGGATTTATAAGACTAAGTTAAATGTTGATCGTGAAGTTGAAAAATAGAAAGCAAGACTTGTAGCTCAAGGGGTTTAGTCAACAGCCCGGTATTGATTATAATGAGACGTTTGCACCTGTAGCCAGACTAGATACGGTAAGGATGGTATTAGCTATTGCTGCTCATAATAAATGGTATGTATATCAAATGAATGTAATGTCTGCGTTTTTGAATGGATCTTTAGAAGAAGAGGTTTATGTAAGACAACCTCCTAGATATGAAATTGATGGACAAGATGACAAAGCTTATACATTACAGATTAAAGAAAGCATTGTATGGATTGAAGCAGGCACCTATAGTTTGGTACAGTAGGATTGATGAATATTTGAATAGTGAAGGATTCAACATAAGTCCAAGAGAGCCAACCTTGTACACAAAGGTAAACCAAGAAGCTAAAATGCTGATTGTTTGCTTATATGTTGATGATTTGATCTTTACTAGAGATCTTTAAGTGGATGAGTTTAAGAAAGCCATGAAAATAGAATTTGAGATGACTCATTTAGGAATGATGAAATATTTTCTTGGGATAGAAGTAACTCAATCTAAAGATGGTATTTCTATCAGTCAAACTAAGTATGCAAATGATGTACTGAAAAGATTCAGAATGATGAATTGTAAGGCAGTTGTAACTCCAATTGCAACTGGTCCAAAACTCAGTAAGGAGGATGATGGGTCAAAAGTTGATCCAACTATGTATAAGAGACTTGTAGGAAGTCTCATGTACTTGACTACAACAAGACCTAATATAGTGTTTGCAGTAAGTGTGATTTCGAGATTTATGGAGTCCCCAAAGAATACCCATTGGCAAGGTGGAAAGAATATTCTGAGATATATTGTTGGAGCAACAAAGTTTGGTATCCAGTATACATCAAACTCAATTGCAAGTTCTATAGATGATACAAAGAGTACATCTGGATATGTATTCAGTTTTGGACCGGGATCAGTAGCATGGGCTTCAAAGAAGCAGCCCATAGTGACACTATCATCTGCTGAGGCAGAGTATGTTGCAGCAATAGCAACTACATGTCAAACTATGTGGATGAGAAGAACTCTTTCTAAGTTGCAGCATGAACAAGATGGACCAACACAGATTTTTTGTGACAACAAATCAGCAATTGCACTATCAAGAAATCATGTCATTCATAAGAGAATTAAGCATATTGATACAAGGTATATTTCATTTGAGAACTGATAAACAAGCATGAAATGAGCATGGAATTTTGCAGATCAGAAAATCAATTAGTTTGCAGAACTATTTACAAAACCTCTTGGAAAAGAGTTGTTTGAGTTTCATAGGAAAAACATTGGGGTTTGTAAGCTATAACAGAAATCCAGTATTTCGAAATTTTGTTTTTTTGAGTGTAGTAATTAAGGGGGAGAATATCAGAAATGAATTAATTACTCCACCAATCAAATAGATGGCCACCGATATTTTGACGAGGCATCACCGCCGAGAAATTGTAACCGCCGAAATCTAGAAAATACAATTACCGCCCAGATTTAACTTATTATAGTTTTGAAAAGCGAGACGATAAACCAAATTAGATTTTGTTAACTACTCAAATTGCTGAAGAGGCATCCACCGCTTAAACCCACTTAAGCATTAACAGTTGATGGATCGTCAAATTTTAAAGAGGCATCTAGAGCCTGTTATTTAACTTCTCAAGAAATCAAACAAAACACAGCATTTAATTCTTTTTGTAGATCAGATTTTGTTACGAAGGGCTAATTGCATTTATTGTATGATTACCCTAAAGCACTATAAATACTTCCATTATAATTGTGATTCAGACATGGGGAGAGAGAGCGTAATACAAATATAAGTTGAAGTAAAACCCATAATTTTTCTGTGTACTCTGTCATTTTGAGTTTGAAAACTTATTTGTGTGAAGTTATTTTTTGTTGTAGCAATTATAGTTATTTTGTGCGTTAAATGTGTTTAAATGTTAAAGAAGAATATTGTAGGTGAATTTTCTGAGTTTTGGAGATCCGTGTGTGTTGCTGGAAGTAGCTACAACACCCGGTGCCTTCCCACATACCCCTCATGCCTTGTAGTTTTGGACGATTAACTCTGCCTTTCACTTTCTTCAAAAATCCCACTTGCATCATATAAACTATTTCGTTGCATCAAGCTTCTGTTGACTCCCAAGTATGATTCTTCAATATATTATATTTCTTATCCCATGGATCCATACCATTTTGAATCACTTTGCTTCTTTGAAGTTCGCAGTTCTTTTAAACTTGATATAGTAGTCATGAAAGTATAGTTTCCTTTGTTTACATTGATTCTAAATTCTTTGCACCTTTCTGTTTACTGTAGGTTGTTCTATTGTCTTTTCCTTTTCCACTTACGATCATTTCACATATGGACTTCTTTGGTTTAAATTAATAAAACAAGTTTTGATTCGTCAAAACATGACCATCCACGAGTCCCTAATCAGCTCCTACATACCATTAAAAAATAATTATCCTGTTCTCCTCGTGAAAGATTCATTCCTGGATCTATTTTCTAACGTACAAATTAAATCACTCTACCAAAGACTCCTAACATTGCTCTGATTTGTCTTTCATTCTGATAATAATCATTTCTCCAGCTCAATAATCATTGCACAAATTCTTTTCTTTCAATATATTACAGTAAACATCCATAATGTATGATTCTCTTTCACTAAAAACATTTTCTTTTCTTTCAACATACAACTCGCATCATCCATAATGTATGATTTTCTCTTAGGAAGAACACTTTCTTTTCGTTCTACATGCTACACGAAGCATCCATAATATATGATTTCCTCCTTATCAGTTGATCTCTGTAAAAGTTAAGTTAATGCCATAGAGTTGTACTCACAACCTAATATCAGTTCGAGAGTCAATCTTCTTACCACTCTACCTTTTTTCTTTATTTTGAAAGCTAAGGAAGGTCTTCGCATCTGATTTTGACCAAAGAGACTAAATCCAAGTCTTTATTCAACGATCATCAATCTCAGTCAAAGTATTTCGCACCCTAATGGGTTTTGTCCCCATATACCCACAAGGACCAATATGAATTATAGTTCCAATACTTCCGTTACACATTATGTAGCCTCTTGTAAAAGAAATTGCTTTCTGGCTTACCATCATAAAATCTTCATATATTTTTTCCTTCCATTTTTCTGGGCATTTCATGTTACCATTGTTAGTATATTAAACAGCAAAACGCTTTTAAAGCTCATATTCCACACCTAGTGTGTCAAATTCTGTTGACTATATCAGTTTGTGTCACTATCACTTATTGGCCTATGGAAACTGCTACCAATCCATACAAGCTTCCTTCTTCAATTACTTTTGCTATTCCTCGATATCTTACTTTACCATTATGCATAAGTACACGCACCACTCCGCCTTTGATTTCAAGAGTGTTTGTATAATCTCCAAGCTTCACTAAATCTGCTTCCATTTCATCTTCTTAAAAAGTCTAGAGCTAATCTCTTTTATATGACTTGTGCCTGGCGGCACCCGAATCTATGAACCAAGCATAGGTTGATAGTAGATACACCCGTGCAATGAATAATGTTAGCGCTGCAGGTATATGGGTTCCGTCCAATTAATAATAGGGTTTCCATAATGCAATCGCCATGCTTCTCCGGACATCCATTTCTGGGTTTTGAAGATTACAAGAAAGAATTGTAATTGTTCAGATCTAATGGAGTTTGAGCATTTACCCATGGAGGAGAGCAATACTTTCTTATAGCGATTAAATATTGACACCGCGGACTGTGATTCAACATTTAGTGGCACCTGCTCATATTTCCCATTTTGCAGTAGTCTCAGGCAATTTTCTGTTGATTGGGGATATTCTAAAGAGGTTTGCATCATATTATTTCCAGAAGTATCTAGATTTAATTGTGTACTCAAAGTTAGCAAACAATCAATTTGAAAAATGTATTCTATGGAATTTGTTATCCAATCCCAGTTTCAATACATACATCTTTTAATGATTCACAGTAGCCTAATAGTAGTTGTACATATCTATGAAAAATAGACGTTATACATATCTATGAGAAGTTAGTTGAAATAATGTTGGTGATTTGGCTGCCATATCTTAAGAATGGTAACTACTAACAAGATGAAAACAAAATGCAACCCCAGGTAGATATTCAAAATATTTCCATACATACTGAAGGAATGTTCCTGAATAAATTTGAGGCGCTATTGTGAAGATCTAGATTTCCTAGTTTACTCACCCTGGAAGACAATCTCTCCGATAATGTTTGGATTAATCCAACAATGTCGAAAGAATCCTACAGTCTACAATAGGTCTCTAGTCTTACTGAATAAATGGGATGCTAGAACAAAAGTATCATAATTAGCAGTGTTCACAGCTAGGGACGCATCATTTTGAAATCGAATTGGTCAACTAAAATATGTAATGGATACAACTCCAACATCTAACTAAACGGTTAGTTTCATTTGATTCACCAATTATCATTCGAGAATCAATATCATAAATGTTCTTGATAAAGAAATGAAATTCAAAGGTCAAACATTTCACATTTCATTGCTTAATTAAATGATAAAAACAACTCTTTAAAGTTTGAATGTTTCTCCTCTTTCAATATGTAACAGTCAATAAAGTAAAGCATGGTGAGGATTTATTACACGGGGGTTAGGGTAAACAGAGAGAACAATACATAAAGGGATTTTATTACAGGTATGAGTGAACCCTTCAAACCCTTCATTTAATAAAACACATTTTCTTCTGTTAGCTGGTGTCGAAACTCAGTCTGAGCGGCAGTACTATAAAGATTTATTGGAATTATTTTGCAAAGCATCACGTATGAGAGGTATGACAGTAAGTCTGAAAAATCTACTTTCTATCATTTCCTTGTTGATGACAGTAGAAGAAGAAAAATCTCTTATTTCCCTACAAGTGGGAAAAGGCCATTGAGGGATTGACATACCTAGGCTTTTTCTCAAGCTCAATGGTTATCTCATAAAGAACTGGTACTGGTTATTAAGGAAGGTGGAGTGTAGGATATCCCAGTTATCTATTGGAGGAAAATTAACATTTGTAAAAGCTGTTTTAAACAATATATCTATGTACTGGTTTTCCTTGTTACGAGTTCCCAAAAAAATTGTAAACATGATGAGAAAAATGATGTTCAATTTCTTATGGCTAGGGAGTTTAAATTCAGGTGGACTTGTTATGGCAGGATGGGAACGACTCTCTATACCTGTTAGCTCAGAGAATGGGGGATTAAGGATCTTCAAACTTTTAGTGAGGCTTTAATATTAAAAAGCTTTTGGAGAGCACTATTCGGAAATACACTGTGGACGAAAGTTGTACAATTGAAATATGTTGAAATCGAAGTTTCACATTGGCTCAGAACTCCAAAGAAAATGTGAACAGAGGTTTCACCAATCTGGAGAGGATTCCTTAATGTTTATAAATGGCTTGCTTTGGACATTTGTTGGCAGGTTGGTAATGGAAAAGAAATCTCCATCAGGGTTGATCCTATTGTTGGTTTAGATGACAATTACATACTCTCTACAAGTCTAAGAGGTATTCTAAATGGAGCTGGTTAATACACTTAGATTGTGAGAAAAAGCGGGACATGCATTTACTGGTGAAGTGGAAATGATTTAGGATTAAGTGGAGAACTCGCAGCAGAATGATACTTTTACATAAAATCTTTAAACAATGCTTGATGTAGATTGATCCCAAAAGAGGATAAGATAATATGGAAAAGCAATGAAAGTTTAGGCACAGTGATACAGCCTACACGTCTATAATCAAAAGAAAATGTCTTTTTTCAGAAGCAATGGTGGTACAAACACATCTGCCTTTGGAAAATTCCATTAAAACTCAAATGTTTTCTTTGGTTTGTTCTAGTGGACAGAGTGAAAACTTGGAAAAGTATGGTACAGAAAGGTTGGATAGGACCTAGCAGGTGTATACTGTGTTTCAAAAGTATTGAAACTTCTTCCCATTTGTTTCTTGATTGCCCATTTACTAGGATAGTTTGGGAAAAATTCTACAAGGCTTTAAATATAGACATCGGTTGGGGGGATGGTAATTTTGAAGCAAGCTTGAATATATGGATAAAACGTTGTAAGGAACATCCTACACTACCAGTGTTTATCTCTTGGACAATCTGTAAGGTACGAAATAAGAATATTTTTGAGGATCTGTCCACTAATACAGAAGCAACTTTTCTACAAACTATGAGTTTATATTTGCCTTACATAAAAAAAGGAGAAAAGTAGAGTTCACATGAAGGTAAGCAATTTCATATTGATCTTTTTGATGGTACAGTCTCCATGGGACAATGTGCAGCTAGGGGAACAATCATCTTGAACCAGGATCACTATTTTACATTCCATTTAGATGTGGCAAAGGCACAAACATGAAGGCAGAGCTTCTCGCACTTTGGTGCTCCTTGAGGATGGCAAATCAATTTGGGTTTCCAAGGCTCAAGATCTATGGTGACTCCCGAGTCACCATAAAATGGGAAAATTGTGAGTATAAACTAAACATAACAGCCTTGACTCACTGGTGCAACAGGATTAGAGATGAGATTGAACATTTCAGAAATATATTACTTGAACATATCTACAGAGAAAACAACCAGCTGGCGGATATGATGTCCAAACAGGCACTTGAAGGTGAAGATGGCTATGGGAAGAACATTTTGAAGAGAATATCGAGGAAAAATGATCTTTATGTTTTCTAGACTAAAATGTATTGATGGGTACTTAGATATTTCTGAAACAGGTAGATAGTGTCAATTTGGAAAATTGAAGTGAATGATTATATATGATATCATTGTGTAATATGACCGATCTATGTTGTACTGTTTTAATTCATACTTTTAATATAAATAGTATGCTTTTTTTGGCTGGAAAAAAAAACACACATTTTCTTCTTGTATTTCTCTGCTATGGTTGTGTATCTTTAAAATACCAACATTGAGTACCTCTGCATTCAGAATTTGAGCACCTTAGAAGGCTTAGCTGACTGGCACTATCGGTTCTTAATTGTGTGTAATTATCTCATCCTTAAGGAAACCCAGAAGGCTGTAAAGAAACGTTTTTGTGGCCAGGACTTAGTGAGAGCTGTTGATCAGAGAGAATCCAGTGATTTTAGATTCCTACGAAAAGGTGTTTGTGCCCGGCTACCTCAGGGATGCAACCAGGTACACGATACAGTGGTATAGAAGTAGTCAAAAGATCCAGAAATGGATTTTGGTAGTTGTGAAATGAGGGCTAACTGATTCCACTTCTTCGAAGGTGTGACATGGGTATGGAATCTTCATGATTTAATCTGTTATTCTGTAGATGACCAAGCATGAGATAAACAACAGCCATCCAATTTGCAATATACGGTCCACCAATGAAAATTAACGCTTACTATCATTTATTACCATGACGGTTAACAAAGGCCAAAAGTCAATATCGACCTACCTCATATGTCATGAAGTTGGATTTGGATTCCCTCTTAAGATCTAAAGCTGCAATAGATTCGGCAAACTTTTCAATCTCTCGTTAATAATGTTGTTTATTGAGATATTATGCTCTTTGAGGTATTCAATGTAGGAGCTTTTGTGCATTTATAAACTTTGTGCTGAATAAGTATTGGCTGGCTGTCATCATTAGTTGGTTGTGGGCTGCATCCATGCATCTTCAAATATATGGCAAATTATCTGAAGAACGTGTAAAATCCTAGAAAGTTGCTTTCCTCTAATTGCCATTTTACCAGGCTTTAAAATGAATTTATTTAAAAATCCTAGAACTTTGCTTCTGGCTAATTTGGAATTCTGGGAGACCACAACTGAGTTTATTCCAAAACTCGTAAAAATTTACATTATAAGAGTCTTCAACTTATTTCCAAAAGGTTCATAGATATTTCAGATCTAAAGGGTAATTGTTGGCAGCACAATGTTTCTGGAAAGAAACATCAATATAAACTAAAATTAAGGGTGGTAAGATTAGGTACTCTGATGGGCAGGTCTCCGGTTTTTTACCATGAATTCGCAGATTAGGTACTCTGATTGGCAGGTCTCCGGTTTTTACCATGAATTCAAGCGATTTTGATCCCATATATTCGCATTGCATTTAGTCATCCCTCATGGGGATTTATCCAGCGGTTCTCCACCGTATAATGATCTGTTATCTATAGGTTGTGTGGATGCCATTCCCTAGACATTTCAGATATTAAGCTAAAAATGTTTATTACGTATAAATTAACTTTGTCATCGACTATCCTCTCAGCGTACTCTGTGAAGCCAGCCTCACGCGATCTCATCTCTCTAAGGTGCATGACAGTTACTAGAGGCGGAATCCTCCTACCAAAAAAACAGCACATCATTTACCATTTTAAACAAATCAAGAATAGCTACAATCCATGGCCTACAACCGAAACAGGGAAGTCGATGTCGTCCCATTTCCCTCTTGTATTCGTAGAAATATGCAGGTAAACCCCTGGAAGCATTCGCACTTCCACTGTTGTATTCATAAAATATACAGGTAAAACCCTAAAACCATTACTCGAGTTGTATTCATAAAAATATACATGTAAAAGCCTAAAATCATTTTCACCGCTAGAGGAATCCACTAGTGTCACACCATTTTTTTTCTTTACGATGATAGGTGTTTTTATTTTAGAATTTGGGGTGGAGTAGAGCCTATGGTTTTCCTACATTCCACTAGTATGAACTCAGATTGATTTTATGGCATTCAAATTTCAAATAAACAATTATAAAAAAAATAACTTATAACTATAATGTCATGGATAATATGCAGTTCTTTAACAAACTAGTAATTTGTTAATATGTAGTTTATATAACTATCATTAAGAACAAGTAACTTATTTGTAACACTTAGTTTGTGAGGTCTATAAGTGTTCACGAGCCACAAGTTAAGTCACTATGCTAGTATACTAATAAAATGTTTACCTGATGCCAAAACCACTTAAAGATGTCATAATCTCAACTCAAAGATTCAAGATACAAGTTTGAATCATGCTTGCTACAGCCATAAGGTACTAAAATCTATTAGCTACATCCTAATATAGATGATTATAACCCCAAAAATTATAGATGCATTATATGTATTGTCTTTAAAGACTTAGTTGATTGGACCATGTACCAATAGATAACAAAATGGATAATTAACCATGATTGAATGCTTGTGTAAAATCTTGATGTGAAGGTGATACCAAGCACTTGGGACTAGAGACGAGTCATTACGAAAGATCCATATGCATGTGTTTGTTGTGGTTTAATTGTTATTTTCTTACCTCAATATATTGGATAACTAATTCTGATCACTATTTAGGCAAGATTTAGATCCATCTTTTTGTTGTAGCTTAATTGTTACTTTCTTATCCCAATATACGAGTAATTTTGAGAGAATTTATGTATTTATAGTGGTTTTGGTTCATATAATTGCTTAAGCTATTATGATCTTCTTGCTGGAAAGGATTAATATAAGATTGCCTCTTTGACTAGTTGGATGCATCTACATCTTTATAGCTTTTACCTCTCCCCATATCACTAATAAATCTTTCAACAAACCCTATGTTTCGAGGCATTTAGTGGTGAAGTTGCATGAAATTGTCATAAAATATTTCTAGAGAATAAAACTAAAACAGTAGAGGTCTTATGAATTCTGAAAACTTTAATCAAATAGAACCTAAATACTACAATCATTGAAAATTATCCATAATTTCAGCTAAGTTCTCATAAAATTTATTAGATCCAAACTAAGTAAGACACTAAAATTATATTTCATTAAAACAAAAATTTATCTTCTATAATCATAAACATGTAATGCATAAAGAAGGCTTCTAAGTATTTCATAGCTAATAGATCTGCCATTTTATTTTATAGATCTAACTCTTGCTTAGTTCAGATCTAACAGTTTTGCCATCTTTTAACAAATATTTATCCTAGATCTACATATTAACTTTATAATAAATTGTTACATACTGTAAATTTATACTAGATCTATATAGATTTGTCCAATTAAGGGTCCATAGGTTTTAGGGTTATAAACCATTGCTCTCATACTAAGTGTAGATCTTACATGAGCCTTTAAAACTAAATTTATTAAAAATTCAATATATATTTTTTCCAATTACAAAACTTGAACTTACTCAAGGATCACCTAAGTTCAAGGATTTCCTTAAGAGTACACCTCTTCAAGTCTATTCTCCCAAAAATAGACAAAAATTCAATATTTCATAACAAATAACTAAAAGCAATTAGATGAAAACAATAACAAAACTTGATCTTACACAAGGATTACTTAAATTTAAGGATTTCCATAAAAGTATACCCTTTCAAGTCTATTCCTCAAAGAATATGCAAAAAATTCAATATTTCATAACAAATAACTAAAAACAATTAGATGAGAACATATATATAATACAACCTAACATATATATTACAGCACTCACAAATCAATGGTCCTTACCGGCTGGCCAAAACACTATCTACCAATAGTCAATGATATATTGGTCTTTCCCACTCCACTCTCAAATTATGCAAGTGTGACATAAAAATAAATCAGTCAAAAACCTTTTAAAATGTATATATTGAATAAACGAATGGAAAAAAGTTTAAAAATCTATTTTATATTTACAAAAATAAATATACAAAAACATTAAAAAAATTTAAAATGCAGAACACCTTTTAATAAATAACACATGATATCAAAAAGCCAATTACATTATCTAACTTATCTAAGAAACTAATATTTTTCCTTTAACTGAAAGATAGGATCAAAGCTAATATGGTCATCCCATATTAATGGAATCCATATAATGAGAATGGCCATTCCATTTCATACCACAGTGAAAACACACTAATACAGATTATTATGTTCTATAGTAAACTCGATCTTAATTACTAGCACTACTTACTTAACGAATACCACTACCTTGTTCATTTTCTGGTTGTTGTTATTGACCGCCATGATCTTCTTTCAACAATGTCTGCATCTTGCTAAACCATGGTTCATCCAGGTTCGAACCATATTCGTCGAACTCATCATCCTCGAAGAATCGTGTTGGAGATACTCGTGGTCGTCGATAATTGTCGAATGGAGCCTCCTGATATGCGGGAGTACCCTCACGATCAAGTTCTTTGAATTCTGATGAATTCTGGGGAATGTATGGAGGCGGCTGATTCAGAGAACTAGTAAGTTTTTTGAATTCTGACGAACTCTTGGGAAGGTATCTAGGTGTCCCAGGGTGATATTGAGCACTAGGAAGGTATCGGGGTGACCCATGCTGATACTGAGGACGAGGAAGTTCGTGGAATTCCCGTATGCTTCTTTTTTTCAGGGGAGGCCCAATTTCCAGATCAAGCAACTTAGGTTCTTTGTCTGCCAATTCTTTCAAAGCTTTTTCCTTGGCATCCAGCGCCTCGATATCTTCTGCTACTTCTTCCATCAAACTGCACCTATTACAGATTTGGCAAGGTTTTCCCCCTTCTGATCTGTAACGTTTAACACAAGTACAAAAATGATATTTGCTGCGATCAATTGTCACTCTGCAAACGTAACACATTATGTTTCCACACCTGCATTTCACCTTATTGCAACCATACATCTTAATTAATTCCGCGTGGCAAATGTTACATTCTCTTACCACAGCTTTTGTCATCCTCTCTTCAACCTCCACACGAAGAGCAGTGCCAGACATTTTCTGAACCTGTTCACACAACACCGGAGAGTGAGGCAGCTTCTTACATTGGATACAAGAAGCCTGTAGACATTTTGTGTTTGGACACTTCAAAACTTTTACACACTTGTCAACTTCATATGGAATGCTACAAGATGGGCAATAAACCAAGCCTTCAACTTTGGCTTCAGCTATAGCTTCGTGGGCTTGGCGATTTTCATATTTTTCCACGAGATCATTTGGTAGAGCTCTCCGAATCTCTGACAAAGAAATTGATTCCTTGCAGCCATCAGTATCCATACAACTCAGAAAGGCATTTGCTCTGAGACCTCCATATGTGATTTCTTCTACCCTCCTCCTTAGACAGTCAAAACAAAATAGATGCCCATTCAGACAATGTATCATATTTTCTAATTGAAATTGTAAGCAACAGCAACCGCATAGAAGATCTCTTTCCCTTTCTCCATCAATTTCTACTGCTTGCGTGTCACTCGGACATTGATGAATCCTCGTTCCTCCACTAATTATCCCCTTCCCTTTTGCGTTGTCATCCTGGGAATTATAAAGCTGTTCCATGAAAGAAGAGCTTTGAACTCCTGCTCTTGAGTCTTCCGAAGCTCCCTCATTTGATGAATATTTTTCATCAGTAAAATTCGAGGCGTAGTCTGAAGATGACGAACTTGTAGACATATTTCCCAAATACAATGACGAATTTTCTGCAATGTACTCGAAATTCCACTTGAATAGTCACGGAATAAGAAAAACTGTAATGTCACTCGAAATTCCACTTGAATAGTCACTGAACAAGTAAAACAGTAATGCGAAAAACAGTAATGCAAGAGTAGCAGTTAAGACGAGATCATCAGTGACAAGACATATTTATATAAAAAGTAGGTCAAATTGAAGCCAATAAATATACTTTTAAAGCTACAAAACAGGTCAAATTGAAGCGAATAATTAGGATTAAAGCTGAGAGATTATTAATTATTTTTATTCAAATTAATTAAGAATCAGTTAAAAGTGGAAAGGTTTAATTATTTATTATTAAATTAGTTAAAAATATGTTTGACTTACGGTTTTATTTAATTAATGTAATCATAAAGTTTCTCTTTAAAGGTATTAGTTAATTTTCAAAAACCTCAAAATAATGAATCAATATTAACTTTATTTATTTTTTAATGGTTTATTTTAAAAATAACTTAAAACATGGAGAGGTTTAATTATTTTTTATTCAAATTAATTGAGAATTATTTTGAAGTGGAAATTTTTATTATTTATATTTAAATTAGTTAAAAAATTTGTATCCAATAACCATAACGTTCACAGAACGCCCAAAATGAAATAAATATAAAACGTAAAAAATTAGTAAATCTTAACTTTATTTTTTTTTAAATAGTTTATTTTAAGAAAACGCTCAAAATGTAGTAAATATAAAATTATAGTGGAATACTTAAGACATTAAGTCAAAACATAATTAAATACAAAATAAGTCAAAGCTATTTAATAGAGTTTTATTTTTCAAGTGGACATTGTTCAAGTTAGTTGTAGTAATTTTAAAAGTGGGTGAATTTAATTATTTATTATTTAAATTAAAATTTTGTTATTTAAATTAGTTAAAATATGTTCTAAGTTGTGGTTTTATTTGACTAACTCTAATTTATCCAAATATTTTGTTATGGACCATTTCATTAAACTAGGGGAGGTAATGGCTAAGTCAGCTTGTTAGGTTCATGAAAAATTATTAAAGGGTGTGATGTGGGTCATAAATGTATGAAGTATGATGTCCAAAATTGTAAATAATGTGTTATTAGACCAATGTGGACAACACGGGTGCATTAGTGGAGTAGTAACTCCAAGGAATCTCATGAATGATGAGGCTAAAAATAGCGAGGAGGGGTGCATTAGTGGTGGAAGAAGTCGAGTGAAGTGTAAATCCCACCAAATGAAGGAGAGTTTACTAGAATCAAGGAAAAATTGATCTATGACAACTTATGAAAAGCAGTAGGCATAGAAAATTTTAGGGGCTAATGTTAGCCCACAGGCTAAATTTAGGGGTTTTAGATTTTTAATGGGGTGTTTTTTTATTAAACACCCATTAAGTATGATTAGCCCACATTTTATTTATTTTATTTTAATGAATAGGAGTTTAGCCCCATTAAATTTAAAATGGGGAGCCAAGATAAAACAATTTCACCCCTCTAAAAATGGATTTAAACTTCTATTCGCCCACAAAAATAGCCCCCGATTTCCAGAAATGGCATTTTCTAGGGGCTTTTTTTACCTTATATTGATCATGGAAATCGAAGTCAGTGTTACATTCATCCATATTTTATGGGTTGAATCTCGTTTTGCAAGTTGCTCAATGTCCACATTAGAAGGGAAGTTGATATTTACTATTCAATCTTATATTGACCCATTTGCATCTAGGAGAGTTCTAAATCCCATCACCTCTGATCCAAAGTTTCTCCAAGAAACATGGGGATTGTGAAGCTTGCAATCAACAATACAACAATAACGTTTTTGTGGGTGTTTGGGAAATCATTCCAGGGGGCCGGGACTTCATTCATAGCTGCATATTTTGGCATGCAAGGGGGCATAACTTTCCAAGGAGAAACTTACTGAAACATCCCAAGACTTCATAAGGTTTTATAATTTGGTGGAAGATTCGCCAAGTTTTTAGAAGGTTTTATAATTTAGTGAAAGATTCACCAATATTTTACAAGATTATATAATTCAATGAGATATTCACCAAAAAATTATATATACATAATACAACACTGATAAAATAGCCTTCGTATTTTCCTATATATCGTGGAGATTCGCCCAATTATTATACATAGAAATTTAGGGTGGGTTGTTAAAATTTTCCCTCGTAGTAGGTCCTAAAAATAGCTAATGAAGGCACACTAGAGGAGTGTAAATCCCCAAGGAGAGGGCATGAGGTGGTAGGTGGGCCCACATGAGATGTATCTCCCTCAAATCAAGCCAAACCTCTCTAATTCCAATTGTGAAGGAAGTTAAAGTATTATTTGGTCCAAATAAAATTAAAGAGTCAGTTAAGGTTCCAAATAATCATTCTCTCATGAAAGTATTATTAATTAATATTTTATTAATATTTTGTGAGAGAATTCTAGAATGAGGACAAAAGGCTGAATGAATTCTATAAAAAGGATGTAGGCCTCTTGGGAAAGGGATTTTGGAAATTTTATTTTGAATAGGACAGATGTTGTGGATTTTCAAGTTTGGGATATGTGTCCCTTGCAATTGTAAACTAGTTTCAGTGGTGAAAGATTCCACCCTGGATGGTAGAGAGGAGGAGATCACCTTGATCTCTTCACTGAGCTTCATTCTAGTTGATTATTGAGAGGGAAAATCACCTTCATATCTCTATTTAGATTTTATTGCAGATGTTTATATCTCTATGTTTTGTAGTTGCTTCAATCCTTATTTGGTGTATTTGAGTTCTAGTTAGTAGTAGTGTGCATTTGTGGTGTATCAGGAGTGTAGTATTGTGGTGGCTTCTGCTTGAGTAGGGGGCACATATGGCTATCCAAACGTCATGAAGGATGTAACATGCCCAATGTGAAATTAACTAAACACGCATAATATTTTTTTGTTTTTTTTCTAAGTATTACATGAATAATATCCGTATGCATTATTTAAGCTAATGCATGGCAATGCATAAGAAACCATATTAAATAAATATTTTAGAAGAAGTCTAGTTTAATTATATGTCATGCATTTATAAATTCTATTTTTTTTTTAAATGGTGGTTCACCGTTTTTTAGAGGGATAGTCCATAGGGAGAGTGTCAACACCTGTTATTCTAGCTGGAGAATCAAGATATGGCGAGAAATACAATCATTAAAATAAGGGCTCAACAAGAGTAGCATGTCACTTACAAGAATTGAACCTGGTTGGGGAGGGAAACAATCATTCCTCCCAACCACCCAAGCTACAACCAATGGATATTATCAATTCTAATTTTACTTCATCATTAACACACATAATAAATATTTCCCATTAACAATTCCTTATAATGGACCCATTATAAATTAATACTCGGACCAAATTTCCTATTAAATCATTTACTAAAACCATGCAATAAAATACTATTATGGATTGTGCACTAATGGGAAGCTAGGTTTATTAGACTAGCAATTATAACCTTCATATGTTTTAACATATCATAAGAACTAGCCTATTTTTCTTAAGAACTTCGCGCATAAATGGAACAATGAAATTATAACTTAATTTCCATATCAATATGACAAATATCCATTTAAGATTTTTGTGCAGTATATAAGCAGTGTGCAGTAAGTCTAACCTTACTATGTAGTAAGAAGCACTAAAACAAAATAAGAATTGCGAAGTAATTCTAAGTAGTAAATTCTTTCAAAAAACTATTTATAAGGATACAATTACAAACAATTCCAATGTTACTTATACGCATAAAATTTCCAACTCATGTAAATTATACAAATTAAATATCGATCATTATTGGCACTAGGTTTTGGTATAAGTAACATCGTGAAAACATGAACTTGGGATACACTTTTTGCCTATTTTTTGAAAAAAAAAACTGCAAAATTTTATGTTTTTCAACTTCAACCCCTTCAAATCCATATCTCCCTTAGGAATTCCAACTTGAGGTAAATATAAGAGTTTTAGATAATTGTATTAGCTTCGTATTCATTTTTTTTAAAATTCTTTTATGGACATATAGTAGGACAAATTTGAAGGGCACCAATGACATATACTTTAAAATTTTAGGTTTGGATAATGAGTGAATTGTGTGCCCCTCCCTTTTTTTAGAGATGGTTATATTCATTTTAGGAAAACCAAATGTACACTCCTAATCTACACAGATTGTACTTTGCAGTGGACTATATGTTGAGGATTTTCAGACTTAAAAACTAATTTTTATTATTTATCAAAATAGCATATGTTTAAAAATGACGCCTTATTGACACATGTTGCGACCCTCTCATTTTATTTAAAATGTGACTCTTATAAAAAAAACTAAAATTACAATTTTGAAGAGGACAGTGCAAGGAACAACGCTGTGATTTTTTACATTTTTTTTTGTTGTCATTTTGATGATCTTGAATTTTCATTGCGACTGATTTTTAGCTCACTAAATTTTGTAATGATACAGTTTAGAAAACAAAATAGTAAAAAATAGAAATCCCTAATGAAATTCCCAAATTCTTATACTATGAGAAAGTATATTCAATGAAGAATCTATTGGTATAAACTCCGACAGGCAATTCTCATATTTTGTAGTGTTTCCATAGTCATAAAGTGACAAATTTCATAAAACTCCAGAAACAGTTGCTGTGTTTGTTGACCAGAAACTCTCGGCCGAGGAAATTTCTCGGCTGAGAATTAAATGTATTTCTTGGCCGAGAGATATTTAGCCCGAAACATAACCACGTTTAAATCAAAGTCTCACCCATGAGGTTGTTTAAACTCTCGGCCGAAAAAATAAAACAACTCTCGGGCGAGAGTTTTATTACATAAAGCCCCGAGAATCTTTTAGGGGCTGACCTATTAAATGCCTGTGATTCTTGGAAAGATTCTAAATTTTCTCGCCCGAGAGATCTATATATACTCTCGCCCAAAAGTTTATTTCCATAAAAATTCAACTTTGGATATTTACACTTCAGATATTTACAGTGCGCAGATATTTACATTTATGATATTTATAAGGCGCAGATATTTATAGTGCGAAATACAGTTATAAGGTATTTTTATTTTTGGTTTTGGAATTTTTAAAGTTTTTTATATTAAATTTATTTACAAAGGGACTTATTTATTTATTTTTTAGATTGTAAAATTGGTTTTGGCATATTACTGTTTTTTTAATTTTTTAGATTGTAAGATTGCTTTTGGCATATTACTGTTATTTTATTTTTTAGATTGTAAGATTGGTTTTGGCATATTATTGTTTTTTTAGATTGTAAGATTGGTTTTGGCATATTACTGATTTTTTTAGATTGTAAAATTGGTTATAGCATATATTAATATTTGTTTTTTAAAAGGATAAAAGCAAATTTGCTTTTAGCATATTAGTTTTTTTTAAGCAACATATTGCATATTATGTTTTGTAATATTACATTTTGTTATACAAGGGACATGGTGAATTTGGTTTTAGCATATTACTCTTATTTTTACAAAGGGAAATATTGTGAATTTGGTTATGCTTTCATGTCATTGAAATTTGTTTCATTAATTGTACAATTTTATATATAACATATTACTATGATTTCAGGTTTTTCGGATTGGATTTTAGGTTTTCAATTCTTTCATCATGGGAAACCAAAAGAAATGTGCAACAAAACATGATCACATTAGAACTGATGGAGAGGCAAGAAAAGAAAGAAACCGTGAAAAGATGAGAAAGTTAAGGGAAAAAGAGCATTGGAAATAAATGTTGAGGCACATGGCAGTGATGAAGAAATGCAAAATGTGGAGGCACATGGTGGTGATGAAGCAGTGCAAAATGTCGAGGAACACGTTGATGAAAGAAATGAAGAACATGGAGGTGATGAGGAAATGACAAATGTTGAACAAATTATGGACAACATTGATATTGAGACCATGATTGGTGAGTAAATATTTTTTAATGTTTATAAAATTGTATTTAATATTTGAGTATATAATTGATTTGAAAGATCACAATCTTATAAATTTAAATACTTTCATGCACAGTCAACATCCAACCTACAACATCCTACCATACCTATGAATTTACAAAGATTAATTGAAAGTTGCAACAATATCGTCATTGATGACAATTTTTTGGAGAATATGGATTCAAGTAAAATTGAAGAATTGGGACCTCTCATGCGTGATCATGTAGCTCGATATAGAGCAAAAACTATACTCGAAAATTATCTTAAAGGTATTTCTGTCATAGCACAAGCTCATTTGTTACATAGATTGTTAAAGCAAAAAATTCTAAGAAATGCAAATAAATTATTGGGCATTAAAAGTGTCAAAGAGGTTAAAACAAATGAGATGGTATCAAAAAATCTGGCATCCTCCCTTGCCACACTTGCAAAGAAATGATCTCGTGATTTATTGTTTGCTCATAAAACATTGGTAATAGGGGTTGTGGCAAAAAACACTGAAACTAATCGCTTGTTGGCCATGACTGCAAGAACATTAAAAACATCAAGAATGAGTTTATGGAAGCATAAAAAAATTAGGGTTAAATTAGATGAAGATGATGAAGTTGCATGTTGGGTTGCTATCTGTAGACAACCTTATCAAGATAGGCTTCCAGATAATGTGAGGGAGAAGGTGAAAGAGTTTTGGAATTTAAACTCTCGTGTCTTACCAAATGGAAAGGTTGTTGTGCGGCATCGTATATCTAAACGAAACTATAAAATGCATGCCAAACACATAACAGAGGTCACTCAAGTGGAAATATTCAAACATTCTATGGAGAGTAATGTTGATGTGAATATTTCCCTTACCACATTTGTGAAGCTTAAACCATGGTATGTTAGGCCCATTTTTGTTCGTGACACATGTTGTTGTTGATACCATGTAGAATTTGAATTATATTATGATACATTTAATAATTTTGGCATACAATGTTGTCCAAATGACCCCCCTCCTTTGAGTGTTTGTGAATTTGTATCTAAAATATTATGTGCACGAGAGAATGATAAAGTATTCTATAAGAATCAATGCGTTGGTGGAATAAAATGTGATGAATGTTCTCATTTGGCTCTTTTTTATGTTAAATACCCCATTTATCCAAATGATCCTCAATTTTCAAATCGCATTGTGAAATGGAAGATATAAGAATATGTTGATTATACTCATGTTGCAGATTCAACGACAACATAAAGAAAGATTGAGTTAGTTGAAGATGATATCTCTGTGACATATTTTATGGAGTCATTCACAGAGAAAATATATAGATATATTAAACACTCTCATACAACACGATGGCAAGACTTACAGTTCAAGCAATCATGAGATGTTTTTCCAAAAGGAACAATATTATCAATTGTTGATTTTGCTGAAAATTACACTTTCACTCCACAAAAGGAGATACAAAGTGAGTATTATCATTTAGACCAGGAATCTATACTTGTGCATATTTTGTACAGACATGCAGAGCTTCAGGTCGATGGTTCTAATAGCGACGAAAATAATCGTGAAGTGATTAAAGAGTACGATTTCTACATCAGTGATGATCGTACACATGATGCAAGTTTTGTCCAACATTGTTTTAATATGCTTTATAACGAATTATCAATATGGGGGGTCACTTTTAAAGAGCATTGGGTGTGGTCAGATGGTTGTGCTGGTCAGTTTAAATTGACACGCTCATTCTTATGGTTGTCTAGCATTCATAATAAAATGAATGTTCGCCACACATGGAGTTTTTTTGAAACGAGACATGGAAAAGGAGAACATGATGGCATTGGGCCTGCATAAAACTTTTACTTAGGAGATATCAAATGAATCACTCCACTTCTCGCCTCGCAAATTCAGGTGATGTTGTTAATTGGTGCAAGCAAAATTTAAGCCATGAATTCAATGAAAGGATGGCCAATGTGAGAAGGTATGTAATTTTTTTGATGAACCTTAATGTTTTCAAATGCAGTTATTTACTATGTTTATATGTATGTATGATTATTTTTATTTAAATTATTTTAAAAAAAAGTTTAATAAATTGTTTTTAATTGTGAAATTTGATTTACACAAGTTATGGTTTTATCTTCAATAGGTTCTTCTGGAATATTGCAATGGGCGATATTGACATATCAATGCCATATAATTGTGTTGCAATCCCTAAAACGAGGGGTTTACACTCCATTAGGAGTAAAAAAATGGAAAATATACACACAGTCAAGAGATGAAAATACTCTTGCTTCTGTCTTGCATGTATTGATGATGTAGAGTCCTTAGATGAGTGTCAAAACCAAACTAACAAATTTATAAAACCATGGCACCAAGAATTGACACCATTGTCCCCATTTGGAAATATCGCAGATGAAGAGAATGATAATGAAGTGGTTGTGATTGACAAGGATTATGACCGTGTTTCCGATTTGGTTAGAGAAGGTGATGTATTTTCTTTCATTGCACCCATAGAGAATCTAGAAAAATTGCATTATTATTTATTGAGATGCACTAGGCCGAAAATCACATTGTTGCAAGAATTTAAGGATCCGTCAAATTATGCGTATGCAGTGGGTTCAATGGTTTTAATGGGACATTTCTTTGCTGAAATAAGGAAATGCAATGACCATGTTATTTTTCAAGACTATGGGCCAGAGGTTATATGTGCTCAGTACAGTCATTTAGTCATAATGGCTCGACTGCAGTTGAAAGTAGTGAAGACTAGGAAAAAGACCAAGAATCGTGGATGGAAGTTGTCGATAGAAGATCATAATGCCATTCTTGAAAACATGTGCCACTAGCACATTTCATATGAAGAAAGAACACATTGGTATGGGAATAAGATTGTTTTCTTTGATTCTAGGGTTAGAACATATAATTCTTATATAAATTGGACTTTATAGTTGATGGTCTTTATATTGGACTTTATTTAAAGAAAATGGACATGTACCATTCTCCATTGTTGGTCTATGATTGAATGCAAACTTATGTTTTTGTGCCATTCCATAAGGTTGATTGACTACAATGGATACATGCTTTATTTCTTTCTAATTTTCTCTCTTTTCTTACACTTTTTATTGCAATCAATAGAAATTGTTGTGGATATGTTTTTGTTCATAGTTTGAATTTACATTGTTCTTCAAATTGTGGGTTCAATTATGCAATCAGTATTTCAATTCTATGGATTTGACATGTTTTTTGAGCAAGACATACATTTTATGCATGCAATAAATTTTTGTTTTCTTTTAATTTATATAATTTGCTTGGAAGCAATAGTTGTATACTTCAAAGTTTATTTAAATGTGCTTGGATTTAAATTGATTTTTTCAATGAGAGAAAATATATTCTTAATTGTTAGGCCTATTGAATGTGTATCCTTATTATTGATTTCCAAACATATGGATTCATTGACACACTCTTTGTATCAAGATAATTGAACTTATTAGTTTGGTTGGCCAAGCCACACATTAACTAGGCAATTGTATTAAATTTTTTCAATGGAGCAAATTACTTCAGCCTTGTCTTAAATATTATTCATATTGGTAGGCTACATATTTTCTATTTTGTTTTGGACTGCTGAAAAATTGAAGGCTACATGTTATCGTACAATGTTACATGATCCTAGAGTTAATATAGGAAAACTAATTAGTGCTCAAAATATTTATGTATTATGAATTTTATTTTTGACAAAAAAGGGTAAATAAAAAAATTCAACATTCACAAGTTTAATATATAATTTAATTCATACCAATGTTATTATTAAAATTTACATAGGAAAAAAAAATAGCAATTAAACATCTTTGACTTAAATTAAATATTTGAATGAGAATCAAAGTGACTTAAACCGGGGTGGCAGGTGCGGGTGGGATTCTTTTCGATCCCGGCGGAAAAAAAATCGCACACTTTGCTTGGGGATTAGGCAGGAAAACTAATAATGAGGCAGAATGGTTAGCTATCATCCTCTCATTAGAAATGGCCTCCAACTACAACATAGCCAATCTCAAAATCTATGGAGACTCCAGGCACGTCATCCAAATCATGCGAAGAGGATATGCCTCGCCAGGCTCAAAAGCAGATAGATACATGCAAAGAATTAAGACCAATACATTATTTTCAAAGGCCTCCTTCTTTCATATCCTCCGAGAGAACAACAGGGTGGCGGATCTAGCGGCAAATCAAGGAATCATGCTTGCAGTCGGGCAAACTATGGATCATAAAGGAGTCTTGGGATTTCATTTTATCCCCTAACTTACCAATGTCTTGGCCCCTTGGTTTTTTGTCGTGGATTTTGGTTAGGGACCTGGCCTTAAGGGACCATCCACTCTCTTTGCTTAACTATGGCCTTCCCCTCTTTTCAAAATTATGTTTGAACTCGTCCTCCGCGTACCCTCCCACACGCTCCTCCATCTGCCTCCCCGTCCAACCCACCACCTGTCTCCTCGTTCGCTCCCCCGGTGTCAGCTCCCACGGGGCTTCCTTAACTCCCCCATCCGCCCTCCCTATTCTTCCCTCCGCGATGGATCTTCCTCCCCATCTCCCCGATTCTCTGAGCCGTCTATCTCTCGGGGAGCATGTTTCCTCTGCTCCTTGTCTCTCGCAGGTGGATAATTGGGATACAATGCCGTCAATTAGGGCAGCCATAGCTGCTTTAAGCAGAACCTTGATTGACATTAAGTTTGCAGTCCGGAGAACTTATAAAGCGGTCTGTTCCAGCATGAACCAGAATGCTGATATGGCGTCGGTCATAACGCACGTTTGCACTCAGTTATCCTGCCAGGATTCCAGAATTGATGATCTGGAACGAAATATTATAGAATTAATGGGAAAAGTTGACAGAATGCAGGAAGACATGGCCGTTTTCCTCAGAGCGACGCAGGGAAGCTGGGTACACGAAAATCCAACGGTGAATCAGGAAATAAACCAGGTGATGGTGGACGCTTCGTCCGTCAAGCTAAGGAAGAAAGGCTAGACCAGCCCAGGTTTCAATTTTTTTTTGCTTTTGGTTAATGTATTTTTGCATACTCCTCTGTAGTCAGTTTGTAAAGGTTTATGCCAGCTCTATGCTGGACAATTTCAGGAAGACCAAGCTCAGAGATTATAATGTAATGCAAATAGTTATAATAGTGTTAGTTGGTCCTGACATCTCAGCACTGTCAAAAACTCTGTTTCAAGTCTGTAATGAATAGCTGTGCACAGCTTTATAAATATAATCCTTTCTCTGTTACTGTTAAAAAAAAAAAAGTGACTTAAATTGTGGTATAATGACACATAAAAGCTTTAGGTAGTGGTTGTATCAAACATCATCTTAGGTAGTGGTTGTATAAAATACCACCAATAAGTTCAATAACAATAATATGTATTGACAAGTCAAGTTCCCTTTTAAAAATTAATGGCCCTTCAAATCAAGTTATTACTATGATATCTTAACCACAAAGATTATGTTAACGACATTACTTTGATATCTTACCTACTAAAATGATATTGCGTGGTTTGTATTTTCACATGCTATAGTACGTCATATCTCACCTAACATTGAAGTGTCACTTTGTAATTCATATTTCCCCTACAACCATCACTTGGCCTATATACTTTAGTACCTCGTACAAAAGAGTTGCAACCATTGGGTAACTTAAGGAAGATGGAACGGACGTAGGTCCATGTGAGGATATGGAAGGTGAAGTGACTCCCTAAACTAAGGGGAGATGGTTGAGTTTCCTTGTGGGTCATCTAGGGAGATGGTTGAGTTTCCTTCTTGTTCATCTAGGGAGATGGTTGAGTTTCCTTCTAGGTCATCTAGGGAGATGGTTAAGTTTCATTCTAGGTTATGGTAGGTTATGGATAGTAGAAGGATTCAAAATCTTAGGAGTTGAGTCATTTAAAAGGTTTTCTTTAATATAATAGTTTAGTTTGATAAGATTATAGAGTGTAAGGTTAAAGGTATTGAAGTGTGGGTCACTTAAGTTAGGGGTTGTAATTGACTAGTTGAAATTGAGTGTTGTTCGAAGTTGTTTAAGTGTCCAAGAACATATTTGACCAAGATTATATCTGAGAAATAAGGTAGGTGGTTGACTTAATCTTGGGTAAAAACTATAGTTAGAGTAAGTCTTGAACTTTGGATAGTGTATTGTTGGAGGAAGGCTACAAAAAATGAGTGACCAAGGTAGGATTGGTCCATCATTGGGAAAATAGTTCTGGTTGAGAGGTAGAAAGTTGTTAAGAGTGAACAATAGGTTCTTTGAATGACTCCGCCTCTAGAAGAAGACTGAGGTTCCAACAAGCAAGCTTGCAAGAATTGCAAGGGAAATTCTACAAGTAGAGTGGTTACAAGTTGCAAGGGGCTTGTGTTATTTGTATGTACATAGAGTCATGGTGGTTGGCCAAACTCACCTTTGTAAAGAATTGGTTGTATCATCCTTTTAATAAAGTTTAAGTGCGTATCTTGGGTATTTCCCTAAATGTTAATGTGTTATCATTGTGTATAATTACTATTGAAATGATTAAGTGTTGAAGATTATAACTTGGGTTTCTTTAAGGCATGGTCGTATGTTCCTTTTCATGTGTGTTAGATAGTTGTAGAACTACTAATGGAACTTGGGCATTCTTAGGTTGGATCATGTCTAGTGAGGTGTAGTTTGATTGTAGACCACGTAGGGTGACCAAGCCACTAGGCTAGTTTACATGACCCAAATACAATAATGACTTCTTCGACCCGAGGAATAAACATCTTCGTCGGAGATACAATAATAAAATACTAATAGAATATATAAAATATACAAGTGAATATCTTCCGAAATTACAATTACATTAACAATATTTAGCAAACATGACTCATAGTTTAATAGGAAACAAAATATAACTTGAGAGAAAAATTTTATTCAACTCGTAGCATTGCTTCGAGGATCGAATTTTTGTTTACATAAAACCATCATCATAATGTAGAGAAGAAATATCAAACTGGCATTGCAAAAGGAAATTATTTTTTTGGCAATATGTATTTTTATCAAAAATTGCAAAAATACATATTGCAAATTTTGAGTTACAACATACAGTGGGGAAAAAGGCATATGTGTATATTTTGGACAGCCTCATTCCTACACAAGAAGTGACTACTGATTTACATTGTCATTCTACTCATATATGCATCAACTCTTCATTCTAGCAGCGACATAGTGATTTGGAGGCTCGATCTATCCTTGAAGAAGTCGTGGGAATCTTTGACAGCTAGATTCAAGTATAAAAAAGCAGTGATCCAGTATTCTGGTAGCGTCCTTCTCTCATGGGAAGTGATTCCACATTCTAAGCAGTGATCTATTGATTGAAGGACTCGATCCATCCTTGAGGAGAGTGCATCATCATCTGGAGGTTGTATCTTATCGAGGAATCTATCATTCTAGAGGTGCATGCTTTCAAAGTTGGGCATGATCTATCAAGTTGGGCGTCTACCTCTCTAGTTGAGCGTTTTTCTCATGCAATACTCTTCCCTCAAATCATATACACCATTCTGATTATAAATTGAAGCTGCTACAACCATCAAAAGTTCACTTTCATCGGTCTTTAAGGTCAGATCTATTCCACCAACGATGTATGGTTGCCATTAAATGATTGAAAACAATTTCTATTATCATAATTGAATAATAAGCACTATATTTCCACTGGGATTCTCAATCTGGTTATAATTGGATTCATGATGTAGTATTAATTGAATGTGGCATGCAAACAACATTGAATAATAAAAACTCATACAAAATATTGCCAACAACCACAAGTCAAATAAACTAAGTGTTGAATGATTTGGCTAAAGGCCAAAAGGAACTGTTGAATGCAATAAACAGGTTAGCGGACTAACCCGGGGAAAATCTAAACAAACAAGACCATGCACTCACGACCATGCAGAGTATTTGCATAGTCCAACAACAACACCGATAGTGCAATCATAGCAGGGCCATATGATGCTTACCTAGTGAGCCATATGATGCTTACCTACAGGAGTACAGGGCCGTAGGGGATGATTTCCACTTAGCTATGTCTTTCTCAGATTTTTGTAATATGAAGAGCATGAATAGGCCTATAGGTTTCAACTGTGCATTCAATCAAAATTTTGAGTTACAACATACAGTTTGTTATAAGTATTGATGATGGATAAAAATAAATCATCTTCAATATAGTAGTGGTATCAGAAAATTGCAATTTGTTTCTCAATCGACAAATAATCATCAGATATCCACCAAATCACAAACAATCAACTTTAAAAGGATATCGCGTATCCCATGTTAGGGATTCATCGAATAAGATGGAATGCCACCAAAACTACTTCATTCACCACAACTCATAACTTACACGAGAAGATTGTTGAGATTACGCACTCATTTTTATGAGATACCATATCGCTGCCACAGGACCATGAAATCACAGTGATGCCATGTATTCCCTAGATCTCGGTGAATGATGAGAAAAGTTGCATCATCACGGAGTTTTGGCCGTAAGATTGTTTTAATACCTCGATTCCGTAGTCAGCTTAAAAGTGAAGAATTTAAATGTGGAGAAGGGAGATCAACCACCCAGGTTTAGGAGATTCTTGTATCACACCATTTCAATAACATTCAGTTTTTTGTTGATTAAAGGTGGATTGTTCTCACTTTTGGAGGAATATGTATGCAAATCAATGGGGTTTGATGCTACGAGATTCACTTTGGAAAATATCAGATCATTAAAAAAAAAGAACGAAATACAAAATAGGTCGACTCTAGCTAGCTGCAGAGTTGGGAAAATTACTCATTCTAGAAATGGCAGATGAAGGCAGAAGTAAAAAAAATGTACAACTAACAAAAGCAGATTATATCGATCGCCTGGTAATAGTTGTTTTAGTTTCAGTTTAGATGGTACTTTGTTTAGATCGTAGTTAAAAATACAACAATGGATATGATGATCCAGGAGATGTTAAAGAGAGGAGGTAGACACAAAAGACCATGAAGACCAGAAATTGGAGATGATATTGCAGACTCGCTACATGCATTGACAACAAGAGTGGAGGACATGGATATTGTAGTCTGGCTACATAGAGACTCACTTTGACTAACTAGCAAGAAATAATTTCGTAGTGTGTGTATGGTTCGCAGAAATAGATTCTACAATACTAATTACTTGATTTCTAATTCCATGCTCGAAGGTCTAATGATTCTTATGCCATATCACTACCAATGGATTGGATATTTGATGTTTCATTCTCAGAATGCAATTGGAAAGCAACTACCACATGTGAACAAACACCTCTTCCGCAAAAAGTTAAACCATCTAATGTAATTTTAATTGATGTTAGCAGAAATGAAAAACAAACACTAAGCTGAGAGCCATCAATGTATACAACAATAAAATGATGCAAGGAGATTATAACCAATATCATTGACAGAACTATAGAACAATGAAAGGCAAATTCTTAGGTCGGTTCTGGCAACAGTAATATTTTTAAAGTTGTCTTTCAAAAGGAATCATAGATTACCTCTCCTTGGACCTTTAACCCTAAACCATCATTCAATGCAAAGCACTTCCTCCATCCAAGACAAAATCATCATGCTCTCAAGCTACCATTGACAACATTGGTCTCATATGTTGCAATTTATTCTAAGCAAAAACAGTGTAGGTTCTCACCATTCATGGATCAAGATAAACCATTGCAAAACCTAGAGAGAAGCATACCTATATATACATAAACTTTAGTCTTTGGATGCAGAAAGGAAAATTTCATTTTTCGACACCACTATATCATAAGTTTAACCTATAATTTACTGTTTATAACTTTAATCAGGAATCGAGTATGGCGTATAGATCATGCTCTCAAATATGTTCTCAATTTCTACTGTCGTTCCTATGGCTCACCATTTCCTTCATACACGACTTCCATTTGCTATTGGTTTTCTATGGGCTGAAAAGTCAAAATGGAAGTTTATATATATATATATATATACATTTGGGGACAAAATATACCAAAACTAATAAAATGTTATAAAAAATAATAATTGATACACATAGTCATGGTCATTTATCATTTGGACATACTGCATAAATTTCAATAAATTTATAGACATGAGATTTGGATAATAAAAACATATATATATATATATAATATATATATACAAAAATCATTTAATTTGTAACATGTATACATTCTAGCTCATACTATAAATGTGTCTTTTGTGAGTTCAATTATTAAACCATACTTACATATCAAATCCGTGCGTCAATTTTCTTGAGTCTTGACACTCTTCTACATGTCTCTACAATTTGTTGCATACTAATTGAGCCTTGATCAACTTATAAATCTAAAGGCATCATCTGAATAGTCATCAAATGAGCTATCATCCATATTGGTTGAATATGCCATATTATTTAAGCCGATTTCTACCCCTCCCATTGCAGCCATAACATGCTCTTTTTTATGTGCCCTCACCCTACTTGCCACTTAGGATGTCATTCGAAACTCCTCTGGAAAAGAAATGACTCTAGGTAATGGAACTACTAAGCGAGGCACCAGTTGACTATATTCAACATCTCGTAGTGAATCAGGATGTTCATAAGTACGACATTTTCCAGCACTGTAGGAAGGTGATCATGTACCTATATAGTCAGGGTCCATGTGCAACCGAAACTCTGCAATAAACATCTTGACAAAATATTGAGGGACCTCATCGCTATTTGGGAACTTCCCATATGCATAGAGGAACCTGGAATAAACATGTGGTTCAATATTTGGATCTTTGAATCTTACAATCTTTAGACGTCTTTTGTGTCTTTAGGACACAAGTCAAATAACGGAAATACTATTTCTTTTGTGACAATGTTTTTTATTTCTTCAAACTTGTGGCGACCCATCACCACCAATCGCCTCCTACGCATCATGTCATAAAAAATTTGGGTTGATGGTCCAACCCCAACATAAGTCACAATCAAATGGTTCAGATTGTGCAAAACAATTTGAAGACTCTGTTGACAACCGATAGAGATAGTAGAACTCTCAAGTTCACCCTGCAATCTATTAGAATGCTCCCTCATCTCTTTCTTAGTAATCATTGCGATCTTGTCTTCCGAGGGAAATTCATCGGGAACATCTTTAGGATGAGTGTAGAGAGGGTCATATGTTCCATTTTGGGCATATTGACGCGCTCAATGAACTCTCCTTGTATTACGAGGTGGAATAGGAGAACGAGGAGCAAACCTGTAAGAAGTAAAATGTGTGCAAGTATTAGAATGTATATATAATTTTTCGATCAAAGTATACATATTTAAATAAAATTTGTTCATTCAAAATACGTGGTGGAGTCTCTTCCTCAGCATGTACACTTTGCTTACTAGAAACTAACTCTTCTATCCTATCAATATCCTCAGAATGTGTAGAAGCCCCTGTAAAAAAAAATAAAATTGGAAATCACTTGTAAGTTTAAGTGAAATAGCATAATTTTTCGCAAATAAAACACTCATGTCCAATAAGAATTATTGTTGGAATTTATGTAAACATTCTTCTTCTGGTTCTGGGCTCTCAGAGCTAGTAGTATCTGCAGCATAAGGCACTGAATGCATGTGCACAAAAATAATCAAGTCGTATGCATGTAACGTTTTAAAGAAATAAAAGAGATTTAACTTGTACTATGAAAAGATAAATAACATTAGAAATTACCTATGCCTAGCCTTCATGCCTGCCCACTAGCCCCTGTAAAAGGCAATAAATTGACAGGCACTTATAAGTAAGAGAAATGTCATAATTTTTCACAAATTAAACACATATGTCAAACAAGATTTATGAACTTAGATTTCACCTTTACCAACATGATCTTGTGTTTTTCTGCTTGTCGGAGGCGTATGAGCAGAGTAAGTCACTGAATGCATGTGCACAAAAATAATCAAGTCATATGCATGTAACATTTTTAAAAATTTAATTGTATTTAACTTGTACTAAAAAACGATAAATATCATTCAAATGTACCTATGGGTGGCATGTATCCAATAAACCCGTTAGAAGTGCATATGCCATGTTCAAATCCACTACCTATGCAGGACAAGATCTTAGAAAATTGTGTAAAAGAATATTATCCACAAATTAAAAAAATGTCAAATTTAAACATGTTGAAGTTAACAGTCGAATGCACCTGATAGTGGACCCGTGGTGCGTCCAATACACCCATTTGAATGGCGTCTTTGAATTTGGCTACCACTACGAACATGTCTAGATGTCCCTAAACAATCCATGTGTCCTTATTAAGATTAAAACGGATTAGGTTAACTCTATGGAATCATAAGACAATGGTTAACTCTATGCAATTTTACTCAACATGCCATACCTTTTATGAAAAAACAAGCAAAAAGTGTGTCAAAATCATGCCATACTAAACATTTCGATTGAACATGTCAGTCACATCCCCATATAATGTTGATTTTGATGGTGATGAAATGAGTGGAAAATTTTCAAGGTCCTGAGGCTGAAGTTGTTGTCATAAAAATCGTATTATCAAGAAATATAAGAATTTTCCAATAACCCTTTAAAAAATACAAAAGTAGTAATGTTATTGGCAATAGGGAATCTGTTGTGAGAAAGGTATTTTCTTTGATGCATTTTTATAAAATTGATTATGAGATGACTAGAAAACAGGTGCATTCTTTTCCTAAAGGCATCCAAGAACTTCATATTTGACTCTGGACATGGCCTTTTGACCAAAATTCTATCCTTTTAATTTTGCATAGATATAGCCATAGGTAAAATGAAGAATCTACACAATTGTTGGAGTAGAAAAAAGTGTATTATAAGTCTTTTTATAAAATATCAATGGGTATATTGCAACTTCAACAAGGTAACAATCACATGGGACCGATAGAGGCTAGAGTCTTCACCATTGATTTACACTAAAACCTTAAATTATGACTCATGCTCCCATGTAATTGAACCTTGAGAAAAACCCATTAGCATATTTGAACATATTTCCCAAATCACTTCCCAAGAAAAAAATAAATAATAGCACTAAAATACAACTTCAAAAGAAGTATTAACATCAAAGTAGATATAGCTAATGCAACTATGCCTTATATATGGACTTATTTCCTAGTCACTGGAAACATGATAGCCTTGTGTTTCAGCGTGAAACCCATTTGATGAAAGAAAAACATGTAAAACATGCCAATGCTCACAGCATTTTACTATTTTTATTGGGAACAAATTTATCAAGAAAAAACCTATGCTACTCCAGAAGAATCATCCATTTATCAAATAAACAAACCGTGCAATTGTCAAAAAATGCATTAAAAACGTTTATCTTTTCCATGGTGTTATGTATTTCAGGAACCATGAATGGGTAAGTTATTTCAGTGGTGAAAAAATAGTGTTGCAATAGATGGATTTGTTGGGAGCACACGAATGGTGACTTTTGGACATCACAAGAAGGGTACAAAACAATGAAGGAATGATGGCTTTTGGGTAGCACAAGAAGGGTACAAGAGAATATAAGTTCTCCCCATGGTTGATAGAAAAAGTTGTCAAGAATATTTCAACCAAAAAAAAGAGCTCAAGAAATCTAGGATGTTGTGGGAGACACTAATAGGGAACTCTTCACAAAGATCATTGAAAGCACAAGTAACAAAACTATTACACCAACCCTAATCCCTCCCAAATATAAAAATGGATGATGAAGAAATGGGTAAAAAGGACAATTTTGTAGATCAAAAGAAAGGAAATCACTTTGGGCTCATCATTCTTGGAGATGTCACTAAGCAAAACACTTCCAGGGGTAACTACTTTCAATATATTTTGGACATATATGCATTTCCACACATTGAAGAAGTCAATATTTTTGTTGCTCACGAAACTAGCATTCAAAATCATCCATTGAAAAGAGGCAGTGTAAGTAATTGAAAATGTACAAAAAAAAAAAACTAACCTGCTAGTTCCATTATCAAGGTTGTGACTAACGATGATAATGAAGTTTCCTGAAGCTCTAGAAAATAAACCATGGTCCCCGAGAATAATGGATTTAAGCCCGAGACATAATGGATGATAGATACCAAAGGTGTCAATATGTTAGCTTCCATGTGCCGTGAATATGTAGATGTGACTAGGACAACAAGTAATCACTTGATTGAGGTGATTGAAGTGCTTGGAATAGAGGCTATGAGGAAATCTCTTCTTGATGAGCTTCGAGTTGTGATATCTTTTGACGGGTCATATGTAAACTAAATGCATTTATTTATTCTATGTGACACAATGACATATCAGGTTCATTTGATGGCTATTACTCGACATCGTATAAATCACAATGACACAGGGCCAACGATGAGATGTTTGTTTGAGGAGACTATGGATATCCTTTTGGATGCTACTGTGTTTGCTGAAGGTGACCCTCTTAGGGGTGTTACAGAAAACATTATGCTTGTCCAGTTGGCTCCTATTGGTACAGATGATTGTTCCTTGTATTTGAATGACCAAATTCTCCAACAAGCTATTGAACTCCAATTACCAAGTTATATGGAAGGTGTAGACTTTGGTATGTCACCAACTCGGTCTCCTATTACAGGGACACCCCACCATGATGCCATGATTTCACCAAGATATTTTCTTAGTCCCAGTCTTTGAAGCTCACCTGGTTATAGTCCCACATCTCCAGGATACAACCGTACATCACCAGGATATAGTCCTACTTCTCCTTCATATAGTCCAAGCTCTCCTGGATATAGTCCTACTTCTCCAGCATATTCACCCACAAGTCCTTCTTATTCTCCCACATCACCAAGCTATAGTCCCACATCACCAAGCTACAGTCCCACTTCACCAAGCTATAGCCCGACATCCCCAAGTTACATCCCCACTTCACCTAGTTACATCTAAATGGGATATGTTGTTCCTAATTGGCGAGATATGTGGGATAGTTTTTTTGGCGGGGGGAAGGAGGGGGGGGATTCCTCTTATTCCCACTAATTTTTTAGTAAAATATTTGTACTCATGACATGAGTTTTATTTGATGAGACTCGTCTCATAATATAATGCATGTAGGTCACTCTAGCTTTCCATACTTAGTTGGAATGCTTCGTGGAGGCCTTTTTCCAAATCCACTTTTATGCATATTCTCTTCCTTTTTATTGAATTCAACCAATGTATTGACCCATATTATTCCCAATTGCTTTCAAGGTCTTCCTACAACATTAATATGGGGCAGTGTGGCCCAAACAAGGGCTATTGTTATCTCATGTTCACGTTGAAATCTAAGGACCAACTAGCTAAGAAAATACTCCAATTTCCATGAAGTATGATCCAAAATGAAAAATCGAGTTTTTATCCTCAATATTTTGAAATAAGAAAGAAAAGCATCCTTTACCATAGGCAAATAAATTTACCTTACTCTTGATCTTGTGAAGCCACGTTTCTACTATCCACATTTTTATGGTCCTTGGGCTAGGGGAAATGCCTATAAAATTTCGTATTATATCTTATTCAAATATTGATTTCACTTCTTCCTAGATCGAATGTCTTGATAACCAATAAGGAAATGGATTCCATGTGCTTGATGAATTTCTAAAGTGGAGATTGAGATCTGAATGAGCTCCATCAATTCCATTTAGGAAGGCCATCCCATGGTAATTTCTCCTCCAAAATGGAAATTTTCATCCATGGAAAGAGTATAGATCATGCAAGGAAATTTGATATGGATACATGGCAGCAACATTATACAAAGGAAATTGTATGATCTTAGCTTATGAAATTGAATATTACCAATCTCATCATGCCCTCAACTTTTAGAAGATGTTCACAAAAAAAGAATAGTGAAATATAGTCTTGACCTAGTGAAATTGTGAATAAGTTTGGGCATTGCATTCTCAACAAATCTTATCCACTTTCAGGAATGCCTAAGATTAGAAGCTTGAGCATAGAGGGGTTCATCATATGGATAGAACTATAAAATTCTCCAGCACTTCTCTAATATAATTATAAGTGGTGAAGCCCCTTACAAGCTAGACTCTAGGAAGTCTTTGAATATGAAGGATGTCCTATATGTTCTAGGAATCAAGAAGAACCTTCTCTCCATATCTGCATTAGATACAAAAGGTATGAGGGTTTCATTTGTTGATGGCCAAGTCCTAATGTGGCCAAAGGGAAAGACTATATACGATGAAGTTGTGATTGGAGAGCAAGAGGGAGGTTTGTACAAATTGAAGGGCCAACTTGAAAAAGATTTGGTTCATGACTTAATGGATCCAAGTGAACTATGGCATAGGAGGCTTTCACATGTGCACTATAGAGCATTTCCACTTGCAAGCAAAGCAATTGAAGGTCTTCCAGAAATCCAAGCAAAGCATGAAGGCATCTCCAAAAGATGTGCAAAGGGAAAGAACATAAAGAAGACATTTCCAAGTAGTGAGAGAAAGGAAAAAGGAATCTTGGAAATCATCCACTCCGATGTATGCGGCCGGATGTCATCCAGCTCATTGAGTGGGTATGTATATTATGTTTCTTTCATTGATGATTTTTCTAGGAATACATGGATATATTTCTTGAAGAACAAAGATGAAGTATTCAACAAATTCAAGGAATTCAAATCCTTGATTGAGAACCACATAGAGAAGAAAATCAAGACCTTTCAATCAGATAATGGCAGAGAGTTCACATCAGAATATTTCAAGAAATTATGCATAGATCCAGGGATTAAGAGGGAGTTGACTACTCCATACAATCCGTAACCGAATGGAGTTGCAGAAAGGAAGAATAGAACAATCATGGAAGCAACAAAAGAGATGGTTCATGACCAAGATCTTCCAATGTATCTATGGGAAGAGGATGCAAGGACAACGGTGTATGTACAGAATCGTACTCCACATAGAGTACTTGACAACAAGACACTCGAAGAATATTTCTCCGGCAAGAAACGAGAAGTCAGCCATCTCAGGATATTTGGATTCACAATATACACACATATTCCGAAGTAGAAGAGGATGAATATAGATCCTTCAGGAAAGAAGGGAATATTCGTGGGATATAGTGAAAGCTCGAAGGCTTACCGAATATACTTTCCAGGTTTCAAGAAGATTGATATCATCAGGGACGTGACATTTGGCAAAGACTCATCTTACTTCAAATCTAGAAAGATACTTGTTGAAGACATTGAAGAACCAAAAGTACCCAAGATCCGAGATACAACCATGAATGAAGCAACCCCAAAAGAATATGAAGAACGCAAGATGGAAGACCCACAGGAACTTGTAGATCCACCACATGAGAATAATTCTCATAAGAGGAAACTAACATGGGTACGAGAAGCAATTCAAGATGTAGAGAGATATGGTGCTCCAGAAGGAATGCACAGAGAAAGCAAGAGACCGCGACCATACTCCAGTTATGTAGCCCTGCTTTGCGACATCATTGACACGAAACCTGCCAACTTTGAAAAAGTGGTATAAAGGAAGGAATGGAAGGATGACATGATCTAGGAGTACCAGCCGATCATGAAGAATGATGTATGGGATGTGGTTTTCAGACCAGTAGGGAAGTCTATTGTGACTTCCAAGTAGATCTACAAGATCAAGCATGCTGCATATGGCAGCATACAGAAACAAAGGGAAAGATTTGTGGCACATGGATTCTCCCAGAAGGAAGGGATAGATTATGAGGAGACATTTTCACCTGTATCTAGATACACTTCCATCAGAATAGTACATGATCTAGATGCAGTGATGAAATTGAAGGTACAACAGATGGATGTCAAGATAGCGTTCTTAAATGGTGTAGTGGAAGAGGAAGTGTATGTGGAGAAACCACTCCGATTTGAGACACATGACAGGGAGACTGATGTGTGCACATTGAAGAAGGCCTTATATGGATTGAAACAGGCACCCAGGACGTGGTATAGCAAGATAGATAGCTTCCTGAATATCTTAGGCTTTACCAAGAGTAACGAGGATTCCAACCTTTACTACAAGGTTGAGCAAGGGAACTGAGTGATACTTCTACTTTATGTAGATGACATGTTTGTGACAGGTGAGGATGGGCTTATTGTAGATACGAAGAGGAAGCTTTCTTCCAAGTTCGAGATGAAGGACTTGGGTATGATGCACTATTTTATAGGTATGGAGGTGGCAGAGTACAGATGGAATATTACTTTGACAAGGGAAGTATGTAGTAGAGATCCTGAAGAGGTTCGAGATGATGGACTGCAAGGCCATGGACACACCTATGGCATCAAACCTGAAGCTATTGAGTGATGCTTCATCAGAGTTGGTTGATTCCACGATGTATCGTTAGATGATTGGATGTTTGATGTACCTGACAAATACAAGACCAGATATTTGCTTTGCTGTGAACACATTGAGTAGTTCCTCACATGTCTGAGACATGTTCATTTGATTGTTGCAAAGCATATTATGAGGTACCTGAAGGGTATGGTTTATTATGGGATCAAGTATGATGTGAACCAGAATATTAACCTGAAGGGTTATGTTGATTTGGATTTGGTTGATAGTGCCACTAATGGGAAGAGCACTTCAGGGTGTTGCTTCAGTATGGGGTCAGGTGTGATCTCCTGGTTTAGCAGGAAGTAGTCCTGGGTAGCACTGAGTACAGCTGAAGCAGAGTATGCCGTAGCTTGTTTGGCTAGTTGTGAGCTAGTACGGATGAGGAAGCTACTGTCTGATTTGTTTGATATACAGTTGGATGCGACTTGTATATTTTGTGAAAACCACAGTCGTGTGAAGTTGTTTGAGAACTCGGTGTTCCATGACAAGTCCAAGCACATTCATATCAAGTACCACTATATCAGGGATATGGTGCAGACAGGAGTAGTGAAGCTCAAGTATGTTGTGATGGACAAGCAGACAGCCGATGTGTTGACCAAGCCACTAGCCAGAGTGAATTTTGAGTACTTCATAAAGAATATTGGTGTACTCCAGATCAAGGTTCCTTCCAAGGGGAAGTGATGAGTCTGGAAGATGCAAATTCACATGAGCCTTTCTGACATGGTGGCAGGTTGGTCCTCCCATGTGCGTTGATGTAAGTGTTGAGCCTTTCCTACGTCATGGTAGGTTGTTCCTCCCATGTGCAATGATGTAAGTGTTGTTCCTTTTAGACATGGTGGAAAGCTGGTCCTCCCATGTGCGTTGATGTAAGTGTAGTGCCTTTCCAACATGGTGGCAGGATGGTCCTCCCATGTGAGTTGATGTAAGTGAAAATCCTTTCCGACATGGTGGTAGGTTGGTCCTCCCATGTGCGTTGATGTAAGTGTTAATCCTTTCTCGAATGGTGGTGGGTTTTCCATCCCACGTCGGTTGATGTAAGTGCTATGTGATGTGCATCTGGGCTATGCTTCGTTGAAGATGAGATGATCTGGACGTGATGAGGCAATAGTAGGAGACACAGGTTTTTGCAGAGGGAATGTAATAAGTCCTGGGATCTACGCAAGTTTTTGTAAAGGAAATAAAATCAGTCCTGGGATGTACACAAGCGTTTGCAGAGGCAATGTAATAAGTCCCGAGTTGTACCTACTTGATGGCTTGCTCATAGAAATGATGAAGACATACATGGATCCTAGGCCTACATCCATCATGAAAAAGGGTTGGCTCTATAGAACTTCCTTTGACAAGAAGAACTAAGAGATAACACCAATCCATGGTCAACATGACAAGGATTGCAGCAATAGTGACAACAACGATCCAATGTTGATGATGATGTTCCAACATTGTTGATCCATCAACGAAGACTTGTGTTGATGACTATGTCAAGAGAATGCCTTCCTAGTTAAGAGGGAGTGTTAATATAATTGTAACTTCGGAAGATATTCACTTGTATATTTTATGTTGTATTTGTATTTTATTATTGTACCTCTGATAAAGATGTTTATTCCTCTTGTCAGAGAAGTCATTATTGTATTTGGGTGATGTAAAGTCATTGAGGTTAACCCTCCTTTGTATGTCGAGGCATTAGAACCTAAATTTAAAATTGTTTATGGGTTATTAGACTCTCCTAGAGAAGTCGGCCCAGTCAAGTACAACTAGGGGTTGACCTAGTTGGGTAAAAGTCAAGTGAAAGATAAAGAATAAATAGAGAGGGTGCCTCTCTCATTTGGATCATTCACTCACTCACTCACTTCATATTAGTGAGAGAGAGGAGAAGTTCACACAAGTGTAGAAGAGAGAAGCTGCTGAAGACCATCTCTATTTTTGGGTTTTAATTTTGTGACATTGTATTGGTGATCATTCTATCTATGAGTAAGTTGTGGGGTTTTCTCCTTTATGGTTTCCCCGAGGGAAATCTTTGTGTCTCTTTTGGTTATGTTGTTCTTGTTATTCTCTCAATAATATCCTAGATAACTATTGATTAAATCGTGAAAAATTAACAACTAGGACTCAAACTGAAAGCAAAAACCAAGGCCTCCCTAATATAATGTCAATAAAATGCATTGACACAAGAACTAAAAATTAACCAAAATAAGTAGTCTTTCTATTGAATATTGTAACTTCTAAGAATATTATATTTGTACTTTATTATTCCGGAGATGTTTCATCCCTCCAAGGTAATTCTATTATGTATCCGGAGATATTTATTCCTACGATGAATTATGGTAACCAGGGTTATTAGACCCACCATGTGGGGGTCGGCCCTGAGTTTATTATTTAGGGGTTATTAGACTTCACTAGGATAGGTCAGCCCCATTAGGGATTTTGGTCAGTTAGGAATCAGTATAAGTAGAGGAGGAGAGATCCTCATTTGACACACTTGCTCAACTCAGAAAGGAGCGCACTTGTGTTTGAGAGGTTTGCATAGGAGGTAGAGAAGAAGAAGGTCAAGTCTTAGAGCACATCTTGTATTTTGGTTGATCATCTTATTGAGGAAAGCTTTGTTGGGTTTTCTACCCCATGAGGGTTTCCTAGGGTAATATCTTTGTCTATCTTGTGATTATGTTTCTTTCAGTGATCTTACTAGTCAAATTAGTATAATATTAACATGGTATCAGAGCTAGCTTGAATAGAACATCTTTCACAAGGTGAAATTTTATTTCTCTCTCTCTCCCAAAATTAGGGTTTCTGCAAAAGTTAGTATTTTTGGTTTCTAGTTGCATGGCTGAATAGTTGTTCTAAATATCTATCTTTTGAGCCCTGGATCAAGGTTTTTGGTTGAGTAGAACTCTGAGAAAGTCAAACCCTAGTTTTACCAAAAGTGCAATAAAACCAAAAATTCTGTTGCAGAATTGGAAAAGTGAAAAAGTAAAATTTTCTAGTAAGTTCTACTCTATCTCTTATCTCTTGGACTCCCCCAAGAGAAGATGGCTCCAAACACTAAGATTGAAGACAAGCTTGAAGGCATAGAGAATTTTCGGGCATGGAAATATAGAATTGGTCTCATTCTTGAAGAGAATGATCTTGCTCAATATATCAAGGATGAAGTTGCAGAACCTGAAGGAGATGAAGCCAAAGAGAAGCATAGGAAGGATTTGATTAGGGAAAAGAGAATCATTGCTGATTCTATTAAAGACCACTTGATTCCCCAAGTGGCATCCAAGAAGACTCCAAAGGAAATGTATGATGCTTTAAGAAGAATGTATGAAGGAAAGAACATCAATAGGAAGATGAACCTAAGAACTCAGTTGAAGAGTACCAAGATGCACAAAGGAGAATCCATTCAAGACTACTTTTCAAGGGTCTCCCAAATCAAGGAACAAATAGATGCCATTGGTGATACTCTTGATGAAGATGAACTTGTGATGACTGCTCTAAATGGTCTCACTAGACCTTGGGAGTCATTCATCCAAACCATGTGTGCTAGAAAAGAAAGCATGAAATTTGATGTGGTTTGGGAGGATTGTATTCAAGAAGAGGCTAGGGTTGCAAACAGAGAAGCCTTGCTCAAAGAAGATGACCAAGCCTTGGCCACCCACACCAAGAGAAGAAGGAATCAATCCTACTCCAAAATGGATAGTCACAAGGAGTCTCATTCTCCACATATATTTCAAAAGAAAAGAGGAACTAATCAAAGAAGAGATTACTCCTCATTCCAATGTTTTTCTTGTCACAAAATAGGACACATTGCTAAAGATTATCCTCTAAAGAAGAAAAAGGGTTCTCATTACAAAAGACATCAAGCACATCTTGCAGAAGATGATAGTGAAGAAGAAGTAGAAGAGGAAGAAAGGCCTCACAAGAAAAGACCTAGAAGAGAAGAAGAAGAAGAAGAAAGGACCGTCTTCAAGAGAAGATCTAGGGGAAATGAAGAAGAAGATGCAGAAGAATATGTTCTATTCTCCGCACTCTCTGGAACTATAACACCTGGAGAAGATACATGGCTTATTGGCAGTGGTGATTCAAAGCACATGACAGGTCAGAAGAAGACTCTCTCAAGACTTGAAGAAAAGACCTCTCCACAAAAGGTATCTCTAGGAGATGACTATTAGTATCCCATCAAGGGAATTGGTGAAGCAAGCTACAAGCTTGATTCTGGTACCCCCATGAAAATGAAAGAAATATTGTATGTACTAGGATTGAAGAAGAACTTATTATCCATCTTAGCATTGGATAACAAAGGTTATAGGGTTGCATTCATTGATAGACAAGTATTAATGTGGTCCAAAGGAAAATCTATCAAGGATGCAATTATCATTGGTGAAGAAAAAGGAGGTTTGTACAAGATTAAGGGCCATCCAGAAGCTTCCCTTGTACATGAAGCCATTATCCCAAATGAGCTATGGCATAGGAGAGTTGCTCACATTAACTACAAGGCACTACCTCATGTAAGTAAGGTAGTTATAGGTTTTCCAGACTTAAAGATTGATCATGATGGCACATGCAAAGGATGTGAAAAAGGGAAGAATATCAAGAGCCCATTTCCAAAGAGTGAAACAAAGACTAAAAGTACCTTGGAGTTAATTCACTCTGAGGTATGTGGACCAATGCCCTCCACATCTTTGAGTGGATATGAATACTATCTCACATTTATTGATGACTATTCAAGGAAGACTTGAATATACTTTCTAAAAGGAAAGAATGAAGTCTTTGCAAAGTTCAAGGAGTTCAAATCCCTAATAGCGAATCACTCAGAAAAGAAAATCAAGATTCTTAGAATAGATAATGGTGGAGAATATACTTCAAAGGACTTTGAAGACTTTTGTAAAGAAGATGGAATCAAGAGGGAACTAACCACTCCCTATAATCCCTAACAAAATGAGGTTGCTGAAAGAAAGAATAGAACCATCATGGAAGCTGTAAAGAGTATGATACATGACCAAGATCTACCCATGTGTCTATGGGCTGAAGCAGCTAGGACAACAGTCTATGTACAAAATAGACTATCCCATAGTTCTCTTGAATTCAAGACTCCAGAATAAGTGTTCACAGGAAAGAAGCCTGAGGTAAGTCATCTTAAAATATTTGCATGTCCAGTGTACATTCACATTCCAAAAGAAAAGGGAACCAAGTTGGATCCTTTTGGTAAGAAGGGAATATTTGTTGGATATTGTGAATCATCCAAAGCTTTCAGAATTTACATACTAGGTTTTCATCATATGGAAATAAGTAGAGATGTAACATTTGATGAAGAAGCAGCTCTTAAGAAATCTAGGAAGTGCCAACTTGAACAAGTCTATGAAGAAGAGATACCTCCTAGAATCACAAAAGCTGTACCCATCCCTGAAGATGATACACCAGAGGACCATGACATGTTAGAACCACAAGAACCCCCCATTACAAATTTATCTAGAAAAAGAAGGCCAGCATGGGCTAGAGACATTATTCAAGGAGCTGAAAAATATGGAGCTCCTGAAGGCTCTACTAGAGAAAGAAAGAAACCAAATCTAGTATCAAACTATGTGGCCTTGATGTGTGATCTTGTGGATCAACAACTTACTAGCTATGAAGAGGCAGCTCAGAAGAAAGAGTGGGTAGAAGCAATGACAAAAGAATACCAGTCAATAATGAAAAATGATGTTTGGGATATAGTCCCCAAACCAAAAGATAAAAGTGTGGTTTCTTCTAAATGGATATTCAAGATAAAACATGCTGCATATGGTAGCATTGAAAAATATAAGGCAAGATTTGTAGCCAGAGGATTCTCTCAGAAAGAGGGAATTGACTATGAAGAAACATTTGCACTAGTTGCTAGGTACAATTCAATTAGAACTATCATGGCACTTGCATCTATGATGAAGTGGAAATTACACTAGATGGATGTTAAGACAACCTTCCTGAATGGTGTGATTGAAGAAGAAGTGTAGATAGAACAACCACAAGGATTTGAGGTTAAAGATAGAAGAGCACATGTATGCAAGCTGAAAAAGGCTTTGTATGGATTAAAGCAAGCTCCTAGAGCTTGGTATGGAAGGATTGACAGTTTCTTAACAAGCATGGGCTTTACCAAAAGTAAAGTTGATCCTAATCTTTACCTTAAAGTTATGGATAATGAACCTGCTATATTATTGTTGTATGTAGATGATCTATTTCTAATAGGAAATGAGAATCAAATTATTGAATGCAAGAAGAAGCCTTCTTCAGAATTCGAGATGAAAGATCTTGGATTAATGCACTACTTCTTAGGTCTAGAAGTATGGCAAGAACCAAAAGGAATATTTCTAAATCAAGGTAGGTATGCTGTGGAGATTTTAAAAAGATTCGATATGTTGGAGTGTAAAGCCATGGCCACTCCCATCGACTCCAACTTGAAGTTATTAGTCAATGACTCATCAGAATTAGTGGATGTAACTTTATATAGACAAATCATTGGGTCATTAATGTATTTAACAAATACCAGACCAGATATATGCTTTGCTGTAAATACCCTGAGTCAGTATCTAGTAGAACCTAGAAAGGTTCACTGAATAGCTGCAAAGCATGTAATGAGGTATCTAAAGGGTACATTAGATTTTGGTCTATATTATCTTGGAAATCATGAACTCAGACTACATGGTTACTTAGATTCTGATTGGGCAGGAAGTGTTTCAGAAAAAAAAAGAGTACATCAGGTGGATGTTATGGTCTTGGATCTGCCATGATCTCATGGTTCAGTAAGAAACAATCTAGTGTGGCTCTCAGTACTACTAAAGCAGAATATATAGCTACCTGCTTTGCCAGTTGTGAAGCAGTGTGGCTTTGGAAACTATTATCTGGAGTGTTTGACTTAGAAATGGATCCCACTGTTATCATGTGTGACAATAAAAGATGTATTAAGATGACAGAAAATCCAGTATTCCATGATAAGTCAAAACACATAGAAATCTGATATTTCTACATACAAGATATGGTGTAGAGAGGAGCTATTAAGCTTGAGTATGTGAGCACTGAGGAACAAATTGCTTGACCAAACCTCTGTCTCGGGTGAAATTTGAATATTTTCGAGACAAGCTTGGTATACTTCAAAGGGACCCTTCTCGAAAGGGGGAGTGATACAGTCACCGATAATGAGATTGCCCTCATCGACAACAAGGTTGATGATGAGGATACATGTTTTATTGATGTATTGATGAGGATACATATTTTTTGATGTATTGATGTATTAATGAGGATACATATTTTTTTATGTATTGATGTATTGATGAGGATACATGTTTTATTGATGTATTGATGAGGATACATGTTTTATTGATGTATTGATGAGGATACATATTTTTTTATGTATTGATGTATTGATGAGGATACATATTTTATTGATGTATTGATGAGGATACATGTTTTTATGAGGATACATGTTCTTATACTGATGTATTGATGAGGATACATGTTTTGATGATATGTATACATCTATTGTATGTACTTGTACTAGTGATGTACTAACAATATCTGTATTGATAAGGATACAGGTGGGGATTGTATCATCCCCAGACTTCAGTCCCTTGAATTGATCCGTAGACGTATGGTCTCTGAGAATGAATTCCTTAGTGGACAGGTGGGGATTGTATCATCCTCGGACTTCGGTCCCTTGAATTGATCCATAGACGTATGGTCTCCGAGAATGAAGTCCTTAGTGGACAGGTTGGGATTGCATTGTCCCTAGACATGGTGAGGTGTCTTAAAGTGATAAGGACTAATCATCTTGTAAGATGATTGGGATTGCATCGTCCCTAGACATGGTGAGGTGTCTTAAAGTGACAAGGACTAATCATCCTGTAAGCTGATTGGGATTGCATCATCCCTAGACATGGTGAGGTGTCTTAAAGTGATAAGGACTAATCATCCTGTAAGCTGATTGGGATTGCATCGTCCTTAGACATGGTGAGGTGTCTTAAAATGATAAGGATTGATCATCTTGTAAGTTGATCTGGATTGCATCATCCAAAGACATAAGAGATGTCTTAAACTGAGAGGGACTGATCATCCCGTAAGCAGATCAGGATTGCATCATCTTTGGACCTATGTCCTAAAGTGAGAGGGATTGATCATCCCGTGATTGGATCATGTGTATTGTAGGTCTAGATGACGATGCTGATGATCATGTGATGACGATGTTGATGATCGTGTGATGACGATGTTGATGATTGTGTGATGATGATGCTAATGATCGTGTGATGACGATGCTAATGATTGTGTGATGATGATGCTAATGATCATGTGATGACGATGCTGATGGTCATGTGATGACGATGCTGATGATCGTGCGATGACGATGACGATGATGTTGATGTTCTAGTAACTGGTTGAGTTACTGATGATGATGTATTGAAGAAAGCTTTCGATGATTTACAGATGTATCATGTATGATGTAGTCGATGAGTCTGTGCTCTTGCAAATGTTGTTATAATATCCTTCTCGCTAAGGGGGAGTGTTGAATATTGTAACTTCTAAGAATATTATATTTGCACATTATTATTTTGGAGATGTTTCATCCCTCCGAAATAATTCTATTATGTATCCGGAGATGTTTATTCCTCCGATGAATTGTGGTAACCAGGTTTATTAGACCCACCATGTGGGGGTTGGTGTTGAGTTTATTATTTATGGGTTATTAGACTTCACTAGGAGAGGTCGGCCCCATTAGGGATTTTGGTCAATCGGGAATCAATATAATTAGAGGAGGAGAGCTCCTCATTTGACACACTTGCTCAACTCAGAAAGTAGCACACTTGTGTTTGAGAGGTGTGCATAGGAGGTAGAGAAGAACGAGGTCAAGTCTTGGAGCACATATTGTATTTTGGATGATCATCTTATTGAGGAAAGCTTTGTTGGGTTTTCTACCCCATGAGGGTTTCCCGGGGTAATTTCTTTGTCTATCTTGTAATTATGTTTCTTTCAGTGATCTTGCTAGTCAAATTAGTATAATATTAACACTTTCTACATTGAAACTTTCCGTCAATGAAGTTGTGGGTTCTTTCGAAATTTATGAGTAATCGTTGAGGTAATTTCCTATGAATTTGATAGGCTTGAAATCTGCTGACAGGGTTCCCGAGCATTGAATTGCAGGGTTCAGTAGCATTGAATTGCAGGGTTTCAGGAGTATACAAACCATAAGTGTGCTGGGAATGTGCTCGTTTGAGGGTTTCAACAATGACAAACACACATTGGCGGGGTCAGAGCATTGAATTGAAGGGTTCGGGAGTGTTGAATTGTAGGGTTTTAGCACTATACAAACTATAAGTGTGCTAGGTGTGTGCTCCTCCGAGGGTTTCAACAATGATAGGCACACACTGGTAGGGTCATTGTGTGGTTTATATAAAAAATACACTCTTGAACAAGAGATCAAAAGGAATCTAAAATCTCGGTTGAGAGATCTGTTCGAAAGCTACATACCAAAAATTTGGCCATACTCTTGGACGAGAAACTGAATTTTTCTCGGACAAAAAATTGTCTAACTAGAACTAAATCTCGGCTGAGAAATTATTAACTGTCTTTAAACTCTTGTTAGAAAAAAATACAACACTCGGACAAGAAAATATGTTGACTTTTTTCTCGGTCGAGAAATTAGATATTATAACCCAAAAATACCCCATTCTCTAAAAATTGTATCCCAACTTCACGTTTTCACCCTTACTTATGTGAATTAATGTGTTAATGTTTAAATGCTTGAGTATCAATATTTAATGTTGACTTGAAAACATAAATATGATGTTAACTTAGAAAACCATTACACAAGGTTTTATGAAGTAAACCAAATGCTTGAATAAACATGTATAATAGGTAATGATACATATAGATTACTTATGTTCACATGCACCATTTACTATATGATATGCTAGTGGTAAATACTCAAATAATTACTTTTAAACATAATAAAATGTGAGGATACTCCTACATTTAAAAATAATCCAATATAAGATATCCTTTATTCTCACCCAAAGGAAAGATACTTTTAAAAAACTAAACATATCATATAAATTCCATACATATATAACAAAGCCTAAAATATAACACTAATAAACTGAAGTGTCGTAGCCAAATACACCATAGATTTACCAATCAGATAATCAATACTAATCTTTGTTACTTTTCATTTACTTACCCATTCATATCAAAACAATAACACTTGTAAAAAGAAAACACAACATACTAATGCATTAATAAATCCAAATCAAATATAGGTGGTGGCTAAACACTATTAAAAGGCATAAAAAATTGTTAAGGTCTATCATAGCATCGGTATAACCCTTATAGGGCTATCCATATATATTAAATTTTTTTGTCAAAGTGAAATGTGAATAAAAAGAAATAAACTTGTATTGGGGTGAATCCACGAAGGTGGTTCACGAGTTTTGGCAAGCGAAACCCAAAAAAATTGTTTTTCATACCCTCGATCGAGGGCTTGAAAATACCTCGATTGAGGTTTTTAAATAACTTGATTGAGGGCTTGGATAACCCTTGATCAAGCTATTAAGATAGACAAAAAAAAATAAAAACAGGGCGCGGTCGGTCGACCGACCTTGTTTGAAAACGACCCCTTGACCGAGCGTCTACAGGACTGAACAACAACCCATCGACCCAACGTCTAGAGGACTGAACAATGCGACATTCCATGTCATGCCATGCCACGTAACATCCCACACCATCTACCAGCCATGTTTTCCACTCCACTGGGTAAGTGGAGTTCCAACCTTCCTTTTGTTTTTTTAATACAATTTAATATTTTTTTTTTAATAAATTTATGTGAATGTTGCAATTTTTTTTTCCAAATAAATTTAACCATTGAAACCAATAACCATTTTTTTTGTGTAGAAAACCCATTGAAACCAAAAACTATTTGAAAAAAAAAAACAAAACAAAAAAACATTTCAAAACCAAAAAACATTTCAAAACAAAAGCAAAAAACAATTTCAAAATAAAAACAAAAAACCATTTAAAACAAAAAACCAAAAACCATTTGAAATATGTTTTAAATTTTAAATTTATGTTGTATTTATTTCTTTAAATTATTAATATTTATGTTTATATCAATCGGCAGCATTTTATGCACAATAGCATTTCATTGCATAAAATGCTACCGATTTTTATTTTAAAATTTGTCTTGACAAGCAGAAATGTTGCCCATTTTTTTTCAATCCTGCAGCCCCTCGGTTTTGATTAGAAGCTAGTTGCAATGGTATTTTGAATGTCTTACCACGTTTAAGTTTTAATGTAGCTTTTAGTATCTACATGAGCCTCTAGGGGTCTATTTGGGAAGATGTATCTAAATGACATGACCTCTAACCTATGGAAAAACTTATACATTTTGTTTCTCCACTTTTATACATGGTATGGTAATTAGTATTTTTACTAGGGAGTTTTTAGCATAGTAAAATCGTGGGTTTATTAATGCTGTGTTTTAGAGAAGGAAAAAATCTCATTTCTAAATTTATACGATGTTATGAGAATTTGATTTATGGAAGTGTTGCTCTGTGGACTAAAAAAACTAAATTTATGGTGACTTTGGTTTAGTTCGGGCGTTTTAAATCTTGGAAAATTATGCCTCAGTGGAGCACCACGTTTGATTGCGATTCTAGGTTTTAATTTTACAAGAATTAATATCGTTCCAAACCTCTGAGTGTTGCTCTTTCCCTAAATTGTATTTTAATTAGATTTAATTTATGCTCCGCGTTTTCTAGAAAGATAAATGACAACTCTATGGGTTGGAAAATAGATGATTTTTTTATGGCTAAATCATTTAAACGTGTAAACTTTCCTTCAACATTTAAACTTTTCGGGTTAATCAAATATGGGCTAGGCCCTATTTATGAACTGAAATGATCCCTGGTTTGCTACGCTTAATGTTGTCTCTGTATAATTTTAATTGTGATAGAAGGCTCTTGAGGTGTCCTTGTGGATTAATGGCTGGCACAAAATCATTGCTAGATTTCCTTTCTTGCTTGTGAATTCGATTTGGGTAGCTAAGATGCCATCGCATTAAATTTCATCTCTCATATTCTGTAGAATGTTCCTCGGTTGTCCATTGGTTTTAGCATGCATCTATTTCTTAAATTAATTCATTAAGGCTATATGCCAAATATGGTTCTGCCTACGTGCTTCCCAGTTATAAATTCTGGTTTGACTGGAGCATGGTTTGACCTCTCAAAGGTTCGATTTTTAGCTAGGTAAAGACCTAGGGTTCTTTATGTTAATGAAACGTTTTTTTTAAACTATGAGATACATGTTTGTTTTGTCTTTTGTAATACCCCAATTTTGACCCTTATGAAATATTGGATTTTAATGTAAATATTGTATACATGCGTTGTGTGTTTCCCTAGCATGGAGCTCAAGGCTAAGGCCCCGCTAGTGTATGTTCAGATTTTATTTAAAACAAGCAAGTATTTGATATTTTGATACCCATGTTCTAGTAAGCCATGGAATATTGTCAATTGATGTAAATGTTAATATTTCAATAAAATACCAAAACTAGCTACAGAAGCAACCAATGAGAAGGGTCCATGTGTATCCACTAGGGAGTGGTGAGGGGGTTGTGGGGATGGACCATATTTTTCCAAATGCCCTTGTGAAAACTCATTTGAATTTCCTTGCTGACATTTAATTCTGTTGTAAGGAAGTTGTTGAGGAATTCAGTCCATGACTTTAATGGAGCATGGGCAGCCCAGAAATTCATATAGCAGAGTATGGGCTTTGTTTTCTTGTACCACAAGTCACTCTAACTCATGGGGATTGCTTCTTCCTCATTCCCATTCCATTGTTGAAGGCCCAACACCATGTTTTGACCTAGGAGGAATTATCAGCAGTGATAAAAACCAGAAATCGCAACTTTGCAAGAACCCATGTTTGAAGAGCCATAAACGCCCAGATTTGGTATTTGATAGTGAAATCCAATGGGGGATCCATAGATATGAACCTTGGGGTGAAATTGAGAGTATTAGATACCCCGAAATCCATTGGAAAAGCCAGTTTTTATATCGTAGAAAACCAGTGACAGGATTGAGTTATTTTGATGCCAGAATTGTGAGAGATCCAATTGTGAATGACTGAGCAGAGGTTGGATTTGCTTGATAAACCCAGTGAAGGATAGAATCTCAAGGAATTAGTAGTTGGACCTTTCTATTCCCACCCTGAAGAGAACTGGAGGGAAGGGACACCTGAGGGACTGTGCAGCAGAGAAGGGGACCTTCCTTGTGTTGGGTGTGGTAGGGACTGTGGGTGCCTTGACTGTTTGAATTAACTTGAGATGCGTGTAGCTCTGTGGTTGAGCTCAATGGATTGGAATTTCCATCCTCTATCTTCTTGTATGTTTGATAAACCCAACTTTGTGTTGGGTTAGCATAGCTGTTGAGTGAAACCATGGCTGTGAGTGAGCCCAGCTAGTTTCTCCTTAGTGGACACACAACCCAACTCGGGGTTTATCTCTTAGCTGAAAGAATACAGGATGGACAAAGATCTATGGTTGGGTGGAACGTTGCTCTCACATAGCCAGTTGTTGGACAGCTTCATCTCAGAGATAAGTGTTCTTTGTGTTTTAATTTATATGCATTATGTGTTCTGCATTGTGTCAATTCAGAATGATAATTATTCATGTAAATGGAATTGATATGAAATCTGTGAATGGCATGAGAATGGGATTGGTTCCATGTGAGAATGGTTCATCATCTGCCTAGGTTAAATATGCTGATGCATTCTATTCTAGCTATCCGTTAATATGTTTAGTTCCATTGTATAATTTAAGTCTACATTTTATTTAAATGGAAAAATTCTAGTCTTATGGCTTTGGGGAAGAATTAGACACCCCCATGTTACAGTCATGTTCCCTCCCTTGCATTGGATTGATGGAAGGGGATGTGACATCTTTGACAGGAAAACATAGAAGGATCCAGGTTATGAAAAGGATCAAAACGATTTTATTTGCAAGGAAAATTTGTCATAAATTCTGGTATTTTGATTTAGGAGGTTATGAAGTCTTTACCCTAAAATTACCTATAAGCTTAATGACTTAGAGTTTTGTTTTAAAATAAAAGAACATAGATCTTTAAAACAAAAAGGACAGAGATCTATCATAAGCTAGAAATAGTAAATCTACCATGGGTTAATCTATTTATAAAATATATATAAACTAACAACCTAGAGCCATGACTTTTTAATTGAACTATCCATGGACCATCAGAAAACGTAGAAACAATATTTAAATAAAATTTATGAGAATAGTTTTGGCATATTTCAAATGGGACAATATGATGATTACTATCCTGCTTATAATCCTATTCTAAAAACAGAAATAAAAATCTAAAACACTTTATTCTCAAACAGAAATAAAATTTGACACACCCTATTCTAAAAAAGAAATAAAATCTGAAACACCCTATTCTAAAACAGAAATAAAATCTGAAACACCCTATTCTAAAACATAAATAAAATCTGAAACAGGGAAGAGTGTAACCTCATACCTGAGACAATGCTTGTTTGCACTAGTTCTATAACCCCGCACACTCCAAACATCGATTCATTGGAAATACTTTACTTCTAACCTGTAGAACAATAGCTAGATGACCTGAGGGATTCCACGTTCCTCCCAAACATTAATCCAGAACCGTTCCTGGTTCTTATCTGGATCACCCCTGAGCTGGTTCGACATGCAAGTGAAATATAAGGGACCTGGGAAACGACTGTTTGCAAATGAGACTTTATATATTATTCCTTAAGGATTCAACAATTTCCTCTTACAGTACCATAAGACAATGATAATGAGGTCCCCCCCCCTTCTCTTGGAAAAAGTATTAGTATTTATAGGTAAAATTTTTTGAAGGTAGTTGAGTTAACATAAGTATTTTAACTGCCTTCTTGAAATTAACTCCTAGTTCGAATTTTGTGAGACATAACTAAAAGTCCTTTCTAATTATAAGGCTTCTCTTTATCTAGGAATCTTTTCTCAATGTTTCCCTTAACTTGATATTTAGAAACTCATCACTTTTATTTATTTAATTTATCATAATTAAATATACATATATATAATTATTTAAACTTATTTGCTTTGTGTATCTATCTTCTTTATTTAGAAATTTCTCCTATATATAAATATATAGGTAGACTTTACTTGTTTATCTTTATTATTTAAATGACTTCATATATATATATCCTATATATATATATATATATATATATATATCCTATATATATATATATATATATATATATATCCTATATATATATATATACATATATATATATATATATATATATATATATACTCTTTATTATTTATGCATTTACCTAGCATAATTTTATGGTCAATGTTTTCCTTACCTTAGCTTAATTCTTTTTAACAAGGCCTTTGGTGGGAGTGGTTTGTAGGCTAAGATAGGTACCTCTAAATTTCCCTTGCATGCTCGATTACCTCATTTTTGTGGCAACTCCTTCAGTCTTTGATGAGAGATGCATAGTGATTCAATTAATCATTTGAATACGTATGATGAGGGTTTCTTATATTCAGAGTCTTTCCAACTCAACACCCTTAATTATGGTAATCCCGAGTGCTATTCAGAGCTTAGGCTCAACACTCTCACATGGGCATTACGCTAGTGCAATTCTAGAGCTTCTCGCTCAACACTAGTACTAGGATGTATTTGTGAGATACACCTAGGGATACATAGGCCAAAGATCCGATGCTCCAGAGCTTATGCTCAACATCAAGTTGGAGTGGTCCAGGGCTTATGCCCAACAATCTATGTACATTGGGGCTTACGCCCAGCATATAATAAAAGTCATCTATGTACATCAGGGCTTACGCCCAAAACATAGGGAATCATTGTACATCAGGGCTTACGCCCAACACATAGGGCATCCATGTACATCGGGGCTTATGTGAAACACATAGGTCATCCATGTGCTCCAGATCCTACACTGAACACATAATACAAGGTCAAAGTCTCAGGATATTACAAAAAAGTGTCACCAAAAACATAATTAGGAATGTGCTTTTAACAACCCTCGCCATAAGTATCACCAATGAGAGAATTGGAAACATAATTTTAATGACTCACTAAAAGTGTCGTTGAAAAGGGATTTGGTGATGAGATTTAAAGAATTGTCACCAAAAGTACTTACAATGGTAATTTTTCATAGCCCATCACCATAAGTGAATTTGGTGGTGATTGTTTAAGGTATGTTAGAGGGATGAATATTACCAAAAGAGATTTGGTGACAGAATTTAAAGAAGTATGAGCAAAGGAACTTACATCAACGATTCTACATAGCCCATCACCATAAGTGACTTTGGTGATGGCCGTTTAATATCTGTCACAAGAATGACCATCACCAAAAATGGATTTGGTGATGAGATTTAAATAATTCTCATCAAAAGAACTTATAGAAACAATTTTTCATATCCCATTTCCATAAGTCACTTTGGTGATGACCGTTTAACGTCTGTCATAAGCATGACCCTCACCAAAGGCCATTTTTCTTGTAGTGTATAGTAATTAAGAGCGAGTAGCTTTTATCTAACATCTCTTGAAGATAATATTTAAATCAATTAATTCTAGAATGCTCATCCTATAAGGAACCTTTGAGACTAGTGTCAAATGCATCACCAAGAGCATGGTAAAATATACATCGCTTCTTTGTGGAGGCCCTAGAATCTCATGAAGGAACACATCCCTAAATTATTGCAAAACTACATATTCCCCAAGGTACACCTTGCTATCCTATAATCATATCCGATTTGGACATCGTATAATTCACAACCTTTCTTGGTAGTTTTCTTCACTTGTAATGTTGAAATCTGTCTCACAACGACCATTCTTGGGGTGCATTGAATTGTAGTATGCTGCATGTTGTCATCTAGATACTCAAAATATTTTTTATAGCAGTTTAACATTACTCTATGAGCCTTTAAGCAATCCATGGATATTAATATGGCATAAGATACTAAAGGAAAAATATTTAAATTTAAGTTAGTGTTCATTTGTAATACCCTCAATTTTGACTTGGAGAATATTTAATCAAAATTATGTAAATGATGTAAATATGCTAGTATGCATTCCTAGTGTGGAGCTCAAGGCCAAGGCCTGATTAGAGAGTAGATAGGAATTTAATATGTATATATTTTGGACAGTACGATTGGCTTATCATGCCAATTCAAAACGTATGTAATATTATGTTTGAAATTAATAAAATGGCCCAAGATGTTTTTGTACAGAGCACTAGAGGGGCTATGATTCAACCAAAAGGGAAGAGGAAAGGGGGCTTATGGGTAACTGAATCCTATTTTTCCAAGTGTCAACCTTATAATTCATCCAAAATATTCCATGTGCCTTAAATAAGCCAATTACCTTCGCTTTACTATTAAAACCAATCATTGAATGCATATGTGAGGTTGGTGGGAAAAGTCACTTCATGTAGTTATTAAAGCATGGGAGTTGTGATAGTTATGTTAGCTCTCAGCAGTCCTATTTATTCTATGGTATAAATTTATGTCAGTTTTATTTTCACCATTACCTCATATCGTTTGATTCAACATCCTTTTGATCATTCTCTCATGCATGTTTCTACACTATATAGAGGTTTCTAGGGATGTTCATGACCATTACCAGACTATATTTAGCCCATAAATTTGAATTTAGAGACGGAGATGCATTTTTGTAAGGGAAAAATAGATGGTTGTAGGTGAGCATGGAGCATGGGAAAGCTAGGAACCTTTACCGAATGATTTATGCTACTTTTGGATGCTTGAGAAGGCATGGATTAATATTGAATGAGGTTCTCCAATAGCACACAACACATTGGACTCTTATTGCACACACTAGTAAGCACTATAAGGGTTGGATTTCCTAAGGGAATTGTGGATTATTAATGGGAAGTTCCTTCCTTGTTTTCTGTGGGGAAGTTGGAAGGTGTGCCACAAGTGTTATGGATTAGATAGACCCATGTAGAGCTCTAGTTGAGCTTTTGGCTAAGAATAGAGAGTAGAGTGGATTGTGGAATGAGAGAGTGAAGCCTATAGTTAATTCCTTTTCCCTGGTGGCCTCATATCCCATATTGGGGGTGTCCTCTCAGCTAAAAGAATATATGCTTGATAGATTTCCTGCAACTAGGTGGAAAATCACTCTTACATACCCAGTTGCTTGGATCTTCTTTGTTTAAAAATAAGTATTATTTTGTATCTAATGTCCAATGATTTAATTTATATGCCTTAGATAACAATGCTTGGAATTACATGCTAGGTGTGTGTGGTTCAAGTTTATTTCTGCTATGTTTTTTTATTTTCATATCTGCACATGCATTTTAGGTGTATAAACCTGTAATTGTGGATGTGGGGTGAAATTTAGAGGCCTCAATTTAGTTAATGTCCCATTTGTTGCCTGGAAAGGGTGATGGGGATGTTACAGGGTGGTATTGGAGATTTTGGTTGAAATACTAGAATTGTATGGGCCAACGACCAAAATCAGAAAATGTCTCTATAAAAAAGGGGTTTTGTTAAGAAATGGATAAGTGCAATACACCAAGGAACCTGAATGATTATTGTTTTATAAGACCTTATGTTATTATTTGATTTGACATTATTGATCAAGTGAGGTCAATACATTTGTAAACAAATTATTATTTTTAAATTATTAAATAGCTAAGGGAATCAAAATTGAAATAGATGTTTAAGAGTGTTTGCTATCCCACAAGGAGAAATGAAAAGTGTCAAGAGAAAACCCATTATGGAAACACATCCTAGTAAAAGCCGCAATGGTGCAGGAGGCATCCTCCCTAAAATTCAGGTCGTGACTCTTGTTGTACCAGTTATGAGGAGCTGGCTCATAAATGACCTAAGTCCTAGTAAAATGCTATAAAGCATTGATTTCATCCACTAAGAAGGAGTCTTATGATGATTCAAGGGGAGAATACGATCAATATTGAGTTCATCCAATGAGAAGGAGGCTTATGTTGAAGTGATATTTCTGACCTAGCTTATCTAATAGGAACTCAGTGACCAGTCTTTGTCGTTGTTGTTCAACAAACAGGCTCAGGGGTTTCAGGATAAGTAGTTGGCTATTCTGAAAGATTGGTTGGGAGAAACGACAACCTTCAGTTTTGATTTTCCTTTTCTAGTTCAGGTTCTATTTATTCATTTATGAAATGCCTATTTATTGTAAGGTATATCTAATTTGTTAAGAATAATGATTGCATTGCTTAGTTCAGGTTCTATTTATCTATTTCCGAATTGTCTATTTACTGTAAATGATATGCAAATTGTTATTCATAAATGATTATCTTGCTTATGCATGTTATCATATAATTCTTTACTGTACATTACTGTTTTATAGTTATTTTTCTTATTCAGAATTATATTTCTAGAATTGCATGCAATTTATTCAAATATTCTTTTAAGTTATTTTTTATTTCAGTAAGAGTATAGTTCTAAAAGGAACAAAACTATCTTAGTATGAATTATAGTTTGGTGCAGGTTTTAACCTATTATTCTTTCTATTCTGAAATCATTGTACATTGTCATTTTACTGTAACATCCTTCATTCAGTTTATATGCAAAAGTTATAGTTATGCATCAAATCATGTATCGATGTTTTTTTATTCCCTTACTGCTATAAGCAAGTTATTTACAGGGTTTATTTATGTTATAGAATACGAGTTTGATATACTTTTGTTTATAGATATAGTTGGAATAAAATATAACATATCGGAAGGATAATTTTATACATTCAAACCACAGATCTGGAATAATAAACTATAATTACTTTTCAAGTTAAAGCAATTATCTAATTTCTGGCTTACCCGTTAAACATTTCCATAAGCCCTCGAATCCATCGAATCCGCAATTGGAATGTCGAGTCATCATTTTTAAACCTTGTAATTTTGGAGTTCACCGATCTGCATTCACAATGCGGAAGTCGAAATGCAGAATTGTTATTTCCGAACCTTGAATTTTTGGAGCTCTGTAATCCGCACCCGGAATGCGGAAGTCAGGAATGTGGAATCGTTAAAAATAAATAATCGAAAATTGGAGTTTTACAACCCAAAGTCCGCAATGTGAAAGTCGGGAATTACGAAGCAGTTAAAATCTCATATTTATAGCTAAATCTTCTGCAACCCACACTCCGAGATGCAGAAGTCGGAAATGCAGAAGTGGTCCATCCTTGTAACTAAGGGTCTCGTAACCTGAAATCTGCAGTGCAGAAGTCGGGAATGCAGAAACCTTGTCTTTTAACCATAAAAATGATTGGAATCCACAATCCACATTTCTTAAATATTAACTAATAAATTATAAATTGGAAATTGCGGAAGTTACTGTTAGATTGTTTATTAAACAACTAATACATGTTAGTAATCTAATTGAATTTCATACAAGGTTTTGTAGAGTTTTAAACCCTCCTCATGCTAAAATGTGCTAGGTTAAATACTTAGCTAATGATTGTTATAATCCTAAACTAGTCTTCCCATAAAATAAGTAAGGCTTAGTCTATACCCTAACATACAAATATAACAAATGTATTGAGGGCTTAGTCCTAAACCTTGGATGTTATTTCAAGAACAAAACCTTGATGTGTTGATAAATATTTCCTATTAGGGCCTCACCTTGGTTGATCTATGATCCCAACAAGTTAATATGAACTTTGTTAGCATAAAATAACTTTGGTTTAGAGTCTAGTATGTAAAGAAAGTAAAGTAATTTTTTTCCACAATACTAGAAGTACAAAAGTATACATGCATTTATCCTTTAAAATTTGATTTTTTATGGGTATTTTGGGTTGTGTGACAATAAGGGGAAAGACATAATCTTCAAATATTCCCCTTGTTCATAAATTAAAATTTCATACAAATCCAAAATTTTAAAAATTTTGGTAATTTTAAGTGGGCCCCACTCATGCCACATGCAAAATCCATGTGAGAAAATTAGAGTCTTATGTCAACAAGCCAAATCAGATCCGTGTGAGGTTGTGCCCACATATGATGGAGTCTAAATTGGAGAGGGATACAACCATCATATGGAAGGTAAGATCGACAATTGAAGTTGATAGCACATGGACAATTTGCACTATGGTTAACAATGGGAAGATGAAGATATGATTGTTGGTTGATGAGGGATATACATGGTTGTAGCACATAGCGCTTCAAAAACATACACATTGGTTAATTTTTGGAAAGCAACACGTTGGCCCTAAAATGCTTGGGGTGCATGTCATTTTTTTATTGACAACGCCTCCCCAAGGAGCTTTTCCGAAATAACTTTCGCCAGGAGGCCTTACCACTTTTGGCAAAGGGGAAAATCATTGATGCACTCACACCCAAGGTAAGAGGTGTGTTGACTTGGATATTGTGGAAGGTGGCATGTAGGACCCGTCGAACACATCAATGGGCACATGTTAGGCAACACTAGGACCTTGCCACATCAGTAGAAAATGACATTTTTTTATGCGCTAGATTGTGTGAAATGGGGTTATTTACAAAAAAACAATGAGGGCACTACCCTCGTCCCGCCTTGCAGTGACATGGGGAGGACGCAAGGGGGAAATCCCCCTTGACCCCCTCCCCTCAACGCACCTATTTTAATAAAAACATTTGCATCTAGATTTTAACCACATCCATTGGAACATCATAAAACTTGTCATATTTTGGAATGAGAGAGGATGCTACAGAACTGAAACTTTTTTAAGCCTAAAGAAAGTTGAGAAAAGGACAAAAGTAATCAACTCTATAATTTTATAACAAGTGACTGGAGCATCAGTTCAGAGAACTAAATATTACTGAGAATTCCTCATAATATGTATTATCTAAGCCAATAGAGAATTTGTTCAGGTTCTCCATAGGTGGCCTTTTGTAGGTGTTTGAAGTTGGCCTCTGTGGTTAAATGCACCTACCGGAAAATTGCATAACTTGTGCCAATTTGACTATTTTGAAGGGATGTAACGTTGTGATCGGAATTCAGAATTGAGCATACTTCTAGTCATTGGAAATCTTGTCCAAAAGAGAACAATTTTATAGAGTCAAATTATGAATTGATTATTCAAATGTTCCTATAATTTTACCAAAAAAGAGCATGTAGCCATAATTTGACAAAAACTGTCAATATGGGTATTTTCTAGAATATATGAAAATATATTTTTTTATTTTCTTAGAATTTAATAAATCTAACAACCATGTTTAAATGAAAACTTTTGTATATTTAGAATCATATCCGTGACTGTTTAGGGTTAGTAGTGAGTATAGTGTAGTTTGGAAATATTTGGTCTTGGTTGGGCCAAGAAGGTCATGATCATGGATCATGCAAGGATCCTTATGAAGTTGAGGCAGATGCAATGGAAGCAAATATAAATGTTGAGAATGAAGATACAAAATCTAATGGTAGGAGAAACCAAGTGGCTTCCCTAGACATTACAGAAACCATGAGGATCCTAAGGGTGGAATTGTAGAGTTGTAGAGTAGACAATGAGAGGTTGCTTAGATATCAATAAGATAAAAATTAGCTAAATGCATATATGCTAGGAAGAGTAACTCGAGAAATAATTCTGAAAATCTGGAAAAGGGTGGGAGTATCTCAAGGAGGAATTCTCACAAGAGGTCACATTGTTCGAAAATATTTTCTAGAGGCATGTCATATACTCCAAAAATTTATTCTAGTGAGTCATTTGACTCTAAGGATTCCATTGAAGGACCAATCTCTTCATCTCATAGGAAGAAGAGGAATTGGTCTTCCAATAACAACTGACATGAATAATTTAGGAAGGCCAAACCTTCTACGTTTGATGATGAGATAAAATCCGGTCAAGAAGTTGAGGCTTGGATTCTTGGGATGAGTAAGTATCTCAAAGTTCAAGACTACTCATGAAATATGAAAGCAAGAGTGACCATATTCAATCTGAATGGAGGAGCATCTATATGGTAGGATTGCCTTAGGTAAGTGAAGAAGATCAATGAAAGGAAGATTATGTGAAAGAAATTCAATGAATACTTAAAGCAAAACAACCTCTCTAATGAGTACTATGATGAAAATATTAATTAATTCCATGAGCTGAAATTGAGCCAAATGACAATGGAAGAATATGCAAATAAATTCTTGGAGTTGTTGAGATATGTCAAATATATCAAGGCTAACAAAGTGAAAATTCAACTTTTTCTAAGTGGGTTTCCTCGGTCCTACGAGTATATAATTGATTTTGATGATCCTCAAACTCTATACGAAACCATAATGAAGCAAAATATTATTATGATCGAGCAAAATACATGACAGGTTTCCGTAAGGCATGGAAGGACAAGAAAAATGAGAGATTTGACCAAAGAACGATGGGGTTGAAGCCTCTTCATTTCAGAAGACAACCAAGGAAATCACCTAAAGTTGTGACAACGCCATCTAGGATGATGGGAGGCAATCTAAGAGGGCCACTTCAATGTTGGGGATGTGGAGAGGACCATTTTCTTAGAAGCTATGCACATCAAAATGAGAGTCCAAAGCAAGATCCCAACATTCAAGAAGTTGAAACTATGGGACAAGTCGTAAGGAATGTTCCTAGGATTTATGCTACACTAGAGGACTGTCAAGAATACCATCAATCAACTATGGTTGAGGTTGAAGATAATATTGCTAAGCAATCTATTTCTATTTTTATTAACACTGGATCTACACATAGTTATAATAATCCTATTTTTTTTTAAAAAAATTTGCTTTTAAGAGAACCAAGCATAGTAAATTATGGTTGGTTCAACTAGACATAGGAACTAAAAGAAACATTAGTGAAATGGTGGAGAAATGTCCATTAGAAATGGGTTTGGAGTCCACTTGTGAAAATATGAACATCTTACCACTTGGCTCAAATGATATTCTCATTGGAATGGACTAGTTGGAAGCAAATAGAGTTAAACGTGATTGCTACAAAATGATTTTGAATGCATTGATGATGAAGGAAACCCAAGGGTTGTAAAATTAATTTTAAAGGTAGTTTCTATTAGGCATATTTTAGCTATGCATCTAAAGAAGTTATCTAGGAAATGTTGTCAATTGTATGCATCCTATATATTGGATAAAACATAAAATAAAATTCCTAAATTGGAGGACTCTCATGTGCTACAAGAATTCATGGATGTGTTTCCTCATAAAGTGCTAGGACTTACTCCTAAGAGGAGCTACACTAATGTCTAATACACCTTACATAATGAGTATACCAGAATTGTTAAAGATGAAAAAGCAATTGGGAGAATTATTGGAAACAAAAATCATAAGGCCAAGTGTGTCTCCATGGGGAGCAAAAGTATTGTTTGTGAAGAATAAATATTGAACAATCATACTATGTATTGATTACAGACAGCTAAATAAATTGATAGCGAAAAAGAAGTACCCATTGTCTTGAATTGATGATCTTTTTTATTGAATTAGAGGAGCGGAATGTTAGTTGTGGAGCATGATCTTCCAATCTCATAGATGATGATTCATCCATGTTTGTACCCTAGGTTTGGTTATGATTTCGGCACGCCCAACAAGGAGATTTTTGTTATGGGTTTGTTTTTCGCCAACAGATTACGGGCCCATAGTTTTGGGTAACCCATGGTATTTTCCAATTGTATTCCCTTTTATAAGAAAGACATTGTAATATGGATAGGGTTGATGTATTAGGTATTATGCATTGTAAAGATCTATGAGATCGTGAAGAGAGACTGTGAGACAGTGAAGCGGAAGTGCAGCGGATGTGTTGCAGGTTGTATCCCCTCATTTGTTGGATGGTATAATAATAAGGATTGTCAATTTCAGTGTGGACATAGCCCATATTGGGTGAACCACGATATATTGGTGTCTCTCTTGTAATGTGTTTGTGTGACTTGTATTTTATGTTAGGAACCCATCTCAACCCTTCTATTTACTTTTTTAGTATATTATTGTTGGACACATATGCTTTGTAAGTCGTCCCATAGTATTTATTGATCCATAGTTTGTATTATTGTTGTTGGATGCATATGCTTTGTAAGTCATCCCATAGTAATTGTTGATCCATAGATTGTATTGGCCCATGGTTAGTATTGACACATGGTATTGACCCATGGTATTGGCACCTATACTTAGTATATAAGTTTGTGTTGAGACCAATGAAGGTACCATGAAGTTATTTGTATTGAGCTTGCTCAAAGGAGATTGCCCCCTCGAAGTGGCCCGTGATTAATACAAATATTCGGTGATCCAATATACTGCGCATTTTATCAATTAATTGTTGTAGGTTCCTCACATATGGTATCAGAGCACTTTCTTGGGCTCATTTAGTGGAATTTCTTCCATTTTTTATTTTTGGCATCTGTTGCAAGTTCGGATCTGGGAATAATACCTATCCTCTTAACTGTGGGAAATACTTGGGCATAAGCTCTAAAAATCATTGTGAGGAGTACCATAGGAACCCCAAAGTAGCTGGCCCATTGAGAGGACCTGCCAGCGAAAAGGGCAACAAACCCTACCTGATTGACTAGTTCCTACCCGTGAGGTAAACCAAGAGCTGTTGTTTGTGGCAAAGTGGTTATCAGTTTTACCTGAGCTGTGGAGTGAAGGGTATTTCCCCAATACGCAAGCCATTAGATAGCATTGGCGGCCGATTGAAACACCTGACCTGTTAGGAAGCCAAAAATACCTGGGGTCCATATCCCTTTTCAGCTGAACTATTGTCGATCACTTCTGTGCCGTTTTAGATCCATTCCAAGTCGTTTCATGTCTAGCCATTTCAGATCCATTATGAAAGCAATTCTAGATCCAGCCGTTTCAAATCTATTCTGAAATTCATTTTAGATCCAACCGTTTTTTATCCATTTGGCGCCATTTCAGATCCATCTGTTGTCAAACAATTCTGCGTCATTATAGATCCATCTGTTTCTGGTCCCTTTTGTGCCATAGCAAATCCATTCTGAAAAAAAAAATGGACCCTATTCCATATTTCATTCTGTTTTTTTGCCACATCTCCCTTGTTTTCACTCTATTTCCCTTGAAACTCCCTTAACACCCCTGTAATATCATTTTGCATCTTTTATTCCTGAGGAACCTATCCCAAATTCCACTTCCCAAAGCAAGAAATCTCACATTTGTCTATTTTTAGGGTTTTCCATAACTTCTTTCATTTTCACCCAATCGCTTTCAAGTTTTTCCACCGTGTTCATTCCCTATTTCTGCTTCTTTGTCCCTCTTTGAAATTTTTTTCCATTCTTTCACTCCTCTTCTGAAATCCTCATTTTATGATTCCCTGTCCATTCGAAAGTGTCCAAAACCTAGTCAAACCCCAATTACCCATCAGAGTTTTTCCCAAATCCAAATTTCCCTTTACTAAATAACGTTTTGTTTCTATTTTTCTACCCATTCCTCCCCCCCCCCAAAAAAAAAACTCTTGGTTATGGTTGTCACTCGCGTAGGAGCAAAAACCATGGAGGAAGCACTTGTAGCCATCCAAACCAAACTCCAAGATCTGGATGAAAAATTTCTTGGCCTCCATCTTGAGGATTTATCCATGAACAACAAACGACATTCCGAGTTTTCATCAGACAATGGGTTCTCTTCTTCCAAGAACTTCCGTGGTTCGAAGCTTGATTTTGCTCGCTTCAATGGTACTAATCTGACTGGATGGATCTATCGTGCAAAACAATATTTCAGTCTTCATAATACTTTTGATGTCACCAAAGTTCCACTTGCATCATTTCATTTGGAACAGGAAGCTCTTCAATGGTACCGTTGGTACATCAAGGCTCATGAATAACCAAAATGGCCAGATTTTTGCCAGCTCCTTTTGCAATGATTTGGTCCTAATGCTTTTGATGACTTCACAGGTCAACCCTCACTAAACTTCACCAAATTGGCACTATGAGACAGTATCAGATGTAATTTGAGAAACAAGCCAATCACACAGAACGATTGTTAGATGAATTCTACAGGAGTTGTTTTATCAGTGGTCTTAAGGATGAAATCCGCTCAGAGATTAAAATGTTATGTCCCAACACCATGATGGAAGCCCTGGGGTTGTCTATGTTGGAAGAAGACAAGATTGCAGCCCAACAACGCTCCAAAGCCACTTATGTCCCCTTTTGAAATATGGGTTCTCAACGACCTCCCATCCCATCAGCTCCTCGACCAACTCCTATCAAGCATTTGTCTAAAATAGAGATGGAGGCACGCATAGAAAAAGGGCTTTGTTATAATTGTGATGAGAAATTCACTCGGGGACATAGATGTGTTTAGCAAAAGCTCTATCTCTTGGATATGGATTCTCTACCTGCCTCTAAAATTGGTGAAGAAGGTCCCGATACAATGGAGGATCAGGTCAACTTTCAGGAGACGCCTATTGACCCCCCATCTCGGGACGACCAACCAGAGATATCTCTCCATGCTTTATCCGGTGTCACCACCCCCCAAACAATGCAAGTGAGGGGTTACTTCAAGAAAGCTTCCTCTTACAATACTCATTGATTCTCATAGCACTCATAACTTCATTGACCCCTGGATCACCAAATAGGCTGATTGTTTTGTCCATCATTGCTCCAACTTTGAATTCATGGTTGCCAATGGGAGCACCCTACCTTGCAAGGGAAAGTGTCACAATGTGTGTATTTCTCTGGAATAGTATAACCTACGTTCTGACATGATTTCCTTTCCCTTAGGTGGATGTGATGTTGTTTTGGGCGTTCAATGGTTATGCACACTTGGCCCCATCTTATGGAATTTTGCTGAAATTTGGATGCAGTTTTCAGTCAATGGGATACAACACAAATTTACGGTCTTACAACTAGTGTCTCTTCGCATCATCAATTCACATCGCCTGGAAAATATCCTGAAGAAGAATTCACATGGTGTCATTGCTCAGCTCCATTCCATTCAGATGCACCCATCACCAGTATCAACTACTTCCTTGATAGATATGCAGGTGTCTTTGTTGCACCAGTGAGCTTGCGTCCTTCAAGAAACCTTTTCGGTAAGCATTTAGCCGCATCTATAGCTTAGCAGGAAATGATGGTTATTTTTCATGCAGTACCGAAGTGGCAACCATCCCTATTAGGGGATTATTTCGGCATCAAGACTAATCTCCAGAGTCTGGAAAATTTCCTGGAACAATGGGTCTCGTCCCCAGCACACCTGAAATGGGTTATCCAACTCATGGGTAATGACTATGCGATCACTTACAAGAAGGGTAAGGACAATATGGTGGCAGATGTTCCTTCTTGCACATTTGATGACCCAATTTCTATTACATCTATTTCTCTGCTTATTCCAAATTGGTTGAAATCTATTCAACAGGGCTATCTCTTCTATGAACTCCATGCTTCTTCGTCGGCACGGCACTGTGGGTTCCTCAAAACATATGACCGGGAACAATGTAACTTCTTTAGCAGGGACTGAAAATGACAATTCCATAGATGGTTGTTGACTGTGATACTTGCTAGGTCAACAAGGGTGAAACGACGGTTTTTTCAGGACTGCTTGAACCCTTTCCCATCCCTACATAGATTTGGACAACTATTTCTATGGATTTCCTAGAAGCGCTCTAGTGGTGCAATACCACATCTAAAAGGATACCATATGAAGCAGTATATGGATAGGCACTACAAGTTCTTCTTCCATAAACCCTCAGCAGCTCCCCAGTTTAGGAAATTGACTCGGTTCTTCGAAACCGCCATCAGATTCTTCTCATTCTGCAGGACAATATTCACATGGAAAGAATTCGACTGAAACAACAAGCCAATAAACACCATTCAGAGCACACTTTTCACACAGTTGATATGGTTCTTCTTAGTCTACAACCTTCCAATCAATCCTCCTGAACCTCAAAAGGTGTTAGTGGCCCAGAATGCAACCTGAGGATGCTACAGGGGAACCACTCCTTCAGATTCTGCATCAATTTCCACATCTAAAGATTTGAGGACAAAGCTTTTTCTAAGGGAGAGGGGATGTTAGGAACCCATGTCAACCATTCTATTTACTTTGTTAGTATATTGTTGTTGGACGCATATGCTTTGTAAGTCGTCCCGTAGTATTTGTTGATCCATAGTTTTTATTATTGTTGTTGGACGCATATGCTTTGTAAGTCATCCCGTAGTAATTGTTGATCCATAGTTTGTATTGACCCATGGTATTGGCGCCTATACTTAGTATATAAGTTTGTGTTGACACCAATGAAGGTACCGTGGAGTTACTTGTATTGAGCTTGCTCAAAGGAGGTTTCCCCCTCGAAGTGGCCCGTGATCAATAAAAATATTCTATGATCCAATATACTATGAATTTTATCAATTAATTGTTGCAAGCTCCTCACATTTTCATCTTGTTTACTTTTATTGTTCTGTGATCCTGTTTTTCTAGCATGGAAAAAGGTATTTTCAAAGATAGAATTGAGGTTTTGTTACCATCAAGTAAGGATAAAAGAATAAAACATTCACAAAATAACCTTTAGAACAAGGTATGGACACTATGAATTTGTAGTGGTGCCATTTGGTCTCACTAATATAATGCACTGGCTAGATGTGTCTCATGAGTAGCATTTTCAGCAAGTATTTAGACAAATTTTGTGCTTGATTTTGTAGATGACATTATTATTTACTCTAAGAATGAAGAGAATAATGAAGAAAATTTGAGAACGGATTTGCAATTGCTAATGGACCATAAGTTGTATGCAAATCTATGAAAATGTGACTTTTACAAAAATAGAATTTGGATGACATTATTTTAGAAGAAAGAATATCAATGGATCTGAAATAGATTGAAGCCATTATGAACTAGACAAATCTAAAGAATGTGACAGATGTGAGATATTTTATTGGCATTGCAAGTTACTCTAGAAGATTAATTGAAGAATTATCCAAGGTTGCACAACCAATCACTTCTTTGGAAAATAAGGGAATGAAATTTTAATGGACACATAAATGTGAAGAAATCTTCCAACTATTGAAGAAGCTTCTCACAAGTGCTCCAATTCTGAAAATTGCAGAAGCAGAAAAAAAAAAACTTTTGGTGAGTACAGATGCATGTAAACAAGGACTTAGAAGAGTTCTTATGCAAGAAAGTCATGTGGTGTGTTATGAGGCTAGAAAATTGAAGGATCATGAAAATAATTATGCCACACATGATATAGAACTTGCATCCATAGTGAACACTTTAAAAATGTGGAGGCACTATCTCATGGGAAGAAAATTTGAGTTAAGGACAAACCATTGTGGTTTGAAATATTTATTTTAGAAGCCCACATTAAATGATAGGAAATCTAGATGGATGGAATTTTTATGTGAGTTTGATTTGGAGATTAATCACATAAAAGGAAAAGAAAATAATGTGGTTGATGCACTCAACAAAAAGGTGCATGAAATGCATGTGGCATCCATCACAAATTGCCAATCAAATTTATGACAATATATTATTAATTATATTGGTGGATTTGAATTACATGTGCAGATAAAATATAATTTATAACATAATTTTGAAAAGAGGTATGAAGGGGTATCAATTGGAAGAGGATGGACATCTTATTTACAAAAACATAATTTATATTCCAAATGTGGTAGACTTGAGGAGAATTGTTATGGATGAAATCCATAAAATGCCATATTCTACTCACATAGGATATCAGAGAACAATTTCTATAGCTAGGAAACAATATTTTTGGCAATGGATGGAGGAAGATATCGCTAAGTATATTTCAAGGTGTATGAAATGCAAGCAAGTGAAAACTCAAAATCACTTAGTAGGTTTGTTGCATCCTTTGCCAATTCCAGAATGTAAATGGGAAGTAATTTCCATGGATTTTATTGCAGGTTTTCCAATTACTGTGAAACAACATGATTTTATCAAAATAAGCACACTTTATACCAGTTAAATCTACGTATAAAATAGATGATATTGCAAGGATTTTTATGAAGGAAATTTCCAACTTGCATGGGTTTCCAAAAGAAAATAATTTCAGAGAGGGATATCAAATTTATTTCAAATTTATGGAAAGTATTTTTGTGTATTTGGGTACACAATTGAACTTTAGCATTTCCTACCATACACAAACTGATGGAAAAACTAAAAGAGTAAATCAAGTACTTGAATATATGATTCGTATGTATATGGACAACCATCCAAATGGAAAGGTTATCTACACTTGGTAGAGTTTGCATATAACAATGTGAAGTAGGCCTCTTTGTACATGAGTCCATTTGAGGTTTTTTTCTTGTAGAAAGTGTAGGACACTAGTTACATGGGATAATCTAGTAACATAATTGTATTTGGTCCAAAATTGCTTTAAGAGATGGAATAGGAGGTTGCAAAAATTAGGCAGAATATAAAGGTATCCCAAGATATGCATAAAATCTATACCGATAAGAATAAAATGCATAGTTAATTCAATGTTGGGGATCATATCCACCTTAGAGTGATTCCAAGGAAGAGTTCTATAAATCCTGGAATTTGTGCCAAGCTGTCACCATGATATTGCGAGTGATTTGAAGTGATTGAAATGATAAGGCCAGTTGCATATAAAATTGCATTTCCTGCCAATTCTAGAGCTCATAATAATTTTCATGTTTATTTGCATAAGAAATATGTGCATGATCCTAACCATGTGATTGATTGGGTGTGATCTAGATAGAACCGGAGGGAGAGTTCCAAATTGAACCGCTATGCATTTTAGACAGGAAGGTAATGTTGCTCCAAAACTGAGCCATCAGACAGGTAAAGGTGCAATGCAAGCACTTCGGTCCTGATGAGGCTACATGGGGGTTGGAAGATGCCATGAAAAAGGCATGCCCATTTTTGTTATGATTTTAAGCAAACATCGAGGATGATGTTATTCCAAGGAGGAGAGGATTGTATAAATACAGCCAATTTTGACTTGCAATGTATTTAATCAAAATTATGTAAATGATGTAAATATGCTAGTATGGATTCCTAGTGTGGAGCTCAAGGCCAAGGCCGAACTAGTGATGTAATTCTTCACTTCACACACTTTATTTCAACATCAGTGCATCACCCAAAATTATGCACATCTTCTGATATACTTCAGTTCTATCTCTGCGCTACTCTCTTACCACATCTGTGACTGTCTATGTGCTACCAGAAATACTGTCATTTAGTCCTCACGCACTTTTGCATATGTATATAAATATACCTTTCATTATTTTCACATCCATCACATGAATACAACATCATTATGTGCACCATCTGTATATCATTCTATTGCATGTGTTAACTATGCTCCTCACTAGATCATGTTTTTCTATCCTCGAGCCATTGATACCCCAAATATAAATTTGTATCTTCCACTTGAAGCTCTATAGCCTTGACATCAAGCTTACTTCAAGTCTTCAACTTGTATCTCTATTTATACATTTCCTGTATGGATTGTATGTCACAAGTTGGTTGTGTCATCCCTTCTTTATTTCTTCATGGATTGTTCTTTTTCAACATGCCATCTTATGCATTGTTGATGTGTCAACCTTTTTTATTCTTGTGCATCGATGGTCCATGACTTGGTGGAACTTACACCTCAATGGCATAGTATTGCATTCTTGGTCTATCATTGCATGGTCCTTGACTTAGTAAAACTTTCACTTCATCTTTCACTTTTGATGTGCCATCTCTTGTAGAACTTGCGCATATTGGTCCTTGACTTAGTGGGACTTTCACTCTTGTTGTATCATCACTTGTGGGTCTTGCGCACTGAATGTATTAATGATTTGTGGAACTTACGCACATGTGATCCAATTTTTTTGGACTTTGAACCTTGTGTTACCATCACTTGTGGGTATTGTGCACTTGTTGTGTCATTGACTGTGGAATTTGCACATATGATAACTTCAACCATTGCACATTTCTTGGAACTTTTGCATGTTTCAGTAAATGAAATCATCTTTTGATTGGTGATACTTTCACACTTTTAGGAGTGTTCAACCATAAGTCGTTTCATACTTCTTGTGCACTCCCGATTTTTGACCATATACTGTTTAGGCTTTGCTTGTGCATTCACTCTCTTCTCTTGACTTGTTGGTGCATTTGTACCTTTGCTTAATCAACTCCTTGGCTACTTGTGCATCTGTATATTTTTCCAACCAATTCTAGTACCTTGAGGGAGTATGACTTGGTGGACTTCATATATATGTAGGTGCCACATGTAGTACGATACATTGCTTATGTACTTCTTTGAAATATATCTGCATAGTTTTTCTTCCTTATGAACTTCTTCATACTGGAAATGCATGATGTATCCTTAAACACACAAATTAAGAATGGATGCAACTTCTAGATATAATTCTTTAGGATGAAATCCATATCCTTCACCATATTGCACATATACTACTTCAAAGTGGCTTCCATATACTTCTTGAAATGGTTGTAGGAATATTGTATCCACTTTGACATCAGTTGACATCAATGTCTCAAATTGACATCCTCTTTGACATTATTTAACATCAATGACAACCAAAGTTCAACAGGTAAAACAGTAACAGTAATAGAATTAACACCTATCTATTATTCCATCATACAATATAATTCTTTATAAAAGAGACTGGATTAAAAGAAAATAAAATAACTCTTGATGTGCTCGAGATGATCGCAGTACCCATGTTTTGAAGTCGATGTTTCGAACCTTTATCACGGTTCATCATCGGGACAATGAGTCAAGGTGAGGAATAACATTTCTATAACCTATTAATATCCAGTTTGTTTTGAGAGAACTAAGACCCCAAGAGGTCAGCTAAAACCCTAACCCTAAATGTTACTAAGAAAACCAATTAATTCTAAACATAACCAATTAAATGAGTTTTTCTTGGTAACATTTAGTGTTAGGGTTTTAGTCAACCTCTTGGGGTCTTAGATCTCTGAAACCAAACTGGATATTAATAGGTTATAGAAATGCTATTCCTCACCTTAACTCATTGTTTTAATGTTGAAACGTGATAAAGGTTCAAAACATTGACTTCAAAACATGGGTACTGCAATCATCTCGAGCACATCAAGAAACTCTCAACACAGGAATCTACGAGGAAAATAACTCTTTCTAAAATCATATCCCAAGAGTAATATTATATATAGAAGAGATAAAAGATCAGAATATGTGAAACATGTAACTATATACTAAATAACAAAAATTAAATAAACTTATTTGTACTTTCATCCAACTTGCTATTGAACAAGCATGTTCCTCCCAACCATATATCTCTGCAACAATTTCTAACCTCTCAAATTTTGCAGAGACTACCCCCAAGTCAGACAAAGATTACTAAGGACTAATACTTAGGCTTGTTTTAATGTGAAGTCTATTGTTAAGTAGACTTTCCAATAGGTTCACAATAATCAGCTCTTGGTTCCTGTAAAAATTTCCCTTTCCTCTTCAGGATTTTTTATCCCAAGCCCCAAACAATTTGGGCTAAAAAATATGAGTGCTCACCAAGGAAACCAGGATGGACTTGTACTATGGAAATGGACAGTTTTCCCTTTGCAATCTACATTATCTACTATTCATTCTTATATTTCTTAACCATTTTGCAGGATGGATTTTCACTCTCTCTTTTTAGGCCCCAGAAACTATTTTTAGAATTAAAAATCCTATAGAAGAAAAAGTAAAGAGGATCCTCCCCCTTTTATTTCAGTTCTTTTTATCTTTTCTTGGTTTATGATGGAAGTTAGGGTTTATTTTAATTCCTCACATTTATTGAATTCAATAATTATCATTATTCTCAATCTAATTCTCTATCCCTCATTAAATTTTAATTAGTCACACAATTCATAATCCCTAGTAAACTTGGCCTCTCTTTTCAACAAGTTGCCTCATAGCAAGTGAGTAGTAACATTTAGAATTTAAATACCACTTAAATCACATAAGTTGTTCTTTATTCATGATGCCTCACATCATACATAGGTCATGTTAGAATAATTAACCCACATCTAGACCTTTGTGTAATTTTTTCATACATCCTAGTTGTTTAGGTTAAGTTAGTTGGACCCATGGTGCATTATTTGTTCACCTAGTTCATGCTTTGCCTATACCTTTTGATTTTTATCCACAATAGCACCCTCATTTGCTTTAGTTCCTAATTTTACTTAGATTTTAAGTGCTAAGGTTCCCTTCTTGCTTTATTCCTGCTTTATCCAAATTTTGTGAGTTAAAGCCATATTTCTTCTGCTTTTCACTTAGATTAGGATTAAGCAAATGTGATGGGATTATTTTGGCAAGTCTGCACATGCTTTTCCTTCAAACCATTCCTTCTTTTTCTCCTAAAAATCCTCCATTTTTTTTCCTTTTGGTCTCTCATGGCCCACCAAATGTTAGTTGGACAATCCATGACCTCTTTCTCTGATTTGGAGTGAGATGTTGACTAGATGAGAGGATTTTTGTTATTCTAAGAATGCCACATGTGAGCATTTTGAATTTCCTCCAAGGAATTTGAATTTCTCCTTAGATATGGATTGTATAATGTACTCATACTCTTCATCAATACTATGATGAGAGTTTATCAAATTGATTTTCTTCTTATGTGTTTCTAGATCACCATTCTTCTCTGTTCTCTGTGATTCTTTGTTGTAGTTCTTACTAAAGATTACATTTTTTCTTAGATCCTTAGCTTGTGAAAACCTTGCATGGCATCAAGGCCATACAATTATGACATGGTATCAAAGATTAGGGATCCTAGGGAGCATAGCTGCTGGTTGTAGTGCACCATAAGCAATGGATTTACCATGTAAATATTGGGGCAATTTCCTTGATTCCTTTGGCTTTCCATTGGGGTCTAACCAAGTGTGAAGCACTCCTGAATGTGCCTACTTTCCATATAAAATATCATTAGAATCAATTAATCTTACATACAGATCTTCTGAGTGTTTGATTTGCATGTATTGAAGAACAATATCAGAAATTTCAACACAAGTTCGAATGGTGAAAGTATCTTTGAAGTGGCTCATTCTCCTGTTCGAGTAGAAGTTTATGAGAATTCTAATTCATCCCCTTCATATGAATCTGATCCAAGAGAATACATTCAAATCATATTTATCAGAATATCTCTCTCTCCATCCATCATCATTGTTCTCTTCTAAGAATTCAAATATTGAGGATGCTTTTCGAAACCTTAGTGTGCAAGAAGGTGATCTAATGGTTATTTGGAAGTGGAGTATATAGTGTGAGGTTTTCATTTGCACTCCCACTTCCATTTTCCATGATCCTTCTAGTTCCTACGTGGTTTCCAACACATTTCCTCAAGAAGTTGGAGACGCCTCATTGTTCTCTCATATGATTTTTTATTCGAATTCCAAATATCATAATCCAGTTGTTGCATCTCATACACAATCAAAACCTCTCACTGGTTCACTTTTTGGTGTGTCATTGGATGCTATAGAATCCTAATTATAGTATGGAGTGGAGACATTGTCTCTCTCTCTATCATTATTTTGATCCATTGCATGATTATGATTGGAACATGTTCTTAGAGTTGCACAAAAGATGGAGGAAATCATCAAGTCTCATTTGGACCTGATATCATGAAGTTCAAGTCTGGTGAGAACACTCTACTTCTTCCCAAGAAGAAGATTCCTTGAGACATTTAATCAATTTCACACATTCCTGCAATTTGGAGAGATTATTATGGTGTATTCCATGTTCATTTTGAGGGGAGGTTTCATTCACAAGTGGTTTTCCTTGTTTCCTCAGCTTACACGGATAATAAATTTGTGAAGGGTGACAATAAGCCTTTGTTGCTTGGTCTCTTATTTTTCTATATTACACTCACATAAGTCAGGACTAAGGGGGGGTGGTTAGAATAATTAACCCACATCTATACCTTAGAGTAAGTTTACCACACTTCCTAGGTGTTTAGATTAAGTTAGTTGGACCCATGGAGCATTATTTGTTCACCTAGTGCAAACTTGGCCCACATATTTTGATGTTTATCCAAAAAAAATCCCTCATTTGACTTAGTTCCTTCTTTTACTAAGATTTTATGAGATAACGTGCCCTTCTTTCTTTATTATTGTTTTATCTAGATTTTGAGAGTTAAATTCATCTTTGTTCTTCTTTTCACTTTGATTAGGATTAAGCAAGTGCGCTAGGATGCTTTTGGAAAGTATGCATGATTTTTCCTCAACCCATTCATGATTTTTCTCCTTAAAATCCTTCAACTTGCTTCCTTTTGGTCACTCATAGCCTACCAAACCTTAATTACACAATTTGTGACCACTTGCTATGATTTGGAGTGTGATGTTGCCTAGATGGGGGGGGGGGTTTGCTATTATAATCTTGCCACATGTGATCATTTTGAATTTCATCCAAGGAATTTGAATTTATCGTGAGATATGTATTATATAATGTACTCATATTGTTCATTAATAAGATGGTGAGAGTTTATCAAATTGAGTTTCTTCTTATGTGTTTCTAGCTCACTATTCTTCTCTGTTCTCTGCAATTCTTCGTTGTAATTCTTAGTGAGTATTACATTGTTGCTTAGATCATTAGCTTGTGCTATTATTGCATGGAATCAAGGCCATAGAATTATGACAGGTCCAATTCTATGTTACAAATATAAAAATAATAAAATATTTAATAACAACTAATAATACTTGCTAATAAATGCCCACACGAGTGTGGTTCATTGGCGATTCACTTGATATGAAGTCACATGTTGTAAACAGAGGTCATAAGTTCAAATCACACCTGGGCTTACCCGTGTCCCATGTTTGCGGGAGGTTACCTATGGGTATAGTGGTAGTGAGATTGGATCCCTCGACCCCGTGTCACGCGAGATTCCCCTAGTCACAAAAAAAAATAATACTTACTAATAATTAATGAATATTAAATATAATTGAAATAAGAAGATGTGACTTCTCAATATTGATGCCCAAGCTATATTACCACCCACAACATCATCCTCACTAACCACATCTCCTCATTGCTCTCCATTCCCACACACCGCACCACCATCTCCATTCCAGGTCAACCCTCCACCTACGTGCCCCACTCCAAATTTGCAGAAGCCCAATTCCTCTCTACCGCTACTCACTCCTCTCCCACGTCGTCGCCTCACGCGAAACCCTTTACAACCCACCCTCCATTTCAATGCTACTATCTTCCACACTCTAACGCCCCTCGTGATAGACCTCACTCCACGTGAAACCTTACACACAACCCTCCTATACATCTTTCACCTTTTGTTTATCCCCACACGGCCATCCCAAGTCACGCATCCCTCCCCATCTCACACCTCACTCACACTTGCGCACTCTAGCTTCACGCTTCACTCTCCTCTACATTACTATCTCTCTACATCCCTGCGCCTGCATTGCTCCATCCTGCCCTCCTCTCCACTCTCGCGTTGTCCCTTAACTCCTGACTTGTCCCTCACTACTCCCTTTCCCTCACACCGCCCACTCTATGCTACCCTCTCCCCGAGATCTTCCCTCCACCTACTCGTTGCCCCCTCCTCTCCACCCACCTCTCCAAATCACCTCTCACCCAAGCACCTCCACGTCCCACCCCACACTAAAACCATCCCTGATCCACACCACTGCAACTCCACATCCACACCTCTGCCATCTCCATTCTCAGTCGTCCATACCCAATCTCCTCCGCCATCTCTCCACTCCACTCCACGCAACAAACCCTAATCTCAGTATATAATTAATATATTGAATTAATAATATTAATTCTTATTATAATATATTATAAACATTCAATTTTTTTTAATAATAAATAATATATTATTAATAAAATAACATTATTAATATTAATAATCAATGTTCTAGGTAGGGAAAGAAAAAAAACCCCGTCTACAAGACCTATGGCATCATTTAGTGAAGAATTGATGAAGTTTTTTGAGCAAATTCATAAGGACATAAATGAAATAAAAAAATTTATTGATGAAACATTTAGAGAAAACGAAAATGTATGTGAAAGTCACTTAAAATAAGATGCCAAGGATGAGAGTAATGGTATCGATCAAGATAGTAAGCAAAACAACCATACAAATTATCATAGTGATGAAGAAAATAACAATAAAATATTTGATAAAGATGGAAATGATCTTGATCAAGATTGCGACAAGAGTCAAACCAAAAATATTGTTAAGTATCCAACGGAATCTGTATGCACAAAAAATAAGGAAGAAAAAATAAAGGAACCTATGATAGATAAAGAAAAAGAAAATAATGATGATCAATGCATCAAAAAGAATGTCACAATAACAAATGTACGAAGGGCATATGTCATCACAAGGACTGCTATGAAGAACTTTAATGAGAACAACTATAAGATTAATAAAAAACAAGATAATATTGGTGTTTTTGTGACCATTATAAGTACAAAGATCACTTTCAAAGTAATTAACAGAGAATATGTTGACATCACAAATTTTTTTATTGTTGTCAAGTCTGTCGAGTCTATTCTGTTGATGACAAAAATAGTTAAAAGCAACAAACACGCAAGCAGAAAAAGCGTAAACGAAACTTCACCAAGTACATACTTAATGTGGATTCCAAATCAAAAGAAACAAAATGAAGCAACTATCATAATCAAAATTGCATGTCTCAAGTCATCAGTTCGAAACAGAGCGAGATTAAAAGACGACATCAACAAACTCGGCTTTGAGGACAAAGCTTTCCTTAAGGGGAATGCAATGTTACAAATATAAAAATAATAAAATATTTAATAACAACTAATAATACTTATTAATAATTAATGAATATTAAATATAATTAAAATTAGAGGATGAGACTTCTCAATATTGGTGCCCAAGCTATATATATATTTAAGGCAGGCCAATGATTGTAATAATCATCTATTCAATTCAACATTTATTTATATATCTATTATTATTTGAAGATGGATCATCTTCCTCCTTAACTCGGATATGGGATTTTCTGCAACACCGGATAAGCTATAACATTCTATTGACTCATTTAAAACTTAATCAGATCCAAGTCCTCTCACTTATTAAATAGGAGTAAAACATTAGGATGTTACATCATACCCCACTTAAAGTAACATTTTTCTAGTGTTATTATATTAAAACAAAAAAGGGTCCGATTCCCTCATAGACTCATCCTTTTCCCAAGTAGCCTCTTCAGGTCCGAAATACTTCCATTGCACCTTCACCTAAGTAATAACTTTTTTCCTGAGTCATGTTTCCCTCTGGTTTTGTATACATTGTAGTTTTTTGAAGGAACTCTCCCTCTAGTTCTATGTGTAATAAATTCCAATTAATAATATGTTTGGGATCATAAACATATTATTTTTAAAATAGATACATGGAATACATAATGAACTTTAATGTGAGCTGGTAAGGTCGGCCAATATGCAATAGGGCCTATCCTTGGTAAGATATCAAATGGCACACAATATCTCAAGGACAATTTGCTGCATCTTCCTATCTTATGAAACCAAGTCCCAGATATAGCAGAAATAGACCAAAAGAAATTAATCCATGACTTAATAATGAAGAACTAAGATGAATAAAAATCCTCTCCGAGGGAGTAACCTCCTTACATAATGTACTAAGTACAAAAGACAAGACAAGATACAATGATGCCTAAAATAAAAAGGTCTCCTTCCTATATATAGGAGACAAAGGGGTACAATAACAACTAATAAACCCTCTAATAGACCCAATATGTCATCAATAAGATGTAATGCACCATAATAAAGGGTTAATGTGCCACTACATAAGGGTTAATCTGCAAATATTTAGGTCTTAACATGCCCCTCCCCTTTATACAAGTGTTTTCGTCAATGCTTGATTAGTTGTGGATGCTTCTGTATGAAGGACTCATCTTCCCATGTTGAATATTCCACTGGAAGGTTCTTCCATTTGATGTGGTGCTCAATAATAGATCGATTATGTAGTTTTTTTGGTCCTTGTTTTAGTGATTTTTTTTTCAGGTTCCAATATGGATCTTCCTTCTTCATCAAGCTCAGGAAATATTGTTGAATTGGGAACTTGTCTGTTATTACCTTCTTTAAGAAAGAAACATGGAATATTGGATGCACTCTTGAATATGAAGGGAGCTCCAATTTGTAAGCCATACTACCAATAGTATGCAACACTTTAGAAGGACAATAATACTTGGGTGCTAATTTATTGTCTTTATTTAGTTTCTTGAGGTACATCTGCTTGTAATGTTGTAGCCTCATAAATACCCAAGCCCATTCTTCGAAACTCCATTCACTCTAATGTTGATCAACTTGTTGTTTCATCTTATTTTGTGACATGGCTAGGTTGTCCTTAAGTAGATGGAGAACTTCTTTCTGGTGCATTATGTGATCTTTCATGGATTGAACTTTAGATTTTCCCTTTAAGGGAGATGTGATAGATGTAGGTTGGTACCCAACAAGTTCCATAAATTGAGACATTTTTATGATGTATGGAAGGAATTATTGTACCACCATTCTGCCAAAGATAACCATTTCACCCATTGTGTTTGTTTATCATATAAAAAGAAATGAAGATAGACTTCCAAACATTTGTTCACTATCTCAGTTTTCCCATTAGATTGAGGATGATAAGATGAACTATGAGCCAATTGGGTACCCAAAGAAGAAAATAATTCAGTCCAAAATTTTCCAGTGAAAATTGGATCTTTATCACTTACAATAATCTTTGGATTTCCATGTAACTTTTCAATTTTTTCTAAGAAATCTGTGGCTACTGTACTTACATTAAAAGGGTGAGAGAGTGCAAAAAAATGTGCATAATTCATGAGTCTATCAACAACCACCACAATAACATTCTTTCCTTCTGACTTGGGTAGACCTGTGATGAAATCCATTTAGACTTCTTCCCAGGGCTGGAAACATATTTCTAATAGTTGTAGAAGTCATGGGGTCTTAATTTTTTCCATCTTATTTTGTTGGAAAACCAAGCATTCGACCACGAACCTTTGAACAGCAGATTGAAGACCTTCCCAAAAAAATTCCTTCTTGACCCTATGGTAACTTTTTAGGAATCCAGAGTTCCCACCTATAAGAGAGGTGTGTAATTCCAAGAGGACGTTTTGTTTGAATTGGGATTCTTTGCAAAAACATAAGTGATCCTTATACCATGGTGAATCATTTTCCACAAAAAAGTATCTAATACACTTGGATTGTCATTTAGCTTTTGAATGAGCATCCACACGGATAGGTCATTTTTCCATGCTTCCCTTGTAGCTACTACCCAATCGGGTTGTAGAATCGAAATTGCACAAAGTAATGCCTTGACATCTTCATCTTTTTTTTGGAAAACGCATCTTCCACCACATTATGATTCCTTTTCGATAGATGATTTCAAAGTAATATCCCAACATCTTGGTTACCCATTTTTGTTGCTCTTCCGAAGATAATATCTGCTCCAAGAAGTATTGAAGACTATCAAGAACTGTTTTAAGCTTGAAATGTCTACCTCTAAGGTAAGGACTTCATTTCTTAAGAGCGTGTAGAATTTCCAATGTTTCATTCTCATAAATGGTCTTATCTAAGTGCTTTCCCTTGATTGGATGACTTGTGAAAGCAAGTTGGTGTCTTTCTTGCATTAGAACAACACCAATGCCATTTCATGAAGCATCACATTCCACAATAAATGTTTTTTTGAAGTCTGGTGTGGCCAAAACATGAGCTTTGCACATTGTCTCCTTAAGTTGTTCAAAAGCTTGATTTGCCTCTAGATTCCAAGAAAATGCATATTTCTTCAATTATGTTGTTAGAGGTGCTGCTATTCTTCCATAGTTCTGAAAAAACTTGTGGTAGTACTCTGTGAGACATAAGAATCCTCGAAGATTCTTTATGGTTTTGGGAATCATCGAGACCATCATGGGTTTAATTTTGTTGGAGTCTACTTTGACACCTTTCTGAGATACAATATGACCCAAATATTCTACCTCCTTTACCCCAAAGAAAAATTTGGAAGGTTTTGCATATAGTTGTTGCTCCTTTATTAGTTGTAGTACACTGTCAACATGTTGAACATGTTCTTCCCAAGACTTTCTATAGATTAGTATATCATCAAAGAATACTAGAAAATATTTTCTAAGGAAAGGATCTAAAATGGAATTCATCAAACCTTGAAATGTGGAAGGTGGATTCGTGAGACTAGATGGCATGACCAAAAATTCATAATGACCTTCATGAGTTCTGAATGTTTTTTTTGGAATGTCTTCCTCATTCATTCTAATTTGATGATATCTGGAACGAAGATCCAACTTTGTGAAGAAAACTGCTCTGTGTAATTTATCTAACAATTCATCAATGATAGGAATGGGAAATTTATCTTTAATGGTGATCATGTTGATCTCTCTATAATCTAGACACATACGCCATGATCCATCTAGCTTGTGTACCATTACCACTAGTGCAGAGTAAGAACTTTGGCTAGGCCTAATTATGTTGGCCTCTAACATTTCTTCCAGCATACGCTCAATTTAACTCTTTTGTCCATAGGGGTATCTATAAGGTCTAATGTTAGGAGGAACACTTTCCATAATTAAGTGAATAACATGATCAAAATCTCGAATAGGTGGAAGACCTTCTGGAATATCTTCAAATACCTCAGAATGCTTATCAATCACCTTTTGGAGATCTGGGGAAATATGAGACTTATATGTTTGAACATCTAATGAGAATAATTGTGCAATTATACATTGATGTCCCTTTTTTATCAATATTGTCATGCAATTAGAGATTATCACCTTACAAGGTTTCCTTGTGATACCCTTTAACTCATATTTTTTTCCTTCCCATAAAAATTTCATGAAAAGCTTCTGAAAATGAAAAGCCACTTTTCCCAATGATTGTAACCATTGAACTCCTAAGATAACATCAACACCCCCCATTGGAATAGAAATCATCATAATATTCAATACATATTCCCCCATGGTGAGATTGATATTATGGTATTTTCTTGAGCAATTGATAGTTCCTCCATATGCAATCATTACTTGAAACTCTGGTGTTGGATATACAAATCAATTGAGAACCTTGGAAAATTTATAGTGAATGAAATTATGAGTACCACCAGAATCAATCAACATGTTACCTTTTTATTTTTTATATATCCTTCGATCTTGAGAGTTTGAGGAGTGCTAATTCCAGCCAATGCATGATAGGATATGGTGGGAGTAATCTCTTCGGAAGTAGTATCTTCTATTTCTTCATCTTGATATAGTTCCTATCCCTTTGGTGATTCTTGTTCATTTTCTTCCTCTGCTTCACAATCTATGTAAAATAGTTTCTTCTCAGTGCACTTGTGGCCCTTACTATATTTTCTATCACAACTGTAACAAATCCCTTTTGCTCTTTTTTCCTCTAGTTGTTCTGGTGTCAACCTTGTAGGTTTTGGATGAATTGAGACCCCGTTTCCTTCTTTATAGTTGTAAGTGGTAGACTTCCTTGTTGCCATAATTTTCTTTTCAACTTTTATTGACACCCATAATGCATGCTCCAAGGAATTAGTTTCCCAAAGGAAAACTTCATGTTGGATGTTATATCCTTCAAATTTCCAATAAAGAGCTCCAACAAATTATATTTTTAAATATTCTTCACTATGAGACATAGCTTCTGAAACTGCTTGATGTGCTCTATAACTAGGACTTTTTGCTTTAGATTTACCAACTGTATAAAGAAGGTGTTGATATTTATATCCCCATAATGTGCAATCAATTCTTTGTGAATATAGACCATGAGATACTAGAGTCCTTTTTACGATCACAAAGCCATTGGTACCATACAAATTGATCAGGATCTAAATATAAGGATGCAATAGTTACCTTTTGCAATGTTGGCACTCGGTGTAGATCAAAGAATTGCTCCATCTGGAATATCCAAGTTATTGGATGATTGCCATCAAACTTTCTCATATCAATTTTAGGAGGTTGGGTACCCTTTGGTGGCCATCCCTGATGACTTACATTACTATAATCATTTACTCTTGGAATATTCGTATTTAGGGAATGTTTCTCAACATGGAAATTATCTTTATCCTCTTGAGTATCCCGGAACACATCATCACCAGTAGGGGGAGTATCCATTGAATTTTGTATGACATTAGAAATATTGTTCAAGTTCTCCTTTAAATTGAGTAAATCAACATTTCTCACTAAACCTTTCATATTTTTCTCCATTTTATTCAACTTTTATTCTAAATTAACTAAATCAAATTTTTTCACAATCCCTTTAATCATATCCTTCAAGTAGGACACTCGAAAAATAGGTCTTCCATTTCATCGTAAGTCGGGCATAGATCCTCTGGTGGTTTGAGAGGAGTGTAAGTTTTTAAACTTCCTTTTGGTGGAATTTTGAACAATATAAATAGATATCACACCCTACGTTTCCCCATAATTAGATCCTTCTACTCAAAGCTATTCAAATTTAAAATGGAGTACCTTTTTCAAACCTTGATTGGAAGACTATTTTATGGATGACTTGTGATTGAGATCAATTTCAATTTTATGCTCCTATGGGTCTGAAACTTCTTCCTGATGTATTCTTATGTGTCCTTTTTCCAATTCCATGGGTATTACCTAATTATGATGTACCAATAATAAGTTATTGCGAATGAACCAACACTTCTTATTTTATGCCTTTCTTGAAGATCGATGTTGTAGGGTCTACCACATGTCCAATATTTCGTATCTAAAGTTGAAAACCCTACCACATATATCATGGTTGGTATTATTTCTGATTCAACAGGTCTCACTCAATTTGGATCTTGCATGCCCGAGATATGACCTTTTTCCCCATAACACTTGTTTTAGACTAGTTTTTGGACTAGTAAAAAACCCTAGATTAAGAGGTGAATATATCCAAACCTGTATAGTCTCAGGATCTGAAAATAGGACCATAGATAGCTCAGCCTATTTTGGAGAATGGTTTTTAATCTCTCTTTCTGAATCCTAGTAGAAAAACAATTATATCTAAAATTCCAAGATGGATCATTTTGAAGAAACTAGTCCTGAGGAAAGCTCTGATGCCAAATGTTATGCAACCAAGTCCCAGATATAGCATAGAAATAGAATAAATAGACCAAAATAAATTAATACATGACTTAATAATGAATAAATGAGATGAATAAAAATACTCTTTGGGGGAGGAACCTCCTTGCACAATGTACTAAGTACAAAAGACAAGATACAATGACGACTAAAGTGAAAAGATCTCCTTACTATATATATTATAAAAAGGGGTACAATAAACACTTATATACATAATCCAACATCAAGAATATGTAATGCACCATAATAAAGGGGTAATGTGCCACTACATAAGGGGTAATGTGTCAATATTTAGGTCTTAAAATCCTAACTTAAGAGTGCTTTTTTTTTCTTTGACCTTTAAGTATACATGATCACTCACCTGATACTCTTTATCCTTATGAAATTTATTTGCATAAATTTGTTTTCACTCTTGGTATTATTTTAAATTTTGTTTTACCTTATCCACTAGTTGTTCCAAGTCTTTTAGCAAATCTGGTCCCAACATTAATATATCCACTGGGTCATCCCATGTGACCGGTGTTCTACATTTTTCCGCCATATAAAATTTTGAAGAGGGACATCTTAGTAGAAGTCTAATACCCATTGTTGTAAGTGAATTCATCCAAATGTAAATAGTCTTCCCATTGTGATTAATTTTTCATAACATACATCCTTAACATGTCTTCAAGGATTTGATTAGTATGTTATGTTTGTCCATCAATTTGTGGATGATAAGATGTATTGAAATTCAACTAAGTGTTTAAACCATAAAACATAGCTCTCCAAAAACTACGTGTGAACTTAGAATCCATGTATAATATGATTGCTTTCTGGTTCCCATGCAATCTAAAAATATCTCGCATAAATATTTCAACTATATTAACTTCTTTAGAAGTTGATTTAACTAGAATAAAATGTGCATATTTTCATAGCTTATCCACAACCACCATTATGGAATCATTTTGTTTTATTCTCTTAGGAAAACCTGTAATGAAATCCATACTGATTACTTCTCATTTCCACTCGGGTATAGGTAAGTGCTATATTAAACCAACAGGATGTTGATGTTCACACTCTTGACTTCTTTCTATAAAATATGCTATATTCACTCTCATTTTAGGCCAAAAATAATGCTTTTTAATTAGTGTTATCATTTTTTGATATCCAGGGTGTCTTGAATAAGGTTTCTTGTACAATGTTGTTAAAATATGATGTTTGATATTTGTCGTTTCAAGAATATACAACCTACTTTTTACCAAATAAAACCCTTATTATCAATCCTATAACCCTGTTGTTCTTGTTCCAATCTATTTTTCTGTAATTTTTCTCTAATTTCAGCATAGAATTAATCATTTTCTAGTGATGTTTTGATTTCTTTTTAAAATTTTATTTTGGTTTAATTAAGGAAATTCCATAGAGTAAATGTAGTCGCTTACTCAAGGCATCTTCAAATTTGTTTTCTTTTCCTTTTATATGTTTTACTTCAAAATTATATTCACTAATGAAGGGCAATCGGCGTGCTTGCCGAGAACTTAAATTAGGCTACTCAAAAATGTATTTTAAACTCCTATTGCCATTTTTTAGTAGAAATTTCTTTCCCATAAGGTAGTGCCTCCACATTCTCAGGTCATATATATTAGTAGCTAACTCTAAGTCATGTGTAGACTAATTACACTCATTGTCCTTGAGTTTTTGTGATTTGTATGTGATCACATGATCATCTTGCAACAACATAGTACCTCCCAATCCTTCCTTGCTTGCATCCTTGCAAACTATAAAGTCCTTATCTCGATGAACAATTGTTAGTACGAGTGATTCACTCAACAATTCCTTAAGTTTTTTGAAACTAGCCTCACACTTTTTATTCCAAATAAATTTAGCCTCTTTCTTTTGTAAGGAAGTGATAGGATAAGCTATTCTAGAAAAAAATTCTATGAATTTCCTATAATAACCCGTTAATCCCATAAAGGATATTATGTCAGAAACATTTTGCATAGTAGGTCAATCCATTATTGCCGTAATATTTTGTGGATCCACTGCTATGCCTTCTTCATATATGATGTGCCCAAGCTATTGAATCTCCTTGGAAAATGTTGAGATATTGTAACTTCTAAGAATATTATATTTGTACTTTATTATTCCAGAGATGTTTCATTCCTCCGTAAAGACCTTATTGTATATCCGGAGATGTTTTATTCCTCCGTGGAGAATGTGGTAACTTGGGTTATTAGACTTCCCTAGTGGGGGTTGGCCCTGTATGAGTCATGTGGGTTAAAGGGTTGTTAGACCACCCTAGTGGGGTCATCCCTGCCACATTATGTTAAGTAGTTAAGTTGGGGCCGACCTAGTTAATGTAAAAGACAAGTCAGAGTAGTGTATAAATAGAAGAGGTGTGTTCCTCATTTATCATAGTCACTCATTATTCACTCACTTATTAATAGCGCATAGGTGTGAGAGAGAGAGATCAGCTATGGAGGTGAAGGAGCTCATGTTTGGGATATACATCTATGTATTGTTGATCATTTATATTGAGGAAGCTTTGCTGGATTTTCTACCCCATGAGGGTTTCCCAAGATAAATCTGTGTCTCTTGTGTTTATGTTGTGCTTGTTGTTCTTTCAATGATCTTGTATATGCTATTGTTGTGAAATGAAATGCAATGCTGATATTTTCTGTCTTAGCATATTAAATCTTAACATGGTATCAGAGCTAACCTGAGAAGAAGACACTGTGCAGTTGCGGAAGCCAGGGCTTCTTGTTTTTTGGGTTTCTCTCCATGTATATTGAAAGGAAGGAGGCTATATTGACTCTCCTTAGCAAGGCGCATATTTCTGTTGAGACATAATTCAATTTTGAGCATTTTTAGTTTTTGACCTAAAAATTAGGGTTTCAGAGAAAATTGGAATTTTTGGAATATGAGTCCATGGCTGGATGATCCTCATAAAAATCAAAGTTTAGAGACCAAGATTGAACTTTTTGGTTGGGTGAATCTCCGAGAAAATCAAACCCTAGTTTGGGGTCCTCTCATGTAAATCTAGAAATTAGGGTTTCTGCAAAAATTGGAATTTCTGAAATCTAAGACCATGGCTGGAAGATCCTTGGTAAAACCGAAGTTTAGAGCTTTGGATCAAACTTTTTGGTTGGGTGAAGCTCCGAGAAAATCAAACCCTAGTTTGGGGTCCTATCTAGTAAATCCAGAAATTAGGGTTTCTTCAAAAATTGGAATTTCTGAAATCTAAGACCATGGATGGAATCTCCTTGAAAAAATCGAAGTTTAAAACTTTGGATCGAACTTTTTGGATGAGTGAAGCTCCGAGAAAATCAAACCCTAATTCAGGGTCCTCCCTAGTGAATCGAGAAGTTTCAAAAGCAATTTTGAGGGGTGAAACTTTACAGCTTTCAAATTCTGAGTATACCAGCTTGATCAGCTTAGCAAGGCACATCTTTCTATCCTTTCAAAAGTTTTAAATTCAAAGTTTGAATTTTTAGTGTTTCTCTGACAAACCCTAATCTAGCTCCAGATCCAGTTTTAAGCATATCAAGTGGATTGGGTCAATCCTAAAAGAGAATGAGTTGGACACTTACATAAGTGAAGAGGTTCCAGTCCCAGAGGGAGAAGGGGCTAAGGACTTACATAAGAATGCTACAAGCAATCTCGATAGGCATGACTTGAGGAGATACAGGTATGTTTTTTTTTTTAATCTGTTCATGATTAAGGTTATGATATGTTTGCCTTCATATTATTGAGGTTAGTACAATATTGATTAATTTTAGGCTTGTCTTACCATCCTAGTAAAAAATATGAATGCATGTGAATGATAAAAGACATTCATTGATTAGGGTTAGGACACCTATGATTGTACTAATGCACTGTGGTATTGTATGAGGATGATGTTGTTCGCTAACATGACAGGTACAAATCAAGTTCTAGATCAAGAACATATGACCATGGTGACGTGAAGACAAAAGACTCGTGGATCACATAGAAGCTTGACTTATGAGTGGTAAGGAATGAATAGAAGTTCAAAGACATATAGAGATCAAGTAGGAGGAAACCACACAACATAAAAGATAAGTATTTGGGTTGTTATTTGAATCTCTGAATAGTTAGTGATATTGCTCGCAATAGTTGCATGCATATTTGTATATATCATGCATAGTGTGAGCATTCATATAGCATTGAACAATATACTACTAATATGCATATGATGGGTAAGTTGGACAAACATTCCATTGTTGTTTATCTAGAATGAAACCTCTTTGCTGACATGTTGCAAACTCTTGACAGTATGTTCTAGTCGAGATGGAAGGAATCTAGATAGTTGATGTATGCATACAGGATATGGAAAAGTGTTGTGCCAAAGTATTGGTCAAAATAGTTGCATAACTATGTGAATCATATATGTATGCATTATAGGTTATCATGTCAACATGATTTGATGATTATGAAGTATTTCTAATCATGTATTTAACTTTGATTTGTAGGAAAGATCATGTGAACACCGAATAAGTGATGGATGTTGAACAAGAAGACTTACAAATCAAACGTAATATAGAAGGCTCATGGCTAGAGTATTCTCTTATAAAGAGGAAGATGATCATGACGAGATGTTTTCTCCAAGTGGCTATATAAGACCATTCTCTTAATGGTGCAATTGAAGAAGAAGTGTGAATCGAGAAAACTCCCAGGATTCAATTAAAGCAATGTTGATCCTAACCTTTATCTTAAGGTTATGGATGATGAACATGTCATACTATTACTGTATGTGGATGATCTCTTTTTGACAGGGAATGAGAAACAGATCATGGAAAGAAAGAAGAAGCTAACTACAGAATTTGAGATGAAAGATCTCAGATTGATGCATTACTTCCTAGGTCTGGAAGTATAGTAAGGCCCATGAAGAAATCTTTCTCAACCAAGGAAAGTATGCTGTGGAAATCTTGAGAAGATTTGATATGTTGGAATGTAAGGACATGACCACTCCCATGGATTCCAACTTGAAGTTGTTAACTCATGACTCATCAGAGTTATTGGATGTGACTCTATACAGACAGATTATTGGGTCATTGATATATCTGATGCATACCACGCTAGATATATGCTTTGCTATGAACACCTTGAGTCAGTATCTAGTGGAACCTAGGTGTTTTCACCTGATAGTTGTAAAGCATGTGATGAGGTACCTGAAGGGTACGATAGAATTTGATCTATGTTATCTTGGAGATCATGAATTCAGATTGTATGGCTACACAGATGTTGATCGGGTAGGAAGTGTATCCGACAAGAAGAGAACATCGGGAGGATGTTATTTTCTGGGATCTACCATGGTCTCGTGGTTTAGTAGGAAGCAGTCTAGTGTGGCTCTCAACACAGCCTAACAGGAATATATTGATGCTTACTCTACTAAGTTGTGAAACAATATGGCTTCAAAAGTTGTTATCAAGATTGTTTGACTTAGAGATGGACCCCACTATGATCTTGTGTGACAACCAAAGTTGTATCAAGATGTAAGAGAATCCAGTGTTCCATGATAAGTCAAAGAACATAGAGATCCGATATTTCTATATACGGGATATGGTGCAGAAAGGAGCTATCAAGCTCGAGTATGTGAGCACTGACGAACAAGTTTCTGATGTATTGACCAAACCTCTATCTCGAGTAAAGGTTGAGTATTTCCGAGACAAGCTTGGTGTTGTTCAAAAGGACCCTCCTTGGAAGGGGGAGTGATGTGGTCGATGATGATATGGATACTTGTATCGATGATGAGGATACTTATGTCGATGATATGGATACTTGTATCGATGATGAGGATACTTGTGTCGATGATGTGGATATTGTATTGATGTGGATACTTGTATCGATGATGAGGTTACCTGTTCCAACGATGAGGTTGATGATGAGGTTGTTGGTTATGATGATGAGGTTGATGCATAGTCCTTAGACTTTGTTTAACTGGTAATTAGGTCCCTGAACAAATCCATAGATAGTTGTCTTCAAGAATTGGTCCCTAGTGGATGGAAGGGATTGTATCATCCCTACACTTAGGTCCCTGAACAGATCCATAGACAGTTGTCTTCGAGAAGTGGTCCCCATTAGACGAGAGGATTGTATCATCCCAGGACTTTAATCCCTGAATAGATCCGTAGACAGATGTCTCCAAGAAGTGGTCCTTAGTGGACGAGAGGGATTGTATCATCCCCCGGCTTCGGTCCCTGAATTGATTCGTAGAATCTTGTCTTCGAGAAAGATGTTGGTGAATGATGTAATGTGCGCTCCTAGACTGCTCAGCATAGCAGTAGGTGATCATTCACAAAACCTGTAGTGATGTAATGTTCACTCCTGGATTAGCATGTGATCATTTATAGGTTGTAAATCCTAGATCTGATCTAGGTCACACCCTAGTTGAAATAATATTGGCTTTGTGGTCGACTGGAATGATGTAATGTTCGCTCCTGGACTGCTCAGTGTAGCAGCAGGTGATCATTTGCAGGTTCTGTAATGATGTAATGTTCGCTCCTGGATTAGTAGGTGATCATTCACAGGTTGTAAATCCTAGATCTGATCTAGGTCACACCCCAGTTGAAATAGTAATGGCTCTATGGTTGACTTGAATGATGTAATGTTCGCTCCTGGACTGCTCAGTGTAGCAACAGGTGATCATTCGCAGGTCCTGTAATGATGTAATGTTCGCTCCTGGACTTCTCAGTGCAGCAGTAGGTGATCATTCACAGGTGGTAAAATCCTAGATTTAATCTAGGTCACATCCAGTATGAAAAAGGACTGGCACTGTGATCGGGATTGCATCGTCCCTAGACATGAGAGGTGTTTTAAAGTGATAAGGATTGATCATCCTATAAGTAGATCGGAATTGCATTGTCCCTAGACATGAGAGGTGTCTTAAAGTGAGAAGGATTGATCATCCTATAAGCAGTTCAGGATTGCATTGTCCTTGAACGTTTGGTTCAAAATGTACATGATAGGACTGCATCGTTCCTGAATGTTTGGTTCAAAATGCACGTGATAGGATTGTATCATCCTTGGACTTATGTCCTAAAGTGAGTAGGATTGATCATCTTGTAATTGGATCTTGTACATTGCAGAGTATGCTGCTATGTCGATGCTATTGATTGTGATGATCTAGATGACAATGCTGTTGATCGTGATGATCTAGATAATGATGTTGTTGATCGTGATGATCTAGATGATGATGATGTTGACTGTGATGATCTAGATGACGATGCTAGTGATCGTGATGATCTAGATGACGATGTTGTTGATTGTGATGATCTAGATGACGATGTTGTTGATCATGATGATCTAGATGACGATGGTATTGATCACGATGATATAGATGACGATGCTAGTGATCATGATGATCTAGATGATGATGTTGTTGATTGTGATGATCTAGACGATGATGTTGTTGATCGTGATGATCTAGATGACGATTATGTTGATCGTGATGATCTAGATGATGATGCCGTTGATCGTGATGATCTAGATGACGATGTTGTTGATCCCAAGATGACGATGCTCTTGATCATGAGAATCTAGATGTTGATGTTGCTGTAGTTGTTCAAGTGTTGCAGAAGATGAAGATTCAGTACTGAAGATGTTGATGTTCCAGTAAATGCTAGAGTTACTGATGATGTATAAAGAAAGCTTCCAATGATATATAGATGTATCATGTGTGATGTTGATGACTCCTTGCTCCTGCAAATGTTGTTATAATATCCTTCTAATTAAGGGGGAGTGTTGAGACATTGTAACTTCTAAGAATATTATATTTGTACTTTATTATTCATTCCTCCATATAGACCTTATTGTATATTCGAAGATGTTTTATTCCTCCTTGGAGAATATGGTAACTTGGGTTATTAGACTTCCCTAGTGGGGGTTGGCCTTGTATGAGTCATGTGGGTTAAAGGGTTATTAGACCACCCTAGTGGGGTTGTCCCTGCCACATTATGTTAAGTAGTTAAGTTAGGGCCGACCTAGTTAATGTAAAAGACAAGTCGGAGTAGTGTATAAATAGAGGAGGTGTGTTCCTCATTTATCACACTCACTCATTATTCACTCACTTGTGAATAACTCATAGGTGAGAGAGAGAGATATGCTATGGAGGAGAAGGATCTCATGTTTGGGATATACATCTCTGTATTGTTGATCATCTATATTGAGGAAGCTTTGCTGGCTTTTCTTCCCCATGAGGGTTTCCCAGGATAAATCTGTGTCTCTTGTGTTTATGTTGTGCTTGTTGTTCTTTCAATGATCCTGTATATGCTATTGTTGTGAAATGAAATGCAATGCTGATATTTTCTGTCTTAGCATATTTTATCTTAACAAAAAATTTCATTTAGAGAACTTGGCATAAAGCTGATGTTCTTGCAATGTCTGTAATGCTATCCTTAAATGATCTGCATGTTCTTGTTCATTCTTAGAATAAGTTAAAATGTCATCAATAAATACAAGAAAAAACGTATCTAATTATTGGCTAAAAATACTATTCATCATGCATGTAAAGGTTGTGGTTGCATTAGTCATGCCAAAAAGGCATTACCACGAACTCCTAGAAACCATAGCTAGTTCTGAAAGAATTTTTACAAATGTCTCTTCCTAGATTCTTACTTGGTGATATCTTGATCTTAAATTAATCTGAGAGAAGACTTTAGCTCCTCCAACTTGATCAAAAATTTCATCAATCCTAGTTAGTCAATATTTGTTTTTGACAGTTAACTTATTAAGCTGATGGTAATCAATGCACATTTGCATGGTTTCGTCTTTATTTTCCACAAAAAGAATGGGTGCTCCGCAAGGTGATATGCTTGGCCTGATGTACCTTTTTCAATTAAAACTTGTAGTTGAATTTTAAGTTCTAACAGTTTCGGGGTACTAATTTGATAGGGTGCTTTATAAATAGGTACTGCTCTTGGTACTAAGTTTATGAAGAAGTCCATAGCTCGCTTAGGTGGAAGTCCCTGTATTTTATCTTGAAATACATCCTTAAATTCTATTAGGATAGGTAAGTTTTCCATTATTGTGTTTCCTTGTCACAATTTTGAATACTTAGCACATATAGTTTACAACCTTTTCTCACACTCCTTTTAAGTTGCAAAGTGGAAATTTATCCCACATAATTCTTTCTAGGTATGCCTTTTACCAAGCTAGAGTTTCCTAAATCATCATTACATGTAAAAGTATTTTCTAATCATTTTAGAATTGCATGGTGTTTTTCCAACCAATCCATCCCAATTAAGACATCATAGGAACTCAAGGGTAAGACATTTAAATCCACGGTGATTTCTAAGCCATTTAAATTCAACAAACAATCTTTTATTAATTTGGAAATTTTCTCTTTGTGCCAAACTCTAATTGTACCATTCAAAGTTTAATATGCTTATTTTTTTGCAAACACATTTTTCTACTATTACTAGGGAGATGTAACTATGGCATGCTCTAGGATCAATCAAAATTGAAACATAATGCGCAGAAATTTTACCTTTTATTTATATCATAGATGGATAGAAATATGCTTGATGATTTTCTAATGCTGCACAAATCAAAGTAATTCTTGCCATATCATCCAGTAATGGGTCTTCCTACAAATTGTTTAAAACCTTTCCCTTTTGATTAGGACAATCTCTAAGAACATGAGGCCCTTAACTATCTTGACACTTCATTGTTTCACGAACTGGTTGTTTGTTTAGTAAGTTGTTGGCTTGGTACCACTTTGGTTTGGAATATTTGACTTATACACACTTTTTCTAACATTTTTTTGTATTTTGAAAAAAAAAATATTGGGAATTTGCTGTATTGATTTCGGTGTGTGGCTGGTTTAAGGTCCTTTTTGCTTTGTTTAGAAAATATTCTTTCAAAACTTCAAGTTCTTTCTTTGTATTATATTCTACTTTTACTATGCTCATAACACAACCTTTGCTTATACAATGCCTCATCCAAAGTTTTAGGAGTATCAAACTCTATTATATTTGCAAAATGAGTAGGAAGAAAACTTAGGAATATTTGAATTTTAATTTTCTCCTCGTTTATATAGGGAACATAATGCAACAATTCTAGAAATTTATAATTGATTAACCCATCCATTGTCATGGATCTGATTTTCAGCTCATGAAATTCTTAAATTTTTCTGTCATATAATCTTTTTGATAAATAGTTCTTGTTGAACAATCTTTTAAATTCTAACCACTCGATTTTACATTCTTTTAACCCATTAGTGATTTTTAAGTCCCTCCACTAGCGTGTAGGTTTTCCATTAAGGTTATAGATTGATAAATGAAATTTTAGCTTTATTAGGTATGCATATAAATGAAAATAATTTGACATTCCAAACAACCATTCCTTTTCCTTTTCTCTAGAATTAGCCTTTCCTTCAAATATTGGTGCTTTAATATTTTTAAATTTCCCTTTTAGTTCTGAACTATGTGAGTGTTTCGACCTTTTTCTAAATGAGGGTGGGGACGAGGATTCATAAGAACTAGTGTTGTAACTTCTTATTCCTGATTTATAAGAGGAATATAATTCAAATTTTTCCTTATTCTTACCTCTCTCTTCACTATGAGACCCCATATCACATTGCTGGAAGTGTACGACGGATTCTATTTAATTTTAGTTAATTTTTAGAGTAAGACTACATTTATTTCTTGTTGAGCTCCTCTATCCTTCAAATTATCTACTTAGAAACTTTTTAGATTAGATTTAAAACTTTGCATTGTTTTTAATAATTCAGAGGGTGTAAAACTTTGCAGTTTGCCACTTAAACTAACCCAAATTTCCCTTTCTTGTTGAGGTGGTTCTAAATGACCCTACTGGCTGGAATTTCTTTCAGTACTCATGATTTGCAAAATTTTCTTTATAATGCAACTGCCTTTGATTTTGTAGATGATCTATTAATTCCTCTTGCCTTGCCACGGATTTCCAATCCCTTTCCAACTTAGACTTGTTTCTAGTTGTACTTAACATTAGATTATAAAGAAATTGAATTTTGATTCCCTGATTAGATTGGTAAATTTGGTTGTATTTTTTTGGGAAGGGTCATCGACTACCATAATATGAAAAACATAGTTTCTATTAGTTGATGCGTGCATAAAATAAATCCGCAATTCATAAGTGGGAAATCCCATAGGTTGCACATTTTTGCAACTTGGGCTATGATACCACTTGTAACAACTCGGCATTTGAGGACTTAATTGTTTTTTTATATATATTTACATATATAATAACATTGTTTATATCCTTAGACTCCTTCTTGTTTTTTGACCAGAGGATTCCTTTAAGCTTATTAGGCCACAATTAGTCAAAATTCCATGTATTTTTATGTTACAACCTAGAACTTGTTTAATTATTTATTTCTATAAAAATATTCTAAGTTACCCCACTAGTGTTACTATATTTGTAAAGAAGAATTAATCCTTCATTACTGTTGGAATGTGACAACCAATTGACGGTTTAGGTCAAGTTGGTTCACGGTGGTTTCTCCAATGGTATAATTAGTTACACATAACTGAAGGTTTGCTTAAATATGTGGCCCATTCAGGCAGATATCGAGTCGGGGCTTTAAGCCCTCTCCTAGATAGTTTGTAAACTATTGTTGATGATGAATAAAGACTGCTTGCCCTTGTCCCGTGGACGTAGGCCCAACAAGTGGTATTATAGCTCGGGTGAAGAGTTGCAGAGAACGAGAGAGAGCCTTTGGTGTTTGACCAGAGAGAGACTGCTTGGAGAAGGAGATCTGTGTGGGAGCCATCGACCAACTACATGCCCGAAGAGCCAAAGGGAAAACCATATCTTGAGAGGAAACAGGAGAGAGCATCCAGTGGTGAAGTTGGAGAGAGTCATCGCCGTTTCTTCATAGAAGGGCCAGCCTCGGTTCCGCTGGCAGCCGAAGAGACCGTCAGAGAGATGCTGGCAGAGATCAATCTAGTGGAAGATCCAGAGAGATCCGAGAAGAGCAAATCTTCCATCGTGAATTAGAGCTACAGGTCCAGGGAAGCCATAGAGTGTTGCTAGCCACTATTTTTTTTTTTTTTTTTGTCTATACGTAAGGAGAAATCGAACCGCATGAAGCAGATCCTGAAGCCCACGTGAACGCTAGTGGATTTATGTGTGAAGAAGTAGAGCCAAAGGATTGAGGCCCGTGAAGAGAGTGAAAGGTTGGAGGTCCATGAGGATAGAACAACCCTGAGGCAAAGGCAAGCAGACATTCCTCGTTGTGATAGAATCCAAACCAGGGGTAAGTTCAGATCGTTGATTCCTGAATGCAAGTGGGTGGATCACCGTTGATGTGAGCCAAAGACTGGTGGAATCCCGCGTGAAGGAGCATACCAGTCCAGGCCGCGTAAGGAGAAGTGGCAATTGCAATCTTGCGCGATCGCTGTACTGGAGGTGATATCCCAAAGTTTGTTAAGGAGGTTGTGAAGTGGACACATTCTGGTAGAAGGCCGCCTCGTCTGAGGTGGAGGAGTCCGAGGTCACCAGTGAGGTTTGTGGAGTGTCCACGTGAAAAGCGTGAGAGCACATTGTGGGAGAGGTTGCGTAGGGCCACTGTGGAAGACCTAAAAGGGAGTCGCACCTGCTGCGGTCATTGTGTAGAGGAGGAGCTAGCTGCTGGGGGATCCCACACAGGTGCTAAAGCTATTCTGTAGAGCAGGAGCCAGCCACCGTGGAGTAGGAGCCCTGCATCCAAGAACCCGAGAGGAAAAGAGGGTCATCCGCAGTGGGAGCCTGAGAGCTACGTGAAGAGCCATCAACAATTGGGCCCGAGTTCGCTTAAAGGAGACGACATGTCCAAGATTGAGGGCGGTCAAGAAGTTTCGAAAGAGTGAAATTTAGTTTTTTACATGTATTTGGGCATATGACTGTAAGACTTGGAATGGCATGCATACCCCAAGTTGGTTTTTGAGTGCATGATATTAGTTGTATATGTTTTTTTCCCATGAGATTACATGTAATGAAGCCTATTTTAAAGGCTTGGTTAACTCCATTGTAAAGAGACCTAAAGGTGAGCGGTAAAGGCTCATTTGGTTGTCTTGGCCGGATTTGGCTAAGGTATTCGAATGCAAAGTTCAAGGTGGAGCATAGAAGGTGCTCAGGATCGCATAGGAAGAGTTGTTTGCAAAAGCTCAAGAAATTATTGTATGGCCTGAAGCGCTCAGGTGATTGGTACAAGATGTTGGATTACTTCATGGTGAGCCAAGGTTGGCATTATGATTGAGCTAGGACAAGCATGGTTTAAGATCAACAGGTTGGCTTAGGTTGTTGGACATTCGATATGAAGGATTTGAGCTGCAAAACAATCTTGAGCGTGAATGTACAAGAGACGGATTGATAGTAAGTTTTGGTTATCATAGCAAGAGTACATGGTAATGAGACTCAGGAAATTCAATGAAACCGGTAAACATCATAAGCTTTCTTCAGGTTGATGTCCATGTAATGAAGAAAAGGGTTATATGTCTCGTGTATGGTACGCTGGTGTGATGTATGCAATGAGTTCTTTTCACATGCGGTTGGTGTTGTCAATAGATACATGAAAAATCGAGGTGAAGCAGTGAAATGGGTGCTTTGGTATTTAGAAGCACAAATGGATAAGGGCAGAGCATCAGGCAAATTGTTGTCAAGGTGGAAATTGTTGGAATGTGACAACCAATTGATGGTTGAGGTCAAGTTAGTTCACGGTGGTTTCACCAATGGTATAATCAATTACACATAACTAAAGGTTTGCTTAAATATGTGGCCCATTGAGGCAGATATTGAGTCAGGGCCTTAAGCCCTCTCCTGGATAGTTTGTAAACTATTGTTGATGATGAATAAAGACTACCTACCCATGTCCCATGGACGTAGCACACATTCAACGAGTGAACCACGTAAATTCTTTATCTTATGTTATTGCTGTGTTCTATTGAATATGTTATAATCTTTTGTTTTCTGTAATTACATATTTATAATATATATGGGCTTAAAGGCCCAACAATTACCTACCACATATGATTCTATATACCTTATGTAGTGTGTTATAGCCTTATTTAAATTATTTTACCATTACACTTTAAGGACCGGCTGTCCCATCTTTTTTTCTTTAAGAAACTTGGTTTCATATTTGTATTGTATGAATAGTTTATACCTTGAAAACTATCTGAATTTTATTATCTATTTACAAGTGAAAATTTTACTTTTGGTTAACTCCATTACAAAGTACATGTTTATATAGTTTAAGGCTAGCATACTCATGCTTTATACTTGTTTAGCTTATTGTTAATGAAAAGCGGTTAAACGATAAGTTGTTTTACGCTTGGATAGGCTTAGTTGGGTTAATTATCTTCCTTAAGAGGTAAGAGCCACGGTATGTGGCTTACTTAGCACAACGTGATAACACCACGATTTGTATAAAGGTCATCAAATAAGCAAAATTTATGAATCAATCCAGTCACAAGGGAACGTGGAGGGAAGAGAGTCTCGTCTTAAAGCAATCAAGGTCAAAATAAATGAAGAGGACACTAATTCCATTGTCATCCATAATCAGTTTTACAAGGATGAGAGCAAAATCCAAGACATAGAAACCAAAGATAGGGAGTAAACTTAAAATTTTAGTGGGGTCCCTTTCTTTAGTACAAAATTAAGTGGAGTTGTTGAGGCCTCAACCACTAGATATGATTGAAAAGAAAAGACTAGAAAGGAAATTAAACTTGCAAGAAGTAAACACACAAGTTGTTCTAACTTTCAAAATATAAAGGAAATTTAAGGACACGCATTCAAAATGGAAATTGACCAAAAGTACTATGATTGTAAGTGTTAGTTTGACTAGTGGAGTTGTTTTAGTTGGAAATAGCAATAGCTATAGCTACTCACAACGTTTACCCCTTTGTCTCTTTCAATGAAACTCGATATATAACCATTTCATAGCGGGTGCTAAGTACAAGTTAAGCTACAAGAATGAAGCAAACATGTTTTATAATCAAAACATATAAATAACCTATAGATCGACATCTCTTTCTATCTAGAATGGGATGCCTCTACAAAGATGGATGTTGGGATATTCTATAACACTATTAAACTTTAAATCATAATATAAATAAAGTTATAATGGCCATTCTAAAAAGTTGTAGAAAAGAGTTATAAACGATCTATATTTTATTTCTAAAATCACAAACTTCTACATTCTCGATCATTCTCCTTAGCTCCATTGAACTATTCATGAGGAGCACTTCCCCTTTACTTATACTAATAGACAAATATGTTCTAGTGAATCAATTCATTCTTCTTAGTCATAGTCTTGAGCTTCACTCTTTGATTATAATGATCATAATGGTTCCCATATGATAACTTGAAAGACAAAGATCACGAAAAGAGGTAAGTTATGGTGGATTGAGGTGTTTTTCATGGAACTTGAGCTCTAGAAGTTGCATTTAGAGACCAATGCCTCAAATTCCTTAATTGACCAAGGTTAATGCTAATACCTCCATACCTAGTGCTCAAAATTCCTAATCGTTTCAATTGTGAAGAACCTACAACAATTAATTAATGAAAATACACGACATCGAAGAAATAACAAAACTCATAATCGCTTTTATTGATCGCGGGCCACTTCGAAGGGGAAACCTGCTTTGACCACACTCAATACAAATAACTTCACGGTACCTTCAATCTCAACACAAACTTATATACTAAGTCTAGGTGCCAATACCATGGGTCAATACCATGTGTCAGTACAAACCATGCACCAATACAAACTATGGATCAACAATTACTACAGGACGACTTACAAAGCATATACATCCAACAACAATAATACAAACTATGGATCAACAAATACTACGGGACGACTTACAAAGCATATGCATCCAACAACAATATACTAACAAAGTAAATAGAAGGGTTGACATGGGTTCCTAACATCCCCTCTCCCTTAGAAAAATCTTTGTCCTCAAGGCTTTAGATGTGGAAATTGATGCAGAATCTGAAGGAGGGGTTCCCCTATAGCACCCTCGGGTTGCATTTAGGGCCATTGATGCCTTTTGAGTTCTAGGAGGATTGCTTGGAAGGCTGTAGACGAAGAAGAACCATATCAGCTGTGTGAAAAGTGCGCTCTGAATGGTGCTGATCGGCTTGTTTTCTCAGTTGAATTCTTTCCATGGCAAGATTGTCCTATAGAATGAGAAGAATTTGATCACGGTTCTGAAGAACCAAGTCAATTGCCCAAACTGGTGAGCTGCTAAGGCTGTATGGAAGAAGAACTGGTGGTTCCTGTCCATAGACTGCTTCATATGGTGTCATTTTAGACGTGGTATTGTACCACTGGAGCGCTTCTAGGAAATCCATAGAAATAGTTGTCCAAATCTATTAGGGATGGGAAAGGGTTCGAGCAGTCCTGAAAGGAGTGTCGTTTCACTGTTGTTGACCTGGAAAGTATCACAGTCAACCACCATCTATTGAATTGTCATTTTCAGGCCCTTCCAAAAGAAGTTACATTATTCCTGGTCATATGTTTTGAGGAACCCAGAGTGCCCTGCCGATAAAGAATCATGGAGTTCATAGAAGAGATAGCCCGGTTGAACAGATTGGAACCAATTTAGAACAAGCAGAGAAATAGCTGTAAGAGAAACTAGGTCATCAAATGTGTGAGAATGAGCATATGCCACCATATTCTCCTTACCCTTCTTGTAAGTGATCGCATAGTCATAACCCATGAGTAGGATAACCCATTTCAAGTGTGCTGGGGAGGAGACCCATTGTTCCAGGAAATTTTACAGACTCTGGAGATCAATCTTGATACATAAATAATTCCCTAATAGGGATGGCTGCCACTTCAGTATTGCATGAAAAATAGCCATCATTTCCTGCTGAGATGTAGATGTGGCTAAATGCTTACCAGAAAGGTCTCTTGAAGGCGGCAAGCCCACTAGTGCAGCAAAGACATGCCTGCATATCTATCCAAGGAAGTGGTGGAGATGATTGATGTGTGCATCTGAATGGAATGGAGCTAAGCGATGACACCATGTGAATTCTTCTTAAGGATCTTTTCCAGGCGATGTGAATTGATGATGCAGAGAGACCCTAGTTGTAATCCCATAAATTTGTGTTGTGTCCCATTGACTGAAAACTGCATCCAAAGTTCAGCAAAATCCCATAAGATGGGGCCAAGAGCGTGTAACCATTGAACACCCAAACTCACATCACATCCGCCTAAGGACGAGGAAAACATGTCAGATCGCAGGTTACAATCTTCAAGAGAGATACGCACATTGTGACACTTTCCCTTGCAAGGTAAGATGCCCCCATTGACAACCATGACTTCAAAGTTGGAGCAAGGATGGACAAAACAATCAACCTATTTGGCGATCCATGGGTCAATGAAGTTATGAGTGCTACCAGAATCAATGAGTATGGTAAGTGGAAGCTTCTTGAAGTAACCCTTGACCCACACCGTTTGGGGGGTGATGCTGTCAGATAAAGCATGAAGAGATATCTCTGGTTGGTCAACCTGAGATGGGGGGTCAATAGGTGGCTCCCAAATGTCGACCTGATCATCCATTGTATTTCGAGCTTCTTCACCAATTTTAAAGGTAGGCAAAGAATCCATATCCAAGAGATAGATCTTTTGCTGAACACATCTATGTCCCTAAGTGAATTTCTCATCACAATTATAATAAATCCCTTTTTCTCTGCGTGCCTACATCTCTGTTTCAGACAAATGCTTGATCGGAGTTGGTAATTGGGGTTTGTCTAGGTTTTGGACACTTTTGAATGGATAGGGAAGCAAAAAATGAGGATTTCAGAAGCGGGGTGAAAGAATGAGAAAATTTGTCAGAGAGGGACAAAGAAGCAGAAATAGGAAATGAACACAGTGGAAAAATTTGAAGGAGATTGGGTGAAAATTAAAGAAGTTATGGCAAACCCTAAAAATAGAGAAATGTGAGATTTCTGGCTTGGGGAAGTGGAATTTGGGATAGGGTCCTCAGGAATGAAAGATGCAGAATGAGATTACAGGGGTTTCAGGGAAGTTTCAAGGGAAAGAGAGTGAAAACAAGGGAGATATCGCAAAAAAATTGATTATTTTTTTTTCAGAATGGATTTGCTATGGCGCAGAAGGGATCGAAAACAGATGGATCTGCAATGACGTGGGAGTGATCGGCAAAAGATGGATCTGAAATGGCACCAAATGGATCGAAAATGGTTGGATCTGAAATGGCTTTTAGAATAGATCTGAAATGGCTCGATCTGGAACGGATTTCAGAATGGATCTGAAACGGCTGGATCTGAAATGGCTCAGAATGGATCTGAAACAATGCGGAAGTGATAGGAAACATTTCAACTAAAAATAGAGATGGACCCCAGGTATGTTCGGCTTCCTAACAGTTGAGGGGTTTCACTCGGCCACCAATGTTGTTTGACGACTTGCGTATTGGGGTAGTACCCGTCACTCCACGGCTAAGGTAAAACTGATAACCGCTTTTCCACAACTGATAGCTCTTGGTTTACCTCACGGGTGGGAACTAGTCGATAAGGTAGACGTCATTGCCCTTTTCGCTGGCAGGTCCTTTCAATGGGCCAACTACTTTGGGGTTCCCGCGGTACTCCTCACAATGGGTTTTAGGGATTATGCCCAAGTACTTCCCACAATTAAGCGGATAGGGATTATTCCCACATCCGAACCTGCAACAGATGCGAAAAAAAAAATTAGCAGAAATTCCACCTAATGATCCCCAGCAAGTGCTCTGATACCAGATGTGAAGAACCTGCAACAGTTAATTAATGAAAATACATGAGATAGAAGAAATAACAGAACTCAGAATCACTTTTATTGATTGCAGGCCACTTCGAGGGGGAAACCTCCTTTGAGCAAGATCAATACAAATAACTTCACGGTACCTTCATTGGTCTCAACACAAACTTATATACTAATTCTAGGTGCCAATACCATGTGTCAATACAAACCATGGGCCAATACAAACTATGGATCAACAATTACTATGGGACGACTTACAAAGCATATGCGTCCAACAACAATAATACAAACTATGGATCAAGAAATACTACAAGATGACTTACAAAGCATATGCATCCAACAACAATATACTAACAAAGTAAATAGAAGGGTTGACATGGGTTCCTAACATCCATAGACTCACTTTGAGGACAAGGATACCCTTAGGAGTCTACATTGACATTAGTATCCATGAATTCCTAGAATCTTCGTTTATGGCCTCATGCTCGTATTTCTTCACTTGACCATGTTTAGGGCCACATGACCTAACCTTGATGTTAAAATCCTTCTAAAAGGTCTAATAACCTATGTTAGAGGATAAAGATCCAAGAGTAAGATCCCATGTGAATTCTCGAGGACTTTTTCATGTTCCTTGTGACTTAGAAGCGGACTTTTGGGCCTAAAGATTTAATTTCCTCACTTGACCAAGGTCAAGGTACTAATACCAATATCAAGTGCTTGAAACGTCATATTGATGCCCAAATCCTAGAAGCTACCTTTCCAAGGTATCATTGGCATACAAAAAAGGATATTTATACCATTATGAGATTTTTTGCACTAGGTACAGTTATTTAGGCCTTCAACATGGTCCTGAGATGAAAGTTAGGCCTGAGGTACTAAAGGAACCCTTTAGGATTTTAATGCAAAGAATGATGCCTTTAACCACTACACATAACTTTCTGAATTCATATTTTCCTCTAACTATGGATATGTGTTCCATTATCATTTTATGAGCAAGATGATGGGTCTAATAGACCCCATGCCCTCCTTGGAGCCCATAACATTGTTAATAACATGAACAGACATTTAACATGCATGTACTTAGAGCCCATGCAAACTTAGAGCATGCACATGTGTTCTTTCAATTCAAGTTTTTTTTGTGCCAATTTCAATTATGACTTGCATGTTTATTGGCTATCTTGGTTCGAATGTAGGCTCAGAAAGATAGATTTCGTGGTTTGGGATGCAAACAAATCCACAACTATATTTTTCATAATGCTTGTCAATAACAATACTTTTCATAATGCTTGTCAATAACAATATTTTTATCAATATTTTTATATAGGAAACACAAATACTTCATTGATGAAACTACACATGCACATAGACTCATGGACAAGGAAAATTTTAAGGACCCATATTTATTTAAAATTTTATAAACTTTGGTGAATCTTACCAATTCTTAAAATGTCAACTATAAAATGTTTGGTGATATTTTTCTAAAACTATTTCAATTTCTAAGGATTTTATATAGTTTATATAATAATTTGGCAATTTTTAGAGAGAAACATTTTTACCCCATCAAAATTGGGCGAATTGTGGTCTCAAAAAAGGCAAATTGGCGAATCTTTTTTGGAAAAATAACCCATCGGTTAAATTTTGCCCCTAAAATTTTTCTTGTGAATCATGAATGTAGATTTCAATTTTTTTTTTTTCAAATATTATTTTTTAGTATTGTTAATTTAATTTTGAATTAATAGGCATACAAATCCTCAAATGCATATCTCTATTTTTCCTGCAATTAATTTTTCATGTTTGATACATTTTTAAATAACTTATATAGTGAAATAGAACATTCAAATATATGCATTATAAAATAACACAATTTTTTTATTATGTTTAGACCATTGTACCCTACACTAATGCATGACTTCATAATTTCAAGGTTATAATGGCTTTCCTAATTCTAAAAAAATATAAAATAACATTATAACTATAGAAAAATTGTGTGCCCAAGAAGAGTCCATTCTCTACAATTGTACATGAAACTGTAATAAAAATCCATCATTTGGGCATTCAACACGTACATTATTGGCTTTATATGCATTGTAGCATACCAATGTTAGACAAAATCAAATTTAACATATTGATATAAGAAAATCCTATAAATACAACTTATATATTTTGGAAGCCATTTTGCATGGAAATTTTTAGGGGCAAAATTTAGCACATGGGCTAATTCTTCACCATTTTCTCCAAACTAATATTTGTGAAAATCCTCACAGCAGATCTAAGAGATGATGTATCTCACAAGAGAATAATTATGATTAAGCAAGAAAATAGAAGAAGAGTGATACATGCAGTATAATGAGCAATAGAATAATATGGTACAGTAGAACTCAGATAGAAGCAATAATACTTCGGTCATACTAGATTATTAATCACAAATGGACATATAAATAATACAATGCATGAGGAATTCGAATGCCTAAGGTGGCAATTCGAATTAGCCTTCATGGAGTGATCAAAGGATCACTGGAGTGTCATCGGAGCACAACTAGGTGTCCTCATGATCATCAGAGCGCAACTAGAAGTCTTCATCATCATCAATGGAGTCATCAATGCTCAAGTAACTGTCAACCATCAGTCAAACTAACTCTGGTAGGTGTAACTGAGTGTAACTCAATGTAACTGAGTGTAACTGGATGTAACTGAGTGTAACTGATTGTAACTGAGTGTAACTGAGTGTAACTGAGTGTAACTGACTGTAACTGAGTGTAACTGAGTGACAACTGGACTGGTAGGTGAAGGAGGGCGAGTTGCTCCCTAAAATCAAGGAAGAAGGGCGCATTAAGCAACTAGAGGGATAAAACTGAATAGTGAGAAGCTCCTGGGGGCTGGCTAACTGAGGGCTAGGTGCTGGACTGATGACTGGGATGCATGCAAACCCTAGAATGCATGCAAACCCTAAATGTGCATGCATGACTGAAAATGTAAAGGATCAAAATACTGGTGGGACTAGGATGGAGTATAGGAATATCCTAACACCCCCCCTTAATCCATCCTAGGCCCTGGTAACTAAGACCAAAGGTCACCCAATACAATGAATAATAACAATCAATAAACCAAGGAAGTGGGAAAATTTCATGGGAAACATACCCCCTACTCAAAAATAGATTGTAAGGCACACATAAAAAATAAAAGCTCCAAACTCAAGCATGTGTGATGCTTGGTCATATGTCTGGAGGTATCTTCTTCTTGGGAAGAAGTGGATCATGCTCAAAAAGCATGTGCTTGTACTTGCTCTTTAGATTGAATGTGATGAGAACAAATCCAACAGTATTAGAATGATCCTTGAACCTGTGATTTGAATCAGCTGAGGTAGGATCAAATTTTTGAATGTGCATATAGTCCTTTGTCTTCTCCTTCGAACCACCATGGGTGAGATTATGCCAAAAAGAACTATTACATGTTTGCTTGAAATCAAAATCAGATTTAAGACTTTCAAAACAGTTTCTTGAGATCTCCTTTGAACCAGCAGGGGTGAGATCAAAACTATCATATGCATGAGAAATTTTCCCAAGCAGTAATTGCTTAGAACCCAAATTAGATACAAGACTTGAATCATGGATTCTTGAGATATCCTTTGAACCATGAGAGGTGAGATCAAAACCAGTAGATGCATGAGAAATTATCCCAAGCGAATGGCAATGGCCATATTCTTCAATAACCTTCTGAAAGCATGAATTTATGATCATATAGTAGTATAAAAGAGATGTTTGCTGAAGAGGAGCGAATGCATTACCTCCATTAGCTGATTTGACCTCTGAAATAATCATGTGATCATGATGCAAACCAACAGACTCTGGTGCAAGAGAGGATTTAGGGCCTTCTGCAATATCTAGAGTGTGAGCTGGCACAGAAAGAGAAGAGAGTTTGAGCATGAGCGGAGAATCTGCAAGTTCTTTGTCAACAACTTCAATATGAGATGATACTGGTTCATGATCTGAGAGACCATCAAGAGGAGCGAATGCATCACTTTGTTTTCTTTCGAATGGGTTGGGACCAAGTCCTTCATTCTCTGTGCCAAATTTTCCATCCAGGTGAGCCCATATCTCTTTTGGAGTCCATAACTCTCTTGGAATTTCAACACCATCACGGTATTTGAATTGGAATCTCTGGTATGCACACAAAGAAAACATTATTGCTGCAAAGTGCATGTCTCTTTTATTTAACCAGTCAATCTTCTCTTCAGGGGATTCGAACTCTCTTTCAAAATAACAATAAAAAAGATCATGGATCTTCAAGTCTGCTATCATTCTTGGTTTCCATTCATCATAGTTGAGTGGATCAAGAGGAGTAATTCCTGATGAATACATTGAAGCTGTAGAGGACCTGCAAAAACAATATAGAATAACTGCAACTGCTACTCCTGCAAAAATGCAGATTCTGCTGCAACTGTTGCACTCGAAATCTTGGTAATAACCTACAAAAAAACTCCCAAGAATGGAGATAAACAATTCTCTCAACATGCTCTGATACCATGTGAAAATCCTCACATCAGATCTAAGAGATGATGTATCTCACAAGAGAATAATTATGATTAAGCAAGAAAATAGAAGAAGAGCGATACATGCAGTATAATGAGCAATAGAATAATATGGTACAGTAGAAATCAGATAGAAGCAATAATACTTCAGTCATACTAGATTATTAATCACAAATGGACATATAAATAATACAATGCATGAGGAATTCGAATGCCTAAGGTGGCAATTCGAATTAGCCTTCATGGAGTGATCAAAGGATCACTGGAGTGTCATCGGAGCACAACTAGGTGTCCTCATGATCATCGGAGCACAACTGGAAGTCTTCATCATCATCAGTGGAGTCATCAATGCTCAAGTAACTGTCAACCATCAGTCAAACTAACTCTGGTAGGTGTAACTGAGTGTAACTCAATGTAACTGAGTGTAACTGAGTGTAACTGAATGTAACTGAGTGTAACTGAGTGTAACTAAGTGTAACTGAGTGTAACTGAGTGTAACTGAGTGACAACTGGACTCGTAGGTGAAGGAGGGCGAGTTGCTCCCTAAAATCAAGGAAGAAGGGCACATCAAGCAACTGGAGGGCTAAAACTAAATAGTGAGAAGCTCCTGGGGGCTGGATAACTGAGGGATAGGTGCTGGACTGATGACTGGGATGCATGCAAAATGCATGCAAACCCTAGAATGCATGCAAACCCTAAATGTGCATGCATGACTGAAAATGTAAAGGATCAAAATACTGGTGGGACTAGGATGGAGTATAGGAATATCCTAACAATATTCACCAATTTCCATTTATTTGTAAATTGATTCACCCAAATTGCATGGAATAAAATAATTTTAATCTAAAAATAGCCAAAATTGTCTAGAAACTATACAAAATCCTTAGAATTATAATCTTTGTATAAAAATATTTCCCAACACCTTATGGTTCGAAATTGAAGAATTAATAAGATTCACTGAAGTTTCTACACTTTAAGAAAATTATGGATCCTTAATTTTTTCACTATAATTTTGATTTACTACATTTCATCTTCTTACAACATATTCAAATTCAATATGGAAGTACCTCAAATATCCCCTACAAATCAATAGATTCTTGTTTTCCCATGTTTGAATTAGTACTAACACACAACTAGAGACCACCATTAGCTTGTGTCAAATTTAACTCATAGTAGGATCTACTAGCTAAATATTATCTCACAATTAAGAAATTTGGCTAAGTATGCAAAAAAATAGTGCAAAAGAATTCTGGACACAAAAATGATAAAAAACTTGTCACAAATGATCAAAAACCATACACAAATGATCAAATAGTAGGTTTATTATAACTGTCCAACCGTGAAATGAGTTGGGAATACATTTATATACCATTGGGAAGAATTCATTAGCCTTTGGAGGCAGCTACAAGTGGCAAACTTACATTGGACGTAAATCACCCCTAGGTTGACCAATAGGCTCCCAAATCAACTCAAACAGTCAGGAATTGTCAATATGAACATTGGGTAGGCATGATAAGGAATTAATGATGGTCTCACATTAGTGGTGGAGGATTCGGTGGAGTGAAGGTGGCCAAGGATAGGCCAAAACAGCAAAAAAGGGGCCAAAATGTCCACATACAATGCATGGGTGCTTCAATTAAAAGACATATCATTAAAATAGGGGATAAGGGAACCTTTTTATGAGTTAGTGGCAATAAATGATGGAGGTGGAAATAAATGAGGGCACCTAATTTCCAGTTTGACTAGATTTTGGCCCATAAGTGGTGGATTATGCCATAAATGCCCCAACTAACTTCTAACAACCTTGGATTATCATCATTAACCTTATTTTGGTCCAAATAATCATCAAATTAATGTACGAATATGGTTATAAGGTGTAACAATGTTATAACACCCCTCCTTAAGCTATACTTATGTATCCAATAATAAAAAATGAGGCCTTGGAAACTAAGGCTCAAGTCACCTCTTACAACAACAATTTTTGTTAGTCCATGTAAGCAAGGTAAGGAGGAAAACCACATGGGAAATAAAACATCCCCTCTAAAATGGACATGAAATACACCAAAATAAACTGAACTACTCCAAAAAACAAGTAGGTGTGAACTTGATCATATGTCTAGAGGAACCTTCTTCTTTGGAAGAAGTGGATATTGCTCCCATGCTTGGATCAGATGCTTGATCTCTGCAACTGTGGAAGCAAGCGCAAGTAGGGGCTCTTCAAACTTGATCATCATAACAAATCTATCTAGAACAAATCTAAATGAGACTTGATGAACTTAAGAATCGATCCCAAGCAAATGATAATGTCCTCCATCTTATGTGCAGCTCTAATAAAAAGTGCCAATCATAATCATGCAGTCAATAGGAAACATGATAGTGAGAGCGAATGCAACATCTCCATACTGAAATTCAGCCTCCATAGCATCCAATGTCACACCATATTGCGAACCAATGAGAGGATCTAATTGTGAATGAGATGTAACATCTGACTGATAATCCTCATAATTTGAATGAGAGAACAAAGAGGTTTGGAGATCAACTCCAAATGCTTGTAGATTGTCCAAATGCTTGAATTTCAAACCATATGAAACTTGATGTGCTTGAGGATTAAACCCAAGCGAATGTATGTAGTCTCCATCTTCAACAGTATCTTGAGTACATGTGCATGTGACCAAGTAGAAAGTGAGAGGAGGCATGGGACCAAGGAGTGGAAATGCATGAACTCCATAATATGAATTCTTTCACATCAGCAAACTCATAGGAAGAATTCTTATCTTATAGAGCAATAACTGATAGAAAATCCTCATTAGAAGAAGTATGATAGGAGAACAATGTCTGGAGAGAGATGTATTCAACAATGGAAACTCCTTTTGTTGTATCTTCATCATTAGCAGCAACATCTTGTACAATAGATGATGTCTCTTCACATTCTACTTCATAACATGTAGAGGAAGCATTCGAATCAAAGAGATCTGTACCAACAAGAACTTGTGTTGAATATTTTTCCATTTGATCTTCATGAACATGAACTTCATCAAAGAGAGTAGAGGCTGAGACATTAGGAGGAAGAGCACATGTTGAGGTGTCCATAGGATAACTCCATGCACCATTCTTCTGCTTATCAAGATCCTTGTCCAAGTTGGACCATAGCTCAAATGGATAGTTTGTAGAACCAATCAAGCAGTGCATACTTGGAGACATGGCTAGACACATAGCTCCAAATGCTCTATCACAGTCATTTAGCCAATCATTTTTCTCTTCATCAGACCCTCGCTCGCTCTCAGCACCAATGGACACATCATAGAAACCTTGTCTCTTGAGATATGCACAAATTTTAGGCTTCCACTCGGCATAACTAAATCAAGTAAGAAGATAAACTTTCAAATCCATGTAGAATCTGTTGTACCTACAATGCAAACACTCAATCACTCAGGAGAGGATCCTAACTAGCTAATTTTAACCCTGCATTGATAGGAGGCACATTCGAGAGTGTGTCACACCCTAAGTAGACTCCAAAGGATTTCTCCAATGGCTTCAAGGCAATGGCCCTGGGGACTTTTGTGGTTGCTCCACTACTCCTGGTGCACTTCTAAAGTAGTCTTGGTTCGAATAGAATCTCTAATATCTTTAATACAATGTGAAATATAACTCAAAGTAGGATCTACTAGCTAAAGATTACCTCACAGTTAAGAAATTTGGCTAAGTATGCAGAAAAATAGTGCAAAAAAATTTATGGATACACAAATGATTAAAAAACCAGTCACAAATGATAAGAAACTAGACACAAATGATCAAATAGAAGGATTATTATAATTGTCCAACCCTGAAATGAATTGTGAATACATTTATATAGCATTTGGAAGAATTCGTTAGCCTTTGGAGGTAGCTACAAGTGGCTAGCATGCATTGGACTTCAACCCCCCCTAGGTTGACCAATAGGCTCCCAAACCACCTCAAACAGTCATGAATTGCCCAAATGAATGTTGGGTAGGAATGGGAAGGCATTAATTATGGTCTCACATGAGTGGTCGATGTAATGTCCCTAAAACTGTAAAAATTAAAAAAATTCTACATGCAATGATTACATCATTTATAAAATAACTTCTCTTCCGAGAAGGATTAAATGTGAGAGTTGGTTAAATAATGTAACTAGTTTTCTTTCATAGGCTGACCTATCAACTTACTAAAATACTTATCTAATTAGTCTTTGTGTACGTGAATATTCTTTAACCTTTGTAATGATTTTTTACTTCCTGTGTCATGGATTTACTTCATAAGATTATTATAGCTTCCTAAAGCTTATGCTTGATTTGGAGATTTCGTAAGTGTTAGTCCTAATTATTTGAATGCTAAAGATCTCTCCCTGTTCTTTGTAATGATATGACTCTAATGTTTTGAAATCATCATGATGGAAGTTTAGAAATTATGGATTTTAGATAAAAAGTAAATACTTGGAGAGTATGTCTTGTGAATGGTGTTACTGGCAGAATTGCCAAGAGGCAAGAGGAGGGTGATGATTTACACTGGGCTTACTTAGCAATTTTTGCTAAAGCATAAACCAATATTTGTTTGCAGGTTTTATGCTTTTAAGGGGTCCTAGCTAACTTCTTAAGTTTGCAACCTAGAACCACTTGCATGGAAATAAAACTATACTATGAAAATAGTTTAAAGAAATCGAAACTTGGAAAAAGGAAAGCAATCCTAAACTATAGGGAAAGGAAAAAGATCTCTGGGCTAGTGGGGTTAGCTAGCATTGAATACAACACATGTGAGGATACATGGTCATGCTCCAGCTAGACTAGGGATAAGCCCTTGGTCCAAATGACCATTTCAGTCATTTTGTGGTTTTGTGTTTGGGAGAGTAGCCTCACGCTGCTCTCAGGTTCATGGAACTCTATGCATGACCTGAGCTTTGCTCATGGTCATCGTTTTCGCTTAGAGTACCTGGGAAATGTGTACATCACCCATTTCAACGATAAGGTAAGCGCAGCACTCCTAAATCATGATTTCAATAATGAGTTTTGGTCTGTCAGCTGTGCTAACTCGTTTCTCTTTGGATTTTGTTGATAGGGTTTTCAAAGTAAGGAGAAGGATCTACATTTTATATGGTTTCTAGGGAAGTGGATTGGGAAAGCGTTTAACCTGGTAAGCCAAGGAATTTATCATGGCTTATCCTCTTCCTATCGAGCGAGGGATAAATGCTTGAATGTTTTAATGTTGAAAGTATAATCTTGTATTGTAGTTTCCCTTTGGGATTTCAGTTTTGGGCGAGTCCTGGTCAAGCTCTGTTCGGGAATAGCGTAGATAAATTTGACAGTGGGTTTCTATGTTTGGTCTCTCTCAAATTTATGGGCAAACTTGACCTTGGCCTTCGTTTGTAATTTATATAATTTGCAATGAGAACCAGTTTGTAAAAATTCTAAGGGATAAACCCTTGTCCTAGAAGTCGTGGTTTTCACTTAATTCCTGTAGGATGCATTTTCTAGGTTTTGAATGGTATTATGAAATGAATCTGGAATGTTTTTAAAGTAATCGTACTCGAGTTTTAATATTGATAAATGATGGGAAACTTGGTTCTTGAAATGTCTTGATAGTTTTTACTTGTCTTTAAGCATATTTGTTTGCATTTGTCTTCTTGTTAAAAGAATGGATTTAGACAGAGATCAAATTCGTTTTAATGTTTGAGGACAATGACTTTGTCTCAAATTATGTTCTATTGGTTTATTTAAAAGAGCACATGGTTCTGTAACTTAGGTTATTCGTTTTGCTAAAGAGAGTGATAGCTCTACAATTGTTGATTTGTTTGGGTTTAGGGCTCTATGGCCGGTGATATGTTATAAACCTGGTACTTTCATGGAGGACATAATGCCTCTGTAACCTTTATCCTATTTAAATGGAATGCTATGGCTATGGATGAATGTTGATTGGTTTTAAATGGATGATAGGTTACGTAGATAGTCTTACGGGCCATGCCCTAGTTTTGTTTACTTATTTTTCTTTTAAAATTTAAGGGTAGAAAAGAAAGAAAACTAGTTTATGGTATTTAATTTCCATGCCATAGTGTGTTGGTTCTCCCAAGTATTGAATGGGTTTGATATGTACAGAAAACCATTTCCCGAGTATGAATTTTTAATTACTTTTGTGTTGAGAAAAGAAACGTAGGTTTTAAAAAGATGAATTACTTGATCTTTGTGGGTGATGGAAGATTCCAACGCTGGTGTGAGATTCGTTTTTAATTAATAAATTTTGGTGCGGAGTTTAAAGCAATTTGAAAACATGCTCCTGGATCTTGAGATTCCTATGTGCAATCGCCTCGTGGTCTTAGCTATGTATTTAGATGATTATTTTTAGAATGAAACCCTAAAATTCTAAGTTAACAATAATTTAAAAGAAAAGAATTCACATGGGTGAAAATGATTTTGTTTGGTAAGAGTATTCACATTGTAGGATTTGTTTTGGATTTTTCTATTTTAATGCTGTAAATTATTTATGTGGAGATCTAGTACAAGCTAGTACTGTTCTGCTAGATTTTTAAACTAGACTTTTAAGAAGGAAAAATGACTAGTTTTTTAAGCAACATTTAATTGTTTAAACTAACTTTAAAATGAGCCTGGGGAGCCCATGCCTTTGGCCCTTTCTCCCAATGCATAATATAACTAGATTGCTATGAACATAAATTGACATTAATTAAATCTCTAAATTGCAGTCTAAAATAAATTGGAAAAAAATAAAAATAATTCATACCTAAACTTTGCAGTTTGAATCATCTTTTGGTGAAGACCTACACACCTCAAAGACTGATTAATGGAAATAAATATGTTATGTTCTAGCTGAATTGTAGAATGATTTAACTGAATGACTTTGGAACTACCATGTTCCTCCCAACCATGATCCAGAACCATTCTTGGTTCTGATTGGATCCCCCCGAGCTCGCTCCAACATGCAAGAAGAAAATGAAAGAACCTAGGGAAGATCATTGACTGTACTTCAATCTTGGAATAATGATCTCTTGTAGACCCATGGAACAATTTTATCTCTTGTTACCATAAATGAATGATAAAAAGATAGAGATCCCCTCTTTGGGAATTGTCCTAGTTTTTATAGGTGAACTTTTCAAAACAGTAGTTGAAAATATTAATTTCTCTAATATTAACTTAAGTTGATTTTCAGTTTGAATTAATATATATATATATATATATATAATTTGAAAAGTTTATTTAATTCTAACTTTAGTTTATTTAGGATTTATTTAACTTGTTCCTTTATAAATTCTTTAAGAAACTTATATTATATTTTTTATATAATCACTTTGCTTATAAATTATATCTTCTCTTATAAATAATAACTTTATTTCTTAAATAATATATTTACTTTATAAATAATATCTATTTATAAATAATATCTATTTATAAATAATATCTTTACTTTATAAATAATATCTATTTATAAATAATATATTTCGTTATACTAGATATCTTTCATATTCATACATGTATACTTTATGCATACCACTTGTACATGAGTGGGCTCTTTATACTTAAGTCACATTTGATTAATTCAAATAGGTATAGGGCATGATAAATTTGATGATTTATTAAAGAATAGGGTCAACTTATTTGACAAGGCTATTGGTAGGTTTAGAAGGTTTAATAGGTTAGGTAGCTTTAGGTCGTTTTTTGCATGTTGGATTATCTCGTTTTCCATGGTAGTTTCCTCCCTCCTTGATGATGTGAGTAATGAATCAATTAATCAGAATAAAATAAGTATGATGACTGGTGGTATTCAGAGCCTTCCTCAACTCAACACCTTCTTAAGTAAAGCAACCCCTAGTGCTATTCAAAGCTTAGGGTCAACACTTTTACATGGTTGTTATGCTATTGCAATTTGAGAGCTCTTTTCTCAACACTAGTGGTAGGATGTACTTGTAAGATATACCTGGGGATACAATGGTCAAAGATCCGATGCTCCAGAGCTTATGCTCAACATCAAGTTTGGAGTGCTCTAGGGCTTATGCCCAACACTCTATGTACATCGGGGCTTATGCCTAACATATAATAAAAGTCCTCTATGTACATCAGGGCTTATGCCCAGTACATAGGTCATCCATTTGCTCCAGAGTCCATGCTCAGCACATCATAAAAGTCTGTCATGCATATCAAAACTCTACACACTATATAACAAAGATCATCTCAGTATATTAGGGTTTTGTACCCAATTTCATGATAACACATCAATCAAATACATTGGGGCTTTCTGCCCAATATATAACAATAAACTGCATCTATGAGGATCCATGCCCAAATATGTATATCTATAACTAAAATACATCATGTGCATTGGGGCTTACGCCCAATATACCAAAATAAATCATATGCATAGGGGCTTATGCTCAATATATAACATCAATATGATCAACAAAATGGGGATTTGTTGGAGTGTAGGTGGCCAAGGATAGCCCAAAATGTCCACATACAATGCATGGGTGCCTCAAGTAAAAGACAAATCCTTAAAACAGGGGATAAGGGCACCTTTGCTGAGTTCGTGGCAATAAATGATGGAGGTGGCAACAGATGAGGGTGCCTAATTTCTAGTTTGACTAGATTTTGTCCCAAAAGTGGTGGAGCCATAAGTGCCCTGAGTAATTTCTAACAACCTCGGATTATCATCATTAGCCTTATTTTCGACCAAATAATCATCAAATTAATGTGTGACTATAGTTCTAAGGTGTAATAATGTTCTAACAACTTGCACTTAATGTAGATTATATTTTATATTTATAATACTATATTATAACATCCAAAACACTAATCCATTAATTTAGAATTGATTGCAACCAAATATTTTTAACCAAAGCTAGCTTAGGTCGGAAACCCATTGGCCAAAAATTAAAAAAAAGTTAAATTGAGCTAAAATAGAATAAATTTATTATTAGGAGCATTGCCTTACCATGGACCCCCTTTTCTCTAAGAACAGACAAAGAGGAGTGCAACAAGTTTCAAACATTTATGATTCATCATTTTGATGAAGATCAACTCTTTAGTGTGAGCCTTATACCTGGTGCTAATTCATATTTTGAAGTGGTAGTTGTAGCACTTGGTGATGCATGCACTCTAATGAGATAGGTTGGCATCAATACGGACATTCAATTGATATTTTCTTGTTGATTTTATGGTTACCTAATAAGGTTGTTTTTGTAAGGAATCACTTTAGATGAATAGTGTGTTTTGGAAGAATGGTATGTATTTGATTCTCTTTTTCTTGAGAGTTTGAAGTATGCAATTTGGATTTCTTTGTGGGATCTTCTTTAAAATCACCTCTAAGGAATTTTCAACATTGTTGATTGACTCTCTTATAGGGAGGGGTTTTTTCCTATGGGGTTTTTACCTTTTTTTATTAATTAGCATTTTGTACTTGGGTACCTAAGTAGGCCTTGTTAAGAGGGCCCAACTTTTCTTATGTTTAGTCCTAGTCTTTATCTTCAGTGGAGGTGTTTGTGTATATACATTTGGTTAATCATATATCAACTAACTTATAATGGCTTAGTACACCTTGTTGTCCAATTTGCATATCATCAAATTCTAAGATGGGATATTTTAGTTTTATTATAAAAGAACATGGATGAATCTTAAACTTTCATATCTATGAAGCACCAAAAAGATCCAATTTCTTAAAATTTAATTAAATACTTCTTATTGTTGGATTGTAGATCACCTAGCTACTCTATGTGCATTAAACCTAGCTTATTTGTAATATACAATAAAATAATAAAAATAAAAATATATGTGCATAAAACCTAACTTATTTGTAATATACAATTAAATAATCTAAATATTGTTGTTTTGTGATGATTTAGTGTTTTCATGTCAAAGCTCATTTATGATCTAAGTTGATCTCCCAAACTTCACAATTAAGACAAGGTTTTTTGTAATTAAATTATATAGCATGAAATGTATGTTTTTATAACTCTGTTATTATAGGTATTTAACCTTTAGCTTTTGTACTTTTTTATAACTATGTATCTTAGGAAATGTAATGTTTAACATTTTCCTTTGTTTTTTCTAAATTTTAATATTTCAATCTTCTTAAAATCAATTTTCCTTATTTTTCTTCGTCTCCGAATGTCACGTCCCCTCCCATCCAACCAGCTAGATGGAGAGGATCGTGACGGTTAAACCGGGCATCTAGCCCCCATATACATTCATTAAGCAAGAATTCAAATTCAAATGAATAAGAATATATACATACACAAATGCATAACAGATGTGATATTAAAATGGGCGTCTAGCCCTATGAAACATTTAATCATACGCATGAACAGAGATAGATGGGACTGTATGGTTTTAAGAAAATCACAGCGGAATATTAAGAATTTCACATCCATCATACATTTAAGGTATTCATCAAATAAGTAATTGCAATTTGAGACAAGAGAATACTTATCTTATACAAAAGTAGTCCCACGCAACTGGCTATGCAACTGCAACGTTCCACCCAACCGTAGGCCAGTGTGCTCCTCAATCTCTCAGCACCACTACCACCCCCGAGCTGGGCATGATCTCTACAAGGAATCAGGGAACAACAGACTCACACCTAGCCAAGCATACACCAATATGAGCCAAGCCAATCTGCAATTGGGTTTATCAGGCTGCTAGGACATGGGAGGGAAGAATTGCTAAGCTAGTGAGCTCCAACACAGAGCCAGGGATAACCTTTGCAAGATCTATCCAGCTTGGCACCCACAATACCTACACACCCAGCACTAGGAAGTATTCTTTTCTCTGCTATACAGTCCCTCAAGCCATACCTTCCCTATCTAGTGCTCTCAGGGTATGCATAGAAGAGTAACCAAAGCCCTCTTGATCTTCTTGAGAGGTTGTCTCCCCCACTAGGTTTATCAAGCTACTTCTGTCCACTACCACTCCAAAACTTCAACTCACAGGTTCAAACCAAAATGAGGATGCACACAACAGCAGAACCCAATTATGGGGTAAGATAAAACGTTTTTACAGAGAGAGGCATGAGATGGGGTTTCAGCTAACTCAGGAAAACGTGGGAACCCACAAAAACAAAATGGGAAGTTGGGAAACAACCCAGGGAAGCCAAATCCGTTTTTAGAAAAACGTCCTTGGGCATTCACGGGCAAAAACGACTTCCATATAGTCCCCAAAACGTGGCCCTTCTCTCCCAGGCTGCTATATATATATAAACGAACTTCCAGACATGGAAAATGCAGGATTTTTGCTGAAAAACGTGAAGGGAAAGACCCAGATAGCTCCTACTGCGTGAATGCATGAAGACTGCCCATTCCCCATGGCTTTGGGCACCATTTCGTGGGTGGTTTCTTGCCTCACAAGCAAAAACACGATTTTCCAAGTTGATGGCTTGCCCATGCACGAAAATGGCTTGCCCATACTCTTTTATTCCCAAGGCATTAACTGCCTTAACCAATTTCTTGGAAAAATTAAATGATTGGGTACATGAGACAAAATGGGCAGTTGGTGGTTTATGGGTTTCCCCATTGACACATGGATTAATACCATTGGCTCAAGGGTTTGAATAATTTCCCTCCCTATTCCTTGTAGAACCATGCCCCATCTCTTTTGTTGCATTGCATAGCCGGTTGTGAGTTTTTCATTAAAAATTCGTAATTACATGATGTCTTATATACATTGTGCCCATCTCGCACAAGAACCATAGGCATCTATTTTAATTGCCGATACATAAACGCTAAATCAATGGTGGGGCCTTGGCCTTGAGCTCCTCACCATGATTAAGTTACAATATTTACATCATTTACAAAGGGGGTCAAAATGGGGACGTGACACCGAAGCAAAGAGTGTCGGCTTGTGGGTGGAGACGAATTGTGTCTAACCATTCATAGGATTGACTCGTATTTATTTGTGTATTGTTTTTCTTATTTCTTGAATTAAATTACACTAGTTGATCTAAAAGATTTGTATCCTGTTTTCTGTGACGCTCCAAGTTGTTTGTTTAGCAAATTACAGTAGAAATCTTCACTGGATCTGACAAATATGGCCGCACGTTCATCACCTTCAGACTACGATTCCAGTTCTACAGACGAAAAATTGGTTGCTCTGGATTTGTCAGATCATGGACCTTCAGAAATCATGAGATTAGGAGTTCAAAGGAGGACTGTGCAAGCAGAAAGCTCTTCTTTCAAGGGACAGCTTAATAATTCGAAGGAGCGGAAGGGCAAGGCAATAATTAGTGGAATACGTCACTTTGATGAATTAGCCGGTGTAAAAGTTGTGACTCCAAATAATTTAGAAGAAGAAATCTTTGAAATGAAAGGCATTTATAACAATCTCCAACATACAATGAGGATTCGTCGAAGTCTGAACAACAGACAAGCAGTTGTAATGGATGAAGGGCTGGCAACGGATACCTTATGTGGTTGTTGCTATTGGAAATGTCAGTCTAAAAATATGGTGAAGTGTCAAAATGGGCATGAATTTTGTTTTGAATGTATAAGGAGGCGGGTAGAACAAATCATTTATGGAGGTCTGAGAGCACATGGTTATCTAAGTTGCACAGCTATTGATGGTTGTAAGGAGTCAATTCCGTTGTCAGAGATTCGGAGAGCTCTTACAAACGATACCCTACAAAAATATGAAGACCGCCGGGCACGCGACGCTGTAGTAGAAGCTAACCTTGAAGGGTTGGTTTACTGCCCATTTTGTAGCATTCCATATGAGGCAGACAAGTGTGTACAGGTTTTGGACTGTCCAAACCCAAAATGTTTGAAGGCTTCCTGTATCAAATGCAAGAGGCTGAGTCACTTACCATTATCCTGTGAACAGGTTTTGAAAATGTCTGGCACTGCTCTTTGTAGGGAAGTTGAAGAGAGGATGACAAACGCTGTGATCAGAAAATGTAACATTTGTCAGGCGGAGTTAATCAAGATGGATGGGACCTGCAATAGGGTGATATGTAGGTGTGGAAACGCAATGTGCTATATTTGCAGACAGAGAATTGGCAGTACAGAATATAGCCACTTTTGTCATTGTAACTATTTCAGTGGAGATCCTGGGAGACCCTGTCCGAGGTGTAACAGGTGTAGCTTTTTGGAGGTTCTGGTAGAAGATAAAGAGGCTCTTGTTGCTAAGGAGGAAGCACTGAAAAAATTTGTAGTCATGGAACCTAAGCTATTTGATCTGAAAATTGGGCCTCCCCTAAGAGAGCTAAGAAAACAATCACCCACAGAGGAGCAAGAGCAGGGGCATCATATACAACGTCCTCAGCGATTTACTCCACACGCAACTGTACCTGCAGAACGATTCAATGGACTTGGTGATCGACTTGCAAATATGGTTGCATTTTTTAAAAGACATCGGGGCGTCATATTCGCTTTGGGACTGTACTTTGGGGGAACATTTTATTTTTATCATAAAAAGATCCGAGGGAAGCTTTAATTCTTATCCCCACTCAACAATATCCGATTTTTTTATATTTGTTTTAACAGAAATTGGAGAAAAATTTCATTACGGAAAAGAGGCTGTGCGCATAGCCATTCATTACAGCAAAATTGCAGGTTATTTGATATCATAGAAAAATCGAAAATCATGATCGAAAAAGCAAACTAAGAAAAATTTCATTATAAAAAAGAGGCTGTGCACAGCCATTCATTACAGCAAAATTGCAGGTTGTTTGATATATAACCTTATTTTTTCTTATAATAAAATGATATAACATAAAAGGCCCCAATCCAATAACCAACATTAGATTATAACAATAATTCATTAATTAGATTTAATTTACAATGACATGAAACACCATTGGCGAAAAACAACTAAAAGCAAACCAAAAATGGATCTAAAATTTTTATTTTACCAATGTTACCCCAAAACCCCTTTTGCTCTAGAAATTCAGAAAGACTATGTACATGTGTGAGAATATGTATTTGAAGAAAGTAAGCATCATTGAATGACATTAGTTTGTATTAGTAAGCATGTTTGAGAAAGAGTTTAATGGTGTAAGATTCATTGACCAAACTGTGAAACAATCAATAGAAATGGAAGAATGGTAGCAAGTGGTAGAAGAGATTGATGATAATTAATATAGGAACAAGTGAGGTGAGGAGGATTGAAAATGCACGTGGATTTGAAGAATTGTGTACAATGTTGCATTGCAAAAGTGGTGATTACAAAGAGTAAGAAGAAGAAGAGTGAATGGGAAAATCAAAGATATGATTGGTACAACATGTTGATTAGAAGAAAGATGAAAAAAATTATATATTGATTTCATTCAATTCTCAAACCAAGATTCATGTAGTCTCTCAATATTTCTCTTATTGAATCCCCTCCATACTTTTTTTCTCGTGAGTTTCATATGCCTTGAAAAAGCGTAGATATAATTAAATGTCACTATTTGTTCAATCAATTAAAAAATAAGGCAAGTAAAACAAGACAATTAATTGATTATTCAATGAGTATTTAACACTCAAACATATATAAGCATAATCCAAACTTAATCCAAACTTAATCCAAACATAACATCAATCATTCTTTTCAATTTTATTGGTCATTCTCAAAAATGAAAAAAACATAATTAAAATTGGGTTAATATTTATATGAAAATAAATATAGAAAAAGTATTAATTTGATAATTTTTTTGGACTAGAATGAATGCATACTACACAAAAAAATATTTAATAATAATACATGTTAAATGATTATTTTTGTTATTTTATGTTTTCACTCATTAAATGTAGTGTCCCTTTTAATGAATTTGTAAAAACTAGGAAAATTTGTAAATTTTGGCCAATTCAACCCTTAGATTAGTATTGACTCAAATGCTTCCAAATGCTTCCAAATTGGTTCTCAATGTCCTTGGAATGTATCTTAAGACATAAAAATGAGGTTGATGGTTGCTTGGACACTCTCAAAATACTTCTACAACATTCAATTACAATCAGAGAAAGATAGGGCAATTTACTAGTCAAATCGAGGTTCAAATCCCCCAAGGGTAGTGCTCAAAGATGGATATCCAAATCTTGTACGACCTTCCCAAATTTCAGAACAGAGACATGATACTATTAAAGGACATCAATGGGATCCCAAATACATCATCAATCAGTTTCTAAAGGCTTTTCGAACTCCCATAAATTAGAGGTTTGTGGACATGTCTTCACGTAGGGGGTAATATTAGTAAACTTCACCACTTGCTATGAAATTCGATATTTATGTTCCAAAGGCTTATGAAATGTATATGAAAATTATTCAAGACATTAATGACTCTCCATACATCACAAAAATAATATATATGAACTCATACAAGTCGAAATAAATCAACGTGAAGCTTTCATAACAAGATGTAGTGAAAATGGCACCATTTATGCATTGTTTGGTATTTTTACATAGTTCCACTTGGTATTTCGAATTGAGAGTCTTATGAGCATTAAATACATAGTATATATATATCAGAATACAAATAAATGGGGCCACAAGAGATCCCCCAAAGAGAAAAAAATATCACCAAGTGCTCCCTTCCTCCAAGAGCCAGAATATGAAGAGAAAAGTGAGAAAGATGTGGAAGCAAGTTCAGGAAGAGAAAGTCAGGAGATGCCTTGTAGATTTAACCTGCAAAAAATGACTCCATTGTATCTCCAAATGAAGGGTCTGAATGGCCTCTCTAATTTCCAATTAGGATGGGAATATTTCACCCTCGAAATTGGTACTAAGGCAAGTAGAGTAAAAACTCCACAAGCTATGCTCTCCAATATGCAAAATGAGAAATGATCAAAAGCCACTCTCCTTCTTTGTTCTTGACTTTTATAAACTTCCAAATACCTCCTTATCATAAATTACATCCATGAGCTTCATGCTAGCTCGAATTGGGAAGAGATTCCAATGTGTGCCACTTCTCCCTCCATTCCTAACCTACTCCTTCACTCAATTCAAATGGATGACTCTTTGGCTTCCCTAACTCCCTTGTGAGCTTTCTTGGAGGCTATTTTTAGCCATAGCATGTCATATATGTCCGATGTCAGAAATGAAGTCTGATTTGTGTCATAGATTTTATAGAATCTTCATCATTGTTGTCATAGAAGCTAGGGAATCTAGCCCAAGTGTCTCAATTTCTTTCAAATGTCTCTTCCTCTTCCATGGGAGTTACTCTTCCACTCCAATTCGACCTTCATTGATTCATGCCAAGTATATTGAACTTGCAACTCCCCCAAGAATGTGGACTCCACCTAGGATTCAAATGGGTGAGATTGGAATGCCATGTGGCATGGGGAATCTTGCTTACGTGGGCCCCACACCTCAAATGTGCCATCATGACCAAGTGCTACCCTATTTTCCTATATTAATTATTTATTTAGTCCCCATTTAATATATTTGGTGAAGATAATGTCCATTTCGGGTTTTATAGTTCCCTTATTCCAAATCTAATATTTCCACCCCAACTTATGAAACTAGTAGATTGGTGGAATTTTCTCTTTTTGAGATTTATTTGAATGGGGACATTACGGTCTTCCCCACCCAAGATTGTTTTCCCTCAAGCAATTTCGGTCTAGATTGCTGCAAAATTGTCCCTCCTCTATCAGGTGTCCTTCCATGAGGATGCCTAAATGTGGACTTCATGCTGTGGGTGGATCCCACTTGATTCAGATAGGTGTGCATTCCTCCCAATACCCTTTGTTTTCCTTCCGAATATTTGAATCTCATTTTAAGGGCGTTATAGTTCACTATATGTTCCCCTATAGTGTACAACCATTGCACTCCCAAGACCACATTAGTATTAGCAACATCAACCACATAAAAGCTATCAATAAATGTGTAATTACCAATGGTGAGTTATAGCTTTGGAATCCATGTTTTGCACTCCATAGTATGGTGACCTGGAATGATGATTGTGATGCCATCGAAGGGTTCATAAGGTAGATTTCTCCTCTCCACCATGGCTACATCAATAAAGTTATGTGTGGATACTTCATATACCAATACCAAAACCCTTTGTCCTTGTAACACTCTCTAGAATCGAATAGTGTGGAAACGAGGCACTCATGAAAGCACTGCCAATCTCCCTTTGTCAGGTAATGGATGATCTTCTTCTTGTTTCCCTCCTTATGTTGTGTCATATACCTCTTCTTGGGCTGAAATATGTCCTCCTTCCTTCATACCCCCTTCATACTCATCATCATCAGAAAATACCTCAATAAATTGTGCTTTCCCCTTAGCACATTTATGTCCTAGTACCCATGGTTGGAAGCATGTGTAACAAAGTTTCTTTCTTTTAAGTTCTTCCCTGCTTGCTCCCTCTTTATTATCCTTTCCTATTGCATCTTATTTCCATGGCTTATTTTAAAATCTGAATTGTGAAGGAAGGTTGGGCTTGGGAGGATACCTTGTCTTGGGTAGCACATTTTGCAGATCTCTTTCCAAGTTCATGGAATCTTTCAATGAAGTAGGTTTGTAGACCTTAAATAAACCCTTCAAAGGTTCAACCAAACCTTCTGTAAATAGTAATACTAATCTGACCATAGATATATCATCCAGCTTAAGTGATAATTTTTGAAATTCTAACATGTACTCATCTGTTGTTCCACTTTGCTTCAACTGTGTTAGTTCTTTGAAATGCATTTCTAGGTCTTTCTGCTCAAATATTTCCAATACCCTCTTAACAAATTCTTCATATGTTGTAAACTAATCATGTCCCAAGGTTTTAATTCCATGGAACCACCAATCATTGGAATCTCCCTCAAGATGCAAAATAGCCATTTTTAGAGCATCCTTTTCAATCATTGGATTCAACTGAAAACACACATCTAGTTTTTGTATCCAAGTATTTGCAGAACTTTGAGATGAATCATCAAAAGTAGGAATGGGAATTTTACTTCTGGAATAATTCAATTCTTTATTTTGAAAGGGATTCCTATTACCTCCCCACATCTTGAGCTTGTTTGCAACAGTAAAGTATTAATCAAATGGTAGGGTCCTTCTACAATCTTCCCTCAACTTTTTTTAATGTGTTACAACTTCCTCCATGTCATATGGAGTGTTAGAATCTTCTTTGGAATTGATAAATTTAGGTGTGGTATCTCTTGTTGAGCTTTGAAACTCATGATCTCTATTATGAGGCCTTGTTCTTGAGAAAATGCTTCCACCCACTATCTTATTTTCCTCACTAGAGGAATTGCTAGTGCCTCCTGTGGCAAATTTTCTACCAATTTTACTATCCATCAATTCAAGTCCTTGCATTATATTCCTTGTCATATCTTAAAAAAAAGGTTTCATGAATTTTTAAACTCCTTCTTATCCTCCATGTCATAATTTCCTTGCTCATCCTTAGCCATAGTCTCAACACAATACACCTCTTCTCCTTCTTCTTCCTCTTCACCAAAAGCACTTTCAATTTCAGTTTCTAAGGGCAGGGGATGATTTATTTGACTTATTGTCCTCATAAATGATCATCCAAATCAGTTTTAAGGACCATGCTCTCATACCACTTGCAGTGTCTCTTTTAATGAATTTTTAAAAACTATGAAAACTTGCAAATTTTGGCCAGTTCGACCCTTAGACTAGTATTGACTCAAATGCCTCCAAATGGATCCAAATGCTTCCAAATTGGTTCTGAATGTGTTTGGAAGGTATTGAGACATAAAAATAAGGAATATGGATCCTTGGAAACTCTCAAAATACTTCTGCAACATTGAATTACAATCAATGAAAGATAGGGAAATTTACTAATCAAATCAACGTTCAAATCCCCCAAGTGTAGTGGTCAAAGATGGATCTCCAAATGATGTACGACCTTCCCAAATTTTAGAATAGAGAGATGGTAATTTTAGAGGACTTAAATTGGCTACCAAATACATCATCAATAAATTTCTAAAGGCTTCTGCAACTCCCATAAATCAGAGGTTTGTGGACATGTCTTCACATAGGGGGGAATGCTAGTAAACTTCACCACTAGCTATGAAATTTGAGATTTATGTTCCAATATATTATGAAATATATATAAAACTTCTTCAAGACATTAATGACTCTCCATACATCATAAAAATCACATAGATGAACTAATACAAGTCGAAATAAAGCAACTTCATGCTTTCATAACAAGATGTATGGAAAATGGCACCATTTATGCATTGTTTGGTATTTTTATATAGTTCCACTTGGTATTTAAACCTGAGAGTATTCTGAGAATTAAATACAAAGTATATATATCAGAATAAAAATAAATGGGGACACAAGATATTCCCCAAATAGAACAACATCCCACCAAGTGCACCCTTCCTGGAAGAGTGAAAACATGAAGAGAAAAGTGAGAAAGATGTTGAAGAAATTTGACGATGAGAAAGTGACGAGCTTCGCTATAGCTTCAACCTGCAACAAATGAATCCCTTGTATATCGAAATGAAAGGTATGAATGGCCTCTCTAATTTCTAGTTAGGATGGGAATATTTCACCCTCGAAATTGGCACTAAGGCAAGTAGAGTAAAGACTCCACAAGCATGGACAAGCTATTGTCTCCAATGTCCAAAATGAGAAACGATCAAAAGCCACTCTCCTTCTCTGTTCTTGACTTTTATAAACTTCCAAATACCTCCTTAGCTCAAATTCCATCCATGAGCTTCATGCCAACTTGAATTGGGAAGAGATTCCAATGTGTGCCACTTGTCGCTCCATTCCTAGCCTCCTCCTTCACTCAATTCGAGTGGATGACTCTTTGGCTGCCCTAACTCCCTTGTGTGCCCTATCGGAGGCTATTTTTATCCCTGTCATGTCATATATGTCATATTTCAGCAATGAGGTTTGATTTGTGTCATAGGTGTCATAGCATCTTCATCATTGTTGTCATAGAAGCTAGGGAATCTAGCCCAAGTGTCTCAATTTCTCTCAAATGCCTCTTCCTCTTCAATGGGAGTTACTCTTCCACTCCAATTCAACCTTTATTGATTCATGCCGAGTATATTTACCTTCCAAGTCCCCCAATAATGTGGAATCCACCTAGGATTCAAATGGGTGAGAGTGGAATGTCATGTGGCATGGGGAATCTTGCTTAAGTGGCCCCCACACCTCCAATGTGCCCTCATGACCAAGTGCCACCTTATTTTCCTATCTTAATTATTTATTTATTCCCCATTTAATATATTTGGTAAAGATAATGTCCATTTGGGGTTTTATAGTTCCCTTATTCCAAATCTAATGTTTCCTCCCCAACCTAGGAAACTAGTAGATTGGTGGAATTTTCTCTTTTTTCAGATTTATTTGAATCGGGACATTACATTAAAGTATCACAAGTCACATTAACCATTGATTGAGAAATGATTATTGTATTTTATGTATAATTGGTTTCTTATAATCATTGGATTGTACTTTAAATGCAAAGAATGTATTTACATTTTTTCCACTATATCCATAATATGTTTATTAAATTTTCCCTTCATTAACTTTGAGCACCACTCCAAATGAATTGAGTAACAATTCATCATCATGAACACTCGTTATGATTTTTACATTATTACGACAAATTTTAGTTCTCTTTATTGTTGATCCATGCATAGCATCAAATAAAATGGAAATCGAATGTTTGAAACAAGAAATGTTAATAAGTACATGTATATTAAAAATATAAAATTGATTTCCTTTTGATCGACCTAATTTTTCACTTTGAAACATTTCCACAACCCTTAACGTTATTTTCTACACAAATTTAGAACAATATCTTACATATTATTAGATTTTTTCTCTAAATGATATGAACTATTAAATACCATTATTTTTCTTTTATTGGGATGCACTTCCCTAGAATAGTCATTGCTATAAAATGCTTCCCCAAACTTGTATCACCCATCTTCTATTAGTAAATGACCAACACAATGAGAAATAGAAACTATGGAATTTGTTTTATACACTATGAACATTCTTTCAAGATAAAATTGTTTCTTATTTAGTCAAAGTGCAATCTGCACAAAAGGAGGTTCACTAAGGAGGCAATGTTAGAGCACACAACTTCATATTGAGATATTTAATAGTCTAAAAATTATAAGCATTAGTATTCCTAGAATATAAGGTTGAAGAGGTGTTTTCAATATACTAAAAACATATAAAATTTTGGAGGTTTGGGATTGATTAGTTATTAGTGTTTAAATACGTATCATTTATGTGTGAAGATGTTGTGAATCCAATTGTGTTTGAAGTCAAAGTGGTGTTTGAATATGTATGATTTGTGAGTGAGTATGATGTGTAGTCAATTGTAAAGATGATGTATGCTTAGGGGGTAGTTATCCATGTTGAAATATTTTCTCTAACCAAGATTTCATATTTTACCATAGAAGTGCGCTATGGGTTATCAACCTAGATCCAAAGTCTAGGCTCTATCAAGCACCGAGAGGGATCAAATATCCCAGGGTGCAAACCTCTTCTCATGTATTACACTCGAGGAGCTCTTCGAGGAGAGGTTTTCACCTCGCGAGATTTGATCCCTCTCGGTGCTTGATAGAGCCTATTATTTGGATCTAGGATGGCTCCCGTCGTGGGCGGTGACACAAAACTAGAGTTTTATCAACATTGTAAGGAACAGGTTAGGTTGAAAACACAATCTACAATTATGAGGATTATCATAATGTAAGTAATAAGTATTAAGGATTGTGTAGCTTGTTAAACAGGAAAACGACGGCTGCATTATTAAAGAATACTAAGGGTTGAAAATATATTAGATTGTATACTTATATAAGGGTTGTCCCATGTCACCATATAAGGGTAAAAATAAAAAGAATTATTAAAAATATCATAATAAAATGGTTACCTATAAAATCTAGTGGAAATAAGGATATTTTTTATTAAAATGATATATTGGATGGAGTTTCAATGAAAGGAATTTGAAGGTATCAAATTAATTTATGGTGAAATTTAAACATATCAAATTAATAGATGGTGAAATTAGCAGTATTGTATAATATGCTATGAATTCATATGCTTTGTCATGGATTCACAAAGTGAACCCCTTTAAGTGTGCAGAATTGTCACGTTTGTACAATGTGCACTAATAAAATTAGTAACTTTTTTAAAACATACGTAACCTTTTTTAAAACCTAGTATTTATCACTTTGCGATCTGGTGATTTATATACATAATTACGCTTTTTGGTTGGCCAAACATCAAACCACTACTTTGAAATGGATGGGAAACATACATAATGGTTCCTTCCCCATGGATTGAAGGAGAATCGTAGTTCACTTCTTTATATATGTAATTATGCAAGTTGATTTTTCAGTGATTCAACTAACTAATGAGTTAACTGATTCAAGACTGTGCAGATGGGTGCTTTATATATGTAATTATGCAATATTTGGTGTTCATCAAAGGTTTCTTCAAGAATAGTAGCCTCGTAGTATACTTACAAAGGTGACCAATGATCTTTGCAAGTCTCCTATGTCACATTTGGAAAAAGAATAAAACAAAATGAGGTTATATCCTCAATGCATTGGTTGACTAAATCGTCTTGTAAATACCTAAGTCCGTGAAACATGGAACACTCATATGTGAAACTTAATGTGAAATATGAAACAGGTGGAACTATATTTCTGCATAGAAATGATAATACATGTAAAAAAGTTTCATCTCCAAAACCAAAGCAAACCAATTTTCCTCACTAAAGCTATCGATTTGCCCATTTACCCAAGAAAGAAACCTGTTTGCTAACTGATCACCATTACCAAACCCCAAGAAATGTTGGGGGGATAACTACAGAAATGTTGGGGAGCTAACTGTAAAGACACAACCGTGTTTGATGTACAACCAACTCTCTGGAGGTAGCAGTTCAGGTACATCCAAATTTGTAAGTTTATTATTAAGTTTGTTCAATTCTGGTCTTAGAATCTGGTATGGTGAAAAATGTTATATAAGATGAAAAACTACCACAAAATCAATCTATATAGTATACTTATCTCATCCTCTAACAATATAGGAAAAACATAGATGCTAATCCACCCCAAATTCTAAGATATAAAATAAATATTGACAAAAATGCTAATCCACCCCAAATGATGTACGACCTTCCCAAATTTTAGAACAGAGACATGATATTGTTAAAGGACTTCAATGGGATCCCAAATACATCATCAATCAGTTTCTAAAGTCTTTTGCAACTCCCATAAATCAGAGGTTTCTGGACATGCCTTCACATAGGGGGGAATGCTAGTAAACTTCACCACTTACTATGAAATTCGGGATTTATGTTCCAAAGGTTTATGAAATGTATCTGAAACTTATTCAAGACATTAATCAATCTACAAACATCATAAAAATCATATATATGAAATGATACAAGTTGAAATAAATCAACTTCAAGCTTTCATAACAGGATGTGGGGAAAATGACACCATTTATGAATTGTTTGGTATTTTTACATAGTTCCGCTTGGTATTTCGACCTGCCAGTCTTCTGAGCATTAAATACAGACTATATATATCAGAATACAAATAAATTGTGCCACAAGATCTCCCCAAAAGAGAACAGGATCTCACCAAGTGCGCCCTTCCTCCAAGAGCCAAAATATGAAGAAAAAAGTGATAAGGATGTGGAAGCAAGTTGAGGATGAGAAAGTCACGAGATTCCTTGTAGATTCAACCTGTAACAAATGAATCCATTGTATCTCCAAATGAAAGCTTTGAATGGCCTCTCCAATTTCCAATTAGGATGGGAAACTTTCACCCTCGAAATTGGTACTAAGGAAAGTAGAGTAAACACTCCATAAGCATGGACAAGCTATGCTGTCCAATATGCAAAATGAGAAATGATAAAAATCCACTATCGTTCTTTGTTCTTGACTTTTATAAACTTCCAAATACCTCCTTAGCTCTAATTCCATCCATGAGCTCCATGCCTACTCGAATTGGGAAGAGATTCCAATGTGTGCCACTTCTCCCTCCATTCCTAGCGTCCTCCTTGACTCAATTCAAATGGATGACTCTTTGGCTGCCCTAAAACCCTTGTGATCCCTCTTGGAGGCTATTTTTAGCCCTGACATGTCATATATGTCAGATTTCAGCAATCAGGTTTGATTTGTATCATAGGTGTCATAGAATCTTCATCATTGTTGTCATAGAAGGTAGGGAATCTATCCCAAGTGTCTCAATTTCTCTCAAATGCCTTTTCCTCTTACATGGGAGTTACTATTACACCGTAATTTTCCACCTTGTGAGCATCAACATTCTTTGGCCTGTAGGATCCATTTCACTAACTCTGATCCACTTTATATCCTTCAGACACACTATTTCCTCATTTTTTTCCCATGTACGCTTGTTGCATCATTATAGCAGGCGTACCTGCGATTTGCATCACTATAGCCCACAGGTAGCATGTAAAATGGTAAAAATCACTAGTTTATTACTTTTTACTCCCAAAAAGCAGTTATTGGGTGACCTTTGACCCTCCATCTACCCAAGAAACGCCTCGATGTGTCCTTTCACTTACCTTTGGGAGGTCTATATATTGAGCACATATGGCTTATGGACAGGAAGAGAAAGTAGAGCAAGAGAACTCTAGTGGATTTTTGCCCTATCTTGAGTCTACACTCATTGATCCTTATAGTTGTGAAACCCTTATGTTCACCTTCCAAAATCCTACCATAGTTTGAGTTTTCCATTCATGGAGGATTGAAGTGGTGGAGGCACAAGTGGATTGATCCAGATCTTGGTTCAGATTGGTTGCCGGCAAGAGGTCGTATCACATTGTACTTCTTCTTGTTTATTAATAGAAATACTCATATTCTCGTCCATTAATGTTGTGAATTTTGTTTATTCTACATTGGGTTTCATTTACTTATAATATCATGGACCATTGCTATTGATGATGTTAATGTCGTTTATATATATTATGTACTTGTTTCATATTGGCTGTCGAGACTAATTTGCAGATTCAAGTGCACGGATTGAAAGCTCCAAGGGGGATCTACATCAAATGTTTGGATCGAGGTTGGTTACATTCTCCATTATCTTAGCATTGTCATTTATAATAGCATAGTTCTGAGAATTGAGTTAATTTTCGGTAGTCAATTGTTTGTAGTGGTCTACCCCAAGCCATAGTGAGTTTTTTCCAATACAGTTACTCTTCCACTCCAATTCGACTTTCATTGATTCATTCCAAGTATATTGACCTTCCAACTCCCCCAAGAATGTGGAATCCACCTAGGATTCGAATGGGTCAGAGTGGACTGCCATGTGGCATGGGAAATCTTGCTTAAGTGGGCCCCACACCTCTAATGTTCCCTCGTGACCAAGTTCCACCTTATTTTCCTATCTTAATTATTTATTTATTTCCCATTTAATATGATTGGTAAATCTAATCTCCATTTGGGGTTTTATAGTTCCCTTTTTCCAAATCTAATTTTTCCACCCCAACCTAGGAAACTAGTAGATTTGTGAAATTTTCTCTTTTTTAGATATATTTGAATGGGGACATTACAATCCTCCCCACCCAAGATTTCTTTCCCTCGAGAAATTTCAATTTAGAATGTTGCAAAATTGTCCCTCCTCTATCAGGTGTCCTTCCATGAGGATGCCTCAATGCGGACTTCATACTATGGGAGGATCCTATTTGATTTGGATAGGTGTGCATTCCTCCCAATACCCTTTGTTTTCCTTCCGAATCTTTGAATCTCATTTCAGAAACTTGATAGTTCAATGTATGTTCCCCTATAGAGTATAGCAATGCACTCCCAAACCACATTAGTATCAGCAACATCAACTACATAAAAGCTATCAAAAAATGTGTAATTACCTATGCTGATTTATAGCTTTGGAATCCATGTTTTGCACTTCATCGTATGCTGACCTGGAATGATGACTGTGAAGCCATCAAAGGGTTCAACAGGTAGCTTTCCCCTCTCCACCATGGCTGCATCAATAAATTTATGTGTGGCTCCTCCATATACCAATACCAATACCCTTTGTCCTTGTACCACTCCCTGGAATCTAATAGTGTGGAAACGAGGCACTCCTGAAAGCAGTTCCAATCTCACTTTGTCAGGTAATGGATGATATTATTCTTGTTTCCCTTCTTCTGCTGTGTCATATTCCTCTTCTTGGGCTGAAATATGTCCTCCTTCCTTCATACCCCTTGTTAACACCCAAATTAACCCCCAAGGTTATGAGAGAAGGCAATTCGGGGTAGCCAGTAACCAATCTTTAGCTTGTGGTACTGAACCAACATAAACAGAGAGGGATCTCTCTAAAAACTCATGAAAACTCAAAATAATCAAAGGCGTCAACAAAGAAAATGTACACTAGCATTCATCATTCAAGATATTCAATTACAACATACACAAAAGATCAGATTTCTGCTGGAACAAAATGATTTAAGCGTTGTTTGGTTGAAACACATGAATCTCTATTGGGAAATGGAGTCACGTTAAAGAAACTATGAACATTTATTTACAAATGCTTTGCAAATGCATTTAAGCAGGGGCAAGGTAGCAAACATCTTGTAGTCAAAGTGATTTTAATTGGTGAAACATAAGAGAAAGAAACAATCCATTGATACAAGGCATACAATAATGAATCCGGTACCAACTTTTGTAGAAAAAAATTGTGGAATACTTGGAATGAGATAAATAGAGCATAATTTGTATGAATTCTGTTTAACTATGACACTGCACCAAGTATGAAGAGATATTACAGACTGGAAATAACAATGAAAGATACACAATTCATAGGAGAAGAAGAAAGAACAAACTACAGGACCAATTCCACAAGAATCCTTGAAAAACGTCAGCTCGGCTTTGCAAAACTTTATTCAAAATAGATCATAAGCATCTTATAGAACAATACACAAAGTTTCAAAATATTTCAACCCTTATGTCTTCAATTACAATGAATTTATAGATTCCCTTCGAGCTCTAGGCTCGTCTTTCTCCTAAACAGAAAACAGTTGCAATTACTGGACACCTAATTGAAAGCTAACCAAGGCATTTCGCCGAACCACTTTGTACATTTACTGGCCTATTTTACTATATGACATTTCAAAACAGACACATGGGGTATAGGCCTAACCACATTTTACATATACTGGCCTATTTTACTAAATGACCAACTACTTGAAAAAAAACAAAACAGAAAGATAACAACTCCAGCTTGCTGCCTCTACTCTAGCTGATTGCTTAGTTGATACCTTTGAGCTCTTAACCTGAACATCGAAAATATCTAAGACCGAACTACTACCTACCGGGTGTGTTTCACCACTCGTGATAGTGCACTATAGAAATGAAAAATTACAAATAACAGACCAACCATGACCATACCGGCTTCCAAAAATAGCTTTACGGACCATCTAAGTCTTCCAAAATTGGAGATAAGGAGTATACTTATGTAGCCAAAAAATAGACTGGATGGCTGGCGAGATGCAAATAATGCAAGAATCCTGCCACCTTAGTCCTGGGTTTTCACCTGACCATACCAATCACGAAAATAACCTACGTTTAAGGAAACCTTTGTTTGGGCTTCTTTCGGTGGGGGAGTAGGGGGCATCTCTTTAGTGGGGAGTATTAAGTCCTTGATAATGTCCACACTCTGGTGGATTTTCTGCTCATCCTCTTCATGGGCTTCTTTCCTTCTTTTCTGCTGCTGAAAAATTCAACACACCCGTCATTTCTTGGGATCTTCTGATTTGCGGACGCGACCATCTGCCACATGGTCAAAAACTACAGGAAATAGAGGAATATGCTCCTCCATATCAGACAACACATGCTCTGGTACAACTACTACTTCAGCTCCCTGGTCTCTCTCCATGCTTTGATACTAACTACGAAAATCTGAATAGATGAACTAGCCACCTTTTCAGAATTGGATGTGAGTTGAGATACCAGGGAATTAGGTTTATAACAAGTGATAATGACGGTGTCCCCATGCAAATCATTCTGCTATGATTTATCTGACTAGACCCTCTAAATGATTCGGCATGATGACCGAAGCTAGGACTGATGCAAGACATGTTTGGTCATGCTTTTCGGGCTAGAAAGAAAGGACATGTGATGGCGCTGAGGTGGCTCAGCCCATGAGGCAATCATTGATTTGTAGCGAAGATGTCTTTCAGCTGTGAAAACCCATGATTTGATAAGGACCGTAGATTTCAGCCTTCACGATTTTCAATTTAGCAGCACACAGCTCCAATCTTGACCGTTGGATGATGCGCCTTTACCGACCGCAGCAAGTTTGGGCGTGCTTAACATGCCGACAATTAAAATCACTACCTTTGATCTGGACCGTTTATCTATCTCGGTTAGATCCATGCCATTGAAAGGAACATGATGCTTAACCAAATCGCGGAGATTTGGGACAAAACCTTTTTCTGTGCACGTTAGATTAGCACCATCACTTTTTCACCGTAGATATTCATTTTCGTCGATCTACGCCATTGATTTCTTTTGGAATATGCCTATTGGCTAACACTTCCTCCGCACTTATAACATTTCCACTTAAATTTGTGCAAAAAGCTCAGGGTCGTAGATCTCCGGGGTAATTTAATATGTGTCATCCATACATTATTCTATCTGCTGTTGGCATATTAGCCTGCCATTAGTCCCCTGATCACCATGGAAAATTGGATCTTTTGAATATTCCCTCTCTTTTTACCAAACCCACTGTATTGGGCTCTGATCATTCACCCTAGGGGATGCGACCCAGGAGTTTGGCTTCTTTTGAGGAATTATCCTGATCCTGCAACTCTTTTTTCTTCATAAAAACCCTCTTCAAAGCTTAGCACATTTCAAGTGCTAACAACTAGCTCCAAACGGGGATGCTATCCTCCTTGCAAGGTAGCGAAGAACCCCATAGACCAAGTGCCTGATCCATTGGGCGACACTCCAAACCCTGAACTAAAAACTTCTCTAAAAACTAAAAATTGAAACTGTACCTGCCTCATATCTATGCTCAACATACAAAAATAAAAAAACCATGGCTCCCCTTGTAGACCTTAGGGCCTTCGCTTCGGGATTCAATTCCTTTAGGTTCACCGTTAAAACTTCAAACTAACTGTAAAAAATGAAAATATATATAGGCTATGGTACATGAGTTACATGCTTTCTCTAGGGTAGGTAGTGCTTCAAAAACCTTCCATTGACTGGACCTTCTAACCAGGCAGATCCATCTTGGTGTTCCACGATAAAATAATTTTCTCCTTGGTTTGCTACAATAATATATGGCCCCATCCACATATGGTCGAATTTTCCATGTTTATCTTCCCTTGGAGCATCCCATTTCAGAACTAGGTCCTTAACCTGAAATTGATCTTCTTTTGCTTTCCTATCCAATGCACTCTTTATCTTCTCTTGGTGCCCCTGTACTTTGTCATATGCTTTACTTCTCGGCTCATTCAATTCAACTATCTGATTCACTCTTCTCTGCATATGATTTGGTTCTTCCTCTATTCCTTGCAACAACTCATGATTGGAAACCCCAGAGAAACTGGAAACACTACTTCAGCTCCATATACCAATTGAAAAGGTGACATTCCAATAGCTCTCTTTGTGCTGATTCTATCAGCCCACAAAGCATATTTCAATTTTGTGTGCCAAGCTCTCTTATTTTCTCCCAACATCTTCTTGATGATCCTGACGAGGCTCTTGTTAGAGGATTCTGCTAGCCCATTTCCTTGAGGATAATACGTTGTGGAATGGTTTAGACTAATATGGTATTTATAACAAAATTTTATCATTTTCTTGGAACTAAAGGCATGAGCATTATTAGTCACAATCCTTTTAGGACATCCAAATCGAGACAAGATGTTGTCTTCTAGGAAATCCATGATAACATTTTCTGTTGCTTTCCTAGTAGGGATGGCCTTAATCCATATGGTACAATAATCTGTAGCAGTCATAATCCATCTATCCTGACCAGAGGAGTTTGGGTCTATTTCCCCAATAAAATCTAGCCCCCATTGCTGGAAAGGGGCTTCCACTATGACTATGTGAAGAGGGAGTGAAACCACTTTTCTCTTTCCTTCAAAGATCTTACACTTGTGACAGGTAACTGTATCCTTGTACACATCAAAAAACATGGTAGGCCAGTAGAACCCATCCCTCAAGATTTTGTTGAATGTTATCTTCCAGGAATGATGCCCCCCGCAATCTCCCTTGTGGAATTCCTCCTTTGTGTGCTGAGCTTCTTCTTCTAACAAGAAATTCAGCAACACACCTCCAGGGTCCTTCCAATATAAAAAATGATTCATAATACAATATTTTGCAGCTTTCAGTTTCACAACTCTGGCCCCGCTCTTGCTTAACCCTGTAGGATCTTGTAAGTTTTGTAATACATACACAATGTCAGCATACCAAGAGGATGCAGAGAATTCATGCCGTATTTGCACACTGGTGTCTAGCTGATTTGAATATTCCTCCAAAAGGTTCATATGCAAAGAGTCACAATTAGCTTTAGCCATCAATTTCGTGAGACCTTGTCCCTTTACCATCTTGGTGGGTTCGATTTCTAGGTCATATTCTAGCAATACAGCAATCCACTGAGCTCTTCTACCTTCGGGATCTGCTTGGGTGAGGATACTCTTCATAGCGTTATTTGGGACATGGGCAATAAGGTGGGAATGGAGGATGTAGACCCTGAAATCCTTCAATGATTTTATCAGGGCATATGCCTATTTTTCCATAATGTCATATTTTAGCTCCCCATCTCTCAGCATCCTGCTGAAAAATGCAATAGGTCACTCAACATTTTGGGCATTCGTTTGTAACAAGACTCCTGCCATCGTATGTTCAGATGCATAGGAAAATATCAAAAATTCTTTGGAAAAATCTGAGCTTGCTAATACCTGGGCCTCGGTAATAGCTTTCTTAATGCCATTGAATGATTCCCTGGCCGCCTTAGTCCATTTTATCTGATTCTCTTTCTTTAGCATATTGGTGTTATTCTTCATTATTCTACGAAACTAGGAATAAACCTCCTCAAGAAACCCACTTTCCCTATGAAGGACTATACTTCTTTCTTGCTTTTGGGGTCGTCTACTTTCTGAATAGCACTAACCCTCTCAGGGTCAATCCTGATACCTCCTTTGGAAATAATATGTCCTAAGAGCTTAGCCTCTTCTAATGCAAAATGAGACTTTTTAGGATTAAGAGAGATACCATATTTCCTGTATTTGATGAAAACTTGCTCCAAGTGTTTCAGGTGCTCATCATCAAATCTGGAATACATTGGTATATCATCCATGTATACAACCACAAACTTATCTTTCTCCTCAGCAAATGCTATGTCCATTGCACGCTGGAAAGTGGCTCTTGTGTTCATCATCCCAAAAGGCATCTTCGCATACATGAAGGTACCCCTAGGAGTGTTAAAAGTAGTCTTCTCTTGGTCTTCTGGGCATACCTTGATTTGATTGTATCTTGAGAAGCCATCGATAGTAGAGATTCTTTCTCCTCTTACTACCTTCTTTAAAATATGTTCCATTTTAGGCAAAGGGTAATTATCTTTTAATAACGCTCTGTTCAGGTTCGTGAAATCTATGCAGATCCTAATCTCACCATTCTTCTTCCTTAGAGGGACTAGATTTGCGATCCACTAAGAGATTCTCAGGGTGACAATGATTTTTGCATTAAATAATCTTTTGATTTCCTTTTCTATCACAGGCACCAATTTGGGATTTATCCTTCTTAACTTCTGCTTGAAAGGCTTCTCCCCTTGTTTGATTGGAATAGAATGTTGTATTATAGAGGTGTCATACTCTTTTAGTTCTTCATAACTCCATGCGAAAGCATCAGCGTATTTTTTCATCAACTCTATATATCACTCCTTCTGCTTAGCCTGCAACTTCTTGGACAGGTTCACCATCCGAGGTTCTTCTTTAGTACCCAAGTTCTGGTCTTCTACAGCGTCACTGGGAGGTTCAAACTTCGGGTTTTTTGGCACATCATTTTGGTCAAACAACTTCTCTAGGGGTATCAGTCCCTTAGGGATATAATTGTTTTTCAAATGAATGATATATTTTCTTCCCAGCATGTTTTTCCACTCCTTGCTTTCATTCTCTTCATCTTCTAATTGTTCTTGGTATATCAGACCTTCCAGGTTCTCATTTTCGGCATCAATCTGAACATTTGCAAACTCATCAGATAGCTCCAAAAATCTCTTAATTTCTAAATCATCATCAAATACTTGCAAATATTTAGAATTGTCTGGAATAGATGGCCTGTTCACCACCTCCACCTCATATTTTTCCTCAAAAAAAATAGGATTTTTAAACCCACCAGCAGTAGTGGCCAAAGAGTCCACCACTTGATTTTCACATCTAGGGATCACCCTGATCTTGTGTTCTGTGAAAAAAATCCCAAACATATCCCAGAATTCATTTCTATAGGCTCTCATCCTAGGGTGTTTGGTTTGATAGCTGTCATTCTCTTGATTTACCACCAATTCTGAATCTCCAAAAACATGTATCCTTTTGTCTCCCAAGTCTTTCAGAGTTCTCAGTCCTAGGAGCAGAGCTTCATACTCAGCCACATTATTAGTACACTCAAAAGTTAGCTTATATAATAAGGCTCTGGACTCTTGGTCGGGAGGTATGATCCAAACCCCTACAGTAGCGCCATTCTTGCTCAGGGATCCATCAAAGTACATTTTCCATAGCCCCTCCTCATTTTTCTACTTCTCTGATGCCTCACACCTTGCTGCAAATTCTTTATCTTCATTTACTTTGAGGTATGTTGGAGGTAGAGGATTAGTATGTGGACCATCATTGAAGAAAATAGAGGACCCAACCTCAGTGTCTACAACATATATAGGGTGTTTTTCAGGTTTGTCATCACTGTTGACTGCATAAGCCATCCTCTTTTCCCTATACATCTTTCTATTTCTCCCAAAAATAGGTATAGTGGCATACGATAGGTCCATTTGCATGGTCCCCTTTAACTTTTTAACCTAAGATCGTGACAATAACATCCCAAATTTAGCAGGTACCTCTGCCAAAACAACGTCCACCATAATGCTCTTAGCTGGGATTTGGGCAACAGTCACTACCTCATCATTAATCAACCCTAGACATTGCACTCTTCTAGAATCAAAAGAATAGAGGTCTTTGTAGGGTCTGGTGACATCTAACCTTAGAAGATCCACCACTTACTTTGGCATCAGATTATGTGATGCCCCAGAGTCTATCAATGTGTTGTGTAAGATTTTTCCATGGACATTTAGACTTAAATAAAAGGGAGGGCCTTCTTCATATTCTAGCTCTTCAAGCTTAGATCCAAAAATTATATTAGGGGCATCTTCTGTTACTTCCAACACGTCCTATGGACAATCTTCCTGTCCTTTCACCATGCTAGCTATCTCTCCCCTATATTCATTATTTCTTAACAACTCATTTAGGGGGATAGATATCTTTAGCTTGGACAGTTCGACCTTCAGGCTAAATGTTGAAGTTGGATTCACTGTTTAAGCGACTTCTAGTTGCCTAACTTCTTTAGAATGTTGTCCTTTATCTTCTGGTGCTTTCTGTGCAACAACCTATGGCTGTTTCTCCTTTAGCTTTTCTGCATTCTTTTGAGTATTGGAGGGTTGAGTTTGGCCAGGATTTCCTTTGTTTATGGTCACATCCTGATTCCTCAACTTCATCTTCCTTTGCATGTCATCTAAAACATTTTGGTAACCCATTTGGTACTGCTCAGAATCTAGTTTAGCCTTTTGGTCAGTGGCTTCTTTGGTGAAAAAATCATGCTCCCTTTCAGTCAAATATATTTCTTGGTTCAAGGTGTCAAAGAGATGGATATGGTCACCCATGTGTTCTACAGGTCCTTCATCATCAACTAAACCTTCAAGGAAAGGAGGCCTTATCTGTTGGTCATTAGGGTTTCTTTGATTTCTTTGGGGGGGGTGGTCTTCTAAAGTTAGGATTTCTCATTTGGTTCTCAGGATGATCTTTGGCAGGAGGTTTCTTATGTAGGGATAACCTATCCATCATTTTTTCCATGGCTTTCATCATTGTGTCAAACTTAGTGTCACTAGAAGAGGAGGAGGTAGAGGCTTGGGTCTCTTGCTTCTTTTTATCTGTTTCTGTTTTACCCTTTATTTTCCCTGAAGCCATCATGTTTGCTTCCACCTCTATGGCATCTTTCAGCATAACAGGTAAAGAGGCCGATTTTCTTTCTCTCAACATACATGAGAAATCTCCATCAAAGGTATCTACATAAAGGAGCTTTGCAATGCCTATTGAGGGTCTTAGATCATCTAGGATAGAATTGTATGCCTTCATAAACCTAGCAGAAAACTCATGAATGGATTCAAAACCTCCTTTCTTCAAATGGTTGTATTGGGACAAGACTAGGGTAGGACTCCCTATCGTTTCCCATCTTTCTAAGAACAATGTCTTAAAGGTTGCAAAATCATTGATAGAAGTGTTTGGAAATTGCTTGAACCATTTCCTAGGTTCTCCAAACAAACTCTAGGAAAATAACCTCATCTTAGCATCATCATGATCTACTTCCTCCAAATCAATAAAATCTTCAAATCTGTCTAAATGCTGTTTGGAGGAAAAACACCCCTCTCCATCATAACAGACGATCCTCTGTGCATAGTTCTAAGGGAGGTCATGTAAGGCTTCTGGTAAGTTTAAAGGTGCAAATCTGGAAGCCATGAGTGCAAGAGGATTTTGCAAAAGGGGTGGGATATTTTGAGCAGAGTTTGTGGTATGAGGCTAAGAGACCTAAAAACAAGGCTTACCACTTTTGGCTTGGATAATATTCTACAACTTATGCCAGATAGGGTCTAACAAATAGGACTCGAAAGTATTCAGACCTCCTTCCCCTAAGCTTAAATATGATTTGGATCTTGATCTTGGCAAAGGCTTCCCAATGTCTATCTCGATATCTAATTCTTGAAAAATAGATAGCTATTCTTTAGATTCAATTCTTCCGCCGCTAGAAGTACTAGCTTTATTCTTTCGAGTCCTATGTTTAAGCAAAATTTTTGGAATATCAACACTTAGCAGAATTTCAGAAATAGGATTACCTCTGGTATGGATATTTCGTGAGGCCAGGATGCATTTTTTCAAGACTTCTTAAGAAATGGACTTTGGCTCGTCGGTCTTCCTAGTGGAGTCTTTCTTGAATACAAATCTTAACGAGTGGAGTCGCGAGGGAAAAAAATGCGCAACCCTTGAAAATATGGACATCTCTGTTTTCCCATAGGGATCTCTCCTTTCTTTGAAACTCATAATTCTTTTTCGTTCTCCCAGGGATGATCAGAAACTCACGTCCCCATCAACGACGCCAATTTGTTAACAGACAAGTTAACCCCCAAGGTTGTGAGAGAAGGCAATTTGGGGTAACAACTAACCAATCTTTAGCTTGTGATACTGACCCAAAACAAATAGAGAGGGCTCTCTCTATAAACTCATCAAAACTGGAAATAATCAAAGGCGTCAACAAAGAAAACGTACACCAGCATTCATCATTCAATATATTCAATTACAACATACATAGAAGATCATATTTCTGCTGGAACAAAATGATTTAAACGTTGTTTGGTTGAAACACATGAATCTCTACCGGGAAATGGAGTCATGTTAAACAAACTCTGAACATTTATTTACAAATTCTTTGGGAATGCATTTAAACAAGGGCAAGGTAGCAAACAACTTGTAGCCAAAGTGATTTTAATTGGTGAAACAGAAGAGAAAGAAACAATCCATCGATACAAGGCATACAATAATGAATCCTGTACCAATTTTGTAGAAATCATTTGTGGAATACTTGGAATGAGATAAACATAGCATAATTTATATGAATTCTGCTTAACTATAACACTACACCAAGTATGAAGAGATATTACAAACAGGAAATAACAATGAAAGATACACAATTCATAGGAGAAGAAGAAAGAACAGACTACAGGTCCAATTACACAAGAATCCCTGAAAAATTCCATCTCGGCTCTGCAAAAAATTTATTCAAAATAGCTCATAAGCATCTTACAGAACAATACACAAAGTTGTAAAAAGTTTTCAACCGGTATGTCTTCAATTACAATGAATTTATAGATACCCTTCGATCTCTAGGCTCGGCTTTCTCCTGAATAGAAAAGAGTTGCAATTACTGGACACCTAATTGAAATCTAACAAAGGCGTTTCACCGTTACAATTTCAAAACAGACATAGGCGGTATAGGCCTAACTACTTTTTACATTTACTGGCCTATTTTTCTATATGACCAACTACTTGAACAAAAAACAAAATAGAAAGATAACAACTCCAGCTTGTTGCCTCTACTCTAGCTGATTGCTTAGGTGATACCTTTGAGCTCTTAACCTGAACATCAGAAATATCTAAGACCGAACTGCTTCTTACCAGGTGTGTTTCACGACTCATGACTGCACCCTATAGAAATGAAAAATTACAAATAACAGACCAGCCACAGCCATACCGGCTTCCAAAAATAGGTTTACGGACTGTCTAAGTCTTCCAAAATTGGAGATAAGGAGTATACTTATGTAGCCAAAAAATAGACTGGTCGGGTGGTCAGATGAAAATAACGTAAGAACGCCGCCACCTTAGTCGTGGGTTTTGACCTGAGCATACCAATCATGAAAATCACCTACATCGAAGGAAACCTTTATTTGGGATTCTTTCGGTGCGGGAGCAAGGGGCATCTCTTTAGTGGGGAGTATTAAGTCCTTGACAATGTCCACACTATGGCAGATTTTCTGCTCGTCCTCTTCATGCACTTCTTTCCTTCTTTTCTAGTGCTTAAAACTCCAACACACCAATCATTTCTTGGGATCTTCTGATTTGCGGATGGGACCATCTGCCACATGGTCGAAAACTATAGGAGGTAGAGGAATATGCTCCTCCTCCATCTCAGACAACGCATGCTCTGGTACAACTACTACTTCGGCTCATTGGTCTCTCTCCATGCTCTGATACTAACTACAAATATTCGAATAGATGAACTAGCCACCTTTTAGAATTTGACGTGAGTTGAGAGTCAAGGGAATTAGGTTTATAACGAGTGATAACGACGGCGTCCCCATTCGAATCATTCTGCTATGATTTCTCTGACTAGACCCTCCAAATGATTCAGCATGATGACCGAAGCTAGGGCTAATGCAAGACACACTTGACCATGCTTTTCGGGCCAGATAGAAAGGACATTTGACGGCGTTGAGGTGGCTCAGCCCATGCGGCAATCATTGATTTGCAGTGAAGATTTCTTTCACTTGTGAAAACCCGTGATTGGATCAGGATCGTAGATTTTAGCCTCTGTGGTTTTCAATTTAGCGGCACACAGCTCCAATATTGACCATTGGATGATGCGCCTTTACCGACCGCAGTGATTTTGGGCATGCTTAACATGCCGATGATTAAAATCACTGCCTTTGCTCTGGACCGTTGATCTATCTCTGTTAGATCCATGTCGTTTAAAGGAGTGTGACGCTTAACCAAATAGTGGAGATTTGGGACACAACCTTTTTCTGCGCACGTTAGATTAGCACCGTCACTTATTCACCATAGATCTTCGTTTTCGTCGATCTAAGCCATTGATTTCTGTAGGAATCTTCCTATTGGATAACACTTCCTCCGCGCTTATAACATTTCCACTTAACTTTGTGCAAAAATCTCAAGGCCATAGATCTCCGCGGTAATTTAATCTTTTTCATCCATACATACTTCTATCTGCTGTTGGCGTATTAGCCTGCCATTAGTCCCTTGATCACCATGGAAACTTGGATCTTCTGAATATTCCCTCTCTTTTTACCAAACACACCATATTGGGCTCTGATCATTCACCCTGGGGGATGCGACCCGGAAGTTTGGCTTCTTTTGAGGAATTATCCTGATCGTGCAACTCTTTTTTCTTCATAAAAACCCTCTTCAAAGCTTAGCACATTTTGAGTGCTAACACCCCTTTCATACTCATAATCATTAGAAAATACCTCAATGAATTGTGCTTTCCCCTAAGCACATTTAAGTCCTGCTACCCATGGTTGGAAGCATGCGTAACAAATTTTCTTTCTTTTGAGTTCTTCCCTTATTGGTCCCTCTTTATTGTCCTTTCCAATTTCATCTTCTTTCCATGGCTTATTTTAAAATCTGAACTGGGAAGGAAGGTTGGGCTTGGGAGGATACCTCGTCTTGGGTAGCACATTTTGAAGATCTCTTGCCAAGTTCATGGAATCTTTCAATGAAGTAGGTTTGCGGGCCTTAACTGAACCATTCAAATGTTCATCCAAACCTTCAGTAAAGAGAAATACTAATCTGACCAAAGATATATCATCCACCTTAACTAATAATTTTTGAAATTCTAATATGTACTCACTGGTGTTCCACTTTGCTTCAACTGTGCTAGTTCTTTGAAAGGCATTTCTGGGTCTTCCTGCTCAAATATTTCCAATATCCTCTTAACAAATTATTCATATGTTGTATCCTGATCATGTCCTATTCTAATTCCATGGAACCACCAATCATTGGCGTCTCCCTGAAGATGAAAAATAGCCATTTTTACATCATCCTCTTCAATCATTGGATTCAGCTAAAAATACACATCTAGTTTTTGTATCCATGTATTTGTAGAAGTTTGAGATGAGTCATCAAAAGTAGGAAGGGGAATTTCACCTATAGAATAATTCAATTCTTTATTTTTAAAGGGATTCCTACTACCTCCCCTCATCTTGAGCTTGTTTGCAAGAGTAAAGTATTGATCAAATGGTAGGGTCCTTCTACAATCTTCACTCAACTTTTTCCATTCTGTTACAACTTCGTGCATGTCATATGGAGTGTTAGGATATTCTTTGGAATCAAGAAATTTAGGTTTGGTAGATCTTGTTTAGATTTGAAACTCATGAGCTTGATTATGAGGCCTTGTTATTGAGAAAATGCTTCCACCTACTGTCTTCTTTTCGTCACTAGAGGAACGGCTAGTGCCTCCTGTGGCCAATTTGCTACCAATTTGAATAGCCATCAATTTCAATCCTTTCATTATCTTCCTTGTCATATATTAAGAAAAAGGTTTCATGAATTTCCTCAACTCCTCTTTATCCTTGATATCAGAATTTCCTTTCTCATCCTTAGCCATAGTCTCAACAGAATACACCTCTTCTCCTTCTTCTTTCTCTTCACCAAAACCACTTTCAGTTTCAGTTTCTAAGGGTGGGGGATGATTAATTTGACATCTTGTCCTCATAAATGGGCATACACATCAAGTGCAAGGACCATGCTCTGATACCAGTTTTAGTGTCCCTTTTAATGAATTTTTAAAAACTAAGAAAAATTGCAACTTCTGGCCAATTCGACCCTTAGACTAGTATTGACTCAAATGCCTACAAATGGCTCTAAATGCTTCCAAATTGGTTCTGAATGTGTTTGGAAGGTATTAAGACATAAAAATTAGGTTTATGGATTCTTCGACACTCTCAAAATACTTCTACAACATTCAATTACAATCAGGGAAAGATAGGGCAATTTACTAGTCAAATCGAAGTTCAAATCCCCTAAGGGTAGTGGTCAAAGATGGATCTCCAAATTATGTATGACCTTCCCAAATTTAATAAAATAAACATGGTAATGTTAAAGGACTTCAATGGGATCCCAAATAAATCATCAATAAGTTTCTAAAGGCTTCTGCAACTTCGATAAATCAGAGGTTTGTGGACATGTCTTCACATAGGGGGAATGCTAGTAACTTCACCACTTACGATGAAATTCGAGATTTATGTTCCAAAAGATTATGAAATGTATATCAAACTTCTTCAAGACATTAATGACTCTCCATACATCATAAAAATCATAGAGATGAACTGATACAAGTTGAAATAAAGCAACTTCATGCTTTCATAACAAGATGTAGGGAAAATGGCACCATTTATGCATTGTTTGGTATTTTTACATAGTTCCACTTGGTATTTAGACCCGAGTATTCTTAGCATTACATAGAGAGTAAATATATCAAAATAAAAATAAATGGGGACACAAGAGATCCCCCAAAGAGAACAACATCTCACCAAGTGCACCCTTCCTCCAAAAGCAAAAATATGAAGAGAAAAGTGAGAAAGATGTGGAAGAAATTTGAGGATGAGAAAGTGATGACCTACCTTATAGCTTCAACCTGCAACAAATGAATCCATTGTAGAGCCAAATTAAATTTCCGAATGGAATTTCTAATTTCGAATTAGGATGGGAATCTTTCAACCTCGAAATCGGTACTAAGGCAAGTAGAGTAAACACTCTGCAAGCATGGACAAACTATGTTGTCCAATATGCAAAGTGAGAAATGATAAAAAGACACTTTCCTTCTTTGTTCTTGACTTTTATAAACTTCCAAATACCTCCTTAGCTCAAATTCCATCCATGAGATTCATGAAACTCGAATTGGGAAGACATTCCAATGTGTGGCAATTGTTCCTCCATTCCTAGTCTCCTCCTTCACTCAATTCGAATGGATGACTCTTTGGCTGCCCTAACTCACTTGCACTCCCTCTCATAGGCTATTTTTAGCCCTGTTATGTCATATATGTCATATGTAAGCAATCAAGTCTGATTTGTGTCATAGGTGTCATAGCATCTTCATCATTATTGTCATAGAATCTAGGGAATCTAGTCGAAGTGTATCAATTTCTCTCAAATGCCTCTTCCTCTTCCATGGGAGTTACTCTTCCATTCCGATTCGACCTTTATTGAGTCATTCCAAGTATATTAACTTTCCAACAACCCCAAGAATGTGGAATCCACCTAGAATTCGAATGGGTCAGAGTGGAATGCCATGTGGCATGGGGAATCTTGCTTAAGTGGGCCCCACACTTCCAATGTGCCCTCATGACCAAGTGCCACCTTATTTTCCTATCTTAATTATTTATTTATTCCCCATTTAATATATTTTGTCAACCTAATGTCCATTTGAGGTTTTAGAGTTCCCTTATTCCAAATCTAATGTTTCCACCCCAACCTAGGAAACTATTAGATTGGTGGAATTTTCTCTTTTTGAGATTTATGTGAATCCGGACATTACATTAAAGTATCAGAAGTCACATTAACCATTGATTGAAAAATTATTATTGTAGTTTATGTATAATTGGTTTCTTATAATCATTGGATTGTACTTTAAATGGAAAGAATGCATGTACGTTTTTTCCACTATATCCATAATATGTTTATTAAAGTTTCCCTTGATTAACTTTGAGCACCACTTCAAATGAATTGAGTAACAATTCATCATCATGAACACTCCTTACGATTTTTACGTTATTACGACAACCTTTAGTTCTTTTTTTTTGTTGATCCATGCATAGCATCAAATAAACTGGAAATCAAATGTTTGAAACAAGAAATGTTAATAAGTAAATGTATATTAAAAATATAAAATTGATTTCCTTCTGATGCACCTAATTTTTCACTTTGAAACATTTCCAAAAGCCTTAACATTCTTTTCTACAAAAAATTAGAACAATATCTCGCATATTATTAGATTTTTTCTCTAAATGATATGAACTATTAAATACCATTATTTTTCTTTTATTGGGATGCACTTCCTTAGAACCATCATTGCTATAAAATGCTTCCCCAAAGTTGTATCACCCATCTTCTATTAGTAAATGACCAACACAATGAGAAACAGAAACTATGGAATATGTTTTATACACTATGAACATTCTTTCAAGATAAAATTATTTTTTATTTAGCCAAAGTGCAATGTGCACAAAAGGAGGTTCACTAAGGAGGCAATGTTAGAGCACACAACTTCATATTGAGATATTTAATATTCAAAAAATTAGAAGCATTAGATTTCCTAGAATATAAGGTTGAAGAGGTGTTTTCAATATACTAAAAACATATAGAATTTTGGAGGTTTGGGATTGATTAGTTATTAGTGTTTAAATACATATCATTTATGTGTGAAGATGTTGTGAATCCAATTGCCTTTGAAGTCAAAGTGGTGTTTGAATAGGTATGATTTGTGAGTGAGTATGTTGTGTAGTCAATTATAAAGATGATGTATGTTTAGGGGGTAGTTACCCATGTTGAAATATTTTCTCTAAGAGAGATTTCATATTTTACCATAGGAGTGCTCTATGGGTTACTAGCCTAGATCCAAATCCTAGGCTCTATCAAGCCCCGAGAGGGATCAAATCTCCCTAGGTGCAAACCTCTTCTCAGGTATTGCCCTCAAGGAGCTATTCAAGGAGAGGTTTGCACCTCGGGAGATTTGATCCCTCTCAGCACTTGATAGACCCTAGGATTTGGATGTAGGCTAGTTTCAGTCGTGGGCAGTCACACAAAACTGGAGTTTGATCAGCATAAGGAAGAGGTTAAGTTGAAAACACATATACAATTATGAGGATTATCATAATGTAAGTAATAAGTATTAAGGATTGCTCGTAGATTGTTAAAATGGAAAATAACAACTACATTATTAAAAATATCATAATAAAATGTTTACCTATAAATCTCGTGAAAATAAGGATAATTTTTTATTGAAATGATATATGGGATAGAGTTTCAATCAAAGGAAATTTGAAGATATCAGATTAATAGATGGTCAAATTAGCAGTATGGTATAAAATGCTATTAATTCATATGCTATGTCATCGATTCACAAAGTGAACCCCTTTAAGTGTGCAGAATTGTCACGCTTGTACAATGTGCACTTAGTAACTTTGTTTAAACATTAGTAACCTTTTTTAAAACCTAGTATTTATCACTTTGTGATCCGGTTCTTTATATAGGTAATTACGCTTTGAAATGGATGGGAAACATACATAATGGTTCCTTCACCATGGCTTGATGGAGAATAGTAGTTCACTTCTTTATATGCGTAATTATGCAAGTTGATTTTTCAGTGATTCAACTAACTAATGAGTTAACTGATCCGGGACTGAGCAGATGGGTTCTTTATATATGTAATTATGCAATCTTTGGTGTTCGTCGAAGGTTTCATCAAGCACAGTAGCCTCGTAATATACTTACAAAGGTGACCAATGAGCTGTGCAAGTCTCCTATATAACATTTGGCAAAAGAATAAAACAAAATGAGGTTATATCCTCAATGCATTGGCTGAATAAATCGTCTTGTAAATACCTAAGTATGTGAAACATGGAACACTCATATGTGAAACTTAATGTGAAATATGAAACAGGCGGAACTATATTTCTGCATAGAAATGATAAGACATGTAAACAAATTTCATCTCCAAAACCAAAGCAAACCAGTTTGCCTCACTAAAGCTATCGATTTGCCCATTTACCCAAGAAAGAAACCTGTTTGCTAACTGATCACCATTACCAAACCCCAAGAAATGTTGGGGAGATAACTGTAGAAATGTTGGGGAGATAACTGTAAAGACACAACCGTGTTTGATGTACAACCAACTCTCTGGAGGTAGCAATTCAGGTACATTCAAATTTGTAAGTTTATTATTAAGTTTGTTCAATTCTGGTCTTACAATTTGGTATGGTGAAAAATGTTATATAAAATGAATAACTACCATAAAATCAATATGAACAGTATACTTATTTCATCCTTTTATAATATAGAAAAAACATAAATACTAATTTACACCAAATTTTAAGATATAAAATAAATATAAACAAAAATGCTAAAATAAAAAAGTGTATGTCTACAAACATAACACAATGTTTTTCCACACCTACATCTCACAGTATTCCACCCATCCGTCCTTACAAATGTTACATGAACTCTTATCACCGCTTTTGTCATCCTGTCTTCAACTTCCGTACGAAGAGAAGTCTTACATTTTTCCTCAAACTCTTGACATCCTAATGGTGAGTACTCTTGAAATCCTAATGGTGAGTGACTCAGCTTCTTGCATTCTATACAGGAAGCATTTAAACAATTTAGGTTTGGATAGTCCAGAACTACTTGTACACACTTGTCTGCTTCATACAAATATTACAAAATGGACAGTAAACCAAGCCTTCAATTTTGGCTTCTACTATAGCTTATTGGGCCTAGCGAGCTTCATATTTCTCAATAACATCATTTGGAAGAGTTCTATGAATCTTTGAAAAGGGAATCCACTACTCGCAGCCACCAATATCCATACAGCCTAGGGAGGCATGTGCTTTGAAACCTCCATATATTATATCTTCTACTAGCCTCCTTACACATTCAAAACAAAATAGATGCCCATCTGGGCACTCGATCATATTTTTTATTTCATAATAGAAATAAGAACAATGACATTCTATAGCCGCAGCCTCTACGACATCCATTTCAGTTCCTTGTGTCTCATTCAGATTACCAAATCCTGTATCTCGCTCAGATTTCAATTCCATATGAGAGTTTTCTGCTTCTAAATGTTGTGTAGTCACAACTTTTCCATTATGTTGTTCCATGAAAGAAGAGATTTCTGCTTCTCTGGCCCTTTGTTTAACTTCGGTCGAAGATCCATAGTATGAAGAATCCAAGGCAACCAGCTTTCCATCTGTAGCATTAGAGGCGTAGTCCAAGAAGGCGATGAACGTGCTGCCATATTTCCCAAATTCGGTAAATATTTCTTTCGAAATTCCACTTCGCTCGCAAAGAATAAAAATCAATACCCGTTCAGAGCATGAGAAGGCTAGGCTAAGACAAGGCATAAAGAAAGGAAAGACACGATTAAATACAAGTCTAACCCACAGCTTCAAGTCGATAACAGTTATGCGCAACCTCTGTTCTGAGAGAACGTTGTTTTTGGTTTTTTTGCCCCAGGAAATAGGAGTTGGATTATTTCTTCTAATTATTTTAACAATCGACATTACACTTCCACTCCTCAACATTACACTTCCACTCCTATTTGAAGTTAATTTTTGGATCAACATTACAATAGATTCTGGATCAAGAATCCAGATTTTTTTTTGGTAAAATACATTAGAAATGAATTAGATTATAATTAATAAAAAATAATTAGGATAAGGAAATTAAATCAAATAAACTATGTAATAGATAAATATAATCAAACTAAAGGAATTAATTAATAAGAATAGTTGGGATAATGTAATAAAGCAAGGAATTTTTTTTTTGAATTCTATTGAAATAATCTAAGATAATTAACATAAATATGATTAAATCAAAACAGAATTTAGGGGCGAATGATCAAGGATTATAATTTAGTATAAAATATGGATTTTGCTAGAGGTAGAATATATTAGAAATCAATTAAATTAGAATTTATGATGAAATAATAATTTAGGAAGAGTATTAGGAAATGGAGTTGGGGTCTCGTTTGACTCTAGACTAGCCTTAAGAAATGGCATAGGGTTTTGTCTTGGTTTCATTTTTCGTCGTGATGTACGACTCAAAAGAGGTCTTAGACTATTCTGAAGATCCTTATGATGGTCGTTCCATTTTTCGGTCACTAGTTGGCAAAAGTGGGGGTCGTTTTTCTCAATGGTTTGGCATTTATGTTAATGGTGTCTGGAGTGGGGCAGTTTTGAGCACGGGACATATGGAGAGCAAGAAGGCAATGCGGTTTGTTCGATGCTGGTAGGTGTTGTTGTCGAAAGTACTAGCGTCGAGACATTTCCACCTCAGTTGTCGGTGTGCAAGGTGGGTTCTTTGAGGCTGGGGAATCTCTCCTACCCCCTGGCTTGGTACCCAGGCTCTTTGAAGCAGGGCCACATGAATATTGTGTGGTCGTTCTCTCAATGTCCTCAAGATCTGGCTCAGGGGCAACTTTTTCCTTTCTCTACCCTAGGTGCGGTGGGGGACTTCTCTCGGGATCTGAGTGTTTCATCCCCTTTTTTGAAAGTGCCTTCCCCATTTTTTCCCCCTTGTGATTTTGGTTTTGTGCCTCGGGTTGGTTTGGGGCCATTTTTTAGATTGATTTGGACAAAGGGAAGATGTGGGTTTTTCGAGTGTGGCTATAGATTTTGAAGAGTTGTAACATCCGAATTTTCATAAAAATTTAAAACTTTTTAAAATAGCATTAAATAAAATAATTATATCTACAGAAATAATAAATGCACGACAAACATGCTTATTGTAATAAATGCACTGAAGGGTTAGAAGTATGATGCAATACTTTTCTTTTGATAAGACACTCACTTTGCTTTCTTTATGTCCAAGGGTGTCCTAAGAGGTACCCTAGAGTTTACTTAACTGCAACGCTAAGGCTTTTGAAATGTTTCTATGTGCAAAAGACAGCAATGACTGCATAGTTTAAGAGTACATGTCTAATTTAATTGAAATAATAAAATGTTGTGAAATCTTTTGCAAAACAAAGCATCTACAGATATGGAATGCTTAATGCTGCTTACTGGTTTTCAACGCTGTCTTACAACTCATCAATGTTGAAAATAATGTCACCTATTAAAACTGCATGCTGTTAAGTTCGTTGTTGTGACCATCCACATTGTTGTAGTTTAGCTTTTTGTCGCCGTCTTAAGATGATTAATATTTGCATAGTACCAATGTAGTAATTGTACGGCAAAAATCCTTAAATGTTTGCATTATGAATTTATGGTATGAAGTACATAATATTAGCACAGTTTTTATACTAATCATATAACATTGAATTAGTTTAAAATATCAAATTGCAAACTCTATCTTTTAATATTGACAATAGTAAGAACTATATAAAAAAATATAAACAATGATTAACATTACAATACTAACATTTATAATTCTTACAAATGACTAACCTAAATCATATTTTGACAATGTTTAACTATATGCAATACTTATAAGCCTTAAGGCATATATATAAAATAAAGTTTATTATATAAACTTTACATATAAATGAAACACATTGATAATATCGTGATTATGAACATAACTAACAACTACTATACAAACATAACACTAATGTTTTAATTCGTGAATCATGAGATTTGAAAACTATATCATTTGATACATGGTACTGACTGGTATTAATAATGAATGGACAGGTTGACAGGTCTTAAAGCTCGACATGTGCTTCTAGCTCACGCGAAGATAGTGTATCGACCCGCATTAATGGCCCGACCTAGACTCCATGTGACAAGGATTGTTAACACTTCCACGTAATGCAATAACAATGTAATAAGGTGACAGTCAACATTACGGTGTACTGTTCCATGGTTAAACTCCTTTGAGTTGGATGTAGAACGATCCATCGTGAGCCAAGGTGGCAAGGCCATGCTTAAGAAATGAATGAAGCATTAAATGTAATACCTAAACGAACCCCAAGGTAATCTTGTTGGCACGTGTGTGATCGTTGATCATTTTGAATCTGGGACATTGAATGTAACCCTAGCATCTCGTCGTTGTGTTGGTTGTTAGAGGTTTCCCTGTAGGGTTAAGTTGGTAGTTGCAGGTTTCGTCTCACTGCCATGGTGTTGTGCTAGAATGTTGTGTCTTTGTTTTGAATTGTTGTCGAGATGATAGATTGTAGTTTCATTTCTATGTTTGAGTGGAAGCACATACTCCTCCAAAAAGAATAAAAATATTCTCGTCTCTGTCCAAATCAAGAAGCTCGTCGTCTTCTAGTGAATGTAAAGAGCTCAGTCGCTGTTGAAATAGGTAAGCGTTTTCAAAAGTGGGAGGTGTTAGAAATGCATCTTGCAATCTTTACTTAATCAAATGTCTAACTCTTCGACAGTTTTTGTGACAGGTATAGGATTTGAAGGACAACATGGGCAAGGGTTTGGAAAAGGTTGGAAACCCTCCATTCGTGGTAAGCTCGAGGCCTCAAACCCTTGTAGGTACCCAATCGGACTTGGTTGATGAGGTTTTCAACAAAATGTGTAAGAAAAGTTCCACCATGCTTTTCAGCATTGTTTGTCAGTCGAATTTCTTTGAAGAACTTTTGTGTTGAAGTGATAATTGTACACGGAAATGACCCTCATATGTTTAAATGTTACTCGGCCTAAATAGATGCTTGGTTCGTCATTGTTGAGAGTTTTAAAAACTCGTTTTAAAAGCTTAGAGGGTGGGGTTAAACCCTGTGTAGTTTTTGTTTGAAATGTAATGTCGACCTCGTATGTTGATGCTTTCTTTGTAAAGCTGGAACCTGCGTTGGGTTCGAAACTTAAACTTGGAAATGTTTTGGGTTAACATTTAATGAATAAAAAAAATTTAGAGCTCAAGCTCGTTTAACTCTATATGCTACGTTTTTATTCTCGGCAATGGAAAGTGTTGTTTTATGCTATTAGTTTGGTTCCTGTGTACATGATAATTTTCGTCGAGCATGTAAAACTGTACGTATTTTCATAGTAAAAAAAAAACTCTCTGTGTTTGAAAACGACAAAGTAGTTTTTCGTCTCTAAAAGAAAATGAAGAGGACTATGCTCAAACTCTAGTTTTTCGTTCCATTGTAAAAGATGTTTTCATATGTAAACTCGAGAAAAATCTTCGGGCAAAGACTAGGGTTTTTGTAGTGTAGTTTAAACATGAATGTAAATCATGTTTTGTTTAACTATTGAAAACAATGATGAGAACTTGGAATTATTAATCTAGGGTTTTATATATGATATGAAACCAAGCTTTGAATAATAACCACAGTTTGTAATGCAGATGGAAAATACGATGGTGGTAAACGGGATAGGATTTACATTTCTTTTGTTTTCCGTATTTGATAATACTCGAATAAAGGATGAAAGTAATTAAACAGGAAATTTATAAATAAAACAATGTGTGTGTGTGAAATATGTAGACTGTGTATTGATCATTATTTACAGCTTATAAGAATCATTAGCAATACTATTTATTTGCTGATACGATGTATGAAAATTTTGGATTACATTTTACTATTTAATAATAAAGATACGAATCGGTTTTGTGTTTGTGCAGAGGTTAAACATTATTTGTTTCCATGAAATAAACAATAATATAACCTATATTATTTTAGATACTAAATAGTAGATTTCTACTATTCTTAGCTATAGGACAGAAGATGAAAAACATATCAATTACTGTACTTAGCTGTCTAATCAATGGCAATCTGCCTATCTTTCATCTATATTTAATTTGCTTCTCTATACTAGAGTACGATGCAAATAACAACATGTGGAAAAATGTAGAGATGGATTATCAATTCAGATTTTCATTACACTTATCATCCATAATTAAACAAAATCAGAAATCAATTCTTTTTCAAATATAGTTCATTATTTTTACTAAATAGAACAAATAAACTGAAACAAATTAGGAAACAGTAAAACCTGGATTAATTCTGTAGGGAAACAAACAGGCCAAGAAGACTGTTCCACCCAACCAGTTCCTGAAAACAGCCAAGTACTTGCCTAGGCCCCTGATCCTGTTCATTGAACCACCATGAGGAAGAAGCTCTAGAATTTTAGGATCTCCACTTGCAGTAGCAATAATTTGTCCAATCTTTAAAGGCTAGCAGTCCAAAGGAATTGCACCATCACCTCTAGTTCTCCTTATCAAAATAGTTTGTAGACTTACAATTGCACTCACAACTAGCCTCCCTATTCGAATCTCTCAGTGATCTCTTGATGCACATGAGGAATATTTCTGCAGAAAAATATTGTGTCAGAGCTTCCTGCTCAGTTCGAATTTTTCTTATGTAGGTTGCCTAGGCCTTTTGAGCTGTTACTTGGTCATTAAATGAGCTACCTTCCCACTCCCACCACCTGGGGGATAATGCCACATTATTAGGGGTAGTTGTCCCATAACCAACAGCTAGTGGTGTAGTGCAATTGCTGCCATCTCTCTGATGCTATCCAACAGCTTCCATTCCTCCTAGTGGGTCAGTGAACACTCATTTAACAGTTCCCTTGGGTGTTTGTCTCCAACTTAATTTTTTTAAATAATAATAATCAGTAATTAGATTCATCTCTGACCAAACTTGGTCTTAATTTCAAAACTTTGAAATTAAAATTTAACATAAAGTATTTTGAAAATAAAATAATATTTTCAGAATTTGGGTAGGTGACATACAACCCCCCTTAGGTCTCAACATTGTCCTCGATGTTGGTTAATCACTCCTTGAGTGTTCCTGAAACAAAGTTGGGGATGCTTCGTGCATACTACTCTCCAACTCCTAAGTTGCCTCTTCTCGGATAAGGTGTTTCCATTGCACCTTTACTTGCCCAATGGTGTGATTCCGGAGTAGAGTTTCCCTCCTTTCGAGGATACAGTGTGTTTCCACCTGAAAATCTCTGTCTTGTTCCACCTGTACATCATTCAATTTTACAACATGAGTAGCATTGTGTACATACTTCTTTAAAAATGATATATGAAAAACATTATGTCTTTTTAAATTTGGTGGCAAGGCTAGCTCATATGCCACTCGTCCAACCCTAAACAATATTTCAAAATGACCACAACACCTGTGTGCCAACTTGGCATAGCTCCCCAATTTCAATGAACTCTTTTTCGTTCTTACCTTGAGGAATACATGTTCACCAACCTGGAACTCTTTATGAGTCCTTTTTAAATATGCTTGACTCTTCTTCCTATCTTGGGCAGCTTTTAAATTTCCTTGTACGTGTTTCACAATTAGTTCTAACTCCTGCAATAATTCAGGTCCTAAAACAACTCTATTTACTGGGTCATTCCAAGAAACAGGTGTATCACATTTCCTACCATAAATAATTTCAAATGGGCTAAGTTTGGATGATGCCTAATAATGGTTATTATATGCAAATTTTGCTAAGTGTAAGTAGTCTTCCCACTTATCAGGTTGATCCTTAATATACATTCTCAATAAGTCTTCCAAAACTTGATTTACCCTTTCTGTCTGTCCATCTGTTTGTGGATAAAATGCAGTGCTGAAATTTAAGGTTGTATTCAACCCTTTAAACAATGACCTCCAAAAGTTTCCAGTAAACTTAGAGTCACGATCTGAAATTATCACCTTTGGTATCACATGTAGTCGAAAAATCTGCTTCATAAAGATTTATGCAATGTCTGGAGCCTTATGAGTAGTCTTCACAGGTATAAAATGTGCTGCTTTGCTGAGTTTGTCCACTATCACCATGATAGAGTCATTTTGTTTCTGGTTTTTAGGTAATCTAGTAATAAAGTCTATGCTTATCACTTCCCATTTCCAACTTGGTATAGGTAATGGTTGCAACAATCGGGCAAGATGTTGGTGTTCAATTTTCACTTTTTGACAATCCAAACATTTAGCTATGTACTATGCTACTTCATCCTTCATTCTAAGCCAATAAGAATCCTTCCTTAGCATAGTAATGGTCTTTTGATAACCTCGATAACCAGAATAATGACTTTTATGCATCTCGTTTAAAATCAAAATTTTTATTTAAGGTATGTCTGGTACATACAATCTGTTTTTATATAGCAATAACCCATTTTCCTTCATGATGTAATCTGCCATAAGATTTTTAGAACTGTTGTTTGTTGTCTTTTCCTTTATTTTTCTGTATTCTTCATCTGTTTCACTCTTTTCAAGAATCTGATTTTCCAAATTTGTTGAATAAGTACTGATGGCTGAAATAAAATTCAGTTTCGCCTTACGACTCAAAGCATCCGCAACCTTGTTCTCCTTCCCTTTAATATGCTAAATTTTGAAATCATACTCACTTAAGAAAGTTAACCATCTAGCTTGTCTAGCATTCAAATTTTTTTGATCTAATAAATATTTCAGACCCATGTTGTCTATCAATAAGGTGAATTTTTTGCCAATAAGGTGGTGACGCCACATTTTTAAAGCATGAATTACTGCTAATAACTCTAAATCGTAAGTGGAGTAATTCTTTTCATGTATTTTTATCTTTCTAGATTTGTATGCCACAGCATGCCCTTCTTGTGTTAGGACTCCACTGAGTTCGTCATTACAAGCATCTATGCAAACTATGAAATCTTTATTAGGATCTGCTATCCTCAGAATAGGTGCTGTAGTCAACAATTCCTTTAACTTCTTACAATTGTCTGAACATTTCTGATCCCACACAAATTTCTTACCTTTCTTTTGTAAAGAAGTTATAGGGTTGGCAATCCTTGAAAAACCCTCTATAAATTTTTTGTAATATCTAGTAATGCCCATAAATGATCTTATATCCGACACATCCTTAGGAACCGGCCAGTCATTAATGGTCCTTATCTTATAGGGGTCAACCGAGATTCCTTCTTTAGAAATTATGTGTCCTAGATACTGAATTTTGTCCTTGTGGAAGTCACACTTATTAAACTCAGCGTATAGTTGATGATCTCTTAGAACTTCTAAGATAATCCATAGATGTTCATCATGCTCTTCTTTACTTTAAGAATACACTAAAATGTCATCTGTAAACACAACAACAAACTTGTGTAAGTATTTGTGCAGAATATTATTCATCAAAGAGATAAATACAGTCGGGGAATTAGTCAAGCCAAATGGCATGACTACAAACTCATAGTTTCCATATCGAGTTCTGAAATCTCTCTTCAAAATATATTCATCTTTAACCTGCACTTGATGGTATCTTGACCTTAGATCAATCTTCGAAAATATCGTGGCTCCATGCAGTTGATCGAATAGATTATCTATGCGGGGCAGCGGATACCGATTCTTGATTGTCATTTTATTAAGCTGGCGATAATCTATACATAGTCTTAGGGTTCCATCTTTCTTCTTAACAAATAAAAGAGGTGCTCCCCAAGGAGACACGTTGGGTCTAATATAATTCTTATCAATCAGTTCCTTCAATTGTGATTTTAATTCGTTTAATTCAATTATATTCATTCTGTATGGAGCTTTAGAATTTGGTACTACTCCTGGTATTAACTCGATGGTAAAATCTAAATCTCTTTTAGGAGGTAATCCTGGAATCTCCTCAGGAAATACATCCTTAAAATCCTTTAGGACAGGTATGCCTTCTAATTTCAGTTTTTCCTCTTTACAGATAAACTCAGCATTTACTACATTTATTGCAAACAACTTGCATCCTTTCCTAACTACCCTCTTAACTTGCATGGCTGAAATCTATCTAAGGGTTAAATTTCTTGGGATACCTTTTATTTCTACAGTTATTCCTTCTTCATTTAAACATGTAAAAAAAATTTCGTAACAGTTCATAATGACATGATGGGCTTCTAACCAATCCATCCCGATTATAGTATCATAAGATCCTAAAGGTAAAATATTCAACTTGATTTGTGTCTATAATTGGTTCATGGATAAATCACAACTTTCTATAAAATCTGATACTTTCCTCTTTGTTCCAGCTGCTAGTCTAACTACCCAAGATTTACTAAACTTTTCTATTTTTAACTTAAGACTTTCCACTATATCTGGTGGTATATAACTTAAGCTAGCACCTAGGTCAATTAAAACAGTAAGACGATGATTTTGTAGCATACCTTCAACCTCTACCATAGAGATTTGATGATCTGCTTACATGTTGTCAAGTGTTGCATTGATTCTAGGCATCTCCCTTGCTATGTCTCTGACAGTAGGTTCAGTCTGAATAGAGTGAATGTTGTTAGTTGTCCGCTTCCTCAAGGGACATTATGATGCATAGTGGGGACCTTGGCACTCGAAACATTTGATGGGTGCCTTTTGTACATTGGTCCTAGTATTATTAGGAGCATTTTTGGGTGCTATAGAATTCTGCTGTTGATTGTTTCTGGAATTATTTCCTTGAAAATTCTGATTCTGAAAATTTTTCTTTTGGAAACCGGAATTTCCACTGAACCTGAAATTTTTCTTTTTTAGCTCAAAATTGTTGGGCTTATGACTTTTCCAGCTCGACATTCCTTCTCTTTTCTGATTTGTGTCATAACATAAAACTGTCTTTCTCATAGCCCCTTACAAGGTCTTAGGACTATCATACTCGATTCTATCCTTAATATTGAAAGGTAGGCAGCTCAAGTATATTTGAATTTTTGGTTTTTCTTCTATGAGGTATGGCACATATCTCAGTAAGTTCAGAAATTTACTATTCATTTCCTTCATGTTCATACCTCCCAGCTTCAAATCGTAGAACTCCTAGGATTTTTCTTCATAGTACTATTCGGATAAAAAATTCTTCTTAAAGTATCGTTTAAAAGTACTCCAGTTTACATATTTATCTTTGATTCCCTTTACTCTTTTGATGTCCTGCCACCAAATATCCGCTTTTCCGGTCAAGTTATATATAGCCAGTTTTGCTTTCAAGGACTCTAAATAGTTATAAATATGGAAATATTTCTTCATACCAGACAACCATGCTTCAGCTGTCTCGCCCTTCCTTTGTTTCTCCATTGAAAGTTGGAGGTCTAATCTTTTTGAACTCCCGAGAAATTTGTCCATACTCTTTACGACTTTTCTTTCTGGGTTTGGAATCCCCTTTACTACTATCGCTTGAATAGTTACGCCTCTTTTTGCGTGCTTCAACAGCATCTCCTAATGATGTCGAACTACTGTTCACATCATCGATTTTCATTTTCTTACTTTTGTTACCATGAGGCATATCCTCAGCCTTGGAGATATCTTCATTATCTCTCTCCAGCTCATCAATTGGGCACTGTTCAAGCAACACTTGGTTTAACTCTTCTTGTGCCTTAAGAATTCTTTCATTGTCTTGTTTCACAGATCTAATTTCTGCCTTTAATTCTTGAAACGCACGTAACATTTCTGACAAATTTTTATTCAATTAACAGTGGCTTTCTTCTGCATAGTGTTGTCCCGTGCTGTGGCTGTTTGGTTGAAATTTGTCTTTTAACTGTTCACCTAAGTTCTCCATATCTATAACTTAAAATAATTTATGTATAACATCATAATTAAAATTTCAAATTAGTAAAATTTTCTGCTGCGTGTTCTTGGACCTTTTTCAGGCCTAGAGGTCGAACATGAGCTCTGATACCACATGTAACTTCCCAATTTTTCATAAAATTTTAAAAATTAGCATTAAATAAGATAATCATATCTAATAAAATAATAAATTCTTGATTTCGACAACATTGGTTAAGAAGTTGTTTCGCACTAAACATAATTTAATTTCTGAGTTAGAAACATTTTGATAATAACAACTTAACATACTCATGAAAAACATGCTTATTGTAATAAATGCATTGAAGGATTAGAAGTCTGATGCAATACTTTTCTTTTGACAAGACAGTGCAGTTTTCTTTCTTTATGTCCAAGGGTGTCCAATGAGGTACCCTGGAGTTTACTTAGCTGCAACGCTAAGGCTTTTGAAATGTTTCTATGTGCAGATGATAGGTATGAAGTTCAATGACTGCATAGTTTAAGAGTACGTGTGTAATTTAATTCAACGTTGAAATAATAAAATGTTGTGAAATCTTTTGCGAAACAAAGGATCTACAGGTATGAAATGCTTAGTGCAACTTACTGGTTTTCAACGTTGTTTTACAACTCATCAATGTTGAAAATAATGTCACCTATTAAAACTGCATGCTGTTAAGTTCTTGTTGTGACCATCCACATTGTTGTAGTTTAGCTTTTTGTCATCGTCTTAAGATGATTAATATCTGCATAGTACCAATGTAGTAATTGTACCGCAAAAATCCTTAAATGTTTGCATTATGAATTTATGGTATGAAGTACATAATATTAGCACAGTTTTTATATTAATCATATAACATTGGATTAGTTTAAAATATCAAATTGCAAACTCTATCTTTTAGTATTGGCAATAGTAAGAACTATATACAAAAATATAAATAATGATTAACATTACAATACTAACATTTATAATTCTTACAAATGACTAACCTAAATCATATTTTGACAATGTTTAACTACATGCAATACTTATAAGCCTTAAGGCATATATATTAAATAAAGCTTATTATATAAAATTTACATATAAATGAAACACATTGTTAATATTGTGATTATGAACATAACTAACAACTACTATGTAAACGTAACACTAATGTTTTAATTCGTGAATCATGAGATTTAAAAACTATATCATTTGATACATGGTACTAACTGGTATTGATAATGAATGGATAGGTTGACAGGTCTTAAAGATCGGCATGTGCTTCGAGCTGATGTGGAGATAGTGTATCGACCCTCCATTAATGGCCCGACCTAGACTCCATGTGACAAGGATTGTTAACACTTCCACGTAATGCAATAACAATGTAATAAGGTGACAGTCAACATTACGGTGTACTGTTCCATGGTTAAACTCCTCCAAGCTGGATGTAGAACGATCCATCGTGAGCCAAGGTGGCAAGGCCATGCTTAAGAAATGAATGAAGCATTAAATGTAATATCTAAACAAACCCGAAGGTAATATTGTTGGCATGCCTGTGATCGTTGATCGTTTTGAATCTGAGACGTTGAATGTAACCCTAGCATCTCATCGTTGTGTTGGTTTGTAGAGAGTTAATGTTTTTCATTGTTCACTATTGTTTCGGGCAATGAGGCCGACAGGCTAGGGAAAGTTAGGGTTAGACGAGATGTGGGAGGATTCATCCTCAAGACCTGTAGGGTTAAGTTGGTAGTTGTAGGTTTTGTCTCACTGCCATGGCATTGTGATAGAATGTTGTGTCTTTGTTTTGAATTGCTGTCGAGTTGATAGATTGTAGTTTCCTTTCTAAGTTTGAGTGGAAGCACATACTCCTGCAAAAAGAATAAAAGTATCCTAGTCTCCGTCCAAATCAAGAAGCTCGTTGTCTACTAGTGAATGTAAAGAGCTCGGTTGCTGTTGAAAAAGGTAAGTGTTTTCAAAACTCAGAGGTGTTAGAAATGCATCTTGCAATCTTTACTTAATCAAATGTCTAACTCTTCGACAGTTTTTGTGACAGGTACAGGATTTGAAGGACAACCTGGCTAAGGGTTTGGAAAAGGTTCACAACCCTCCATTACTGGTAAGCTCCGGGTCTCAAACTCTCGTAGGTGCCCATTCAGACTTGGTTGATGAGGATTTCAACAAAATGTGTAACAAAAGTTTGACCATGCTTTTCGATGTTGTCTTTCAGTCAAATTTCTTTGAAGAACTTTTGTGTTGAAGTGATAATTGTACAGGGAAATGACCCTCGTATGTTTAAATTTTACTCGGCCTACATAGATGCTTGGTTTGTCATTCTTGAGAGTTTTTAAAACTCGTTTTAAAATATTAGAGGGTGAGGTTAAACCCTGTGTAGTTTTTGTTTGAAATGTAATGTCGACCTGGTATGTTGATGTTTTCTTTATAAAGCTGGATCCTGCGTTGGGTTTGAAACTTAAACTTGGAAATGTTTTGGGTTAACTTTTAATGAATAATTTTTTTTTAGATCCGAAGCTCGTTTAACTCTGCACGCTATGTTTTTATTCTTGGCAATGGAAAGTGTTTTTTTATGCTATTAGTTTGGCTCCTGTGTACAGGATAATGTCCATCAAGCATGTAAAACTGTAAGTGTTTTCGTAGTAAAAAAAACAACTCTGTGTGTTTGAAAACGACAAAGTAGTTTTTCGTCTGTAAAAGAAAATGAACAGGACTATGCCCAAACTCTAGTTTTTCCTTCGATTGTAAAATATGTTTTCATATGTAAACTCCAGAAAAATCTTTGAGCAAAAACTAGGGTTTTTGTACTATAGTTTAAACATGAATGTAAATCAGGTTTTGTTTAACTATTGAAAACGATGTTGAGAACTTGGAATTACTAATCTAGGGTTTTCATATATGATATGAAACCAATCTTTGAATAGTAACCACAGTTTCTAATGCAGATGGAAAATACGATGGTGGTAAACACGATAGGATTTACATTTCTTTTGTTTTCCGTCTTTGATAATACTGGAATAAAGGATGAAAGTAATTAAACATGAAATTTATGAAGAAAACAATGTGTGTGTGTGAAATATGTAGACTGCGTATTGATCAGTATTTACAGCTTATAAGAATCATTAGCAATACTATTTATTTGTTGATACGATGTATGAAATTTTTTTATTACATTTTACTATTTAATAATAAAGATAAGAATCGGTTTTGTTTTTGTGCAAAGGTTAAACATTATTTGTTTCCATGAAATAAACAATAATATAACCTATATTATTTTAGATACTAAACAGTAGATTTATACTATTCTTAGCTATAGGACAGAAAATGAAAAACATATCAATTACTGTACTTATCTGTCTAATCAATGGAAATCTGCCTATCTTTCATCTATATTTAATTTGCTTCTCTATACTAGAGTACGATTCAAATAAAAGCATGTGGAAAAATGTAGAGATGGATTATCAATTCAGATTTTCATTACACTTATCATCCAGAATTAAACAAAATCAGAAATCAATTCTTTTTCAAACAGAGTTCATTAATTTTTACTAAACAAAACGAATAAACTGAAACAAATTAGGAAACAGTAAAACCTGGATTAATTCTTTAGGGAAACAAATAGCCTAAGAAGACTGTTCCACCCAACCAATTCCTGAAAATAGCCAAGTACTTGCCTTAGGACCCCCGAGCCTGTTCACTGATCCACTAGGAGGAAGAAGCTCTAGAAGTTTAGGATCTCCACTTGCAGTAGCAATAATTTGTCCAATCTTTAAATGCTAACAGTCCAAAGGACTTGCACCAGCACCTTTGGCTCTCCTTATCAAAATAGTTTGTAGACTTACAATTGCACTCACAACTAGCCTCCCTATTCAAATCTCTCAGTGATCACCTGATGCACATGAGGAATATTTCTATAGAAAAATATTGTGTCAGAGCTGCCTACTCAATTCGAATTTGCCTTATGTAGGCTGCCTAGGCCTTTTCAGTTGTTACTTGGTCATTAAATGAGCTGCCTACCCACTCCCACCACCTGGGGGATAATGCCACATTATTAGGGGTAGTTGTCCCATAAGCAACAGCCAGTGGTGTAGTGCAATTGCTGCCATCTATCCCATGATTTCCAACAGCTTCCATTCCTCCTAGTGGGTCAGTGAACACTCATTTAACAGTTCCGTTGGGTGTTTGTCTCCTACTTAATTTATTTAAATAATAATAATCAGTAATTACATTCATCCTTGACCAAACTTGGCCATAATTTGAAAACTTTGAAATTAAAATTTAACATAATGTATTTTGCAAATAAAATAATATTTTTCAGAATTTGGGTAAGTGACAGGAGTGGGGTTTTATCAACTCCTTTATGGCTTAGGAGGAGTCTAGCAGTGGAGGTATTTCAAGAGGCATTGGATTTCATAGATCCGTGTTATCCCCTCCCAACAGTAACAAGATTCTAATGAAGGGAGGGTTTAAAATCTCATCACATCATAGGAAAAATTAATGTGTTAGGGTAAGAAAAGATATCCAATCGGTCCTATATAAAATAATAAGTTAGACAAGGTGGGAGAGATGGAAGATCTAGTTGTTGTGGGAAGAGCATGAGGATGACACTTTAGTGACAAAACCCTTAAGGCCTAGGTAGAAAAAAAATTGTCCCATAAATTTGGTTATGCCCCCTATGTTTTTCTTAAATGGAAAAAGAGTCGTTTGGATTCATGTTCATAAATAGGAATCATTCCAAGTGGGCCATCTCTCCGAACTGTAGCATCAATTCATTCCTTTTCTTCTTGAATCCTTAGACATTGCATTTCAAAGCTACCTAGGAACATTTCAATTCTACTCCAATTTGGGTGAGACTCCCTGGTCTCCTGGAATTTTAAAAAATATTTGAAATGCATTGGGGTTCTTTTTAGAAGCAGTTATGGCCTATCAAGAGACAGAGAATTTGATAGTGGAACACATTTTTTTTTAGGTGGATCTCAGAGAAGGGTTGGTTAAAAACATAATAATCACAATGGATAGTAGATCTAACTCTCACAAGTTGAATTACAAGGGGGTGCCATTTTGATGTCGTTGATGTCATCAATAAGGACATATAGCAGATAAATGCAGTCTACCTTTTGTTTCTTGTAGAGGGAAGTACAAACTTGATGGAGCTAAGAAGTGGTTGACTTAGGGGGTGGAGGAAGGGTTGGAATATCTGGCACTGAAAGTGGAAAAATTGTTATTCGATCAACAACTCGGAAGTAGCAGCATTAAGGACGATTCTAACAATGTTATTTCATAACATGTGATGCAACTTGACGAAAAATTTATACTCAAAACAAGAACTCTAGCCATAAAAACCCATATTTTTGCGTAAAAACACCAAAAAACAACCCTGAATCAAAAAGTGGTGTTGTTGGTAGCACCACTTTTTGATTTGGGGTCAAAAATATAGAAATGAACCAAACAAATTGTTATTGTTGTTTGCAAAAACCTTAAAATCAAACTCTAAATTGAAAACTAATGCTATGAGTAGCACACTTTTGAAAAAAATGGCATTTTTATATGATTTTATCAAAACTGAAAATTATGCTTATTTAATCTAATAGTAACACTATATAAAAATTACATTGAGTTAAACCAAAATTATTCAATAAATAATTTGACCACTCTTTTCATATAAAATACAAAAATTTATGATATTCATCAGAAAATCATATAATAAACCATAAGGCGTAGAAGTAATTCATATATAAATTCAATCACTCCTTTAGAGTTGCCATACAAACAATGGCATATTAATAAAAAAGACAAAATGTTTTATCTGCGAATATTCAAATCAACACATGGATTCTGACACACCATCAGAAGCTACATTTTCTTTAGATGAATGACTGGATGAAGATATAGATAACCCGTCTTCTTCTCTAGTATCAACGAGTGCACCATCTGAATATTCATGTATGCCCAACATTTCATATGCCATATTCCTTCTAGATCTACGCCTTGGTTTAGAAGACTCCCATGTTGCAACTATTTCTGGTGCCAACAATCTTTTGATAATATCTATACTCTTGGAGCGAATAGTCCCTTTCCTTGTCAAATGCAAGTCATAAACTAGTATGTCAACATCCTCTAATTTCAAAATGTATATGCGACGATGATTTACATTTTGACTCTTTCTTTTTCTCTTTTTGCAAGCCCTTTTCTCGATCACCATCTCCAGCTTGTACACACCATGAAATGGGTGTGTGTCTGTCGCATACCAATGTAACATCCCTCCTTTTTTATCTAATAATTTTTAAAACTGTAAATTAATTATTGTAATCATTTTGGTGAGGAGCTCAAGGCCAAAGCCCCACCAGTAAACATTGTGTCCAAAGGTGTTTATTTTTCTAAAGATTGTAAAACTAGGTGGCAAACCTATGTCACCTGAAGTAGTGATGCGACGACGGGCATTTGATTTTGCAATAGAGAAGATAAGTCGACGATGACCTATGTAACTTTGGTATCCATAGGTAAGTGAGGTGAAGTAGTCTAGTGGTGATCATGCATTAAAACACAAATATTAAAGAGTGCAGCCTAAGTACAAACTAACTTAAACTAAGCAATGAGAAAAGTTGCTACGATATATATATATATATATATATATATATATATATAAGAACTTCAAAAGGTTGAAGTTCACTATGACCTTTAGTCATAGTCATGACTTTTGAGAATTGCTACTAAAAGGGTTATCCTGATATATACTAACTTATGAAATAAGTTAGTGAAAAAAATAACTTTGTCAAATATATATATATATATATAAAAGGAGGTGGAATTATGTATGAGATGTCATTTATCAAAGTTTAAAATATATAAAAGAGAATATATGTATATATTGGGGATCAATTATATACACTCCTATGAGAGGAGGAAGAAGTAGAATCATCTCTTTAAAATTTTTATTTATATGTATAAGATAAAGCTTAACTTATAATTCAACATGGTAGTTTACTTGACTACAAGTCATATTAAATTATAAAGTCATATTATTTAAATAAGGATATAAACTATGCGAAACATATAACACATATTTCATTAAATTTGGAATTATACAAGGGATCTAGAATTTAGAACTTCAACAAGATTGAGTTTTCAAAAAATGAAAAACCAAAAAATTACTTAATTCACTCATTTCAATCTTTATATTCACCATTTTTTTATAATATTATCAATATAAGCTATATAAAATCAAATTTATATAAAGTTGAAGCATATCTTCCTAATATTAAACTTAGATTCCTTACATTATTTTATTATTATAATTTTTTAATTTGTAATAATATTTGAGTTGATCAAGGTTTACCTCATCTCATGAACAATAGATGTTGCAAGAAATTTCTTACCTATTAAGTTATCTAATGGCATTATTTGTATGTTGAAATTATTAACCATTTTATTTATAATTTGATAAAGCATATATTGTGCATGTGTTGAATTACCATATTAGTAAGAGATTGTCTCCATTTTAGAGTGACCTACAAAGTTATTTAATGATATAGAAGTCAATGTGTTTGTTACTGTAACAAATTTATGTATTGGCATAGTAACTTATTAATTCCCGATCTTGATAATGGGTGGCTAGAACATGGAGATTTTTTCTAAACTTCAAGAAACAACAAGAACTGGAAATGCCTAGGAATTGGCTGAAACCTCTAATACCATGAAAAATTATTAGCTCATATAGTCACTGTAATATTGAAGCTGTGGATGAGGACACTACCCCTAATCATATTTAGAATATTGACTAGAAAAACAATTAGTAACATATACGCAAGCAACAACATGGAAAACTAGGTCATACTCTATTTTATTTTCTTCCCTTTATATGTATTGTCGAGTACGGATCTAGAATTTAGAACTTCAACAAGATTGAGTTTTCAAAAAATGAAAAACCTAAAAATTACTTAATTCACTCATTTCAATCTATATATTCACCATTTTTTTTACAATATTATCATTATAAGCTATATAAAATCAAATTTATATTAATTTGAAGCATATCTTCCTATGCTTAAACTTAGATTCTTTACATTATTTTATTATTATAATTTGTACTTTGTATTAATATTTCTTACCTATTAATTTATCTAATGACATTATTTGTATGTTGAAAGTATTAACCATTTTATTTATAATTTGATAAAGCATATATTGTGCATGTGTTGAATTACCATATTAGTAAGAGATTGTCGCCATTTTAAAGTGACCTAGAAAGCTATTTAATGACATAACACTCAATGTGTTTGTTACTATAACAAATTTATGTATTGGCATAATAACTTAGTAATTCTCAATCTTGATAATGGGTGGCTAGAACATGGGGGGTTTTGCTCAACTTCAAGAGACAACGAGAACTCGAAATGTCTAGGAATTAGGTGAAACCTCTAATACCATGAAGACGTATTAGCTCCTATAGTCATTGTAATATTGTACTTGTGGATGATGACACTACCCCTAATAATATTTAGAATATTGACTAGAAAAATAATCAATAACATATCTACGAGCAACAACATGGAAAATTAGGTCATACTCTATTTTATTTTCTTCCCTTTATATGTATTGTCTATTGTATGCCTTAGGACATTTTTGTCAAGTATATAGCACAATAGGTACTTAGGCACTTCACTTTTTCCCTTCATTTTATGGGATTATTATGAGCCCACAAGTTTCTACATGTTTTGGACATTGTTAACTATCAATTATTACTTTGGATTATGTTGATTGGTTAAGCCTAGATTCCTTTTTATAATATAAATATAATCATCTAACATTTAAAGAAATATTCATTATTCAATACTATATATTATGATATGTGGTTGGCACTATTTTAGAGCCAACAAGAGAAAATGTTGTATTGGATAAAGTCTAAGTATACCAATTAAGGTCAAAAAAATTTATTAATTAGAATATAAATTTTAAAGTAAAATTGGTTTTTTTTCAAATACATGAAGGAAGAGGGAAAACCCATTCTAGTTATTGCAAGTGTCCAGTATTTATTTTTGAAATGTTTGAACATATTACATTGAAAAAACATTAACTAGCTACTTCCATAGTAAATTTTTTACACACAAAGTCTATAATATGTTGTATGTCGAGTATTTATTTTTGAAATGTTTGAACATATTACATTAAAAAACATTAATTAGTTATCCCCATAATAAAGTTTTTATAGACAGTCTATAATATGTTGCTTGTAAGTGCTTTACTGGACTCCATTAACCAAGTTTGATGGATCGAGAAGTGTGGTACATTTGAAATCAATGAATTAGAATAGAAACATTGAAGTACATTTTTGTTTGTTACAAATACAAAAGTGAAAACCCACTAAACTTATTAAAAGTGCATTTAACAATCAATTTTTTTTATAAGTATCTGTGTGTCATTTAACAATCAAAATCAAATTATTATGAATTTTTATTGGTAGTGCATTTAACAATCAAAATATTTTATAAGTATTTGTGTGTCATTTAACAATCAAAATCAAATTATTATGAATTTTTATTGGTAGTGCATTTAACAATCAAAATATTTTATAAGTATTTGTGTGTCATTTAACAATCAAAATCAAATTATTATGAACTTTTATTGGTAATTTTTATTCGAAACATTTTACAGATGTCAAAAGAAAATATTTTATAAGTCTAGGCGTGTTTTTTAATGATCAAAATAAATAATTTTGTTATGAATTGGAATAGAAACAAAGTAGTACAGTTGAATTTATTTTATTATAATATATATTCATGAAGTGTTTGAATGTATTATATTGAAAAGAATACGAATTAGCTAGCCCAACATTATCGTTTTAATAGATCGTATCTAGAAGATGATGCTTTAAAATGTATTATTGAACTTGATTATCCAAGTTTGATGGAGCGAGAAGTTATGGCGATCTAGAAAAAGCATTGGAATTTGTAATTTCCATGTTAGATATTGTTTGGTGTTTGAACTTATTACATTGAAAACAATGCTAATTAACTCCAAACATTATCGTTTTAATAGATCGTATCTAGAAGATGATGCTTTTAAATGTATTATTGAACTTGATTATCCAAGTTTGATGGAGTGAGAAGTTATGTCGATCTAGACAAAGCATTGGAATTTGTAATTTCCATGTTAGATATTGTTTGGTGTTTGAACGTATTACATTGAAAACAATGCTAATTAACTCCAATATAGTTTTAATAGGCCAAAACTAGAAGATATTGATTTTAAGTGCATTATTGGACTTGATTATCCAAGTTATGGGAGAAGTTATGTTAATATAAACAAATCATTGAAAGTTTAATATTTCATGGTGTCATGTAATTTGCATGAAGTATCGTCACATGAATACATTGCAATTTAAACAAAAGTTTCATATTTGTACCAAATAATATAAAAGTCCTCAAATAAATTTGAAGAGAATATTCAATATACAAGAAAAATTGAAAAATGTTTCTTCATGTATTAATTGGTCCTCCAAAGAACAAAATTACATCCATTAATCATCTCCACCTAATCTCATGTTATTCGTTCAAGTAGGTCAAGGACATCTTGTACACCATGTTTATTTATCTTGGCCTTCTTGCAATTTTCTTTCTTAGCCATCCATGCCCAAACTATGGTATCAATTGGAATAGATCCAAGCTCTATGTCATCAGGATTTGGTACCCAATATTCTTCTAATACTTTTCCATTGTATTTCCCTGAACCGGGCTTCCACCAATCAACTTTAACATGAAGAGTATCACTTTCATCATCTTGAAATATATTTGAGGTGGCTTTTGCCATCCAAATCATCTCCCCTTCTTCCTCGTTTCCTGATCTAACTAGCAACATCTTTCCTTTCTCAACATCATTAATAGGGTTGAATTTTTTCTTTGGGTTATTGCACTTGGGTCCAACATACACGGGTTCACCTGTCATAGTATCAAAATCCCCATCCATAATATTTGAGATTGCATGAAGCGCATTACGACCAACATCTGGAGTTTGCCTTGTCTTGGGCCAGAAATCCTCAGAAGATGAATCATGATCATTGTAATCTTCATATAAAGTATCAAGAACTCTTTCCCAATACTCTACCTTATTTTTCCATTCTGGTGTAACAATTGGCAAATCCTCACCACCCATTGTGTCTTTCCACATTTTTATGTATGATGTTATTCCTTCTTTTAGTTCTTTTAAATAGATTTCATCCTCTTTGGGATGTAAGAAAGATGGCTTCCCTATGGGCAGTTTAGATCGACCTTCATCGTCTGTATTCCATAACTCAACTGGTTCTGACCACTCAACATCTCTTATGGATTCTTTATACCTTAATACCGGAACATCATTGAGTACAAGAAATTGGAAGTACTGAACATTAAGATGTCCAACTAGTGAATTTTTTCCTTCCTTGATGTATCCATTAAGGAAGCTTTTGAAGTCATACACCTTATCAATCAGTTTAGGTGGAAACACTCTTTTTTCTTCAATTTTGTGATATGTATCCATCATCTCAGGTAGAGAATATATATCTTTACTTTTCAAGCTGGAAGACATTCTCCCATAGGTCCCGTCTATGTCTTCATGGGTGTGTCCCACGAGCAAGAACCCAACCTCAATAGTGATGAAGACACCAAGTGCAGTGAGAAGTGATAGAAACATGAAAAGATAACGATTTTTATTATCACTTGCTGCATTATCCAATTGTAACAATAAATGTGGAGGAAGAGGTTTAAAATCGATATCTTGATTTTCTAATCTTCCATGAGATAAAAATTCATCCTTGTACACTCTACATTTTGAGTAAATAGAGGTGTCAAGTAATGCATTTGAAAGTGGGTTTCTTGAACTTCCACTCTCATAAAGAAGATCACCATACATATCAAGATGTGGGTCTTCAAGGTCCCTTAAGCACTTAGCAAGTGATGTAATGGTAAATTGTGATCCCATATGTACAAATGGTAGGGAGAAATGACCAAAACCTCCTGTCTTATGCCCATGTGTTAGCATACCTGTCAGTGACAAACCCAAGTTTATTCCTACAATAGATTTTGATTTGACGCGTAGCCTTGGAATTGAAGTCTTTGTTTTATCCATTTTATCATGGATAATACTCAAATACTCCTTTGGAAACCTCTCTGACATGATTCTGTGGGCATAGTAGCAATGTCTTCCGCACATAACGATCTTGTTATGTTTGTTCAATCTAGTGCGTGCCGTTTCTTCCAACGCTTTTGTAGTTGCTGACTTCATTTGTGCTTTCAACACAATACATTCACCACATTTACTGAAGTTGGTGTTCTTTGAGAATGCCACGTCTCGAAAATGAGTGTTCCAAATCTTGCTCATTGTTGGTTGTGATATTAATGGACAATTGAGCTTTTTCAAACCCACATTGATCTCTTTTAACAAAGAGCTTTGTGTGTAAGTCAAAGGAAACAATCTTAGAGGAGAAGAAGTTCCATCTGCTTCGACTTGACGTGTTTGGTTTGGCGAAAAATCTGAATTTTCCATTACAATTTTATGCAGTATTTCTATGGCCGCCACAGTATGTGCACGTGCTTTACATGTATTGGTGTTACCATGAATGGATTCCATATGCCCTTGTTCAAAATTATGTTGGTAGCTATAGAAGGTGCTTTGAGGAATCTTATGTATCTTGTACCATGCTTTCTTACAAATAACATTACCATCAAATCTCATGTCCTTTACTTTTCTAATAATAGGAGGTAGGCCATGGCCATGGCTCTTTGACATGATAGTGTTTGAAACAAGTGAATTCAATACAAATTCCCTGATACCATTTTTGTCTTTGCATTCCATATCCCTTCTAGCATTTGCAATGGCATTCCTATCCACATGTTGAAGACAATCTTGTTTACAACATTCATCTGCAGCAAAAAGTCGGACTTTTTTCTCTTTATCCATCTTGGTTTGACGTTTTGCAACTTTTTCTCTTGTCATAGCTCGTTTAATCTTTTTATATGGCCTCGATGCATTAAGAAAATTGACATCTTGATCTTTTTGATTATAAAGATCCCCATCCCATTGGTATAAAGGACTTGTATCCTCTATAACATCCCATATCAACATTTCCATGGGTGGCTCTTTGTACTTTGTCTTGACCCTTAACATCTCACCTATGTTGTCCACCAATTTATGTATTGGCCATCTAACCAATCCATGTATAGACCTATCCCCAATCTTGCATCTTTCACAATACCCATGTATCTCTTCCACAAAAACACCAAAGTTATCTTCACCTAGTGTTTCACCCACAACCATGTCATCCTCATGGACATTAACTATCATTCCTTTGGCAATGCACATAATTGTTCCTATGCATCCATGTGTAAGAGAAACCCTTGTACATGAGAATGCAGCCCTATCTTGTGGAATATTTATGGGTTGATCTTCACAATGAGGTTTCAAATCTATTTCTGGCCAAATCTCATAAGATTCTATTGCACCCCCTAGTGTTTCCTCAAATCCAGTTGGATGTGGTAAAGGAGCATCATTTTTTAACACCTTCTCAATTCTAACCACTATGCATCCTTTCTTTACAATCTTTCCATGAACCTTATTCCCAAGCTCTGTATTGAATATGGAGCCCTCACCCACCTTCACTCCATGTTGTAAAAGATCTACTTTGTCTCCAATAGAAAATGTTGAACAAACATTTGCACCTGTACACCAAACATAACAAATTTAGTATTTTCTCAAAAAAACATTCAATAAACTATGAATAATTATTAACACATGCTTTGGTATTTGATTTACCTATGGTGTGCCTCAAATCTGTAGTCCTCCATGGATGTGTGTCCCCTTCATCAACATATTCCACAATCAAATGTGGTTGAGTGACATCAATTATCAAAACCATAACATAACCTGCAACAACCCTTCCTCCACCATAATAAGTTCCAACTTCTGTAGATTCAACCTTTCCTAGCCCAATAACTTGACCATTAACCAGGAGGTCAACATAGTCCCCTTTTTTGAAAATTATACTTTCCATTGTCGCTCCTACAAATTCTGTAACACACAATTGAATTATAATTTGTAGTTAAGGTTAAACCATGTAAAGTGTGCTCTTATATTTTAGGCAAAACACAATCTACAAAAAAATAATGTACTTGTAATAGCTAAAAAGGGTATGGCATCATTTTGTTGTGCAAATTAAACATTGTTCCCCACCATTTAGTCCCCACCGCCAAAAGGGACTTTACATATAAATTATGATGGAGCTACAAAGCGTAATCAAAACAAGATTGGTTATCAATGTATATAATCTTAATACAAACACAAAACTATTCTTAGAAAAACTGGTAAAAATGTCTAAAAATTTTCCATACTTAAGAACTTGTAATAGTATCGAAGGTAGTTATTAAGTAGGTTGGAATACAGCCATGATCGATCATGCAAGTTTGTATAATCATGGAACTTGTAATAGTATTGAAGGTAGTTATTTAGTAGGTTGGAATCCAACCATGATTGATCATGCAAGTTTGTATAATCATGGCTCACTGAGATTTATTTTTTGTATCAATTGTTCAAAGTAAATTCAAATATCCTTGATTGGAGTCATCCCTATTTTAAGTACTCCCGAAAATAGTTATTTGGTGTCATCTAAACCTATCTTGTAGATTAGTGAAGAATAACATCTGTATGGAACTAGAGTAATACAAAATCCCAAGCAATGCTACTTGATGCCACTATTAGTATACTAATACATAGTAGAAGTTTTTTGAATTATAAGCGACTCCTAGCTTAGCGACTACTAATACATAGCGACTACTAGCTTTCCTTGTAGCATAAGCACACATGCTTATGCTAGAAGAAAAGCTAGCACTCATTAGCTTTCCAGAAGAAAAACCCTGGGCATGGTGATTGGTAGTTGCTAGGTTATACCTTGTTCTTGTGCCATGTACTCTATTTTGAAATAAGCACATGGCACAAAATCAAGGAAAGCTAGTGACTCCTAGCTTTCATTCTAGCCTAAGCATTTCCTTATAGCATAAGCACACATATTTATGCTAGAATGAAAGCTAGTAGTCGCTAGATTTCTAATAGATAAACCCTGGGCATGGTGATTGGTGGTTGCTAGCTTATACCTTGAGCTTATGCCATGTGCTCTATTTTGAAAGAAACACATGGCACAAGATCAAAAAAAGCTAGCAACTGCTAGCTTTCTTTCTAACATAAGCATTTCCTTCTAGCATAAGCACACATGCTTATGCTAGAAGGAAAGTTATCAATCGCTAGCTTTCCAATAGAAAAACCCTAGCCATGGTGATTGGTGGTTGCTAACTTATACCGTAATCTTGTGCCATGTCCTCTATTTTTAAATAAGCACATGGCACAAGATCAAGGAAAGCTAGCGACTGCTCGCTTTCCTTCTAACATAAGCATTTCCTTCTAGCATAAGCACACATGCTTATGCTAGAAGGAAAGCTAGTAGTCGCTAGCTTTCCAATAGAAAAACCTTGGGCATGGTGATTGTTGGTTGCTAGCTTATACCTAGAGCTTGTGTCATGTACTCTATTTTGAAATCAGCACGTGGCACAGGATCAAGGAAAGCTAGCGACTGCTATCTTTTCTTCTAGAATAAGCATTTCCTTCTAGCATAAGCACACATGCTTATGTTATTGGAAAGCTAGAAATCACTAGCTTTCCAATAAAAAAACCCTGGGCATGGTGATTGGTGGTTGATAGGTTATACGTTGATCTTGTGCCATGTGCTCTATTTTGAAAGAAGAACACGGAACAAGATCAAGGAAAGCTAGTATAAGCATTTCCTTCTGGCATAAGCGACTACTAGCTTTACTTGTAGCATAAGAATTTTTCTTCTAGCGACTGCACACATGCTTATGCTACAAGGAAAGCTAGCAGTCGCTAGCTTTCCAATAGAAAAATAATAAGAAACTCTTTAAGTTCACATTTCCTAAAGATTCATAATAGCCTATCCCATAGAGACCATCATTTAACTCGTTAGATGAATAACTTTTGGACATGTCAACATGAGAGAATAAGTGTTTATAAATGACAAGCTTTAAAAATTCAGCGTCTTCTTCCACATTCACCTCATAATAAAACTTCCCATTACATAGAATAAGCACACATGCTTATGTTATTGGAAAGCTAGCAATCGCTAGCTTTCCAATAAAAAAACCCTGGGCGTGGTGATTGGTGGTTGATAGGTTATACGTTGATCTTGTGCCATGTGCTCTATTTTGAAAGAAGAACACAGAACAAGATCAAGGAAAGCTAGCATACGCATTTCCTTCTGGCATAACCACACATTCTTATGCTAGAAGGAAAGTTGTCAGTCGATAGCTTTCCAAAAGAAAAACCCTAGCCATGGTGATTGGTGGTTGCTAGCTTATACCTTGAGCTTGTTCCATGTGCTCTATTTTGAAAGAAGCACATGGCACAAGATAAAGGAAAGCTAGCGACTGCTAGCTTTCTTTCTAGCATAAGCATTTCCTTCTAGCATAAGCATAAGCACACATGTGCTTATGCTAGAAGGAAAGATAACAATTTCTAGCTTTCTAATAGAAAAACTCTAGCCATGAAGGAAAGCTAGCAGTCGTTAGCTTTCCAATTGATAACACTGTCCATGGTGATTGGTGGTTGCTAGCTTATACCTTTAGCTTGTGCCATGTGCTCTATTTTGAAATAAACACATGGCACAAGATCAAGGAAAGCTAGCGACTGCTAGCTTTCCTCCTAGCATAAGCATTTCCTTCTAGGATAATAACACATACTTATGCTAGAAGGAAAGCTAGCAGTCACTAGCTTTCCAATAGAAAAATCCTGTCCGTGGTGATTGGTGGTTGCTAGATTATACTTTGAGCTTGTGTCATGTCCTCTATTTTGAAATAAGAACATGGCAACAGATCAAAGAAAGCTGGCAACTGCTAGCTTTCCTTGTAGCATAAGAATTTCCTTCTATCATAAACACACATGCTTATGCAAGAAGGAAAGCTAACAGTCGCTAGCTTTCCAATACAAAAACCCTGTCCATGGTGATTGGTGGTTGTTAGCTTATACCTTGAGCTTGTGCCATGTACTCTATTTTTAACGAATGCTACCTTTCCTTCTAGCAAATGTATTTTCTTTTAGCATGACACACATGCTTATGTTAGAAAGAAAGCTAGCAGTCACTAGCTTTCCAATAGAAAAACCCTGGGCATGGTGATTGGTGGTTGCTAGCTTATACTTTTAACTTGTATCATGTACTCTATTTTCAGATAAGCACATGGCACAAGATCAAGGAAAGCTAGCAGTCGCTAGCTTTCCAATAGAAAAATCTTGTCCATGGTGATTGGTGGTTGCTAGCTTATACCTTGAGCTTGTGCCATGTGCTCTATTTTGAAATAAACACATGACAAAAGATCAAGGAAAGCCAGTGACTGCTACCTTTACTTGTAGCATAAGAATTTTTCTTCTAGCGACTGCACACATGCTTATGCTACAAGGAAAGCTAGCAGTCGCTAGCTTTCCAATAGAAAAATAATAACAATCTCTTTAAGTTCACATTTCCTAAAGATTCATAATAGCCTATCCCATAGAGACCATCATTTAACTTGTCAGATGAATAACTTTTGGACATGTCAATATGAGAGAATAAGTGTTTATAAATGACAAGCTTTAAAAAATCAGTGTCTTCTTCCACATTCACCTCATAATAAAACTTCCCATTACATAGAATAAGCACACATGCTTATGTTATTGGAAAGCTAGCAATCGCTAGCTTTCCAATAAAAGAACCCTGGGCATGGTGATTGGTGGTTGCTAGCTTATACATTGAGCTTATGCCATGTGCTCTATTTTGAAAGAAGCACATGGCACAAGATAAAGGAAAGCTAGCGACTGCTAGCTTTCTTTCTAGCATAAGTATTTCCTTCTAGCATAAGCACACATGTGCTTATGCTAGAAGGAAAGATAACAATTGCTAGCTTTCTAATAGAAAAACTCTAGCCATGAAGGAAAGCTAGCAGTCATTAGCTTTCCAATTGATAACATTGTCCGTGGTGATTGGTGGTTGCTAGCTTATACCTTTAGCTTGCGCCATGTGCTCTATTTTGAAATAAACAAATGGCACAAGATCAAGGAAAGCTAGCGACTGCTAGCTTTCCTCCTAGGATAATAACACATACTTATGCTAGAAGGAAATCTAGCAGTCGCTAGCTTTCCAATAGAAAAATCCTATCCATGGTGATTGGTGGTTGCTAGATTATACTTTGAGCTTGTGCCATGCGCTCTATTTTGAAATAAGAACATGGCAACAGATCAAAGAAAGCTTTCCTTGTAGCATAAGAATTTTATTCTATCATAAACACACATTCTTATGCAAGAAGGAAAGCTAACAGTCGCTAGCTTTCCAATACAAAAACCCTGTCCATGGTGATTGGTGGTTGTTAGCTTATACCTTGAGTTTGTGCCATGTACTCTATTTTTAACAAATGCTACCTTTCCTTCTAGCAAATGCATTTCCTTTTAGCATGACACACATGCTTATGTTAGAAGGAAAGCTAGCAGTCGCTAGCTTTCCAATAGAAAAACCCTGGGTTTGGTGATTGGTGGTTGCTATCTTACACTTTGAACTTGTATCATGTACTCTATTTTCAAATAAGCACATGGCACAAGATCAAGGAAAGCTAGCGACTGCTAGCTTTCCTTCTAGCATAAGCATTTCCTTCTAGGATAATAACACATACTTATGCTAGAAAGAAAGCTAGCAGTCGCTAGCTTTCCAATAGAAAAATCTTGTCCATGGTGATTGGTGGTTGCTAGCTTATACCTTGAGCTTGTGCCATATGCTCTATTTTGAAATAAACACATGACAAAATATCAAGGAAAGCCAGCGACTGCTAGCTTTACTTCAAATCCATCCATCAGACTTGATTGGTAAAAGAGGCTAACCTGGCTCTTCTCTTATGGAACCATAGACTTCTACTTGACGCGGGCGAAGGTTAAGCTGCTCGGCTAATGCTAGCTTTTGCTTCTGCAATTGAAAACACTATGAGTAACAGATTGTCTTTATCTTGTGGGAATGCAAAAGACGAGGTATTAGGCACACTGAGGCTTACCGAATTAAGGGTATTGTGCTCATTAAAGCTTTCTTCTAAATAAGCAGACTATTCTTTGGAAAGATGGAGCTTTTTTCTACTAGTTCTCCCGTCTTCTTCTTCATCGCTTGCTCTGGAGCAAGCTCTATCCAGTTCGTGGTCGTTAGCGTTGTTATCAGGATGATCGTCGTCTCTCTCCCTCTTCACAGCACATGTCCCATTACAAATGGTGAAATCCATCTGAAAAGACGATAGACGCCAACGCGGTGGCTCCTACACCTTGACCACAGGATCAGTTTCCTGCCAATTTTATCAATAGACAAAAGAAGCATTAGATTAGATAAGAAATGGACAACCATTAAACCTGAAAGAGATCGGACCATGAGTGAATGAACCAACATACATACCATCGTTTTTAGAGATCGGTGGTTGGTACATTTTAGTGTCGAGGTGCCATGAAAAACGGCGCGGAACGGGAGCTGAAGGAATCAGATCCGGTTGAATGGGAGGGTTGGGATTGGTTGTGGTTTGCCTCTGTGAGCCCAGTTCTAGTCCCTAGCCTTCAAATTCTAAAACATTTAATTGGATATTATATATTCCTTCAGATATCACAAGCTTCAAAATAAGTTTTATCGCCATCAGTTTAGCTCGATTATTTGTGTTGGGGCCCAAATCCGCTGAGAAGAAAATATAGGACGTCTTTGAGGTGTATATGATACCCCTAGCTCACCCTAGTGAAGGTTGTCCCTACGAAGTGCTGTCAAAAAGAGCCCAACTATAAGATTTGTCAATGCATACCTCAGTGATTCTTCTGACATACTTCTTTCCTATGCAAGTCAATGGATGGGCATTAACAATGGCAAGGCCCTCAACAACCGAGTGATAAGGCAGTATGAGTTTATTTTGAAAGATAGCGAGGTTCCTGGAGAGCCTGATACCCCATAGGAAGATAATCGACAACGCTTTGAAATCATCTAAACATCCATTTGTAAGCCAATTGTGCAACACTGCTTCCAGGTTCGGGCCTACCCGAGTGAAGGGTTTTTCTACAGTGCTTGAAGCAAGATCCCACAATTTTTGCATATAAGGACAATTTAGAAAAAAGTGGTATCTAGTCTCACTCTCCAAATTGCATAAAGCACACCATCCAGGTCCAATCTTATATTTGTTTTGGAGATTTTGCCATATAAGGACCTTATCCGAAAGCACTAACCATGTAAAGATTGTAAGGACCTTATAAGGACCTTATATGATGATTTCTAATCGGTAGGAATCCTACCTAAGATAGTTATCTAAGTAATAAATAAAAATAATTAATTATAGTTTTAGTTGATATAATTTAACATTATATAAATGTAAGTTGCTGAAATACACTCATGCTACTTGCAATGAATTCGGTTTATATAAAAATATTTCTTTGTTTGAAAGAAAACTTCTTACATTGAAATCGTGTAGGAAAATAATTATTATTATTTTTAGTATTTTATGATAATATAATATTATGATCTATTTATTTTTAAATTAATATATATATTTTTAGTGAAAATAAATAATATATGAGGTTGGTATAAAGAAAATTAATTAAGTTTGATCTAAATCATTAGGAAATCAAGAAAGAAGTTATTATATTGAAAATAGTGAAAATATTGCAACACTTATCTAATTTGTGTAGTTTTATATATATGTGAGTTTAAATGTTTTAAATTTAATTTGAACCGGCATGTTTTTTTTATTATTTTTTTTATTTTTTTATAAAGGATGCATGTCAGCTCCATGATGAGCACGGAAGGAGTTACACATCCCCCTATTGGGTTGTAGAATGCACCTCTTCGGATTATGGAATGAATGAATTTGTGGTATTGTGCCACTAAGAGGGTTGACAATGAAAATTATTTTCTCCTAGAATGTCATGTGTACACCCACATTAAATTGCAATTTCAATATTTGTTATAATAGTGATATTCTTAACTTTTTAACTTGTCGCAATTATGATAATTTAGGAATGCCTCTTTTAAAACTTTTCGAACATAAAAATAAAATTTAAAAACAAATAATTATTATTTACTATTTTAAAAGTACAATAAAATAAAATTGATTTTAATGAGAAATAATAACTATTATTATTATTATCAATAATAATAAAAATAATAATAAATTAATAAAATATATAAATAATAATAATTAGATAAAAACAATTGTGACACTTTACCATCATTCTTTAGCAAGCGGTAGTCATGCAAATCCCGACATGATTATGAGGAAGTGAAAAATCATACACCGTGAAAAATTGGAGAACTGAAGAAATAAGACCATGGAAAAAATTATTATACATTAATGTGTAGAGTGTAAAAATTTAAACCATTAAAAGATATTTGCTTTTTAATTATATAGATGAATTATGTTTAGAAACAATCATTGTTAATGTCAATTTTTTTTTTAAATTGTATTTGTATTTGATTTTTTTTAAAGAAATGATAATGATTCAATATCAATTTGAAATTAGGGGTGGCATGTGTAGGGTCATCTTTGATTTTGGTAGAAATGAAGAACTTAATTATGAGTGTGGTTTTGGGAAAATCAGAAATAATCAAGTAAAAATAGGTATTATTTTTTAGGGATTAAAACTTGCATTTCAATCAAGGTAACTTTCCTCATAGCTATGGGGGACTCAGTTGTAATTGTAATTTGATATTTTAAGTATAAAATCAAAGTTACATCCGATTGTGAAAGAACTAGATATAGTTCTGCATATATAGTCTAGCATTGTCCATAAAGGATAAAACCTACTGAAACATCTTAGAACTTTAGTACCATTCCAGCTTTACAATAAAGAAACAAAAAAGGTCTTCAATCTCCTCATCACAGGAACAGAAAGAAGCAGATAACCAAGTAAGCCCAAAAAAGATCCCAGATCAGTCACCCTAAAAAGTTGGCATGTTGCCCTGATCAACAACCATGTTGTCCAGGTATTCCACATACCATACCATACTTAGCCAATTCGTGAGCCTCTAGTACAGTTTTGGAAACTGCTTTGCCACCTAGGGGTTTTTTTGTCTTTTCTTAGCCTTTTCTTTTTTTCTATTTCCGAATTGCCTCCAAGGCATTCGATTTTCTCCATGGAAGGTGTATAATATATTGTTATGATATTGATGAATAATATACAAAGTGATTTCCACATTTTATCTTCTCTATTCTTCTTCTCCCATTGTCTGAAATATTCCATGTGAAATTGTCTTATGAATCTAGTTCCTAGCAATTAAAAATATCACAAGGGTGGTCTAAGTTGCAAGGAAAGGTTGCACACTTTTGAAAATGTATTGTTAGGAAAAGATAAATATTTGTTTTGTTTGAAAAAATCTGAAACTAAACCTTGCTTACCAAAGTCACTTGATTAAAACAAAAGGAAATGATAATTTCAAATTTTGAAAAGCAATTTGTCAATTGAAAATCATCATCAAACTTGATTGAAATTAAATATTGAATCTTGCTATTAATGGAATTTTATTAATTGACAAATTAATTAAAATATCTAATAAACATACAACTACATAACTTCAGGTAAGTCAGTAGTGTCCTAAAGTTGAGATAAAAAAAAGTTATACAATAAAACCTTCACATAATTCCAATCAAGACGGTCAACGCTCTAAACAATCATCTTACCAATATCGACATTTCTCTAAACAAAGAATCATATCAAAGATGTTTTCGATAGAAGTTGATATAGGATAGATTGATGCTTCCACATTACATCAAGCTAACTCTGAGCTTAATTGATGATATTTTCATTTTGTTTCCTCTTGTGCTTTGAGGATGAGTCCTTCCTAGATGGGAGGGCATGTAATATACCTATTTATATTAATAATTATTATGTAGAGTCATGTCCATTATGGTAGTCATCTTGACTGCATATCACCATATCTTTTATCTTTTACAGTTATTATATATTTTTGTTACACTTTGGATTATATTGGGCTTGTGCCTCTACCAAAGAGTGCATATGGCATATTATGACTATCTCATGGAATGCCAAAAAAAATTCCATCTTATTGAATCTATCAATAATCACTTGCATATAGTCATTTCCATGTCTAGCCTTTGGAAAAACTCCTAATAAATCCATGGAAATACTTTTTGAGGGTCCTTGAATAAATAAGAAGCAAACTATATAATCCTAACTTGTTATTTGTTGCTATTAAAATATTGCATATCTTAATTTAAAATAAAATTTAAATATCATTGCATGAGTGGCCAAACTTGGCTAAAGAAGATGTAGAAGTACATATATAAAATGAAGTGATAATAAGTTGTGTTAATGCATCTTTGAAAACAATAAATTAAAATGTAAAGAGAGAGAGAGTGCATATTATATGTGCCTAAACAACCTTGAGAAGTAGAAAAAGAAACATTGGAGAGAGCCATTTGTTGCTTAAGTGTGGTTAACCTAGTTGTAACAATGTTGAATATATTGGAGGATCTCATCTTAGGCCTTGGGATGCTTTTAGTTTTATCTCATGAGGAAATGAACAAGGGTTCGATTCACTACTTTCGTCCACCCATTGGTATGAGGTGAAATGTCGTACTTCTATATAGAGTTAGCTCTTTTTGGTTTTTAGGTTAGATTTATACTTCTTTCTTTTAATAGGAGTTGCCTTAGTTCTTCCACTTTGTGTTGACTTCATGGTACCACACAGTTCCATTAACCTACTTTTGTGGTCATTTGATGGACATTAATAAAATTATCGTATCTTATCTTGATCAACTTTGTGTCAATCATGCCCCATAATGCCTTCTAGAAGTATACATCATGTCCCACAATGCCTTCTAGAGGTATCTTAGGAGTTTACCGTCTCTATTCATGATGACAAATTTCAGCAATCCAAAGTGTACCTAGGTGAGTTAAAAAACTAGGATCTTGGTTGTCTCTTGTCCAACGATGGACTTCTTGCAAAAACCAGTTAGTTAATATTATTAAGTCGATTGGATACCATCAACATATAGTTGTTCCTATGATTGGTCTTTGGCAATCCTCGAGAAAATCATTGAGTTGTTGTCCCAAGGATGAATTACAACAAGAAATGGTGTATACAAGATTAGCTTTCTATTAGTTGGCATGGAAGTACAACACAACACACAAACATGAATTTGCTTTGGCAACATCAAAATGCATACTTTGCATATTCAATAGTCTCTTCACTGCTTTGAAATACCCTACTAATTCAGAAGTGTGAGCCTCTCTCAACAACATCGTTATACATTCACCACCTAAAATACACATTTGGTCATCCAGGTACATTAACATGTCTCATAGATGACAAACATGCTTCCTTTTTCCTTGTTGCAATGCCATCACAATGGGATGAAAATTCTTTCTCATTTGTATTGATTTTTTTGATCCTCCCTATTATTCCTCACATTGCATGAGGATTACATGTGTGATTTCATCATACAATTCAAACATTTATAGGATAGTGGCATCATAATTTTGGTACTTCCATATCAAGACACTTAATTTCTTCTTCTCCAAAGATTTGGAGAAGAATGTTGACGAATGGTGGCAAGAACAACATCTAAAATTTGGTCACGTGAATTTGGTACCCAGGTAACAACAGTGAATGGACTATGTAGGTTTTATTCCTATTTTATATATCTTTTCAAATACACACCAGTCGTCGGTCGATCGATGGATTAAAGTCGAAAGAAATATTGATATCCATCTGTCAACTATGCTGGAACTGTCTCCGTTCTTCTCTTTGATCTTCGATCGGGAACTGTCTCGTGCTAGTAACGATCCAGGCTACCAGCCACTATGCTGGTCACGATACTGTAATCAGGTCCTACTTGTGAGCCTCTGGGGAAGAGAGGGACGAAGTTGGGAAGTACCAAATAGTTGGCTCTACAGTGCCTACGCCATTTTCGTTTATCAGATGTCTCTTGAATTTTGATATGGGTGTTTTAGGGAGCCGATCATATATATATTCATGCACTGTTTCATTAGTCGTTTGTTTTGTTGCTTGGGATGGCTATTCAATATTGCTTTAGCGCAGTACAAGATAAGTGAGAGCGTTACGGGATCTCCTAATTCTTCCTCCGATATCGAAATCGCCTTCATAGGAAATTTAGCAGTATTTGTTACAAGCTTGTTAAGAGGAAGACTTGACCTGGAGATGGGTGCCAGGGATGTTCTGGCCACCTTGAGAGGCCCTCAACTATACGAGATAAATAAAGGGTTCGGACTGATAACCTGTGAGCCAAATCAAGAAAATCGATTTGGAGTGGCTTCTGTTGTAATGCTGTCATACAACACACCCAATTCATCCATGAGACAATTTATGAAATATATGTGCAATGCCTATAAGGTGCACTCCATTCTACTTCAATGTTTTCCCTTAAAATCTAGATCTGCTGAACTCCTTCCTGGGCTCTGTAACTGCAAGCCCGAAAAAACATCTAATTGCAAATGCATTGTATATTCATGGAATGTGGAAGAGATCGTAACTATGCTTGCTCGTTGGATGCCCAGAACAATTAAACGAGTCTCTCATTCCCTATGTCTACTGCCATTTCCAGAGTGGCTGCCATCACTGCAACAAGGGCCAGTTGTATGTGGAGGAGACTGAGGAATCTGGAAGGAAGATATTGACAAAGGGTGACACAGAGAAAGGAAAGAAGGCAGTTTAGGGACTGAAATTTTGTTAAGAAAATGCCAGAGAATTTGATGAGACAAGAATGCCTTGTAGCACTAGGAGATAGGATGACATGGCAGAGAGATGTACCTGGAATTAATGTGGTGCTGTCAGGATGATTCATGGAGATGGATGAAACATCGAATGAAATGCTGCTGGCCACCCACGCTCGTGAAGGTTATTTCGGCCTGCCAACTCCTGTAAAAAATTCATTACACATATCTTGAGAGCTGGAGATACCAACAGAAGCAATTTATGGAAATAACAACAAATAATGCATACGCTGAGGCTATTTAGTTTATATACCAGTTGGTGCAAGGAGGAAATGTGCCCTAAGCAGGCATAGACTGGATCTCGTAGTTGATCATGTGCCTTGTAGGATGTGTGACAACTGTTTGGCAGCGCTAGATTATGAGAATATATAGCAAATATTTCCAGACAATGCTCTCCCCAAAAATCTTATGAACTGTTGCAAAATGCTCACCGCCTTCATCATAGCCTTAGTATGGAGAGAACATCATCCTTTCACCCATTTCCTTCTAAGAAACTTGCAAGCCCTGAAGGCGCTCCTCCAATGCACAAGATTTGAACTACCGAGTCCGGATGGTGAGTTTTCTGAGGTCTCCTTGATGGATCTTCCGCCATGGCGAAGAATGGAGGAAATTGGTGAGGAACCGTCCTTTGGTAACTTTCGTGGAGCCCGGGGATTTGAGATTTGAAATTCAAATTCGCTTTTTTGAACACCGTGTCTGAACATTGAAGGGACAGGATACCACACCAATTTATAATTTCAAAGAGATTTTATAATCAATAATCAAGAATACGATAAATCCAAGTGAACATGCAAACTATTTTCAAATTCTTTTTCAATTTGGTTAATCTGATACAACAAACAAAACCAAAAAATGACCGTGAAAGCATTCAAAATACCTTTTCTCTCATAATCTATGCAATAATATACCACAAACATAATTGTTTAAACCTAAGATCAAGTAGATGGAAATTTTAAACATTAAGGTACCACGCGCAACAAATACTTAGGTTAGAAAATGTACAAATTTTAGGTTTTATCAATGAGACCTCTATTGTTCCATGGAAGAACTGCAAGGTGTCATGGATTTTCTAAATAATAAAGAAGGTTGACCACATATATTGATTATAACATGCATGAGCTGCAAGTAAACAATATTAAACAATTCTAATATGAAAAAAAATTGATTGTTGGGTTTTTTTCCATGTCTAATTATGTATCATGAAAGAAGTTCTACAACTTTTAAAATAAAAAACAAAGAAAAAACAAACCCAATACTTAAGGATGATTATGTATGAAGCATCCCGAGTAAGGTTTCCAATTCTATTGTTCTAAGAATCCTTACATAATCATCCCCAGTATGGTTTCCAATTCTATTGTTTTAAGAATCCCCTTGAGGTTGATTCTTTGGAGAGTGATAGTTGATAGTGTAGACTTCTATATTCTTTCAGTTGAATCTACATGCAACTTTAGATGTCCAAATGAAAGAAAGGAAGAAAGAGGAGGAACACATTTCTCTTGGTTGTTTGATGTTCTTAAGTGTGTTGGTCCTTTTCCTTATCACCAAGATGATGTACATGTATCTACACACATTTCAAACAACCTTTCTCAAACCTATTTTCATATTAGTAACAAGAAATTATGTGAATTTAAACTACTTTAGGTAAAGCAATCGTATTCCAAATAACACCATTAAACACATGATAAATGACAAGTATTTGTGGGGTAGGGAATAATTTCAATATTATTGATGTGAAAAAGGAAACATTACATTAGTGTGAATACATGATTTCCATCTATTGTATCTCCTTCACTAGAGCTCTTGGCCCTTTATCATTTGCCACATGATTTAATCCTTTGTTGATGGTGATCTACAGTCTCTTCTGTTCTTGGATATATGGATTGAGTGATCCTTGGGCTTACACTCAATATTCCTATGCATATAAAGAAGTAAGAAGAAACTGCCTCTCAACAATAAATATGTGAGCTTCATAATACTATTTATTTCTTTGAATTCTCCTAATGCTTGGCTGCTTGATATCACTCTACTCTATTTCCATCTCTTAGCCATGGATCTTTCAGTTATTGGCCAGGGAGGTGACAAGGTTGAGGTCAATAGTGCATGCATATTGTAGAAAGGTTTTCTTACATCATCTTTCATCATGGATTTTCTCATTCCCAAGCTCTCTTCCCTAATTTATTCCTTTTGGTATATGGTTGTGGTTATTGTATATAACACATATGGATGGTAGTGGTTACTCTTTAGAATAACCAAAATTCCTATGCTTTTCATTAGGGAAAAGAGCATCCACTTATCTATAAGCATGTAAACAATTGATTTTGATCTAGTATTTTTCACATGTTTCATTGATTCTAACTAGGAGTACCTTGTATTTGTGTTCCTCACATCAAGGGTGTAAAATATCCATATTACACTTCAACCATCCTAAGTCTACACCCAATATCCATATCCACCTCTCTCTATGCTAGTGCTTGCATCTGGGGAAATGTCCATAAGTTGTCTATGTCTTAGTCAAGTATTTCATCTTGTAATCATCATACTTTTCATAAAATCGGTATCATATTCACCATGTAAAAAAAGTTAGTACCTTGATGTTATGGATCCTTGGATCCACTACAATAGTCAACTAGCCGGTAAACTTCATAATGGTACCAGAATTCTTGTAGGTAAAACTATAATCCATATGATATAATTTACAATTAATCATTAATGCCAAATTGAACATGTACATCTTCACAACATGTGTTGCAAGCACTTATACATGATTGAAACTGCAATAACAAACGATCATCATAAGTATAAAATCATGATGGAAACACTCCATCATCATCATGATCATGTGTTGATAAATCATAAACCATCAATATATACTCTTAAGGGTTAAATAAGCCATGATGTTCACATATCTAAGTAAACAACAATCTCTCTTCGTCACATTACAATATTGCACTAGAGAATATCATGTCATGGATAACTTTGCCCAGTTCTATTTACAGTTGTACTCATGCCATTGACTATCTTCTTAAGATGATTTCATGCATAGTCCATCATATTCATCAAACTCAAGTATAATATACACAAATTATAAAAGAGTAATACACACGTTGTTGATGTACATGTAACTTCGGAATGTATTTCACATATATGTATATTATATTCCTATAGAGATGGTATTATTCCTCTATAAGGAAGTGTCGTCATTTATATTGTAAGTGTTGTAACTTATACTTGATGGGTTATTAGACCACCTTGTTTGGGGTCGGCCCTGTATAAGTCATGTGGGTCAAAGGGTTATTAGACCACCCTATTGGGGGTCGGCCATGTGGGTCAAAGGGTTATTAGACCACCCTATTGGGGGTCGGCCCACTCAGCATTATGTTATGTGGTTAAGTTCGAGCCTACATGAGTTAGGTAAAAAGGCAAGTCAAGTCAAGTATAAATAGAGTGCGGGAGGCACTCTATTTACTCACTCACTTCTCACACATGCACTCAAGGAGGAGTGGCGCACTTATGGAGGAGGAGGATCTGCTGCTAGGTTATGGCTATCTCTCTTGGTTGGTTGTATCATTGCTCTATCTATCTCTAAGGAAGTTATTGGGGTTTTTCACCTTTATGGTTTTCCCCAAGTAAATCTTTGTGTCTCTTGTGTGCTTGCATTATTGTCTCCATGATTGATATGCTGTAGATATGATGTACATGTTGTTCTCTCAGTTAAGATCCTAGATCATATTGAAGTAAATTCAGAAAATTTAACACACGTGACACAATAACTTGATGAATATGCCTTTCTCATTCAGAATTTAACTATACATACATGGAAGAAATTATATTCTACTATGCCTTTGGCCTGCTTATCATCACTTGGACATTATCTCCTACCTCTATCCACTCCTAGCCTAGTAGGCTTACCAAAACCTATCTTCTACAAGACTAAACCTCTAGTCCCTTAAACAAAATCCTACCTCTATCCACTCCTAGCCTAGTAGGTCAATCTTGGTCCGGGAGCAAAAAACCAAACGTAGCAACGAAAGTGCGTGCCGTCGGCTCCTGCAAGTGTGTATGGGCAATGCCGACATGGGTAGACCACCAACACTTGCTCGGTCTAGGGTTTTGCAGAGTTGACCCACCAATGCCAGATTTGCATTGAGGTGCACTGGGAAAAAACTAGTTTATGAAATGAATGTACAACGGAGTCATTGGGCCACGAGGACACGAGAGAGAGGGCCCCCTAGGGGTAATGGCATGCTAGGAGACCAACAGATTCGACGGTTCGTCGATCCGACCTCCGGTTGCCGAGATATGTCAAGCCCTAGGTCGCATGAAAATGTCGTTCAAGGACACTAGGTCAATCTTGGTCCGGGAGCAAAAAACCAAACGGAGCAACGAAAGTGTGTGCCTTCGGCTCCTGTAAGTGTGCATGGGAAATGCCAACTTGGGTAGACCACCAACACTTGCTCGGTCTAGGGTTTTGCAGAGTTGACCCACCAATGCCAGATTTGCATTGAGGTGCACTCGGTAAAAAACTAGTTTACGAAATGACTGTACAACGGAGTCATTGGGCCACGAGGACACGAGAGACAGGGCCCCCTAGGGGTAATGGCATGCCAGGAGACCAATGGATTCGGCGGTCCGTCGATCCGACCTCCGGTTGCCGAGATATGTCAAGCCCCAGGTCGCATGAAAATGTCGTTCAAGGACACTAGGTCAATCTTGGTCCGGGAGCAAAAAACCAAACGGAGCAACGAAAGTGCGTGCCGTCGGCTCCTGCAAGTGTGCATGGGCAATGCCGACGTGGGTAGACCACCAACACTTGCTCGGTCTAGGGTTTTGCAGAGTTGACCCACCAATGCCAGATTTGCATTAAGGTGCAATGGGCAAAAAACTAGTTTACGAAATGACTGTACAACGGAGTCATTGGGCCACGAGGACACGAGAGAGAGGGCCCCCTAGGGGTAATGGCATGGGAGGAGACCAACGGATTCGACGGTTCGTCGATCCGACCTCCGGTTGCCGAGATATGTCAAGCCCTAGGTCGCATGAAAATGGCGTTCAAGGACACTATTTCAATCTTGGTCCGAGAGCAAAAAACCAAACGGAGCAACGAAAGTGTGTGCCGTCGGCTCCTGCAAGTGTGCATGGGAAATGCCAACGTGGGTAGACCAACAACACTTGCTCGGTCTAGGGTTTTGCAGAGTTGACCCACCAATGCCAGATTTTCATTTAGGTGCACTCGGCAAAAAAATAGTTTAGGAAATGACTGTACAACGGAGTTTAAAAATTATTTTTATCGGTAATAAAAAAAATGAGCAGTTCAATAAAATAGCAAAACAACCAGCAGTGGAATAAAATAGCAATTTGCTCTTCATAAATATTTATTACTTGGCACCAATGACTGGTGTGCCAACCCTATTCTAACAATCTACCCTCAAATCTTGGTTGAAAAAATAGAATATGCTTTGTTTCATTATAATGTTATGCAATTACAGCAACAAAAAACCATTTTATGAGCATATATGATTTTTGGGCTGTAGAGCATTTCTACGTTTAATAAAGTGTTTATAATGGTTTAATTTAAATCTTCAATTTTAATTAAAAAATAAATAATATTTTTTTTAAAACAATTTTTATTATTATATTTGTAATCAGTTTGGATTTTAATTTTTATTATTTTTAATTTTTTTTAAATATTTATATAAAGTTTTCAATAGTTTAAAAATATATATATATTAAATTTAATATTTAAAAATTAAAAAAAAAATTGATAATATTAAAATATCAATTTACTCATCTGTAATTGGTTGAAAACAATGATTAGACTAATTTCCCCTGCTTTGAGAGTTAATTGTCAAATTTTAAAAATAGTTAACCTAAGAGATGGAAAAATTAAAAAATAATTTTGATAATATTAAAATATCAATTTACTCATCTGTAATTGGTTGAAAACAATGATTAGACTAATTTCCCCTGCTTTGAGAGTTAATTGTCAGATTTTAAAAATATATTTAAATTTTAAAAATAGTTAACCTAACAGATGGATGTTGCATTGAATAGAAATGTACGGGATGGGTTTCGAGCTGATACAGGCCGGGCTCATAATACAAAATATTTTTCAATGTACATCTCCCGAAGATATCAAAGTTGCATGATTTTTTTTATTTCATCCAAGATTAGGACGGTGATAATCGCGAGCTTCTTTCGGCATAAATGTCTCCCCGTTCGTGAGAACTTCGGCAAACTTTAATCACAACAGAGATTTGTCATTAACGAAGGGTTTGGAGTTTTTGATTGGATGTGTTTTTCAAACAGAAATCTTGTAAAACAAGAAGGTTTTTTTTTAATCTTAAAATTAGATATTGTTGACTGTATATCTTGCCCATTGCTTTTTGCAATCCAATTTGTAGGTGTGAAAGGACTTTAAGATATTTTTATGTTTTCAATTGAGGTTTATTATATTTCAAAGGGATTTATGTACATTGTATGAGTAGGTTTTCCTTTAGTTGATATCCAACATATAAATTTGAGAGTGAGTGAGGAACTTTGGAAAAGATTCAAAATGTATACAAAACATAGATTTAAAATTAAAAAAATTTAAAAGATGTAGGACTTTTATGTATTTAAGATAATTTTTACTTTTTGTTATCCAATTTTTGTTAGTGTGTAGTAGGTTTTGGTTTAGTTGATGTTAATGGATATTGATAGTGATATCATTAGTTGGTAAGGAACTTTGGAAAAAATTTAATATATATAAAATTGTTAAAAAAGAGATAGATCTAAAATCAAATGCTTTTAAAAGATGGATGATTCTCATCCACTTAAGACAATTATTGGTTTTTGTTATCCAATTTGTTGGTGTGAAAAGACCTTTTGATATTTTTATGGTTGAAATTTGAACACCAGGTTCTATTTATATTTGAAAAGGGTTTGTATGAGTATTGTACCTGTAGGTTTTGGTTTAGTTGATATTGTTTATAGAAAGTTATCTTATTTGAAATTGATAGTGATATATCACTAGTTGATGAAATTGATAGTGATATCACTATTTGGTGAGGAACATTGGAAAAGATTCAATACATATAAAATTGTTAAAAGAAAACATAGATCTAAGATCAAAGGTTTTCAAAAGATGGATGATTCTTGTGCACTTAAGAGAATTTTGGAAAGAGAAATGTTGATTCTGTTATTATTCTATTTGTACTTAAAAAATATAGTTTTTAATCATTAGTCATATGGATAGCTACTTTTCTCCAATAGTATTGCACGTTAGTTGTTAGTTTCAGTGCTACTATTCTCCAATTAAGGCCTTCGTTTAGTGATAAAGGAATGAGAGTATTCTATTAAAAATGTAGCTATGTACAAATTTATATAACTCATAGTTAATGTGATATAATTTGGTTTACATTAAAATGCATGTCCATTTATATAATTTATAGTTAATGTTATATGATTTGATTTAAATTAATTAAAATGCATATAAAATGCATGTCTATAAGTTTTAGGGAATTGCACTATCTATACATAAATATGAAGTTTTTAAACTTTTGTTAAAAAAAATTTCACTTAATTGCATAATTAAATATATAATTGGAGCGGTTGCAAAACAACAATTATAACCACCATGGCATATGCCAAGCCCGTATAAAGAGTTTAAAGAAACCAAATAACATTCCAAACTTTAATTCCGTACCAATTTTTGTTATGCCTAATCAATGGTTAAGTATTTGGTTACGCATAATCAATGGTTATGTATTCCTTTTAGGTTCCCCACTCCTTCATAACATAATTTAGGTAATGCATTCATTTAAGTAATAAATGTTTTGAATATAATTTTTTATATCTTTTAATAAAAATATTTCAATTCTTTGTACTTTTATAAAATTAAAGTAAAATATTGTACAACTACATACAATTATTAATTAAATTATTTATAAACTATTTTTAAATGACAGATATAAGAAGCTTTTGCTATTTTCACTTGTTATAATAAATTTTTAAAAAAATTAATATGATTAAACTTTTTAATTTATCAAGTTTATTTGTTATAGTTTTTTAAATTCTTTTTTATTATTATAATAAAATTTTAAAAATATTATTATGATTGTTTTTTTTAATTTATTAATTTTATAATGGAAACATATTTCTATGCATTATGAATGCACTTCACTATTAAATTATTTAGCAAGCCTTCCTTATGTCTAAATTTTGAGATTTTATATGTTTTACTCATTTTCTTTCCTTGCCCATAGCTGGGAAAATACATTTTGTTTTATTATAAATAAGGTAATTGCATGAAATTCAACCATATAAATTGTGTCCCACGACAATTTTCTGAAACATATTGGTGATATAGGAAGAAGAATTGAATAATGAATACTCTCAAAGGGGAAGACTTTCCGCTAAAACGCTAAAACTGAGTAGAAGAGCTCTGAATAGTGACTGTAATTTTATTTATTTATTAATTTTCACAAAGTTCTGTCTTTGTTAGTGGCTATGAGACTTGGGACGAGTATAATGGTCTCAGATTTTAGGGTTTGTAGGTTTGAAATTTAAATGATTGTTTGTATTTACAAAATATTTTAGAAAATATATTGTTTTAGACTTTCTTCATTAATGCCAACCAACCTGTATAATGTTTTAGACTTTGCTGAAAACTTTTGTCACTTTGAATTTTTCACTATTTTATCCATGGTGGAGGGCAACGAACTTGAGAAAACTGTGTTGTATTATAGAGAGGGTTTAAACTTTGCTGAAAACTTTTCCCACTTTGACTTTTTCACTATTTTATCCATGGTGGAGGGCAACGAGCCTGAGAAAACTGTGTTGTATTATCGAGAGGGTTTTAGGTACGAGGGATGGGATTCTTAACATAAACTTTGAAAACCAATTAGAGATTTAGATTGAGTAGTTTGTGCAATGAGTAAGTAAATATCATAAATTTTCAAAAGAAAAATTTAGAAATTAAAACAAAGGCAAACCATGTATATACTTATTTTCATATTTTTTCTGTAAAACATTCGATATTTAAGTTTCCAATCCCAACCTCACATTTTTAGTTTAGACGTCCCTTCCGTCAAGGCTTGCACTGCTCGCAGTCAGCCAACATTGGATTTGTTGTGTAGTTGCCAGTTGGTGTTTAGGTAGATGTCCCTTCAGTCTTCAAGTGGCTATTAAGAACCGTGGTATTGGTATCCGTATTGGTATTGGTAATAATATCTTGGTGAGTCGGCATTCCACCTATCTATCTGGATTCCAATTTCCAGATGGGACTTGTTTGGTATAAACTCTAGCATTAATCACACATTTAAAATAAAAAATTCACAAACTTAAAATAAAAAATAAAAAATGGATCTATATTAATAGAGTAGGTGTAACATTAATATTCACTCACAAACCAATATACATGACGGCTAAGTTTTAAACTGCCCATCAGTTTGACTTTCTGTAAAATTAAGCACATACAAGTGCTATACCATGCCTCCCTATCGAAATTACTATGATAGAGAACCTAGTTATTCCCATTCGAGCAAATTATTATCTCTTTAAGGAAAACCCGACGGATAGGTTTTTGGTGGCATGTAGGTTCAAATTGTAATATATCATACTACTCCCCACAACAAGCTGGATGGAGGAGCGAGCACTAGCACGATTTGTATCTATATTGTTGGGGGAAACAGGACGATTCAAAAATGCGTGGGTTAGGTTGGGCCCGAAACTAAAAGATCATAAATGCATTGGCTTAAATAATAATAACTGTTGAATCCCTCCCTATTTTAGACGAACATTACTCCTTCCTGATAAAGCAGCACCGGTGACTGTATTTTCCGGCCAAGCTGATATCCGCCGGTGGCTCGCTGCTCCACGCAAGATCACTTCCGCGTCAGGTGCATTGATGTACAGCCTACATTGGAACTCGTCCACGATCCAATCCGGACAATCAACCGATATGGGTGCAGGATTTGGGTGGATCTTGCGTGGGTGGATTAAGTCAGAGAATGCAGCCAGGAATGAGAAGACGGATGATTAAAGATTTGATGATCCAATCAAGAATGATTAAAGGAATCAGAGATTTGAGGGACAGGTGCCCGGCTACTCTTCCCTCATCAACCCGCGTTTAAACCTCAGCATCTGAGTAAAGACTCTCGATACATAGTCGTGGACGTGCTCTTTACCCATTCATTCAGAAAAGACTCATGAGACATAGATATTGAACCTCACAGACTCCTCAGGAGATCATTAGGTATCTTTTTACATTAACCCCTGGCTTTAACACTTAATCACCCAAACCTCGACACTAGTATTTCACTTACTATGGTTTATTCCAGCAGTGAGTTAGTATCTCCTGTGATAAATCAGAGAACAACGAGCTTAAGGAAAATATATTAGCAGAATGATAAAGTAAATCTGCAAGCTCGTTTACCTTTTCCATTAAAGTTTTTATAGAATACCTGGGGCCAGGCAAGAAGTTGAGTTGCTTCAGAATTTACAAAATATTCTCATTGGCTTTTTTTGTATAAGAAAATTGCATATTTAGGGGTTACGATGGTTCCATCTCTCACTTTAATGCCCAACCCGTCCAGGATTTGGTGCAGGTTGACCATCACGTAGTGAATTGACGGGATCTGTCCGGTTCCATCTCTCACTTTAATGCCCAATGCGTCCAGGATTTGGTGCAGGTTGACCATCACGTAGTGAATTGACGGGATCTATCCGGACTAAGATCCACCAGCAACTCAAATGGATTTGCCTTGGATTTGGGCGTATTCAATCACGTAATCCTTCACCAGCTCGAGTTAATGCACCATCCACGTTTTCTGCCTTCTTCTCATCTCCCGCCCATTCCATGCTATGTCATTCTCACGGCTCACGGCGATGTCATTCTCATTCTCACGACTCACAGGAAAGCAATAGGACCAGTTTGCAATCAGCACAGCCAGCACAGCAAGTAGATATCACTCCTACCAGGTACCGCATATCTCTCCATTTTTGTAATCTGCCAATTCCAATCGACCTGTTGCCAATTTCTGGTATTTCTGCTCACTTGTTTAACATGGATATCGACGTAGGGGTTTTATTTATTCACGGCTCTGCATTTGTGTTTGGTTCATTGTCTGGTAATTAATTTGTGGATGGAAAATAAATATTTTTTTATTTATGTTCAAGCCTCATTTCTTCCTGAAAAATCTGGGTCTCTTCTTCATTCAGAATGGACTTCATAACCTCCATATTCTCATGACCCACAGCCATGCTGCCTCTGGGTCTCTTGTTTGGCCAGCCATGACTCTCATGATCATGGTCGGCCCCCAACATAATGAAAAACAATATACTTACAAAAACTATAGTGACTGACCTAAAATTTGATAACACAGAGACCTTTGAGTGAAAACGAAAATACCGAATCCCTGAACCTCACCTCTGTGTATATATATATATATATATATATATACCTCCTTTCCTAGTGTTTTACACTATTATACATTATCAATCTGTATAAAACTTTGACTGTACAGAGAAAGGGAGTTGTGACCAGGCCATTTTGCCCGTTAAATACTGGTAAAATATTTTATAAACTGTTTCATCAACTGGGCAAACAGATAGCCTACACGTATTTTTGACGTTCGATCATTTTTTAAAACCATCGTAATTTTTTGTATAAACATATAAGTCTACTCTACTCTTTATTGTTATTTCTTGTTGGGAATTTTACATTAGATTATTGAATTTATCCTATTGATATAATTCTGTAAGAAATATATGTTGTCGTATGCATGTGAAATGGAAAATATAGAAATAAATTACTGGTTAAATTATGTAAACATATTCATATGTATGTAGGTGTGTGCTATTGCATAGAAATCAAATAAAAAATTCTTCAAAACTATTAATCCAAAATCTTAGTAAAAATACCATCACGTATATATATTTGCTATTACACTTATTACAAAGAAATTAAGTATATCTTGAATGCATTGGCATTCGTGTCATGTTAGTGGACCATGTCCCTATCATGTAATAGTTCCACCCACAGTTTGGAGAAATGATTTCTCCTCACTCCACTTGTATCTTTCGTTTTGGTTAATATCGACCTTTTCGAGAGCGCAAGGGGTCTACAGCAGTACTGTAGCAGACAAGAATATGAATTTTTATGTAACCATACAAAACTTCCTTTTATAATATTTATTTATTTATGAAGATATTTTAATTTCATACATTTAATATTCTTACATAGAATTCATATTCATTATGCAAATATATTGAATCATCTCTCCAAGTCAAGAAACTAATTAGATCAATTAGGAATTTTTAAAACCGTCGTAATTTTTTGTTTATATTTAGTTGTAATACAGGAATTGGCCTCACAAAATACTCTGTTACCACAGAAACATCTCTTTCTGTTTCGAAAAATAGTTTTCGTTTCCCGGTTTTGGAAACTGTTTTTCGTTAAATGTTGCATGCAGGTCGTTTCTCCCTTCTCCCTCCGTTTCATTAATGGTTAAGTTCATTAATGTTGAAATATTTTAATATATATATATATGGAGTTTGTTTCATTAATTAATTTATTTCTCTCAATTCTAATATTGACATGTGTCTTATATTTTGAAGGTATAATTTTTTTCTTAACGTATAAAAATTTAAGATAAAAAAATTACACTTTGAAAAATTGGATCTACCTAACCTAAACCTTTATTTAAAAAATAGTTTTACTATAAGATGAAGAATTTTTATATATTTAAATTACCATGTTAAATTATATAAATTTACAACATTCCATTTTTTAAAAATAAATTATATATATTAGAAATCTAAATAAAAATTTATTTTAAACTAAAAAAACTATATATCAAAATTTATAAACAATTCTACTTCTTTAAATGATTTCTTACAACTCATTTCCATATACACAAAAGGGGTATTTATGTTTCTTTCCTCAAGCCATAAGCTTCGAGACTTAAGCCTCGAATCCTCTTCTTGGTGTCGGTGTATGTGGAGTTCTACTTCAATATGTTTTTCAGTTTTCAAATCCTCTTCTAAGATTTATTTTTATTTGAGGGATGCTTGGAAGGTTTCTAGTTCTTATTGCTTCTGCTTCTCTCCAATGCCCAACGATTTGCTAGTTTTTTTCCGAAACATCTAGGCTCCACTTACTAGTGTTCCTGATTTTTTCTTCCAATTAAAGGGGGATGTACACACATATTTAACCATGCCTATGCCACTATTTGTTGGAAAATTTATTTTTCCCCCATGCTGGATTAATTGTGAAGCAGATAGGTCCTAGGTTTTGAGCTTTTGTCATAGCAGGAGAAATTTGTTTATGATCATAGACACTTGAGTTGAGAATTTTTGGAGACAATGCGAGGTCTTCCATTAGGAAATATCTAAGCATAAGAAATCCGTTCAACTTGGATGCCATGTGTTTAGGTTTTGGCCTTTTATTAGTCCATGTAAAGAGTCTCCTCTTTGGTTTGATATCTACTAGGCCGCATTGTGGTATGAGATCTTCTGCAAATTCTATGAATGAATCCCTAATCTTCAAGCCTTCCTTTTTTTCATTTGAGGCTATAGTGATGTTAAATTCCATAGGAATAATAATATTTGGGTTTTGATCATGATTATCCAAATTCTTTAGGGAGTTCCAACATTCATTTTTTTCTAAATAAACAACTGACATAATTATAAACATTGAAATTGATACCTTTCGTTGGGTATGGATATTCACCAACGAACTCAAGATCCAATGTTGAGTGGCTTAGGAGTCACAATTTTGAAACTAAGGCATCCCAAAGGGTTTCCATTCCTCTTGAGGCCCCTATAGAACTGACTGCAACACCTTGATTTCTTTTCCATAATATTTCCATCTTTTTTAGGACCTCATGTTCTTCTTGTTTTGTCTTTTGAATCAATAGGACATTTGGTTTTCCCATCCTAATGAGGTATTTTAGGGATTCATTATTTTTCCTTCTTCCCATATCCATACTATTCCAAAAGATGATCTTCATCATTTAATAAGGCTACTGATAGAACCTCTTCTTAATTCTGTAGGTTATTGTCTTTTATTTTTTTGGAACCTTGAATTACCTATATCAAACATGCTAATATAATAAAGCTTGGGACTACATCCCTTCGGAGAGCTTCTATAAAGCCCTTGCAAAATTCATGGTAATTTACCTTGACCTTTGCGTCGTTTACATAGCGGAAGGATTGCTTTAGATGATAAACAAAATATAAAGTGTTTACCTGTGACAAATCTGAAAGAGCGTGCAACACTATGGAGTTCTCTGCTGCCATTTTTCCCATCCCCTTAAAACTGAGTACAGTAAGAATGTTATTGAGATAACAACATGCTCAGAAAATGATAGAGCTTCGGAAGAAGTTCAACGTGTCTCAACGTGTTTGAAACCAATAAATTTAAACAGTATTTATAGATAATATGCTCGGGTTAATTTTTTTTAAAGACGTTACATGTCAGGTCATATATCAGATCCTTTTTTAATCCAAAGAATTGGGTGGGTTTAATTTAGGTTTAAAAGGATACAAGTTACCTCATATATGTCGGTTAGCTATCTTGTTGGTGTATGAGACTCCCTTGTTTACCCTTAAATACGATTGCTACTATCATTAAATATTCATCTTTAATTATAGGACTAATAAGAAGAAATCCTCAACTGAAAGATGTAGTTCTTGAGCGTATGAAAATGAGAATCTAGAGTATGATTGATTCCTTTAGATTCTTCCAATTGTTTCATACTTGATGGAGAAACAATAGTTGAGAAAACATGTTTGCAAATAAGGTTGCATGGTTACCAAAGGGGAAACTAGTGGAAAATGGGGACACCCCCAAAGTGGTTTTGTTACCATAGATATCATGAATTGAGTTGTACGCCAAGGAAAGAATCCAACACTGTCAATGCATGTTAATCGTTCCTCAAGCGTAAACGTATGTACTAAGACAAGACATTTCATAGACTTACATTTAAATTCCTTGTCTGTTGGATTCCATTTGAGGAGGATATCAACAAGGTCTCTATTTAGCAAGTAATGTGGAGGCTACCAACTAATTATTGTAGTACTCTCTGGTGCTAACTTGTAATAGAGTTGTTATGGATCTCATCATGCTTGACAAATAGGCTAGTAGTGGTTTTAGTTATGTTCCTTTCCCTTACATCAATATTAGCGTGTAGGCTAGAGAGGTTTTAAGTGTTAGTTACTAAATTTTTATGTGTAAAAATACATAAATTTGAGATAATTCTTATCATTGTCTTATCACATCATAACTTCTTTTTCTTGTGAGCTTTACAGTGACATGAGTAGAAGAGGTCATACTTTAGATATCTTCACTTATAATATAAGTATTCGATGCTTCTGTCAGAGCAAGAAATTAGATAAGGCACTGGAGATTTTGGATCAAATGGGTGAGAGTGGGTGCAGTCCTGATGTTGTGACTTACACAACAATCATTGATGGTTTGTGTAAGGTAGAGAGAGTGCGGAATGCTTATGATGTTTGGAATAGGATGGTACGGGCAGGTTGTGCACCAAATGCGGTAGCATGTGGAGCATTGATATAAGTTACCTCATATATGTGCGTTAGCTATTTGTTTGTGGGAGAAAAGATTTCTTGTGTAAAAATTTAAAGATTTCTAGATAACAATAAATATATTATAGGTTTTTCTTTAAATCTTTTGTTTATGTAATACCTTTATAGATAAAAAGAAAGCATGTCTTTTATGATAAAGTCAATTTTAACCCTAACCTAAAATACATGCAGATTACCATTGTACTTTATTTAAATATTATATAATAGTTAATTATTAAAGCTACATATTATTACGGATAAGTATGAATAGTTACACTTAGAGAGTAGTTTCTTTCTTCAACTATCTACATCAATTCCTCTTAGTTTAGTTGGAAATATTATCCAGTTTTAACTTAGGGGAATAATGAAAACACAGAAGATAATGTTGATTGAAATGGTGACTTAGTCTATAATACTAGAGTGCTGAGTCTAAAATGAATGTATATTTTCAATTTGCAAGTAATCAATTAAGTGATAAAACTATTGTCTTTTTGCACAACGTTTATTTATTATCACATCAAGCAAGATGACTGTATGGATAGTTGTCAGTTTCCAGTGGCCACCTACATCTGCATAGCAAATATTGACATTGTTTTACAAGCTGGAAAATACATTTTGTGACAACTCTTGTATTAAATGTTTGATTGCAAATTGGAACATACCTGTCTGTTTGTCTCATAGACAGGTATTAAGTTAGGACTCCCGTCATAATTTATGGGTTGGGTATGGATGCAAATCTGAATTGGGTTTCTAGTATTTGTCGCGCCTGTATATATAACACTGGATATATTCATTGTTCCTGAAGGTTATTAAAATTTAAAACCACAAATGAATTTAAAAACACTCCAGCTCAATTTCTTCTATACAAAAGGGGCAGCGAAGATATTGAGGAACAAGTGATGGTCCTCATTAACAAGCTCTAGGTTCCCAATTCTAAGGTCCCGAAAAGCTTTACTGTGAATTAAAGCACTCTATTGCTGGCTCGAAGTGAAGATTACCCTTTCAAATGAATCCAGAGAGGGCATAATATGGACTAAGTGAATCTGTAATTGAATCAACAATGATTACAATATTGGGTAAGTCATATGTTTGAAAAGGGAGCTCAAGTACTCAATAAATTATGGACCAGGAGGCAGGCTCCTTTCCATCTAAGACTCCTTGCCCGATGCGGACAAGCGGCTTTGCACCTTCTTTGACGAACAAATTTTGCAACTAGTAGCCATGTTAGGATAATCTTTGCGAATTTCCATACCTAGTAATAGGTTTGTTACTTGCGGTTCTGGTTGCTTTAAATTTATAATCAAATCAATGTGAGTTGCCACTCAAGTGCAGTTATGGAAGTGGATGAACTTCTTAAAAATTTATAATCAATTTGTTATCCTTAAACAAGCTCACACAACATTGCATGTATTTCAAAAACGTTGAGAACCAATTTTCGATCTAGTTGGGTTTGGGTATCTAAGCTTTGTTTTTACCTAGAGAATATTTGGGTATTGGCTTCCTCCGTTTGTAGATCTTGACGTACTAAACTATTGACATAGTATTGGGAGGGTTGGATGACGTTGTTGCTGCGTGTGCATTGAATTGATAGAGTGTTGATTACATTGATAATGAATAAGCTCTTCATATTGAATGGTTCCATTTGAGTTTCACTGAAAGAGAAAATTAATTTGTAGCTTGTGATTTGTCTTGTTCATAGTCCATTAACCACGATAGATTAGAGTGGGAACAATAAAAATTCGTAGTAGAATTCTTTACCCACACAATATGTGCAGTTTTGAAGAGCTGGGTAAACATGCACTTGAAGTTGTTTTTTTGTTTTGCTTTTAAATGGTGAAACTTAGGACGTATATTTATATTATGCATCACGTATGTGGCAGATCAGAACATACATATATTTATATTATGCATGTAGATAGGGTTTGAAGTCACATGTGCAGATTATTCCGGGTCTAGAAAACTGATTGGGGGCAGGCTTTTGTCTTTTACCAAAAACATCTCTCTTGCGATCTGGAAATCATGATTTTTACACATTTTATTTTACCAAATACATCCCTCGTGCAATCTGGAAATAGTGACTTTTTCCATTCTATATAGCATTACTTGTATATAAAAATAGCTAAATAGCTCAGTAGTGTTTTTTATATTTAATTATTTGATATAAGTTTGTAACTTACAGATAGTTTCAATATATTGTACAGTTTCCATTCAAGTAGTTTTGGCTAGTTCATAGCTTCGAGATTATTGTCTATCAAAGAAGCAAGACCAACTAAGATGAAGATGAAGTTATGGGAAAAAATGGCATTGGCATTGGCATTAGCTTTAGTCTTAGCCAAACAAAAAGTAAAGAAGAAGACTGGATTAAAAAGAGGTTGAAAATCTTGGTAAGTTTATAGATTTTTTTTTACTTTTACAATTTTGCTTATAGATTTTTTTTTATTTTTACAATTTATTTTATTTAGTTTTTTTTACATGGTTTATTTAGTTGTTTTTCTATTAGATTGAGTAGCATTACTTTCATTTTAAAAGAAAAGCCTTTTCATTTATATGCAATATCTCATGTGCGCTCAAAACAGTCACTTTCTTTGATGCACACACACACACACAAGAAACTCTCTCGTCACCCACTAAGTTCAAAAATAGCTTAAATCTACTCACTTAATACCTCCATAGGAGGGCACAAAAGAATCTTGTAGTTTAGGTAGGATTTTGGGGCTAGGCATCCAAAAACATAGTTGTTGTCCTTAGGGTGCTATAAAAATCCTTCTAAATCAAGTGGTCGTGTATAGCCACAAGGGGCAAGTGAAAGAGTGGCACCGTGCCATAGGAGGTCAAACCCAAGGTTGCGGGTGTATGTTCTCTCAAGTGGGCTCACCACCACTTGTTGAAAAGGAGACGACCCAATACCGTTCGAGGGATAACTACTCTTTCTACACTTGACGAAGGTACTTAGTGACCAACTTAGGATGTCATTCCTTATAGGTGACTGTCGTGGAAGCCGACAGTACCTGAGACAGATTTTGTCACAAGATCAAGGAAAGCACACGTCACAAGATCAAGGAAAGCTAGCGACTGCTAGATTTCCTTCTAGCATAAGCATTTCCGTCTAGCATAAGCATTTCCTTCTAGGATAAGAACACATACTTATGCTAGAAGAAAAGCTAACAGTCACTAGCTTTCCAATAGAAAAATCATGTCCATGGTGATTGGTGGTTGCTAGCTTATACCTTGATCTTGTTCCATGTGATGTATTTTGAAATAAGCACATGGAAAAAGATCAAGGAAAGCTAGCGACTGCTAGCTTTCCTTCTAGCATAAGCATTTCCTTCTAGTATAAACACACATGCTTATGCTAGAAGGAAAGCTAACAGTCGCTAGCTTTCCAATAAAAAACCATGTCCATGGTGATTGGTGGTTGCTAGCTTATACCTTGAGCTTGTGCCATGTGCTCTATTTTGATCGAATGCTAGCTCTCCTTCTAGCATAACACACATGCTTATGTTAGAAGGAAAGCTAGCAGTCGCTAGCTTTCCAATAGAAAAACCTTGGGCATGGTGATCGGTGGTTGCTAGCTTATACCTTAAGCTTGTGCCATGCACTCTATTTTCAAATAAGTACATGGCACAAGATCAAGGAAAGCTAACGACTGCTAGCTTTCCTTCTAGCATAAGCATTTTCTTCTTGGATAAGAACACATATTTATGCTAGAAGGAAAGCTAGCAGTCGCTAGCTTTCCAATAGAAAAATCATGTCCATAGTGATTGGTGGTTGCTAGCTTATACCTTGAGCTTGTGCCATTTGCTCTATTTTGAAATAAGCACATGGCAAAAGATCAAGGAAAGCTAGTGACTGCTAGCTTTCCTTCTAGCATAAACACATATGCTTATGCTAGAAGGAAAGCTAACAGTCGCTAGCTTTCCAATAGAAAAACCCTGTCCATGGTGATTGGTGATTGCTAGCTTATACCTTGAGCTTGTGCCATGTACTCTATATTGAACGAATGCTACATTTCATTCTAGCATAAACATTTTTTTCTAGCATGTCACACATGCTTATGGTAGAAGGAAAGCTAGCAGTCGCTAGCTTTCCAATAGAAAAACCCTAGGCTTGGTGATTGGTGGTTGTTAGCTTATACCTTGAACTTGTGCCATGTACTCTATTTTCAAATAAGCACATGGCACAAGATCAAGGAAAGCCTTGAACTTGTGCCATGTACTATATTTTCAAATAAGCACATGGCATAAGATCAAGGAAAGCTAGCGACTTCTAGCTTTCCTTCTAGCATAAGCATTTACTTATAGGATAATAACACATACCTATGCTAGAAAGAAAGCTAGCAGTCACTAGCTTTCCAATAGAAAAATCCTGTCCATGGTGATTGGTGGTTGCTAGCTTATACCTTGAGCTTGTGGCATGTGCTCTATTTTGAAATAAGCACATGGCAAAAGATCAAGGAAAGCTAGCGACTGCTAGCTTTCTTTCTAGCATAAGCATTTCCTTCTAGCATTTTTGAGAAGGAAAACTTTTCTTTTTAATGAGTCTCTATATTGTACAGTTTCCATTCAAGTAGTCTTGGCTTCATAGCTTCTAGATTATTGTCTATCAAAGAAGCAAGACCAACTAAGATGAAGATGAAGTTATGGGAAAAAATGGCATTGGCATTGGCATTAGCTTTAGTCTTAGCCAAACAAAAAGTAAAGAAGAAGACTGGATTAAAAAGAGGTTGAAAATCTTGGTAAGTTTATAGATTTTTTTTTACTTTTACAATTTGGTTTATAGATTTTTTTTTATTTTTACAATTTATTTTATTTAGTTTTTTTTACATGGTTTACATGGTTTATTTAGTTGTTTTTCTATTAGGTTGAGTTGCATTATTTTCATTTTAAAGGAAAAGCCTTTTCATTTATATGCAATATCTCATGTGCGCTCAAAACCGTCACTTTCTTTGATACACACACACACACACAAGAAACTCTCTCGTCACTCACTAAGTTCAAAAATAGCTTAAATCTACTCACTTAATACCTCCATAGGAGGGCACAAAAGAATCTTGTAGTTTAGGTAGGATTTTGGGGCTAGGCATCCAAAAACATAGTTGTTGTCCTTAGGGTGCTATAGAAATCCTTCTAAATCAAGTGGTCGTGTATAGCCACAAGGGGCAAGTGAAAGAGTGGCGCCGCGCCATAGGAGCTCAAACCCAAGGTTGCGGGTGTATGTTCTCTCAAGTGGGCTCACCACGACTTGTTGAAAAGGAGACGACCCAATACCGTTCGAGGGATAACTGCTCTTTCTCCACTTGACGAAGGTACTTAGTGACCAACTTAGGATGTCATTCCTTATAGGTGACTGTCGTGGAAGCCGACAGTACCTGAGACAGATTTTGTCACAAGATCAAGGAAAGCACATGTCACAAGATCAAGGAAAGCTAGCGACTGCTAGATTTCCTTCTAGCATAAGCATTTCCTTCTAGGATAAGAACACATACTTATGCTAGAAGAAAAGCTAACAGTCACTAGCTTTCCAATAGAAAAATCATGTCCATGGTGATTGGTGGTTGCTAGCTTATACCTTGAGCTTGTTCCATGTAATGTATTTTGAAATAAGCACATGGCAAAAGATCAAGGAAAGCTAGCAGTCGCTAGCTTTCCTTCTAGCATAAGCATTTCCTTCTAGTATAAACACACATGCTTATGCTAGAAGGAAAGCTAACAGTCGCTAGCTTTCCAATAAAAAACCATGTCCATGGTGATTGGTGGTTGCTAGCTTATACCTTGAGCTTGTGCCATGTGCTCTATTTTGAACGAATGCTAGCCTTCCTTCTAGCATAACACACATGCTTATGTTAGAAGGAAAGCTAGCAGTCGCTAGCTTTTCAATAGAAAAACCTTGGGCATGGTGATTGGTGGTTGCTAGCTTATACCTTGAGCTTGTGCCATGCACTCTATTTTCAAATAAGCACATGGCACAAGATCAAGGAAAGCTAGCGACTGCTAGCTTTCCTTCTAGCATAAGCATTTTCTTCTAGGATAAGAACACATATTTATGCTATAAGGAAAGCTAGCAGTCGCTAGCTTTCCAATAGAAAAATCATGTCCATAGTGATTGGTGGTTGCTAGCTTATACCTTGAGCTTGTGCCATTTGCTCTATTTTGAAATAAGCACATGGAAAAAGATCAAGGAAAGCTAGTGACTGCTAGCTTTCCTTCTAGCATAAGCATTTCCTTCTAGCATAAACACATATGCTTATGCTAGAAGGAAAGCTAACAGTCGCTAGCTTTCCAATAGAAAAACCCTGTCCATGGTGATTGGTGATTGCTAGTTTATACCTTGAGCTTGTGCCATGTACTCTATTTTGAACGAATGCTACATTTCATTCTAGCATAAACATTTTTTTCTAGGATGTCACACATGCTTATGGTAGAAGGAAAGCTAGCAGTCGCTAGCTTTCCAATAGAAAAACCCTAGGCATGGTGATTGGTGGTTGCTAGCTTATACCTTGAACTTGTGCCATGTACTCTATTTTCAAATAAGCACATGGCACAAGATCAAGGAAAGCCTTGAACTTGTGCCATGTACTCTATTTTCAAATAAGCACATGGCATAAGATCAAGGAAAGCTAGCGACTGCTAGCTTTCCTTCTAGCATAAGCATTTACTTATAGGATAATAACACATACCTATGCTAGAAAGAAAGCTAGCAGTCGCTAGCTTTCCAATAGAAAAATCCTATCCATGGTGATTGGTGGTTGCTAGCTTATACCTTGAGCTTGTGCCATGTGCTCTATTTTGAAATAAGCACATTGCAAAAGATCAAGGAAAGCTAGCGACTGCTAGCTTTCTTTCTAGCATAAGCATTTCCTTCTAGCATTTTTGAGAAGGAAAATTTTTCTTTTTAATGAGTCTCTACTTGTGCTAGATGCAATGGATTTTTATTTATCTCTAAGTATTTAATATGTTTCCATAACACATGACCCTTATTATTCTTGTGCATGTGAATAAAAGACATGTAATAGAATATTGTTTGATAATGCTCATTATTTTATGTATTTTTAAAACAATTTAAACTTATAGTCGACTATTTATTATTGTTTTTAGAAGCTATGGACTCTGGTGCAATGACAATTCCAAGGAATAATTTGAAGAAAAAATGAATTGCAAGTGACACACAAACAACGTCTCCCCCATGTGGTATGGTGGTTTTAAATATTATTCTCTCATTTCTAAATGGTTAGACTAGAAGACTATATGGTAATATTTGTGATTTTGATTTCATTTTATTTATAGTAATAATTGCTTATTATTGTTTTTAGAAGCTGTCGTCTCCAAAGCAAGTAAAATGCCACAATCAGCATTCAAAAAACAAAAGCGTCATTCAACTCAGATTATAAATTCAACAATGGGTTCTAATTTTGAAATGATTAAAAAGTTCAAAACATCTGCTGCATATGAGTATGTCGAAGATTGGTATGTTGAGATTGAAAGTCCCATGAATATGTTTCCAGATATGTATCTATTTGGATCCATGGATGGAAATGATATACAAAGGCTAGGGATAATTGTTAGTTTCTATGCTCTCAATCATAGTCAGATCGATTTTCAAATGGAGGTAATTGAAGAAAATGAAGTGAAATTATTTTCTTGCCAAGTTGATTACACAAAATTTAGACCAGATTTGATTGATACTAATACAGAATTTCCAGAGTCAATAAAAAAGTCACAGTTTAAGTTGGACAGTTTTGAGAGCTTCAATGAATCTGGTCTAAAGAGTTGTGATGATCTTGTACAACGTATTACCAATGTTATGAAATATCGCTATGTGAGATGTAAGAAAACATCATCCGTGTTTCTTTATTTGCAACAAAGAGGTAAACTACTTGATAAAATACCAGATGATAAACTCGAGGCTCAAATGCTTGCTTTGAGAAGGGTATATTTAGCTGAGCTAGAACAGAGCATTAAAGAAAGTGAGTTCATGCCTACTACAGAGTTTGTAAAATCCCAAAAAGAAGACTCTCAGATAGAGAAGCTTGCTAACCAATGCGATGAAATCCATGAAAATTTTAAGGACAGTTATTTATTTTCAAGCTCTTTTACCATGAAGGTGGATGTTCAAAGATGTGTAGAAGCACCCAAGTTATATAAATTGAGATCACGGGATGATTTAAATGTTCAAGTATTAGTAAAATCATTCCTACAGAAATTTCAAGCATCATTGCCTGATGCTCTTCTGATTCCATTCGACACAAAAGAGTCTGATCCGATTGGAAACCCTGTGAAAATCATGAATGAAATGGATATAAATGACAAGAACATCAATTTTTGGATAGTTGATGGGCAACACACCATTCAAGCAGCAAAAGAAATATTATCAAATCCTAAATTCAATCTATCTGGGGAGGCAAAACAGAAGTACAAAGAACGTAATGCTCGATTCTTAGATCCATTAGTTGCTCCCAGTGTGGTGATTCGTATTTGCTGCCAGTTAAATTCTGCAAACACAGTTTTCTTCAAAACTCCATTCATTGATTCTGTGCGATCTGCTAGACAATTCCTAATTGCCACAAATAAATTAAAGAAACAAAAATGTGGGAATTCTAAGACGGCTGAAGACAAGGTATGCAATTTTTTTTTTTTGCACTTAGTTTATATTGTTATAACTAAATTCATGGCTATTTTATTTTTGATATCACATTCTTACTAATTTATATTTGTTATTTTTTAACAGGTTGATGATGAAATGTTGTGCTCTTTCTTCGATTGTCCACTAACAAACTTTGCTGAAAAAAAAGTCTTGTTATATCTTGATGATACTACTTGGGATAAATGGGAAGTTGTTTTTAATTGTTACAAACTAGGGACATTAATGTGTTCTCCAAACCAACCTAAGGATCCAAACTATAAGACAAATAGTCTGAACAGTTTGGTATCAAGTTCTTTTCGTCCCCTTCAGGGACTAACCGCTGAAGAAATATGTTCTGTAGCAGATAAACTATTGGATGGAACTGTCTGGTTTTCCATTCCAGTGAACCATCCGACCAATGCCATAAAAATGAAAGATTATTGTTCACAATTGAAAACCAAAAGAACAATTTTGGAGGCAATGGTAACATATTGCAAAAGTCATGATAAGAATCTGAATGATAAGATTCTTACAATATCCAATATTCTTGAGCATTATGGAATTACTGATATCATATTTGCCAACTTCTGTAAGACAATGGAAGGGTGTAAATATGTAAAAGGATCACGAAATACAAAAATAGAGTCCCTTTCTCCACAAGCCTGTGTGGTCCTTGATAGAATAATTGATGCATCGACAGATATACAGGAAATTGAGAACAGTTTTGAATTCGGTTGTCATTATGGGGGTCCTAGCCTCTTGTCAACACTTTTGCACTCTTTTCCTTGTCAGTTTCAACCAATGTTATACAATGACTTTGTTGTGTTGGATATATTGGCTTTGAAAGATGAATCATTCCTTAAGGATCACTATATTGAATTGTTTCGTTTTTTAATCGAAAAAAATGGGTTGAAAGATTTTACTATGATTATCTTAGTAGAAATTTGGTCTTGTAAGGATGTACGCCAAGCTCTGGAGATTGTTGTCAAGGACTCAAATGTCAACTATAAAATGGCTACCGGTCTTTATGAATATAAAGAACAAAATAACTATAGTTATGATATAGTTTTAACTATACATTTCTATAGTGAAGAGTCAAAAAGTTTAGATGCCTCAAGATACTCTCATAGTTTTAGAGACACATCTGATGAAAAGGAGAGAGATTTTGAATTCTGGGAAGAATTATTGCAAATGCATCAACAACATACTGATCTAAATTTGATTATTTCTCTTTATGCGGGGACAAATTTACAGCAGGCTTATTGTACATATGGAAGAAGAATGGCATGTGTCGTAGAAAACGAGTTACAAAGGACTACCATGCTGACTAATCAAGAATCCTTCCAATTGCAAAAACCAATGTCTAATATATTGTTGTTGGAATATCCAGGTATTGTACTTGTTTTGTTCTTTCTCTAGTGATTCTTTGGATTCTATGCTATTTATAAATCTTGATTAACAAGATGTTTCCTATAACTACTAATGGCGGAAATTGTAAAGAAAACAACGAAGACACTTTGCAACAAAGCAATGATCAACATAGTGTGCACAATGTCGAAGAAGTTTTCGAGATGCAAATACAAGACGAAGAAAATACCATACCAGGTACATAATTTATTTTGTTTCTTTTGTTGTATTGTACTTGTTTTGTTCTTTCTCTAGTGATTCTTTGGATTCTATGCCTATTTATTTAATGAATTTCATTCGTTGATACATTTTATAACATTTCATATGTTTATTACAGTGGCAAATGAGGAGAAAAAAGACAGTGATCAAGGGAATGTGACAGAAAGCCATAGTCAAGAACATGATATCATATCAGGTACTTCACATGTCTCTTATTTTCAATTAAACATAAAATATGTCTTATAAAAAAAAATTGATTTAAAGAAGTATTATTGGTATTTGATTGAAGGTTTGTTATTTTGGCTCTAGGTTCTATGAAGACAATACAAGAGAAGTGTGGCTTATCAATAACTAGTACAAAAAATACTCAAAGTGAGTGTATTTCTTCAACAATTTTTTTTATTAATAATTTATGTAGCATGAATAAAATGAATTAACTATGATATCCATTATTGTTTTGCAGCTATTATAAGTCAAAAGAAATTAGTTATTTTTGAATTGAATAACATTTTCTATCAGAGCATTGATGGTGATGCATCACAAAAAGAATTTATCGAGAAAATGGGAAGGGCCGCAGATTACACGATAGAGAAAAAATCCTTTTGGTTTCGTCCACATGCAAAAATATTTCTTGAAATGTGTTCCAGAAAAGAATCTCTTGACATTGCAATTTGGACGACATCTTTGAAACAAAACACAACAAGAGTTATGAAAAAGCTGGTTTCAGAAACATTACAAGCTAAATTTTTGTTTACATGGACTGCTTCAGATTGCAAACAACAAAAGGGAAAAAATGACATTGATAATTCAACACAAGTTATATACAAAAAACATCTGAAAAAAGTGTGGAGAATGTATTCTCAATATGATGCTACTAACACTATTCTAGTGGATTGTTCAATGGAGACAAAGAAAGAAAATCCCAAAGAAAATGTGATTATTGCCCCTTCGTTTGATGGAAAGAATGAGGATAAATGGTTGATCGCTGATCTGTGGAGCTTATTGAATAAATTCTACAAGGCACCCGATGTTCGAGATATTTTGAAGAATCTTCAATGACTTTTAATAGTACATTAAGATGACTGTTATTCATTTCCTCTATAAACAAAATCTTGAAGTTTATAATATAAATTCTTGGTCATTGTACATTTGATGACTTAATTCTACATGTCATGTGTTATTACTGTGTTTTATTTTATTATCAATTTAATGTCAATATTATTTCATAATACTCATATAAGGATTGTTGTTGTGTCATTATTATAAATTAACATATTATTATTTTGTTTATTTATATTGAGATATTGAGTTATAAAAAGTTAGTGATTTGAATAATAGTCTTATGTGTTTGCATAAAAATGTAGTATTCCATATTAATTAAATAATTGTATTAGGTTGTATGTATAAATTAACGTACAATTACTATGTTTGAGCAATTGCAGTTTATTTATCAATTGCGTCTTAATTGATCATTATAACTCTTACAAATCAATGATTTGAATGTTAGTTCAATGTTATCATATGAAATTTTCTTATTTCTTAGAAATTAAAAAAATGGAAAATCATATCAGGTTGTATGTAAAAATTACCTATAATTAGCTTGTTTAATTGAAATTAAAAAAATTGTAAATCTAGGTGGTGTGTATAAATTAACATCTAATTGGTTTGAATTGGACCATTGTAACTATATTTTTAAATTGTGATTTGAATTTCATTGCAATGTGCTTATATGAATTTTTCTTATAATTTCTTGAAAATTAAAATATCGTATGAGGTTGTATGTAAAAATGAACACATAAATAGTTTGCTTGATTTAAATTCTTGGTCATTGTACATTTGATGACTTAATTCTACATGTGATGTGTTATTACTGTGTTTTATTTTATTATCAATTTAATGTCAATATTATTTCATAATACTCATATAAGGATTGTTGTTGTGTCATTATTATAAATTAACATATTATTATTTTGTTTATTTATATTGAGATATTGAATTATAAAAAGTTAGTGATTTGAATAATAGTCTTATGTGTTTGCATAAAAATGTAGTATTCCATATTAATTAAATAATTGTATTAGGTTGTATGTATAAATTAACGTACAATTACTATGTTTGAGCAATTGCAGTTTATTTATACAATTGCGTTTTAATTGATCATTATAACTCTTACAAATCAATGATTTGAATGTTAGTTCAATGTTATCATATGAAATTTTCTTATTTCTTAGAAATTAAAAAATGGAAAATCATATCAGGTTGTATGTAAAAATTACCTATAATTAGCTTGTTTAATTGAAATTTAAAAAATTGTAAATCTAGGTGGTGTGTATAAATTAACATCTAATTGGTTTGAATTGGACCATTGTAACTATATTTTTAAATTGTGATTTGAATTTCATTGCAAGGTGCTTATATGAATGTTTCTTATAGTTTCTTGAAAATTAAAATATCGTATGAGGTTGTATGTAAAAATGAACATATAAATAGTTTGCTTGATTTAAACTTAAAAACTGTAAATTTAGGTAGTATGTAGATATTAACATATAATTAGTTCAAATGAATTCGACTATTGTAATTATATTTTTAAATTGTAGTTTATCTCATTACAATTCTTAAAAATTAGTGATTTGAGTAGTAGTTGAATGTGTTTGTATAAAAAAACTATTCCATGGAAATTACTTTTATTTTTTTCATTAAGTTGTTTGTTTGGGAGTGGAAATAAATTGGATATGTTTTGATGCCATTAAGCAATGAAGTTTTGAAGTGAAAATATGTTAATGTTATATATGTTGTGGCAGCAATGCAGATGGGATTTAATATCAATCAGAAGATCTTGTTGATCTTTGAAATGGAAGGAGTATTCTTCTCGTCGTATTCCAAAGATGAAACGAGTTGTCAAATTCAAAGAAAATCAGATTGGGAGCTTGGTGATAGATCCTACTTTTGTAGGCCTTTTCAATTAGAAGTATTAAAATACTGCCTAAAACATTACGATGTTGCGATATGGACATCAAATGTTACTAACAAGGACATTCGACAAGTACTTGAAAAATCAAATATTGATACAAGTGACTTTGAATTCATATGGGATAGGTCCCATTGTCACTTGCAAACAAAATCCAAATCATGTAGTATGATACAGTTTTATGAGAAAAGGCTAAGCGACGTGTGGTCCCAATATGGAAATAAGTACACAGAATCAAATGTATTGCTAATAGATACATCAAAGCCTACTTCTCAATTCCTCGGATATCGGTCAAACTGTATCTTAATAAAGGCTTATATAGGACATGAACACGATACTTAGCTTGTGCAAGTTCTATTCCCCTTTTTAAAGACACGTCATCGTATCAAACAGAAACGCAACTACATTCGAATGTTCAATAGAACATTGAGTTCTTTGTATTAAGTGAAGATATTATTTTATGAAAATTTGTTGATGATTACATTGCAATATTTCAATACAAGTTGGACACATTTTTTGGTGAATTAATTTGTATGATTTTATAACTTTTATAGATAGATGATAATTGACAATGATATATAATTTAAATTAATTTATAGATAGATGATAATTTGTGCTCTTAAATCAACTATTTGTAATTTAAATCATCTCATAAAAGCCAACAAGGCATGCAGGAAACTCTCTTTAGTTTTATTTATCTATATGTATTAATACAAGTGCATTACAACACTTGATTTCTCTATTCAAAATATTTTTTAAATTACATACTCTTAAATCAATTATTTGTAATTTAAATCATCTCACAAAAGCCAACAAGGAATGAAGTTCTGTTTAGTTTTATTGATCTATATGCATTAATACAAGTGACACACAAATTTTGAATTAAACCTCCATCTATATAAAAGCACATTTCTTACAAAAAATATTACTTCAATGATAATGAGTGCTAAGTGTACTAGAATTTAGATTAAAGCATGATGAGTCATAGATGAATGATTTTGAAAGGTATAGGCATTTGATTTCCCAATCTATAACTTATTGTAAATGTGTATTCTTAAGTTAATAGTTTATAATTGCAATAATCTCATATAAGCCAACAAGACATGAAATAAATTATTGACTGTTATTAGCCTATATTCATTAATATGAGGAGTTTATCAATGCAATATGTAATTTTTGAAATAAAACCCCATATAATTGAAGTTGCAATTGTTTTAAAACACAAATGAGTTCTTTGTATTAAGTGAAAATATTATTTTATGGAAATTTGTTGACGATTACATTGCAATATTTCAATACAAGTTGGACACATTTTTTGGTGAATTAATTTGTATGATTTTATAACTTTTATAGATAGATGATAATTGACAATGATATATAAATACAATTATTACTATTATTTATGATTGCTTTTAGATTGACAAGTTTTTGCATCATATAACACTTGATTTCCCCATTCAAAATATTTTCTAAATTTGTGCTCTTAAATCAACTATTTGTAATTTAAATCATCTCATAAAAGCCAACAAGGCATGCAAGAAACTCTCTTTAGTTTTATTTATCTATATGTATTAATACAAGTGCATTACAACACTTGATTTCTCTATTCAAAATATTTTTTAAATTACATAATCTTAAATCAATTATTTGTAATTTAAATCATCTCACAAAAGCCAACAAGGAATGAAGTTCTCTTTAGTTTTATTGATCTATATGCATTAATACAAGTGACACACAAATTTTGAATTAAACCTCCATCTATATAAAAGCACATTTCTTAAAAAAAATATTACTTCAATGATAATGAGCGCTAAGTGTACTAGAATTTAGATTAAAGCATGATGAGTCATAGATGAATGATTTTGAAAGGTATAGGCATTTGATTTCCCAATATATAACTTATTGTAAATGTGTATTCTTAAGTTAATAGTTTATAATTGCAATAATCTCATATAAGCCAACAAGACATGAAATAAATTATTGACTGTTATTAGCCTATATTCATTAATACGAGGAGTTTATCAATGCAATATGTAATTTTTGAAATAAAACCCCATATAATTGAAGTTGCAATTGTTTTAAAACACAAAATTAATTGCTAATGAGTGCTAAGTGGTATTAAGGGTAGTACGACATTGGTCATAAGTGAGTGACATTGAACTATAAGAAATTTGATTTCTCATTTCATTTTTTTGTAAGTTTGTATTATTAACTCAATTACGATTAATTGAAATAATCTCATAAAAGCCAACAAAGCATGAGATACGCTCTATCTTTTATCTTCTTGTATGCATTAAATGAATGTATAAATGTGATATGTATTTTTTGGAATAAAATACAATGTAAAAACATTCAACAAGTAGTTGAAAAATCAAATACCGATACAAGTGACTTTGAATTCATATGGGACAGGTCTCATTGTCACCTGCAAACAAAATTCAAATAATGTAGTGTGATACAATTTTATGAGAAAATGTTAAGTGATGTGTGGTCCAAATATGGAAATATGTACGAAGAATCAAATATATTGCTAATAGATACATCAAAGCTTACTTCTCAATTCCCCGGATACCGGTCAAATTGTATCTTAACAAAGGCTTATATAGGACATGAACCTGATACTTGGCTTGTCCAAATTCTATTCCCCCTTTTTAAGACACTTCATCGTATCGAAGAGAAACGCAACTACATTCGAATGTTCAATAGAACATTGAGTTCTTTATAGTAGGTGAAGATATTAATTTTTAGAAATTTGTTAACGCGTACATTGCAATATTTCAATACAAGTTGGACACATATTTTGATGAATTAATTTGTATGTTTTTAAAACTTTTATAGATAGATGAGAATTAACAATAATATTTAAATACAATTATTAATATTATTTATGATTGCCTTTAGTTTGACATTTTTTTGCATCATACACTACTTGATTTCACCATTCAAAATATTTTTTTAATTTGCGTTCTTAAATCAAATATTTGTAATTAAAATCATCTCATAAAAGCCAACAAGGCACGCACAAAGTTTTATAAATGTGTATTCTTAAGTTAATAGTTTATAATTGCAATAATCTCATATAAGCCTGAACAAGGCATGAAATAAATTATTGACTTTTATTTGCGTATATTCATTAATAAGAGGAGTTTATCAATGCAGTATGTAATTTTTGAAATAAAGCCCCATATAATTAAAGTTGCAATTGTTTAAAAACACAAAATTTATTGCTAATGAGTGCTAAGTGTTATTAAGGGTAGTACGTGATTGGTCATAAGTGAGTGACATTGAACTATAAGAAATTTGATTTCTCAATTCATTTTTTTGTAAGTTTGTATTACTAACTCAATTATGATTAACTGAAATAATCTCTTACAGGCCAACAAAGCACGAGATATGTTCTATCTTTTATCTTCTTATATGCATTAAATGAATGTATAAATGTGGTATGTAATTTTTGGAATAAAATACAATGTAAAACCATATAATTAATTGATAATGAGTACTAAGTGGACTATTTAGACTCATTCGATATGTGCCATAAATAAATTCAAAAGAGCATGGGGTCATAGATAAAGTTCAACTAAAAGATTTGAAAAATATGTTTCAACATCTATTTCTTCGACATTTAAAAATCTTATCATTTTCTTTGCCTTTTGGTGAAAGTAATTCTCGGCCATGATTTCTTAATTCTATTTCTTCACACTTTCATTGTGTATGTATAATGTTGTACCTAACAACTATCCCAATTTTGACGAATTTATAGTTATTATTTGGTTCGACATCAATACATTTCTTATAATTTATTTTATTTTAATTTAATATTGTGATTTCCTTCCAATCATGCTATATTATAATATGTTATTTAACAATAAAAATATTTAATATGATACTTTGTTCACTTCAAATATAGATAGAGATATTGTTGTAATAAAACATGCAATTATGTGTACAACTTAACTTCATTAATCCTACATTTTATATCTTCATGAATATTTTTTCTCACGATTCAACAAATTACAGATTTTCATATACTCCTCCTAATTTATGGCATACCGAACTAGTTATAAATTATACAACATTTCATTTTTTATGATTGTATATTAAAAACACTTGGAGTAAATAAAATTTGTGATCAATAAAAACATTCTTTCTAGGATTAGTTTTTCCAATTTTAATGGAATATTTCTTTAATACATAATTTTTACAAATTAAATGAAATAAATAAAATGTTTACAAAAAAATTCAATGTCATAGAAGTCCTTGTAATAGAATTTTTCTAGATTTCTTGAAATATGTGTTATATATATAAGTATTATATATATGAAAATATTAAATTAAAAAATTTATATTTTCTCTTAACATACAAAGGATATGTATGTAGATTTATATGTTATTTGTATATATAAATCTATATTCGGTTTTTGTTATATTTTGGTGGAAAATAAAATACAATATAATAATAAAGGAAAACAATCTTCTTTATAATAAATCCTTAAAAGTGGAACTATGGATGAGAAGACAAAATCAATTAAGCTAGTATTAATTCCTTTCTCTAGATTTTAGAAGATTCGAGCACTTGGGAATAGGACCATGCTTTAAGTTAGTGTAACCTCTTGGAGATTTTAGTGGGTGATGTCCCCAAGGTAAAAAGGAACTATTAAGTTAAGGGAATATTATTGTTAGTAATTTTTAACCACGACATAACCGATGGGAATGATGGAGGGAACATCTAGTGACTCGTGGAAGCATAACTGGCTCTGGGATGTATCGCACCACTAGTGTTCAAGGAATAAATTAATGAAAGGAAATCAAGGAAGGAATTTCCCGAAGATAAACTAACTCCCACGATGAGCTGTAGGGGGGTCCTTTATTAACTGTTTGGCGGAATCCTCAATGGAGAGGGGATCTTATGGATTTTCGTTAGAAAAAAAGAAGAAACATTCGAGAAGGGATGGCTCTGTTGATGTATGTGTAACTTCGGAATGTATTTCATCTATGTATTTTATATATATTTATTGTACCCTTATTAGAGATGTGTTATTCCTCTATAAGGAAGTGTCGTCATGTGGATTGACAAGTGTCGCAAGTGTGTGTACTTGCCGATGGGTTATTATACCACCATGTGGGGTTGGCCCTGAATTAGATATATTATAATGTGGATGTACCTAGCTAGACAAGTCGGCCCCAGAACATCACTGGGCAAAAAGGTTAGTATAAATAGAGATCGGAGATCTCTATTTTAGTCACTCGGAAAAGTAACTCACTCTCACTCAGAAAGTGGCGCACTAGTGAGGAGGAGGATCATCTTCTACTAGGAGACTATCTCAGTATATTTTGGTTGTACTTTGGTTGAGCCATTGCTCTCTCTATCTCTAAGGAAGTTGTGGGGTTTTTCACCTTAGGGTTTTCCCCACGGACACTCTGTGTCTCTTGTCTCTTATGCTTTTGATTCTTGTGATGCTTGTCATATTGTGATTGTCATGCATTGATATACTGTATATGTTATTCTCTCAACAAAGATCCTAGAGTATTGTGAATTAATGCTCAAAATTTAACATGGTATCAGAGCTAACCTGAGAAGAAGACATCTTGCAATGATGGAAACTTGAGTTTCTTGTTTATTGGGTTTTGCTCCATAGATTTTTGAAAATCAGTATAGTAGATTGACTCTACTCATCAAGTCGCATCTATCTGTCCAATCATAATTCAATTCGGAGCATTTTCAGATTTGGCCCTAAAAATTAGGGTTTCCACAAAAATAGGAATTTCTGGAATCTAAAGACACAGCTGGAAGCTCCTTGCAAAAATCAAAGTTTAGAGCTTTGGATCAAGATTTTTGGCTGGGTAGATCTCCGGGAAACTCAAACCCTAATTCAGGGCTCTCCCAAGTGAACCCGCGAGGACAAAAGATCAAATCTGAAGGGAAACACTTTGCTGATCTCAAATTCTAAATGCACCAGGCTGATCAGCTCATCAAAGCGCATCTTTCTATCCTTTCAGAAATTTGAAATTCACATTTTTAATTTTTAGGGTTTTTCTGACAAACCCTAATCGAGGACCAGATCCAGTTTTCATCATTTCAAGTGGTAAGATCTAAATCTTTTCTATTTCCATTTGAATTACTCTTTAATATGTCTCACCACACCAAGCTTGAAGATAAGCTTGAAGGAGCTAATAACTTTCGAGCTTGGAAGCATAGGATTGGGTTAATCGTGGAAGAGAATGAGTTGGACTCATATGTGAAAGAAGACATCCCTATCCCAGAGGATGAAGAGGCCAAGGTATTGCATAAGAAAAACTTGGTCAAGACAAAGAGAATCATTGCTGATTCTATCAAAGACCATATCATACCCCATGTGTCTTCTCTTAAGACACCCAAGGAGATGTTTGACTCTTTGACCAAGCTATTTGAAGGAAAGAACATAAATCGGAAGATGACACTGCGGAACCAATTGAAAGGAGTCAAGTTTCAGAATGGAAAAACCATTCAATCTTATTTTTCAAGGGTCTCCCAGATCAAGGAACAACTAGAAGCAGTGGATGAACTGGTGGAGAATGGTGAAGTGGTGATGACCATTCTAAATGGCCTACCCAGGTCATGCGATTCCTTTATTCAAGGAATTTGTGCAAGGAAGAAGTTGATCTCCTTCAACAGATTGGGAGAAGAATGCTCTTAAGAAGAAGCTAGACTTATAGCTCGTGAGGAAAAGATGGGAGGTGATCAAGCTCTTGCCGCTCACACCAAAAGAAGCAAGCCTAAGAAGGAGCACTCTCGCCAGAGGAGATCTTATCAAAAGAATAAAAAGGATCTAAGATGCTTCACATGCAATGAGAAGGGTCACTTTGCTTCAAATTGTCCCAAGAACAAAAGGGATAATAACAACAACTCCAGCAAGAAGAAGAAGGGAAGCAAAAGAAAGTTTCATGCTCATGATGTCGAGGATGATAGACCTCCAAAGAAGAAGGCTAGGGAAGAAAGTGATGATAGTGATGTTGACTCATCAAGTGAAGAAGAGTATGTTCTAATCTCTACTCTCACAGGTACTATCTCCCATGGTTGTAATGATTGGTTGATTAACAGTGGGGCTTCCAAACACATGACTGGGTTTAAGGAATCTTTTGTGAATCTATCTGAACATGAATCACCCCATAAGGTGAAACTTGGGGATGATTATCAATACCCAATCAAAGGAAGTGGTGAAGCCTCCTACAACCTAGATTCAGGAAAATATTTGAAGATGAAAAAAGTCCTTTATGTACCTAGGCTCAAGAAGAACTTACTCTCCATCTCTGCTTTGGATGAAAAAGGTATGAGGGTTGCATTTGTGGATGGCCATGTCCTAATGTGGCCAAAGGGAAAGAATATAGATGATGCAATAGTGATTGGAGAGCAAGAGGGAGTTTTGTATAAATTGAAGGGACAACCTAAACATGCCATGGTACATGAATCCATGGAGCCAAGTGAACTTTGACATAGAAGACTTGCTCATATGCACTATAGAGCACTTCCAATTGCAAGCAAGGCTGTAGAGGGTCTTCCAAGACCAAACATGAAGGTGTTTGAAAAGGATGTGAAAAAGGTAAGAACATTAAGAAGGCTTTCCCAAGCAATGAAAGCAAGGCAAAAGACATCATGGAAATCATCCATTCATATGTATTTGGTCCTATGTCATCTAGTTCTCTTAGTGGGTATGTTTACTATGTCTCATTTATTGATGACTTCTCCAGGAAGACTTGGGTATACTTCTTGAAGAACAAAGATGAGGTGTTTGATAAGTTCAAGGAATTCAAAACCTTGATGGAGAATCAAACTGACAAGAAGATCAAAACATTCAGATCTGACAATGGTAGAGAATTCACCTCACGTGACTTCAAGAAGCTTTGTAGTGATTCAGAGATTAAGAGGGAGTTGACTGCTCCTTATAATCCTCAACAGAATGGAGTTACAGAATGGAAGAACATAACTATCATGGAAGCAGCAAGGGCAATGCTGCATGACCAGGATCTACCTATGCATCTATGGGCAGAAGCAGCTAGAACAGCTGTAAATGTGCAAAACAGAACACCCCATAAGATATTGGACAATAAGACACCAGAAGAGGTCTTTTCTGGTAAGAAACCAGAAGTCATCCATCTCAGAATATTTGGTTGGCCAGTATACACTCATGTCCCAAAGGAAAAGAGGACTAAACTCGATCCTTCAGGAAAGAAGGGTATCTTTGTGGGTTACAGTGAAAGCTCGAAGGCCTACAGAATATACTTTCCAGGGTTCAAGAAGATTGATGTCAGCAGGGATGTAACATTTGATGAAAACTCAGCATTCATCAAATCCAGGAAGGCACCTATCGAAGTTTATGAAGAACCTAAGGAAACTAGATTTCAAGTCACTACCATGACTGAAGCAGTTTCAGAAGTTGTTTGTGAGTCTGAAGATCCGCAAGAACCTATAGATCCACCCCGTGAGGATAACTCTCACAAGAGGAAACCTGCATGGGCTAGAGAGCTCATTCAAGATGCGGAAAGATTTGGCATTCCAGAAGAAGAACACAGAGCAAAGAAGAGAACCAGATCACATACAAGCTACGTTACTTTACTCTGTGACATTATGAACAAAGAACCTTCCAGTTATGAAGAAGCAGTAGAAAAGAAAGAATGGAAGGATGCCATGGTTGAGGAATACCAATCAATAATGAAGAATGATGTTTGGGATGTTGTCCCAAGACCTAAAGAGAATTATGTTGTGACTTCTAAATGGATCTTCAAAATCAAGCATGCTGCAGATGGCAGTGTAGAGAAATACAAGGCAAGATTCGTAGCTCGTGGCTTCTCTCAGAAAGAGGGAATAGATTATGAAGAAACTTTTGCACTTGTATCCAGGTATACTTCCATCAGAACAGTACTTGCCATGGCTGCAGCAATGAAATGGAAAATACACCAGATGGATGTCAAGACTGCTTTCTTGAATGGTGTGGTTGAAGAGGAAGTATATGTGGAGTAGCCACTCAGTTTTGAAATACATGACAGGGAGTCATATGTATGCAGATTGAATAAAGCCTTGTATGGCTTGAAAAAAGCTCCCAGAACTTGGTATGGTAGGATGGACAATTTCCTATCTAGTTTAGGCTTTACCAAGAGTAAAGCGGATTCCAACCTTTACTACAAGGTTGAGGAAGGGAATCCTATGATTCTAATCCTGTATGTGGATGACTTATTTGTAATAGGAGTTGACAGATTGATTGCAGATACTAAAAGGAATTTTGCTGCTGAATTCTATATGAAAGATTTGGGAATGATGCACTATTTGCTAGGTATGGAGGTGTGGCAGAGTACAGGTGGGATCTTCCTTGGTCAAGGGAAGTACACAGTAGATATCCTGAAGAGATTCGGGATGATGGATTGTAAGGCCATGGCCACACCTATGGCATCGAATCTAAAGCTTCTATGTGATGCTTCATCTGAGCCGGTTGATGTCTCTATGTATCATTAGATGATTTGGTCCTTGATGTACCTGACAAACACGAGACCAGACATTTGCTTTGCTATGAACACATTGAGTCAGTTTCTGACAGATCCGAGGAGTGTTCACCTGGTTGCTGTAAAGCATGTTCTGAGGTACCTGAAGGGTATAGTGGATTATGGGCTCAAGTATGAACCGAATCAAAAGTTTAACCTGCAGGGTTATGTTGATTCATATTGGGCTGGCAGTGCTGCAGATAGGAAGAGCACATCTGGGTGCTGCTTCAGTATGGGATCAGGTGTGATCTCTTGGTTTAGCAGGAAGCAGTCTTGTGTAGCACTGAGTATAGTTGAGGTAGAGTATGTTGCAGCCTATTCAGCTAGTTGTGAGGTAGTATGGCTACGGAAGCTATTGTTTGAGTTATTTGATCTCCCGTTGGAGGCTACTGGTATCTTCTGTGATAACCATAGTTGTGTGAAGCTGTCCGAGAACCCAGTGTTTCATGACAGGTCGAAACACATAGAGATCAAATATCACTATACCAGGGATATGGTGCAGAGAGGAGCTGTGAAGCTCCTGTATGTTGCGACGGATGAGCATATTGCAGATGTGCTGACAAAGCCACTAGCCAGAGTGAAGTTCGAGTACTTCAGAGAGAGGCTTGGCGTTCTTCAAATCGTGGACACTTCGAGGAAGAAGTGATGGACACATTTGCTGAAGCCATTCCAAGCATGTTGGAAGAAGGATCCTTCACATGGCTATGGATGTACACGCTGGATGATGAGCATCAGGATGATGTTCTGGTTTCTGCTTGGATATGATCAGTTGGATCATTTTTATATGTATGTATGCATCATGTTGGATGCTGGATATGATCAGTTGGATCATTTATATGTACGTATGCATCATGTTGGATGCTAGATATGATCAGCTGGATCATTTATATGTATGCATCATGTTGGATGCTGGATATGATCTGTTGGATCATGTGTATGTATTTTTGTATATGCATCATGTTGGATGCTTGGACCATGTATCTGTATATGTATCAGGTGGATACATTATATGTATCAGGTGGATACATGGTTTGTATCAGGTGGATAATGTATGGTGATATGTATCATGTATTTGTATTTGTATGAGGTGGATACATTGTATGATCAGGTGGATCATGTATGATGATATGTATCAGGTAGATACTTGGTTTTCATTAGGTAGATGCATTATATGATCAGGATGATCATGGATGACGAGCTTCAGGATGTTGCTCCCAATGACATGCAGCAGGATGTTGCAGTGATGATGATCAGGATGATCATGTTTACATCAGGATGATGTATGGTGAGTATCAGGTGGATACTCTATGGCCGTGGATCAGGTTGTGCAGATGAGCATATAATTTGGCCCTGGGAGATTTGCAGATAATCTTTCAAGGTTTGCCTATGGCATGTAATTTGTTGCCCTGGGATATCTAGCAAATGCTCTTTCGAGGTTTTGCTATGGGAGGACATATAATTTGGCCCTAGGAGATCTGCAGATATTCTTTCGAGGTTTTTTCTATGGCATGCAATTCGTTGCCCTCGGATATCTGGCAGATGCTCTTTCGAGGTTTTGTCCTATGGCATATAATCTGTCCCTGGGAGATCCGATAGGTTGGGCTGTGTGCCCGTAATCAGTCCTGGGATGCTCTTCCGAGGTTTTTTCATGACCACATGTAATTCGTGCCCTCAGAGATCCTATAGGTAGAGTTGTGTGCTCGTAACAGCCTAGGATGCTCTTGCGAGGTTTTCTGGTGACCACATGTAATTCGTGCCGTGGGAGATCCTATAGGTAGAGTTGCGTGCTCGTAATAGCCTGGGATGCTCTTGCGAGGTTTTGTGGTGAGTTCACATATAATATGGCCCAAGGAGATCCTATAGGTAGAATTGTGTGCTCGTAACAACCTGGGATGCTCTTTCGAGGTTTTGTGATGCACATAATAAGTCCTGAGGATTCCACAGTATAGCCAGTGATGACGAAGACCTGCAGGTGGTGGGCCTACATCCAGTATGAAAAAGGACTGGCTCTGTAGAACTTCCTATGATGAGTAGAGTTAGAGATTGGTCGAGATAGCAGTAGCAGTGACAATGATGATGACGATGCATCGATGATGATGATCCCAAGAAGAAGACTTGTCTAGCAGATCTGTGTCGAGAAATACCTTCCTAGTTAAGAGGGAGTGTTGATGTATGTGTAACTTTGGAATGTATTTCATCTATGTATTTTATATATATTTATTGTAACCTTATTAGAGATGTGTTATTCCTCTATAAGGAAGTGTTGTCATGTGGATTGACAACTGTCGCAAGTGTGTGTACTTGCTGATGGGTTATTAGACCACCATGTGGGGTTGGCCATAAATTATATATATTATAATGTGGATGTGCCTAGCTAGACAAGTCGGCCCCATAAGGTCACTGGCCAAAAAGGTTAGTATAAATAGAGATTGGAGATCTCTATTTTACTCACTCGAAAATGTAACTCACTCTCACTCAGAAAGTGGCACACTAGTGAGGAGGAGGATCATCTGCTACTAGGAGACTATCTCAGTATATTTTGGTTGTACTTTGGTTGAGGCATTGCTCACTCTATCTCTCAGGAAGTTGTGGGGTTTTTCACCTTAGGGTTTTCCTCACGGAAACTCTGTGTCTCTTGTCTCTTATGCTTTTGATTCTTGTGATGCTTGTCATATTGTCATTGTCATGCATTGATATACTGTATATGTTATTCTCTCAGAAAAGATCCTAGAGGATTGTGAATTAATGCTCAAAATTTAGAAGGCTCTTGATCAAATTTCAGGTACTCTGTATGCGATAAGTAACCCTGCGATGGAGAAAATAGTGATCATAACAACCATATTACAGATGCTGGTTGATCGCCATGCTGGGGAGGAATCTGAAGCCAGTCGGTGTTTTAGTATACATCAGCCTCCGTCGGCTCGATCCAGCATTGATGTCCATACCATACTGGTTATACATCGGAGTAGGTTTAGTAAACTAATCTTCATGCTTAAAAGGTATGTATGTATATAACTCTGTCATCGAAGTTTTTGAATGCCTGCTATTGGGTGTATTCTACGTAGATATATATATATATATATCACCATTTTGCTGTAGGCATTTTGATATGAAACTTCTTGTTTATATGTATAATGCTGCTGCAATTTTGATAGGGTGTTGAATGCTAGCATCACCGTAGTTTGAATTTTAAATCTGAATGCATGTTTACATATTCTTCATTGTCTTTTTCTGTGTAAAGGGTTTGGACCTCGATTTATCATTGTACCACTAAAATATATTTAAGGTTCTTTGCCTTGACGATAGGAAACGATCCTTAAGCTATGGCATTACGTTATGGTTTCCGTAGAATCCTGACAGAGTTGTTATCCAACAAGATTCGTTTTGATTGAGTGAATAATCTGGATTTGGAATTTTACTTCCAAGTTTTCTATTTTATATTGATGTTCATACTATAGTCTTCCTTTAATGCATATTGTATCTCGTATAGATTTCTATATCACCTAACCATCCAACAAAATCATCGTTCGCTAATGGTTGCTACGAAAAAGAGGACGAGATGGCTACTTCCCTGTGGAGAGAAAGCCCGATCCAAAAACCTTGCTGCGTAATAACGTTTGAGACCCGTAACTTTTCTTCCTTGTCCTCTACCATAACGATTCCTTTTTCCTCATTAGAATGCTACCCTATTTTTTTTACTCTTTGAAGGCATTTGTACACTAGCCAACGAGACAGAAGCTCTGCTCAAAAGGGTTTCATTTGCTCTGCATTTCTTTTTCTTTTAGGGCTTATTCGTGCATGATAGATACGATCTACTCACAGGTTTAGGTCGACTCTTAAAACTCTGAATTTGTTAAGACCATCCGTGCAGAAGAGATGTAATGAGTTTCGTCCAGATGTTAAGTTTGATACATGAAAACCCTGTATTTTGGTTGAGAGCATTAAAGTAATTATTAAAGATATACTTCAAACTCTGTCTTGTTTTTCAATTCTACCCTGACGAATTTCCTTTGTGGGTGATCGCTAACCAGTACTTTAAGTTTGCTGAATAACGCATTGTGTACACTATTATAAGATCCTCTGCATAGGTTCATCCTTTTTGTGACTTGGTGCTGGATGCGCTAGGTTTTGTGTGATGGTCAGTGCGTTGTATGTCTCAATGTTTGTTTGTGACTTAAAATGTAGATTAGTAAAGCATCTTACTTTACTAATTTATTTAGATATGAGTATAATCGGAAAAGAAAATTGATCCAAGGTATTGGTGCATTAGTTGTTTTGACACCCTGCATAATACAAAATTTATAATGAATATTTAGCACAAATCTGACCCATATCGTTTGACAAGGAATGTCGCATTAACCATTAGAAATATTGGATTAAAGGCTAGTGACATCCGAGTTAGCTTAATCTCTGTATTCTAATATGTGTATAAAATTACCTTACCTGGTAAACAATATTTTAAAAAGTGTTATGCAATCTGTACTCTTTGTTTAATCTTCCATTGACTAAAAATGAAACTTGATATTGGATAAATTATGAGTACTCATTATAAGATAATAACATAATATATAGGTTGAGATACTTAATATAAAGAAAGAGTATAAGGCCTAGATTTGAATTAAACATTCTTTAAGCATAAAGGATGCTATCCTATGTTAAGTTTATATATAAACATATATTTTATAGAAGGAAAAACTTCTTAGTGTAATCATCTAAATACGTAATCTCTTACCCTTTGGCTTAGGAATTCAATACAAGGGTGAAAAGGATCTTAGCAAAAAGAAGGTGATAATTGTTGCAGTTTACCAAACATATTATAAGCTATTGAAGAGCTTATGGAAACAACCTTGTTGCAGGTTGTAATTTTTGACTTTGAAGAATAATTAAAATACAAACATTTGTGGATGTAGCACAAGTTGCGGGTGAACGACGGTAAAAATGGTGTTTTTGACTTATGTTGTTCAAGGTGTTTTTTTTAATGTGTGATTACTCACCTGTCTTCGAATGATTATGATTATTTGACTTGTAAATGCGTATAATCATTAGAAATTGGTTGGTTGTTTATACAATGTAGCTAATATGTGTACTTATGATTATGATAATGTTTAATATCCTTATATTGGTTGTGATTAAGTTATAAAATTTATACGTGCTTGTTAAGTTAAATTAAGCAAGGGCGAATAGGAGTATATTAATCCTTATGCTATTTTTCAGTTAAATAAAAGAAATTGATCGATGACCCTCATATTAAGAAGTTAGAACTGAAAGTATCTGTAAATTTATGTATGGTAGTATATTGCAGACTTTTGAGTATTAGGTTTGATTTATCATAACCAGTTATGAATGTATATTTCGAAAGTACCTTGAAGGTAAATGTGATGATGATGTTGGCTCTTTCTATGTTAAAAGATTTATTGACGAGTTACCATCTTTAGGCATAGTAAGAATCGTTAAAATTGTCCTAGGTAAAGTATCATGACCATGTAAGTATTACTGCTTTAAATTCAGAGAGAGGAGGATAGACACACTGTGTCATCATAGCTCATTAAATAAAGAGCGATAAAACACTTATCACAATTATCTAGACAAATGCTTGATTACAAGTTGAATGCGTCACAACTACAACATCACGATTATTCTGACATTGTTAGAACAACTCACGGTTGTGGTAGCATCATATGTTATTAAGAGGGTTCAAATTGTCAGTATAATACTTCCACGATAGTTAATATTAGCAATTATTACTGTATGGAAAAATTTTAAAATTTTATGAATTTTTGGGTCCGTGACAATTGGTATCAGAGCATTAGGTTAAAGCACTCGCCCTTGATGGGCTTAACATGAAATCAATAAGTATGGAGTTAATTAACCAAGTTGGTTTTTGTTTGATTTTTATTGCATGGACAGGAATGGACGAGGGTAATTCAAAAAGCAACTTCAATATTCTCCGAAGGGGTAAAGATAAGTATTTTTCAAACATCGCTTTTCCTTTACAAAATTAGAAGCAAGGTATGATCTTTGTCGTAAGTTCTCCGTGCTAGATAAAAGGTATAGATACTCATATGATTGAATGAAATTATCATAGAAGGTAATATTTAGTTGAAATTATTTCAGTAAATGTGAAACGTAATGATCCTTGTATTATGATTGACTAACATTGTTAAAGAAAACATAAGTGACATAATATTTCTGGTTGATTCATAGTCCGTTGGTAAAGTACTAATCTAAAAGAAATAAATACATTAAGAAAACTGTTGTGAAAGATGTTGAGTAATAAGTGATTTCAAAATTTGCACAGAAGTATCATTTAAATTCTGCATTTTAGTTGTTGATATTCTATTTTTATATCAAAGGTTAATAAGTGCATTACCTATAAGCATCACTAAGTTAAATGTATAGTTTTATTAGTATGCTCCTAAGAAGTAAGTTGGTTTGAGTTGGCGAATTCATTTGAACATTTTTCACTTTTGATAGTTACTTAGTAATAAGAATACTTATTGTTACGATAGTTTCATGAAATGCAACGTCAGAAAAATATAGCCTCATAAATGTTATAGAATGTAAATGAAGTTGTAGTTACACTTAGCGAAATAAAAATTGATTCTCAAATATCAATGTTAGAATGTATATCATTTTACTTAGGTTTGTTTAGTACAAAGTACTTGTCGACTTTGTTTCATACAACCTATAGTGTCGAGTCACCTAAGTAATTAATACCCTCGAGTATTGATAGCCAAAATAAATTTAACATACTAGGTTACAAATTATAGTTAAAGATATGAACAAATTCATGTGGCTGATGCATTTGGATAATAATTTTCGAAAAATCGTCATTTTATTACTTAAACATAAACGATATTTCATTTAGAACTTCTTATCATTATTTGAGTTTTAAGGATAAAACTCGGTATTAATATTTGCAAGCAATGTTCTTAGGGGTTAAATTAACCTTATTTTAGGAAGACGTTATGATAGACCCGTGTAGAATAAGTTATATTTTCTAATAAGGATTTATGAGTATCTTGTTGATAGTTTGAAGAAAAGAATTCTAATCTTGTTTATGGAGCATGGAATCTTTTAAAAATATTTGGACGATAAGTCTTAATTCGAAGTGAATCTATATGTAACTAAATACTAACATGTTTTCAGCAGGTTCGATCTCAGACTCACATTGAGGAAGTTGAAGAGATACATCGGAATGAAGTGAAGATGAGGTAAAATTAAATTGAGTGAGAATGCATATAATGCTATGGAACTAATGTGTCCATTAGTTGAACAATTGAATCAAATAAATTTTACTTTATACTAACATTTCAGGAAGTGATCTTAATATCGATTGATAACGTGATCAAGAAGGAATATTGATTATAAAAGCACTTATAGAGATGAGTTGATCTGAATCGCTCAAAAGTAAGTAATGAATTACTTTCAGTGGTAAGACTTATGACTAATGATTTGAAAATATTTATTATACTATTGTTATTATTATGTTGCATATGGCATACAAGAAATAATAAATGTTTGTTACCAAGAAATATTTCCTGGACTCAAACGAGAAGGTTTGAGGGGAAAAATGATGATTTTCTGGACTCAGGCAGAGGGGACGGCATCATGAACTCAGTAACTAGCTTGTTGTTATGGGACAACTTACCCTTATTTGTGGTCATGTTCCCCACGGAAGTGAAACAGAGTAGGCGGAGTACGCGTTGAATGTTATACTGACCCAAAAGTCCTAGGCAAGCTTTATATCCATCGAATTGAGCAGAGGAAGGGCTCACAATTTTTCCTTGTGTTGTTAGAACTAAGCACACAAGAGGTTCTCTAAGGAGTAACTTTTCCTTCTGGTTTTCCGTATGCACACAAGAAGTTCGATGAGGAGGGGGGCTATGTTATGAGTTGTATTATAAGACTGTCATGCTTTGCAGAAGTATTTTTTATGAGTTTGCAGAAGGCTCATGTTTTGTATGCAAGTCTCTATGACTGCTGAAGTACAAAAGAGTGTTATCTATGCAAGTCTCCATGATTGCAAAAACACATAAGAAATTTTGTATGCAAGTCTCCACAATTGCTCAATTACAAAAGGGGTTCTATGACCAACAAAGTTTTTGTTGAAAAGAATTTTTTTATGCTATAAAAAAATGATAATGATTTGTTTTGTAACTAGACTATTAGATGTAGTTATGTGTAAATGTTATAAATGCTAGAAAAAGCAAAATATTTCCTCAAAAGATGAGGAAGAATGATGAACATTTAGTGTTTTGAAATTTTGTATACTTATGTTATACTGAAGAATATTGAAAAATTTTGTACGAGTTGTACAATGTGCAGGTTGTGAAAGAAGCATGAAGACTTGTAAAATTCTTGGAAGATTCAAAGATAATCAAGTTACCAAAGGAGAGACGACAAGTAAACTAAAGAATGATGACTCCGGGAGAGTAGACGAATTGCTGAAAAGTGTGAACACCAAGGACGGTGTTGTTCTTAAGGGGAGGAGGATGTAACATCCCTCCTTTTTGATCTAATAATTTGTATAAATGTAAATAAATTATTGTAATCATTCTTGTGAGGAGCTCAAGGCCAAGGACCCACCAATAAACATTGTGTTTAAAGGTGTTTATTTTTCTAAAGATTGTAAAACTAGGTGGCAAACCTAGGTCACTTGAATTAGTGACACCATGATGGGAATTTGATTTTGCACTAGAGAAGATAAGTAAACGATGACCTATGTCACTTTGGTACCCATAGGTAGGTGAGGTAAAGTAGTCTAGTGGTGATCATGCATTAAAACACAAATATTAAAGAGTGTCGCCTAAGTACAAACTAAATTAAAATAAGCAATGAGAAAAGTTGCTACGATATATATATAAGAACTTCAAAAGGTTGAAGTTCACTATGACCTTTAGTCATAGTCATGACTTTTGAGAATTGCTACTAAAAGGGTTATCCTAATATATACTAACTTATGAAAGAAGTTGCTGAAAACAACAACTTTGTCTCACACACACACATATATATATATATATAAGGAGGTGAAATTATGTATGAGATGTCATTTATCAAAATTTAAAATATATAAAAGAGAATATATATGTATATATTGGGGATCAATTATATACATTCCTATGAGAGGAGGAAGAAGTAGAATCATCTCTTTAAAAATTTTATTTATATGTATATGATAAAGCTTAACTTATAATTCAACACGGTAGTTTACTTGACTACAAGTCATATTAAATTATAAAGTCATATTATTTAAATAAGCATATAAACTACGCAAAACATATATATAAGAATTATATAAATGAAATTATTAAATTAAAAAAATTTACATTTTCTCTTAACATACAAAGGATATGTATGTAGATTTATATGTTATTTGTATATATATATATATATCTATATTAGGTTTTTGTTATATTTTTGTGGAAAATGAAATACAATATAATAATAAAGGAAAACAAGCTTCTTTATAATAAATCCTTAAAAGTGGAACTATGGATGAGAAGACAAAATCACTTAAGCTAGTATTAATTCCTTTCTCTAGATTTTAGAAGATTCGACCACTTGGGAGTGGGACCATGCTTTGAGTTAGTGTAACCTCTTGGAGATTTTAGTGGGTGATGTCCCCAAGGTAAAAAGTAACTATTACGTTAAGGGAATATTATCGTTAGTAATTTTTAACCACGACATAACCGATGGGAATGATGGAGCGAACACCCAGTGACTCGTGGAAGCATAATTGGCTCTGGGTTGAATCGCACCACTAGTGTTCGAGGAAGAAATTAATGAAAGGAAATCAAGGAAGGAATTTCCCGAAGATAAACTAACTCCCACGATGGGCAATAGGGGGGTCCTTTATTAACTGTTTGGCGGAATCCTCAATCGAGAGGGGATATTATGGATTTTCGTTAGAAAAAGAGAAGAAACGTTTGAGAAGGGACGGCTCTTGATCAAATTTCAGGTACTCTGTATGCGATAAGTAACCCTGCGATGGATAACACAGTGATCATAACAACCGTATTACAGATGCTGGTTGATCGCCATGCTGGGGAGGAATGGCTGAAGCCATTCGGTGTTTTAGTATACATCAGCCTACGTCGGCTCGATCCAACATTGATGTCCATACCATACTGGTTATACGTCGGAGTAGGTTTAGTAAACTAATCTTCATGCTTAAAAGGTATGTATGTATATAACTCTGTCTTCGAAGTTTTTGGATGCCTGCGATTGGGTATATTCTAGGTATATATATATATATCACCATTTTGCTGTTGGCATTTTGATATGAAACTTCTTGTTTATATGTATAATGCTGCTGCGATTTTGATAGGTTGTTGAATGCTAGCGTCACCGTAGTTTGGATTTTAAATCTGAATGCGTGTTTACATATTCTTCATTGTCTTTTTCTGTCTAAAGGGTATGGACCTCGATTTATCATTGTACCACTAAAACATATTTAAGGTTCTCTGCCTTAACGATAGGAAACGATCCTTAAGCTATGGCATTTCATTATGGTTTCCGTAGAATCCTAACAGAATTGTTATCCAACAAGATTCATTTTGATTGAGTGAATAATCTGGATTTGGAATTTGACTTCCAAGTTTTCTATTTCAGACTGATGTTCATACTGTAGTCTTCCGTTAATGCATATTGTATCTCGTATAGATTTCTATATCACCTAACCATCCAACAAAATCTTCGTTGCCTAATGGCTGCTGCGAAAAAGAGGACGGGATGGATACTTCCCTGTGGAGAGAAAGCCCGATCCAACAACCTTGCTGCATAATAACGTTTGAGACCCATAGCTTTTCTTCCTTGTCCTCTACCATAAGGATTCCTTTTTCCTCATTAGAATGCTACCCTATTTTTTTTACTCTTTGAAGGCATTTATACACTAGTCAACGAGACAAAAGCTCTGCTCAAAAGGGTGTCATTTGCTCTGCATTTCGTTTTCTTTTAGAGATTAAAAGTTCATGATAGATACGATTTGCTCAGAGGTTTAGGTCGACTCTTAAAACTCTGAATTTGTTAAGACCATGCGTGCAGAAGAGATGTAATGAGTTTCGTCCAGATGTTAAGTTTGATACATGAAAACCCTGTATTTTGGTTGAGACCATTAAAGTAATTATTAAAGATATACTTCAAACTCTGTCTTGTTTTTCAATTCTACCCTGACGAATTTGCTTTGTGGGTGATCGCTGACCAGTCCTTTAAGTTTGCTGAATATTGCATTGTGTACACTATTATAAGATCCTCTGCATAGGTTCATCCTTTTTGCGACTTGGTGCTGGATGCGCTAGGTTTTGTGTGACCGTCAGTGTGTTGTATGTCTCAATGTTTGTTTGTGACCTAAAATGTAGATTAGTAAAGAATCTTACTTTACTAATTTAGATATGAGTATAATCGGAAAAGAAAATTGATCCAAGGTATTGGTGCATTAGTTGTTTTGACACCCTGCATAATACAAAATTTATAATGAATATTTAGCACAAATCTGACCCATATCGTTTGACAGGGACTGTCGCATTAACCATTAGAAATATTGGATTAAAGGGTAGCGACATCCGAGTTAGCTTAATCTCTGTATTCTAATATGTGTATAAAATTACCTTACCTGGTAAACAATATTTTAAAAAATGTTATGCAATCTGTACTCTTTGTTTAATCTTCGATTCACTAAAAATGCAACTTGATATTGGATAAATTATGAGTACTCATTATAAGATAAGAACATAATATATAGGTTGAGACACTTTATATAAAGAAAGAGTATAAGGCCTAGATTTGAATTAAATATTCTTTAAGCATAAAGGATGCTATCCTATGTTAAGTTTATATATAAACATATATTTTATAGAAGGAAAAAATTCTTAGTGTAATCATTTAAATACATAATCTCTTACCCTTTGGCTTAGGAATTCAATAACAGGGTGAAAAGGATGTTAGCGAAAAGAAGGTGATAATTGTTGCAGTTTACCAAACAAATTATAAGCTATTGAAGAGCTTATGGCAACAACCTTGTTGCAGGTTGTAATTTTCGACTCTGAAGAACAATTAAGAAGCCAACGGAAGCACAATTTTTGGTCTAGGTTACTTAAAATGGGTCATCTAGACCATTTTGTAATAGACATAGGCATCTATAGTTAAAACCACAATTGTAATCCTAGGGGAAAGAAGAAGAAGAAGAAGAAGAAGAAGCAAGGAATCAAAAAAGGAGATCCTTAGTCGATCAAATATGATGTTTTTTGTCTTGCTTCGGTAGTTTTTCTCTGTGTATGTAGATTTGTATTGAGTCACTGGGACTATTTTCTGCGAAGTTTATCCTGCAGTCCGTGAGATGAGTTAATGCATGAGGATGTTTGGTTATGTCTCAATTCTTTGTTTCCTATTTGTGTCGCCATGTTATGAATGAGGAATGATATCTTAAATGATGTGATGTATCTGAGATTTTGTTGCTTTGTCGATTGATCAATAATGTTAGTTGATGCGAATGCCAGTTACATATTTGAATTGTTGGTATAATGCAAATGTGAATCTCTGGTTTTTGTAGAAATTGAGTAATAGTTAATGCATGTCCGCTCCCAACTGCGGAAACTTGGTTCCTGCAGCCCCCCTTAGAAATCTCGGGTGAGACCTCACTTGCTTCACGAGTGTTGCTGGAGAGGGTAAACCACTTTCTAGGCCGATATCTATGGGAGTTTGTGTCGACCTTTGTTGACCATAGTGCGAGGTGAACCCTGGTCAAAAGATTGGTTTCAACAAATGATTCCATTTCCCGGACCTTGAACAAGAAATAAGGGGACATGCTATGGCATCCGACGAAATCTAAGATTCAAGAGTGGTTCGATATGAAGACGCAAGAATTCGTAGAAGAAGAGAATCAGAATACTGGGCAGATGACGAGCGACTGGTTGTAGGAGTACATTTACTTCGATATCCATGAAGTATTATTCCATGAGTTTCCGATCTTGTTGCATGAGTGGTTGGCATAGCTGACCTTCCAGAAGAAAAAATTCCAAGCAGGTGAACCTAACCATTGGACCCCAGAATTCATCCAGCAGCTAAAAAGGTTCAACAATAAGGCATCAAGGGCTGTTGAATTTTGGGTAGATAGTATTGTGTAAGGATACATCACTGAATTCGTTGTCCATACAATCAAATCATATAGCAATGCGGAAAGGAATTTTTTCAAAGGACCTAGAGTAAGGTTTCTATTGTCATTGAAACTAGGGATTAAAATGCTCATTTGTGAAAAAGGCATACTAAAGATGACTTCCAATGAGTAAATCTCGGGTTTTTGGAGAATGTAGGTACCACATGAATGTGGGTCTGATAGAATGATGCGGGGTAGGTGGATATGAGCTATGACAGAATTCTAAGGGAGGTTGTGGAAGACTATGTTACCCTGGGAAATGGGGTGAGGTTCCGGCCGAAGAAGAAGAGGAGGACTGAGATTGAGAGAGAGCCTCCTAAGGTGACCATAACATAGAACTACAAAACGGGACCACAAGGGACTAAGTGACCTTACTATGATGAAGAAATCAACTAGGATACCCCTAAAGCCAAATAAAGACAGACCCAAAGTAACAAATTACCCACAACTCTGCACACTACACCAAATTTCGAAGGAAGGAATATATTCGCAGGGTTGTCCAGCGTGTCAGAATAACGGTAGGAGTAGTGGGTCTATAAATACCAGAAGGAGACCAAGGATGGCTGGCGATGATGTGAAGATGCCAATCTTTCAGGGAAACAGGACAGAGGATCCTGAGCAATACTGGTTTTTATGTGAAGCATTATGGACAGTGATACAAATTCAAGATGACAATATTAAGAAGGGACAAATAGCGACGACCTTCAGGGGCCATGCAATGGAATTCTTTATGAGATTTATATAGGTACCTATAGGGAGTCCTAAGAAAAAACTACCTCAAATCAGGGTAGGATTTATTGATGAATTTAGGAAACCGAAATTAGAGTCACAATATATCACATAGATGAAAGAGATCAAGCAATTCTGTAATGAATCAGTATGGGAATTCGACCAAACATATAAAACTCTAATGGCGAAAGTGAGATTTGGAATGAGTGATATGAAGCATAAGGAATGGTTCATTGCGGGATTAGTACCACACATTCGTATGCCACTAATGCAGCAGAAGATTGCAACCCATGCAGAAGCACTGGAAATTGCAATGAAGCTAGAGGCTTTACTAGTTGGAGAAACAAGGTTAGGTATGAACCAGATCCAAGTGCACTTAGCAAGCCTGATGATCCAATTACAAGACATGAAGAAGGGAAAAGAGGCCTGTGCAGAAGTTTGGTGCAGTCGATGTATGTCAGAGGGACATCATAAGGATCACTTCCCGGAATTGGGTGAATACTTACAGTTGGGTGCACCGAATCCACTCAATCAGGGAGGAATGCCATGGTGTCGAATTTGTCAGTTGAGGGGAAATCGACCAAAAGAATGTGTGTAGCTACAAAAGATGGTGTCAAATCCAGCCAACCTTTTCTGCAATTTATGTCGATCGGTCAGTCATGAAGAGAAGGATTGTAGAGCCTATGAATTACTCCAAGAAAGGACCGCATATACGTTTTTCATGAAGGGGTAGGAGAAATCCCTTGTAAAACAAAAACAACAATATAATCAGCAGCAGCCGCACTACCATCAACCACAACCATAGTAAAACCAACCGCATCTCCACTATAGTCAACCACAACCATTGTACAACCAACCACCTCTGCAATATGGCCAACTGCAGTATCAGCCACTACAATATAACCAACAACAATATGGTTAGCTACGAGGAGGCTTGAGAGGATGATTCCACAGGGGTCAAGGTGGAAGCATTGGTCATGGAGGAGCTCTTGGACGAGGTCAAGGGCTAGTTATATGATATAATTGCAGTCATCACAGACACTATCAAAGGGATTGTCGAACACAACTCTACAATGTACTTATTGCAGTGCAGCAGAACATAGTGTTAAGGAATGTCCCCATCTAATTATGAAATGGAAGACTAAAAATCCATCCCAACCTCAACCGAATCCGAATCAGAAGAAAAATCATCCACTGAATGTACAGAAGATCTCATCGGAGATAAGAAGTCGACTTGTGAATGTCGCAGTAGTGACCAGAGGGGGATATTGGACAGGAGAAGACATGTCACTGCCTAGTATTCGACCTTCAACTAGGAAACAAGTTCAATTCGACACAGAATCAGAAAGGGATACCTTTTTAGAATCACAAGATACAATGAGAAGGACTAAGCTGCCACTGATTAGCCGGAAACAACTTGACTACGAGATGCTGCAGATATTCGATACGATGAACCCGCCGAGGCCACCAGGAAGGATCAACACTTTGTGGGATTTCCTAGAAAGTTGTTTGGCATTAGCAAAAGATCAGGATGCACTAGTAGAGATAACCAACCTATTACACCGACAGGAAGATGCACGACAGGATTATAAAATAAATCGAGTACATAGGAAGAAGAAAGGGAAATAAATGAGGTGACTGCATAGACGTACTAAAGACTGATTAGAGCAAGGTCACACCCATTGGTCTATTATGTCACCTCCTAGTCGAAATAGAAGGAATAAAGACGTACGTAGACTTCAACGTTATCGATATTGTTGATAACATAAGTGCCTATCCGTTATTGTTAGGGATAGACTGGGAAATGGAGAACCAATCTATGATCAACTTTAAGAAATTAATAATGTCGTTTGAGAACCATGGCATGAGTGTTATTGCCCCACTTGACCCAACAGAAGGACAAATACATGTCGAACCAATGAGGGATGAATTCACAGAAGGATGGGACAACATATACAACATCTTATAGGACTACATCAATCCCACTACCGTAGATAATTTGGATAGCATACTGTTAGTTCGGCATCGTCGGATTCTAATGAGGTGGTAGAGAATTGGAAGAATCAATTACATGAACTTTCATTGAGTATATGTGCACAAATTACTCAGTCTTTGAGATGGGTAATGATGGAAATATGCGAACTGCCAACATACGAAGGATTGCCTAATGTGACTGTATTTATCACCGAATTTGAGGAAAAATTATTTGAACCACAGAGATTGTTGGCATTGGAGGAAGCAGTAAAGGCTACACCAGCATGGTGGTGGGAAGTGCACAAGTCGACACTAACAAACTGGCCACTATGTCGAAAAGTAATGGAAGTCAGATTCGGAGAAACTGAAGGGTATTGCTAAAGAAAATACAATGGAAGAGGAGACCCAAGGGATCACTTGGACGAGTCTCAAAGCAAATGGGAAATGAGCCGAAACCAATAATGGGTCCATGCATTCATCCATACATTGGATGCGGTACCGTGAAGTTGGTATATCATAGCAGAACTACGACGTGGAACAACTACATGAGAATAATTCACTATTATCTTTAGCCAAACTTTCAGCTTCTCGGATGAGAACCCCTTCATCCATAGTGCACCACAGGAGATTCCTGAGAAAGTACTTCAAGCAGTCCCAATAGAAAACCAATGGGATTACAGTAGACTGCGACACTAGAAATGTTGATGGAATGCTACAACATGATGGGAGAACCTAATGAAGAGGATGATCTAGGAGCTATTTGTATACCAGAGTCGGATGGAAGCAGGGTTTTTGAAGCACAATATATGCCCTTCGAAAAATTCCAACAACCACTACGAATCAAGAAAGTTAATATTGGGTTGGAGGAAAACCCCAAGTTTGTAAGTATCGGAGATTACTGGGATGACTCAACCATTGCAAAGATGATTAATCTGCTACATGAGTTTCAAGACTTGTTCCCAACCAAATTTTTTGAAATCAAAGGCATTTCTGGGGAGCTGGGAGAAATGAAGATTCCACTAAAACCTGATGTGAAGCCCTTAAAGCAGTGACCCTATAGATTGAATCCCAGGTACAAGGAACACGGGAAAGCTAAAATAGAGCGAATGTCGAATGCAAGAATCATAGAAATTATGGAGGAATCCGAATGGATCAGCCCGATGGTTGTCCAAGATAAGAATACTGGCGAAATAAGGATTTGTGTCGATCTAAGGAAACTGAATGATGCATGTCTTCACAATCCATTCCCTACACCATTCACTGATGAAGTACTAGAAGGTGTCAGAGGTCAGGAGATATATTCATTCACGGATGGATTCTCATGATACCATCAAATAAAGATCGCAAAGGAGGATCGGCATAAGACTACTTTTGTAATGGAATGGGGTTCTTTTGAATACAAAGTTGTTAGCACTGGATTTCTGCTAGGTTTTCGAAGGGGGTTTAGACCCATGAAAATGACAAAAGGAAGCTCTGCTTTCAATCTGCTTATCCCATAAGCCAAAGGTTGTGAAGAACTATACAGCAGGCCTAGTCCATGATGGGGGGCATTTGATGAACCTAAATCTTAGGGGTTCTAGGAAAGTACCTCACAGTGGAAAGCGCCCATGGTACATGTCAACACTTTGGAGAGGCATAGATCAGGAGCGAGAGGGATCGATGGTCGTAGGCATCCTTCGCTGATTAAATTAGGCACTATTTAGGCATAGGGAGAAAGCATTAGCCAGAGGGCATGTTAATATTGATCAACGGCCGTTGGAATAGATCAACTGTCAGGTATTTGTTCACATTTTCATCACACACAGAGAAATACAATTTTCAAATCCACAAACTTTGGGTAAAAAGTTGCAAATTCAAATGGCCTAGATGAAACAAGACTCAGATCTATGGATGCAATTTAGTTCGCATATGTTACTTGTGTAGGTGATCATTGGGACGAAAATATGCGAACATGAGAAGGACGCGACGCCATTCGACAGTCAAGGTGAAGTTAAGGTTTAAAGATCTATGATGGTGGTTTGTTCATGATGTTGGAGGCCATGCGGCATCTGCGCAACAAATGAATGATGGCCAAAAATACCAAATCCACCTCAGCGCACCCAGATACCCCTCCCTCCTATCCAAAAAGCCTCGTTAAGCACATATTATGTCAGCTCACACCCCTGTCATCATTCCTACTCGCTTGGGGGAGCCAATCATACCATCACGTTGAGGGTAATCATGCATGGTTGCAGTCACTATCAATATCATTATCGTTAGAGGCCCGCTACTTGCTAAGTCATGACCATTATATGGGAAGGGTGGCAAGGGCCCTGCTATTCACATATATTTTGGTTAAAGGCCCGATCATGGAGAAGGAATAGGGAGGCAAGGTCGTTTTCATACCAGAGCAGGCATGTTCTGAGGTGGAGGAAGACGAGGTTTCTTCACCTCCTGTAGTGCTTGACCACATGGAGGAGAGTTCGGCAAGCGAGCTCGAGGAGCATGAAAGCTGACAGGTGTACATGGAATTTCGATATCAAAGGAAGAACAAAGTGGCCCGAGAGGAGCAGAAGGACACCCACAAAACCATAGAGATCCTCCAGGACTTCATCCTCTCCACTGAAGAAGTGCCACCTCCTCTTTTAGCAGAGAAAATGCCGGAGGAAGACTCCCTGAAGGTGGAAGACTTCTTCGAGCCGCAGGGTCACCTAAAGGTTCAAGAATAGGGTAGTATCCTATTTGTGCCATTACTTTTCCCATCTCACAAGTTTGTCTTTGGATAAATATATGGTTGTCATTTTCCTTAAAGTTTTGAGGCCAACTAGGGTCTGTCGGTCGTTTAAGACTTTTGTATTATGCACCCTGCAAAAGACGTCTATAGAAGTAGTAATGGCTTGTATGTTAGCGGTCCTTTTCATCTTGTGATTAGCTGGCATAGCTGGCAGACTGGGCCATATAGGTGGCATCATCTTTTATAATTGTTTTTTTATGAAATTCGAGGCTGAGAGCCTATAAATATCAATGTAATAGCAGTCGAAAGGGTTGGGAAAATCATTATGGTTGAGGCTTGGGGGAGCTAAGATTTGTTCTTCTGACTTGATCATAAAATTGAATTGTAGTGCTTGAAGCTAGCATTAATAGAGATTCATGTGTCATTTCGCTTACTATCTATTTTTCTCTTCTCCTCATGTGATTGTACTTCCTGTTGTTTACTTACATTATGTTTTCCTTTTTGTATCTAAAATCAGTGTATAGTAGGACATAATTCTTGGTAGCAAGCTCTGCCTATTATTTTAGGTATTCACTCAATATTTCTTCTAAATTTGACATTGAATTCACCTCTGGAGGTCACTCATGTCAATGGGGTGTTCATTCTTTCTATGTTTTTCACCACATAATAGCGCTTAGACCGGAAGCAGATGGCTATCTTTCCTCTATTTCTATGTTTCACAATGCAACAACGTTATTCGATTTATGTATTAGGCCATGAATCCATTTCCCAATGTTTCTCTCATGATTATTTCACAAAAACTTTAAACAATTTGTCTTTGCATAAATGTGACCTTCTAAGTTTGCTTTGAACGATTATCTTGAGTAATAAGAATTCTGTATATTTGTCATTGTCGAATTTGTGGTTGTTCCCAGTTTTCTTAAGTTTAAGAGAGATCCCTCTATGATTGTGCTGGGTCAGTAGCATTAGTCTAAAGTGGTTCTTTTGTTACCCCATATTGACTTCTCTACAACCTAGAGGTACAATTTGGGTGCTAACATAGTGGTGTTGTTGCTGGGGAACGAGAGTCATATGGTTTCTGGGCAAAACGACAAAGTTCGGATCTGAATGTTGCTGGTGAATTGCACTCAGACATTGTAAAGGTTGTATCATTCACCTAGTGACTCCACCCCCTATTTTTTCGGTAGAAAGGCAACTCCACTGGGGAAAAATCGGTGACTTCAATGGAGAGAGATCCCAGCTAGCCGAAGCATGGAAAAAATAAGAGCCGAGTATCCGAATATTAATTTTCTTAAAGAGGTGTTGTTCTTCTGCTTTGGGTACCTTCTACCCTTCTATATTTATGTCAGCAAATTGTTGCTTCACAGAAGAGCTTTGGGTCATGAGAGAGGCTCCTTCGTGTATCCCTCTCTAGACTTAGAAGATGTATATTCTCCTTTAACCCCTCGAGTAGATCCTTTCCCTTCTTTTGAACCATGTAAGATCCATAACTAGCCTTGCAAGCCTCATGAGAGGCTGATGATATCCTCCCTGTACATACCCCTTCACCTCCTAAGTATCAACATAGATATGGTCGTTTACAGCTGCCCCCTGTTCTTCATGACTATCCTCCTAAGTACCACAAATACCTCCTTGTTTTTTATGGAGAATCCGAAATTCTTACTATTGAGAAACATCTTCAAGGCTTTGAGCATTTTCTGGACCTTTTTGAAGTAGAACATGACGATGTTTGCATGAGTGTTTTTTCCCAATCCCTCCAAGGGAGTGCGAAAAGGTGGTTTAAGCACCTGCAGCCTGAATCTATTGATACATGGGGTGAGTTGTCTGATGTATTTTTGGAGTTTTGGGGCAAGAGGAGATAATGGGACCTAGTTCTTTCACAGTTTTACTCGATGAGAAGTAAAGAAGGTGAGACCCTATCCAGTTTTAACAAGAGGTTTGCAAAATTTTATTATAATATGCCAAAGCTGATTCAGCCCCTAGAAAATGCTGCTAAGTTGCATTATGCCTCTATTTTCCCTCCTGAATCATCTTTTCATCTTTTGGAGAGGAGGTCTCCAAATTTGTAATGTATGTTCATTGATGCACTGGAGGTTGAAGACAATCTTAGAATGTCTAAAAAACTCTCAGAGTGGGGAGACGAGGATGAGATAGGACAAAGATTAGAGTTTGAAGGAGGGTTTGAGCTAAAAAATCTTATGTTATTTCTTCACCATGAGCAGGGAGATGGCCAACCAAACCATGTATAGGGAGAGGATGGTGTAGGTTTGTTCTTTGTGGATTGCACTCAGCGCATCGAGAATTCTGTGGTGGAGCATCTAGATAAAAGGAGGGGTCCACCCATATATGATGAATATAGAGATGGAGATGCCATGAGCCTCTTGGAGGTGGTTGAGGGAAAGCAGTTGTCATGCAGTCAATTCCACTATATAGGGGAGCCAATCCTGGAAAGGAGTCCAATTATAACTCCTGGTTTAATCCTTGAAAGCCATGGAAATAGTAAGCCGAAGGATGACGAGGTCTTGCTCCCCGAGTCTGAACCATTCGCCAGAATTAGGAAAACTCTCATAGCCATGGATGAAGAAATCCTAGAGACCCTCCATGAGGAGCCTGGCCGTCGCCAAAGTGAAAAAGAAGAAACCAACGACAGTTTTCAATAGGAAGAATTTTATCCTTGGGATTGGAGGGAAGCTGATTGGGAGATCCATGAAGAACGTCTTGAGCCTGACATCCCTTTCCAACAGGCTGACCAAATGAGGGGTGCATCGAAGGAAGATAAAAAAGGCCAATATAATTTTTATTCAGGCCTTTCATGCCTAGAATCCCGGCTTCGCGAGGAAGATCCATTACTTGGTCCTTTTGAAAATTAGGGTGAGTTTTCTACTGGAAAACCAAAGAAGAAACAAGTTTTTAATCTGGGGATTTTAATAAATCAAAAGGGTGACTATTCCATTCTTGCTAGGTTGTATAGGGATCTGAGCTGACACGAGTTCCAGGTTCTACTTGAAGTTGGCCATACATGTTCAGTCCCTAGACTTGATGGGAGTAACAAAGGAAATGAGCAGGTCACTTACTATTCTTTTGAAAGAGAATTTACTATGCTGTGAGCAGAGCTGCAATCTGACAGAATGCCTGAGGAATTGCAACTGAAGTAGCCATGTCCTGCTAGAGGGATGGCACAAAACTTTGGAGGATATCATACCTATTATGACCAAATAACTGAGTATATGGAAAAATTCTTCAGTTGGGGTAAGAGGTTTTAATTTTGTCAAAAGGATCACACCTACCATCCACACTTTTTGCCATTACGATCTTATCCTCTGATTTTAGTCAAGCATGAAGCGAAGTATTGCCTGTTGGATCAGCTGTTGGATTGGATGCATTGGCATTTTCATATCACTTGATATGACAGCGATTTTAGTAGAATATGGTAGAGTAGTTTTGTGCATAAATAAGCTCGACACCCCGAGCACTTTTCAGCATTCAGTTGCAGTGGTGTTTTGCGGTTTTCAATTCAGTTTCAGTATGTAGAGCTAAATTATGTTTCTAAATTTCAATTTTCACTAGAAGGCTACAGGAAGCTAATTTTGTGATAAAGCATAGACCAATGGATCAGGAGTTAAGTCTACAAGGCTCTTTGCTACCTCAAAGGGAGGATAACACCCCCAATAGGAACCAATTGTTAGCACGAGATTTGTGCTAGGTTTTCGAAGGGGGTTTAGACCCATGAAAATGAAAAAAGGTAGCTCTGCTTTCAATATATGTAGCCCATAAGCCAAAGGTTGTGAAGAACTATACAATAGGCCTGGCCCGTGATGGGGGGAATTTGATGAACCTAAATCTTAGGGGCACTAGGAAAGTACCTCGCGGTGGAAAGCGCCCACAGTACAGGTCAACACTTTTGAGAGGCATGGATTAGGAGTGACAGGGATTGATGGTCGTAGGAATCCTCCGCTGAGTAAATTAGGCCCTGCTTAGGCACAGGGACAATTCATTAGGCGGAGTGCATGTTAAGATTGATCAACAACTATTGGAATAATCAACGACAAGGGATTTGTTTGCATTTTCATCACGCGTGGAGAAATACAATTTGCAAATCCATGAACTTTGGGTAAAACGGTGCAAATTCAGACGGCCTAGATGGAACAAGAATTAGATCTACGGATACGATTTAGTTTGCAGATGTTACTTATGCAGGCGATCATTGGGCCAAAAATATGCGAACATGAGAAGGATTCCACGCCATCCAATGATCAAGGTGAAGTTAAGGATTAAAGATCTACGATGCTAGTTTGTTCATGATGTTGGAGGCCATGCGGCATCTCTGCAGCAGATGAATGATGGAAAAAATACCAAAGCCACCTCAACGCCACCACATACCCCTCCCACCTATTCGAAAAGCCTCGTTAAGCATGTGTCATGTCAGCTCGCACCCCTATCATCATTCCTACTCACTTGGGGGAGCCAATCAGACCATCATGTTGAGGGTAATCACCCATGGATGCAGTCGTTGTCAATGTCGTTATCAATAGAGGCATGCTACTTGCTAAGGCACGACAATTATATGAGAAGGGTGGCAAGGGCCTTGCTATTCATGTATCTTTTAGTTAAAGGCCTGATCATGGAGAAGGAGCAAGGAGTCGAGGTCGTTTTCATACCAGATTAGGCGTGGTCTGAGGTGGAGGAACACCACGTTCGTTCACCTCCTGTAGTGCTTGAATGCATGGAGGAGAGTTCAGCAAGCGATCCTGAGGAGCATGAAATCTGAAAGGTGTACAGGGAATTTCAACATCAAAGGAAGAAGAAAGTATCCTGAGAGGAGCAGCAGGATACCCAGGAAACCATAGAGATTCTCGAGGACTTAATCCTCTCCTCTGAAGAAGTGCCACCTCCTCTTTCAGTAGATAAAATGCCAGAAGAAGACTCCCTGAATGTGGAAGACTTCTTCAAGCCATAGGGTCAGCTGAAGGTTTAATAATAGGGTAGTAGCCTGTTCGTACCATTACTTTTCCCATCCTGGCAAGTCTGTCTTTGGATAAATATATGGTTGTCCTTTTCCTTAAAGTTTTGAGGCCAATTAGGGTCTCTCGGTCATTTAATACGTTTGTAGTCTGCACCCTGCAAAAGACGTCTATAGAAGCAGTAATGGATTGTATGTTAGCGGTCCTTTTCATCTCGTGATTCGCTGCTACAGGTGGCGGACTGGTCCATATAGGTGGTAGCATCTTTTATAACCATTTTTTGATGAACAATTTGAGGCTGAGAGCCTATAAATATCGATGTAATAGGAGTAGAAAGGGTTGGGAAAATCATTCTGGATGAGGCCTGGGGAATCTAAGCTTTGTTCTTCTGACTTGATAAGAAAATAGAATTGTAGTGCTTGAAGCTGGCATTAATAGAGATTCATATTTCATTTCTTTTACTATCTGTTTTTCTCTTCTCCTCATGTGATTGTACTTCCCATTGTTAATTACATTATATTTTCCTTCTCGTATCTGAAATTAGTGTATAGTAGGACATAATTCTCGGTAGAAAGCTCTGCCTATTGTTTCAGGTATTCACTCAATATTTCTTCTAAAGTTGACATTGAATTAAACTCTGGAGGTCACTCATGTCAATGGATTGTTCATCCTTTCTACCTTTTTCACCAAATAATAGCGCTAGACCGGAAGCAAATAGCTGTCTTGCCTCTATTTTTATGTTTCACACTACAACACTGTTATTTGATTTATGTATTAGGCCATGAATCCATTTCCCATTGTTTCTCTCATGATTATTTCACCAAACCTTTAAACAATTTGTCTTTGTAGAAATCTAACCTTCTAAGTGTGCTTTGAACAATTATCTTCAGTAATAAGAATTATGTATATTTGTCATTGTTGAATTTGTGGTTGTTCCCAGTTTTCTTATATTTAAGAGAGATCCCTCTGTGACTGTGCTGGGTCAGTAGAATTAGTCTAAAGTGGTATTTTGGTTACCCCCTATTGGCCTCTCTGCAACCTAGAGGTACGATTTGGGTGCTAACAACAGTAATGTCGATCGGTCTTAAAAACTCCTCAACAATCTTTTCAAGGTTAGTTGTTTCCACATTCAAAGACTCCATTCATAAATTCCTCGTAGTATATATGGAGAACTAGACCATATATGGACTGGTTAAGGACCATGTTTCAAATCTAACACTAATGCTGGAGAGATGTCAACAACATCAAATTTCGCTTAACTTGAAGAAGTGTATCTTCTATGCCCCATTTGGGATTCTATTAGGACACATTGTATGTAGGGAAGGGATGCTGATTGACCCTGCGAAGATTGCAATCATCGTCGACTTGCCACCACCAACAACAGTAAGAAACTAATGACGATGTTGGGACATACCGGGTATTATAGAAATTTTCTCAGAGGATATGTAGCATTCACAGTGCCAATGGAAAAACTGTTAAAACTGGATGCTAAGTTCAAGTCGAATGACGAGTGCCAAAAGAGCCTCGACATACTAAAAGCAAAGATGGTCACAGAAATAATATTTGTGTTTTCCAATTGGATGAAAAAATTCCATGTTCATGTAGATGGATCATGAGTAGCACTAGGAGTTATATTGGCCCAACCAGGAGAAGGATCGATCAACCACCCAATTGCATTTGCAAGTAGGAAGCTGTCCACTATGGAGAAAAAATATATGACGAAATAAAGGGAAGGACTAGCAATGGTCTATGCACTACAAAATTTTGACACTACCTACTTGGAGGATATTTTAAAACGTTTACTGACCACTCTGCATTAAAATACATGGTCAATAATCCTGTGTTGGGGGGGGGTGAATCTGTCGTTGGTTACTATTGTTCCAAGAATTTGACTTTGAGATCATTGTGAAACTAGGGCGATTGAATGCAGGACCTGACCATTTGTCCTGAATTGAGTCATCTAAAAAACCAAGAAGTATTGACAAGGGTTTACCAGATGTGCAATTATTTAGAATTGGAATGGTTGACAACTATTATGAGAAAATTGTTCAATTTTTGCTGATAGGGAAGGCACTAGAGGAATTTAATACCAACAAAAAGAAAGAGCTAGTTGTCAGAGTTATGGATTTCCAACTGATCGCGGGACAACTATACAAAATGGGCCTGGACAAAATACTTTGGCGATACATCTTTCCACGTGAACATGAAAGAATATTAGCAGAAGATCAGGATGGGATTGCAAGAGGACACTACGTAGGGCATTCCACTGCTAAAAAAATACTTAGATTTGGATTATGGTGGCCGACAACGCATGGAAATGTTGCAGATTACACAAAGAACTACAACGTATGCCAAAGAATAGGAAAACCATCTCGAAGGGATGAAATGTCGCTAATACCTCAACTAACATTACAAGTTTTCGACAAATGGGCAATTGACTTTGTAGGACCTATCAACCAACCAGGAAAAAGAATAGGTTGCGATATATAATTACTGTGATGGATTATTTGACACAATGGGATGAAGAATCACCAGTAAGGGATTGGATGACTACGACAGTAGCAATATTTCTCTTTGATAATGTGGTTACCAGGTTTGGGTTCCCAAATATACTAATGAGCGACCGAGGTACTTACTTTTTCAATCAAATGATCAGAGTGATGATAGAGGAATTTCAGATACAACATAGGAATAGTACTCCATACCAACCACAAGCGAATGGCGCAGTTGAAGCATTCAACAAAATATTGGAGCATGCACTCACAAAGGTGTCTAACACAAGCCACGATGACTAGGATTTGAATATTCCAGCAATATTATGGGCCTATAGAATGACGTGTAAACAATTGACCGGCCAAAATCCATTCAAGTTAGTTTATGGGCAGGAAGCGGTGATTACAATGGAATATATTGTACCGAATTTGCACATTGCAGCACCAAGGGAGCAATTGAAGAATGGTTAGCGCAGTTAGTATAGCTTGATGAAGACCGGTTTATCATAGGATTTCATCAACAAGTAGAAAAGGATTGAAAAAGGGTTCGGCACAATCGCCATGTCAAAGTGAAGCACTTCAAGCATGGAGATATGCTCTTGTTGTACGACAGTAAATTTGCGAAGCACCCAGGTAAGATGTAGATGCATTGGTTGGGCACCTATATCATAAATTTTATCACTGATGGAGGTGTGGTGTAATTACAAAAAGCTATATGGGACATTGTTGAAAAGTCTAGTAAACAAAAGCCAGCTAGATCCCCATCGAGATAGCACAACACAGAACCATTGAAGAAAATAGTGAAAAAAAAGAGTGATGACTAAAGGTTGGAAATCTGTCGACAAGATTGAGTCTGTTGATGAAACAATCGCATAGTACAACATAAGCGACGAGTTTTGGCTCCTGTCGATGGCCTTCATGATGCGAATGGGTCAAATCCAATCATAAATGTAGCAGTTAATACACGGTGAATGACGACGCAAGTGGGTAATGGTACATTTAATGACCAACGAATGCAGAGGATTCGGTAAATCGACACTGGATTCGGTAATAATTGTCCAAGATCGACAATATGGATAGGAGGCATGAAATCAAAACTATAAATGCAGGGAAAGGGGACAATTTGAATCACTATGTATTAAGCAAGGTAGCCAAGAATTTGCAAAGCCGAATAGGGAGTGCATGGCACATTTCATTTCTAGCACAAGTACTGAGAACAACCACAGCCAAGGCCGATTATTTGTGAGCAACCAGAGATCACATCGAAACAGTCGTTCAGAAAGAAGAGGATTTCCCATCGGCCCATCGACACCAGCCGAAAGCCGAAGAGAGAGACCCACAGCTCAGCACGACCTACAGTAGGAGAAGCAGACAAATCGGGAACTGCTTAAAAGCAAACAACATCGTGAGGAGGGAACCCTGGCCCAACAATAGCGAACATACTGGGGTATGTGCCACCAAGCAAGGAAGGGACACCAACAATTCAGTTGGGAAAGAATGCAAGATACGCAATCAATGTGCTGGTGATACGAAAAAGAGTTCTGCTAGCCGGGAATATTGTGCAGAACCCTCAAAAGCTACAATACAGCGACCATGACCTCATGGCATACCTAGAATGCACAGAAGACACTTACATCAATGTCCCACATGGATAAGGAGGCCCTATCATGAAAGAACCAGCAAAGTGGGCATTGGGATTGGAGTGATTAAGACTATTGGGCATCACCCACATGCCACACTTTGGGATATCGGTGCAGGAAAATGCGTGTGTCAAGAAATTAGTAGCCTATTTCCATGGTGAGCATTTATTGCTGCATGAAAAGATCCCAGTCATAATTGACTTGATTTCAAAAATAACTGGACTACCCAAGGCTTGGGTAGATACTTCCCAATTCTTTCAGAGGAAGGATAACGACAAAAAACTTGCTGTGAGGATGAAAACAAAGTATGAAGTGAAGAAAAACTCAAGGGGATACTTAATCAACAATATTAAAGACCAAACTGTTAGGGTTGCAGTGAAGGTATTAGAATTCAAGTTAGTACAGAAGAAGAGACCGAAAGAATGCACCTCTAGCATCATTGCATCCATAGAACAATGTGCAGCAGGAGTGAAAATGAACTAGTCGCTCTTCCTGTTAAATGAATTGGTGGAGGACATCATTGCAGCACAGGAAAAAGGGAATACATTTATGTATTAGTGTCTCTTGATGCTGGTCACATTAGTAGGATGGACAGAACCATTGCATTAGCAAGGCATGGAAATAGTAGATGTCAAGATACATGAAAGAGCGCGATACCAAAACTTGTGGGCAAAAAATGACAAAGAACGCAAAAAAATTAACATTGTTCAATTCTACCTTTTCCTAGATATGATGCGAGTAGATGGCCAAGTGATACCATGGATAACCGAATAGGAAGCAAAGAAGTATCGACGGATTGCAAGGCTATCGGTTGAATATGAAACATATACATTCAGGAACGAGAAGATAAGAAGAGGCAGTGGTTTCCAACACAATACAAACTCAGCAAGGAGGATCTGGATGACATCATTAAAGGATGGCCAGCCGAATGGAAAATTCCAACAACAAAGGAGGAACTATCAGATATGGAAAATGGGAAATCAGAAACTTGACCAAATTCACCAGAGAAAGATAAGGACTCAGAAAATGGACAAGAGGATGCAAGAAAAGGAAATCCTATAGAATAACAGTCGCATACACTAAGTCATGATGGGGCCTCATCGACAACTCCCACGGATTCAAAATTATAATCAAAATGAGAAGAGGCAAGAACAAATCATAGGATGGATCATGGTGAAGGAAGCACAAGTGGTGGTCTACTTGAGGAGAATATTAACAAGCTCATGGAGAAGATAACAGCGGTGCGGGAAGATAACCGCACAAAGGTAACACAACATGCGACGGATTATTTTCACCAGGTAACACAACTACTATCAGCATTAAGAAATGCAATCATAGAGACAAGGTTTCCGCAGGAGGAAGTCACACCAAGTATACCAACAAGAAGGACCGAGGTGGACATAGGAACAAAACCAAGGTTACTACAAATACTTATGAATGCCATAACAATAGGCAATGAAGAGTTGGACGCAGAATTAAGAAAGCACGATCAAATCACAATAGATTTTAACATACTATTGATATTGTCACTACATCAAATTCACACAGTAGCATGTGAAGAAGTTAGCGACCGCGAAGCCGCAGCCTATGACCAGATGGTAAGATACAAATGACAGGCACGGAACAGTGAGTCATAGGCACACCATCTCCAAGAAGAGAAAGATAAAACCTTGGACGAAAAAGAAAAGGCAATGGAATATAGAAAGAGGTTGGAGCATGCAATATCAAAGGCATGCGAAGAAGTCCCTCAAGTAGACCGATATATGTTAGCAGAAGCGAAAGCCATACTATCAGGAGCAGACATGCGAAAAGAAAACAAAGCTCTATAGGCAAGGGTGGTTCCCACACGCCACCAGAACAACTCCAAAATAGACCGAATGTGATAGAGGAGAATCTGACAGAGATCACAGAGCTGGAAAAGACAGCCCATATAACTGCAGAAGATGTCACACAGTTCGGGGGTGTTGATGTATTTGCAACTTCGGAAGATACTCACTTGTATATTGTATGTATTACATTTGTACTTTATTGTATCCCCAACAGAGATGTATTATTCCTCCGATTGGAAGTGTCATCATGATCCGGAAACAAGATCTTTGCTACCCTATGACGTTAACATGAATTGCATAAAGAGCATGAATGAAGCTCACAAATCCATAAGAAGAGAACCAAACAGAATAGACAATACACACATAAAGACATTAAGTTGATAACGGAGTTCATCCAGGATGGACTACGTCTCTGGGCCTGCTTCTCAATAGGAGGGCCGATCTATAATCTCAACATAAAGGCAAAATACATGGCAATGATACAATGATACCTTGGCGACAATGGCCAGGAAGAGAACCGCTGCCCAAAACACAACAAGACTACTTCCAGCAACTCCGAAGCCTGAAGACGGTGTAAAACGAGTATAAACACTCGTACCTTCCTCCTGCAGAGCTACACAATCTCCCTTCTCTCCTTTAGCTACAAGTCTCTACTCCAAAGCATGAGTGGGAAATGGCATATGAGGGGGTTTATATAGGCTTGAGTTAGCCCTCATCACATTCTCCTCATGATTCTTCAGTTACAACAAATTCACTACTTTGGGGATGTGGTTACAACCTCTAAGTCTAGTTGGGCCCTCTTTACGTGCCTTTCATGTCATATGGTTGGTAAGTTATCAACCCATCCCAACTATATGTATATATTTAGTACTTTACATTAGAAACTTTTGTTATATCCCCACCGAACTATGTAATCTTTGAAACTTGTTTTAAAATATGTTGAACCCACTTTTAACCGTTTTTCCATAGTGGAAATATACCATGTGCGTAAATAACTCCGGCGGGTTTGTGGGCCGTTAAAACTATCCGACCAACCAAATATTGGCGTTGGCGTGCTCCCGGTTCTATGCATTGTTGGCATGGGTCCATGGGTCGGGGCTTAGCCCCGGCCCTTTATGCGCCCGTTCAAACCCTTGCTCGGACTTAATATATTTTTCAACGATTTACAATTCAATTGGCACGGTGCGGCGTATTGGTAAGGGCAGAGTTTAGTTTAAATGAGGTCCAGTGGTCGAACCCGGCGGAGGCTTCCCCATATTTTTAATAAACTCGAATTATAGCGGCCAATCTGGTGCTGCCACGTGGTGGCATACCATTGGTCCAACTCACTTTCCGTACCACCAACTGTCATGCTGACTCGGTCGCCAACTTAGCCGTCGTACTGCCAACTCAACACCCAGTCAGCTGCTAGGTCATTGCCGTACTGCCACATGTCCAATTCTCATTGGTCCGTACTCCTTCCACGTCATCATGCCCGTACTATATGGATGCCACGTGCCACCTCCATTTTGCCAAATTTGCATGTTTCATCAATACAACAGAACGCGATAACTTTCTCATACGGAGTCCGTTTGAGGTGAAACGAACGCCGTTGGAATCGTCTCGACGAGCCCTTCGATCAGGTGCTAGTTTTGCCTTCTTGGATCCTCCCGGATCATTCCTCCTCACTGAGAATATTTTGGCCTCCAAAAGCCTTTACTAATCAACAGATAGGTGAGGGAATTGCTCCCTCACTTTCTCCTTCTCGATCCACTTGGCCTTGCTTGGATGAGTGCCTCTGATGCCCACTCGAAGATACTCAACATCACCTCTGCAAGAAGTCCTTGTCCTTCTGTCCAAGATGACATCTTCCTTTAGCTCATCCATGTACTCAGGAGAAAATTCATCAACTGATGGCAATGAGACATTCTCCCTTTCATACATGATCATGGGAGGCTCATAGAGTTTCAAGTTCTCCACATTCACCACTGAGTAGATCTGCATGTATGGCGGTAGCTCTAAGCGAAAAGCATTTGTCCCAATCTTCGCCAAGATGGTGAAGGGACCATATCTAATGGGCTTGAGCTTCTTGCCTTCTCCTTTCATCCTCTCCTTACTGATGTGAAGCCACACTTGATCTCCCACCTGAAACTAATGATCAACTCTATGCTTGTCATGGCGAGCCTTGTACTGGGCTTGACTCTTCTCCAACTGCTCTTGCACTGCTTGATGTACCTGTTGAACTCTCTGAATGAACCTGCGGGATTTGTCTTCATCCTTGGAAGTGCTTGAGTCAACCTCTCTCCCATAAGTCAATTCCAATGGAGTCTTTGGCAAGTACCCAAATCATGTCTCAAATGGTGAGCTCTGAGTGGAAGAATGCATAGACCTGTTGTAGGCATGCTGCACATACTGGATCTGTTCATCCCATAACTTAGGATGCTTGTTGCAATAGCCTCGAAGCAAATGGACAACCGTCCTGTTGACTACCTCTGTCTGTCCGTCGGTCTGTGGATGGAAAGCGGTGCTCCTCTTTAGCTTGGTGTCCATCATACACCATAATTTTGTCCAAAACTCTCCAAGGAATCGGGAGTCTCGATCCGAGATAATGGACGTAGGGAGTCCAAAGTGAACCCATACATGCTGAAAGAAAAGAGAAGCAGCCTGCTCTGCAGTGACCTGCTTTTTACATGGCATAAGAATACACATCTTGCTAAACCTATCCACAACCACATACAAGTAGTCATGACCCCTCCTAGACATAGGCAAACCCCCCACAAAATCCATGGAAATCCTTTCCCAAGGATGGGAAGGAACATGAAGTGGTGAGTACAGCCCCAATTTTCTATTAGTGGGCTTACAAGTAGAGCACATCACACACCCCTTTACATATTTTGTTACAATGTCTTTCATGCGAGGCCAATACACAAGTCTTTGCAAATGAGCCAAAGTCTTACCTACCCCAAAATGCCCTAATACAAGAGAAGTATGAGCTTCTCGTATTACATGGACTCTTTCACTGATAGGAACACATAACTTGCCCAAATGATAGAGCAACTTTCCCTGCAAATAGTAGTCTTCCACCTGTGTGCCATTGGTTAGCTTCTCATAAACCTCCTTGAAATCATCATCGGTAGCATACTGCTCAATATAACTTTCATGGGATAAAGAAGCATTTTTCAAAACAATAGATGCAACAATAGGAGGTCTAGAGAGCATATCTGCCACTTTGTTACTAGTACCCTTCTTGTACTTGATCACTAGATGGAATTGTTGAAGGAATCCCATCCACCTGAAATGACGAGCTTGCTGGAGCTTAGTCTGGGACTGGAGATACTGCAAGGGCTGATGATCGGTATGGATGATCGTCTCCTTACCCATCAAGTAGTGCTTCCACTTCTTGACACTCTGAACCAAAGCATACAACTCTTTGTCATAGGTGGGGTAGTTGATCACTGCTTGAGTAAAAGTCTCTGAATGGTAGAAAATAGGCTTGCAGTGCTGCATCAATACTGCCCCCATGGCATATCCACTGGCATCTGTCTCTATCTCAAATGGCTGCTGCAAATCAGGCAGGGCTAGGACTGGGGCGGTGCTGATCTTTCCCTTCAATGTGTCGAAGGATTTCTGCTGCTTTCCTCCCCACTGGAATGCTTTCTTCACACTTGTTAAGGCATGCAAAGGAGATGCTATGTATGAGAAGTTCTGAATGAACCTCCTCCAATATTGAACAGCTCCTAAAAAGCTTCTCACTTCAGTAGCGTTAGTAGGCTTAGGCCAATTGACAATTACATCAACTTTTGAAGGATCAATTTTTAAATTTCCACCTCCTACAATATGACCCAAGTAAACTAATGAAGTTTTTCCAAATTCACACTTTGACAATTTTACATACAATTTCTCCTTTTTCAAAGTATCTAATACTTGCTTTACATGCCCCACATGTGCTTCCCAAGTTTTGCTAAAGACCAAGATATCATCTAAGTATACAATGACAAAATCATCTAAGAATGGCCGGAAAACATCATTCATTACCTGCATAAAGGTTGCAAGTGCATTGCAAAGCCCAAAGGGAATCACCAACCACTCAAATAGACCTTGCTTGGTCTTGAAGGCCGTCTTCCACACATCACTTTCTGCAATTCTGATCTGGTGGTAGCCACTGCGCAAATCCAACTTGGTAAAGAACACAGCATCTTTCAACTGGTCGAGCAAGTCATCTATGCGAGGAAGTGGGTATCGATTCTTGATCGTGATCTTGTTGAGAGCCCGATAGTCAACGCACATCCTCCATGTGCCATCTTTCTTCATCACCAACACAATCGGCGAACCACATGGAGAGGAGCTGGGTCTGATCACTCCTTGGTCCAACAAGTCTTGAACCTGCTTCTTAATCTCTGCCATTTCAACTGCGGACAACCTGTACATGCCCATATTAGGAAGAGGGGCATCCTGCTGGAGATGGATCTCATGCTGAATCTCCCTTTTGGGAGGCAAACCTGTAGGTTCCTGAAATATTTCATCATAGTTAGCCACAATATCAATCATAGCTTTTTTATGAGAAGGATCACAACCTTTGAAAACATCGGATGCCTCAGCATCTTTTGCTCTCACAACCATGAGCATGTATTTCTTATTAGTGTTGATGAGCCGCTTCATCTGTTCTGCACTAACCAGAGTGGTGTTAGCCTTCATACTGTGAGCTCTCACAATGTACTCCACCCCGTTTTTGGTGAGATGGTACTTGTTCTCATGACGGAAGAACACTGCTTTTCGATCATACAAGTATGGGCTTCCCAATACGATACCACAGATGTCAAGAGGAACAACATCTAAGTCCACCTCATCAATCAACTTTGAAGCAATAGCAAACCTTAACCTGCATTGCTTAGTCACTTGCAACTTAGCATTATCACATAGCCATCCAAGAGGATAAGGCTTGGGGTGAGGTTTAGTCTGTATGCCCAACTTCTTAACAACTGATTCTGAGATCAAATTTACTTGAGAACCCGGATCAAATAATGTTTCAATCTTTGTATGCTTAGACACAACTCTGATGTGAAACAACTCACTTCTTCTTTTATCATTTTCTTTAGAAACATGAGTAGAACTTGAACCAGTATGAGGAGTTTTGTTACCTTGCATTCCCACGGCTGTAATCATGGTTTCGTCACCTGAGTCGGAACCCAAATCTCGTTGCGTTGTTGCAACGGTCTTTTTCTTCTTTTTGCCTCCATAATGCTTTGGCCTTTGTTCAGGATGCAACTTCCAACAACTTTCTTCATCATGCCCATCAGTATCGCAAGGGTTGCAATGGGGCTTTCCTCCTTCCTTCTTGGCAGTAGCTGTCTTCTTGCTCTTGTCTTTTTTCTTGAACTTGTGGTGGTTGTTGGGCTTGAAAGGCTTCTTCTGATGGTCTTCTTGCAAATGCTTCCCCCTGTTCTCAAGATGAGTAGCCTGAACACTTGCTTCATCCACACTAGTAGGATTCAACAACAACAAAGTATGGCGTAGATAATGATGAAGAGCACCAATGTACTTCAAAAGAGTGTCAGGAGAATCTAAAGCAACATTCAATTCTAAAGCTTTCTTTCTAAATTCTTCAGTAAAACTCTGAACACTCTGACCCTTTCCTTGTCTAAAACTTTGCCAATCCATCATTGCCTTTTGAACATAACCCAACGGATAAAATTGCTTACGTAAAGCAGAAATAAAAGTAGACCACGATGAGAGAAGATTACCCATTTGTTTGCTACCTTGCTGAAGCTTGCTTTCCCACCATACAAGTGCGGTGCCTGTCAGCCAAAGTGAAGCCAACTGAATCTTCACATCTTCTTCTTCGATCTGCTGGACTCGGAAATAGACCTCAATTTTCCTTATCCAATTGTTTAACTTCTCTGCATTCGCTTCCCCATTGAACATGGGCAAATCAAACTTCACATCGAGCTTCAATAAGGGCTTCTTTTGAGGCTCTTTGTGAGGAACCTTGGAATGCTGAGAATGAGATGAGGAAGAAGCACTTGAACTTGTGCTTGAAGTTGAAGGTGAATAGGGAGGCTTATGAGGCTCTTCGCCACCTTTCCCTTGGTTAACTGAAGCGTTGTCTTCGTCCTTCACTTCTTTGTCTTCCTTCTTTACTTCACTGCCTTTTCTTTCTTTTGCCATGCGTTCTTCATAGTCTGCAAACAACTTGTCTACCTTGTCGGCCATCATATAGAAGACCTTGTGAAAGTTTGCCTCCATCTCGATGCGGGCATCATCAGCATCCATCTTCCTCCTTCGGTGTGCATGTCCGATCTCGGAATTGTAAGGCTCTAATGTACCCTCACCAGCTTGCAGTTTAGCCCTCGTGAGCATCCACACTCACAATCCAACGTCAAATAGACCTGCTCTGATACCACATGATCCGGAAACAAGATCTTTGCTACTCTATGACGTTAACATGAATTGCATAAAGAGCATGAATGAAGCTCACAAATCCATAAGAAGACAACCAAACAGAATAGACAATACACACATAAAGACAACAAGTTGATAATGGAGTTCGTCCAGGATGGACTACGTCTCCAGGCCTGCTTCTCAATAGGAGGGCCGATCTATAATCTCAACATAAAGGCAAAATACATGGCAATGATACAATGATACCTTGGTGACAATGGCCAGGAAGAGAACCACTGCCCAAAACACAACAAGACTGCTTCCAGCAACTCCAAAGCCTGAAGACGGTGTAAAACGAGTATAAACACTCGTACCTTCCTCCTGCAGAGCTACACAATCTCCCTTCTCTCCTTTAGCTACAAGTCTCTACTCAAAAGCATGAGTGGGAAATGGCATATGAGGGGGTTTATATAGGCTTGAGTTAGCCCTCATCACATTCTCCTCATGATTCTTCAGTTACGACAAATTCACTACTTTGGGGATGTGGTTACAACCTCTAAGTCTAGTTGGGCCCTCTTTACGTGCCTTTCATGTCATATGGTTGGTAAGTTATCAACCCATCCCAACTATATGTATATATTTAGTACTTTACATTAGAAACTTTTGTTATATCCCCACCGAACTATGTAATCTTTGAAACTTGTTTTAAAATATGTTGAACCCACTTTTAACCGTTTTTCCATAGTGGAAATATACCATGTGCGTAAATAACTCCGGCGGGTTTGTGGGCCGTTAAAACTATCCGACCAACCAAATATTGGCGTTGGCACGCTCCCGGTTCTATGCATTGTTGGCATGGGTCCATGGGTCGGGGCTTAGCCCCGGCCCTTTATGCGCCCGTTTAAACCCTTGCTCGGACTTAATATATTTTTCAACGATTTACAATTCAATTGGCACGGTGCGGCGTATTGGTAAGGGCGGAGTTTAGTTTAAATGAGGTCCAGTGGTCGAACCCGGCGGAGGCTTCCCCATATTTTTAATAAACTCGAATTATAGCGGCCAATCTGGTGCTGCCACGTGGTGGCATACCATTGGTCCAACTCACTTTCCGTACCGCCAACTGTCATGCTGACTCGGTCGCCAACTTAGCCGTCGTACTGCCAACTCAACACCCAGTCAGCTGCCAGGTCATTGCCGTACTGCCACATGTCCAATTCTCATTGGTCCGTACTCCTGCCACGTCATCATGCCCGTACTATACGGATGCCACGTGGCACCTCCATTTTGCCAAATTTGCCTGTTTCATCAATACAACAGAACGCGATAACTTTCTCATACGGAGTCCGTTTGAGGTGAAACGAACGCCGTTGGAATCGTCTCGACGAGCCCTTCGATCAGGTGCTAGTTTTGTTGAGATTGGAGGACTTAAAAATTTTGCCTTCTTGGATCCTCCCAGATCACATCATTTGTATTTGCAATTGTCGCAAGTTACATTGTAAGTGTCATAACTTTTATTTGATGGGTTATTGGATCACCTTGGTGGGGTCAGCCCTGTATGAGTCATGTAGGTTAAAGGGTTATTAGACCAACCTAGTGGGGTTATCCCAGTGACAAGTCGTAATGGTTTATTAGACTCTCCTAAGGGAGGTCGGCCCAGTTAGAGTAAAAAGCAAGTAAAGGTAAAGTATAAATAGAGAGGACCACCTCTCTATTTATCCATTCACACACTCACTCACTTCACATTAGTGAGAGAGAGGAAGAGTGCGCACAAGTGGAGGAGGAGTTGCTTCTAGGAGACTATATCTTGTTTTGGGTGTGATCTTTGTGATCTTTGTATTGGTTCTCATTCTATCTCTGAAGAAGTTGTGGGGTTTTTCACCTTCTTGGTTTCCCCAGTGAAATGCTTTGTGTCTCTTGTCTCTTGTGTTTTATATGTTGTACATGTTCTTCTCTCGGTTAAGATCGTTGACCAGATTGAATTAAATGCTAAAAAACTAACATGGTATCAGAGCTATCCTAAAGGAAGGAATTGTATGGAATTTATGACATTTGTTGCACTTGCGACAAATTGGAAGCTAGGGCTTGATAGAGTAAAAACTAGTCATCGTGGCACTTTCTCTATAAATTAGTTTTGGAGAACGTTCAGGACCTGAAAATTTTACAAGCCGAAGATGAAATGTTCATGTACCTTGTGTCACAAGATCATCCTCGGATTCGTTGTACTTTGTGAGATATAATCCGTACAAGTTAGGGTTTCCGCCTCTTCTAGAATGCAAACCTAAACAGGTGACCTAGGAACAGAGGTCATATCTCGGGGTAGGAAGCTCCAAATGGAATTTTGTAAAAGATGGAAGTTAGGGAACAGAATTTAGTTTCACAGGGCCAGGTCTCAGAGGATAGAGTTGAAACAGTGACATGTGGCACTCCGTACAAGTTCGCTATGTTGTTTCATCCCATAAACAGGTCATGTTGTGACACTTAGCATATCTCTCTCATGGAGAATAAATTTAGCTCAGATCTATGGTTTTGGATAGATGATAGGTCAGTCTACCACAGGTCAAAGTTTCAGACCCTAAGGATCCGAAATTTCAGAGATACATTAGAAACAATATGGAATATATTTATGTCAAAACAGAATTGGATTATGATCACTTTCATTTTTGGTTTGTCACTACTGCGGGAAATTAGGGTTTCTGCAAAAGTTAGAATTTTTGGAATATGAGACCACAGCTGGATGCTCCTCATAAAAATTTAAATTTAGAGACCAACATCGAAGTTTTTCGCTGGGTAGAACCCTGGGCTCTATCAAACCCTAGTTCAGGATTTTGACCAGAAAACCAAAAAACCAGAATATGACGAAAGCTACAGATCCAAAACTCCCAGGTCAATTTTGAGGGGTCAATTTTTGAATTTTTCAAATTTGAGCACACCAACTTGCTCGCCTCAATCATCTGCATCTCCTTGTCCAGACCGAAGTTTGAAATTCCAAGTTTTTATTTTTAGGGTTTCTCTGTCAAACCCTAGCCAACTCCAGATCCAACTTCAACAAATAAAAGTGGATTGGGTCAATCCTAGAAGTGAATGAATTGGACACCTACATAAGTGAAGAAGTTCCAGTTCCAGAGGGAGATGAGGCTAAGGCCTTACATAAGAAGTGTACAAGCAATCCTGACAGGTATGGCTTGAGGAGATACAGGTATGTTTTGAAATATGTTCATGATTAAGTTTATGATATGTTTGTCTTCATATTATTGAGGTTAGTACAATATTGAATAATTTTAGACTTGTCTTATCACCTTAGTAAAAAGTATGAATGCATGTGAATAATAGAAGACATTTATTGATTAAGGTTATGACACTTATGATTGTACTAATGCACTGTGGTGTTTTATGAGGATGATGTTGTCCACTAACATGAAAGGTACATCAAGAAAGACAAATCAAGTTCTAGATCAAGAACATATGACCATGGTGACATGAAGACAAAGACTCATCTATAGTCATGGATCATAGAGAAGCTCTACTTACGAGGTATGTATAATTTGGTTCTACAATGCTTAACTTATGAGATATGCAGGTTACTAGCACAAAGTCTCTAAATCATTGAAGAGAATTTGCATGAGTAAGAGAAGTCCTCCCTGAAACCTTGAATACTAATGCTTGTGTATAAAATTATCATGACCATACATGTTTAAGATTATTTATAATCATAATGTTTTGATAGTATTGAGATTATACTAATGAATGTATGATTATGTATGAGATATTGAGGATGACATAATGGTGACACTAGTGCACACTTAAGCATGCATAGTGGTCCATAATGGTTCAAGGACAGATAAACAAGGAAGCAAAGATCAAGAGGGAGCACACTCCCGTAGTTCTTGCAAGGAAGAAAAGATTGAGAGGGAGTCCACCCAACAACTAAACAAAGATAAGTATTTGAATTATTATTTCTTATATATATGATTACTTAAATGATGTTGTTCAGTCATGTACATACTTATGTTCCTAGATTTAGGATTTATATTATGCATTTTAGAAAAGTTGCATTAATGAACAAGATACTACTAATATAGTAATGGGTAAGTGGCCTATGGTAATGTAAAACATTCCATTGCTACTTATCTATAATGAAACCTCTTTGCTAACATGTTGGGAGTTGTGCAAACTCTGAACAATGTTCTAGTAGAGATGGAATGTAAAATACCCAATACTTGAGACATTTTATGTTAGTGGAAAAACATTGTCTTAACTTATATTGTACAGTTTTATATTTGACCAAGTGGTCAAGGATGATTGTAAATGAATAATATTATTATTTAATAAAATAAAATAGGAGACACTCACCCAAAGAGACTGTTGAAAGATTGTTTACCAGCCCACTAGGAGGAATGGAATCTAGGGTAGAAGGAAACGGACAAGTGGTAGCATTATGAAATCAGTAACTAGCTGTTGTTATGGGACAACTCCCTTAAATTGTGGTCAAGTTACCTAGAATGTGGAACTGGAGCTTGAGGCTCATTCATTGAAACTGACCACTAAAAGACGTAGGCATCTTTTCTAAGCCATCGAATTTGAGCAGAGGCTCACACTTTTTCTGACGAGAAAATTTACCTTGTGGTTTTTCCTTATGCACAAAAGAGATTCGATGAGGGGAAGCTATGTTTTGAGTTGTAGTGTAAGTCTGTCTGATTTCTACTGAGTGCAGATTTTTCCTATCGAGTGCAGAGGTTTTTGATATGTATGAAAGTCTCCATTGATTGCTGAAGTACATAGGTGAGGTGTATGCAAGTCTCCATTGATTGCTGAAGTACAACCTGAGTGCCTTGCTTCTACATAGATTCTTCTTCCTAGTGGTTCAATAAACAGGATTTGGGGTCCAAGGGATCAAGTGATTTGGTGGCTTCTTCTGGAGAAGGTTGGGAGGAATAGACCTCTTTGGATGTTTGTCCACCCTAGCAAAATTACGAGGTTCTACTTGTTTATTTCATTTCATTTCTATAATTGTTTATCTATTTCTAAAAATTGTTTGAATGTGGTCTATGAGTAACTCATATATATTTAGAAGGCAGATTAGAAAAGGATATGTCTCTGCCTTACTTAAATTATGTTTTTTAGATTGTTTAAAAATGTTATTTTTTGGCTTTTCAGTTAGCATAACTATTGAATGATTTTCTGATTAAGTTAAATTAGTTTCTACAGACTTAATGAATGAATGAGATGATAAAAGTGAATGAACAAAATATCTTCATGTATTTTTTCATTCGTCATAGATGACGTACTCTAGTACAGGAAGTGTATAATTAACTTTGAATATGAGATTGGAAAATAGCAGTAAGTTTATACTTCAAATAGAACAAGTCTTTTTATGATATACTACTCCTACAGCATAGCAAATCAATACTATATACTATAGCAGTTTCAGGTCTTTGTTATCAATATAAATGTATTTATATTTTTATGCTAGTTTCCATAAAACAAATAGCATAACTTATATACAGTTTTCATCTCACAATACAAATTGAATTATCTAGTTATACATTACTATTATTTGCATAAGATAAAAATAATGTTTTGAAAAAATAGTCTATATACTTATACATCTGATATTAAAATTGAATGTTAATTACTCTCAGGCATATTTAAATATATATCATAAATAACTTACTAGCTACTAGAGAGTTTGTAAAGCATCTCATGGAGTATTAATACAAACCCTAAGCTATAGATTCATCATTTAAGATATTTCCATAAACTATTGCAACATTTCATAAATAGAAATTATAAACTCTCTTCCAAATAAACCACCCGAATAACATAGTATAATATCTATGTAATAATTTAAACTATATAGAGATTTAGCACATTAAATTATATTAATATTTACCATATAGCAGTGACGCAAAATCCTTCGATGCAAATAACTTAGAAACTCTAAACATTGTTGCACAGACCTACTATGAAAACCCTCATCACCTTTCAATATAAAGTATAATACACAAGTATCGAACCATTACACAGTACTACTATAAAAACATTCAAACATACAGTAGGAATATAATACCGGTAACCATTTTAACCCAGGAACAACTTAACATAAGCAACGTTCAGGATCGATACTTGCATAGGCTCATCTGAGGGTTTAACCAACACATTAAAACAATAACAAATGTTAAACAACTTCTATTTTTCTACTTAACCATTTACAGAATCAAAATAAGAGACGGGGGTTCGATTCTCCATTGTAGAGCTCACCCTTACGTTGAGCGTAAGGTTCAGTGAAATTTACAAAACATAAATCCACGTAGTGTTAGGCCCAAGAAGAGCAATCAGTTTGCACATTAAAATCAAACCCCAAAACATAATACCATTATCAAGTAATTGATGAAACGAGGCTCGGTACACAAGATAAACATCTTATAAAGAAACTAATGGTTCGAGTCTCAATACGAGCTCACCCAAGCTGTAAGTCATAAGACTTAAAATTATTTCAACCAATAACTTCCAGAAACAACATGAAATGTTAATATCTTGTAAACATGTCCATAACACCAACATCAAAGTCTTTCAAGTCACAAGCTCGAGTCTCAACTTGCCCAGGTTTTCATCTTATAAAAAAAATCAATATTAAGAACTTATAAGTTAACATTTAAACTTCATGGATGAGCACAGGGGTTTAATCCCTGTAGCTTCTTTCAACATTTCATAAATCAAAGTTAGGGTTTATCCCTTCCATCTAAAACAAAACTTCTTGAAACCATTTGTTCCACATAGATTTAATTTCATTACCAAGAACACAACATTCGTATTTATATAATGTAGAATTACATCGCAATATAACTGCTAGTAGGACCGACGACAATCCTATACAGACAACCTCCTATCAACACTACATGAGAAACCCAACTTAGGTTAATACCCAGTAAACCAACTATTGCAGTAACGAAGTTGAAAACCATTTGACAAATGGCGTTTGATTTGACAAAGAGAAACAATTTCATTACATCCTTCTTGATAGAGAAACCTGGTCTAACCAAGGCTTGCCAGTGAGTATACACTATTGCAAGTTTATCCCTTCATCACAACAACGTCACTGTGGATTAAAATATATTGTCCTACCATGAAAACGAAAGCCAAGTTAAATATGAACATATAAAATAGGTTAGAATCTAATACAAATCTCAACACAGTATTGAAACTCAAATGAGGGTTTGTATACTGCACTATAGCTTACCTGGTTAATAACAACTCGAAGTGGAGGAAAGAACCGAATGTTGGAAACCCTGTACATGATGCCAAACGATAACTCCCCATGAACTAGCACTCTTCAACTCTCAACTAACAAAACGAGTGGAGCATGAATGATAAAATATATGGCGGTCGAGAAGGCCTAGCCTCCTCCTCCATAACACAGAGAAACAATAAACCAAAAACCAAAAACCCCAAAACTCACATTAGGCTTTTGACACTATCGATTTGGAGTTATGATCTTCACGTGGTCACAGTTAATGTGCCAGCTACCACCACATCATTGGTTTACAAGAAACCCACATTACTATAGTTTCAACATAGTTTCCCTTTACACATTTTAGTGTGGTGCCGAATGGGAATGCACAACCCACTATTACATAGTTTTAAACATAACAAATATTAATACCCGAAGTATCACTTGGAAAAACCATAGTTCACCCTTGCTATGAAGTCTTATGTCGATTTCACCATCCTTTACAAAGTATGGAGACTCCCACCTCAGGTGAGTTTAATAAACTAGATTGACGAAGAATAACATTGGTCACCATGGACTTCATACGCATTTTAAACATCACACACTAAGTTTTGTACATAATGTGTAATTATAACCTTGGCATAAGGTTATGGTCTATGATATTCTCACATAAGGCTAATAGAAATCATCACACTATCTTAGCAAACACCAAGAGTATGCATCCTGTAACTTGGATAGTTAAAGAGATGATGCTTTAGATTTAAGCTAAGTAAGCCTCAAAGTCATACATCAGAATCCAACTGCCAACAAGAATTTAATTAAATAAGGGTGTAGAAAAAAGTAAATAATAGTATAAGTACCACCTATCAGACCTTAACACAAAGTACAACCGAGTCATAGTATGATCGCAACTGTATGTAGGAGTATAACATAAATCTCATGCATCATATTAAAAGACAATAATTTCATAGTTATAGTTAAAGTATCGTAATACTCCATGATATAGTATGCGTGGACTGCAAATGAAGACTCAAATAATATTTAAGATCATTAAAACAAACATAGGAGTATTCATGCATTAAATTGTCGATAAGACAATTAAAAGTTTCTAAGGTTAATTACATGTCGTAATTAGTTAACATTAAGCATATGCATTTAATAGACATTTATTACTTCCGCACATCATTTAATGTTAAATCTAATTCTTGGAAAAAAATTTAAATTTTACGAAATTTTGGGATGTTACATGGAAGGCATCTAGAAAGTTATGGGATATGGATAAATGTTGTATTGAAGCATTGGCTAAAATAATTGCATGATTGTATGACATATATTCTTATGTGTAATATTTTGTTTTGAAAACTATGAGAAGTTTCTAATCATGCAATTGAATTTGACTTGTAGGAAAGATCGTGTACAATCACCTACAAAAGAAGGACAACAACATTTGTTCCAACAATGAAGTTCAAGAAAACTATCTATTGAAGATATTGAAGAATATGAAGTTCCCAGGATCCGAGATGCAGTAATAGAAGGATGCCATGATCGAGGAATACCACTCGATCATGAATAATGATGTTTGGGATGTGGTCCCAAGACGAGAAGGGAAGTCTGTTGTGACTTCCAATTGGATCTACAAGATCAAGCATGCTGCAGATGGTAGCATAAATAAATACAAGGCAAGTTTTGTGGCTCGTGGCTTCTCCCAGAATGAAGTGGAAGATACATTAAATGGATGTCAAGACAACTTTCTTGAATGGTGTAGTCGAAGAGGAAGTGTATGTGGAGTAGCCACTCAGTTTTGAGACACATGACAGGGATTCATATGTGTGCAAGTTAAATAAATCCTTGTATGGCTTGAAGAAAGAACCTAGGACATGGTACAACATGATAGACAGCTTCCTGTACAGTTTGGGATTTACCAAGAGTAAAGCAGATTCCAACCTTTACTACAAGGTTGAGGAAGGCAATCCAGTGATACTCCTATTGTATGTGGATGACCTGTTTGTGACAGGTGAGGATAGGTTGATTGTCAACATGAAGAGGAAGCTTGATGCCAAGTTCGATATGAAGGAATTAGGTATGATGCATTACTTTCTAGGTATAGAGGTGTGGAAGAGTGCAGATGGAATCTTCCTTGGACAAGGGAAGTATGCAGTAGATATCCTCAACTGGTTTGGGATAATGGACTGCAAGGCCATGGGCACACCTATGGCATCAAACCTGAAGCTATTGAGTGATGCTTCATCAGATTCGGTTGATGCCATGATGTATCGTTAAATGATTGGGTCCTTGATGTACTTGATGAACACAAGACCATAAATTTGCTTTGTTGTGAACACCTTGAGCCAGTTCCTGATGGATCTTATACATGTTCACTTGATTATTGTAAAGCATATTCTGAGGTACCTGAAGGGTATAGTTGAATATGGGCTCAAGTATGATGTGAATCAAAATTTTAACCTGGAGGGTTACGTTGATTAAAATTTGTAAGGCATTGTTGCAGATACGAAGAGCACTTCGGGGTGCTGCTTGAGTATGGGATCAAGTGTGATCTCTTGGTTTAGCAGGAAGTAGTCCTGCGTAGAACTGAGTATATCCAAAGCAGAGTATGTTGCAGCTTGTTCGGCTAGTTGTGAGGCAGTATGGCTAAGGAAGCTACTGTCTGATTTATTTGATCTCCAGTTGGATGCTACTTGTATCTATTGGGACAACCAAATTTGTGTGAAGTTGTTAGAGAGCCAAGTGTTCCATGACAAGTCGAAGCATATCGAGATCAAATATCACTATATTAGAGATATGGTGTAGAGAGGAGCAGTGAAGCTCTAGTATGTTGCGACAGATGAGCAGATTGCAGATGTGTTGACCAAACCACTATCCAGAGTGAAGTTCGAGTACTTGAGAGAGAGGCTTGGTGTTCTTCATATAGAAGATACTTTGAGGAGGAAGTGATGGGACACATTTGCAAGATCCATTCCAAGCATGGTGGTAGGAGGATCCTTCCCATGGATGTGGATGTAAGCGTTGTGTGATGAGCATCGGGATGATGCTCCAGATGATGTTCTATGATCAGGATGATCATGTGTGTTGAGCATCAAGACGATGCTCCAGATGATATGCATCAGGATGATGTTTTGTATATGATCAAATTGATCATGTGATGATGATATGCATCAGGATGATGTTATGTATATGATTAGGTTGATCATGTGATGATTATATGCATCAGGATGATGCTATGTCTATGATCAGAATCATCATGTGATGATGATATGCATCAGGACGATGCTATGCTATGATGATGATCAGGATGATCATTTGCATCAGGATGATGCACTGTATGATGATGATCAATATGATCATGAGCACCATGATGATGCTTAGTGTGAGGATGATCAAGTTTATATTGAGTATCAAGATGATACTCCGTGGCCGTGGACAGGTTGTGCAAAAGCATGTAATTAGCCCTAGAGCTCTGGACAGGTTGTGCTAGGCACGTAAAAGACCTGGGATGCTCTTTAGATATCTTGCAGTTGCAAGACAATCTTTTAAGGTTTTGCTAGACCACATGTAATCAGTCCTAGAGAACCATACAGGTTGTGCTAGGCACGTAAAAGTCCTGGAATGCTCTTTAGAGTTCTTGCAGGTTGCAAGACACTCTTTTAAGGTTTTGTGGAGAACACATGTAATCAGTCTTGGATATCCGGATAGGTTGATCTAGGCATGTAAAATACCTGGGATTCTCTTTGGAGTTCTTGTAGGTTGCAAGACACTCTTTTAAGGTTTTGTGGAGGTCACATGTAAAAGTCCTGAGAGATCCGATAGGTTGAGCAGTAAGCTCGTAATCAGTCCTGGGATTCTCTTTTGAGGTTTTGTTGATGCACGTAATCAACCCTAAGGATTCCACAGGATGGATAGCTCATAGAGATGATGAAGACCTATAGGAGGCTAGGCCTATATCCAACATTAAAAAGGGCTGGCTCTGTAGAACTTCCTATGAAAAAAAGAATTGAGGGATAGCCCAGTGATCAAGATGACGAGTATAGGAGTAGTGACGATGATACTCAGTGATCCATTGAAGACTTGTGCTTATATGTATTGATGTATTTGTAACTTCGGAAGATATTCACTTGTATATTGTATGTATTACATTTGTACTTTATTGTATCCCCAATGGACATGTATTATTCCTCTGATTGGAAGTGTCGTCATTTGTATTTGCAAGTGTCACAAGTTACATTGTACATGTCTTAACTTATATTTCATGGGTTATTAGACCACCTTAGTGGGGTCGGCCCTGTATGAGTCATGTGGATTAAAGGGTTATTAGACTCTCCTAAGGGAGGTCGGTCCGGTTAGAGTAAAGGGAAAGTAAAGGTAAAGTATAAATAGAGAGGAGCACCTCTCTATTTATCCATTCACACACTCACTCACTTCACATTAGTGAGAGAAAGGATGAGTGCACACAAGTGGAGGAGGAGTTGCTTCTAGGACATTGTCTCTTGTTTTGGGTTTGATCTTTGTTATCTTTGTATTATTGGTGCTCATTCTATCTCTGAGGAAGTTGTGGGGTTTTTCACCTTCTTGGTTTTCCCCAGTGAAATGATTTGTGTCTCTTGTCTCTTGTGTTTGATATGTTGTTCTCTCAGTTAAGATCCTAGATCAGATTGAATTAAATGTTGAAAAACTAACATGGGGGATTTTAGTACAAGATGAGAAGTTGCACCAACTGAACGTGCAACACACTGAGAAAGAGACACGGCTGGAATCACCGAGGGGAGCACTTAAAGTGATGCCCCTACTCATGCAAATGATAAAGGATATGGAGCTGAAATAACTCCAACATCGAGTGAATAAGGTTTGCACAAGGTATCAAAGGAGAAGAACACCCCTAGATGAGTTACAAATGAAGGTGGAATAGTTGGTCGTAAAAGCAATGGCAAGGATGGAACAAGTCAAGTAAGAACTAGAAAAAGTGCAACAAATGAGTGGCGAACACACAATAGAAAAGCAAGTAGAAGGTTGCGCAATACTCAAAGTGTTGGCAAAGGAATTTGTCGACTAGATTAAACATGCATACGATGACTTAAATTCCTAGGTAAATGCACTAAATATGTCCAACTATGGTGGCTCGAGGGAGAGCTACACGTTTGTATTGGGGGCCTATTGGAACGGGGTCAGAGCGCATGAAGTGCGAAACCACAAATAGAGGAAGGGCCATCGACAAAGGAAAAAGGACCATTTTTAAAGGATAAGGAGCCGACAAAAGTGCAAGTTGACAATTCACGAAGGATAAGAAGCCAACGAAAGCGCAAGTTTTAGTCTAACTTAGTTAGAATGGGTCGTCTAGACCATTTTGTAATAGCCATAGGAATCTATAAATAAAACCACAATTGTAAACCTAAGGGAGAGAAGAAGAAGAAGAGGAAGCAAGGAATCGAAAAAGGAGATCATTAGTCGATCAAATATGATGTTTTTTGTCTTCCTTCGACAGTTTTTCTCCGTGTACGCAGATTTGTATTGAGTCACTGGGACTGTTTTCTGTGAATTTTACCCCGCGGTCCGTGAGATGATTTGATGCATGAGGATGTTTGGTTACGTCTCAGTTCTATGTTTTCTATTTGTGTCTCCATGTTATGAATGATGAATGATATCTTAAATGATGCAATGTATCTGATATTTTGTTGCTTTGTTGATTGATCAATAATGTTAGTTGATTCAAATTCCAATTACATATTTGAATTGTTATTATAATGCAAATACGAATCTCTGGTTTATGTAGCGACTGAGTAATAGTTAATGCATGTCCTCTCCCAACTGCGGAAACTTGGTTCCTGCAGCCCTCGTTAGATATCTCGGGTGAGACCTCACTCACTTTGCGGGTGTTGCTGGAGAGGGTAAACCCCTTTCTGGGATGATATCTATGGGATTTTGTGTCAACCTTTGTTGACCATAGTGATAGGTGAACCTCGGTCGATAGATTAGTGTCAACAAGCTTCATGATGTGTTCACCATAAAAAAATTAGGATAAAATTTTAGCCCATGGGTGAAATTTAAGGATTTTGAAATTGTGGAAGGGTGAATTTCTATATCTAAATGTTTAAAAAAAATATTAATTAGCACATTATTTAAAAAAATAAAAATTAAAAAATGTTTAGACCAACCGTATTGATAAAAAATGAGAAAAAACACCCTAGTTTTTTAAAATTGTAGGTAGATTCCTCAATCACCCCTTTTTTTTTTAGGAATGAGGGTTATTGGAAGGTATTTATCCCTTTACCCATCTTAGAAAATGATCTTTATTGTTACATTCTTCTTGGGTTTGTGGCTTGAAACATTTTATGAAGAAAATATTTCCCATATCTCATAAATCATGGATGGTGGGGGTATAATTTCATCCACAACATCGCACCCACCTATATATGCATGCATAAAACTATGTTTGATTAAAATTTTAAAGCCTAGGTCATGGAGGGTTAATTTGTTTTATTATAGTGTGAAGTGTCACGTCTCTTCTATGCAATTTTTTTTTTTTGTAAAAGGTCCAATGACAATAACCATGTCTTAAAGTGATAATGACAAACCCGTTGTTACTTCTATTTAGGTTATAAAGACATGGAACTAAGTGTTAACTATAACTTGCTTAGATTTTAATTCCATGAGCACACGGCTTAAACTATTACTTATGTTGATTTTACCCTAAGTATCAACATATGAATATCTACTATAAGTATCCTTCTGTAACCTATACACAAACATGTTTAACATAAATAACAATTTAATATACAAACAAAGTGTATAACAACTGTATACTAAATGTTATGCGACTATATATATAATTCATGTGCAAACAACATTTGTAGCATTTTAATGATCATAGACTATAATACAAATTCTAACACATTAACGCCATGTATTATAAACATTTCTATTGTATTAAAAACATTTATCATTTGATGCGAAAACAAAACCAATTATAATATAGTTATATCTTATAATACTATTACTAACATATGAACTATATGTTGATATGAACTCCTAATGCTATAACCATACCCTAGATTCATCCTTGCATAATCTAGGCTCATATACTACAATGTATGCATAGTTTGTTCATCAAGTTTATATAAACGTTTTTTGCATGCAATATAATGTCCCACTATTATAATAAACTATGTGCAAATAGTATTTGCACATAATATTGAACATTGGTTAAATGAGATCTTAATACATGGCCAATCAATACATACCAAGGTTGATTATTATTTATCCATCGTTATAATCGTGGGTTATAATACAAAAGCTATATATTATATAATTATGCACTAATTCCATGTGTGTGGCATGTTAATGTTATATAATAGTTGTCCAGTGATAGAATTTTATTCCTCGTAGGCTTATCATTGATTATCCAACGTTTTAAACCCATGGCCATGTTACCCACTTGGTAGGTTGACTCCACGCTCGGGTTGCACCAGTGGTTCGTGACTCAGCAATAATGTTGTGGTTCCATTTGCAAGTCTACTCCAGCTAACTTGAACGCGTTGTCATCCATGTCACATGGTAATAATGAAAATCATCTGCTCCGTTAACACTATGCTTTCTCTTGACCATCGATGGTTCTCCGAACATCGCAACTTGGAAAAGGGTGAGTATGTTATATCGTCGATCTCGAGGTTGGAGAGAAGTTGTAACATACCCTTTTTGCTGAAAAACATTTTATGTTGGAAAAATTATCTTAAATTTTATTGTAAAGTTTTATATTGGACAAGTGTCCAAGGATGATTGTAATTGTACAATATTTTATTATTTAATAAATTAAATAGGAGACAAACACCTAAGGGGACTATTGAAAGAGTGTTCACTGACCCACTAGGTGGAATGGAATCTGGGGTAGAAGCCAATGGACAAGTGGTAGCATCATGATGCAACTAACTAGTTGTTAGTATGGGACAACTCCCTTGAAATGTGGTCATAGTGTCCTGGAAGGTGGGACTAGAGCTTGAGGCTCATTTATTCAAAACTGACCACTAAAGACCTAGGCAGTCTATATAAGAGCCATCAAATTATGAACTGAGGCTCATCACTTTTCCTGACAAAGAAATTTACCTTGGGGTTTTTCTTTGTTTGCACCCAAGAGATTCGATGAGGGAATATGTTGAGTTTCTGATCATGGTGTAAGTCTACCTATTATACTACTGAGTGCAGAAGTTACACTACTTAGTGGAGAAGTTATATTACTGAGTGCCTTGCTTCTACACAGATTTCATCACCTTAGTGGTTTCGTAAGCAAGCTCGGGGGTCCAAAGGAAGCAAGTAGTTTTGGCTACTTATTCTGGAAAAGGTTCGGAGGAAAAGGCCTCATTGGGTGTTTGTTGGCCCTATCTTCATTTACAGGTTCTACTTGTCTGTTCTAATTCTAAGTAGTTAAAGTTTCTATCTGCAATTATCGATTTACTGTTTTCAAAGATATTATTAAACAAATGCATTTATTTTAGTTTCTAACTTAATTAGGATTCTGTATAGTAATGATTATGTAAGATGAATTGAATAAAATATTTCTCTGCATTTTTCCCCATGCTAATGGATCTGCATCGTACTCTAGTGCAGAGAAGAGATTAAGGTACATAAATTGATAGGCAAATTGCAAGATGAATGAGAAGATCAATACTATTGTATTTCATTAGTTTTTCCTACCATTAATATTATGTATTAAATAATATAATTCTATGTCTTTCTCTTATCATTCTTTCCATCAGTTAATTTTTTTAGGTTCACTGTATTTTTATTTCACAAATTTTATTGAAATAACAGCTGCGAAATAATTACTTCCTAAGTACATATTATTGTTATTTAATACTGCTAGCATGTAAATATAATCGCATAAACAAACAAAACTCTTTCTATTTCAAACCAATGCATAATTATTTAGTACTAATCTATATGCACAGTATTAATTTTTGTTATATTATTTATTTAATTAAACTACAGTTAATTCCATTCACATTCAACATAGGATTAGAAACCCTACCTTGTGGCTTCATCATTTTCCATAGTTATCACAACTGTTAAAACAAAGAATCATTATGTTATCCAAACAGAGTTTTCGTTGACCAAACCCTAGAAGTATCAACACCTAACACTCATATTTATAGTTTAGTTAAGGTTCAAACACCATCAATTAACAACATAATATGAATCTAAATACAATCTCATTACATAGTTGCAAAGATAAACACATTGGCTCTCGGCCAACACTTAGAATCAACAGACTTGAGTGACGAGTAACACTTTCAAATTCATAAGCATAGTCTCAAAAATGATTATCAATTACATTCCTTAAGACTTAAATTAAGAGTATCCCAGCATCCAACACAAGACTATATTATCACATTTCACTTTAAAACTATTAAGTAACCATATGATTTGCTCGATTTAGATATCTATTTTCAGAAGTTAAAACTTTTTTTATCATAACAGCAGAACATTTCCAAGAACAACACATTAGGGTTCGACCATTTTAAGCACAGGATTAAACTCTCAAATTCCGAACTCTTCTTAAAACAAAGTAGTTGCAAGAATGACGATTTTCATTGCATACAAACTGGAGCAATGCTCTCAAACACATACACATATATCATAACATATAAAACACAGTTCTTTATTATCAAAGACACAGTAGTTTTCAAATAAATAAGCTTCGCTTTCTTTTCACAAAATAGAGCAATGCTCACAGTACCATCCACACAAACACAGGTCGAACGAAAATATAAACCCTTTCATTACCGAGAATAGTGGAAAGATGAAACCCTCTCTTGATTATTTCTTTTATGGATTATACAATGGAAAACAATTACTACTAAAAACAACAATGAAAGGGTCAAGGATTCATCCTCTCCAAGATACCAACAGCTCATAGGCTTTCAACGAAGGTCACCCTCAGAGCCCAAGAAAACACAAAGTCTCGGGAAAGAACACAATGAAGGTCCATTAGTAATCTAACCGGAGTAACGAGTAACCACCGAAGCTTACCGGTCATTTGCAGTTGCCAGCTACCAAAACCTAAGCTGAGAAGCCAATGACAAAGGTACCTTCCATTTGAACACAAGTGTGGTTAAAACAAGCGTTTGATAGAAGTCATTACAGGTGAAAAATTAACAAATGAAACTCTGAAATTAGAATGGAAGACATAGGGGTTTGAACCGAGAACCTTTACCTTTAAAGAAATTATCACCGGAGCAGAACGCCAAGACAGTGTAAACTGTAACCTTTACTCCACCATCGAATTCAAAGAAGGATGAAAAACAACTCTAGAAAACTACCACTAGACAGGCATGGAAAGTCGAGTATTGAATCAACTACCACGAAGCATTGGTCACTCACCCTGGAACTTTCAATACAAACTGCTACTGTAAAACATCAGGAGTATATCGGCCCTTAAGCTAACAGCAGGTCATTGTTTCGAACCGTAGGTACCCCACAAAAACCTGCCAACGAAACCCTGAAGGCTCTCGACCTGTCGGCCTCTCTTCAGATCCACTACACCGAATGCCAAGGAAACATTAACTCCGTAGAACATAGTGGAGGTTAGGGTTAGATCCCAAAATCAAAACCCTTGCTAGATCAACGGTGGAGATCACCAAAGGGTTTTCACGTAAACCCAAGCAACAACTGTATTGAATGACACCATCATTACCATAGCCACCGAGGAAGACATCTCAGTTAACATTCGAACTAAATCACTAATAGATCATCACAATTCTTGAACTATCACCACACCATCACGTGCCTGCACCACAACGATGTCCATGAAGACATTCCACTGTCTCAACAGTTGGGAGTATTAAATGCAAAGGGAAGCCCAAGCGCCTGCCAGCACGAAACATTCATAGTGTTAATGTCACCCATTCATACAATGTATCGAGTTGTTGATCAAACACGCCATTTGGTTATGTAATAAGACCTTGTACTAAGTCAAGGTGGTGTTGGATTTATTTGCTAAGAAACCATAATGTCATATAGGGTCACGTAGATGCACACACACAATACCATGTAGTTATTATTCATAGCATTTTGTATAAGATTTGACATATATATATTTCAATATAGTATACAAATTAAATAGAAACTTGTATATAATTTATAAGTTAGCAATTGACTATGATATGAATTGCAATAATTACTAGGTTAGAATTTAATCAAATCTTGCATATAGTTCCTAGGCTCTCGAATATATATAAAGAGTGGCATATTGATATTGCATTTTATTTGCACTTAGCCATCACTTATAGACATTGTCTATTCTCATAATTTGAATCAATAGAAACTCACAATAACAGTACATAGAGTTAAACTATGATATCTAGATCCTATTCATTGTTTGAACAAATAAATAAAAGGTTAATACAGGGATTATGAATGGTACAAATGATATACTTCTGTTTTACAAACTAGACTAACTGAAGTTCTCACCAATAGCATATTTGACATTATGTCTCTTAAATCATTAAAACTTTGGAGATGCGGAAACTGGGTAGGAACTCTTCGGTCACATGTCATAAACACTAAAAGCTCTTACCTGCAATCTGTGAAAAAGGATGATTCAAATGCTTTAGCACGAATGCTAAGTAAGCCTCAGGGCATCCGTAGGACCCCTTCATCATCAAACAGAAGAAGATAGTTTAACACATATAAATTGATATCATTGGATCAACAACAAAATAATTGTGAAGTACAATTGAGTGAGTTAATATCAAAATGAAGATATTAATTATCTTGTCGCAACATTACACTTTTGACCAACACTGCATTTAGTACAGTAAGACAACATTTAAACATTTATTATATTTCCGCACAATTAGATTACGCATTAAAAGTTATATCAAATTATTTTTTTTTTTGTAAATTTCGGGATGTTACATGTGGTATCAGAGCACGAGTTCAAACTCTAGGCCTGAAATAGGCTCACGTGCGCAAACAGAAAATAAAAATCAGAAATTTTATGTTACTAACTTTTATTTTTAATTTTATTTTTGTACAGAACGATTTGATATTAATTTGCAGGTATGGACATACCGGAGGAATCAACAGAGGACAGATCTCCTCGTAATGAGCACAATAACAATAATAATAATGAAGGAATATATGTTGAATTAAATAACCAATATTTAGAACTTCTTCGTACTGTAAAAGATTTAAAATCTGAGATAAGAATTGTCAAAGAAGAAAATGAACGCATTATGAAAGCAAGGGAAGAGTCAAATCAAATTCTAATGGAGAAATACCATCATGATGAAAGAGGAAGGAAATCATAAGTAAATTCTGATTTTGGTACAATGTCCCACAAACATAAACACAAGAAAACAAATAATGGTAAAAGTATTAGTTACTCTTCATCTGAATCTGAACAAAGTAATGATAAATCTGATCATGATAGCAGTGACAATGATTGTTGTTCCAAGAAGAGGAAGTATAATCATCATGAACAAATTACTGGAGAGTTTAAAAAGATTAAGCCACCAACTTTTAATGGAGAAACTGAAAAGGGAGAGACAACTGAAGCATGGTTGTCTGGAATGAAGAAGTACTTTAATATTTACGATTACTCTTCTCAGTTAAAAGCCAAGATGGCTATTTACAATCTAATAGGAAAGGCATATATCTGGTGGCAGGATATTAAAAGAATTAAGAGCATAAAGGAAAGAGACATAACCTGGAATATGTTTAAAAAGTTATTTAAGAAAAATTTATTGTCAGAACAGTACTATGAAGATAAATCAAAAGAGTTTTACGATCTAAAATTGGGTACAATGAACATGAAGGAGTTGTGCAGCAAGTTCCTTAGCTTGTTGATGTATGTACCTTACATGGTCGAATAGAAGCCTAAGGTGCAAAGGTTTCTAAGTTGTCTGCCTTTCAACATAAAATTCGGGATTGAGTATCATAACCTTTCCACTCTGGAAGAGGCTATGGGGAAAGCAAATTTCTATTTTGACCAAAACAAAAAAAGAGAAGGAACAACTGGCTAGAAAAGTAATAAGTATAATCATTTCGAGCATAAAAAGAAGAGCTTTGATCATAATTCCGGAAGTTTTAAGAAACATTTTAATAACATAAATTTTCCAAATAATAATAATTACATAAGTAATACACCACGGAATTTTACTGCTGTAAGAAATGTACCTAATAACAATAACAACACTAGGTATACTGAATCGAAAGGACCTTTGAAGTGTTTTGACTGCGGTGGACCACATAGGAAAGTAGATTACCCATGCAACAAAAGGACAGTCAACAACATTCATAGCATACAAGCGAAGCCAACAATTGGTGATGTGGCAAGAGAAATGCCAAGGATAAATGCAGCGCTGGAAAATCAGCAAGCAGACCATCAAACGTCCATGGTCGAAATCGAAGGTATGCTACAAAACCGATCTATTTCTATTTTCATAGAGCTAGGTGCAAGTTTGAGTTACATTTCACCGGAATTAGTGAAAAATGTTGATGTCGATATATTATATATTCTACTCCCTTCCTTACACATTCAAAACAGAATAGATGCCCCTCTGGGCACTCTATCATATTTTCTATATTTTCATAATACCAATAACAACAATGACATTGTACAGGCGCAGACCCTACAACATCCATTTCAATTGCTTGTGTCTCACTCAGATTACTGTTTTCTGCTTCTAAATATTTTGTAGTCACAACGTTTCCATTATGCTGCTCTTCTCTGGCCATTTCTTTAACTCCTACTTGCATAACTTCGGTCGAAGATCCATCATTTAAAGGATCCAAAGCAACCAAATTTCCATCTGTAGCATTAGAGGCGTAGTTCGAAGTAACCAACTTTCCATCTATAGCATTAGAGGCGTAGTTCGAAGAATGTGATGAACTTGCTGCCATGATTCCACTTCACTCGCAAAGAATAAAAAAAAATAGTTGTTGACAGCATGTGAAGTGTAGGATAAAGAAAGGAAAGACACAATTAAATACAAGTCTAACCCACACCTTCAAGCCAAGAACAATTAAAACTATTTAAAACTATTTTTAAATACAAAATTAGAAATTGTCTCAAATATATTTTAAGAATGTTTCAAATTATGTAATTCAGTAACTAATTCTATTCAGCTTCTGATGCTTGCATAGATATGTGAGGCACGTTGATGCTAAAGGTACCTGCATCAAAGCTGAAGGTGTATTCAACTTGTGGTGCTTTTATAGATCCTTGTGGTGCGTCAAAGCTAAATGTAGCTACATCAAAGTTGAAGATGGAGGTGAAGGTTGAGGTGATTGTGTCAAAGCTGAAGGTGATCCCCGAGGCTAGGTAAGATGAGTGGAAGTGATTTGTAAATTGAGGTGCATTCCTAATCTGCATATCCCATGTCAATAATTTTACTATTTTATTGAAGATGTTTTTAATGGTTGAAGATATTTTAAAGCATAATAATTGTGGCCTTCTCAATATCTAGCGAATCCTGCTAAAGGCTTCCCTCACATAAACATAAGAAAAAAAATAATGGTAAAAGTATTAGTTACTCTTCATCTAAATCTGAACAAAGTAATGATAAATCTGATCATGACAGCAGTGACAATGATTGTTGTTCCAAGAAGAGGAAGTATAATCATCATGAACAAATTACTGGAGAGTTTAAAAAGATTAAGCAACCAACTTTTAATGGCTAAACTGAAAAGGGAGAGACAGTTGAAGCATGGTTGTCTGGAATGAAGAAGTACTTTAATATTTACGATTACTCTTCTTAGTTAAAAGCCAAGATGGCTATTTATAATCTAATAGGAAAGGCATATATGTGGTGGCAGGATCTTAAAAGAATTAAGAGCATAAAGGAAAGAGACATAACCTAGAATATGTTTAAAAAGTTATTTAAGAAAAAGTTATTGTCAAAACAGTACTATGAAGATAAATCAAAAGAGTTTTACGATCTAAAATTGGGTACTATGAACATGAAGGAGTTGTGCAGCAAGTTCCTTAGCTTGCTGAGGTATGTAACTTACATGGTCGAAGAGAAGCCTAAGGTGCAAAGGTTTCTAAGTAGTCTGCCTTTCAACATAAAAGTCGGGATTGAGTATGATAACCTTTCCACTCTGGAAGAGGCTATGAGGAAAGCAAATTTCTGTTTTGACCAAAACAGAAAAAGAGAAGGAACAACTGGCTGGAAAAGTAATAAGTCTAATCATTTCAAACATAAAAAGAAGAGCTTTGATCATAATTCCAGAAGTTTTAAGAAACATTTTAATAACATAAATTTTCCAAGTAATAATAATTACATAAGTAATACACCACGGAATTTTACTGCTGTAAGAAATGTACCTAATAACAATAACAACACCAGGTATGCTGAATCGAAAGGACCTTTGAAGTGTTTTGATTGCAGTGGACCACATAGCAAAGCAAATTTCCCATACAACAAAAGGACAGTCAACAACATTCATAGCATACAAGCGAAGCCAACAGTTGGTGATGTGGCAAGAGAAATTCCAAGGATAAATGCAGCGCTGGAAAATCGGCAATCAGACCATCAAACGTTCATGGTCGAAAGCGAAGGTATGCTACAAAACCGATCTATTTCTGTTTTCATAGAGCCAGGTGTAAGTTTGAGTTACATTTCACCTGAATTAGTGGAAACTGTTGATGTATATGTAACTTCGGAATGTATTTCATATTTATGTATTGTACCCTTATTAGAGATGTGTTATTCCTCTATAAGGAAGTGTCGTCATGTGGATTGACAAGTGTCACAAGTGTGTGTACTTGCTGATAGGTTATTAGACCACCATGTGTGGGGTCGGCCCTGAAATATATATTATATTGTGGATGTATCTAGATAGACAAGTTAGCCCCATAGTGTAACTGGGAAAATAGGTTAAGTATAAATAGAGATTGGGAGATCTCTATTTGGATCACTCGGAAACTCACACTTCTCTCCCTCACAAAGTGGCGCACTAGTGAGGAGGAGGATCATCTGCTACTAGGAGACTATCTCAGTGTATTTTGGTTGTACTTTGGTTGAGCCATTGCTCTCTCTATCTTTGAGGAAGTTGTGGGGTTTTTCACCTTAGGGTTTTCCCCATGGAAACTCTGTGTCTCTTGTCTCTCATGCTTTTGATTCTTGTGATGCTAGTCATGCTTATTGTGATTGTTATGCATTGATATACTATACATGTTATTCTCTCAGTAAACATCCTAGAGTATTGTGAATTAATGCTCAAAATTTAACATGGTATCAGAGCTAACCTCAGAAGAAGACATTTTGTAGTGATGGAAACTTGAGTTTCTTGTTTATTGAGTTTCTCTCCATAGATTTTGGAAAAGTAGTATAGTAGATTGACTCTACTCATAAAGGAGAATCTATCTGTCCAATCAGAATTCAATTATGAGCATTTTCAGATTTGGCCCTAAAAATTAGGGTTTCCACAATAATAGGAATTTCTAGAATCTGAAGACATAGCTGGAAGATCCTTGCAAAAATTGAATTTTAGAGCTTTGGATCAAGATTTTTGGCTGGGTAGATCTCCAGGAAACTCAAACCCTAATTCAGGGCTCTCCCTAGTGAACTGGGGAGGACAAAAAGACAAATCCGAAGGGTAAAGCTTTGTTGATCTCAAATTCTGAATACAATAGGTTGATCAGCTCATCAAGGCGCATCTTTCTATCCTTTCAGAAAGTTGAAATTCACACTTTGAATTTTTAGGGTTTTGCCAACAAACCCTAATCTGGGACGAGATCCAGTTTTTAGCAATTCAAGTGGTAAGTCCTAAATCTTTTCTATTTCCATTTAAAGTACTCTTTAATATGTCTCACCACACCAAGCTTGAGGATAAGCTTGAAGGGGATGATAACTTCCGAGCTTGGAAGTATAGGATTGGGTTAATCCTAGAAGAAAATGAGTTGGACTCATATATAAAAGAAGACATCCCTATCCCAGATGATGAAGAAGCTAAGATATTTCATAATAAGAACTTGGTCAAGGCAAAGAGAATCATTGTTGATTCCATCAAAGACCATCTCATACCCCATGTGTCTTCTCTAAAGACACCAAAGGCTATGTTTGACTCCCTCACCAAGTTATTTGAAGGGAAGAACATAAATCGGAAGATGACTCTGCGGAATCAATTGAAAGGGGTCAAGATGTTGAATGGAGAAACCATTCAATCTTACTTCTCCGAGGTCTCTCAGATCAAGGAACAACTTGAAGCTGTGGATGAAGTAGTGGACAATGGTGAAGTTGTTATGACCACTCTGAATGGCCTACCTAGGTCATGGGACTCCTTTATTCAAGGAATCTATGCAAGAAAGAAATTGATCGCTTCCAGTAAACTGTGGGAGGAATGCTCTCGAGAAGAAGCTAGACTTGTAGCTCGTGAGAAAAAGATGGGAGGTGAAGATCAAGCTCTCACAGCTCACACTAAGAAGGGAAAGTTCAAGAGGGAGCCATCCCATCACAAGAAGAAATCTTCTCATCATTATCAAAAGAATAAGAAGGATCTAAGATGCTTCACATGCAACGAGAAGGGTCACTTTGCTTTAGATTGTCCCAAGAACAAAAGGGATAACAACAACAACTCCAGCAAGAAGAAGAAGGGCAGAAAAATAAAGTTCCATGCTCGTGCTTCCGAGGATGATGAACCTCCAAAGAAGAAGGCTAGGGCATAAAGTGATGATAGTGATGATGACTAATCAAGTGAAGAAGAGTATGTTATAATCTCTGCTCTCGCAGTTACTATCTCCCATGGTTGTAATGATTGGTTAATTGACAGTGGGGCTTCCAAACACATGACTGTGTTTAAGGAATATTTTGTAAACCTATCTGAACATGAGTCACCCCATAAGGTGAAACTTGGGGATGATTATCAATACCCTATCAAAGAAAGTGGTGAAGCCTCCTACAACCTAGATTTTGGAAAATCTTTGAAGATGAAAGAAGTACTTTATGTACCTGGGCTCAAGAATAACCTTCTCTCCATCTCTGCATTGGATGCAAAAGGAATGAGGATTGCATTTGTAGATGGCCAAGTCATAATGTGGCCAAAGGGTAAAACTATTGATGATGCAGTGGTGATTAGAGAGCAAAATGGAGGATTGTACAAATTGAAGGGACAATCTGAACATGCCATGGTGACATAAAGACAAAGATTCATCCATAGTCATGGATCACATAGAGGTATGTATAGTTTTTTTTTGCAACAGTTAACTAATGAGTTATGTAGGTCATTGAACAGAACAAGAACACATTGCTAGACATAACTAGCAAATATGGTGACCAGGTATGTGTTTCTTATATCATAGGATCTATTATATAAGTATGGATGACATGATTCATGATGTTTATTCATGTAATCATAGGTTTATACATGTTATGACTAACCATAAGAGTCCTATATAAACCTCGAATGCTAATGCTTATTATTTCTATTTGAAATGATCATGACTATACATGCTTGAGATTACTGTGTTTTGATAGTATTGAGAATATACTAATGAACATATGATTTTGTATGAGATTACAAGGATAACACAATCATGATACTAATAAGCATGCATAGGGACCAAGGATGAATATAAGTTATAGGATAGGTAATCCAGGAAGCAAAGATCAAGAGGGAGCACACTCCAGCAGCTCCTGCAAGGATGTAGATATTCAGAGGGAGTTGACCATCTTTCTACATTCCATAACAGAAAGGTGTAGAAGAAGCTACTTCAGCAGCTCCTGCAAGGAAGCAAAGACTCAGAGGTAGTCCACCCAACAAACAAACAAAGATAAGTATTTTAATTACCACTTCTTACATATTTGTTTGTTTAAATAAAATTGTTCAATGATACATATGCTTATGTTCCTAGACTTAGGATATGTATTGTGCATATTAGAATGATTACATTAATGAACAGTATACTACTAATATGCATGTGATGGGTAAGTGGCCTATGGAACTGTACAACATTCCATTGCTACTTATCTAGAATGAAACCTCTTTGCTGACATATTGGGAGTAGTGCAAACTCTTAACAATGTTCTGGTAGAGATTGGAAGGCATCTAGAAAGTTAAAGGATATGGATGACTGTTGTATTGAAGCATTGGCTAAAATAATTGCATGACTGTATGACATATTTCTTTATGTATAAGAATTTGTTTTGAAAACTATGAGATGTTTCTAATCATGCAATTTAACTTGTCTTGTAAGAAAGACCATATGCCATCACCTACAAAAGAAGAACTACAACATTTGTTCAGCAACAAAATGATCTATTGAAGATATTGAAGTTCCCAGGATATGGGAAGAATGCCATGATCGGTCGATCATGAAGAATGATGTTTGGGATGTAGTCCCAAGACCTAAACGGAAGTTTGTTATGACTTCCATATGGAACTATCACTTCAAGCATGCTACAGATGGTAGCATAGAGAAATATAAAAGTGATGAAATAGAAGATACACCAAATGGATTTCAAGACAACTTTCTTGAATGGTGTAGTCATATATGTGTGCAGAACTTGGTAGGATAGATAGCTTTCTATCCAGTTTGGGATTTACCAAGAGTAAAGCGGATTCCAACCTTTACTACAAGGTTGAGGAAGGGAATCCTCTGATTCTACTCCTATATGTGGATGACTTAATTGTAACAGGAGATGACAAATTGATTGCATATACTAAGAGAAAGCTTGCTAGCGAGTTCGATATGAAAGATTTGGGAATGATGCATTATTTCCTAGGTATGGAGGTGTGGCAGAGTGTAGGTGGGATCTTCCTTGCTCAAGGGAAGTACACAGTAGATATCCTGAAGAGATTCAGGATGATGGATTGCAAGGCCATGGCCACACCTATGACATCGAATCTGAAGCTTCTATGTGATGCTTCATCTGAGCCGATTGATGTCTCTATGTATCATTAGATGATTGGGTTCTTGATGTACGTGACGAACACAAGACCAGATATTTGCTTTGTTGTGTACACATTGAGTCAGTTCCTGACATATCCTAGGAGTGTTCACCTGGTTGTTGTAAAGCATAATCTGAGGTACCTGAAGGGTACAGCTGATTATGGGATCAAGTATGAAGCGAATCAAAAGTTTAACCTACAGGGTTATGTTGACTTAGATTGGGCTGGCAGTGTTGCAGATAGAAAGAGCACATCTGGGTGTTGCTTCAGTATGGGATCAAGTGTGATCTTTTGGTTTAGCAAGAAGTATTCCTGCATAGCACTGAGTACAGCTGAGGCAGAGTATGTTGCAGCCTATTCAACTAGTTGTGAGGCAGTATGGCTACGGAAGCTACTATTTGAGTTATTTGATCTCCCGTTGGATGCTACTGGTATCTTTTGTGATAGCCAGAGTTGTGTGAAGATGTCCGAGAACCCAGTGTTTCATGATAGGTTGAAACACATAGTGATCAAATATCACTATATCAGGGATATGGTGCAGAAAGGAGTTTTGAAGTTCCTGTACATTGCAACGGACGAGCAAATTGCAGAAGTGCTGACAAAATCACTAGCCAGAGTGAAGTTCGAGTACTTTAGAGAGAGGCTTGGTGTTCTTCGGATTGATGACACTTCAAGGAAGAGGTGATGGACACATTTGCAGAGGCCATTCCAAGCATGTTGGAAGGAGGATCCTTCACATGGCTGTGGATGTAAACGCTAGATGATGAGCATCAGGACGATGCTCTAGTTACTGCTCTATATATGCATCAGGAGGATGCTAGATATGATCAGTTGGATCATTTATATATATATGTATATATGTATCAGGAGGATGTTGGATATGATTAGTTGGATCATTTATATGTATATGTATATATGCATCATGTTGGATGCTGGATATGATCAGTTGGATCATTTATATGTATATGTATGTATGCATCATGTTGGATGTTGGATATGATCAGTTGGATCATTTATATGTATATGTATGCACGCATCATGTTGGAGGTTGGATATGATCGGTTGGATCATTTGTATGTATTTTGTACATGCATCTTGTTGGATGCTTGGACCATGTATCTGTATATGTATCAGGTGGATACATTGTATGATCAGGTAGATCATATATGTTGATATGTATCATGTATGATCAGGTGGATCATGTATGATGATATTTATCAGGTAGATACTTGGTATGCATTAGATGCATGATATGATCAGGATGATCGTGGATGACGAGCTTCAGGATGTTGCTCCAGATGACTTGCAGCAGGATGTTGTAGTGATGATGATCAGGATGATCATCTATACATCAGGATGATGTATGGTGAGTATCAGGTTGATACTCTATGGCAGTGGATCAGGTTATGCAAATGAGCATATAATTTGGCCCTGGGATATTTGCAGATAGTCTTTCGAGGTTTTGCCTATGGCATATAATTTGGCCCTAGGATATCTGGCAAATGCTCTTTCGAGGTTTTTCTCCAGGAGGACATATAATTTGGCCCTAGGAGATATGTAGATAGTCTTTCGAGGTTTTTCCATGACCACATATAATCTGTCCCTGGGAGATCCTATAGGTAGAGTTGTGTGCTCGTAACATTCTAAGATGCTCTTGTGAGGTTTTGTCCTATGGAATGTAATTTTCTACTGGGAGATCTGTACAGGATGAAAAAGGCCTCAGATGCTTCAGCCAGTTTTTTTGTGGACCATATGTAATGTGCTCCTGGGATATCCAACAGGTAGAGCTGTGTGCTCGTAACAGCCTGGGATGCTTCAGCCAGGTTTTGTGGTGAGATCACACGTAATGTGCTCCTGGGAGATCTGACAGGTAGAGATGTGTGCTCGTAACAACCTAGGATGCTTCAGCCAGGTTTTGTGATGGGTCACATGTAATGTGCTCCTAGGAGATCCAATAGGTAGAGTTGTGTGCTCGTAATAGCCTCGGATGCTGCAGCCAGGTTTTGTGATGCACGTAATAAGTCCCGAGGATTCCACAGTATGGCCAGTGATGACGAAGACCTGCAGGTGGTGGGCCTACATCCAGTATGAAAAAGGAATGGCTCTATAGAACTTCCTATGATGAGTAGAGTCATATATTGGTTGAGATAATAGCAGTAGTGACGATGATGATGATGATGCATCAATGACGATGATCCCGAGAAGAAGACTTGTCTAACAGATCTGTGTCGAGAAACACCTTCCTAGTTAAGAGGGAGAGTTGATGTATATGTAACTTTGGAATGTATTTCATCTATGTATTTCATATATATTTATTGTACCCTTATTAGAGATGTGTTATTCCTCTATAAGGAAGTGTCGTCATGTGGATTGACAAGTGTCGCAAGTGTGTGTACTTGCCGATGGGTTATTAGACCACCATGTGTGGGGTCGGCCCTGAAATATATATTATATTGTGGATTTATCTAGATAGACAAGTTGGCCCCATAGTGTAACTGGGAAAAAAGGTTAAGTATAAATAGAGATTGGGAGATCTCTATTTGGATCACTCAGAAACTCACACTTCTCTCACTCAGAAAGTGGTGCACTAATGAGGAGGAGGATCATCTGCTACTAGGAGACTAACTCAGTGTATTTTGGTTGTACTTTGGTTGAGCCATTGCTCTCTCTATCTCTGAGGAAGTTGTGGGGTTTTTCACCTTAGGGTTTTCCCCACAGAAACTTTGTGTCTCTTGTCTCTCATGCTTTTGATTCGTGTGATGCTTGTCATGCTTATTGTGATTGTTATGCATTGATATACTGCACATGTTATTCTCTCAGTAAATATCCTAGAGTATTGTGAATTAATGCTAAAAATTTAACAAAAAATTACAAGTTAGGAACAGAAAAGTTCGATAATTCTTGGTTAGTTCAGCTAGAAACAGGCACTAAAAGAAAGGTTACAGACTTTGTTAAAAATTTGGATGTATTTTTGAATCAGCTGAAAACCCAAGTTAATTTGAATGTTTTACCCTTAGGGTCATATGAATTGTTGATTGGCATGGATTGGCTTGAACAGCATAGAGTAGCACTTAATTGTTATGAGAAATCTTTTACTTGTCTGAATAATGAAGGTAAAACTGAAACTGTAGAAGGAATTCATAGGAATATTCCAGCAAGACAAAATTCTGCGTTACAAGTTAAGAGAGATACCAGAAAAGGGTGTAAAATGTTTTTTGTTAATGTTGTTAGTGACGAATGTTCATCTAAATAAGACAAGTTAAAACTGGAGGATATTCCCATCCTTGGGGACTTTTTTGACGTATTCCCGAAAGAAATTCCAGGATTACCTCCGAAAAGGGAACTTGATTTCACCATTGAGTTAGTACCAGGTGCGGTACCAAACTCAAAGGCTCCCTACAGGATGAATATTCTGGAGTTAAATGAGTTAAAATCTCAGCTGAAGGAATTAATAGATAAAAACTACATCAGGCCAAGTGTGTCTCCTTGGGGAGCACCAGTAATTTTTGTTAAAAAGAAGGACGGTACCATGTGACTGTGCATCGATTACCGTCAGCTTAATAAAATGACAATTAAGAATCAATATCCCTTGCCCTGCATAGATGATCTATTTGATCAAGTACGCGGAGCAAAGATATTCACTAAAATTGATTTAAGGTCCGGGTATCATCAAGTTAGAACAAAAGACAAAAACATATTCAAAACTACATTCAGAACGCGATATGGACACTACGAGTTTGTAGTTATGTCTTTTGGGCTAACCAATGCACCGACAATGTTCATTTGTTTAATGAACAACGTTCTGCATAAATATTTGGATAAGTTTGTAGTTGTGTTCATTGATGATATTATGATTTACTCAAAAACTCAAGAGGAGCATGGCGAACATTTAAGAATAATTCTGCAAGTTTTAAGAGAACATCATCTTTATGCTAAGTTCAGTAAATATGGTTTTTATAAAGATAAAATACAGTACTTAGGTCACATAATTTCTAAAGACGGAATTTATGTCGACCCTGATAAGACAAAAGCAATTAACAAGCGGCCTATCCCTAAAGATGTAACTGACGTTCAGTCATTTATGGGGATAACAGGTTAGTATAGAAATTTTATTGAAGGGTTCTCATGAATTGCAAATCCCATCACTTCCTTGCAGAAGAAAGGGAAGAAATTCATATGGGATCAAAGGTGTCAAGAAAGCTTTAATAAGTTAAAAGAATTATTAACCACTGCACCAATTTTAAAAATTGTTGATCCTAACAAAGACTTTGTTGTATGGACTGATGCGTGTAACGATGGACTTGGTGGGGTCTTGACTCAAGAAGGTCATGCTATTGCTTTTGAGTCTAGAAAGTTAAAAACCCATGAAAATAATTATGCAACTTATGATCTTGAGTTAGCAGCCATGATACATGCATTAAAAATGTGGCACCATCACTTGATTGGAAGAAAATTAATATTAATGACAGATAATAAGGGTTTAAAGTATTTGTTGGATCAAATGAATCTTAACACAAGTCAAGCTCGATGGCTAGCTTTCCTTAGCGAGTATGATTTTGAGATTCAACACATTAAGAGAAAAGAAAACAAAGTTACTGATGCAGTAATCAGGAATCCCAGATTAAGCTTTATGGCAGCAATTAGCACGTTTAAGACAGATTTGGAAAATCAAATTGAAGAAGGAATTAAACAAGATGAAAATTATCAAAAATTGCTTGGTAAAGTTGTTGAAAATGTATCTGAAAATTTAATAACAGATTTCAACATTAATAAAAATGACTTAATGACTTATAAAAACAGAATTTATGTACCAAATGTGTCAAAGGTTAAGCTGTTAATTTTGGATGAAGTTCATAGGAGTCCTTATTCAGGAAATCCAGGTTATCAGAAAATGATAACTATGTTAAGGAAGGATTATTTTTGGCCCAACATGAAGAATGAAGTGGCTGAATACATAGCTAGATGTTTTGAATGTCAGACCATTAAGAATGAACATCAACATCTAGTTGGACTATTGCATCCATTGCCAATTCCAGAATGGAAATGGGAGATTATAAGTATTGATTTTATTACAGGTTTTCCTAAAAACCAGAAACAAAATGACTCCATAATGGTGGTTGTGGACAAGTTAAGTAAGGTTGCCCATTTTATTCTTGTTAAAACCACTTTTAAAGCTTCTAACATTGCAGATGTATTTATGAAGCAAATCTTTCGCTTGCACGGAATTCCAAAGGTAATTATTTCTGACCGGGACTCTAAGTTCACTAGAAATTTTTGGACAACATTGTTTAAAGGTTTAAATACTAAACTAAATTTCAACACTTCTTTCCACCCACAAACTGATGGTCAAACAAAAAGGGTAAACCAGATTTTAGAAGACATGCTAAGAATGTATGTCAAAGATCAGCCATATAAGAGGGAAGACTATCTACATTTAGCAGAATTTGCATACAATAATCATTATCAAGCATCTGATAAGTTAAGTCCATTTGAGATTTTGTATGGAAGAAAATGTTGTACTCCTATTTCTTGGGATAACCCTGTAGACATATTAATGCTAGGACCATATTTATTGAAAGAAATGAAGCTAACTGTGAAACAGGTTCAAGGTAACTTAAAGGTTGCTCAAGATCGGAAAAAAAGTTATGCAGATTTGAAACGCACTGAAAGAGAATTTCAGGTTTGATACCATGTTTTTATAAAGGTAAAAACCAAGAAAAGTTCTTTGATGCTTGGGAGTTGTGCTAAAATAGCACCAAGGTACTGTCGACCATTCGAAAACCTATCAAGGATTGGAGTTGTTGCATATCAATTGGCTTTTCCATCTAATTTAAAAATCCACAATGTTCACATTTATGTTTTAAAGAAGTATGTGCACGATGCTACTCATGTGCTGAATTGGAATGTCATACAGGCGGAGCCCGAAGGAGATTTTCAGGTGGAACTGGACTGTATTCTCGACAGGAGGGAAATTATGCTTCGGAATCGTACCATAGGGCAGGTAAAGGTGCAATGGAAGCACCTTAGCCTTGATGAATCTACCTAGGAACTGGAAAGTAAAATGCGGGCAGCATATCTAGTTTTGTTCCAGGAAGGATCGGATGATGAATAAGCAACATCGAGGACGATGTTGAGCTTAAGTGGTGGTGTTTGTAACATACCCTTTTTAGTGAAAAACATTTTATGTTGGAAACATTATGTTAACTTTTATTGTAAAGTTTTATATTGGACAAGTGTCCAAGGATGACTGTAATTGCACAATATTTTATTATTTACTAAATTAAATGTGAGACAAACACCTAAGGGGACTATTGAAAGAGTGTTTACTGACCCACTAGGTGGAATGGAATCTGGGGTATAAGGCAATGGACAAGTGGTAGCATCATGATGCAACTAACTAGCTTTTGGTATGGGACAACTCCCTTGAAATGTGGTCATAGTGCCCTGGAAGGTGGGACTGGAGCTTGAGGCTCATTTATTCAAAACTGACCACTAAAGACCTAGGCAGTCTATATAAGAGCCATCGAATTATGAACTGAGGTTCATCACTTTTCTTGATGAGAAAATTTACCTTGGGGTTTTGCTGTGCTTGCACCCAAGAGAGTCGATGAGGGGATATGCTGTGTTTTTTATCATGGTGTAAGGATGGCTATTATACTACTGAGTGCAGAAGTTATATTGCTAAGTGAAGAAGGTATATTTTTAGTTCAAAAGTTACAGTGCTGAGTGCAGAAGTTATATTACTGAGTGCCTTGCTTCTACACAGATTTCATCTACTTAGTGGTTCAGTAAGCAAGCTCGGGGGTCCAAAGGAAGCAAGTAGTTTTGGATGCTTCTTCTGGAAAAGGTTGGGAGGAATAGGCCTCCTTGGGTGTTTTTCGACCCTATCTTCATTTATAGGTTCTACTTGTCTTTTCTAATTCTAAGTAGTTAAAGTTTCTGTCTACAATTATTGATTTATTATTTTCAAAGATATTATTAAACAAATGCATTTATTTTAGTTTCTAACCTAATTAGGATTATGTATAGTAATGACTATGCAAGATGAATTGAATAAAATATTTCTCTGAATTTTTTCCCATGCTAATAGATCTGCATCGTACTCTAGTACAGAGAAGAGATTAAGGTAGATAAATTGATAGGCAGATTGCCAGATGAATGAGAAGATCAATACTGTTGTATTTCATTAGTTTTTCCTACAATTAATATTCTGTATTAAATAATATAATTCTATGTCTTTCTCTTATCATTCTTTCCATCAGTTAAATGTTTCAGGTTCACTGTATTTTTATTTCAAATTTTTTATTGAAATAATAGCTGTGAAATAATTACTTCCTAAGTACATATTACTGTTATTTAATATTGCTAGAATGTAAATATAATCGTATAGACAGATAGAACCCTTTCTATTTCAAACCAATGCATAATTATTTAGTACTAATCTTTATGCACAGTATTCATTTTTGTTATATTATTTATTTATTTAAACTATAGTTAATTCCATTCACATTCAGCATAGGATTAGAAACCCTAGCTTGTGGCTTCATCATTTTCCATAGTTATCACAACTGTTAAGACAAAGAATCATTATGTTATCCAAACATAGTTTTTGTTGAGCAAACCCTAGAAGTATCAACACCTAACTCTCAGATTTATAGTTTAGTTAAGGTTCAAACACCATCAGTTAACAACAGAATATGAATGTAAATACAATCTCATTACATAGTTGCAAACAAAACACATTGGCTCTCGGCCAACACTTAAAATCGACAGACATGTGGGACGAGTAACACTTTCAACTTCATAACCATAGTCTCGAAAATGATTATCAATTACATTCCTTAAGACTTAAATCAAGAGTATCTCAACATCAAACACGAGACTATATTATCACATTTCACTTTAAAACTATTAAATAGTAACCATACGATTTGCTCGATTTAGATATCTATTTTCAGAAGTTAAAATATTTGTTATCATAACAGTGGAACATTTCCAAGAACAACACATTAGGGTTCGACCATTTTAAGCACGGGATTAAACTCTCAAATTTTGAACTCTTCTTAAAACACAGTGGTTGCAAAAACGACGAGTTTCATTGCATACAAACTGGAGCAATGCTCTCAAACAAAAACAAATATATCATAACATAGAATACACAGTTCTTTATTATCAAAGACATAGTATTTTTCAAATAAATAAGCTTCGCTTTCTTTTCACAAAATAGAGCAACGTTCACAGTATCATCCATACAAACACAGGTCAAATGAAAACATAAACCCTTTCATTACCGAGAATAGTGGAAGGATGAAACCCTCTCCTGAGTATTTATTTTACGAATTATACTATGTAAAACAATTACTACTAAAAACAACAATGAAAGGGTTGAGGATTAATCCTCCCCAAGCTACCAACAGCTCACAGGCTTTCGACGAAGGTCACCCTCGTAGCCCAAGAAAACACAAAGTATCGGCAAAGAACACAATGAAGGTCCACTAGTCATCTAACCAGAGTAACGAGTAACCACCAAATCTTACCGGTCATTTTCCATTTCCAGCTACCAAAACCTAAGCATAGAAGCCATCGACGAAGGTACCTTCCATTTGAACACAAGTGTGGTTGAAACAAGTGTTTGACAGAAGTCATTACAGGTGAAATAATAACAACTGAAACTCTCAAATTATAATGGAAGACACAGGGGTTCTAACCAAGAGCCTTTACCTTTAAAGAAATTATCTCCGAAGCAGAATGCCAAGAAAGTGCAAACTGTAACCTTTACTCCACCACCGAATTCAAAGAAGTATGAAAAACAACTCTGGAAAACTACCACTGGACATGCATGGAAAGACGAGTATCGAATCAACTACCATGAAGCATTGGTCACTCACCCTGGAGCTTTTAATACAATCTGCTACTATAAAACACTAGGAGTGTATTGTCCCTTAAGCTAACAGTAGGTCACGGTTTCGAACCGTAGGCAGCCCACGAAAACCTGCTAACAAAACCCTAAAGGCTCTCGGCCTGTCGGCCTGTCCTCAGAGCCACAACACCAAATGCCAAGGAAACATTAACTCAGTAGAACATAGTGGAGGTTAGGGTTAGATCCCAAAATCAAAACCCTTGCTAGATCAACAGTGGAGATCACCAAAGGGTTTTCACGTAAACCCAATCAACAACCATATTAAATGACACCATCATTACCATAGCCACTGAGGAAGAAAGATTAGTTAACATTCGAACAAAATGACTTACAGATCGTCATGACACTTGAATTATCACCACACCATGGCGTGCCTACACCACAACGATGTCCATGGAGACATTCCACTATCTCAACAGTTGGGAGTATTAAATGCAAAGGGAAGCCCAAGTTCCTGCCAGCACGAAACCTTCAAAGTGTTAATGTCACCCATTCATACAATGTATCGAGTTGTTGATCAAATGCACCATTTGGTTATGTAATAACACCTTGTGGTAAGTCAAGGTGGTGTCGGATTTATTTTCTAGGAAACCATAATGTCATATAGGGTCACGTAGATGCACACACACAATACCATATAGTTATTTGTTCATAGCATTTTGTATAAGATTTGACATACATATATTTCAATATAGTATAAAAATTAAATAGAAACTTGTATATAGTTTATAAGTTAGCAATTGACTATGATATGAATTGCAATAATTCATAGGTTACAAATTAATCAAATCTTGCATATAGTTCCTAGGCTCTAGAATATATATAAAGAGTGGCATATCGATATTGCATTTGATTTGCACTTAGCCATCACTTATAGACATTGGCTATTCTCATAATTTGAATCAATAGAAACTCATGATAACAGTACATAGAGTTAAACTATGATATATGGTTCCTATTCATTGTTTGAACAAATAAATAAAAGGTTAATACAAGGATTATGAATGGTACAAATGATATACTTCTATTTTACAAACTAGGCTAATTGAAGTTCTCACCAATAGAATATTCAACATTATGTCTCTTAAATCATTAAGACTTTGGAGACACAGAAACTGGTTAGAAACTCTTCGGTCACATGTCGTAAACACTAAAAGCTCTTACCTGTAATCTGTGAAAAAGGATGATTCAAATGCTTTAGCACAAATGCTATGTAAGCCTCGGGGAATCCATAGGACCCCTTCATCATCAAACAGAAGAACAATAGTTAAACACATATAAACTTATATCATTGGATCAACAACAAAATAATTGTGAAGTACAGTTGAGTGAGTTAATATCAAAATGAAGATATTAATTATATTGTCGCAACATTACACTTTTGACCAACACTGCATTTAGTACAGCAAGACAACATTTAAACATTTATTATATTTCCGCACAGTTAGATTACGCATTAAAAGCTATATCGAAAAATTTTAAATTTTTGTAAATTTCGGGATGTTACAAAAGTCGTAGTCGCGCCCTATACCATTCGTGCGAAAGGTGTTCAATGCACTTATCACCGGTATCAGAGGTAAGCCAACTCCCATCCGGTGAAAGGACCATTGGTAAAGAAACTCTGTCAAAACACGAGTTCAATTTTCTTTGTGTCGTAAGTTCTAACAGAGCGTCTCTGCTCTCTGTAGAAGATTTGCATCCTGTGCAAGCTGAAGAAACTTCACCACGATGATTATCCTACTAAAATGTACAAGAGGAAGAGTTTCGGTGAACTAGTTCCATGCATTCTCAGGTAACATAGCTTGCACACTAGTTTACTGTGATTTCCTTTGATAATTATTAACTTGTAGTTCGTTTAGTTTATTCAATACCGAGTTTATCAAATGTATGATTGACATATTTTATGCATATACTGATTTCACCTTGTTTTTACTATCGCAGGTGAAATGTAGCAGACAGATGGCGTTAATCCCTTCATCCATAACCGAACGTATGCGGAGGAAGGCACCAATTGATAGGTAACCCGTTCACTCCACAAGTCTTAGGCAAACTCACCCATGATTAGTGATGGGTTACTTGATGCGTTAGGGTTTCTCTGTTTGCCTATGCGCCTAGTTAAAAGGCCGTTTACTTGATTGCAACCCTACCGTGTATCACTTCGCAAACGGTTTCTCAGCCTAGGGTTGTAAAAGTTACAAATGTTTTGGTTTCTTCCAACGAGTGAGCCTGTAGAGATTCGGCTACATTCAATTATTGATTTTGTTATGTAAAAATTACACGAAGTCAAATCGACTCGTTAAGCTCTGGTTCACGCCCTGGTCATAATGTAAATGCTTCTTCGGGGATTCGGAAGGCCGAACAGACCTTAGGGGTCTCGACTGTATTATTTACTCTGTTTCGAGTTAAAATAAAACTCTGATGTGTTAGGGTTATTTTGTATACATTCCTGTAATTCCATTATATGTATTTTCGTTTCAATATTAAAATGGTAGGGTATTTGTACAGGAACTTCTCTTATGCCATGTTTTGTTATTTTTACTTTTCATACATTATATATATATATATATATATATATATATATATATATATATATAAGTAGAACAACATTTAAACCCTAGTGTAGCATTATATACATATTTCGCTTATTTTATACTTGATCTTTGTCTCTTGTTTTGCATTAAGCATAATATACACAGGGTTATTGTTAGGATTGATTCACATTCATTTTTAAATTGCAGAATCGTATAAATAGATATAATTACTCTATAATCGTGAAACAATGGGTCATAACCCTAGCTTGTATGTATTTTATACAGTGTTTAATCGCTGGAATGTCACATTAATGCTGATTTTATCCTTTGTGTGTTGTTTTGGGTTTAAAATAATGGTTGGAGCTCGACCATGGAGTTCGAGCTCCTATGCAAAAGTAAAGGCATAAACAATACAACAAGATAAAAACAATTTATAACTGTTCATCTCGAAAATAAATAGTAACTCTATTTTTATTAGGGTTTCAGGTATCCAAACCCTTCCCGCCTATAAACAGCCTTGCAAACAGGGTTATCGTTTTCATAAATCTGTTCATAATCTTTAAGCAATTAACTTATAGGGTATAAATTTCCCTTATTAACACATATGACATTAGGGTTAGTCGCTAACCCTATATGCGTTGGCTTGACTAGACATAATAATGAGAAAAGTAATAATAATATATTTTTTATTAATTTGTCTTACACAAAAGTGGATGTTCAAACCCTATCGTATCAATTAATAATATATTTCCATGCTCAGGCTTGTGCTATTGCATACACATTGTATATTATTTTCTTGTTATCCGCTGGTCGATTTTTTACCATCGAGTTAACACTCCCATTCCGTCACTCACTGGAATTCGCATATTAAATAAAAATAAATGGATTCGCATTTCTTGGGTTGAATGAATGGCATTACACACAAATTCGTGAACAGTGTTTATGCAAAAAATCTGAGTACTGAAACAATTTTTTTCACTGGTATATAAATTACTCTAAAATACAGAAATCACGTATATCTATGAAAGATAGATAGTAATTTTATATATTGTAATTACTTGACATGTAAGCTAGGAGGTTTACATATCTGTTTCAGTTCTTCCAGAAACATAAACATAAATGCATTATCTGTATCCTTTGGGTTTTACAAAATAGATGCATATGAAAATACAACAAGATCCGACTCCAATACTCATCCCATTTCCAGCATTTATATAAAGAAAATGAATGGAATCCTGATAGTACATACAGGATTCTACTACTCCAAAAATCATTTAAGTTCAGATCTAATGATACAAAATCCTTCCATAAACACATCATAAATGTACAATTAAAACCATTTGTAACTATGCAGTGATAACATCAATTAAATACAATAACATAAGTACTTATTTGCAATTTATTATTGCCTAGTGGGACATAGCCACAAACCTCCTAGCCTTAGACTAGCTGTTGGATATAACAGACCCAGAGGTTTTCAATAAGACCCAGGTTCTTCATGGTTTCCCTTTGACCAACAAAACCCCTTCGCACCGGCCCTTTCGGGAACAACCTGTGAGTAGGTTGAGGTCTCACCTGAGGTGTATCTATGGGGTACTGTGGAATCAGGTTTCCACAGTATGTGATGAGTTGTTTGGACAGACGTACTGCGTAGCGCAGCATGGGGTATGCGCTGCAAGGAGAGACTATGCAACAATAGGAAATGCCGCGGTCTGCACCACTGAGTCCTTATACCATGGGACTTCCACTGAGATTGCGAACAATACCATCCAACTTTATACTTGAAGTGCTTGGAAAATGCTTAAGCTACTGACATGAGTATCACTCATCCACTCATTCATGCACCTAAATGGCTATCACTCTAACATTCGTTTATACACTTAGAGTGTCTACTATTTTAAGCATACACCGCAGTTACCATTCTTCTGTCATACATTCATCTGCTGCGTGTAGTAAAGTACTCAAGGAATCTCTTAACACTTAAAAAAATAACTGAATCACTGCCTTTGGAAGCAAAGCTAAGTATTCACCATTTATCTATTCATGCAGACTTAACATATCATCTCCATACTCTCCTGATGGAAAATGCATACAAAAGTCTTACATAACAGAATGCAAGGAAATATTCAAACATTCATCTACCGAAAACAGTTAAATGAAATCACACACACAATGTTCCATTCAATCACACAACACAATATTTAACATGGTTCACTCCCCCATGTGGGAAGCTACATCCACAAGAATGGTTCTTATATATATATATCTTTAATGGGAAGGGGACAACCACTCTTAGTCTGCGCTCTAAGCTGCAGACTCTCTTCTCTCAGTTAGGTCTCTACGCACATAGCTGCAGAGCCTTTACAATGGCTTCTTCTTCAGAGAGATCTTACAATACAATAATAACCCCAAAAAGAAACAAGAGTAACTAGAGAACCCCTTCCCTTACAAAAATGTCTTCTTAAATAGATCATGCCCAAAGGTCATGTCTTTACAAAGATGAAGACCGAAACCCTTAGGGTTTCCAAAAATACCTCGGTTCCTCTAAACCAAATTCCTGGCCTCTGGTAGCAAGTGTGTTGTTGTGGCAGTCCTCCATGCCTATGTCCTATCGCTTCCAGCCTTCCTATTGTGAGCCCACCAACAAGTCATCTTCATCGAGCTGCCCTTCCACTAATGAGCTCGTACAACTGGCTTAGCTCCCAATCACTTTCTCTGCAAATCATTCATCCTCTTAACGGCCTCGTACAACTAGCTCAGCCTCCAGTCACTTTCTCAGCGTTGTTCTCCACTTAACAGTCTCATACCACTAAGCATGCCCAATTGTCACTTTCCCTGATTCGTCCTTCTCCTAATGAACTCATACAACTAGATGCCTTCTTGATATGCTCATGCCCGTAGCTCGACATCCTGGAGCATACTTGCCAAAATTAGACCACTGTTGGTCTATCTGGTACCTGTACCTGCCCTTCGTCCAGCACTCTGCTTTGCTGGCTCCACGTGGCCTGATCACTTAGCAAGAGTGCTTCGTTGTTGTGCTGATCTTCGCGGTACTACCAAAATTCGGTTGTTGCGAGCATCTTCGCAGCATCCCTCATACTCGCACAAAATTGTATCTTTTGTTGAGTTGCATTCAACTCTGCAGCTCAACTTCCTTGTGTTATCCAAAATTGTCAAAATTGCCCCAACTTGGGCCAAGCCCAACCTGCCCCTAACACTTACATGTGGCTCGTCCCCGAGCCACCTTCTGTGTCGGCCTTCCTGATCTACCCTGCGACCTGTGGAACTAACTTGGCTGCGAACTCATTATAAGTGATGAAAAACTATTCCACTGCTTCTCTGGTGTCTTGCTGAACTTGCTTTACTATCTCAAGCAGTGTTGGAGTTGTCTCTTCTCCAATCAGTCCTTGTACCCACTCCTAGTTGTTGTGCAGATCCTTCAGCTTGTCTTCTATCTTCTACGATACTGCTATGGCATCCTCCAGGAGTTGCTACGACTAATTATCCATCTCAGTCTCTTTTTCTCTTAACGCTTGGACTTCCTTCTTCAAGCCTAAGATCTCCTTATACCTCGACAGCCTATCCCTCGGTGGCAGAGCCTTGACCTCTGCGTCCAATTGTTCCAGCGTGGTCTGCTTTTCTTTTACCGCATTCTTGACTTGGAGTAGCCCTTGATCCTCTTCAAGGGCAGTGAATGCCTTTGAAACCTTCTCCAACAGACCTTGGCACTTATCCATCTCATTGGTTATGTTCTGTGCGGCAGCACTAACTGCTTGCTCTCTTAACTGCTGCTCAGTTAATGGTGTCTGCTTATTGAGATTTTCCTTCAAGGCAGTAATATCGGCCTCATGCAAAATATCCTTATCCTGTAACTCAATATTTAAATATTTCACCCTTTCTTCGATCCTCAAAACGATGTCTGCAAGATCATCCTGGAGTTCTAAATCTTCAATATCTTGCGCGACAGTAGTGATGGTGGTCTCTAATTGTTGCCGACGGTCCTGTTCATCACGTAATTGCATATCTGCACACAACCGAGAGTTCTCGAGCTGCCTATTTGTTGCTTGGAGCTCTGCCTATGATTTCATGGAATCTATTGTTCTTTCATGCATCTCATCCACAATCTGCATGTGCAGAAAGTGTAGTCCAGCCAAAGGAATCTTGGCCAAGTCGAGCTCTACTCGCTCGACAACCTTTGTGTCCAGAATGATCTCTTCTGAAATTGGTAATGCGATGGCCAATGGGTCCAGATGAAAAATCCTGGTCTTTGAAGGCAGCGTTATGGCTAGCTGCGGCGGTGTCTGTTGCGAGGTATCTACCGACCTCCCTTCAGCTCCTGCATCGCGCAGCAAGGTTAGGCTCTTCTGGACATCGTCCATCTTTTTCATAAGCCCTTGCTGTGTGAGCCTAGTCCTTTGTAGGTCATCTTGTATGGCCTTGTCCTTCTTGTCTTTTTATGTCATTAGCTCCCCCATCTGCTCCGAGACCTTTTTCGTAATCATCTCGAAGTCTTGTTCGTTCAGCACTGTCTTAGATTGACTCTTTGTTGCTTTCATTTTCTTCCGTGCCTTTGGCCTCTGTGGGGTTTTAGGTTCTTTCCTCTTTCCTTTTTCTTCAACAATAGGGAATGAAAGTGGGATTGGTTCATCCTCTTCTGAATCAGTCTCCACATCCATGACTTCGACGTGGAGCTTAGCCGGCCAGTCCCTCATGAGGATGTCAATGTCTTCCTCGTACATATGGTAGTTACCGGCATACCATTCTTGCTCATCCTTGCTTTGGGAGAAAAAAAAATACATCACATGTCCACCATAAAATCAATAATGCGAATGTACTTCAACGTTACCTACTTTGTAATGCGCAATGTGTGGGTGATTGCGTCGTGCAGTTGGGTGTAATACTGATAGAATACTTCAGCTATCGCGTGTTGTTGCTTTGAGTTCACATTTTCCCAAAGGTTGGCATAGGGGAATCCTCTTCGATCATTGTTGTCTGTAATTACACCAACATAGTCATTTGGCTCCTTCCATCCAACAAGGGCGATGAGGATGATCAACCACGTGAAGTGTAATTGACCTCCATTCTCCTGGGTATCATTGAGTTCATCGAGGAAATCATTTAGAAGGTACTGACACCAATTGAATTGGGTCCCTTCAGTTGTTGCGGCACCGAGTAGTATTGCGCCCGCAGGCACCTCCGGAGGCCTAGCTGTTCTGAGGATTTTTCCTACAAGCAACTGTGTGACAAACTTTGTCTCTCTATCTTCGATTTCGTTTGTTAGAAAACCTCTTTTTCCTTTCACCAATGCATGGATTTTCATCATCTTCGTGACATCTTCTTTTTCCTTACACTTCCCTTGGAAGAACTGCATGGGATCCTTGCCGCACTTCCTTAGCCCTATGACGCGGTGGATTAAGTCAATGTTCACATCAACATTTTTGTCTAGCCACAGGTATCCTTGATGGATTCATGCCATCAAAGTGCAAACCACCGCATTAACTTCTGGTGAACGATCAAAATGTGGCAATCAGAGCAGGTTCAGCAATCCGGACTCTACTACTAGCGTCAAATAGCTTTCAGAAAGCAAGTTAAATGTTCCATTTGCATCCTTCTTCCAACACATGTACTGGTCTGGCTGGAAGTGTGGGAACTTTGGATCATGGGGTTCTTCCTTCTATACTTTTAGGAGGTCATAGTCTTCCCATTTACACTTCGGGATCTTTCCTAGTAGGTTTTGAGCAACCTCTACGTGCTTCGAAATTGGTGACAAGGGGATTTCACAACGGGCACTCTTGAGCAGTTTGACGACTGGGGCATCCAACACCCATGGTGATATATACTCCGGTGTCAACTTCAATGGTTCCTTTTGAAAGACTGACGATCTTGGTGCCGTCTAGCCTATTTTGGGAGTCTTGCTTCGTGGTGCAACTGTTTCTTTCCCTTTGTCCTGCATGACTAGATTATGTTGAGGTGATCTTCTAGATGCTTGACCTGGTTCGAGTACAACCTTCTTGGTAGGGGTTTTCATTAACTCTACAATCCCCCCGTGCTGAAAGACTCGGATTGCTTCTTGAAGTGTAAGCTCTTCTTCTATGTATGGCAACTTGGACATTCACTGGTGAGAGTAGGCAATTGTTTCAGGAATACGACTAAGGATTGCTAGCACAATAGCGAACGCATAAAATTTCTAAGTGTCTGGTAACGCCTGCGAGACCTGATGCAACATTATTTATAGGCGCAGTTGAGTCCACCCAGCGCCTTCTAATAGCTAGATGAGCATTTAATGTGGTGTCCGTTGGCCAATTTGAGTGAATCCTTCAGTCCCTTCAATCGTCAGCGTGTTCAGAACGGTTATCTTTTCATGAAATGCTCAAGCAAGTGCTTGCAATGGTCACCTAATGGCTATATTTTTCTCCAAAGCAATGTAACGGCTATTTTTCTGAGTGTTGCGCTGAGCTACGCGGCAGTCCATCTCTGATCCTGCGCGGTTCCCTTTCTCATTTCCATGATTTTTTTTTCCCTTCCCGTGTAGCTTCACCACTGCTGCACAGTACATACATTGTTCTACTTATCGTACATGTATAGACTCCTTTACATTTCCAGTGTCCAATTTCAACTGTACTTGACACTTAGAAATTTCTTCCTCTGCTTGTCATCCAAGATTCTGCGAAGCAGGGCTATCATGGTACAGCTTTAGCCTATTTCCATTTATCAAATTCGGTAAGGTATCGACAGCTAAATTGGCTAACTGGACTGCACCAGTGTTAGTAACATGTATCACAGTATATGGACCAAGCCAATGCATCTTAAATTTACCAAGAAAGTTCATGAATTTTCTATCATACAGGAGGACTAGGTCACCTACCTGAAAGCACTTGTTCTTTATATGGCAATCATGCCATGCTTTCTCGCGGTCTTTCCGGACTTGCTAGTGGAAGCCAGCGATAACGCGATCTTCCTCCAACCCAATGAGGTGTAGAAACATTTCTTCTAGTGCTGCGTAGTCTGCCATCCCTGTGAATGAAGCGATCCTCAAGCTGGGGACAATATACTCCATTGGAATTAAAGATTCTTTTCTGTAAGCCAACCGGAAGGGTGTGTGTCCCGTAAATTTCTTGAAAGCGGTCCTATATGCCCATAACATAGATGAGATGCGTAGGTCCCAATCATCTTTATTCACATTACAAATCTTAGTGAGTGCATTTTCCATTATTTTATTGAAGGCCTCAACTGTGCCATTCGCCTGTGGATGATATGGGGTACTATGCTGATGACGAATGTGGAATTCCTCTATAAGCGCCTCAATAGTTTTGTTCAAAAAGTGAGTACCTTGATCACTCATCAAAATATTTGGGCATCCAAATTGTGAGAGTATTTCTTCAAAAATGAACTACGCTGCAGTCCTTTACTGGTTTTGCTTTCGCCCATCGAGTGGGGTAATCAGTGCCAGTAATGATATACCTCGCACCATTTCTTTTCCCTAGTGGGTCTATAGGTCCCACAAAATCAACGGCCCATTTTTCAAATGCCTACAAGGTCAAGTGAGGATTAAGCGGCATGCCATCTTTGCACGAAGGTTTTCCTATCCTCTGACAGACATCGTAGTTCCGGCAGTGTTGTTTGGAGTCTTTATGGATCGTAGGCCACCATAGCCCTATGCATAGTATCTTCTGCGCAGTATCCCTTCCTGCATAGTGTCCTCTTGCAAATTCTGAATGCGGATCTGCTAAAATGAATGGTTTCTCATGGTCTAGTACGCATCTACGCAGGACTTCATCTAGTCCGAGTTTGTATACCTGACTTGCAGTAATAGTGAAGTATGCGGCGTGCACTACCAATTGCTTCTTCTGCTGGATGGAAAATTCCTGAGGTGCTAATCCTATTGTTAATAAATCAATAATATCCTGATAATAATCATCAGCAACCTATATAGCAAATAACTGTGCATCATGCAAACTATCTTCAATGTTTGTCGGCTATTCTCCTGACTCAATCCTGGAGAGATGATCAGGTCCCAAGTTCAGTCTGCATGGTTTAACAATGATCTCGAAATCATATTCCTAGAACAGCAACAGTCATCTTCATACGTACCCCCCCTAACACTGGCTTATTGACCAAGTATTTCAAAGCAGAATAGTCAGTGAACATGAGGAAGTGCGCACCAAGTAAGTAGTGTCTTAATTTCTGTAGTGCATATGCCATCGCAAGACCTTCCCTCTCAGTAGTGGTATAATTTTTCTCTGTTGTCAAGAGATTTCTTCTTGAGAATGCGATCGGATGGTCAATACCTCTTTCTCCTAGCTGAGCTAATACGACTTCTAGGGCAATGCATGATGCATCAACATGTACATGAAATGGCTTTGCCCAATTTGGGAAGACTAGGATTGGCGCGGTAACCATCTTTTCTTTTAGCGTATCAAAGCCCTGTTCGCACTCCGCATTCCAAATAAATGGTGTGTCTTTCTTTAGAAGCTTCTCCATTGCTGCGGCTATCTGTGCGTAACCCTTTATGAATTTCCTGTAATATCCGGTATGGCCTAAGGTAGAGCACAACATCTTAACTGAATTTGGTGTTGGTAGGTTTACAATTATTGCAATCTTCGCAGGATCCACCATCAATCCTTGCTTACAAACAATGTGGCCAAGTAGAATCCCATAAGGAACATAGAAAATACACTTCTTCAGATTTAAAGAGATCTGATGTTGTCGACACTTCTCAAGCATCATTATGAGGTTCGCGCAATGGTTCTTCAATAGACCAAACACAGTCCAATCATCAAAATAGGCTTCCAGAAGCTTATGCATAAACTCTTTAAACGCTACGACGACGACTCTGGAAAATATGGAAGGTGCATTCTTCAAGCCAAAAGGCATTATTGTGTACTAGAACGACCCCCATTCTATAGCAAAAGTCATCATATGCCTGTCTGCAGGATGAATCCTGATCTAATGATACCCAGAGAAGCCATCAATAATAGAGTAGGCCTCATTCCCTCCAACATTATCAAGCACTTTGTCCTTGAAAGGAGTAGGGAATGGGTCGCGCATGGAAGCATCATTCAATTTTTTGAGATCCACACAAATCCTGATCTCACATTTTGTTTTCTTGTCTTGAATGACCATGGGGCTAATCCATTCAGATTCTTCGACAGGTTCAATGATTCCTACTTCCAGCATCTTATTCAGCTCTGCGCAAACTCTTTCTTTGTAGCGCGGATTTAATCTGTATGGTCTCTGCTTCATAGGATTGGTGCCTGGATTCAAGGGTATTTTCATGAACCCTAGATCTTCCAGAATGCCTTTCATTTCTATGAACTTTGTTGGGAAAATCTCCTAGTACTCATGTAAGTTTCTTGCGATCTCTGCAGTGGTCTGATCGTCCCAATAGTCTCCAATTGATGTGAACTTTGGCTCTTCGCTGGTGCCAATGTTCACCTTATGCGTCTTTACTGGTCCACTCATGTCGGGGATTTCCAACGTAGGTCCTTCTACGTTGTGCGCACCCTCTGATTCAGGTATGTCTATGTTGTGTGGGTCATCCTCATCGTCTTCATTTCTATCATCGATTTCTTCAGCTAGGTTATAAGACTCGATGGGATGTTCTTCATGTTCATTCCATTTTGATTGTAGGTGCGTAGGAATGCGATCTTCCTCGAATAATTCCTCCAACATCATATTTCTGTGTGGTTAGTCTTCCCTGAATATGCGTTCCTTAATTATCTACAACATGTCATGGATCAATGGGTTCTCATCATCAAAGTTGAAGTCCCTCTAGAAGTTCGCAATCAACATGTCCCAATCAGTGGCTTCCCTACACAACTCCTTGTCTAGGTACCATTTCTTTGGAATGTCATCATCCAATGTGTGTACAAATAGATGCACCCATTCTATATTTGGCCTTTCCGCCCATGCTTGCAAACAGACTTCAAGATGCTGGCTAGGATCTGTTTTTCCATTAAACTTTTCAAAGGGTAAAGTAACTTTGTCACAAACTGGATCTGCATATTAATCCTACATTGATCCCAAGTGGTCAATGTCTGCTTATGTGCATTCCACCATTTGGCGGGTGTGTCGTGTAGTGCCATATCCAATGCTGGTAACCTGTGGTCATTTGCAATAGCTGCAATATATTCTTGGCTGAAAGTGTAAACATTAGCAGAACCGTCATATGTGGGAATAGGACTTACCTCCTTTCCGATCCAGCGCAGTGATTTTGTAACCTGTGTGCACCTTCTTGTTGATACTTCATGCATGCAGCTTTGCCAATTTTTCAGTCCTGCCTCCGAATCAGAGACGCAGGAGCTGTCACATCTCCAGCTGAGTGTACCATCCGCAGTAGGATTAATGCAATCTTCTTGGTTTGCAGTGAGCTAGTATAACTAGTCCAAGTCTTGAGCCTTGGATTCCTCCTGAATCGGCTCGCTATATCTATCACCATCTGCATGATCCAATGGTGCAATGACCCTAAGATGCTTTCCTTCAAATATCATATTCTTTGTCTTCAGGTTTATGATAGCCAAGTTATCAATAGCCCAGTCAATTCCTAACAGCCCAGGAAAAGGATGACTATCATCCACAATCTCGATAACTTCAAAGTCTGCATGACTTTGGACTCCATCGATGTCGACCACTACATCAGATAACTGGCCAAAAGGTATGACTTTCTCTTGGTTAGCCATTCTCAACTGGATAGGTGACCATAGAAACTTTGGTCGACCCATCTGTTTCCATGTCTGCTTAGTTAAGACATTTACTTCGGATCCCAGATCAAGGATGACTTCATCCATTTCAAAATCTCCTATCTGCGTGGTAATCCTCATTTCTCGGCCTGTTCTTTTATGATTCCTTATGTGATGTACTGCGCTATCAGAAGTCTCTGTTTTTGTCTGATGTTCATACTGGTTTATGAGCTTTTGTAGCTCTACTATGGCATTTTAACTTTTGAGTAGCTTCATGCAGCTTCGTAGGAACTGCGCAATGGAAGTGTTGACATCCGTCATGGTGCTTGTTTTGTCATAGGCTACTGGCATGTCTTCAACATGCGGTGTTTCACTGCACAGCGGGATCCTCTGTGATTCTGTTGCTGGTTCTCTAAAGGTATCCCGTGCATCGATAAAGACTTCTTTGTTCTTTCGTAGATCGAGAGCAGGTGATTTTCCTGGGGCTTTCCTTATCCATACTGTCTCAAGAGGAGTCTGCCTTATGTGATCCTCCCCTGACATGGAAGCTTCTGCTCCCCTATCAAGGCATGTCTCAGCACCACTGCACATGACCACATTGATGCTCGGGTCTGCTAATCTGTTCTCCATTGCGATCCACTGGACGCTCGGGTTTGGTGTGTCCGTCCGTCTTCTTTTCTTCATTTCCACCTCTAGCACTGGGCAATATTCAATAATATGCTCGAATGATTTACAGTAATTGCATGTAGTGCATGGGTTAACACTATCTCTAGATACGTTACCTGGCTGGCCACAATTATAGGAAATAACCTGGTCGTGACCTCTTCACTGCGTCGGGCCAGCATTTCTTCCTCTATCGCGGTATCGAGCACCGTGACCTCTAAATACTCCTTCTTCATATTGCGTATTCTCTTGTTTTGGTTGATTATCTTCTTGTACATGATACAATCCAGCGCCTCTCATTGAGTCCATATCTCGTTTTCTCTCATTCATTAGCTCATATGCGCGGCAGCTGGATTCATCATGTCCAACTGATTTATATAAAGTGCAGTATAAATTTTTAGGTGTTTTCACATATTTCTGTATGAGATAGCAGTCCTCATGTCTATGTCCTGTGGTTCTACAAATTTCACACCATGGGGCCTGATTCTGATTTATTGGGTTGGGCGCACCACTGTTAAGATAATCGCAAAATACTAGACAATGCTCCCAGTCATGGCCTTCTCCTTTACAACTTGTACACTAGACCTTATGTCTAGGTTCATACCTTTGTTCTTTGCCATTCTTCATGATTTGCAGTTCTAGTGTTAGGGTGGTCAGCTGGTTCTGGATCTGAGACATCCCAGAACTAGTCTCCCCAATCGACAAAGCCTCTAGCTTCATTGCGATTTCCAAGGCCTCTGCCTGTGATGCAACCTTCTGTTGCATCAATGGTAATCTAATATCGGGAAACAACACAACCATAAACCATTCCTTGTGCTATTCCGGAGCTATAACAAAGCTCACTAGGTCTAATAGGGTCTTGAACTTCTAATCAAACTCCCAAATCATTTCAGTCGGCTTCTGTTTTATTTCTTTCAACTCGGTTATACACTGAGATTCAGATTTGGGTTTCTTAAACTCTGCCACAAGCGCAGCTTTAATTTCTGTGAGGGTTCTCGGTTGTGTCTGAGAGTACTTCATAAACCAATGTAAAGCTCTGTCTCTGAAAGTGGTGATGAGTTGTGCTCTCTTCACGGCATCATTGTGGATTTTTCTTACACTCCATACGGCTTCACAAAGAAACCAATGTTGATTAGGGTCTTCTAGACCAGTTCCTTTGAATATCGGCAGTTTCATATCAGTGTTTGCCATTGTCCTATTAGGTGGTGGAGCACCTGGATTAGTTCACGGCTACTGTGAGGGGCTCTGCGCGGTAAAAATAAATGGGGATATCAGAGTATGCTATGGGGTGGGCTGTGTAACGGTCAGACTCTAGTGTGAGGGCGGTGCGGTTTCTGCAACCGACGGATTTTGAGGGGTGAATGGTGGTGCAGCTTCATTGTTAAGGTCACAATGGATCTCAGTGTCTATGTGGAGCACAACACCTCCAAGATTCTGATTAAATTTATATCTCTTGCCACTTCTAAGATTATGGGTATCTCCGTCAGAATCACTATATATATATTATTTACCATGACAGACTTGAAAATATTACTACATTCTTAAAACACCTTTCTCAGCTAAGATCATCTTAATGTATAGACTGAGATTGTTCAGGTACTTACCTTGGAACCCTTCGAAAAAGTATGCTTCTGCTTGGCTACAGGATTTGAGTGTGTCTACAGCAAATTCTGTTATGAGGCCTTCTAGTATGTGATCGACCCAAAAATCAATTGCACGTGTCAATGGGTTGTCTGTCGCTTTGAGATGCGCTTTGAGCTCGGGATTCCACTCTGTAGGAACTCCTCCTTGAAAACAGGTTTTCTTCTTTACGAGTCGCGAGATCTAGTCGTGCAGCTCGTTTGGAAATGATGCCCAGAAAATATCATGAATATCTTTCCACAGATATCTATTCAACCACTATTCTTCGTCAGATAGACGCAAATGTCTATTTTCTTGCCTTGCAAAGTTCTTTATGGTCTTGTCACACCAAGCCTGAATCTCTGTCTTTTCAGGATGCCAATTGTTAGATCCTTCTAGAAACTGATATTCTTCGTCACACATCATGATTGCAACTCATCATGGATTCTAGCATGGCAACAGAACCATTTGTTGGCTATAACTGACACAGAGGTTTTCAATAAGACCCAAGTTCTTCACGGTTTCCCTTTAACCAACAAAACGCCTTCGCACCGACCCTTTCGGCAACAACCTATGAGTAGGTTGAGGTCTCACCTAAGGTGTATCTATGGGGTATTGTGGAATCAGGTTTCCACAGTATGTGAGGAGTTGTTTGGACGGATGTACTGTGCAACGCGGCACGGGGTATGCGCTGCACGGCAAGACTGCACGGCGATAGGCAATGCCGCGGTCTGCACCACTGAGTCCTTCTACCGCGGGACTTCTACTGAGACTGTGAACAATACCATCCAACTTTATACTTGAAGTGCTTGAAAAACGCTTAAGGTACTGACATGAGTATCACTCATCCACTCATTCATGCACCTAAATGGCTATCACTCTAACATTCGTTTATACACTTAGACTGTCTAGTATTTTAAGCATACACCGTGGCTACCATTCTTCTGTCATACATTCGTCTACTGTGTGTAGTAAAGTACTCAAGCAATTTCTTTACACTTAAACAAATAACTGAATCACTTCCTTCGGAAGCGAAGCAAAGTATTCACCATTCATCTATTCATGTAGACTTAACATATCATCTCCATACTCTCCTGATGGAAAATGCATACAAAAGTCTCACATAACACAAAATGCAAGGAAATATTCAGACATTCATCTATAGAAAACAAATAAATGCAATCATTCACACAATGTTCCATTCAATCACACAACACAATATTTAACATGGTTCACTCCCCCAGGTGGGAAGCTACTGCCGTGCCCACTATATGCCAGTTAATTAAAACTTAACATGCAGAGTGCTAAACATAAATTATCAACCTGAGGAAGTGTTTTATTTCAAAGTTATCGTGGAAGATATATGCAAGCACAATTTCTACCTGCCATTGTTGATCTATTGATATGCAATCGAAACTATTTGTAAACTAAGTCACAACTTCTTGAAAGTAAATCAAACCTCAAACCTATTCATAAATCAAACTGTAAATCGAACACACTTCAAACAAGATCTATTCCTATGAAACAAGATCTGATTGCATAAATCTAAAATAAGTCTTGTGTTGTCCAACGATCTATCAAAATGAATTAACATTAGAATGCTATGATAAATCTAATGAATAAAAACATAAATTGAATAATAAAACAACTATGATCAATCTACTGAATGAAAGCATGAATTAACAATAACAGATCTACAAAATAAAACACTTACAATCAACACTACCAGCATCTGCTCAGGGAAGAGGGCCCTTCCTCCACTAAGCAGATCTGGATCTCCACAATGAAAGTCTACAACTCCAGAATTAAGAAACTGTCAGCATGTATTATCATAATGGAAGAATTACAATAGATCTGGATCAAATCCTACATCATAACATTGTGTTCTCTCCTATCTTACATCTCCTATCATCCATCTCCTATCCTTCCTAATCTATCATGCTTAATCCCTATCCCCCCCTTTCTCAATGAGATTGATTACATATTTATACATAAAATTATCTCATGGAAATGAAGAACTGAGCCCCCAACTTGCGATCTGCAATAGCTAGAACACAGTCGTAACTGTTGGCAACTTTGGAACCGGCCGCAACACCAAATTTGGAAAATACCCTCTCGCAGAACCACCTGCATATCGCAAACCCTAGATTTTTTTGATGATTTCTTCGCAATTCAGGTAAATGAGGATGTTACGCACAAAACCCATGTATCGGATTTTTGAGATTCATTTCCATCTGCCCACAAATCAAGACGCGAATCAAGGTGTTCTTATGTGGCATGCGTTTTTGGTTAAGGCTGTAACAGCTGGCTATGAGCGTCCTGTACGTGACAACTCACTCCACAAACCATCATTAGTAAAATTATGCATAATAGTCTTTTAATTCATCAAAGATAAAAGAAAATAATCACTATTAACCACTTAAAAGATCAATGGAAGTAGCATGTTGTTCAACGCGCAGCTACAACAAATGGATGAAAAATGGAATGATAAATGAGAAATAATGGTAAGAAAATGGATGAAAGGTATGTTGATAAATGATGGAAAAATGGACAGATCCAGGGCCCAACATCTCCCCCAAACTAAACTTGTTGCATGTCCTCATGCAACCCAATATTTGTGTAGCATCCAACTTGAAAAAAAAACTCATTCACTTGTTCCTTCATTTTACCATTTGCACAGCTGCAGCTAGAAGAAATAGAGAGTTTAACACAAATTGGCAGAGCCACTTAGCGGAGGATTTAGCAGAAAATTTGGCGAATTCGCAGCTCTTTAGTAGAAATTTCGCAAAGTCACAGCTTATTTTAGCAGAGAATTTGGCGAAGGTTTTAGCGAAGATTTTGGCGGAACAACGCTAAATGTAGGGGCAAATTTGGCGGAGTCAGCTTATTTTAGCAGAGAAGTTGGCGAAGGTTTTACCGGCGAATTTGGCGAAACAATGCTAAATTTAGCGGCATATTTGGCGGACTCACAGCTGCCGGAAAAGATGTCGCAGCTGTCGGAAAACGGGCAGCTGCCGGAACACGGTTGCCGGTAAATATATCGCAGTTACCGGAAAAGATGTCGCAGCTGCCAAAAAGCAGTCGCTGGAAAATATGTTGCAGCTGCCGGAAAAGATGCCGCAGCTGCCGAAAAACGGGCAGCTGCCGGAAAATGGAAAACGAGAATATTTTACGGCATTTTAGCCTTTTTGAACATGAAACTTCTAAAGCCATTTTCTCCCAAACGACGAATTGGGTTGGGATGAAATTTTGCAGGAAAGTAGCTACCACTCTAATGCATCTCCACGCCAAAAATTAGACAAACCCACATCACGGATTTTGAGAGAAATGTGAATTGGTTGTAGGTGATTATAGCCATTTTCTCGAAAACCGCACACTGGATTGAGCTGAAACTTACCATGGTTGTTCATCATGCTGTTATGCATTCCTTGTCCAAATTTCATGAAAATGTAACTTACCAATTGAATGATATGCCCAAATTAAATTCTGCACTTTTGAACATGAATAAAAATGTATTGCAGCTGAACTTCCAGAGCCAATATTTCAAAAACTACAAACTGGGTTGGGCTGAAATTTTTCAAGCAGGTAAATACCATTATAGTGCATCTCCTCACCAAAAATTAGGTGAACCCACATCACAAATTTAAAAAAAATGTGAATTGGCTGTAGGTGATGATGGTTATTTTATTGAAAACTGTGCACTAGATTGAGCTAAAACTTACCATGGTTGTTCATCATGCTGTTATGCATTCCCTGTTCAAATTTCATGAAGATCCAATTCGTGGTTTGTGACATATGCTCAATTCAAATTCGGCATTTTTATGTGAAGAACAATATGCATCAAAATTATGAATGTGAATGAAAAAGCAGCAAGCATAGTAGCTCCTCCCCCAAACTAAATAATTTTTCATGTCCTCATGGAAAGTAGGAGTTTGTTTCTTAGTTGGAAAGTAGCCATCTCCCCCAAACTTAACATATGCAACAATTAATGATTCTTAAATTCTCACAAACATTTCAGTTGTAACAGCTGGCCCATTGCTCCATGGAGAAGAATATAGCATAGATCTATTTAGAATGTTGCTACATAAATGCATATATCAAATTTTTATGGGTCTCAATCACTCAACAATACTCATGCATATAACTTTGTGATAGCACCAAACATAATTCAAATCAGCGCATGGTATCAAAATGCCAATTTTACCATGTAATTAAGATGAAGTAGCAAAGATGTGGCTGCCCCAAGACAAAATATGGAAATTCCACTCAGTTTTGTAGCCCTCCAACCTTCATGTGGAGAAAGGAATGTCATAAAATTGTCTCATCTTTTACCTACAACACAATACTATTAAAGATGTGTTGTAATTACTGATTTTGAAATATGCCCATAAAAGATTAGAACCAGTCATAAAGGCTATCATTCCTCTGCCTTGAATGTACAAGAGAACGCTGGTATGCACTGCTACAGGAATGTTGTGATTTCCATTCCTCACAATTACAGTAATAAGACTTGATATTATTACTTTCAAACTTTCCTTCTATCTTGTATATACTAAAAATGATGATATGTGGTTTTTGATAGAAGAGCCATTCATGTAACTTGCACTAAGTCCCCTATATTCTTCTTCAACCACAACATACATGCGTTTGAACCGATTTATGTATTAGGTGAACCAAGAAACACATACCTTTGAAATGTATCCTCTGTTGTAGGTTCCTGTGTGGCAGCAACAAGACTTGTTTTCTTACTGCTGGTTCTTGTGTGGTAGCAGCAATGATTCTTTTCTTACTGCTGGTTCTTGTGTGGCAACAACAAGACTTTTTTTCTTACTGTTGGTTCTTGTGTGGCAGCAACAAAACTTCCTATTGTTGGTTCTTGTTTGACAACAATAAGATATCCCTTTTTTGTATGCTTGGTCAGTTGGGTTGGTGAGATGTTGGGTTGGAATCTGAAGGGGATGTGCATGAATGCTGAAGTGTTAAAACTGAGTGGGAAATGATGGGAATGGATGGACATAAAATGCTATTTAGAAAATGGAAATGGCTAATGCTTAGTGGTTCTTCATGACATTTCCCTAAATCTTTAATAAATCAAAAACTCATGCTATTTTACCTCAAGTGTTACCTCCATGGAAGCATTAGTTGCCATGAGTGGACTTGTGTATGCTGGAGCTATGTGGCTGATCTGATGCTGAGACATATGTATATGAGAGCTGAAACTGGATGAGATTGAATTTGATCCATGATATTGTGCTGGTTTCCTGTAAGACTAACTGCTGAGACAATTGATGAGGAAAAATTCTACCATAGAAGCAGAAATCCCTTTCTCTTATTTTGCAAATCAACTGCAAAACTACTGAACAAATGATGCTGTAAGTCATTGTTGAAACCATTAGATCACATAACCTTCAGCTGCTACAAAACCGAGGTACAATTCTTACCATGCGAATGAATGTGCTGAAGTCGAGCATGGAAAGAAATCATTGGATTACCGACCATTAATGTATGCCATTAACCAATGTGAAGAAACTCACCTTTGATGACAATGAGCTCTAAAGTACCTTAGTGCATCTTGACAGGTATGAATGGATGTGCTAGAGTCGAGTAACCTGCAAGATTGGTCAATCAAGAGGCATTGATGAATCCGCATGATTAACAACAAGGAAATCTGCCATTGAGTCATGCAGATACCAGGGCACTATAAAAACTCTAATCTTGATCCCAGATGATGTGTCGGAGTCGATGGGACAAGACCATTGGAAGGTGGACCTTAATGCATTCCACATCATCCAATATGAGTACAAAATAAATGATTGTGAAGATTCATAGTGAAAAATAGGACCAACATAAAACTCAGAAGCGAAAAGTATATGTGAAGTCATGATGTAGTAGTGATAGGAAATAAAATGGTTATGGTGACTACATAAGCCGTGGAAAATGGGACTTCGACATGAATGGATTTTTGGGGTTTTGAAATGAGGAGGGTGCATGAATCGACCATAAGGCAATTGGCTTCTTGAGGGTTTTTTTTTTTGGCAACAATTGGTATGATAGGTGTCTAAAAAGTATTCTTGGCATGTAGTAATGGGACTTGACTTTGGAAATATTGGACTCTGTATGATTTGCACATCAATCTCTCCATTTTTTTTTATGTGTTCAATCCATTTGCAAATTGAGAAAAAGTCTTCAAGAGTCACTCATGCATGCATTGACCTTCTTCTTCCAAGGACCTGCAAAAACCTAGCACTTGCCTACAATAAAACATTAGATGATGGAAGAAGAGAGATGATTGGTGTCTCTTCACCCAACACTTATGAAAAAAAAATAACAAGCAATTACTCATAAAATAAATCCAAATAAAAATGAACAAAGCAAAATCCATTTTATACTTGCGAAAGAGCAATGTCCATCTAGACTCACCAACGGTATTCTGATCATAGCTTCTTCGTTCCTTGTCCAATTTGAGTGATTCCAAATCCAAATGAAAGTAAATTCATAGTTATATTTCCATTAGAAACAAGTTTTTACAATTCTATGTAATGATGTTCCAAATCACTCAGTAACAGCCTGCATGACAAGGTGTTTTTTCAAATTCTAGACTAGACCAACAGTCACGGCTTTAGGCTTAACTTTTTCGTTTGATAACGGATTGATGTGATTCCAATTGGAGATGAAAGTAGATTCATGTAGGTATCTAATTAGAAATATGTTTTGAATCCAACAAGAATTGATGGGTCAAATAAGCCAATGAACAGTCTAGAAAATAGAGTTTTAGGAATGCAGATTTGGGATAGGCAGTTGGTATTTTGGTCATAAAATTTGCGTACGACATCGGAATGGAGTGATTCAAATTGCATTGTAAACTAGATTCATAAGGGAATATACCAATGAAACAGGTTTGCAAAATATGTCCAATAAGGCATCCAAAAATGGACTGTCCCAGCTCTATTCCTAAGCTGCCAGCTTGACACCCTGTTAGCATTTTGGCCATAAAATTTTAGTTTGACACCCAATTGTAAAAATTCAAATTGTTTTGGAAACTAGATTCAAAGGGATACTTGGAGTATAAACAGTTTTTAAAAATAAGTTCATATGGTCTCCCAAAAATGGATTGTCCCGTCTATGTTTCTGTAAAATTTTCAAGCCAAAATGTCTCAAAAATCCAATAAATTAAATTTAACCCCAAAAAAGTGATCGAAATAGGTGTGAATGATTTTAATGATGTAAATTTAAATATAACACACATCCATACCAAAAATTTGAAGCATTGAGCACCTAGATTGACTTCCACGGTTTGTTGCAACCACAGCTGCAACTCTTAAAAAATGACATAATGTTGAAATAAAGCATGTGAATTTTTATGGAAAATAAAAACTAAAGACATATCATGATGTGCAACACACACATATCTCAAATTCATAAATTTTTACGTGTAGCACAGTCACAACTGGGTGGTGCAGCTCCCTGTCACAGCGAGTATTGCAGCTCATTGTTTTAGCTGAGAGTAATCACTCACAGCTGGGTGTTGCAGCTAACAAATTCATGTCAAATTTCAAGCTTGAAGTGTTCCATAATCATGGGCTTATTTTCCTATGGATCATCCATTCACTTTCCATAATTATTGTAATTTTGTTTTCATGATATTTTTATTTTTATTTGTAACAAATAGAGACAAATTGGGAAATTGATAACAAAAATGACTTAAGCATTTTTGTTCAAATAGTCAACAATTCCAAAGCATTCATGAAAACATCTCATACCCATTCCTCATCTTTCTACTTTCTGATCTTCCATATCGCAACAAGGCGCAAGAAGAGAGCATACTTATTCAAAAATAAAAAAATAAAAAACAAACAAAAGCATGGTTTTATTCTGATATTCTATCCTACCCTATGCTACTTGGAAATATAAAAATTGTTTAAATGTATGCATATTTCCAATGGAGCCATTTTCGAAAAAGTGACTCAAGTATGCTCATACTCCCAAAAGAAAAATACAACTTTATGAATTCTAGGATATGAGAGATCAACTTCCCTTGAAATGATGGTGCCAAGAATTGGTGAAACATGGAATGATGTTGCAGACCAATGACAAATTGAAACCAAGCTTCAATATAGTCTTTGTTCCCTTGATTGCTCATGGATGTTACACCATGAAGATCCTTATTAAACTGATCTTCCTCAATGCATAAGATTTTCATATTTAATGATGTGAATGCTGCTTTTGGTTCCAATGGTTGTTCTCCATTAAATATTACGTGTGTATTGTTGATCTTGTCTGCTTGCATATGAGGACTAGAAGAAACTCCATCTGCAAAAATTGGATCTGAAACATGTTCAAGCCTCGTATGGATTTGCTGCAACAACACACAGCCTTTTTGCAGCAGTGTAGGTGAGGTAGAACGAGAGGGAAATGTAGAAACATGTTGTAGTTCAGCACTGTAAGCATACTGTACTGCTTTATTATGGTTAGGGTGGAGGGTGGATTGGACAGGAAATTGTGTTGGGTACCAAGGAGTTTGATGAGAAGATAGATGTGGTTGATGTAGATGATTGATTTGTGAGGTTGATATTGAAGGACCAACGTGTGTTGCAACATGAGGGAAAGTGGCCATATGATCATAAGATGGGCCACTCCAACCTTGTGGGCAAGGTAGGTAAGAGTTAAATTGAGGCTGCAACAGCTGCCATGGTGGAAGAGTATTCAATGATTGAGTATGAGAGTAAGGAAATGGAAGGATAGAATTTTGAACCATAGATGTAGGCCATGGTTGACATGACTGTTGCAACGAGTTGGCTACAACTCCCAGATCTCTATGATATGTTTCTTTCATCTTTGGTAAAGAGGGACAATGATCTGTGGAATGATTCAAGTCACATATACCACAACTTTCAAGATTATCCAAAGGGAAATCCCTTGCTTCTCTTATTTCCTCCTGCTTTTCCTTATCCTGCAAAACAACCGATTGTGAATCAGCTTTAGAAATTTTAAATAAATTGTTGATTTCAGCTCGTAAAACTCTTGTTTTTGCAGCAGATTTCAAAAATAAAGATAAAAGTTCCTTTGAATTCTTACCAATCTTGAAGTTTCCTTTTGAATACCTTCTACATAACTCACAAATATCATCATATGCTAACTGAAATGCATTACCTGTTCCGATCAGATTCAATATTTCTAAACATTCAGCTTGGATTCCCTTGAGTAGAAGTGTTTTTAAGATTTCCTTCCCCAGTTTCCTCTGTTTGGATCTTTGGAGGTTATATTGAAATCATTCTATGTATTCCTCCAGACTATCTTCTTCTCCTTGTGTCATTTTGAAGATGTCTTCATTGACCCTGCAATAATCTTGGTACCTTTTCAAGAACACATGTTTCATGTCTTCCCAAGTTTGTATACAATTCCCACCGAGGCTAATGAACCATCAGAGGGTTGTTCCTTTTAGAGTAAGGGGAAATACATTCAACTTTTGATCATTAGCACAATAACCATATCCTCTACAAAGTACTTCAAATTGAAATAAAAATACATCAGGATCTTCGTTTTCCAAACCGTGAAAATTTGGTAGAACATGTGGGGGAATTCTTTTTGTTGGTGCCACTCCGCTCGAATATCTGATGGGAAATTCGAAGGTAACAACTTCTCCATCTTTTTCACCTGCCATCTCTTCATTAGATTCTTTGTGTGCTATCTTGAGGCTCCTCATTCGAATGTTCCTGTCAACTTGTTAGTAGAATGGGTGGTGCACACAACACCACTAAGAGGAATGATAAGATTTATGCTGCAAAGATTGAAAATGAAATAAAACTGAATGTAAAGACAGAAAATTAACACTCAAAATAAATTCAATAAACTCAAATGTAATCATGCAACCTACATGCCCTATTTTAACAATGCATCTGCAAAACAATGTTAGATATACTATTGCACAATTGATAACTTCCCCGGCAACGGTGCCAAAATGTCGTTCCCACTATATGCCAGTTAATTAAAACTTAACATGCAGAGTGCTAAACATAAATTATCAACCCGAGGAAGTCTTTTATTTCAAAGTTATCCTGCAAGATATATGCAAGCACAATTTCTACCTGCCATTGTTGATCTATTGATATGCAATCGAAACTATTGTAAACTAAGTCACAACTTCTTGAAATTAAATCAAACCTCAAACCTATTCATAAATCAAACTGTAAATCGAACACACTTCAAACAATATCTATTCCTATGAAACAAGATCTGATTGCATAAATCTAAAATAAGTCTTGTGTTGTCCAACGATCTATCAAAATGAATTAACATGAGAACGCTATGATAAATCTAATGAATAAAAACATAAATTGAATGATAAAAAAACTATGATCAATCTACTGAATGAAAGCATTAATTAACAATAACAGATCTACAAAATAAAACACTTACAATCAACACTACCAGCATCTGCTCAGGGAAGAGGGCCCTTCCTCCACTGAGCAAATATGGATCTCCACAATGAAAGTCTACAACTCCAGAATTAAGAAACTGTCAGCATGTATTATCATAATGGAAGAATTACAATAGATCTGGATCAAACCCTACATCATAACATTGTGTTCTCTCCTATCTTACATCTCCTATCATCCATCTCCTATCCTGCATAATCTATCATGCTTAATCCCTATCCCCCCCTTTCTCAATGAGATTGATTACATATTTACACATAAAATTATCTCATGGAAATGAAGAACTGAGCCCCCAACTTGTGATCTGCAACAGCTACGACACGGCCCTAACTGTTGGCAACTTTGGAACCGGCCGCAACACCAAATTTGGAAAATACCCTCTCGAAGAACCACCTGCATATCGCAAACCGTAGTTTTTTCTGATGATTTCTTCGCAATTCAGGTAAATGAGGATGTTACGCACAAAACCCATGTATTGGATTTTTGAGATTCATTTCCATCTGCCCGTAAATCAAGACGCGAATCAAGGTGTTCTTATGTGGCATGCGTTTTTGGTTAAGGCTGTAACAGCTGGCTATGAGCGTCCTGTACGTGACAACTCACTCCACAAACCATCATTAGTAAAATTATGCATAATAGTCTTTTAATTCATCAAAGATAAAAGAAAATAATCACTATTAACCACTTAAAAGATCAATGGAAGTAGCATGTTGTTCAACGCGCATCTACAACAAATGGATGAAAAATGGAATGATAAATGAGGAATAATGGTAAGAAAATGGATGAAAGGTATGTTGATAAATGATGGAAAAATGGACAATTCCAGGGCCCAACAACAGCTACATCCACAGGAATGGTTGTTATATATATATCTTTAATGGGAAGGGGACAACCGCTCTTAGTCTGCGCACTCAGCTGCAGACTCTCTTCTCTCAACTAGGTCTCTGCGCACACAATTGCAGAGCCTTTACAATGGCTTCTTCTTCAAAGAGATCTTACAATACAATAATAACCCAAAAAAGCAACAAGAGTAACTAGAGAAACCCTTCCCTTACAAAAATTTCTTCTTAAATAGACGATGCCCGAAGGTCATGTCTTTACAAAACTGAAGATCGAAACCCTTAGGGTTTCCAAAACTACCTCGGTTCCTCTGAACCGAACTGCTGGCCTCTGGTAGCGAGTGTGTTGTCGTGGCAGTCCTCCACACCTTTGTCCTGTCCCTCTCGACCTTCCTATTGTGCACACACCAACAGGTCATCTTCATCGAGCCACCCTTCCACTAATGAACTCGTACAATTAGCTCAGCTCCCAATCGCTTTCTCTACAAACTGTTCATCCTCTTAATGGCCTCGTAAAACTAGCTCAGCCTCCAGTTGCTTTCTCGGTGGCGTTCTCTACATAACGGTCTCATACCACTAAGCACGCCTAGCTGTTGCTTTCCCTGAGTCATCCTTCACCCAACGAACTCGTACAGCTGGCCGCCTTCCTGATATGCTCATGCCCGCAACTCAGCATCCTGGAGCATACTTGCCAAAATTAGACCACCGTTGGTCTATCCGGTACCTGTACCTGTCCTTCGTCCAACACTCCGCTTTGCTGGCTCCACGTGGCCTGATCACTTTGTAGCATTGCTTCCTTGCTACGTTGATCTTCGTGGTACTACTAAAATTCGGTTGTTGCGTGCATCTTCGCAGCATCCCTCATACTTGCACAAAATTTATCTCTTGTTGAGCTACGATCAACTCCGCAGCTCAACCTCCTTGTGTTATCCAAAATTGTCAAAATTGCCCCAACTTGGGCCAGGCCCAACACCAGCAAGTCTCCTTGCTCTCATGGTCACCCTCGAGTTGAGTTCACGGTCCCTCTAGGTTAGAGTTTGTATTTTATTTCCCCTTAACTTGTTCCCCAAGTTATTTATAAAATTTATATGGTAGCAGACGACCCAACATCCAACTCAATACTCCTGAGCTCCAGGATGCTCCAGAGACTTGTAAGTATCTACAATTTAAGAGAATAATTAGTCACAACCTATTCAGAGATTTGTAGTGCTCCTACATACTTGTGGTAGTACTCCTACCTGAACACAACTAGTGTTTCAGGTATACCCAACTGCTATGATTTCTCTTATTCTGGTTCATTTTGTGCTCCAAACTATCCCCATTTCATTGTCTTCGTTAGATTTGGTTATTTTATCCCCTGCTCCCTTTGCTCTATTGCGTGATCGTGATAATGTGTGAATGAATTCCTCTTTTCTCTTTTTATTCTCCTTGATGCGAGTTCTCTCAATTTTTATTTCTTTAATTCCATTATTCTCCCTAAACTTTTCTTTAGGGTTTACTAGTGTCTTCATAATAATTTATCATTATTATTTTATTTGGTATTTATCCTCCAAACCCATAGGAACTGTGAGTCCCATCTCATTAATGTGCTAGTCCACATGGTCATCAAAAATTAACTTCTCTAATTTCTAAAGTCACATAAGTAAAATGAAATAATACTTAACCAAATATAAAATGGGTTATAAGTAAAAAATTTGGGATATTACATGAAGTATGGATATAAAATATTTATGCAACTTCTGTCTCTAATGAAGAGCTAGATAAATCTAAGAATGAGTACAATGAACTTGACAATGGAAGTGCTATGATTATGGAGGAATGTTTTCCAAATCATTTTAATGAGTAGTTAATTTGGAGATTATTTAACTACTTTTAATTGTAAAATGTACAATTATTTTTCCAAATCCTTACAACCACAGCTTGATCCTGAGTAATATCACTTGGACCATATGAATTATGCATAACTTAATTCTATACATCAAAGCATCTCATGTTTTACTATGATGGTAATAATAGAAAAAATTAGAATTCGTTACCTCTACTAGGATATTTGTGGCTACGAAATCTGAAGCATAAACACACACACACCCTTGCACAGAAATATGTACCATTGTAGGATTTTGCACTATCATTCCATGTGTTAACAATGTTGTTGGTGCCTAAGCCGCTCAAAGTTAAGAATGGCTTTCCAGCATATATAATTAGCTTATGATTGTGCATTAAATAAAATAAGGAATGATCAATTCAGTTTTACACCATAAAAGAGCTTAATCTCGACATTATTCAGTTAAAAACTATATTAATTTTAGAAAACATCACATCACAATTAGTTTTCCAAACTGAAACATAACTTCATCCTATTGTTCGATCTTTTGAAATTTACATTCAAATTCATGAATCAAATTTGGAGAGAATTTGAAACTTTCATCCGAAATTATGAATTAGAGACGTGGCCCTACACATTAATCCTGACACTAATTCTTTTATTTCTCCGTGGACATAGTTCTAAGAATATTTTCAATTCAATCTAGATGACTCTAGTAAAATTGATTATATAGTTGTAGCCATTTTCTATTATTGAAGACATGCACTTCCTAAAAAGCTATTTTCATTTTTGGTTTCACTAATTACTAGTTGGAATGAATTGATACCATCATATTATAAATTAACAAGGCCAAAATGTATCCTAAATAAGGACAGAGGAGAGAGAAAAATGAATATTTCAGTATTTTTGTGATAACTTTCTCTCCCAAACTCGAAATGGTGTGCACTTAGTACTGTTGGAAAGGTATCGTTGAGGGATATAACTTTTGGTTTATGAGTTTTACGATATTCCTCACCTATTATATGGTGCATGCATTTTAGTAAACATGGAAATAAAGCATATTTTGAAAGATTCCTAGAATATTTCAAAATATGCTTTATTTCCAAATTTACTAAAATGCACGCCCAAAAAATCGATGAGGATTATTGGAAAATTCAAAACATAAAATGTGTATCCCTCGATGATACCTTTCCAACAACACCAATTCTGTTCAATTCCAAGTTCGAGAGAGAAAGTTATCACAAAAATACTGAAATATTCCTTTTTCTCTGTCCTCTTTTCTTAGTTAGGGTAAATTTTAGTGTTGGGTAGTTTGTTATCAGTGATGATGGATCATAGTGAAATCACCTTAACCTTTGTTGTTATCTATTGTAATTGCACGGGATTTTCCAATCGAAAGCATAATCCTTTTACTTTTCTAGATGAACTGTACCCAATTTGGTGGAACTCTTTTCCCAAATATTGTATTGGAGAAAACTCACTATGGCTTGGGAATACCACAACAGACAGATGACTGCCAGAAATCAACTCAATTCCCAAAAAAATGCTATTATAAATGACAATGTTAAGATAATGGAGAACCGTGACCAACCTCGATCCAAACGTTTGATGTAGATCCCCGTTGGAGCTTTCAATCCACGCACTTGAAATCTACAAATTAGTCTTGATAGCCAATATCCAACAAGTACATATAATATATAAATGACATTAACATTATCAATAAAAATGGTCCATAATATCATAAGCAAATGTAACCCAATGTATAATAAACAACATTCACACCATGAATGGACGAGAATATGAGTATTTCTATTAATGAACAAGAAGAAGTACAAAGTGATACGACCTCTTGCCGGCAACCAATCTGAACCAAGATGTAGATCAATCCACTTGTGCCTACACCACTTCAATCCTCCATGAATGGAAAACTCAAACTATGAAAGGAGTTTGGAAGGTGAACATAAGGGGTTCACAACTACAAGGATCAATGAGTGCAGACTCAAGATAGGGCAAAAATCCACTAGAGTTCTCTTGCTATTCTCATCTTCCTCTCGTCCATAAGCCATATGTGCTCAATATATAGTCCTCTCAAAGGTAGGTGAAAGGATACATCGAGGCGTTACTTGGGAAGATGGAGAGTCAAAGGTCACCCGATAACCGCTTTGTGGGAGTAAAAAGTGATAAAATAGTGGTTTTTACCATTTTACCTGATACTCGCGGGCTAAAGTGATGCAACTCGCGGGTACGCCTGCTATAAGGATGCAACAAGCGGGTAGGAATAAAAATAGGGCAAAATAGTGTCTCTGAAGGATATAAGTGGATCTGATTCACTGAAATGGATCCTATAGGCCAAACAATGTTGATGCTCATAGGGTGGAAGATTACGATGTAACAGATGCCCCCTAATGTGTGAGGTCAGAGACTGATGCTATGATGGCTGAAATACATTATAAAACTCAGAAGTGGAGTGATGGAGACACAAGTGGAAAGAGTATCTCACTTGTCATAATACAATAGTATCTTTGAATACATGTCGATATAGTACAACAATCTGATATAATGGCCATGAATAGGAAGTACATAATGGATACATGTCATAAGTGATCATAGCCATGATCCCTCTACAGTAAGATATGGTATTCTACTGAAAAGAAGACAACTGGTGCAAACTGGAGGTACAAACTGCTGATATCTGAGAGGTGATATCTCAAATGTAATGTCAAAGTCATATGTAGCATATTGAATGCCACAATCACCTGGGGTCTTCTACACAATTCTTCAATGGTGCAAGTCCCATCAAGTGAATAAATGAGTTGGGTTCGAACCTGATGAGACATCATCTGATTACCGGTCAATGATGTATACTGTTAAGAGACGCGAGATGACCCACCAATAATGAAAATGGGCATCAAGGCATAGAGCAGAATCATCGGAGTGTGAATAAATGGGTTGAAGTTGAACACTAGGATGAATCCATCGATCAAGGGACATTGATGTATTTCCAAAATTGTCGATGGTGAGAGAACCTGCCACTAATGGCTGCAATCCTCAAGGTACTCAACCGAACTCTAAGCCTCAAGTCCCGGAATAAATGGGTTGAATTCGACGGAATGAGACTCGCTGGAAGGAGGGCATTAATGCATCCCCCATTGACCAGCATAAGGTACCAGCAATGATGAGAAATTTGGAAGATCTCATGTGAAACGGACTGACTTAATAAGGATGGCTGACATGCAATAGTCAAGATATCTGAGGAGTGGCCGACATTGGTTTCAGGACTTCCTTTGAACAAGATCATGAGCAGATGGATAGACTTAGGGCCCCTCCTTACATCTTGAGTCTATCTTTTTCTTTCGGTTTTGTCTTTAATCTAAGATCCTTTTGTTTCCAATAGTCATGATGGGAATATACTTATCTCTGCAATGAATAATAAATGTGTAATTGTAAGTTTATGGGTAAATTTGTGGAGAGTTTGTGTCTATGTGAAATTTGTATCTATGTTTTTACCCAAAATTAGGTTTATTCATAAAACCATTTTATAAGTTTTTATTTTGAATTTCCTTTCCAAAAAATCCAAGAAAACAATATAAATCCATTTCAAACACTACAATTTTCAAGAATATAACTCATTTAGTCCCTATTTATATCTATGTTTTTACCAAAAACATGATTTATTCAGAAAAACATTGTATGAGTTTTTATTTTCAATTTCGTTTCCAAAAAATCCAAAAAAGACAATATAAATCCATTTCAAACACTACAAATTCCAAGAATAACACTCATTTAGTTCCTGAGATTTATCATAAATATTATTTAAAATCTTAACCTAAAAAAATTGATATAATATATGGAGCACTCTAAGACTAAATTTAAGACTACATTTTTGTACCAAAACAAATATTACATGCTTTTATTTTCAATTTCCTCTCCAAATAATTTTAAAATAAACAATATAAATCTATTTCAAATGTACACAACTTAAATCTATAGAAAAACCCTTTTAATCTATCTCATTTTCATAAATATTAAGCAAAATCTTCACCTAAGATTGTGAAGTATGGAACACTCATATGTGAAACTTCATGTGAAATATGAAACATGCCGAACTATAAAAATTGCCCATCTCAAAAAGTGTCCACCAGAAACCAAAAGCAAAGCAAACTAAATTTGATACACTAAAGCTAAAACGATCGATTACCCATTTACACAAAATATTGCCAAAAGAGAGAAATGTCTGCAAACTCATCACCATTACCACCAGACCCGAATAAATTCTGGGGAGGTAACTTTGGAGGCACAACCGTGTTTGCGTTCGGAGGTACAGCCAACTCTGGCGGAGGAGGTAGCGGTTGAAGTACAGCCAAATTTCTAAGTTGATAACCAACTTCGTTCAAATTTGGTGGTACGATCAGGTAGGGTGGAAAATGTTGTGGATTATTGTGGGGCTCTTAGGCTTTCGAAGGGAGGTCCGATTTCCATATCAAGCAACTTAGGCTCGTTCTCTACCAATTATTTCAATGCTTGCACCTTAGCAGCCAGAGCCTCTTTCTCTTCTACCTCGTTCTGCGGCAAAATATAGAAATATGGACAAGAATGCGGATCAAAGTTGGAATACGAAAGTGTCTCTCTGCAAACGTAACACATCATCTTTCCACACCTACATCTCACCTTATTGCAGGTCTCATCAATCTTGACCAATTCTGTCTTATCAATGTTACATTCTCTTATCCCAGCTTTTGACATCCTTTCTTCAACTTCCCTACGAAGAGCAGTCTCAGATTTTTCGTCAACCTCTTCACAGCCTAACGGTAAGTGACTCAGCTTCTTGCATTGGATACAGGAAGCCTTTAAACAATTTAGGTTTGGACAGTCCAAAACTTGTACGCACCTGTCTGCTTTATACGGAATGTTACAAAATGGGCAGTGAACCAAGCCTTCAATTTTGGCTTGTACAATAGCTTCGTGGTCCTAGCGAGCTTCATATTTCTCAATAACATCTTTCGGAAGAGTTCTCTGAATCTCTGAGAAAGGAATCGACTGCTCGCAGCCACCAATATCCATACAACCTAGGGAGGCGTGTGCTCTGCCACCTCGATATATTATATATTCTATTCGCCTCCTTATACATTCAAAACAAAATAGATGCCGGTCTGGGCACTCGATCATATTTTCTATTCCATAATACAAATAACAACAACGACATTCTACAGGCGCAGCCCATTATGCTTGTGTCTCGCTCAGATTACTGTTTTCTGCTTCTAAATATTGTGTAGTCACAACTTTTCCATTATGCTGCTCTTCTCTGGCACTAGAGGCGTAGTCCGAAGCAACCAACTTTCCATCAGAAACATTAGAGGCGTAGCCCGAAGCAACCAACTTTCCATCTGTAGCACTAGAGGCGTAGTCCGAAGAAGGCCCTTTCTTTAACTCCTACTTGCATAACTTCCGTCGAAGATCCATCATTTGAAGGATCCAAAGCAACCAACTTTCCATCTGTAGCATTAGATGCGTAGTCCGAAGAAGGTGATGAACGTGTTGCCATGATTCCACTTCGCTGGCAAAGAATAAAAAACAATAGCCGTTGAGAGCATGTGAAGTGTAGGATAAACAAATGCAAGACACAATTAAATACAAGTCTAACCCACAGCTTCAAGCTCGACCGAGCTCAACCTCCATTGTGGCTAATGGGGTGTTTTGAGTGGTCGCCAAGGAAATTTGTTTCCCCTCTTTTACTAAAATTCACTACAACAAGATGGGGATGTTTAAGCTGGTTTTTTATTTTTTATTTTTCTTTTTTTTCTTTTTCTTTTTACGAAATTTACATTTTGCCTTTAATTTAGATTTTTTTATATATTTCAAAAGTTTTTAAGACAATATTTAAAACTATTTTTAAACACAAAATTAGAAATTGTCTCAAATATATTTTAAGAATGTTTATAGCCCGATTTATTACTTGATTTGACCAGTTCACACATCGCTAGACGTCGATAGGCCCCAAACCATGTCGTTGTTTTAAATTTGTCGCTATCCCATCGACAAACCTACGAATTCCAACCTTGTCACAGTTACTTCAACAGAAGAAAGAACTCAACTCATGTCGTTGCTCTGTCGACAAACTCCCGATCTTCGCAGTGTACTTGTTTCAAAATTTATTTATTTATTTTTTCACTTTTAGTCTTCCTCAGTGGCTCTGCACCGAGTTATCTCAATAAGGCTTTAGCCGACTTCCATTCACTAGATTTGGAAAAAGTGTTCCATCTAACTTTTGCAACTAAACTGCACCCCCGTCAGTGATGAAATTTATGATGTTTGGACCAAGCCAATGCATTTGAAGCTTACCTGGGTGCTTCGCAAACTTACTGTCATATAGGAGAACCATATCTCCGCATTGAAATTGCTTTTCCTTTACATGGAAATCATGCCATGCCTTTTGTCGGTGTGTTTCTATCGGCTGATGAAATCGCACGATGAAACGATTTTCTTCAAGTTGTAGCAGTTGCGCCAATCTTTCCTCAATGGCTCTGTCACCGCTCATTCCTGTCGCTATTGCTATTCGTAAACTGTGGATGATGTAATCCATCTGCATAACTACTTCTTGCCCGTATACCAACTTGAAAGGAGTTTGGCCCATCAATATTTTGCATGATGTCCCGTAGGCCCATAATATTGTAGGAATATTCAAATCCCAATAGTCACGGTTTGTGTTTCATACCTTAGTGAGCGCCTTCTCCAATATTTTTTTCAACGCTTCAACTACTCCATTCGCTTGTGGGTGATATGGGGTACTCCTTCTATGTTGAATCTGGAATTCCTCAGTCATCTCTCTAATGGTTTGCTTAATGAAATGTGTGCCTTGGTCGCTCATCAATATCTTTGGACACCCAAACCTGGTAACCACATTGTCAAAGACAAACCTTGTTGTTGTCGCATCTCTGCAATCCTTCACTGGTGCTGCTTTCGCCCATCTTGTCAAGTAATCAGTCGCAGTAATGATGTACCTCACATTTGTTCTTTTTCCTGGTGGGTTAATGGGTCCCACGAAATCTACTGCCCACTTGTTGAGGGGCCACAATGTCAATTGAGGCACTAGCGGCATCTCATCCCTTAACGACGGTTTCACCATTCTTTGACATATGTCGCAGCTCTTAGCATAATCTGATGCGTCACCATGCATTGTCAACCACTATAAACTAGCTCTGAGTATCTTCCTCGCGGTTGCACGCCCTCCATAATGACCTACTGTGATCCCACTGTGAGCTTATGCCAATACTCTTTCTTGTTCATGCGGAAGGACGCATCAACGAAGAACTTCATCTGGTCCCATCTTATATAAATGACCTGTGATTAGTTGGAAGTCAGCAGCCCTGACGAATAACTGTTTTTTCTGACTAGTGGTGAACTCCTCAGGTGTTTTCCCTGTTGCCAAGAACTAAACAATCTGTTCGTAATGATCATCGACCATTCCAATCCTAAATATTTGTGCATTGAGAAAGCCTTCATCAATGCTCCTTGGTTCTTCGCCTAATTCAATCCTCGACAGATGATCAAGTCCTGCATTCAATCATCAAAGCTTCACAATTATTTCAAAATCAAATCCCTACAACAACAGTAGCCATCGACAGATCTTTCCCCACCCGGAAAGTCTATATTTGGATAAATGTAAGGCTATCTTTTGCCTCAAGTTTTGAGGCTAGTTAGGGTTTGTCAGTTGTTTGAGACTATTGTGGTCTACACCCTACTAGGGACACCTATAGAAATAGTCATGACTTGTTTGTTAATGGTCCTTTTCATCTTATGATTTGTTGTCAAAGGTGGCGAATTGGGCCATGTAAGTGGCAGCATATTTTGTAACTATTTTTGATGATCGGTCCAAGGCTAGGAGCCTATAAATATCTGTGTAATAGAAGATCAAAGTGTTGAAAAATCATTTTGGCCGAGGCCTGGGAGAGCTAGGCTCTGTTTTTGAAACATTATCATTAATAGAATTGTAGTGTTTGAAGCCGGTGAATGTGCTTCTTGTTATCTACTTCTGTTATGTTTTCCCTTTCATTTCTGAAATCAATGTATAATAGTGTAGAATTCTTGGCAACAAGCTCTGGCTATTTTTTCAGGTATTCACTCAACATTTCCACCAAAATTGATATCGAATTCATCTCTGCGGGATGCTCGTGTCATTGGACTATTCTTTATCTCTTCTTTTATCACCAGACAATAGCATTTCGACGGGAAGTGAGTGGCTACCTTGCCTCTGTTTTAATATCCCACAATGCAGCACTGCTATTTGATTTACGTGTTGTGTTTTGACTCCATCGCCCAATGTTTTCTCTCATGAATATCTTACTGAACTTTAAACCAATTTGTATTAACAGAAATCTAACCTTCTAAGTATGCTTCGAATGATTAGCTTGAGCAATAAGAATCCTGTATGTTTGTCATTGTCAAATCAGTGGTTATTTTCAGTTTTCTTGAGTTTAGGAGAGATCCCTCTCTGACTGTGCTGGGTCAGCAGCATAAGTCTAAAGTAGTTTTGTGGTTACTCCTTTTTGGCCTCTCTCCAACCTAGAGGTATGATTTGGGTGCTAGCAATTGGGTTTGTGTCCTTACTTAAAAATCCTTCCAATTCTTGCTTTAGATAAATAAAGATCCCATGGAGGATAAGATTATTGAAAAATAGAGTTGATTTGGATAATTTTTCCTCAGTTTCTTGGATGAATTTCCAAAATCTTGATATAAAGTTGCATTTTCTGCACTAACAGAAGTGAATCCACCCCAAATTTGTTGAATTGAGGCCTAAATAAGTGAAACTGATCCTAAAATCACCTTTATTGGGCCAATAAGAGAGATTGCACCTTATAAGTGGTTTGTTAGACTCATTTATGCTGGAATTTTCTTCAATGTTTTCTTTGATCTGAGAGTTAGAAATCCATTTTTAGCATTTATATCCTTAATCACTCTTCCGATGGATGAATTATGGTAATCACACAGAGATATTAAGAATTAATTTTCTAGTTCACAAAAATAATTCAAAACACAACGATTGTAGCTATTGTGCAAAATATTTAGTCCTACCATCTTTTGGATATCTTGAACTTGCATACTTATAAGACACATTACATCACCGTTAGAATCAATTTGAAATTTATTTGAAAAAACTGGACTAACTTACTTCAGAATTTTTAAGTTTGAATACCTCCAAAATAAAAGAAAATGACCTAGTAATCAGGTGAATTTCTTATTTGGAATTTTTGAATTTATATTTATCAATCGTAATTAGAGGAATTTGTTGTTATAATATTCAAGTTTCTTGCAATAAATTGTGTCTGATATTTACGTATCCGATGTGCTTGCACCTTGAGTTGTCTTCCACGTGATAAATAGAGATCTCAAGTGTAACAAATTTTGAGTTTTATAACCATATCCGAGCTCTCTCTATCCTCTGTTATTGCGCCATCGAGTGATATTCTACATGAGAAACAAGTATCTCTAGAGAAAAGAGTTTGAATTTTAGAAGCATATCCAAGATCTGTGTATCCTCTTTGCTTGCACCTTTGAGCGATATTTCATATGAGAAAGAAGGATCTCAAATGTCAATGTTTTGAGTCGTACAATTGTGTATGAGCTCTACATATCGCCTGTGCTTGCACCTTCATGTGATCTTTCACATGAGAAATATGGATCTCAAGTGTAAAAATATTGGATTTCATTATCTTGAGAGATTTCTCAGTTTAAGAGTTATAAAAATTAAATAAATTAGTTAATGATTATGTAACTTTCTCATATGGAACTTTTGAATTGATGATTAATTATATCTAAAAGGAAATACTTGCTTTAATCTTCAAATTTCTTTAAAATTTTCGCATTAATTCTCCAATCATTGATTATCTCGTCATATTTGGAGGACTAGTTTCAAGATTTGAAAAGAGTATTATGCAAATTTTAAATTGAAATCGAATGATGTTTCCTAGTTTTACACTAGTTTGAGAACTTTTTGGAAAAAGAATACCATTAAAAAAAATTTATTGAAATTTTTTATTTCCAAATTAGTAGACTTGAATTAATTTGAACATTATATATGTTCGAAACAATCTCTTCAACCTTTGCACTATTTTGGAAACCTTTTGGAAAAATAAAGATAGGAAAATAATATCATTTCAAAAGCTTCCTTTTTCAATTTAAATAGTGATTCAGTTTGAGAAGTTGAAAATTGCATGTTTGAAAGAGAATCAACAAACTTTTTACCTTGTTACTAATTTAGGATTTCATCAAAAAGAAAGATATATACTAGTGAGCATATGTGCATTGAATGGCTCTACATATTAAGTCACATAAACACCATTATTTTCACCACCACACCTTTTGGAACTAAAAAAAATACCTTAAGAATGAATGTATAAATCTAAAAATGATCAAGAATTTATTTGATATATCACCAACAGGATTAATCTACAGCCTTGGGTTATGATTTGAGAGTTAACACCTCCAATGCCACAAGATCTTGAAACTAAAGAGTGAAATCCATTAGTAGGAAAGAGTGCTTGGGATGCAGGAGCATCGGGGCCTAGGCGAATCATTCAAAGATGATCGACAGAAAGGAGGATGACTAGAGGGAGCGTCGATGACCACTGGTGCAACAAGTCAGGCTGGCAAGTCGAAGCTAGGAAGTCGAGCAGAAGCTGTCGATATGCGATCGAGAGGATTATAACGAAAGAGTTGGGTGTAGATAGGTTGTCGAATAGTGACACTAACAGAAGCGATAGGTATCCAAGCGTGGAGAAAGGGGTGGACTGGAAGATGTGGAAGTAATTCAGGTGACAAAGTGCAGTATGGTCGAAGTAGGACATGGGCCGACAACTGTCACAAAGTCAGAGGCGCAAAATTCAAAGAGGAGTACTTAGTAGTTGTTCGGGTTTGTTGAGGAAGCTATGAGTAGTTATGCATGTGGTTGAGGATCAAGAAAGATGTCACCACATGAAGAGGTTGTGCAGCATGACCAGAGGGCACTGGAAACTGAAGGTTTGCAGGATCGAGGAGGATTCGACGAACAGAGGAAGAGTGTCTCGGGAAGCAGAGTAGACCTTGGCGAGAGAAGAATCACAGTAGAAGAGCATTGTGGAGGCACAATAAGAGGGATTGGATTCATAGCTCATCGTTCAATAGTTTAGCAGTGAAACAAGGAGAGGGAGAAGATCGCACACAGAGAGAACACACCATTTACTTACGTATATTGTATCAGGCTAAGGCCGGCTAGTTTAGTTGCTTACATTTCATATTGTAACACAATAATTTGTTGAAGTAATAGAATCCAAATTATGGCATCCAGTTCATACCAAGTCTATGTGAGCATTGTGTGTGTCATGTGTCATAGTTAAGCAAGAAGGTCTGATCGACCTGCCTTGCACTAGCTTTCCAGGAAAGAACTTTTAAAACATGTTTTAATCATGAGGTCAAGCTAGATAAGTTAAAGTGGCACCCCCTCTTTTGCTTGTTTGGTAGGAGGATATAAGAACACTACAATGTTCTAGTAAAGTGACAAGTCCTTGAGATGACATCAATATGTTGGAATATATAGTTTATGTGAGTTATCTTGACTTACAACTATTTCACCCACTTGTTGATTGGTAAGTGGTAAACATAGTTCATAATATTAGGAAACCATATAGGATATTGCAAGTGGGGGACACATGTGGTACGTGAGACAAACATAGAATCTCCATTTTAGCTCCTTGGGAGGGTGTTGGAAGAAGGATTTTACTTGCACCCTTGTTGATTGTTGCATGGAATATTAGTGTAACTATTTATCATACCTTTGTCTAATAATTGTTGACATATGAAACCACTCACTATCTACAATTTCGGAAGGCCCCCTAATTTGGATTTTCACTAAAATTTAGTTTTTTGGAGAAGTATTTTGCTTCCTAAATTTTTTAGGACATTATTAGTTGAGTGATATTTTTTTTGTTGAGTCTAGTTGGAATTAGGATTGTTTGATTGTATCTTACATACTATAATAAAAAAGTATTTACTTAAATTTCAAAGTGGTTAATCTCTCGATTCTCCATTCAAGGCGGAAGTGAGGTGAGTCACAATAGTTAGAAGGACCCACTACATTGCAAAGGAGAATAAAAGAACCACTCTTTAGTGACTCATAAACAAAACTACTTTCAAACTCAATCAATATAACCAGAGACAATCATCATCAAACCGATTCATAAAATTCATTGTCATATAATGATCTGAAAGATAGATTTAGTTGATGAGCTTGCTTTAGCTGACATTGAAAAATTAGTAGATCACATAATGGCACATGTAAATATGCCTTTAATAGATCTTTCATACATTTTCATACTTGTTGTTAGTGAGCCATCGAAAAATAAAATCCCTTTCTTTGAAATTTTGAATCATATGCAAAGCACACCACTTGATCCCTTAACATCACCAGGAGCTCAAGGTCCCACACCAATGAAACCTCAAATGGCTACAGTAAGAAATAATGCTTCCACTTTGACCACCATACCAATCCCAACAATTAATGTGCTTATCACTAGTATGAACTCAACTAGCATTTGGGTACTGGTTGGTAGAGTTCTAGTGGAAAATCCTAGAATTACATCCACTTGATCTATAAGTATCCCTACCGATTGGAATTCCTTAACAAATATGGGGCTTCCATATGGTTGGGCTGGTCAAGGTCAAACCACACAAGGAGGCTAAAAAAATCCTCTTGGTATACCAAATAGTTGGCCAAGTTATGCTTCTCAAGAAAACCCTTTACCATGGAATATTAATATTCATGGAAGAAGCACTAAACCTCGAAACATAAATACCAATTGGAGCTATCGTTCACATATGGGTGGAAGTGATTTGGGGGTCATCCTCTAGCTTATCATAGCACAATTCTTGGGGATAATCCCATACCCCAAACATGTATCATGCTTGGGGGAAATCCACCTATCAACCCCATTCCACATTGGAGTGGTCAGTTTCCAAGAAATAAACAATCTTCTTGGGGACAACCTCTACAAAGGGGAAACCCAACTTAGAATGCTAATCAATCCCAAGGAAAATGTCAATAGAGTGGTCGAGTTCGAGGAAGTGACCAATATTTTTGGGGCGCATCTCCACAAGGGGGAGATCCACTGATCAATCCCATTCCGCAATTGAGTGGTTAGGATATAGGAAGTAACCAATCTTATTGGGGCCCACCTTTTCAAGGGGGAAATCCACCTTTGAATGCTAATCAATCCTAAGGACAAATATCAACAAAGTCACCAGGTTTCACTCGTGCATCAATCATCTATGACAACACCAACTAGAGCACCCTTTCTAGCCACATTGAATCTATAGGACTTATCTCAGCTAACTAATGACCTTCTTTTACATTTGAACTGGTGGCTAACCATACCAACCAAACTTCCTTCGGACATACCCAAATTCAATGGATGACCAGGGAACAATGCATCAAATCATGTGATGACATTTCGGTTATGGTGTTCATCCAATTCCTTAGTTGATGATAGTGTCAAGCTGTGTTTGTTTCAGTGTACCCTCATGGGAACCGCTGCAAAATTGTACATCGAGTTTCCTCATAGTACATTCACATATTTTTCATCTTTATCTACGATATTATTGAAGCATTTTCAACTACCTGCCCACTATGAAACATGTACAAAACTACTAAGTTCACTTATGCAATCCACTTCTACTGATAAATATAATCATATTCATGAGAGGAGGATGTGCCGAAGGCTTATCAAAGCAGAAATACCATATCAGTTCTTAGACGAATGGTTTGTAAAATCATTAGTACCTACTATTTCCAATGATGTGGCCATGTCATAAGACATGACTAAAGAAAAACTCATTTAGAGTGCCCCCAAAATGGATTTAATGTTTTCATAATAGGGGACACTTTATGACTTAATACCACATGATGTATAACCTGCATTTGATCAAGCTATGCCACCCCAAGGACCTCATGTCGATGGTGTGGTTGGTTCCATCAATCAAATTGATCAGATTAACCATTAAATGGGACAAATGTATATTTAAACTTCACAACATACAACTAGTCACACAAAGCAACAATCTGCAACTCCCACCCAAACTTTGGATATCCTTACAGTCCAAAACATAGACACAAAAGGAAAGAAGAAGAGACAAAGGAAGAATCCAAATGCTGATATGGGGATAGGGGATGCACCCAAGGTGAACAGGCTAGTTGGGGGAGATAAGGAGAAATGGAAACGTAAGTTCCGTTGCAAAATTTGCCAAGGAGACCAACCTACTCACTAATGAAGATGGAAGGAATTCACTGCATGAAGGCTCAACACATTGGGAAACAACAACCTCCCATATTTACAGAACCCTTCCTACAACAACAAAAAATTGTTTCTATGGAATCAATACTTTTTCTAGAATGAAACTAGGAAAATCCACTACAAGGGGGAAACCCTCCCAATGCCAACATATTAATGTGTGATCATGAGGTAAATATTCAAATGAGGGATTGTTCTTATGATGACCCACCTAATGTTTCAAACCCATCAAGATCATATCCAAGTTGCTCTTTCCCATAGAGAAAACCTCGATTGACATAGTACCTCAGCCCCCCCCAAAGGTGGATTACGTACAACAACCCACAATCCTAATGTGCCAGTTGGTAAAAACTACAATGTTGTCGAGGACCTGGATCAAACACCATGTGCCATGTCGGCCTTGGAGGTATTACAAAGTTGTCCTATTCAAAGGAAGGCACAATTGTCTTCCATTGATGACATTGATCTATCTAACATAAATTTGATCACTTTGACTTAGAACAATCGACATGTAGGCTCGGATCACAGATCACATTTCAAATTGAAGTGGCCTCTCATGCTAAGAAAAATTTTCGAACCATAGTAGGAGAAGGTTCCTCCATGTATGTTTTTTCATTAACATGTTGGAAAGCATTATGATCACTCACATCACCACCATCCCATTCAATGATCAAATCATTCTATGGACATTCTTTCCCTCCTCATGGGCTTATCATGGCTTTCCAAATTGATTTGGGAGGAAAAATAGTTACAATCGATTTTGAGGTAATGGATGTCCCCATAGACTACAATTTTATACTGGGATATTGTAGTTGGGTTGGATAGATGTAACAATGGTAGTGGTATAATCAATATCATAAATGACTCAATTCTCCCACAAAGGAAATATTATCACAATCGATTGGTTAAACTACTGAACACTTGGAACTAGTGCCCACTCAAATGTACCATTTTTAGGAGATTTGAAAATGGCGATTCAAGATATTAGGGTAGGAATGTTAAAGATGCTTCCTTCATGGGAACCTTTAGAATCCCACCACTAGTATCAACACCACAAACTAGTCTAGTTTTCACCATAACATCAAAGGTCTACTTTCCACTATAACTTTTCTCTAAGTCCATTCCAAAGAATTACTCCATTTCATCAAATAGAATCTCGACGAAGGGACCATTGATCTAAAATGATAATGGAATGTTACCAAACTCTTTAGTACATGATGAAACTAAACTTGGACCAAAAGCCTTCCCTGAGGGAGGAATATGATCCATGCGCATTGCCCATATAGATAATAATACTCCTAGTACTCATCCCCTCTTGGACCAAACTTTTTAATTAGATGAAGCTATCCTCAAAGTCATGGACATCTATGAATGACCTTGGGACGAAATCCATCATCGATCATTATTTATTCTGAAGATAGATTGATTGGAGGTTAATCCTAAAAACCTTACCCTTCGTGACAATATGGAAAGGTATCAATGACAGTCTTGTCCAAACACACAATGTGCATTTGGAAGGTACTTTGGAAAATAGTTCAAAAACCATTCTATCAATATATTCATCAAGCTTGGAATTGTTGAAATTATCAATATAGGTCTTGATTTCTCCCTCGAAGAAATCGTGCAATATACTCTTGTATTCAAAGAGCTTCATGAATGTAAGGAGTTTGAAATTTTGGAAGGACGAATTTCTATATAGAAAGGTTTAAATTTTTTTATTAATTAGCACATTATTTAAAAAAATAAAAAATAAAAAATGTTTAGACCAACCGTAATGATAAAAAATGAGAAAAAACAACTTGGCTCTTTCAAATTCTGGATAGATTCTTCAATCACCCGCCTTTTTTCTTCAGGAATGAGGGTTATTGGAAGGTATTTCTCCCTTTACCCATCTTAGAAAATGAGCTTTATTGTTACATTCTTCTTGGGTTTGTGGTTTGAAACATATTTTAAAGAAAAAATTGCCCACATCTCATAAATCATGGATGGTGGGGGTATAATTTCATCCACAGCATCCCACCCACCTAAAGATGCATGCATAAAACTGAGTTTGATTAAAATTTTAAATCCTAGGCCGTGGAGGGTAAATTTGGTTTATTATAGTGTGAAGTATGGATGTAAAATCTTTATGCAACTTCTATGTCTAATGAAGAGTTAGAGAAATCTAAGAATGAGTACAATGAACTTAACTTTATCCTATTGTTCCATCTTTTGAAATGTCCACGTTGTTCCATCTTTTGAAATTTCTATTCAAATTCAGGAATGAATCAAAGATGGAAGATTACGATAAATAATTATAATTATAATTATTTATCATTATAATTATTATATTATAATTAATAATAATAATATTTCAATAATGATAAATAATTATGGAAGATTATGTAATCAAATAAAGTAGGTTATTCTTATACTGTATATTTTTTAATTGTGTAAAAATGACGGAAATTTAAAAATAATTATAAACATGTTGGTGTTTTCTTTACAAAAGTTACTCTTCATTATGTAAACTAATAAAATAGGTGATTTGATCTTAATCTTTGAAACATACAACTCCATGCTTTTATGGTAAATAACTTTGGTTATTCGATATATTGAAAGAAGTAAGTCATCCACCTTGAGTAGACCAACACCGGAAACCTATGCAATTTAATTCAAAGAACAATCCACTATTTGAAATCTTTGAATTAGCTTGGATAAGAACTTTTGATTAGTGAGACCTTCCAAAAATTAATTATTGTGAAGGGAAGAGGTGATTAGTGAGACATTCCAAAAGTTAATTAGTGAGAAGGGAAGAGTTGATTACTAAGACCATCCAAAAGTTATCCTAAGATGATAGTTCCCCAACACAAACCAACAAATGAATGTGCGATATTCACAAAAACTTTCTCACAACGATCACCAAAAGGTAAAGTACCTTAACAAATATGTGTACCCTCCATGGGAGATAATGTAGATGGTATGCATCTACCTAGTTACTACAAGTTTCACTTTTAGTCACGAGGGAATATAGTCTAAATAAATGAGGCTAAGGTTATCATTGAAGAGAGAAGAGGGACAATAGTCATCAGTTAGGTTTTTGTATATGGATACAAAATGTAGGACTAAGTCCTAGACCTAAAAACTCACACGAAAATGTTATGACACTCAGGACTTTACACTTCATATAAAGCTCCCATACATGTATGGCCTACTATGAAATAAAATATGGGGAAAAAATTATACTTGCATACCTTGAAGTAATTATTGGTGTGCATCCTAGCCACTTTTTTGCCAAAATGATTTCCATCAGTAATGGATTTTGTTGAACTCCTTAGTTGTATTAGATTCATTCTTCAACCTCATAGATACTCCTCTCCAATCCTTTACCAAGGATCTAAATTTAGACTACATTTGTGCTCTACAACAAAATGGGTAGTTCCTTTTACTTAATCATTCATTTAAAGGTTGTTGACTACTCAAAAGCTTTATGGAAGCAAAAACTTGATAATGTTAAAGACTCTAACAACAACATTGAATTTGTAAAGAAATTCACAATATAAACAAGAAAAAATGCAATAATCTTTCAAGAAACCACACATTCTAAATAACTTCTAAAGAACATGAAGAACAAAGAAATCAACTTGTAAAGAAATTCACAATTTAAACAAGAAAAAATGCACCAATCTTTCACAAAACCACACATTCTAAATAATTTCTAAAGAACATGAAAACAAAGAAATCAACGTCTATATGCTTGAAATACATATATTCCTTTTATTTCCATTTTATTTCCAATTGATTATGACAAGCCAAAAATTACTACTATAGAATACAACTTTCCATTAAACTCAAAAAAGCAAATGCAAGGAAATAAGGCTATATAAATATTTAAATATATAAAATGCAACAATGAAGACACCTACATGTTTCTAAAAAGAAATACACCCTTGCCCATTCTTTTCTCAAGGGAAAGACATGTGGATTTGTGGATTTTTCATATGGGTTTTGAAAATTGTAAAATGTTGTTTTAGGAGTATGCAATTTTTCCATTACATTGTAAGCGTTATAAAGCTTATACACCATACCGAAGTTATAAGGGGACTTCAACATTTTAAAATTGAGAATTTAAGGTTTCATAAGTTGTTTTTCATCTTTACAAGGGGAATTGTATTTGAAACTAAATTAAATCTTGAGTCTGAGACCTCCCTGAAATTGATAAAGGGAATACAAGGAATATGTGTGTTGGTTTTTATTGGTCTCATATGATTGTATTGGTAGAAATATTTCGCATATTGCTCTTTACCACAAATACACCTACTCACATAAAGAAACATAAAGCAATCCCATAAAGAAGGAAAGCAAAGGAACAAAACAATTTGCACACGAAGCACTTGAAGAGATCGAATCTTGACTTTTCTAAATCTTTTTGCAATATTTTTTGATGTCATTAGTTAGAAGTATATGAATCCATTATTGAACTCCAGTCTCCAGAATTATTACTTCATGGTCTAGGTGTAAGAATCCCTTAAAACGTTTTGTATCTTTCATCATATTGTTGACATACTTTGGAATTGGTCATTCACATCAGTGGATGTTGAGTTGGCCTAAAATTGAATAGTGGTGTTGTCGCTCAACCCCTTCTCCAATTTTTTTGTTGTTGAGAATTTAGGGTCCCTCACATCTTGAGTTTATCTTTTGGTTTTGTCTTTAATTTTGGCCCCTTTAATTTCGAATAGTCAAGATGGAAATATACTTAGTGTTTATCTGTACAATGAATAATAAATGTGTAATTGTAAGTTTATATAGGTAAATTTATGGAGTGTTGGTATCTACGTGGAATTTGTATCTATGTTTTTCCCAAAACATGATTTATTCAGAAAATGACATTATGAGTTTTTAGTTTCAATTTCCTTTCCAAAAAATCCAAAATAAACAATATAAATCCATTTCAAACTCTACAAATTTCAAGAATAGAACTCATTTAGTCGCTAAGATTTATCATTAATATTATTCAAAATCCTAACCCAAAAAACTTGATAGGATATATGAAGCCCTATAAAGCTAAGTTTTTAGACCAAAACAATAAACTTTACAAACTTTTATTTTCAATTTCCTCTCAAAACAATTCTAATTTACACAATATATATCCATTTCAAATGTACACAACTTAAATCTATTTCAAATACACAATTTAAATCTATAGAATAAAACTCATTTAGTCCATCACGGTTTCATAAATATTAAGCAAAATCTTCAGATAAGATTGTGAAATATGGAACACTCATATGTGAAACTTAATGTGAAATTTCAAACATGCGGAACTATAAAAATTACCAATCTCAAAAAGTGTCCACCAGAAACCAAAACCAAAGCAAACTAAATTGGATACACTAAAGCAATTGATTACCCATTTACACAAAATATTTCCAAAAGAGAGAAATATCTACAAACTCATCACCATTACCACCAGACCCGAATCAATTCCGGGGGAGGTAAATACGGAGGCACAACTGTGTTTGTGTTCGGAGAAACAATTCTGATGAAGACTCGGACTATCGTTTGTTGTTCATGGCTGAATGCTCAAGATGGAGCCTGAGATATTTTTCATCCATATCCTGGAGTTTGGTTTGGATGGCTGCAAATGCTTCCTCCACGGTTTTTGCTCCCACGCGGGTTGGTGACAACCATAACCAAGAGTTTATTTTTCTCTTTGTGAATGGGTAGAAAAACACAAACAGAAGCTTATTTAGTAAAGGGAAATTTGGATTTGGGAAAAACTCATGGGTAATTGGGTTTTGACTACGTTTTGGACACATTCAAATGTACAGGGAAGTAGAAAATGAGGATTTAAGAAGTAGGGTGAAAGAATGAGAAAAATTTTCAGAGAGGGACAAAGAAGCTTAAATAGGGAATGAACACGGTGGCAAAATTTAAGGCGATTGGGTGAAAATTAAAGAAGAAATGGCAACCCTAAAAATAGACAAATGTGGGATTTTTGGCTTTGGGAAGTGGAATTTGGGATAGGATCCTTAGGAATGAAAGATGCAAAATAGGATTACAAGGGTGTCATGGAAGTTTCAAGGGAAATCGAGTGAAAACAAGGGTGATATGGCGAAAAGCAATTTTTTTTTTTGTCAGAATGGATCTGCTACAGCGCAAAAGGGATCGAAAACAGATGGATCTGCAACGATGCGGAAGTGATTGGAAATAGATGGATCTATAACAGCGTGGAACTGATCGACAACAGTTTTGGACAGAGGAAATCTTCGATTTACCAATTGAAAATAGATATGGACCCCAGGTATGATTGGCTTCCTAGCAGTTCAGGGGATTCACTCGGCCACCAATGCTGTCTCACGGCTTGCGTATTGAGGAAGTACCCTGCACTCCACGGCTTAGGTACAACTGATAACCGCTTTGCCACAAACGACAACTCTTGGTTTACCTCACAGGTGGGAACTAGTCAATCAAGTAGGGGTCGTTGCCCTTTTTGCTGGCAGGTCCTCTCAATGTGCCAACTACTTTGGGGTTCATGTGGTACTCCTCGGAATGATTTTTAGGGCTTATTCCAAAGTACTTCCCATAGCTAAGTGGATAGGGATTATTCCAGATTCGAACCTGCAACAGATGCGAAAAAAAATTTGGTAGCAATTTCACCCAATGAGCGCAAGAAAGTGCCCTGATACCAGATGTGAAGAACCTGCAATAATTAATTAATGAAAATATACGAGATAGTAGAAATAAAAGAACTCAGAATTGCTTTATTGATCGCAGGCCACTTCGAGGGGGCAACCTCTTTTGAGCAAGCTCAATACAAATAACTTCACGGTGGCTTCATTGGCCTCAACACACACTTATATACTAAGTCTATGCCCAATACTATGGGTCAATACCATGGGACATATAATACTATAGGACAACTTACAAAGCATATGCGTCCAATAACAATATACTAACAAATTAAAGAGAAGGGTTGACATGGGTTCCTAACAGGATTTTGTATATGGGTACGGAATATAGGACTAATTCTCAGACCTAAAAACTCACACGAAAATGCTATGACACTGAGGATGTTAGACCACATTTGTGCTATACAACAAAATGGGTAGTTCCTTTTACTTAATCATTCATTTAAAGGTTGTTGATCACTCAAAATATTTATGGAAGTAAAAACTTGATAATGTTAAAGACTCCAACAACAACGTTGAATTTGTAAAGAAATTCACAATTTAAACAAGAAAAAATACACTAATCTTTTAAGAAACCACACATTTGAAATAACTTGTAAAGAACCTGAAGAACAAACAAGTCAACCTCTAGATGCTTGAAATACATATATTCTTTTTATTTCCAATTGATTGTAACAAGGCAATACTTGCTACTATAGAATACAACTTTTGATTAAAATCTAAAAAAACAAATATTAAATCTTGATTCTTCTCATTTTTTATTCAAATGCAAGGAAATATGGCTATATAAATATTTAAATATATAAAATGCAACAATGAAGACACCTACATGTTTCTAAAAATAAATACATACCTACCCACGCTTTTCTCAAAGGAGACATGTGGATTTGTGGATTTTTCATATAGGTTTTGAAATTTATAAAATTTTGTTTTAGGAGTATGCAATTTTGCCATTACATTGTAAAATGAGTTATAAGGTTTATACACCATACCGAAGTTATAAGGGGATTTCAACATTTTAAAATTGAGCATTTAAGGTCTCATAAGTTGTTTTTCATCTTTACAAGGGGAATTGTATTTGAAACTAAATTAAATCTTGAGTCTGAGACCTCCCTGAAATTGATAAAGGGAATACAAGGAATATGTGTGTTGGTTTTTGTTGGTGTCATATGATTGTATTGGTAGAAATATTTCGCATATTGCTCTCTCCCACAAATAAACCTACTCACATAAAGAAACATAAGGCAATCCCATAAAGAAGGAAAGCAAAGGAATAAAACAATTTGCACACAAAGCACTTGAAGAGATCGAATCTTGGTTTTTCTAAATATTTTTAGAATCTTTTTTTATGTCATTAGTTAGAAGTATATGAATCCATTATTGAACTTGACTCTTTAGAATTATTACTTCATGGTCTAGTTGTAAGAATCCCTTAAAAAGTTTTGCCTCTTTCATCATATTGTTGACATACTTTGGAATCGGTCATTCACATTATTGAATGTTGAGTTGGCCTAAAATTGAATAGTGGTGTTGTCCCTCAACCCCTTCTCCAATTTTTTTGTTGTTGAGAATTTAGGGTCCCTCACATCTTGAGTTTATTTTTTGGTTTTGTCTTTAATTTTGGCCCCTTTTTTTTCCAATAGTCAAGATGGAAATATACTTAGTGTTTATCTGTACAATGAATAATAAATGTGTAATTGTAAGTTTACATATCTAGATTGATGGAGAGTTGGTATCTACATGGAATTTGTATCTATGTTTTTATCAAAACATGATTTATTCATAAAACGACATTATGAGTTTTTATTTTCAATTTCCTTTTCAAAAAATCCAAAATAAACAATATAAATCCATTTCAAACTCTACAAATTTCAAGAATAGAACTCATTTAGTCCCTAAGATTTATCATTAATATTATTCAAAATCCTAGCCTAAGAAACCTGATAGGATATATGAAGCCCTATAAAACTAAGTTTTTAGACCAAAACAAATAAACTTTACAAACTTTTATTTTCAATTTCCTCTCAAAACAATTCTAAAATACACAATATAAATCCATTTCGAATGTACAGAACTTAAATCTATTTCAAATACACAATTTAAATCTATAGAATATAACTCATTTAGTCCATCACACTTTCATAAATATTAAGCAAAATCTTTAGCTAAGATTGTGAAATATGGAACACTCATATCTGAAACTTAATGTGAAATATGAAACATGCCGAACTATAAACATTACTGATCTCAAAAAGTGTCCACCATAAACCAAAACCAAAGCAAACTAAATTTGATACACTAAAGCGATCGATTACCCATTTACACAAAATATTGCCAAAAGACAGAAATGTCTGCAAACTCCTCACCATTACCACCAGACCCGAATAAATTCCGGGGAGGTAACTGCGGAGGCACACCCGTGTTTGTGTTCGGAGGTACAGCCAACTCTGGCGGAGGAGGTAGCGGTACTGCATACTTCCCTTGTCCAAGGAAGATTCCATCTACACTCTGACACACCTCCATGCCTAGAAAGTTTTGCATCATCTCCAAGTTCTTCATCTCGAACTTGGCAACAAGCTTCCGCTGCGTGTCGACAATCAATCTATCCTCACCTGTAACAAATAGGTCATCCACATACAAAAGTAGTATGATTAGATTGCCTTCCTCAACCTTGTAGTAAATGTTGGAATTCGCTTTACTCTTGGTAAAGCCCAAACTGGATAGAAAGTTGTCTATCCTACCATACCAAGTTCTAGGAGCTTGCTTCAAGCCATACAAGGCTTTCTTCAACCTGCACACATATGACTTCCTGTCATGTGTCTCAAAACCAAGTGTCAGCTCCACATACACTTCCTCTCAACTACACCATTTCAAGAAGGTTGTCCTGAAATCCATTTGGTGTATCTTCTACTTCATCATTGCAGCCAGATCAAGTACTGATCTAATGGAAGTGTACCTGGCTACAGATGCAAATAATCAACCACGAGCTACAAACCTTGCTTTGTATTTTTCTATGCTACCATCTGCAACATGCTTGATCTTATAGATCCACATGGAAGTCACGACCAACTTCCCTTCTGGTCTTGGAACCACATCGCAAACATCATTCTTCATGATCGATGGATCATGACATTCTTCTATTACTGTATCCCAAATCCTGGGAACTTTAGTTTCTTCAATAGACAGCTTTGTTTCTGAACAAATGTTCTAGTCCTTCTTTTGTAGGTGATGGTGTACGATATTTCCTACAAAACAAGTTAGATTGCATGATTAGAAACATCTCATAATTTTCAGAACAAATTCTTATACATAAAGAAATATGTCATACAGTCATGCAATTATTTAAGCCAATGCTTCAATACAACATTTATCCATATCCCGTGACTTTCTAGATGCCTTCCAATCTCTACCAGAACATTGTTAAGAGTGTGCACAACTCCCAACATGTCAGCAAAGAGGTTTCATTCTAAATAAGTAGCAATGGAATGTTGTACAGTGCCATAAGCCACTTACCCATCACATGCATATTAGTAGTATAATGTTCATTAATGCAATTATTCTAATATGCATAATACACACCCTAAGTCCCATAACATAAGCATATACATCATTGAATATTATTTAAACAAACAAATATGCAAGAAATGACAATTCAAATACTTATTTTTGTTTGGTTGTAGGGTGGACTCCCTCTCAGTATTTGCTTCCTCTCTGCAACTCAATTCTGATGTGGATTGTTAGAAGTGTCAACTCGCTCTAAATATCTGCATCCTTGAAGAAACTAATGGAGTGTGCTCCCTCTTGATCTTTGCTTCCTAGATTATTTGTCCTTGAACTTATATCCATCCTCGATCACTATGCATGCTTACTAGTATCATTATTGTGTTATCCTCGAGATCTCATAATCATACATTCATTAGTATGATTTTAATACTATCAAAATACAATAATCTTAAACATGTATAGTCATTATCATTTCAAATACAGATAATAAGCATTAATATTCAAGGTTTATATATAGTAAGTACTCTTCTAGTTAGTCATATCATCAATTAAAGCAAGAAACATAATATGCATACATCCATGATTATTCAAACCTATAACTTCATGAATAATCATAATCAATCATGCCAAGTATACTTATATAAGAGATCCTAACACAAGGTAGGATTCTAACTTGATATAGGAAAAACATACCTGGATTAGCATGTTAGCTAGTTATGTCTAACATACCCACATGATGTCTTCTTGTTCTCTTCAATGACTTGTGCTAGTAACCTGCATGTCTCATAAGTTAACCATTATAGAACCATGTTATACATACCTCGTAACTAGATCTTCTATGTGGTTGATGACAATGGATGAATCTTTGTCTTCATGTCACCATGGTCATATGTTCTTGAACTAGAACATGATTTGTCTTTCTTGGTGTACCTTTCATGTTAGCGAACAACATCAAACTCATACATCACAATGCATTAGTACAATTATAAATGTCAAAACCATAATAACTGAATATCTTCTATCATGCATTCATTATTTTATTAAGCTGATATGATAAGTCTAAAATTAATCAAGATTGTACTAACCGTAATAATATGAAGACAAACATATCATAAATTTAATCATGAACAGAATTCAAAACATAACTGGATAAGTCATACCTATCGAGATTGCTTGTAATATTCTTATGTAAGGCCTTAGCCTCATCTTTCTCTAAAACTGGAACTTCTTCACTTATGCAAGTGACCAATCCATTCTTTTCTAGGATTAACTCAATCCACTTGATTTGCAGAAACTAGATGTGGAACTGGATTAGGGTTTGTCGGAGAAATCCTAAAAATTCAAACTTGGAATTTCAAACTTCTTAAAGGATGGAAAGATGCGCCTTGATGAGCTGATCAACCTGTTATACTCATAATTTGAAATCTGCAAAGTTTCACCCCTCCAAATTGCCTTTTAGATTTCTGGATTCACTAGGGAGGACCCTGAATTAGGGTTTGAGTTTCCCGGAGCTTCACCCAACCAAAAGGTTTGATCCAAAGCTCTAAACTTTGATTTTCTTGAGGAGCTTCCAGCCGTGGTCACAGAATTCAAAAATTCCAACTTTTGTAAAAGCCCTAATTTTCCACCTTTCTCATCAAAGTCCCGAACTAGGGTTTGATCAAGCTCGGTCTTCTCACCAACAAAAAAATTTGACCTGGATCTCTAAATTTCGATTTTGATGAGGAGCATCCAGCCATGGTCTGCGATTACAAAAATTCCAACTTTCTCGAAAACCCTAAATTCCCGAAGCCATGAATGAAGGTGCTAAAAATCCAATTTTATTTTGACATAAATATGCACCTGAATGTTTCTAGTGTAACTCCAAAATTTGAGATCTACAGGATCTCAACATTTTTCCTGTTGTAGCCTGACCTGTTATCTTTCCAACCCAATAGGTCTGACCTCAAATGGATTCTCTCAGAGAGAGTTATGCCAAGTGTCGCAACGTGACCTGTTTATGGGATAAAACAGGAGAGCGAACTTGTACGGAGTGACACGTGTCACTGGTTCACTTTCATCCTCTGAACCTTCGGCCTGCGAAAGTACATTACGTTCCGTATGTGCCACTTTTTACGAAATTTCATTTGGAGCTTCCTAGCTCAAGTTGTGACCTTTTTTCCTAGGTCACTTGTTTATGACTTAGATCTAGAAGAGGCAGAAACCCTAGATTGTATAGATCATAAACCACAAAGTACAAGGAATTAGAAGTTGTGCTTTTGAAACAAAGTACATTGGGATCTTATATTCGACTTATAAACTTTTTAGATCCTAAACCTTCGTCAAAATGGATTTATAGAGAAAGTTCTATGATGACTGGTTTTTGTTATATCAAGCCCTAGCTTCGCAAGTGCAACAAGTGTCATACATGTCATACCGTGCCTTCTTTCAAGCTAGCTCTGATACCATGTTAGTTTTTCATAATTTTCTTCAATCTAATCTAGGATATTAATTGAGCGAACAACTTGTACAACATATCTACAACATATCAATAATGGACACAATAATGCAAGCACACAAGAGACATAGAGTTTCACTGGAGAAAACAAAGAAGGTGAAAAACCCCGGAACTTCCGAGCAATGATACAACCCAAGCATGAGAGATAGTCTTCTCCTAGTAGCAGCTTCTCCTCCTCCACTAGTGTGCCACTCTCCAATGAGTGTGTGAGAGAATAGTGGAATGATCAAATAGAGTGCCTCCCACACTCTATTTATACTTGACTTGACTTGCCTCATAACCTTTACTAGGTCGGCCTCAACTTAACCACATAACATAAAGCTGACACGGTTGACCCCACTAGGGTGGTCTAATAACCCTTTAACCCACATGACTTATACAGGGCCGACCCCATCAAGGTGGTCTAATAACCCATCAAGTATAAGTCACCACACTTACAATATAAATGACGACACTTATGTATAGAGAAATAATAACATCTCTATAGGAATACAAACACTTCTGTATATAGGGATAATAACATATCTATAGGAATACAATATACATATATGAAATACATTCCGAAGTTACATATACATCAACAAATGAACCTTACTGTGTCCTACGTGGCGGCAAAGATAACATCTAAAATGGATTTTGAAGTAATCAAGGCATTGACACAAAATCCTGGAGCCCTAGAGAATTTCCACTTCTACAGGTAACCTTCAAAGACATTCTTTATCCATAACTCCTGAGGGAGCCCATGCATAAGCATCGAGACATGTCTAATAGTGTGTCTCTCCTTTTTCGAATTGAAGCCAAGGTACTAATGTTTCAAATATAGGGACCTCTCCTTTAAAATAATCCAGCCACATAGTAATAAGCTGATTCTATGAACAATACCACACAAAGGAGCCCAGAATTTGTTAACCCACTCATGTATCTCCACTTTGTTGCCTTTTGCAAATTCGGACGAGAGCCATATTTTACAGCATCTCAACTCGGTCGAGGTTTACATTAGCTACGAGCACGCAAAGTTGAAGACGTTCACACATTTTAATAGATTTGGTATTACTTCGAATTCTTGTTTGATTGCACGATAACTTTTTGGAACACTTCCCTAAGCCATAATTTGAAACAGGAGGAAGTGGGTCTTTTGCCAAATACAACGCACGGGTAGGGTTTTGTGACATGGTTGCGCTGTTACCGGAGACCGGTACCATCAGTCAAAAAACATAAAGTTAAGAGACACTGTAGGTGTCAAGCACTTTATCAGAAGCGTCAATCACTTTAATCACAAAGGAAAAATAAAGAGTGGTAAAGCCACCCAAAACGTGATTACGGTTAAAAGAGCTAAACTTCTGCAAAAAGCCAATTCATTTTATCTTTATTACATTTCTTGCAAAGCTATTTCCATTTTTTATCGACAATGTTTTTAATTATTAGTTTTTTGGGATTTCTTAAAATATTGATTTATTATTGATAAATTATGAATTTATTATTTTTTAAAACAAATTAATTATTATTAGTTTTTTGGGTTTTCTTAAATTATTGATTTATTATGAGTTTATAATTTTTTAAGACAAATTAATAGAAAACAATGTTTTAAGGTTATACCACATTGATTAACAAAAATATTTAATTAATCTGAACAGAAAAATAAATAAATCATTTTTTAAACTAATTCTTAATTAATTTAAATAAAAAATTAAATATTTCCAACAACTTCAATAATGTCGGCTTGAAGAAACCCATCGCTTCAATTTGACTGGTATTGTATTTAATTATGTCTTCACTAGTGATTATGCCTTGTCTTACTTGTATTTTCGCACTATCGTTTTTCTTATTCTGTGACGCTTCAAGTGGAATTTCGGCCAGCACATTGCTGAAAAAAACTTCGTTTTTCTTATTCTGTGACGTTTCAAGTGGAATTTCTAGCACATTGCAGAAAAAAACTTGATTGAATTTGGGAAATATGGCTACGAGTTCATCATCTTTTGACTACGCCTCTAGTTCTACCGAAGAAACATATTCGTCAGATGAAGTCTCAACAGCAGGAGATCAAAGGACTGTACAACAAGAAAGCTCTTCTTTCATGCAGGACCGGCTTAGTGATTCCCAGGATGGCAAGGGCAAGGGCCAGGGGATAATTAGTGGAGCAGGTCACTTTGATGAACTAACTGGTGGAAACGTTGCTAATCCAAAGATTGTAGAAGCAGACAGCTCTCATATGGAAGGCATCAATAATACTGAAATCAGAATGGGGATACATGGAAGTCTGAGTGATGCAGAAAGGGCAACGGATCTTGTATGTGGTTGTTGTTTTTGGGATTTTCAATTAGAATATATTGTACAGTGTGCGAATGGGCATCTATTGTGTTTTAAATGTCTAAGGAAGCGGGTAAAAACAATCATATATGGAGGTTTCAAAGCAGATGCCTCTCTAAAGTGTCTGGATATTGGTGGCTGCAAGGCGTCAGTACCTTTGTCAGAGATTCGGAGAGCTCTACCAAACAATATCATTGAAAAATATGAATATCGCCAGGCCCAACAATCTATAGTTGAAGCTAAAGTTGAAGGTTTGGTTTATTGCCCATTCTGTAACATTCCATATGAAGTAGACAAGTGTCTACAAGTTTTGGAGTGTCCAAACACAGAGTGTCTGCTGGCCTCTTGTATCCAATGCAAGAAGCCGAGTCACTTACCATTACTGTGCGAAGAGGTTCAGAAAATGCCTGACAGTCTTCGTGCGGAGGTTGAAGAGAGAATGACAAAAGCTGTGATAAGAGAATGCAACATTTGCCACACAGAGTTAATCAAGACGAGTGGGTGCAATAAGGTGACTTGTAGATGTGGCAACTCAATGTGTTACGTTTGCAGACAGACAATTTTGAGGTATGATCATTTTTGTGATTGTAGAGCAGATCGTAGAGAAGAACCAGGGAAGCCTTGTCAAATATGCAACAGGTGCTTTGCGGAGGAGGACTTAGAAGAAGATAAGGAGGCGCTGGATGATAAGGAGGCGCTGGATGCTAAGGAGGAAGCTTTGAAAGAATTGGCAGAGAAGGAACTTGTGTTGCTTGATATGGAAATTGGACCTGCCTTCAAAAAGAGAAGACTCGATGGAGAATTCATCGATGGTGAGGATGAGCATAATGCAAACAAGTAATTACAAGTTTAGTCGTCAAGAACAAGAACAACAACTATAAGAGGAATAAGAACAAGTAAGTGGTGTTCCTTAAGTAATTAACAATAACTATATTAATAATATTAATGTGTTGAGAACAACTTTATTATATATAACCAAAATAAAAATATCTCTATTAATTTGTTTTCATATTTTTATTAGTAAAAACCACATTAATAATATTAATATGTTCAGATCAACTTTATTACGTATAACAAAAATATTTATATTAATCTGTTTTTTCAGATTCTTATTATCAATAACCACATTAATAATATTAATATATTTAAATCAACTTTATTATATATAACAAAAACATTTATATTAATCTGTTTTGTTTTCACACATAATATAGATTTCTCCAAACTTTGCTCTATTCATATTTTGAATTTTTAAATGTTTTAGAATGAATATTTTTTTCTAAATTAACTTCTATATTTATTTTTCTCTATAATTCTATATTTCTAAGAGCATATTACAAAAAGTAGAACTCCCAACACTCTCATGAAATTAAGTAATTGTCCTTGTCGTGAATATTACTATGTTGCACCGTGCTAACAACAAACAGCAACCATGTTCCAAACAGTGATTTGAACTTAGGTGGGGAGTATAACAACTTTCCTCTCAACCACCTCAACTACACCCAATTAACACCCAAAGACAGTTATATGCCCCTTTTCTCATGATTAAATTTTATTTTGACCGAGCTGGAAAATAAGTATTAATAGTTACTTCTGTTAGTTAATAGCTTCTAATTAATTAACTAATAGAGATTTCAGATTAAACTATTAACTAACTATTAACTTTGTAGAATTAGAAACTATGCACCTGAGATTTAATTTTTAATTTTTAATTTTTTAGACATATTTCATATATCATGCTATTATGCTAATGATTCATATCAATATCAATATCATATATGTAATTTGAATTAATGTGCAAGCAGCAATACGAATGTCAAATGTGTGTTGTTGAAAACTTATTATAACTATTAGTATAAATTTATAATTTAAACTTGAAAATTATTTATATATATATATATATGTCTATCCTACCCCGACGTACCCAAGTATCATATTTCAAAAAGTGATGTACCCGTACCCGTACCCGTCTAGTACCCAAGTACCCTCGCAACTTAGGGTTTTGGATTTCTTCTTCTCTTTTTTTTCCTTATTATTTTTAAATCTTTTATCCTTTGTTTTATTATGGATTTTTGGCTTTCAAAGTGTCCCTAAGGTTGCTTTTCATTTTTAATATTAATTTTATTTTTTTAAGTTTTCCCTTAGGTTTTTAGGTACTTAGCCAACATGTATAGGCTTTTTAGTTTTGTCTACTCAACTAATAGAAAATGTGGCTCTTACTTGACTTTTCTCTTTTATCTTAATGATTAATCTCGTTGAGAATTTGAAAATACAAAATGATCATTATGAACTCTCCAAAAATTTATTTATAAATACACATAGTTTAGGAATTACAATAATAAAGAAAAATAAGATGTAAAACAATTCTAAACCAAGTCTCATTTGTATACAAGGCTCGCTAACTCATACTAATTTTATACAATAACCTCCCTTTAAATATGACATGAAGCTTTGATTAACTTATACTATAGACTATATTTTCCAATTTCCATTTAAACAATGTTATATTTACTATGTGTTGTTGCAAGATTGTTTTCAAATGTCCTATATCACCATGATCTTCGCATAGTCTTAGGCTGTGATTTCCAATATCAAAATGTTCATTGTCTTCTATTGACAGAACACCTAGTTCTGAATGTCAACGAATAAAACAAGATTTGGGCCTTGCAAACCTTAGGAGAGAGGTACCACAACTGTAATTCACTTCTAGCAATCCAATAGAGTTTACAGTTTGGAAATAAGAGTTCCAATTTTCATTTTATGTCTAGTTGCAAGTTGCATCATGAACTCATTCAAGGACTCTTGACAAATATGTCTAGGGGCATAAAAACATAACCGAGTAGCAATTTTTAGTACGGTAAGTTGCTACAAGGTTTTTTGGGGAAGGACTACTTGGACATACTATACACATTCTCTTAGAGTAGGACTTACTTTCAACTTTAAATTTTTGTCTATAATAAAAATGATAAGGTCATCATTATAGTTGCAAAAAAATTAGACATTGTAACTATTTGACAATTGTAAATTTTATTTGTTTAACATTCCAACAAAAATATAGTTTAATGATGAAGAGTACTTATTATTTTATATGGGATGAAAATTGCAGCACAACATTTGAGCATTCTTGATCAACTTCATGATATCTAAAAAAAATTGGTTCAAAAATACCAGACATTCTTGCATATTATAGAATAAACGATATAATTAACAAATATTGAACATCACTATTAGAGAACTACAACTATGGTCCATGACAATGATCACGTCTTATAACCCCATAGAAAAGAACCACTTGAAAATATAGTGTTACTTCTCTTCGTATAGAGAAATCCATCGAGTATATTATCACTAACCAACATAATTTTGAATGGATGAGTCCATTATATAAAAGGAGCTTTGGTGAGTCATTTGAGCACTTAATCACTTCAATTTTGATTATTCATATAACTCGGTCACATAAGGGGTAGTAGTGTTAAACGTTTGCACTAACATGGATTGAGTCATAAGTAAATGCATTGAAAAAATCACATAACCATCTATGTACTAGCATGTAGAACATCGCCGCATGCCACTTACCTTTGTTGTACACCTTTGTTGTACTAGAATGACTAAGTTTGTAAAGTGATATGCCGGTGTAATTAGTCTATAATCCATGAATATGTAACCATTTCTCTTTCTTGAGTTCTGCTCAAATGTCGGGTATTCATCGTTAACAACTATCAAGCCAATTAGAAATTAATTGCATTCATCATCAATCACTAATGTATTGATGGTTTCCTTCCCCTAGATACATCTCGAAAACAAATAATTAGTGATGGTTTCCTTCCCCTAGATACATTGCATTTTTTTTACAATAAACTCAACCATCAAAATACATATTCATTTTTTAACTCACGTACATAATCATCTCACTAAATTCAATTTCAATCCATTTATATATATCTCTCCTTCAAGTAGTAGTAGAAAATCTAGAAGCAATGTTGTACAAAAAGTTGGTCATGGAAACTATCATCACTTATGTAGAAGTTAGACTTGTTCAATATTATCCTTCTATCTCTTCTACTATCTCGCCAATGTTTATATGTGATATGTACCATTATGCTGACCTAATATGAATGATAATATTGAATCTAGATCTCATTCTACGATTAGAAGTGGTGTAGTTCCTAGTAAAATATGAAATTGATTGTTTAGTACTGATAAGAAATGTGTCAGTGCATATTCTAAATTGCTCATCCTTCCAATATATCACACCACGTGGACATGTTGAACATAATGTCACATTTTTCATTAAAAGTCGTTAACAAAATAAAATACTTGCACCTAGTGGATTGCAAATCAAGGCATAATTATAATCTAGCATTTTAAAAGCATATGCAAATTTTCTTTATGTAATTAGAATCTTTTCAAACCATAAGTAATCTTTTAAGTACAAATCACTAGCCTAGGGCATCACCAATGCTAACCTTTTTATTTCTTTGCCACCACCTACTTCATAACTAACATATTTGAAACTCTACATATTGACCACCATTCTACCAAGTTCATGGTCCTCATTGTCATGAATGCATTGGTTCAATAATGCATATCCATTGTGCCTAGGGCATTCCCAATCTAAATAATATTTTGGATAATATTGTTGTGCATCCAACCTTTGACACATCATGATATGAATAAAGTCTCTTGATCATACCAGCGGTGGAATGGCTGAGAATTCCTACACATGATTAATATGATAAACATGGAAAATGTATATGTACCTACCATAATAATAACTGAATTATATGTGATATCTATAACAACATGTGTTATGATCTATGCATAATATATTGTACCAAAGTTTGCATTTGTCAAAAGATCTTTGGCCTAGGTTAAAATCCTTGTGCTCATTCTAGAATCTCTCATAGTGATTATGTCTCTAACATGTCAAGAAAGTGTTAAATGTGTGGTTCACATTCATTAGAACCTCTTCTAAACTTTTCAACATCCTTTTTATTGGATTAAGGCTTGGTTTTCCCATGACAATTTTTTTTCACTAATCCCTTTCAAAGATTCAATTAAATTCATATTTGCATGTGGAATCCTGCCAAGAAAGGTCCAATAATATATTAAACCAGGGTTGTTAAGGATTAGTATTCTAATAGAATACTTTGAAGGGCATGTGCAAGCTAATGAGGGTCACTTTTTCTGCATTAGATGCAATAGAGAACTGAAAAATCAAGCATCCCTCAACTTGTTTTTTTTAAATACTTACACAAGATATCTTGCATCAAGTATAAAAGATGAAATGTACGAAATTGAGTCAAGTTTCCGAATATATAAGTTTGAACAAGTATTGAAAATTTACATAACTATGTCAAATTTCATATTTTCTAATAGTCAGTTTTTTTTGGAAAATGATAAGGTATATGTTTTTGTATATACAAAACACTCACACGTTATTATTCACATAACGCATGCGCGTTAAGAACTTGAAAAATTTATGTGTTTAAGTGTTGAATGGAGATAAAGGGGATGAAAGAGAGAAGAGAGATACGAAAGGGGGGGAAAGGGACATAAATTTAAGGAGTTGGGGAGAGTAATGATAAGGGAGGGAAAGGAAAGGCCTAAACCCATAATTCCGAAGTCCCAAACACCCTAAATACCTACACCCCTAAGTTCCTAACCCCTTAACACACAATCTCTTACCCCATTAGTAGTTGATACTAAATCCCTTAACCTATAAAGGTATTACTCCTTAAATCCCTAGTCCCTTAATTAACCCTTTATTTCCCCTCATTGTTGTCCTTATTCTCTAATTCCCTAAGCTTTTAAAACTATAACACCTCAGACCTAAATTTCTAACCTCTTAAAACCTAATCCCCTAAGCCAAGAGTCCTTAATCCCTTTACCCCTAAATCCCAAACTGCTAAACCGCTTAATTCCTTTAAGTTTTTACTTGCAATCCATTAACCATTATCCCTCTAAGCTCTACTTTATGCTAAACAGGTAAAACAATTATTTACCTCTACACTACGTTTGCATGTGTGACCTCGCTTATGCTAGTGTTCGCTGCATTTGCTTGTGCACTCTACGTTTTCATGTGTAGTATTTGTTTGCATGAGAGGTCTATGTTTTCTTGAGCTCTCTCCCTCTAGATTTATCACTCCTCTCTCAGCTTTAGCATTCTTGCTTGGGCTTGTGCATTAGTCTCTTTAAGATCTAATTTACCCCGTATAAGCCTTTAATAATTTAACCCATTCATCATTAATTCATAACCTCATAAACCCTAACACGCTAACCCTAGAGAACTAAATTAATTAACCCCTAAGGCCACTAACCCCTAAACCCCCTAGCCACTTTATCTATAATCCGACAACCCCTAACCGCTAATACCTAGTCCACCCCTAACCCCTAAACAGTCTAACCCATATTACTTAAAAATCTCAAATCCATAAATCCCTAATCCCTTAACCCTATAAACAATTAAACATTTTCCACCTACTCATAATCCCCACCCCTAAGCCCATATTCCACCTACTCATGAACCCCACCCCTCTCTATCTGAAAACCCCTAAAAACACCTCGCTAACTAATAGAGAATCCCCAATAGAAGAAGTATGATGGGAGAATAACGAATGTAGTGACAGTTCTTCTTAAACAATGGCTGCTCCGTTTTTTGTATTTTCATCATTTGTAGAAAAAGCTTCTGCAATAGATGGTGTCTCTTGACATTCTACTTCATAAGTTGTAGAGGAAGCATTCGAATCAAAGAGATCTGTAACAATAGGAAAATTTGTTGAATATTTTTCCATTTTATTTTCATGCGCAACTTCATCAAATAGAGTAGAGGTTGAAACAATAGGAGGGTGAGCACATGTACAGGCGTCGATAGGCTCACTCAATGCACCATTCTTCTGTTTATCAAGAGCCTTGTCCAAGTTGGACCATATCTCAAATGGATAGTCTGCAGAATCAATCAGGTAATGCATGCATAGATACATGGCTAGACACATAGCTCCGAATTCTTTGTCACAATCATTTAGCCAATAATTTTTCTCTTCATAAGACTCTAGTTAATTCTCAGCATCAATGGACAAATTATAGAGACCTTGTCTCTTGAAATATGCACACATTTTAGGCTTCCATCCTGCATAACTGAATGGAGTAAGAGGATGAACTTTTGAATCCATGTAGAAGTTGTACCTGCAATAGAAAACTCTTTGTAACTCAGGAGGGGATCTACACTAACAGATTCGAACCCTGCTTGATAGTGGGTACATTCGGGAGAGAATCACACCCTAGATAGACTCCAATGGATTCAAGGCAATGGTTCCTGGGACTTCTGTAGTTTCTCCACTACTTCTGGCACACCACTAAAACCATCTTTGGTTCAAATAATAGCTGCAAGAGCTCTGATACCATGTAAAATATCTATCGCAGTAGGATCTAGATACTATAGATGGCTCACAATTGAAATATTTAACTTACTATGCAAGATATAAGTTCATAAACAATTCTGGAAAAACAAATGATCAAAAACCAGGAAAATAAATGATAAAAAACTAGAATTATAAATGATCAAATCTCATAGTTTATTAGCTGTCCATAATTACAATGAGTTTGGATCATAATTATATAATAAATACGAATAAATCAAATGCCTTAGGAGGCTTGACATGTGGCTATCTTATATTTGACCCTAATCCACTCTAGGTTGACTCAAGAGCTCCCAAATCGCCTCAAACCCTTACGAATTTCTTATGTGAACATTGGGAATACTTTGGAATACTCACCTGAGGCTCACACATGTGAAGGAGGTGGTTGGTGGGTGGTTAGGTATCCAAGGAGAGGCCAAAATTAGCTAATTTCGGCCTAGATGACTAGATACAATGTATGGGTGCCTTTGGTCAACAACATTTACTTAAAACAAGGAAACATGGTGCATTAGGAAAAATAGGTGCAACAAATGCATGAGGTGGTCATAATGAGGGTGCCTTACAGGAATTTGACCACGTTTGGCCCATATTTGTTTCCCATACTTGGTGGATAAGTCTCAATTAAGCCTAACTAACTTATAACAACCTTGTTCACACCTTGGGATGTAATAATTAACTAGTTAAGGACCATTTAATCAATAATGTGATAATGACTAAGGTCCTAGGTGTAATATTTCTCTAACACACATTCACATCAAGGGGCTGCAACCTATGGGTGTTATGCATAGGCAACGCTAGCAAATGAATTCCCATAGTGTTTGCTTCTTCAACTGTTTATAGGGATATGTGGCTTCCATGGCCATAAAATATCAGGAAGTGTATGTTTTCACATGATACACCACCTGGTATAGATGTAGAAAAGTGCCACAAAAAATTCATAAACACTTCTTTGGTCATCCATGAATTTGAATGTGCAACAATGCATGCTCCCACCTAATAGTTCTTGATATAATTTTTCAACCAAGTATTTCCCCTGAATAGATAGAACCGAGGGATTGATGCACTAGATAAATTTATGCAACACAAAATGGTATCCACTCCCTACTCTTAGGAGGAATTTTGGGCACATTCCTACAACCTCTCCTCATAATTACCTGCATCCCACAATTCCTTCCATGTTTTAACCCAGTTTCATCATAGTTCCATATATGATCTAGACTATATGAATGCTTCTTATAGGCATAGGATAGAATTTCATAGAACTCAGTCAAAATTGCAGGGAAAAAATTCAAGGCCCTATCTCTATCTAGGTCTTATGTTGTCCACAAAACAAGTTTTGGATGTCATTAGGAGAATTTTGAGATAAAAAATGGACCTCAAAACAAAAAATGTACTATCAAAATCAACTTTAAAAGAACCAAACACATTTTAGAGGATATCATCATCTATAATAGTTTAGGTGACATTAGTTGAGTTAAAGGTGCTTATTTGTCAAATTCTAAATGGGGAATAAAAAACCATTGTTAACCATATCAATGTTGTAAGTAAGGTACTCATAATGAAAATAGTACTTATAAATTACTTTTGAATATAATATAAATGTACTAAAGTACTCTTAAAGTACTTAAGAAGAAAAGTACTCTCTATATTTCAATATGAAATAAATTACAAATACGAAAAACATAAATGCTTTATTCAAAATGAAATATGTAATTAATTTTCAATGTACATAATATATACTTTTAAATAATAAATTATTAATATAAAAAACATTAAAATCTCTTCAAAATCCAAATCATCTAAATACTTTTTAATATAAAATATATAATCTATATATTAAATATTATAAAATGTATATTATATATTTAATGTTTTTTATAATATATAATTTATACTTTTAAATAATAAATTAAAAATATAAAAAACATTGAAACATGTGTAAATAATTTTCAATATAAAATATATTATTTTAAATATTCACTCCTTATTGGCATTGGAAGGTGATGAAGGTCTTCTATTTCGGGAGGATGTTTGTGAAGATGTGGTGGTGGATTCTTGTTCCCAATACTTCCTTGTCTAAGTCTTACTTTGGAATTTTGTCTAACTGCATATAGGCCATGGATTTCAGTCCAGTCTGAAAAATGTTGTAGTATGAAGGGTTTGGAACGTCCATTATGGTATTTTGGACTGACTGTAATTTTTTTTTGATGAATATCTGTACTACTTGATTCAGGTTAATTGAATCATAGTAGTATGTTTTTTTTTTGAGGAAAAAAAAAGTAGTATTCAACTTCATCCATTGGTTGTAGCCTGGGTGGTTGGGAGGAATATTGTTACCCTCCCCACCCAGGTTCAATTCTTGTAAGTGACATATTTCTCTTGTTGAGCCCATATTGTAATGATTGTACAAATACATATTATATTAATATATTGAATTTTTAATTTTATATTTAATTAATAAAGCATAGGTATATATGCAATGGAATACTTGTTATGGAATCATTGATTCTTATTAAATCCTTTATGTTATTGAATTAAATAAAAGAAATGAAATTTATTAATTCTTAAATGAATATTTTAAAACTATTTAATTTTATTAAGTGTATTTAAATAATGTAGATATTTATATAAACACATGTTTAATATATTTAAAAATAATAATAATAATATAAATAAATATTTAATTTAGATTTATAAAAAAAATTAAATACGATTTATATGAATATATGATTGAGTTTTATTTTTAATGAGCACTTAGATTTATATAATAAATATATACTCTTAAAAAATGATAATTTATTCGTATAAATTTACTTTATGCTTAAAATTCAAAATATATAGTTTTATAAATATATTTTGAATATTGAATAAGTTATATTTCCAAAATTAAAACTTATAAGTACATTCATCATATTTTATTTAAAAGCAATTCATGTATTTAAAAGTACTCTTACTTTTAGTCACATCAAAGAAGTTTTTTTAATTGTTTTTATTTTAGACATCTTTTCAATCTAATTTAACCATAGTTACATTGCTTGTAGTGTAAAAGTTGAGTTGTAAATATACCTCCCCCACAAAATGCCTCAGTCGTAATATTTTATTATATCTCTTAGGAGGTCCAGTTTAGACCTCAAAATTCCCCTAATGCTTTTCTTGAACCCTTCCCACCATGAATTCCCTGGAAATCCATATCTTAATGGATTCATCCTTGATTGATTGATTTGTGCAACATTCAACCTCATATGTATAAAATCTATCAAGTGGCTGATATCAATCATCTCCTTACACAAACTAAAAAATTCTTCCTCTTCCTATTTAGTTAGCAATATGAGAATCCCTTTCCTCTTGGTATGAGTGAGACCATTTAGCCAATAATTTTTTGAGTTTGGTGCAATCCCATACATGTTTGAACCTTCTCTCACAGAATACCTATTGTATTTGACATTTCCAATTTCCTTCATCATGTCCTCTTTCAACCAACCTATGATAGAACTAATCTTCTTGCTTGAATCAGTTACCTGCATTACAAGTGCAAGTGGAGTAGCACTTTCAGGATCTGGCATGCATTGTTCTTCATCATTTGATTCTTCATTCCGACAAGAAACATTATGTTGTGTTTCCTCATATGATGAAACATGTTGTAGTTGTGCACCTCTAGTGCCTCGCTTTCGTGTCCTTGTTCGAGTAACATAATTCCCTCTTTCCATGATTACAACAATTTGTATTAGAGCAAGAAAAAAATATGATTACAAAAAGTGATTTTAGATCCACATTGTAGTGCTCTGGTTTTTACAACAGAGCACTAAGTAAAATTTCTGAGTTTAATTTTCTATGTATTAAACTTTATTCAGGTGTATGGGAGTAAATTTCTAAAAAAATTCTATGCTTCTAAATGAAAATTAGTATACTGTCTTGTCTTTATCAGCCATACATTCGTATTTTAAAATAAACTAACATATCAATATTTTCTTTTCAACAATTTGTTCCAGCATAAGAATATGGTTCACAGTAGTAAATCAATAAATAGCAAGTTATATGCATGTTTAAGTACGTTTTACCATAATAATCAAATAACGTAATTAACAAGGAAATTACCTGATGCTGATGCTAGTAGACCGTAGGTTGTAGCAGGTTATGTTTGTATTCTCTTAGTCAGCCAAGATGATGTGTCCACCCTACCGACCAGCTATTATCTTGCTCGCCCTTGGAAATCAAAGGATTTTCAAGCCCCCAAGCTCACAATCCGATAATCCCGAGAGCAGTGTTTACTTAGGTTCTCAAAACCTTTTTCTGTTCTCCAACCTTTCTCTCCACTTCAGGCTATCCCCCCTTACCTTCAAATTTCTCCCCCTCTATATACATTTCCTTCCTCAAGAAAACCTTGGGCTTACTCCACTGCCCCAAACTCCCCCTCTCGAGCCCCTCAAACATTTACTCCTTTCACTAGTTCATTCACACGCGTTTCATTATAAAAATGTATTTTTCACACTCAATGTACCGAATAATTAATTACACTCATGGTAAACTTATTTGATTTTGATTGACGGTCGTAAGTATTTATTACGGTGGGAATCAATACCTAAAGGTTATCCATTCGGGACAAGGTTTATTAATTACAAGTCTATTCACCACCTTTGTATTTAATGTTATTAATGTAATTAATAAAATATTATATAAATAGTTGACCCTTTTCAACTTGGACATGGTGTGTCTTAATGGTCTACCTCATCCGTCAAGATAACTTATAATGAGATTTAAATTATAAGATTCGTATTGACTAATTAAATAGTAATAAACCATTTTCCATCACATCACATCCATTCCAAAATTGTTATCCTATTATGTCTAACTCAGAAATGTAAAATAATTACACTCTAATCATTTATTAATCAATATTTAAATTTTACCTATATTGCAATTGTTATGACATGGATAGTAATATTATTAAAATAACATTAATTAAGTAGTAATATTAATTAAATCACCACAAAGTAATAATAAATGGTGAATTTAATAAAAATGTCTTTTAAATCATTTGTTTATCACATGAGTACCCTAACATCTACATAGTATCGTCGTTCTTCTAAACAAAGCACCCTTAATGGCTTAAACTATCTTACTAATTAATTAGACAGTACCATTACCTTATTTACAACAATTCTCAGATGACAATGTGAACTGACGACAATTGTCTCAGTTGTTTATCACGATGTTTACCAACAAGTAATACATAGCTTAATTGATTTGTTTTACACATCTTAAATAACTTTATATTCATTATCCGATTTCAATCAACGCATGATTAACATAATTACTTATGACGACTTATACATTTATTCAATATATTAAGTGTTTGTATATCGATACTAGTGTACATGTGCAAGGTGTGCATGCGTGGCCAGCGTATGCACAAATCATAAATGTACTATAGACAAACCCCATCCCTCCTATGCATACCTACTAACTAACAGTAGTATTTACCCCCATGTAGAAAAAAAAGCATAATCTACATAGTACAAGTACTTTAACATCCTCAGTTATTTATCAGTTAATTCTTTACGATTTCACATCATTATCTTTATCTTTACATTAGTTTAATCAATCATGTACAAGGAAGGGTACCTACTACCACTAACTCGGAATCAAGGAATACTCAACCCTCAACAGTACTAACTAACATATCCTCCCATCATAACCTACGTCCTGCATCCTCCCTATCCTTCCTCTGCTAGCACAAAAGTGGATGTCGGACTCACCGACCTAACCACATAGAACTTGAGAGCAATAGCGTCGGATGAACAACAGACCTATCCTCCCCTAGCAGGCATCCGACCATCGTCATCACAACAACATGGGGAGCGTGTCTCAACACGGCCCTCCCACGATCTCGGGTCTCATGGAAACATAGGGTGGGAAACACATCCATCCCTCTCAACATACTGGGCCTACGCCCTTATCAACTCATACTTTGCTGCTATCGAGATTATCAGTGTGTGTTATCGTATCATCATTTTGGCTGCAAAGGTTTACTGTACGAACAAGTTTTCTTTGTGTCCCATATATCAGATCAAGTAACTGGCTATCCCATAGCCCTTGTGTCCTGTACGTTAGTATTTCGCAAAGTACAAATTTATAGAAGCATTTCCCATTGATCGCCAATTGATCCATGTTATCAAAAATCATTTTATTTCATGCAACCTTTTTAGTTCATCATAGATGCGTATGACATATAACACTTCAATAATTCATATAAGAAGATGGTATCCACGTACCGAATCATATATTTCACATCTTATTAATGAAAACATATAAACATATACTGTAATCGTAAAATAAAGAAATCATATGATAATCATGACATCGTAACCGCATAACATAGTAACATCATAATCATAGTGAAATCATAAAAACAAAGTAACATCATATAATGAGGTCCATCATATCGTAATATAGTTTACTCAGTCAAGCTGAGTTCAACATAATATATAAGAAAATAAAGTATGGTGTGTCTAATTGATAAATATGCCTAATCAAAATATGGGCATTACACACATAAGGGCTAGGTAATAGAAAAAACTAGATTAATAGATAGTTTTCTTAATTTTAATGACAAGATAAATGATAACTAGTTGACATTATCCCCACAGTTCATCCACTTCACTATAGTTGTGTTGCTCTCAGTCCAAGTGCAAATTATTTCTATTTGAGTTTGAACAACTCCATATGTTGATTGTAACAGTTGAGTAACTGGATATGGTGTGGGAATACAAATAGGCTAATTGTTTCATATTTAACATGTAAATAATGGCCACTTGCTTGGACTAACCCAACATGCCCACTCTTCAAATTCATAGTCATTTTCTACATGTGTAAAAGAACACAAGAGTACTACACTACTTCTATTGAAGTTTGAGAGCATTTTCTAATACACTATTTCATGTCAATGTTCATGAAATTGTACTAGTTTAGAGTCTAGGTTTGAGAACTTGGAAGCCAACGTTGGACTCATGTCAATGGTCATGATATTGTACTATTTGAGAATCTAGGTTTGAGAAGTTGGAAGCCAAATTATGACAGGAGCCTCAATGTATGATTGGAGTGTGAAGTTGAAACATTGGACATAGGAGAAGAGCATCAAACAAACATCACATTTCATCCACATTTCATTGCACTACATAAAAGAATTTTACTATATCCCACGTTATTGAGTTTCATGTCGTAGTCTTATCAAATACTTCTCAAGAAATTAGTAGAAAGTAACTTCTCCACCAACAGATTTGATCAAAGGATTTGAGCATTAGTGCAATTACAAAATACTAGTGTCCATAGTTTTATGTCTAGCAAGCATAATAATATCTTAAATGGAATAAATCCATATGTAGATATCATGGCAGTGAATGTGCAAGTTGAGATTATGTAATCTCTACTGAAACATCATATTGTTGTATGGGCCTTATATACTCTAAAGTTTTCCATTCCCTTATAATAGCTAGTTTGTTTAGAAAGTTTGTTTGAAGAGTATCGTGACTAGGAAAAAATTCCTTTTTTGTCATCCCTTAATAGTTCCCATGTCGCTGCAGTCCACAGTCTTACGAGTCTGCAGTTTTGATAGGCCATCTCAACCCCCTACTTGAATGTTAGGTCAAATGATGGGCACTATACCATCTTCGTTATGGTATGGACATATGTAACATGTAAACAAAGGTATACTGAGAAGAAATACTAGACAAATAAAAAACATGATTCAACCTTAACAATGCCTTCTTAAATGAAATTTTTCGTAAATATAGTTAAACAAATAAGAGTATACTATAGTTGATAAGTGAAATAGTTAAGTGGTTATAGTAGAGGGGCTATCTTGAAAATGCAAATGATGGCATATAAATACTTATAAAACATTGACTATAAAAATACTTGAGCCGAGTATGTTATCTGAGGGATTGATCTACTAGGCAGTTCCACTAGTGAATTGAAAACAAAGTCAAATGAGTTAGATTGTTGTCGATTTATAGTATGGTGTTGTTATTGAAAAATGTTGGATGTTATTGGCATGTATTGCAAATTTTCTTTTCTAAATGTATGGTTGTGATTGGTTGTAGTATTATCCAATGGATGGCATGGTTGATCCTTGTGTGTTTTATCTGTTAATGGATTATTGTGCTTTTGTTGGGTTTAATGGTTGATTAGATAAGTTTAAGGTTTTGGTTGGAATTGAATTCATTCCAGATTGCAGTTTACATTAGTTGATCCTCCTGTCGGTAGTCTAATTAATGGTTGATTTGTTAATTTTATTTTGTTGATGGAAATTTATTGCATTGCCAAGGTTGGGTTGTGGATAGATTCAGTAGGTGAGGCTAAACACTTAATTTTTTTTCTTGTACATGTGGGTACGGGTATTGGATTAGTGATGTGCATGAAGCTTAGCAGAGATGTTCCATTTGTTATTTGTTGGCATAGATTTGATAGTGCATAATTATTGTTTGGTTAGACTCTTTAAGATGGTTTAAGGTGTGAAGTTGTCTTTCATTTAGAACACTACAGGTGGTGACAATGACATGATATTTAAAAATATAGCATGTACCAGTCATTAACAACTGGGCATAAATGCTCAATTTTGGGACAATTCTAGGCCCAATCATTTTATGGGAATTTTTTGAAAAACTTTTAGAATTTATGTATTTATTTAATTAATTATTTTAGTTATTTAAGTGGATCTTATATTATCTGTTTTATGAAATTTTTGTGTGTCGACCTCTTCTATGACCACCTCTTGTCTTTGCACCGTTACTGGTGTCTCTCCCCTAGTTAACAAGGATACTCATGGATAGTAGTAATCCACGTTTCCAATGCACATATGGAATTTGCATGGATGGGTTAACATATACAATCAATAACAACAATATTTCATATCATGTGAAACAGTCTTGATTAGTTTGTTCCAGGGTCGATCTTTTTTTCCATGAGAAGATTCTTGTTGGTCTTGTTAATTCCATAAATATACAAGGTGGTTGTTTAGTGAACACTTAGAACTTAGAAATTAGACTATGATTGTCTTCCCTTTCGTTGAAGTAAATGCCATGCATATTGACACCTTTATATGGATTGTCCACTTCAAAATTTATATGAGAAAGGGATAACAAATGAGTAGTCTTAAGAAGTGAATATTTTGACTACTATTTTGGCTTGTTTTTCAACCACTGTTGATTCAAATTATGCAGGAGGTGTTGGAATCACATACATAAGTTCTTTAAATTGCATAATATGAGTGCAAAAAGGGCATTCAAGGGCCATGAATCCATTTTTGCAATACAAAATGGATTTTGAACAATGAAAAATCTTGATCTAGCAAAATATTAGATTGTCGGATTCCATTAATAATGAATGGAAATTCAAAATTTTTTACTCTTTATACAACTCCATAGAAAAATCCCAACACATTTGGTTCCTCAATCAACTTTTTGGTCTTCCCCTATCCCTCATATGCTTGAATATCTCCATATCGATAAAATCAGTGTTGCTCCTTTGATGGTCGTCCCAATGGAGAAATAATAGTTCTCTGAAGAGATCCAAGTTCTAAGGAACCAACTGCAATTGAGTCTGAGCTTGTTGAACACACTATGAAAATCAAAAAGGAATTATTTTATCCCTAGTTCAAGGAATGCTCGATGGGAGGTCTCTGCTCTCTATGGTCCCCCACCATATTCTTTCCATTGGTTTTTTCTTTTGGATTGTGTTAGGATGGATCACCCTCCTTTTCCCATCAATGCGGATAATGTATTCTTAGACAGTTTCTTTAGGGTTTAGACACAACATGCAAAATATTCATCTCCCTTACGAGGCATTCAATTTAGGAGATGTCTTAGAGGAAAAAATCAACCTCCCACATAAGAACTTAATAGAGGAATCAAATATAATTTGATATGTTGCTCTGAAGGATCTTCAATTGCTTCAATGAGTATGGAAGGGGGATTGGGTAGCATGATGGGAGCAACTCAAAAATTAAGTCTCAAGGGTTGGAAATCCTTCCTTTCCGAGTCATAATATTTACCTAGGAAGTAAATCATCTTAGTTAAATAACTCTCTCTTGAAGGGGTGCTTAAAGGTGAAAATCCCTTAAGAGATGTACCATAATGATCATTTTCTCTCTAAATTGCAAAGTGTCGATCATCAACTTTAAAATATTTGTCCTCAAGAGAGCTTTTATTGCAATACAACCTTGATATAATTTTCTTACGTGAAGCTAGGATCAAAGGTCGCAAAGTCCTAGGTGAATTCCAATTTTTTTCATGGATGGAACTTTGCTTTTGCTAGCTCAAAAGGAAGGTTGAAAGGCCTTGTCAGAGGATGGAAGTCACTACTCTTTCAACCAAACAATCATGGTCATTGCACTTTGAACTTTGTACTGTGCTCTTGTGAGTAGACTTGGGAAAGAAAATTTTCTTCATTAACATTTATAGCCCCTACATAGATATTAGGGATTCTGGTGACCATTTATTTAATAAGAAATGGATATTCGACGGTCTCCTTATCGTTGGAGGAGACCTAATCTCGTGTAATGGTACTTCTAAGGTTTATGGTCCTTCCTCAAAATAAAATGATTTATTTGACTACTGCTTGCGCAAATGGGAAGAGGACAGATACTCTTTGAAATTTCCCCAACAATCCCAAATCCTACCTAGTGCAATAATCACTCTTGTGAAGCTTAAATTTCCAAAATAATAAACAAGTTTCTTGTCTTAGAATCCCTCCATGGGGAATAGCTTAGTTGTAGACAATGGGTAGGTTAGGAAGGAGATTCATACCATCTACCCATCTTTCTTGACATAATCTATGTAGATCCCAAGGTCATGTGCCTATTCAAAATAATCCTAGATTGGATCAAGGATGAAATATTCATCGCAATTTCCATTAAAAAGAATTGGATCTCATAAAATCCCCACCTCTCTAACTTAGTGGTTGTTCATTTCCTAGAAAATATTAAGAGAGCTAGAAACGTCTACTTTTAATGTTGAAAGGAAAAAATGATCAAAAATGAAAGATTTGTGCTAAAATGGAAAGCAAATTGAATCAAATATAAAATTGTGAGGGATTCGGGTATCTTACCATCATTCCAAGCAAGAATTAAACTCACCAGAATCAAAGAGAAGGATCTTCTCCTTGAAAAGGAAATGTTATTGTGGATGAAAAGAAAATCCCTTGAGATGAAGGAAATAGATGGAAAAAATAAAATCATTATTTAGGAAAACAATTTGTAGCTAATAACTCTATATGGAAGGTCATTAATTTGAATGGGGAACATGTCATAGTTTTTTTTATGAATTTCCCAAGGAAGCCTTTCATTCTATAAGAATATTTTAAAAAAGGATGGGAGTCGCTCAATTGCTGAGACCCTAAAGGTTGCTTTAGTCTTCCCTCTTTTTTGCTAATCATCAATAGAATAAGGAACTCATGGTGGAAATGACCCTAAATCAAATTGAGATCGTATCGCACAATTTTCAGAGAGAAGTCTAGGTCCCAATGGTTACCTGCTAAGTATGGTCTTGCTTGTCTTGATTTCATGGGAGAGGACCTCATTGGTATAATTGTTCACTCGAAGCTCTTTTGTAATATGTTTCCAACCTTCAATTCCATTTTCTTCTCTCTCATTCCAAAAGTTGACAAACGTATGTACTTTGGCCAATTAATGTCTATACTTACTAAAATCATCGTTCCAAGTCTGAAGTCTAATCTCTTGAGCCATATCTTTAAAGAACAATTCAAATTCTTTGAAGATCGACAAAAACATGATGATGTAGTGATTATTTCCAAAGAAAGACTTCACTCCATAAAGGTGAAAAGGCTTAAACCATCGAATATAAAAATCGAACTCTACAAGGCCCTACATTGGGTTAATTAACACTATTGTCAACTTCTCTAGATCCATATTGATTTATTTGTTCCATTTATCTTATGAGGCCTTCCATTAGGTTAATTGACACTATTGTCAACTTCTCTAGATCCATATTGATTTCAAAGCAGGTAAAAACAAGCGGGTAAAAACAATCATATATGGAGGTTTCAAAGCAGATGCCTCTCTAAAGTGTCTGGATATTGGTGGCTGCAAGGAGTCAGTACCTTTGTCACAGATTCGGAGAGCGCTACCAAACAATATCATTGAAACATATGAATATCGCCAGGCCCAACAATCTATAGCCGAAGCCAAAGTTGAAGGTTTGGTTTGTTGCCCATTCTGTAACATTCCATATGAAGTAGACAAGTGTCTACAAGTTTTGGAGTGTCCAAACACAGAGTGTCTGGAGGCCTCTTGTATCCAATGCAATAAGCCGAATCACTTACCATTACTGTGTGAAGAGGTTGAGAAAATGCCTGACAGTCTTCGTGCGGAGGTTGAAGAGAGAATGACAAAAGCTGTGATAAGAGAATGCAACATTTGCCACACAGAGTTAATCAAGACGAGTGGGTGCAATAAGGTGAGTTGTAGGTGTGGCAACTCAATGTGTTACGTTTGCAGACAGACAATTTCGAGGTATGATCATTTTTGTTATTGTGCAGCAGATCGTAGAGCAGAACCAGGGAAACCTTGTCAAATATGCAACAGGTGCTTTGCGGAGGAGGACTTAGAAGAAGATAAGGAGGCGCTGGATGCTAAGGAGGCGATGGATGCTAAGGAGGAAGCTTTGAATGAATTGGCAGAGAAAGAACTTGATTCTTAAGCTATAACTTCAGAAGATGATGATTAGCATAATGCAAACATGTAATTACAAGTTGAAGAAGATCACGGCCGTCAAGAACAAGAACAACTAGAAGAGGAACAAACAAGTGGTATTCCTTAAGTAATTACCAACAACCGCATTAATAACTTTAATGTGTTCAGATCAACGTTACTATATATAACAAAAACATTTCTATTAATCTGTTTTGTTTTCAGACATACAAAAGATTTCACCAAACTTTGCTCTATTCATACTTTGAATTTTTAAATTTTTTGGAAACTTAAAAAAAAAAATTAACCTCCATATGATATCTATATTTATTTTTTCTCTATAATTCTATATTTTTAAGAGCATATTACAAAAATAGAAATGTCAACACTCATGAAATTAGGTAATTACCCTTTCTTAATAATCTGTAATTTTCTTCGTTTCTTGTTTTATTATTGTATTTGTTATTAATTTTCCATCAATTACCTTTTGATTAGGTTTTGGATTTTTTTTTTTAACTATTTTTTTGTTATTATTTTTAAATCTTTTATCCCTTTGTTTTATTATGGATTTCTACAGTCCCTAAGATTGCTTTTCTTTTTTAATATTAATTTTCTTTTTTTAAGTTTTTCCTTAGGTTTTTAGGTACTTGGACAACATTTATAAGCTTTTTAGTTTTGTCTGCTCAACTAATAGAAAATGTGGCTCGCTCTTGACTTTTCTCTTTTATCTTAATGATTGATCTGATTAAGAATTTGAAAATACAAAATGATCATTATGAACTCTCCAAAAATCTATTTATAAATACACCTAGTTTAGGAATTACAATAATAAAGAAAAATAAGATGCAAAAGAATTATAATCCAAGTCTCATTTGTATAGAAGGCTGGCTAACTCGTACTAATTTTATACAATAACCTCCCTTTAAATATGACATGAAGTTTTGATTAACTTATACTATAGACTATATTTTCCAATTTCCATCTAAACAATGTCATATATACTGTGTGTTGCTTTAAGTCTATTTTCGAATGTTGTATATCACCATGATCTTTGCATAGTCTTAGGCTATGGTTTCCAATATTGCACCCATAAATCCAAAATGTTCATTTTCTTCTATTGACAGAACACCTAGTTTCGAATGTCAACGAATAAAACAAGATTTGAGCCTTGCAAACCTTAGGAGAGAGGTACCACAACTGTAATTCACTTCTAGCAATCCAACAGAGTTTGCAGTTTGTAAATAAGAGTTCCAATTTTCATTTTATGTCTAGTTGCAAGTTGCATCCTGAACTCATTCAAGGACTCTTGACAAATATGTCTAGGGGCATAAAAACATAACCGAGTAGCATTTTTTAGTACTGTAAGTTCCTACAAGGGTTTTTGGGGGAGGACTACTTGGACATACTATACACATTCTCTTAGAGTAGGATTTATTCTCAACTTTAATTTTTTGTCTATAATGAAAATGATAAGGTCGTCATTATAGTTGCAAAAAAATTAGACATTGTAACTATTTGACAATTGTAAATTTTATTTGTTTAACATTCCAACAAAACTATAGTTTAATGATGAAAAAAGTACTTATTATTTTATAGGGGGGTGAAAATTGCACCACAACATTTGAGCATTCTTGGTCAACTTCGTGATATCTAAAAAAACATTGGTTCAAAAATACCAAGACATAAAAAACATGAAACATGATCCTTTGCATATGATGTAGAATCACTAAGAAGAATGGTCGACCTCTACTACATGGTCCACAAAAGAATGCAAGTTTTCATGTAAATATTTTAGAAAAAATGGTTTTTTGAGCTTCAAACTAAATGTAATACATGAGTTCCATGTATTGTGTTGCAATTATATGCATGTGATCAATCTACATTGACCACCTCCCAAAAATTTCTGTCCACGTTTCCTCTCTTTGTTTGTTCCTCTTTGCTTCTTGTTTTCTCTACCACTACTATAGAGAACCATTTCAGTATAGAATGTGCATCTTAAATGGGAGAGTTTGTCATAAAATTTAACTCCTACATAGTGCAGTTTTAACACATGCACACGCAACATCGTGCTCACCTTTTCCATGTCTAGTCTCAAAGTAATTCCAAATGTGTGACAGATTGCATTTTTTTTGTACAATAAACTCAACCATCAAAATACATGATCATTTTTTAACTCGCCTGCATAACCATCTCACTAAATTCAATTTCAATCCATTTATATATCTCTCTCCTTCAAGTAGTAGTAGAAAATCTAGAAGCAATGTTGCACAAAATGTTGGTCATGGAAACTATCATCACTTATGTAGAAGTTTGACTCATTCAATATTATCCTTCTGTCTCTTCTACTATCTCGCCAATGTTTATATGTGATATGTACCATTATGCTGACCTAATATGAATGATAATATTGAATGTAGATCTCATTCTACGATTAGAAGTGGTGTAGTTCCTAGTAAAATACGCAATCGATTGTTTAGTACTGATGAGAAATGTGTCAATTCATATTCTAAATTGCTTATCCTTCGAATATATCACACCACGTGGACATGTTGAACATAATGTAACATTTTTCATTAAAAGTCCTTAACGAAATAAAATACTTCCACTGGGTGGATTGCAATTCAAGGCATAATTATAATCTAGCATTTTAAAAGCATATTCAAATTTTCTTTATGTAATTAGAATCTTTTCAAACCATACGTAATCTTTTAAGTACAAATCACTAGCCTAGGGAATCACCAATGCTAACCTTTTTTATTTCTTTGCCACCATCTACTTCATAAGTAACATATTTGAAACTTTGCATATTGACCACCATTCTACCAAGTTCATGGTCCTCATTGTCATGAATGCATTGGTTCAATAATGCATATCCATTGTGCCTAGGGCATTCCCAATCTAAATAATATTTTGGATAATAATGCATATCCATTGTGCCTAGGGCATTCCCAATCTAAAGGTCAAATTCATAATTACAACATTAGATTTTGTTGCTTGGTTTGGTTACTATGCCCAAGGATCAATTTTCCATCTCTCCTTGAGACACTTGATCTAAATGAAATTGGAGGCACGAAATGAAAATTGTGCAATGAAAGGACATGGAATTAGTTGCAATACATCTATTTCAGTAGGGCCATCCTCCCCATTCAATCATAGAGGTTGAATCGTCCATCCCCTTTTTCACCATAAGATTCTCATCCATCATCCACAAAAATATAATCATTAGATACCTAATTTAGAAACCTAGAAACCCAAATCACAAACATAGAAACCTAATCTAGCCTTAGAAATAGAATCTACCATAGAAACACAAATATAACGTTAGAAACCTAATTCATAACAATAGAAACCTAAGCCATGCCAAAAAAACTAGTCCAAGAAACCATAATTTGTATTCTAATCCCCTGGCCTATAAATACTAGCCTAGAAACCCTATTTTGTAGCCTAAACGCTAATTTGAATTCTAAACCCTAGAAACCCTTGTTTGTAACCTAGAGCCTACTTTGTGTTCAAAATCCTAGAAACCCTAGTTTGTAGCCAGTAACTATCGTTGACCAATCACTAATATCAATGATTCAATGTCAATCTTTCCCAAATTGGACCTTCACCGTACATTAGTGAATCATTATGTGATTTGTTTGTGTGAGGGATTTCTTACTTGGTGTCTACCCCACTAAAAACTAGAAAAAACCCTGAGATGGACTCTCTAGGAACGAACTAGGAATGATTCTTACAAAAATCCTCGATAATACTCCCTACTTCGTATTTGCCCCATATGTACCCTCTCCTCCGGTCCCATGGCCCAGGTGTCATCTTTCAGGTCCATTTTGGAAATTAGGTTTTTGCTCAGTAAGGGACTGTGCAATTTTTGCACATAGGGGTCAACTTTTCAAAATCATTGATCGGGGAATTATGGCTAGAATTCTGAGCTAGAAGCTTCCTATACACACTTGCAGGACTTCCTGGAACCCGATTTCGTCGCACAGTTGGAATTCTATGCCCCTGGTAGGTATCGAATAGGTGTCCCTGAAGGCATTTGTGATGTGAGTTGGAACGAGCCATAGAATGATGACCGTGGCTCAGATCGACAAACCGTCAAATCCATTAGATTCAGGACATCGGGATAGTGTTGGGGGTTCCCATCTCCTCTGGTCCCATGACCCAAGTGTCATCTTTTGGGTCCATTTTGGAAACTAGGGTTTTGCTTAGTAAGGGACTGTGCAATTTTCGCACATAGGGGTCAACTTTGAAAAATCATTGAACGGGGGATTATGGCTAGCGTTCCTTGCTGGAACCTTCCTAGAAACACTTGCAGGACTTCCCGGAACCCGGTTTTGTTGCACAGTTGGAATTCTATACCCCTGGTAGGTATCCAACTTATGTCCCTAAAGGCCTTTGGGATGCGAGTTGGAATGAGCCATAAAATCATGGGCATGGCTCGGAACAACAAATCATTGAATCCGTTGGATTCAAGACATAGGGATACTACTAGGCGTGCCCCTCTCCTCTGGTCCCATGTCCTAGGTGCCATCTTTTAGCTCCATTTTGGGAACTAGGGTTTTTCTTAGTAAAGGACTGTGCAATTTTCGCATATAGGGGTCAAATTTTCAAAATCATCGACAAAGGACTATGGATAACATTACTTGCTGGAACCTTCTTAGACACACTTTTAGGACCTCCTGGAACCCAATTTTGTTGCACGGTTGGAATTCTATGCCCCTGGTAGGTATCCAATTGGTGTCCCTGAAGGCCTTTGGGATGCGAGTTGGAACAAGCCATAGAATGATCACCATGGCTTGGTTCGACAAACCATCAAATCTATTGGATTCAATACATCGTGATAGTTCTATGGGTGCCCCACTCCTCCGGTCATATGGTCCAGGTGTCATCTTTTAGGTCCATTTTGGAAACTAGGGTTTCCCTTAGTAAGGTACTGTGCAATTTTCTCACATAGGGGTAAACTTTGCAAAATAATCGAGCAAAGAATTATGGCTAGCGTTCCCAGCTGGAAACTTTCTAGAAACACTTGCAGGACTTACCAGAAACTATTTTTGTTGCATGGTTCGAATTCTATGCCCCTGGTAGGTATCCAATTGGTGTCCTTGAAGGCCTTTGGGGTGCGCATTATAATGAGCCATATAATGATGACCATGGCTTGGATCGAAAAAACATAGACTCCATTTGATTCAAGACATATGGATGGTGTTAGTGGTTCCCCTCTCCTCCATTACCATGGCCCAGGTGTCATCATTTAGGTCCATTCTGGAAACTAGGGTTTTGCTCAGTAAGGGACTGTGCAATTTTTGTTCGGGTACACAAGGTACTCCCAAAAGAACGAACACCTAGAGAAACCACTTCACACAAACAGATCACAGATCGATACACTGATGTTTTGACGTGGTTTAAACCCTCAAGAGGGAAACACTCCACGTCCTCGGCCAAATAGCTTCTACGGAGCAATTTATTATGCAAAGAAAGAAAGTTACAAATGAGCTTATCATAATCGATCAACTAGACAATGACCCTCCATGCTCTTTAAATAGAGATCATGGACCAATCAGGTGTTAAGACATGGATCAAGGTTAGGTATGATCTAAGAGAAGTTGAGCCGTTGGATCACAAACATATCGTGACCGTTGGATTAAATATTTACAAATGCATACTAATGCATACTAAAGAAACACACTTTTCCTAATGGATATATTACGCAAGTTGATCTTAACTAACTCCTAAGTGTCTAAATATCCTAACATCCCCCCTTAAGAAAAACTTGAGATAGGATTGAAGGATTTACAAAAGTGACACTATTAGGAGAAGGAATGAGGCATTAGAGCCTATCCCCCCTTAATGAAAAATTCCTGAACACCTAACATAGAACGAAGTTTAGAAAACTTCGCTTCTGTAAGAGACTTGGTGAAGATGTCTGCAACTTGATCATCTGTAGGAAAAAAGAGCACTTGAAGAACACGATCATGAACAAGATTTATGATGAAGTGCATATGTAGCTCAATGTGTTAGCTGCGTTGATGTAGGACTGGATCTTTGGCAAGCTTGATGGTACTTTGATTGTCTTTACATAGTTGTTGCAATGGGCTATTATTTAAGTGACCAAATCGCTCATGCCAAAGTTTTCTCAAGTTGTCATTATGAGCAACAAAAACTGAAGGAAAAGGTCATGACCCACAGTTGTTAAATTTGTACAACTTGGTAATATCATCAACAATTCTGGTAGCTAGGACTTGTTGAGGATCTTTAAAATCCTTGATTACAACTTGGTGAGGTGTAAACATCATAGTTTTACCTTCACCGGAATGAGTGATTTGATAGACTGATAACAAATTGCAGGAAATTCTTGGAACACATAGTACATCACTAAAATAACCATTATCTACTAAAATTGTTCCAGCTCCTACAACACTTAGAGATCTATCATCGCCAACAAATATTTGTTTGGTGTTACATTCATGCATAGTAGAAAATATGGCTTGATCCTTAGCCATATGATAAGATGCTCCATAATCAATGAGCCATTCATTTGAAGTAGAAGAAGAAGATGCATTATAAGAATAACAAGAAGCACAATGTGGATTTCCATGAGAGGTATATTCTGAAGGAAAATCTAAGCTAATGTGGTGCTTCTTCATTGCTGATTCCAAGGCTCCCATCTTCTTGAAACGCTTAGAATCATCATGATTATCTTTCCCGCAATAGTTGCAATGACGCTCAGTCTTGGTTAGCATATTGGAACAAACTAGGGTCTTACAAACTAGGATATATTTTTTGTATATTTGACCATATGTACATGAAGGTCCAATAAATTTTATTACACTTTAGTTCATGCATTCCTTGCCATTGTACTTGATACTTTGCCATTGTTTTTAGCATGCTAGACTAGGCACACTTCAACCGAACTTCATATATGCTCATGTACACATCGTTTGATGAAATACAGTAGAATTGGCGAAATGTGTAACATCTATTAGACTTCCTCTTAGTTCGTGAAAATGTCATAGGATTACATTGATAATATGCATAACATGTTTTACATGGCAGAGGTTATTCAAACATATTTTGACTTATTTTGTTAGCTTTTGTTTTTTCCATGAAACATATTTTCCTTGCAACCATAATCCTTATCAATGGGTATGAACCCTTGGAGTTGACAAGAACCACAATTTAAAATTAGATATCAAATTAGCATGCATGTACTAAGTTCATTGAATTGTTGAAATATATTATTAGTTTGTTCCATCACGATAATGTTTTCACAACACAATGGTGAGATGTTACTTGATCAATGCAATAAATGTAACCGAACTAATATTGCTTAAAATGTAATTATATAAATTTCAATAGCATAATTTATCAATTTGTGGAAGAGATAAATCATCACAAGAACAAGTGGAAACTCAAGAGAAAATATGCAATATATTGTATGAAGCATTAATAGCCGAATGTTTGTAATACAAAATATGGCAAAGTAGATGGCCCTTAAATGGCCTGTCAATGAACATGTATCCCTAAGTACAACAATGTACCAGTATGTCAAAATACATATATACGGGACCATGCAACATCAAAAATCAATATTTCGCTTGTTTTTCCCCGACTTTCCTCTATCAACCATCTCCCTACGATCGCTTTGCATTTCAGGAGTCCATAAAAAATGATCATTATTTTTATCAAATAACTGCACTAATACCCTACCATTAACAAACTTAAAAAATTAACTTATGGCCAAATTATTTATGAAAAACACTCACCAAATCCAGTCGTGATATAGATGCATGCGGTGTGCTCATGGAAGGCCTCTCTATAGTTGTGCGCTGCAAATAAAATATCATATCTCAATTAATTCAAAAATTCAACATTGATCAACATTTTTGGATAAATTTAATAAAAATACTTGGTCATTAATGAACATATTACCACAAGAGGAGACCCGGTCACAACAATGGATTGCGCAGATGGGTCGGGAACTGCTTCTGCTAATGGATACAATCACCAAATGGGGAAATAGTTAGACATGCATGAATAAACAATATAGTAACATGGTTAAATACTATGCATTGTAATTTTTGAAATAGTTACCTCTGTATGACTTGTTTCTATTAAAGATGTGGCACTAACTACAACATCAATGACCCTTTTTAGGTGACGGGTAGATGGATCTCCCACATGTATTCTATAGAGGACATCCACACCCTTTCTAGGAGTAGAGCCTCTCTTATACACTTTTCCCTTTTGCACATTTGGAATACCATGAGACGCAACTACTGACTATTTCCTAAATATAGAAGTTGGTGGCTACAATCACCAATTACTAGCGTAGTTAGAAATGCATTGGTCAATGAAATAGCATGTATTAACAAACTGACAATGATGAAATACATACCGATGTACTTATACTTCAATCAATTCTAAGAAATGTTCTGCCACCCATTGTGTCTCTATGGGAACGTTAGCGCTTGTATTCCCACTAGGGGCGAGCTCACTATATGAAATCATTTCCCTCTTAGGGGGGTCTACAACCTACAATTTAGAAAATTGTAAATGTTAGATCGTGTAGCATTAATTAAGTAACATGTGATAACAAACTAACATGTATTAAAATAATGTCATGTTGAAATACTTACCTTAGTGTGAGTTGTTGCCGCTGAAGGTATGGAAACATCTTGTACATCAGATGGTTCTAGTGCATGAGCCTCTGGACTATCCTCTACATCATCAGTGGAAAATTCTTGCCCCTCATGACCTTCTTGTAGAAACTACAAGTTTTAAAATCATTAAAAATATTAGCAATCTATATATGTGTATAGTAAGGAAAAATAATTTACAAATGACACTAAATTGTTAACCACTTACTTACCTGTGTAAAATACCCATTAAAGCTATCATCTGTCTGGATAGGACCAAAGGAAGGATGGCGGCATACTATGCATGGGTGGGTTTCTTAGCTGTGCTCATGAGGTGCAGGTCTAGTGCCACTACTAGATGCTCCTCAACCACTGGAAGGTGGTGGCTATACCCCACCGGGAGGTGGTGGATCTACCCCACCAGAAGGTGGTGGCTCTACTCCACCCATAGATGGTGTATCTAATGGACCTACCTGGTACGTACCTTGAAGATATGTTCTATGGCGAACAACCGCATGTGCCAACAGTAGGAATGGCTCCTGCCTCTGTGGCACCAACTGATGTGTAGGCAACACATATGGCCTGGGTAGCTTCCTATGAGGTGGAGATACTAGGCGATGGGGATATATGTGGATCACATTGGGATGTTGATGAGGCATCCCCATCCCAACTCCCTGGTACTCCAAGATATCAAAATAATTAACATGCTTCCCTAAAACAAATTCCGCGTACATCTTTCTAAGAAAATATAGAGGCATTTCCCTATTGTAATGTGGTGGTATATCAAATTCCATGTACCAGCGATCCATCCAATGATCTATGAATGGTTGATATGTACACCACTCGATAGAAATATTCCTTTTGTTTACATTCAGGATTTCACCCATCCGTGGATCTCTAAAAAGGGAAAAGATATGTTGTTTCATTATCTTCAACTTCTTAACTTCTTTGTAGCTAATCCATCAACATATTCTTGCCTCTTTCTCTCTCTATATGTAGCAATATCTTGTAGTGCACCATTTGACCTACTAAAGGTATCTATCATTGCATCCAAATTGGATGCAAGCATACAGTGCCCATCATCAACAATTTTTATTGGGGCTCAAATGTATCTGATCCTCTCAATTTCTCTTTGGATGTTTGAATGTGCATCTATGTTCGTTACTGCAATCAAAAAAGAAAAATAAAAACAAATCATTACAAACATATACATGTGCTATAATGGCATCTCTCAAAAATGAAAAATGTAAAAACTTTGTGCAAGAACGAATATATTACAAACATAAATATCATCTCAATATACTATAATAACAACTACATGTAAACAAAAGCGGAAGGTGAGGATCAAATACATGCAAATCGATTAATGATCGATGATGGAGAGCTCCTGATTCAATTAATACTGAAGGATTGAGACAATGGGGGCCTTAAAAGCACTTTATGTAAACCTTTGTAGAGCCGAGGTATTGGAGAAGATGTTATGCGTCATCCTCTACCTTCAGAAATTTCTCTTTTTTATCTAATTCATTTCATGTTCATGGCCCTTTCCTTGCTCAGAATCTAGTGTATGATGACGAATATTTGGTGGTGAAGTCCTCTACGTCATTAATAAACGGAAAATTTTTGAATGTGAGGGTTGATCTATGCTTGTTCCATGAAGTAAATCTCTTATTTTTTGCTAGGTATGAAGACCCAAATCCATCGATTGAGTGTCTTGGTAATGAAGGAGGTCAAAAAATATGTGGTAGTTCATCTTCGCAACAAAGTAAGCGGTGTCTCTTGAAAGGAGGGGAACCTAGTCCCTTGGGTATTGGGGGATGATGTAAAATACATCATACCATTGGGTTGGCTTCACAAGCATTGGTTGGAAATTTTTACCGTAAAAGAATGTGTGGGAAAAAAACATAGGGTTTGGTTGAGTCAAGTCTAGAAAGCAAGCCTATGTTATAGTCCATAGTTCCTCCTCCTAGCCAAATGGTGGATGGATTTTCTTTTCCAATTTGCAATGAATGTGGAAAACATATTGAATAAAAGTTGGTATTGGGATTCAAATCCCTTATTGCTTAGGTGGATGCAAAATTCATTAAGGGTATTGATAGTATGGAAGAATTTCCATATGTTAAATAACAATTTTTAAAATTTTTAGTTTTGGAATTTCATTTACATGGATTTTTAATTTAGGGAAATATTAAATTTTTTTATTTTTATTGAGGAAATGAGGCAACGATGAACGTTTGGATTCCTACCTTTCCAATCCTCCTTTCTCTTCGAATTCACCGTCCTTGTTCTTTGAATTCACCCTCCCTCCACTTCTCCATGTCAACGTTGGAAGCTCTGATCGCTTGAGCATTTTGGTTAATTCAGTCAATGAGTAGTGGACGTGGAAGCGGACTTTTTTTTTACTTTTAATATATTAACCATAACGTGGGAACGTTATGTATTTCTATAAGGCTCATGCATTATTGAATTCATAACGCGCGTGAAATATGATTTCTTATCCTGCGTGTTAACTGACATGGCAGGTTCGTGCCCGCCCATGCCTAGTTCAAAGAAACGTGCATGCATTTTTGTTTTACTAAACTTTAGCGCATTTCGAGAAAGCACGATTGCATGTAAAAGGTCTATCAACTTCGTGCGAGGGCCCTAAAATGGTTTTAAATATTACTTTGAAAATTTTAGATGTGTGTGTGAGCAAACAATGTTTCCTTGTGATCTTATTTACAATCAATTCATATAATAAACGATAATTTGTATTAAGATCTTATGAATGAGTATTATTTTCAATTACATTAAAAGAATCATGAATATTTATATCAACATAATTAGAGGTATATAAACTTTTAACTATCCTTATTCCATTTTTTAATCGAGAGGGAGAACTCGAAGTGACCTACAATAAAAACCGTAATTGAGACTGTGTTAGACATGGAGGTAGAATTGGGAGGGAGTAGCGCAACTACCTCCTATAAGTATGTGGTATAAAACCACAAAAATAGGGGGTATTCTACCTTGATATCATGTCAAAGTAATGGAATCACGTAGGAAATGGAGATACGAAAGCAAGAAATGTGAAATACTGCGTGGACTATGGAAACCCAACCATCAACTGAATTAGAGAATCAAGGAAATGCAGAGAGGTGACATCGAAGGGTTGGATTGCAAATACCATCTTGATCTCCATATATGAAATAAATTCAAGAAAAAGGAGATAATACATACAATATATGTAGGATCGTGCCCTCATACAAATTTTTTTAGGTATATTTCCAATAGAGAAATATTTAACATGGTGGATCAATATAAAATGGAAACCCAAGAGACAAGTGGATTTGAAACTCATCTCAAAATATGTCTTGACAACCATCTTTACAATCTTGGGATACAAGGAATGAATCTTTAAGAATAGAACCTATTTCTTCAATTTAGCAGGGTTATACATGATGTTCTGGACATAAAATTTCATTCTGAATAAGGAATACTTTTCAAAAGAACATCTCTGGTCCTGTTTATATTATTTGTCACAAAAATAATGAAGAAACTATTGCTGATATAGGAAACACCCTTTCCTCTTATGCAAAATCCTCTGAAGTCACCAAAAGAGAGAAATATACCTCATATTCTCAGATTTGTGTCTATATGAACATTTCCAAACTCCTAAAAGACTCTATTTTCCTCAGCTACAGAGATATAGATTGGATCAAAACCATAGAATATGAGCATATATCATTTCATTCCAGGAAGTGTCATGTCCATGGAAATATATTTCAAGATTGTTTGTTTAATATTCCTCTTTCCCCATAAAAAAACAATGTAGATACTATCCAGGAGGGTTATACAAAAGTAGAAAACGGAAGGAGACAAGGGAAAAAACCAGTTCAAGATTATGGAAAAAGGAGCAACAATAACCCAACAAAATTTAAATTATAGCAAAGCACCCGGAACAACCTACCAATTCATTTGAGAAGCTGAATCCCCTACCCAATATTGAAAATGGAGGCATGATAGAGGAAAGGACCAATGCAGTGCACATAAAGAATAGAAGAACAAGGGAACAACCTACCATTAAAAGCCTCTAATAGACAACAAATTTTGGAGCCTTGGAGGATGAACTAATGGAGCCTAAGAACATTAAAGATATGGATCTAGAGAGATTGGATATCTAGGATATGTTGGAATCTTGTGAATGAAAAAGAAGAAAAATCCATCCCAAACTCCCAGTTACAATTATTAAAGGAGGTTCTTCAGAGATCTCAAATGACAAAAGGGAAAACAAAGATAAGACACATTATTACTTTTCCCTCCCTTGGTATAAAACCTCTTATCAACAAATATTAGAATAAAAATTTCAAAGAAGAATAAAAAAGAGGAAGAAAAAGTAATCGATAAAATATTCAAGATCTAGGAAAGTACTTGATTGGTTAGGAAAATGTGCTACATTAATGGAAAACCTCTTTTCTTCCCCCTCCATTTGTCAATAATGAATATCATTACTTATAATATTTGATGCCTTGATAGCGGAGTTAAACAAAAAAATCAACAAGAAAAGTTGGACATCCTTATACTCTAGGAAAGAAAAATGTTCTGACAAAGCATTGAAAAAATAACTAAGTTATGTTGGTAAAATTATCATCATATAATCTTGATGCAAGAGGAAATGCAAGAAGACTAGATAGTATTTAGAAAAGCAATACAATTTTGATGGAATGTTATCAACGTGATTTCAACTGATAGGATTAGAGGTAAAAGGACTTGTTACAAAATCTTAAATAACTCTAGTATTTGATAACAAAATCATGTTTCTCAATTTTCTATAGGTCCTTCACACACTTGTATCTAACCTAAAATGCATCTTAGGCGTGGATTTTAATCTCATATTCTTCGTAACTTAGAAAAAAGGAGTAATACGATATTTGGATGTAGAAATTAAAAAGTTTAATGAAGTAATTCACACCTTGGGAGTGGTGGATGTGGAAACCAAGAACGAAACATTTAACTCAAACAATAAGGGATGACTACAACATATTACTTCCATACTAGACATAAAATTATTATCGAGTAATATTATGATTCCATGACTGATGGTACAAGCAACAATCTTTCCTTTTATAGGCTTAGAACATTGGTTAGTCTATATCATCTTGGAAACTCATGAAAAACCTCAAAAGAGGACATTTTTATTCAAATTCTTTTGACTTTATCATTTGGATTTCAAAAACAATGTGGAACCTTAGTGGGTGGAAGCAGAGGTTCCTAGAGAAACCAAAATGTACCAATTTCAACAAAAACTAGAACATTTGAAAACTAAACTAAAACGATGGAACATGGATGTTTTGGGGATTGAAAGCTCAAAAAGAATTAGTAGCAAATGAGTGAGATTCAACAATAGATAATCCTTGCAGGATATTCATATCAACTAAAGGAGAAAGAATGAAGACTACAATCACAAATTTATTTAAAGAAATTAGCAAGAAGAAAAAATATGGAGAGAGAAATCAAGAGCTAGTTGGCTTAAAGAGGGGGAACAAAACACAAAATTGTTCCATAATTCGATGATACAACATAACAATAATAATATAATTACTTCAATCCAAGGTTGACATCCAAGGTGTTTCCAAGATGAAGTATGAAGATATGAACAATGCTCTTGTGTATTTCTACAAAGCATTTTTGGTAAAACCTTTTGGAAATAAAGAAGAAGATATTATGAGCATCACTCAAGGTATACCTAAGCTTTCCTCTGAACTGCAAAATGAGGAAATCCTGAAAGCAATTACTCTACAATAATTTGAGCAAACTATAATGAAAATGTTGAAGGAAAAATATATAGAACTGAATGACTTCACCACATATTTCTTTCATTCATGTTGGTCAACTATAAAATATGATGTCTAGGAGGTCATAGAGGAATCAAGAAGTCTATTGGAAATTATACCTACCCTAAGCTAAACCTTCATAACCTTAATTACCAAAGAGTAAAAAGAAGAAGCTACAAGCAAATTTTGATCAATTTCTGATTTCAATGTCATCTAGAAGATCATCATAGAGGTTATCACAAATTGTCAAAAACCACTCCTACCCAATCTCATCTAAGAGAAGAAGATTGATTATGTATAAGAGAGGAAGATTTTAGATGGCATCATTCATTCTCAAGAGAATATCCACTCCATCAATGATACTAAGAAAGTTGGCATGTTAATCAAACATGCCATTTAAAAATCCTTTAACAAGATCAACTTGTAATTTTAAAAGAATGTGCTTATATCCTTTTTCTTTACAAGTGAATGTATAGATTGGTTCTTGGATCTCTCCTCTTATACATTGTTCTTGATTTTAATCAATGATTCACCCTCAACAAGTTTCACCTCTTCTTGGGGTATTCATCAAGGATTCCTATTATCTCCCTTTCTCTTTATTTTGATGGAAAAGAGTCTAGACACGTCAATCAAGGAAGCATTAGATAGAAGAGAACTTAAAGGCCTTAAATTACATGGCAATGAGATGAAATATTATCACTAGTAGTTCATGGATGATACAATATTGATATGTACCCACTTAATATGGGAGGATAGGGATATAAAAAATATCCACAACACTTTCATGGAGGCTTCAAGCACATCAATAAATCATTGTGAGCCCAAAAAAAAATATGTAGTGTTCATCTATCTATTGATCAGAACACTTCTTCGATTTTTTAGGGTTCCAAAGAAGATCATTTCCATCGAAATATATTCTATATCTAATCCTTGATCATCTTAGGTGGAATTCCTCTTTGAAATAACTTCTCTCCAAGATGAAGAAGTAAATAGAAAACTATGCCTTTAAATAACTAAATTTGTTAAGTAGTCTAATTCTTCTAAAATCAATCTTGCAAGATTTACCTTTGTACCTCTTCTCATTCTTGGTTCCCCTGATAAATTTATAAAGATAGTTCGAAATGTCCAAAGGATGTTTCTTTTTGAGGGATCTAGAAATAAGAGAAAGTGATCGATTGTGGCATGGAACAAAGTGTGTCATCCAAAAGGAGATGGAGTTTTATGATTATTAATAGATTCCAAGATAGAATGCCAAGCCTTGGGGGAGAGGATTTTGTAGATATTGATGACAAACAATAAATCACTATGGAGAAAATTTTGGAAGAAATAATATGCTCTGGAAGTAGATGATCAAGGCTTAATCAAGATTTTTGAGAACATGCCAAACTCCCTGATATGGAATACCTCTTGGTTAAACAAGGAATTGATATAAAATTAATGCTTTTAGGAGGTTAGAAATGGCCAAACAACTATGTTCTAGGATTAATTTTGGAAACAAATACCTTTCCTAGAAAATCATAAAGACTGGAAAGCTCTCATTCCTCTCTTCCATTCATAGAACAAGATCATTGTCAACCAATACTAGGATAGCAACAATCCATAGGTGAAATGGTGGATTTGGGAACCTCTATGGGTTAAACTCCTATTTCATTAAATTTGGACATATTATGCAAAAATTGGACTAAAAAAGTGTGAATTTAGACTTCGAAAGTATCAATATCAACCTTTCTAAAGTGCAAAACTAGGTTCTAAAAGTGGAAATATTGGCATTGAAAAGTGTGTTTTCTATTCGAATAGTTTGTTTTTTTACTACTTATGAACCCTAAAATTGCATTTTTTTTATTATGAAACTATCAATTTCAATTCAAAAAGTGTGAATTTCAAATCAAGAAATGCAAATTTTGATTTCAAAAGTGCAATTTTAATTAGGAAATGTGCAATCTTTTAAGGTGAAAAATGAAATGTCTATAATATTCATTCCTTGTTTGAATAGCAAGTTTATCATTCATTGTTTGAATATCAAGTTTATCAGTTGTTGTTTCTTTTTTGATACAGTATCAAGAATATCTAGCTTTTTACATATATAATTTTAGTATTTTCTAATTGAGGAAGGAATTCTCTGCATAATTTGTATAGGAACAACTTACTTACATAGTAGTAACCAATAAACAGTGTATTCTATATCACAGTAGTAATTTTCCTCAAATGCGTAGAGCCTTGTGGATGTTCCAGATGCTCGACGTTTGCTCACCCATCCAAGTTGATAGACAGACTAGAAGGATTATAACAAAATATAAATTTGTTGGGATAAGATCCATCAAACGATATCCATAGGAACATCCATCCCACTTTCAAAACTATGCCCCATATGTTTTTGTTGTGCCTGAACTGCTGCAATGCCTTTCTCGTTTATTCTAATTTTTTCTCCCGTCCATCCTATCCTTGGTGAACATGCCCATATGATGATATTTACATCGATCATCATATTTTTCTTTCACCAATAACCCTTTTTTCATTCTATTTAAGCAATTTTTGTACAAGACCTTCAGATCCTTCATTGCTCATGTTGGCTTCCACCATCGCAGCTCTACCTTGTAAGACCCTATAGCACTAACATATGAATTTTGATAAATATTACCAATCACCCTTCCCAACCATATTTCACAATCTGGCTCTGGTGATTGCACAATGACCATTTGTCTCTTTACAACATCCACTCTTTGAATGAATTCATCTCTAGGATTTTTTCATACTAGTCCAACATAGCAATATTGTAAAGTAGGAGCGTTTTACTTCAAATAGGAATCCATAATTTCATGTTCAGATCTTGTAGGTTCACTAATATGAATATCATGGCTTGTCGATGGCCAAAAGCTAGTTGTTTTCTGATCAACACTCTCGAAGGGACTGTCCAATTATTTATATACAGCCTCCTAATATTTTAACTTGGGACGCAAAAATTGCTCACCTCCCTTATCAATTCCTCGATTCCAGAATGAAATATATGTTTCTATTACTTTTTTTATTTTGTCAATGTCTGAAGGTCTTTTTGATTGCAGATTTAATAACCTAGGATGCCCCACTAGCAATTTTGCGCTACAACATGGCAATGACCTCCACAAATGAATAGGAGATGACCAAGATTCATCTCGAAGTGATGCCCTCCATTGCATGACTAGAATCTTATCTATGAGATGAAATTTAAAAGACTGGCATTTTTTTATACCGATGATCTTTGCATTTCCATCCAAAAGGTGGGGTTTCACAAAAATCTTAAAATCATAAAGTTTATCAATTAGATAAGGGACATATAAATTTTGACCTTCAAATGTCCTATACGTATCGATAATTTATGAGAGTGAAAATATATACTTGCGCATTACCTTTACTCATAACCTTCCATAAGTTCCATATATGTCTTAATGGGTGTGTCCAACCAAGAGGAATCCAACTTCAATAATATCGAACACTCTCCTTGTTGTTAAAAGAGATAAAAATGCAAATACAAAGCAGTTTTTGTTATCACCTGAACAATTATCCATTTGCAACAACAATATGGGTGGTAGTTTTCTATTTGGCATGCATTGATTTGTACCATCAACATACAATATATCATGATGCATTACATCTTGTCTATATATAACACACTTTTCATATGACTTTGATTGCAATAGAGCATCATGCAATTGGTGCTTATATGCTCCATCTTTGTAGAGAAAATCACCATATTTTTCAACCACTGGTTCTTCAACACTCTTCAAGCATTTAGTCAAGGATGTCACACTGAAATTTGATCCCATCTCTAAAAATGAGAGGCTGAAATGGAAAAAACCCTAGTCTTGTACCCATGTGTCAACATTTTAGTCAATGATATGGGAAGATTCATAACATTACTAAAATATTTTGCCTTCTTACCAATCCTTGGAATGGAAGTCTTCGACTTATCCATTTTTTCATGAACAATACTCAGAAAAGACATTGGATTTATTTGTGAAGCTAATCTATGAGAATAATACACTTGGCGACAACTTACGATATATTTATTATGAGCTACCTGATGTCCTCACAACCTTTTCACCTCAGTTGGATCCATGATCTTATTTAGCCTATCCTGTATTGTAATACACTCATTAGACCTTGCAAATGAGTTTTCTTTAGAAATTTTAACATCTTGAAAATCTTCTCTCATCACCTTGATATTTGTTCCAGGGTACATATTGTTTTCCATGGGAGGATTCTTGTTGGTCTTGTTGATTCCATAAATATACAAGGTGTTTTTTTAGTGCACGCTTAGAAATTATAACTTAGACTATGAATGTGCTCCCTTTCATCGAAGTAAATGCCATTCATATTGACACCTTTCTATGGATTGTCCAATTCCAAATCGATATGAGAAATGGATAAAAAATGAGTATTATAAAGAAGTGAAGAATTTGACTACTTTTTCGTCTTGTTTTTCAACCACTATTGATTGAAATCATGTAGGAGGCATTGAAATCACATATATAAGTTCTTAAAAGTGCATAATAAAAGTGCAAAAGGGGAATTCAAGGGCCATTAATCCATTTTTTCAATAAAAAATGGATTTTGAACAATGAACAATCTTGATCTAGAAAAATATAAGATTGTCGGATTCCATTAATAATGACTGGAAAGTCAAAATTGTTTACTCTTTAGAAAAATACATCAAAAAATCCCAACACATGATGTTCCTCAATCAACTTTTTGGTCTTCCCCTATCCCTCATATGCTTGAATATCTCCAGATTGATAAAAATCAGCGTGGTTCCTTGGATGGTCATCCCAATGGAAAAATAATAGCTCTTTGAAGAGATCCAAGTTTTAAGGAACCAATTGCAATTGAGTCTGGTCTTGTGGAACACACTATCAAAATCACAAAAGGAATTATTTTATTCCTAGTTCAAGGAATGCATGATGGGAGGTCTCCCCTCTCTACTGTCCCCCACACGATTATTTCCATTGTTTTTTTTCTTTTTGGATTGTATTAGGATGGAACACCCTCCTTTTCCCATGAATGCAGATAATGTATTATTAGAAAATTTCTTTAGGGTTTAGAAACAACATGAAAAATATTCCTCTCCCTTACGAGGCATTCAATTTAGGAGATGTCTTAGAGGAAAAACATCTCCCTCCCATGTAAGAACTTAATATGGGATTCAAATCTAATTTGATACGTCGCTATGAAGGATATTCAATTGCTTCAATGAGTATGGAAGGGGGATTGGGTAACATGATGGGAGAAACTCAAAAATTAAGTCTCAAGGGTTGGAAATCCTTCCTTTCCAGGTTATAAAATTTACTAGGAATGAAATCATATTAGTTAAATAACTCTCTCTTCAAGGGGTGCTTAAAGGTGGAAATCCCATAAGAGATGTACCACGATGATCATTTTCTCTCTAAATTGCAAAGTGTTGATCATCAACTTTAAAATATTTGTCCTCAAGAGAGATTTGTTGCATACAACCTTGATATAATTTTCTTATGTGAAGCCAGGATCAAAGGGAACAAAGTCCTAGGTGATTTCCATTTTTTTTCGTGGATGGAACTTTTCTTTTGCTGGCTCAAAAGGAATGTTGAAAGGCCTTGTGAGAGGATGGAAGTCACTACACTTTCAAACAAAAACTCATGGTCATTGCAATTTGGACTTTGTATTGTTCTCTTCTTAGTAGACTTGGGAAAGAAAATTCTCATCATGAACATTTATTGCCTTAGGAAATCCATGCAACCTGAAGATCTCATTCATGAAAATATTTAAAGTGACATAGGTTTTATATGTGCGACTTAACTTGTATTAAATGTGCTATCTTTGTTAACTTGTCCACTACCACTGTAATTAGCAAACCTATAATAAATTCCATGGAAATCACTTCTCATTTCCATTCTAAAATTGGTAATGGTTGCAACAAGCCAATTGGGTGTTAATGCTTAGCCTTACCTTGCTGAAATTTCATACATTTATAAATGTGCCCAACAATGTCTTTCTTCATTCCTATCAAAAAATATTGCTTCCTGTCTATAGCAATCATTTTTTGGTATCCTTGGTGACCAGAATATGAAATTTTATGGATTTCGTCCACAAAACTTCTCCTCAAATATACTACATTCGGAATATACATTTTATTTTTATAGGTTTGAAGTCCATCACTTTAAAAATGATAAGCTTCATACCTGTTTTCTAAATTTTGTTGCTATTATTTTTACTTTATTTGCACATATTGGTCATCTCCAGGAAGATAGTCAACAATCAACTACCTCAAATCAGATTCATAAATTCTAATGGATTGTTGGCGTATATAACTGAGCTAGAGGTTTGTAGTGGAGACCCAGGTACTTTGCAGTTCAAGGAACCAACAAAACCCATATTCACCATCCCTTTCGGCAACAGACTTTGCGCAACCTGAGGTGTCACCCGAGGTGAAGCTGAGAGGGTGGTTGCATAATCAAGTTTCCACAACCTAGTGATGCGAGTGTAGGCGGAACTGATGGGCAGTGCAATATAGGACTTTTGCTGTGGACAGACAACTACATGAAGTCTCTACTTCGCGTCGGATACTTCGGCAAGCTAAGGTGCTTGCGCAACCATCGCATCCAAGGACTATGCGGTATTGGATACTTCGTGCGCCACGACAATAAGCTATCAACCGCTTACCTCACAACAACTCTCAATGGCTAAGCTCGTCGACTAGAACGCAAGTCTACTGCCAGGCTTGTTTGATTCTACTCAACCTTATTGAACGTTCTTTATCCATTCGATATACTTAGATCATTAACTTTATGGTGCATGCAAATGAATAAAACATACAAAACTGTGCGCTCCAACGCTGTGCTTCAATTCGGTGTTTAAGAATGCGACTATCAAACAGATTCATACATTGAAATGATCAGAAGTGCTGAATACATAACATTCATCCACACATGTATTACTTAACATATTATTCCCATCATCCTATAGCGAATACATATAAAATCAATCACATAATAGATAACTGCGGTATTTAAACATCCATGCTAAGCAAAAGAACAGTTGCAAACACAAAAAATCGCATAACACATAATTTAACGTGGTTCACCACCCGGATGGAGGCTACATACACAAGAACGGTTGTTAATATTGATCTCTTTGGGAAGGGTACAACTGTTCTTAGTCTGTGCACACAGTTGCAGACTCTCTTCTCTCTCAGATAGGTCTCTCCGCACTCATTTGCAAAGCCTTTACAATAGCTTCAAAACTCAAAAGATGCTAACAATGCTCAATAATGACTAGCTCTATGAGAGATTAACCCATTCCCATACAAAATGCCTTTATTTATAGATCACGCCCATGGGTCGTGTCTTTACAATCAGTAGGTCGAAACCCTAAGGTTTCAAAAACTGGTGTGGATAATTGTTGGGCCACTCGTGGCTCACACTCTCATCTAATAGCCACAATCAACAAACAGTTGTAAATGCATCATGGCCTGTCCCTTTCCACTCCTTCCGCTTGCCTGTCGCCATCGGCGTGGTGGCCTAGCTTCTCCACTACTTGTCGCCACTCGCTCCAACAGGTCACTTTTCTTTTCCTTCCACTTGTTCCTTACCCAAAATAGGTCATGTCCTCGTCTGACCTTTACTTGTATTGCGTACCAAAAATAGCTCATGCATAGTTCTTCCCACCAACCTACTACGCAACCATGTCTTTTCCATTGCCATCATGGGACATGCATAATTTCTCAAAAACTGCCTACAGCTTGTCACCGCACGCAATGCACACTCTTCAGTACTTGTGCAAAATCCCAGCTTGGACCCCATCCAACAGGCCCCTAACACTCACATGTGGCTCGTCCCGAGCCACTTTCAGTTCCGGACGAGGGTGTTGCACCCTCTGGTGTGCCTATCTTCGAAGTAAAATTTTGCAGAGTAATTGCTAACTCTGCGACAATATCCTTGGCCTTCTTCTCGAATTCTCGCAGCATCTCTAGAGTGGCTTGCGAGACCGTTTCTTTGGCCACCTGCTCTTTCATGGTGCCTTCTGTTGTTTGAAGTTCTACGAACTTCTTATTGAATTGTTGTATCAGTTCAAGTCCTTCCTGTTCAATGGGCTACAACCTATCAGATGCAGCAGCCTCTTTCTCCCTAAGCATAGCCAATTCATTTTGCAGGTCCTTTATTTCATTGAATTTTTGGATTTTCTCCCTGGTCGGCGCATTCTTTAATTCTGTATTCATGGCTTCTACCTGTTGTTGTGTCCTCTGTAGATCCTCCTTGATCTATTGCAGCACAGGGTATTTGTTCAACCCCAACAAAATTGTAATCACTCCTTTGAGTAAATCCTGACACTTTATTACCTGTGTGGAAATGTTATCCATGGTTTTCGTTACTTCGTCAGCTGGAGCTGCAAACTGATCTGACGGGATAATTGGGTGCCTTGCCTTGAGTTCTGCAATCTTCTCTTTGTAGGAAATCTCCATTTGTGCTATTTCTGATGTGAGGGATTCTACCTTGGCCCCGATTTTCTTTATGGTATCCTCTACATCCTCTTCTTCGGTGCATTCCTCAATGCTTGCGCAAACTACTGAGATTGTTTCTTTCAGTTTGCGATCTTTTTTTCTAGCCGCACTCAGCTCTTGCAGATTGCGAGCTGATTCCTACTTTAGCTGATTGATGTCTTCAACAAACTTTGCGCTTTGATCATATGAGGCCAGGCCTCTCTCATGAATTTCTTCAACGACTTGCATGTGTAATTCATTTAGGTCCTCTAGTGATAAGGACCCAATGTTCAAGCTAAAATGTGTCGCATTCTTTACGGCATCGCGCACATGATCATTTGGAAAGATAAAGTGTGCGGGTTCTATATGCACGACCCTAGGGTAGGGGATTACTACATGGGGAGGTCTCTTCTGCGCACTCGCTCCTCCTACCTTTCCTTCTTAGTATGATGAATAATTGCCTGAACTCTACTGGGTGACCATCGTTTTGACCGTTTCCATAGTTTGGATCAGGTCGATTTGTAATTGTTCTTGCCTAGCTTCCTTCTTTGTGTGGGTCTCTTCCCAGTCTTCCCGCACCTTAGCGGTGATTATCTCGCAGTCATCCGGATGGAGCTGTAGGCCGAAATATGGCTTCTCAACCTTTCGCTTCTTGCACGGGCCTTTTGAGTCTGAATGGCCTTCAGTAGACTTTCTTTTGCGCTCTGCTGACTCCTCGGCCTCATCTTGAGCAGGGTTCTTTTCTTCAACAATGGGAGTACCTGCAGGTAACCCCCCCTTCTTCTTTCCCTTGTCTACTGCTGCATATTCACTATCTCCTTCGATTTCTTCTTCATCTAAAATTTTTATGTCGATCTTCACCGAGATGGGTGGGATGGTTTGTTTGTAATCAAATGCATCATCTCGCAAGGAGGGAACTTTCTAGTCCGCATCCCATCTCTCCATCATTGCCTCGATTGCCTCCTCATCGAGGCAATAAAACCCTGGATACCATAATCCTTCCTCTGCGTCAGCCCATGGTTGAATGTAGGACTGACGCCTCTTTGCCATAAACCTCATAATGCATGTATAGGTGTCGGTCACTGGTCTTGATATGCGCAGCATTTACATAATCGCCTTGCGTAGCTGGTGATAGAAGACATGGAAAACTTCAGCTGTGTGACATTGTCTGGTCGCGTTCGAGCTAGCCCATAGGTTACTAAATTGCGTCCTGTGGCCCTGTCCTGCTAAGTTTGGGATGCCTTGATACATATCTGGCTCTTTCCATCCCACAAAGTCTATCAATATGAGTAGCCAGCCGTAATGAAAGGATGTTCCATCGTCCTGGGTTGCCTCAACATCTGTTAGAAATTCATTGAGTAGATACTGGCACCAATTATAAGGTACCCCGTGCAATGTGTTCATCGCTAGTTTTGTCACGACCGTTGGCATCTCAAGCGGTCCACACTTGTGCAATTGTTTTCCTGCGATCAGTTGAATAGTAAAATTTGTTGAGAGATTGTCGATGTTGTTGGTGGGGAATCCGCGCCCCTTGTAGACGACACTAAATTCCTTTGCAACTTCAATGGACAGACCCCGATCCTGCGTGCACTTCATCATTAGGTCATCAGGGTCCTCCCCAACCTGAAAGGTGTATGGCCAGTAAGTTTCTTGCATGTTCCAAGTCTATCAATATGAGTAGCCAGCCGTAATGAAAGGATGTTCCATCGTCCTGGGTTGCCTCAACATCTGTTAGAAATTCATTGAGTAGATATTGGCACCAATTATAAGGTACCCCGTGCAATGTGCTCATCGCTAGTTTTGTCACGACCGTTGGCATCTCAAGCGGTCCACACTTGTGCAATTGTTTTCCTGCGATCAGTTGAATAGTAAAATTTGTTGAGAGATTGTTGATGTTGTTGGTGGGGAATCCGCGCCCCTTGTAGACGACACTAAATTCCTTTGCAACTTCAATGGACAGACCCCGATCCTGCGTGCACTTCATCATTAGGTCATCAGGGTCGTCCCCAACCTGAAAGGTGTATGGCCAGTAAGTTTCTTGCATGTAGTCCTGTATGCCCATAATACAGATGGAATGCGCAAGTCCCAATCATCTCGATTGACATTGCATATCTTGGTTAGCGCATTCTCCAGCACTTTGTTAAATGCTTCAACAGTTCCATTTTCCTGTGGATGATAAGGCGTTCTACGCTGATGATGTACGTGAAACTCTTCGGTCAAAGCTTCAATAGTTCTATTCTAAAAGTGAGTGCCTTGATCACTCATCAAAATATTCGGGCATTTGAACCTCGTTAGGATGTTCCCATATATAAAATTTGTGGCTGTAGCTGTGCTACAATCTTTCACTGGCTTCGCTTCTGCCCATCTGGTGAGGTAATAGGTAGCAGTAATGATATACCTCGCACCAGTTCTTTTTCCTGGTAAGTTAATAGGAACCACAAAATCAATGGCCCATTTCTCAAAGGCCTGCAATGTCAATTGTGGATGTAATGGTATTTCATCTCTGTGTTATGGCTTTCCTGTCCTTTGACAAACATCGCAACTCTGGCAATGTTCCTTCGAATCGTTATGAATTGTAGGCCACCATAGCCCTATGTGCAATATCTTTTGCGCAGTAGCTCTTCCTTCATAGTGGCCTCTTGTGACTCCTGAATGCGCATCATCTAGTATGAATGGTTTCTCATGCTCTAACACGCATCTTCATAGTACTTCATCCAGTCCCAATTTCTATACCTTACCTACGATTATAGTGAAGTCTGCTGCGCACACTACCAGCTGCTTCTTCGGTTATGTAGTGAACTCTTTAGGTTCCATCCCTGTAGTTAGAAAATCAATGATATCCTGATAATATTCATCGACAACCTTTATAGCAAACAACTGTGCATCATGCAGATTGTCTTCCAGATTCGTAGGTTCCTCTCCTAACTCAATCCTTGATAGATGATCAGGTCCTAAATTCAACCTGCCTGGCTTAACAACAATTTCAAAATCATACACCTGAAAGAGTAGTAACCATCTGCATATATGTCCCCCTAACACTGGATTATTGACCAGGTATTTCAAAGCAGAATGGTCAGTGAACATGGAAAAATGCGCACCAAGTAAGTAATGTTTGAACTTCTGCAGCGCATATACCATAGCGAGTCCTTCTCGCTCAGTAGTGGTATAGTTCTTCTCAGTGGATGATAACTTTCTACTGGAAAATGCACTGGGATGATCAATACCTCCCTCTCCTGGCTGAGCAAGAACAATGCCCAATGCTACACATGAAGCATCAACATGGACATGAAATGGCTTCTCCTAGTCTGGAAAAACTAGGATCGGTGCAGTGACCATCTTTTCTTTTAGTGAATCAAATCCTTGTTTGCATTCTTCGTTCCTGATGAATGACGCATCTTTCTTGAGCAGCTTCTCCATGGATGCGGTTATCTGTGCATACCCTTTTATGAACTTCTTGTAATAATAGGTATGCCCCAATGTAGTGTGCAACTACTTGAATGAATTTGGTGTAGGCAAATTAATGACTGCGATCTTGGCAGGATCTACCATCAGACCCTGTTTGCACACAATGTGTCCCAGCAAAATTCCGTAGGGCACACAGAAGATACATTTCTTCAAATTCAAAGAAATATGATGCTGCCTACATTTTTCCAGCATCATCCTGAGGTTCGCGGCATGGTTCTTTAGTAAACCGAAAATAGTCCAATCATCGAAATAAACTTCTAAAAACTTATGTATGAAGTCTTTAAATGCTGCGACTACCACTCTATAAAATATGGTAGGTGCATTCTTCAAACCAAAAGGCATCACTATGTACTACAATGACCCCCATTCTCTAGAAAAAGTAGTCTTGTTCCTATATATGCAATCAATCCTGATCTGGTGCTATCCCGGGAATCCATCAGTAAAAGAATACGCCTCATTCCCTCCAACATTGTCTAGCACTTCATCTATAAAAGGTGTAGGAAATGGGTCATGCATCGAAGCGTCATTCAACTTTCTAGGATCCACACAAATCTTGATCTCACCCTTTGTTTTCTTATCCTGGATAACCATCGGGCTTATCCACTCCGATTCTTCAACAGGCTCAATTATCCCTGCATCGAGCATCTTATCGAGTTCTACCTTAACTCGTTCTTTATAGCGCGGGTTCAGTCTATATGGTATCTACTTCATAGGCTTCACGCCAGGCTTAAGAGGAATTTTCATCACTCCTAAGTCTCCCAGAATACCTTTCATCTCTGTGAACTTGGTCGGGAATAAATCTCGATACTTCTTTAATATACCCATGATCTCTTCAACTGTGTCTTCATCCCAATAATCTCCGATAGCTGTGAACTTTGGCTCTTCGCTAGTGCCAATGTTCACTATTCTTGTTTTCACAGGTCCACTCGTATCTGGAATTTCCAGTGGAGGTCCTTCTACCTCGTGCGATCCCTATGACTCAGGTATATGTATGTTGCATGGGTCCTCCTCATCACTATCTGCTTTATCCTCGCATTCCTCTGCGATGTGATAGCAATCAAGAGGGTGATCTAGCTACTCCTCCTATTCTGGCTGTAGGCACGTAGGTACACTGTTTGCTCCAAAAAATTCTTCTAGGGTCATATTTCCCTGAGTGCAGTTTGGTCCAAATATTTTTTCCTTAATAACTTGTAGCGCATCATTGATACTCGCATGTTCATATTTGAAACTGAAATCTTACTGGAAGCTCTCAGTTAGGCCAGACCAGTCCGTTGTACCTCTGCGCAACTCCAGGTCTAGGTACCACTTCTTTGGAATCGGTTCTTCCAGTGTGTGCACAAACAGATGCACTCATTCTGTCTGTGGCCTTTCCCTCCATGCTTCTGAACAGACCCGAATATGCTCTCTTGGATTTGTCTGTCCATTATATTTCTTGGATGATAGGGTAACCTTATCAGCAAACCGGATTTGCATTTTAATTCTACACTAATCCTATGTTGCTAGTGTCTTCTTATGCGCGACCCACCATTTGGCAGGTGTATCACACAGTGCTATGTCTAATGCCCGCAATCGATGTTCTTCTGCAATTGCTACAGTATATTCATTGATAAAAGAATAAACATTAGAGAAACCATCATAGCTGGGGATTGGGCTTACCTCCTTTCCAATCTAGCACAATGACTTTGTGATCCGCGTGCATCTCCTGGAAAATACTTCATGCAATCTGCTTTACTAGTTTTCCAGTTCTGCATCAGAGTCTGAGATGCAAGAGCTGTCACAGCGCCAACTGGATGTTCCATCCGCAGTTGGATTAATATAATCAGCAGCATTAATCTTCATCTTGTACATACGGTCCAAGTCTTGGGCTATGGAGTCTTCTTGAATCGGTTCAACATATTGTTCACCCAGTGAAGGGTCCAATGGTGCGATGACCCTTATATTATTTCCTTCAAATATCATTTTCATAGTCTTTAAATCGATAATGGCAGAATTAGTCATTGCCCAATCGATACCCAACAGCGATGGATAAGGAATACTGTCATCCACGATTTCAATCACTTCAAAATCTGCATAGATGCGTACTCCGTCAATATCAACAATGGTGTTGGGTAACCTCCCCAAAGGTATAACTATCCCTTGATTAGCCATTCTTGACTATAGTGGTGACCACTATAACTTTGGTTTTCCCATCTTATGCCATGTCTGCTTGGTCAAGACATTTACTTCGGAACCAAGATCAAGAATAATTTCATCCATCTCGTAGTCCCCAATCCGTGTAGTGAGCCTCATTTCCCTTCCTGTCCTATTAAGACTCCTAATATTATGGACTGCGCCATTGGAAGCCCCCTTCTCACTCTGTGGTTCATAGTGCCTGAGCAATTTTTCAAATTCCAGGTAAGCATCTATGCTCTTCAGTAATTTCATACAGCTCTGTAAGAACTGCGCAATAGAGGTCCCTGTATCTGTTGCAGTGCTTGTCTGATCATATGTCGTTGGCATATCCTCTCTTTGTGGTATTTCACTACGTAATTGGATTCTCGAGGAGCCGGGTGGCGGTGTTCTAAATATGTCCCGCGCTTCCTCAAATGCTCCCTTATTTTTCAGTAAGTCCAGACTCGGTGCTTTCTCGGGGGCTTTTCTAATCCATACTGGTTCACCAGAATTCTGCTTAGGATCACGCGCTATAGAAGTCGAAGCTTCTGCGCCTCCATCTCTTCCTGTATCAGCGCCACTGCGCGTTACGATGTTTACACTTGGATCCGAATTTATTCCCTCTGCTGCAATCAGTTGAATTTTGGGATTCGGTGGTTCTGTCCTCCTTCATTTCTGCATTTCTACCTCAAGTACAGGATAGTCTTCAATAACATGCTCAAATGATTTACAGTAACTACATGTAGTGCATGGGTTGGTACAATCTCTAGATACGTGACCTATCTGGCCACAGTTATAACATATTACCTGGCCGCGGCCTCTTCCTTGCACCGGGCCTGCATTTCTTCCTCTCACGCGGTATCCACCACCATGGCCTCTATATTCTCTCTGATCGTAGTGGGTGTTTCTTGTTTTGACTTATTCTCCTCTTTGATGCGGTACATTCCAACACCTCACATCATTTCCATATCTCACTTTCTTTCATTCATGAGCTTGTATGTACGACAGTTGGATTCGTCATGTCCAACTGATTTACACAAATTACAATACAAGCTCTTAGGTGTCTTTACGTATTTTTGTATGAGATAACAGTCCCCAGGCCTGTGTCCTCTGCTTCTGCAGATTTCACACCGTGGCACCTTATTGTGATTCATATCCATTGGTTTTGGTGTGCCATTGTCAAGATAATCTTGAAATAGAGGGCAATGTTCTCTAGTTTGGCCCTCTCCTTTGCATCATGTGCACCAAACTTGGCGTCAGTGTTCATATCTTTGCTCTTTTCCATTTTTCATACCTTGCAATTCTAAGGATAAGGTGGTCAGCTAGTTATGGATCTGAGACATCCCATAACTACTCTCTCCAATCGGTGAAGCCTCCAGCTTCATTGCGATAACCTTCTGCTGCATCAATGATTGTCTGATGTGGGGCAACAACGCAGCAATGAACCACTCCTGGTGTTGTTGCGGAGCTATAACAAAGCTCACTTGGTCTAACAATGTCTTAAATTTTTGGTCAAATTCCCAGACCATTTCGGTAGGTTTCTTCTTTATTTCCTTTAATTATGTTATGCACCGCGACTCTGATTTTGGCTTCTTAAACTTTGCTTCGAGCACAACCTTAATTTCTGTTAGGGTTCTCAGTTGTCCCTGAGAATATTTCATAAACCAATGCAAGGCGTGGTTTCTGAAAGTGGTGATGAGATGTGCTCTCTTCACATCATCATGTTAGATATGCTTTACACTCCATATAGCTTCACATAGAAACCATTGTTGATCAGGGTCTTCTAGACCCATTCCTTTGAATATAGACAGTTTTATATCATTATCTGTCATTCTCCTTCCTAGTTGTGCAACACCCTAAGTAGTGCTGACTATCTACGCTGGGTTCTAAGCGGAAAAAATAAATGTGGTGCTTAGTATGGTGCTAGGAATACTACTCTGTGGAATATTCTGAGATTGGGTATTGTGAACTGGAATAGTCTGAGTCAGAATGGCCTGAGCACCTACTCTTGCAGTGTTACCAGTATTGACGTTTTGCAGACTGGGCTGTGCTATACCCGCAGCGGGTTGGTTATGAGGTAGAGGTGGCGCGGTTTTGGCAACTGGCGGATTCTGAGGTCTGATAGGATGGCTGGTGGTTGATAATGGCTTGATCTGATTGTTAAGGTCACATGGGAGTTCGATATTCGTGCGGATTCCAGGTCCTCCGGGATTCTTTTCTTTATTAAACTTATATCTCTTTCCACTTCTTAGATTATGTGTCTCCTCGTCAGAATCACTAAAAATGCTATTGACCATGACAGATTCAAAAATATTACTGCATTCTTAAGATGCCTTTCTCAACTAAAATCATTTTAATGTATAAGCTCAGATTGTTCAAGTACTTACCTCTGAATCCTTCAAAAAAGTATGTTTCATCTTGGTTGTAGGACTTCAACGTGTCTATAGAAAATTCTGTAAAAAAATCCTTCAAGTATACTATCAACCCAGAAGTTGATTGCTCGTGACAATGGGCTGTCTATTGCTTTGAACTACGCTGTGAGCTCTGGAGTCCACTCTGTAGGTACCCCCCCTTGAAAACAGGTTTTCTTCTCTGCGAGTTGCAATATCCACTCGTGCAACTCGTTTCCAAATGAAGCTCAGAATATCTCATGAATATCTCATCACAAATATCTATTCAGCCATGGTACATCAGATAGACGTGGGTGTCTGTTCTCTTTCTTTGCAAACTATTTTACAGTCTTGTCACACCAATCCCAGATCTCTTTCTTTTCAGGATGCTAGTTGTTTGAACCCAACGGGAATTGGTACTCTTCTTCACACATTAATTTTCCAAATACACTATCACATCACTGGTCTTAGACGAGAAACATAACTATTTGTTGGTGTATATAACTAAGCTAGAGGTTTCTAGTGGAGAGCCAGGTACTTCGCGGTTCAAGGAACCAACAAAAACCCTATTCACCGGCCCTTTCAGCAACAGACTGCACGCATCCTAAGGTCTCACTTGAGGCGAAGCTGAGGGGGTGGTTGTAGAATCAAGTTTCCACAACCTAGTGATGCGAGTGTAGGAGGAACTGATGGGCAGCGCAATATAGGACTCTTGGTACGGACAGAGAACTACGCAAAGTATTTGCTTCGCATAAGATACTTCAGCAAGTTGATATGCTTGCGCAACCAGCGCATCCAAGGACTGCGTGGTATTGGATACTTCATGCATCGCGACAATAATCTATCAACAACTTACCTCGCAACAACTTTTAATGGTTCAACGTGTCGACTAGACCGCGCGTCTACTGCCAGACTTGTTCGATTCCACTCAACCTTACTGAATGTTCTTTATCCATTCGAGATACTTATATCATTAACGTTATGGTGCATGCAAATGAATAAAACATACGAAACTGCATGCTCCAACGATGCGCTTCAATTCAGTGTTTAACTATGCGACTATCCAACAGATTCATATATTCAAATGCTTAGAAGTGTTGAATACATAACATTCATCCACACATGTATTACTTAACATATTATTCGCATCATCCTGCGGTGAATACATATAAAAGCAATCACATAACAGATAACTACGGTATTTAAACATCCATGCTAAGCAAAAGAACAGTTGCAAACACAAACAATCACATAATATAGAATTTAACGTGGTTCATCCACCAGATGGAGGTTGCATCCACAAGAACGGTTGTTAATATTGATCCTTTTGGGAAGGGTACAACCGTTCTTAGTCTATGCACTCAGATTCAGACTCTCTTATCTCTCAAATAGGTCTCTGCACACTCAGCTGCAGAGCCTTTACAATAGCCTCAAAACTCAAAAGATGCTAATAATGCTCAACAATGACTAGCTCTACGAGAGATTAACCTTTTCCCATACAAAATTCCCTTATTTATAGATCACGCCCATGGGTCGTGTCTTTACAATCAGTAGGCTGAAACCCTAAGGTTTCCAAAATTGGCGTGACTAACTACCACCCTAGCTGTCGCCATCGACAGCTTGCTCTGCCTGCTCCAAACCGTCCTGCTGGGCCACTCGTGGCTCACACGCTCGTCTGACAGCCACAGTCACCAAACAGTTGTAACTGCATCATGGCCTATCCCTTTCCACTCCTTCCACCTGCTTGTAGCCATCAGCGTAGATGCCTAGATTTTCCACTGCTTGCCGCAACTCGCTCTAACAGGTCACTTTCCTCTGCCTTCCACCTGTTCCTTACCCAAAATAGGTCATGTCCTTGTCTGACCTTTACTTGTATTGCGTACCAAAAATAGCTCATGCGTGGTTCTGCGCACCAGCCTACTAAGCAATCATGTCTTGGCCATTGTCGTCGCGCGGCATGCGCAATTTCTCAAAACCTGCCTGCATCTTGTCCCCGCGCGTAATGTGCACTCTTAAGTACTTGTGCAAAATCCTAGCTTGGACCCCGTCCAACACGGATTCCACATGCATTGCATGTCATTTTTTGTTGAGTGCATAAACCACATTATTTCCTTTCCCTTTTATGTGTTTGATCTCGAAATAAAATTCACATAAAAACTCCATCCATTATCTTTCCTAGCATTTAACGTTGTGTGCTCAAATAAATATTTTAGACCATAATGGTTTGTTCTCAACTCAAATTGCTTTCCTGAATAATGTCTCCACATTTTTAAAGCATGCATTATTGTTGCGAGTTGTAAATTATGGGTAGCATAAACATTCTCATGGTATTTTAGCTTCCTTGGCTTGTAACATACCACATGATTTTCGTGCATGAGAACTCTTGCGATTCCCTACAGACATGCATTGGCACAAACACCAAAATCATTTTCTGGGTCTGTAATTTTCAAAATTGGGGCACTTGTGAGAAGCTTATTCAATAGCTAGAAGCTTTCTTGACATTTATGTGTCCATTCAAATTGTATTCCCTTATTTTGGAAAGAAATGATGGGGTGTGAAACCTTGGAGAATCCCTCAATTTATCGCCTATAATAAAACAAGATCCATAAAAGATCTCACACATGTCACATTCTTCGGAGTCATTAGTTCATGATGGCTTCAATCTTTTCGAGATCAATAGATATTCCTTTCTCTAAAATAATATGACCCGAATATTTAATGAAATCACATTTACTTAGCTTTGCATACATCTCGCACTTTCTAAGCACTTGAAAAGACATTCTAAATTCTCTTCATCTTTCTCTTCATTCTTATAGTAAATATGAATGTCATCTTACAAAACCAGCAAAAATTTATCCAAATACTAGTTCAACACATTGTTCATGAGGCACATGAAAGCAGTTGGTGCATTAGTGATACCAAATGGTACAAACGTAAACTCATAATTCCCATACTGCATTATGAACACTATCTTACAAATTTCTTCCTCCTTAATTCAGGCTTAATGGTACCCATACCTCAAGTCAATCTTTGAGAATATTCCCCCCCTCTCATTTGATCAAAGAGATCATCAATTCGAGGAAATGGGTATTTTTTGTTCTCTCTGACTTTTTTCAACTACTTATAATCAATACAAAACTTGAGCATGCCATCTTTCCTTTTGAAAAATAGCACAGGTGCTACCCATGGGGAATCACTTGGCATGGTATATTTCTTTACCCACATCTCTTGCAATTGCATTTTCATCTCTATCATTTTTGGGGTAGTCATTCTATAAGGTGTCTTAGACACTGGTCCAGCTCCTGGTGCAATATCAGCTATGAAATCAATGTCCCTCCTTGGAGGAATTCTTGGCATTTCATCCGGAAAAACATCCTTGAACTCTTGGAAGACTCAATAATCCTCCAACTTTGAAACTTCATTTTATGTTATTCCATGTACATGGGATATGTACAATTGGCATCCTTTTCTATAGAGATTTATTAGCCGTATGGATGAAACCTATCGAATAAAAATTACCTTTGGAATTCCCTTCACTACCCTTATGCTTCCTTCTCCATCAATGCACTCAAAGGTCTTGATATATCAGTCAAGTTTAACATTGTGTGCTTCCATCGATTCCACCCCAATGAAAACATCACAGGAACCATCTAGAAAAATATTTAGATTTTTCTATGTGAAGATTCCATCCATTTCTAATGGACATTTCTCCACCACCTCACAAATTTTTATCTTGGTTATAATGGCTAGTTTAACAAACCACGATTTCCTATGCTTGGTTTTATTAAAAGCACAATTCTCAACAATTTTAGGAGCGATATAGCTGTGAGTAGATCCAGGGTCAATCAAAATAAAAATAGATTTCTTAGTAATCTTACTTTCAACCTCAACCACAACTAATTGATAGTCTACTTGGAGGTCCTCTACTGCTGCACAGATTCTAGGGAGATCCCTTACCACTTCATCCACAATTTTGACCTCTTGGATGTTGTGAACTTCCTTGGCTCTCCCATTCCGATGTGGAAAATTTCTAAGCATGTGGTCCTGTACACACCCCCAAAACTAAAGTGACTCTCTTCAGAGATCTCTTGGATGGTCTCTCATTGTCCTTGATGTCTTAGCCACACCTTTTGGTGGTTGCTTCTTCTAATTTCTGAAATGAGGTGGCTTGAGCCCCTTCTTTATTTGGTTAAATTTATCCTTATTCTTGTTGTTCCATGCCTTATGGAAATATGACATACTTCTTCTTTGATCATAAAATCACTTAGCCTTTCCTATGGTTTCATCTAGATTTTTAGGTCAATAAAACTCAATTCAATGCTTGTAGGACTGGTGTAGTCAAATAAGAAAGCATTGATTTTTGAAACTATCATCTCTGATATATTTGACATGTCTCAGTAGCTCTAATAGTTTATTAGCATACTCCTCCATGGTAATTTGTCCCAATTTCAAATCATGGAACTCTTTTATTTTTCCATGATAGTACTTGTTGAAGAGGAAATCTTGGTTGAAGTACTTCTTGAATTGCTTCCACTCAATCTTCCTCTCATTGATATTTTTCACTTTCCCAAGGCGATCATGCCATATAGATGCTCTTCCATTCATATTGAGTATGGATACTCTTTCCTTCATGTTTCTTGAGTAGTCTTGGACTTGGAAATATTTCCTCATCCAATGAATCCAAGCCTCGACTTCCTAACCATATTTTATTTCGCCAACAAATATAGGAGTTTTGGCCTGCCTAAATTCTCGATGTGAGTTGTTCTTGAAAGGCATCTTCCTCTTATTCCCATGAAATGAGGAGCTTGAACAATCAATGGAATCTTTACTACAGTCATTATACTCATTAGAAGAGATTTCTAAAGTATATGTACTATCCCAATAAATTGTTCTTGTGCTATGGGTCCTCTTTTGATATGTCCTCCTTGAGATAGCCTTGCTCATTTCCTCATTTTTTGATTACTAGAAAGGATTAATTTTTGTTTGAATGTTTATTACGATTTGGAGCATAAATGCATTCAATTATTTTTGTTCTTCCTGGGATCTCATCATCATTTCATTATTTTCTCTGCAATATTGTAGTTCCACTCTTAGGTTTCTCATGGTTTATGCAATCTCTGAGGGAGTTACCTGATTTCTTCGGCCATTATATTTTGTCTCTGCATTTTCAACCTAGATATTTTCTCCCGTGACATCTATTTCAAGTACATAATGGTCTTGTGAATCATCCATGATGATGATTTTCTTATCCCAACCAATACTAAGGATCTCTAGTTATAGTAACGGACTATTGACCTTTAATTGTTCATGATATAATATTGAATTTGCAAAATTGTTCATATAACACATTTATTAGAATCATTGCATTATTAAAAATTTAACCCCTATTGATAATTTTGTTTTCAAAATAAAGGTTATAGGCACTTTTTCTAAATTTCTATAGTTGAATTGAACCTTTCCCACCAACCTTTCCATATTGGTCCTTCCCTTAGATTCATCAATGTAAACCCTAATATGGGACTACTAATTCCACACTCTTGCTACACTATTGAACTTGTCCCATTGAGGTTTTCACGGATTCCTTCACGACAAAACCATGAGATATGGTCGCCGATGTTTTCATCAGACCTCATCGTTGGAATTTTGAATCTCCAATAAATTTCCACTGCTATAGAATCATCAATACCATATCAGACCTTCTTTTCATGCCACCTAGAGGAACCTTCGACACAAAACTGTGGCGCACCAACACATGTCCCATTGGGTTTTCCCAATGGAGTTTCCTTATACTACTCCCACATACTTCTCTCTACGGACCACGACCCCAGTAAAATTGTTTACATAGCATGCAAAGACTTCTTCTCCACTTCACCCCACACAGTCTTCTATGGTGTTCCCACGAACTTCTCCCCATTGCACGTGCATACCTATTCTTGAATGGACCCTATGAACTCTTCTCCAATGCACCCTTGGACTTCTCTCCGCAGCACCTATGGACCACTTCTATGTTTCATTACGCAGACTCTTCTTTGTTGTGACGTAGGACTTATCTCCACTGCACCCACGAACCTCTTCTCCGTTACACACCATGAACTCTTTTATGTTGTGCCTACAGACTCTTCTTTGTTGTGCCTATGGCACTTGTATACCTCTTATTCGATGTAGCCTAAAAAGTATTATTTGCAGTACCCATGGAGTTCTCTTTAGTGCACATATGGACCTCTTCCTTGCTACACACATGGATATTTTATTTGCATGGAACGACTGGTGTATATTTTGAATGTCCCAATTTTCCCATTTTCATAAATAAACAAAGTTTTGATTTTCCTCCGTTCATGAAATACCTATGTTGTGTAACAGAGTGGAAAATTATTGTTGTGAGCTCTATGAATTCAAAATTTTCTCCTTTTCTCGCTTAACCCCAATCTTGTTCTCATGTTGGTAGAACTTATATTTAATTGTTGTGCTTCATTAAAACACCAATCATTAATTAAACCCACGGTTCTTAGCAAATGTGTTCTCCACATTCCATGTGCAACTCTGATTTTCTACATGTGAGTGTATATTCTAGCCCATACAACCTAGGTTCTACAACCAATAGCTCTAATACCACTCTATACCATCTCCATTCATCAATATGACCAACGTAGGGGATATTTACAAATTATGGGGTTCTAAATTTGCCATATTAAAAATTTATAAACATTTGAAATGTTTGTGCACATGCATAAATAAAATTATAGTGAAAATAAACTCTACCCCACCACAAAAATCATGCATATAAAACATGTTCATCACAACCATAATATAAAGGAATTGCACATTCAAATACAAAGAGAACATTTTTCTTTAAACAAAGAATATCCAAGCACTTGGCTATGTAAGAACAATTTCCACCCAATTATAGCCACTTTGTCCATCATATACCCTTTATGATGAGAGGCCATACCCAAGCTATACTATGAGGCCATGAGGGTGAAGGGAACTCATACAAGCTTCTCTCTCTCTCTCATCCCATGGCCCGTTCTCCTCTATATGTTTGGACATATGTTCATTCATAGATCTATAAGAATCTCACTTAGCGATCACAATCTTGGATACAACAATACCTACCCCACATAACACTCTTCTAGGCTCAGGCATCCCCTTCACTGATCCACGTTTCTCTTGGGTAATCAATTTTGCTAGGTTCTTGCAATCTGTACATAGAAGGAGTCCAACCTAATATATGTTGTTGGAGTATCACCTATAGCCTTAATTTGTGACTTCTCAACCATGAAAAATTAGTAAAACTCAAAGGTTAAAGGTCCCTATATTTCCAAGCCTCTATCCTCACCTAGAACCATCTCTTGCATCTCTCTCTCTAAACTCAAATTTCTAGGAATGTATAATCTAAGAATTGCTATTGAGCAACAAAAGAAGAATTCTGGGTAGTCTCTCTAAAAATGTTGGTAAAAATATGCATAATGAAAAATGGACAATAGAATCTCATGATGAGAGAATGGTTGAAAGACCTTTGACATGAATTTTGAACATGGGATAGAGAACTCTTACAATAGTCATAGAAGTATATTCATCCCATGCTTCAATAACTACACAAGAGGACTTTCCCCACCAAAATCACACATGCATTTAATGATTTGGTGAAACATTAAAAATGAATTAATTGGATCATTTATAACACATGGCAGGAAATGGATAATTTCTAAGGTTGAAACTTGGAAATAGATGATTTAATCTCCCATAGGTCCCCTCTTCTCTTCCATATTAGTGGAATCATAGCCCCTCTAGTGCTCTTTACACAACCATTCTAGAGCATTATATTAATTTTCAACATAATATTTACATAGCATTTTTAATTTGCATGATAAGCCAACCACATAGCCCATAATTGATTATTTACATTATACATTCCTAGATATTCACTAGTCAGGACTTGTCCTCGAGTTGCGCACTAGGAATCTGTAATAGCATATTTACATCATTTGCATGATTTTATTCAATATATTCCAAATCAAAACTAAGGGTATTATACGGAGGAGATTTATAACATCTACCCAACTTTTTTGATGAAACCTATGTATAACCCAAACTCTAGAGCTTGCTCAAAATGATACTGTATTGGATCAAGAATGAAATCTACATAGAAGCTTCCATGAAAAATAATTGTATACCATACAATCCCCACTACTGTATACAGTTCCTACTATATTAAGACAAATAGAAAGGTGTCCCTTGAATGGTCAAAGGAAAAAGGGATCAAAGATGAAATATTTGTCACTAACATTAAAAGAATATTGAATGAAATATACAATAGTGAGGGATTCAAGGATACTCTTTGATGAGGAAATGTTATGGTGAATGGAAAGTAAATCCCTTTAGATGAAGGTAGGAGATGAAAAACCAAAAAAAAATCATTATTTTTCAAAAGAACATGTAGCTAATAACTCTATATGGAAGGTCATTAATTCGAATGGGTAACATGTCATAGATTTACATAGAATTTCCCAAGAAGGCATTTCATTTTATAAGACTATTTAAAAAAACGATGAGAGTCCCTCAATTGCTGATATATTGAATGTTCCCTTAGACCTCCCTCTTTTTCTAATGATCAACAGAATGATGAACTGATGTTAAAAATCAACCTAAATGAAATTGAGATCATAATGCATAGTTTTGAAAAGGATAGAAGTCTATGTCCCAATTATTTTCGTTCTAATTTTATTCTTGCTTCTATTGATTTCATGGGGGAGGACATCGTTGGTGTAATTGTTTGCTCGATGCTCTCCAGTTTGATTTTACCAACCTTCAATTCCACTTTCTTGGATATGATCATTCCAAAAGTTGATAGACATATATTCTTTTGTCAATTAATACTTATTGTGTTATGCAACTGTATTTATAAAATACTTTCTAAAATTAGCATCTGAAGTTTGAATTCTAATCCCTTGAGCCATATCTGTAAAGAGAAATTTAGATTCTTTTACGGTGAACAAATACATGATGTAGTGATCCTTTCAAAATAAATACTTCATTCCATAAAGGTTAAAAGGCTTAAATCCTTAAGCGATGGAAGGTATAGGAGGTGCTATTTGACCTTGGAGGAAAATAAGAATACACTTTTTCTTGGGTATTGGGTGAGACTTCAAATAATCAAGATAAGGAAATAACAATTTGGTAAGGTTGCAATTAGCTCATGTAACACCCTGTTTTTGACCCCAGAATATAATAATATAAATATAGATGATATGGATAAAAGAAAGACATGAATGATGTAATTATGTACATTTTATATTTAATACAAAGCACATGACTATTGTAGACCAAAAGGGACTAAGATGAGATAGGGGTCTATCCTTCCACAAGGGGTAGATGATCATCCTAAGCTTGGGGATTAGAGGGGGAAAACATGTCCAATTCTAAATATTCCACTTGTCCAAGTCTCCTTAGAAAAGGGGGAAAATTGTCCAACCGCATGGATGCCAAGTGGCTAGTTTCTATCAACCTTGGTGCCACTTTCCTAGTCTCTACCATGCATATAAAAAGAGAGAGCTATCCCATAACTCCATTCATTCTTTCCTATCACAGATACACATTTGAATACTAGATGATTGTTTCATCATTCTTCCATGGGAAAAACCATCATTGTTGTTAGATCTAAACCACAAATGGTTGTAATACCATCACCAGAACATGGGATTGGAGCTAGAACGAGAATAGAGGATTGGGTAGTTGTAGCAAAAACTCAAAAACTTCTTGTTGATGGGTAGCCCCAACCTAGGGGTGTCTCTCTCAAAGAAAGACATGGCTTGACAAAGCCTCTGGCTAAGAGGAACTTCCTTGGTTTGTAGTCAGTTGCCCATATTTCAGATAAGTTCATTATGTTAATAAATGTATGGTATTTATTTATAATTATATTACTTACTACCATCATATGAATTATGGAACTGAAATAATGGCTATGTAAATGCATTCTTATGGAAACAGTTATATATGTTCTATGAGTAATTATACACATAATTATTTAGTTGTAAATGTATAATTGAAATCATTAGAAAAATAAAATTGCATATCATAGGCAAATTCATCTAGTAGATTTCATAAACCAAGTCCCCAAAGTCACTGTGAGGTCATCAGGTATTTGACAACTCAAAGCAAAAGAATACGACCTCTGATAATTGTCGAAGAATCAATGATAATAGTCCGATATTTGGCTCTAACATTGACACCGAAAGAAGGATTTATCTGCCAAATTATATGGAGAGTGCACTAATTTGTAAGTAAATTTGAAGAGGTCAAAGTTTTTCATGTTCTTCGGGCACTAAACAAACATGCATACCTCTAAGCTCATCATGCATGTCAAATAGAACTAGAAAAAATGGACATAAATGGGGGGGAGGTTAGTTACTTAACCATCCCCTAACATCTATGACCTTATGCAAATTTGATTTATGTTAGACACAAATTTGATCAATCTTGAAACCCTATGAATGTTGAATCTTCCCTTTGAAGAGATGTGTTAATCTCATTCCAACATTTGGCACATTGACATCATCCTAAAAATTGCATTTAAGAATGATATCATTAACATATTGTATTTATCGATATCAACAATCATGAAGGCCTGCTTTGTGTGTGAATTAATGTTGGAAATGATAGGAGGTTTGAATGATTTGTCCTATATAGAAAAAGGGTATGATGAAATGTCTTTCGTGAGCTATTGTGTCACCCCTGGGATTGATCATTTGAATTTTTTTAATAACTGAGAAGTTGTATACCAAATTGATTGCTTGAGAAAAGAAGGGTTGGTGAATTGCATGTGTGATGTTGTAGGTTTAAGTTTGCAGCTGAACAAGAGGAGAGAGGAAAGTTAATACAGGGAGAAATTTTGTAATATTATGGTGCCTAAGTTTTCATAGATGCAACTTAATTAGGGAGAGAAACTTTGATAGACATCATTGTGTTCACATGAAATTATTACAGATGTACATGAGGTTTGATGACAATTCTCCTGAGAATATTTGTCATATTAGAGGTGCACTCATTTTGAAGGTAAGCACTTTATCAATTAAGTGTTTATTTTTTGCTATGAATTGTAGAAAATGTATAAATATCAAGTATCATCATTATGATCGAATCAATATCACTTGTTAGCACCAAAAAATTGTTCACCAGCTCATCTCCCTATTTACGTAACCCATTTGTCCACTCTTCCTACCATTTTGGCCTCTAAAACCGTAAAAAACCCTCAAATGGTTACCCAAAAGGCAAAAACCAATGTTTTCCTCCTCAAACTAATCCCAATCCTTCAATAATACCAAAAAACCCTCAAAAGGGGTCAAATATTCTGAAAAATTAAATAAAAATGGAATAAATTTGAAAATAAACTCAAAAAAGGAAAAAATGAAGGAAAAACCCTGAACCATTAACCTAAACCACTTGGTGCCTAAAACCATGGGTCAACACTCCACCACCCAAAATATCTTTAAATAGGTGATGGAGGCCCCCAATTTCTCCATTATCTACTCTAACCTTATGCTCCCGAAATTCCTATTGAACCCTAGCCATTCATTTTGAGCTTGAGCCCACCATTTGAATGGAGTTTTAGCCACTATTGATGAATTTGGAGAAGAGAAGAGAACATTGGAGCACGCTACTAGGACCTCAACCAGCTCTTTATTTGAGGTAAAATATTTGCAAACCCTAGTTTGCTCAATCAATCAAAATTGTAAATCTCATTTACTATGTTCTCATGGATATTTACTGTTTACTGTTATTGCTTAAATTTATTTGCATGCACAGGTTAATGCTTAATTTTTACTTATTTTAAATCTCATTTTTTACCCATTATTGAACTGCTAATAAGGATTCATAAATCCTTAGTAAGTACTCTTTAGCATTAACTAGGATGAAAACCCTAGTTACAATTTTCTCTTGATCCATGTTGGTTTCTTTATTCCATTTATCATTCTCCCCCTCTCATCATCTCTCATCCTCACTGACACAACCGTTTTCATTCAGTCTTCAAAGAGACCCCACTTTACTCAAAATCATATTTTTATGATGCTTATGACCAAAACCAAAACTAATACTTCAACAAAAACAATGAGTTTTTGAATTTCACTAAAATAATTTTCATACATATTAATAAAATTTATCGTAGATTTTAAGGAAAATAGGGGATCAAAGTCCACCTTTTTTAAGCTATTTTCACATTATGGGGCTAAAATAAACTTCGTTTTTTTTTCGGTTTTAAAACTAATATTTCATAACAGAGTTTTACGGTTATAAGACATCAATTCAGTAAAATTGTTTTAGAAAAAATAAATAATTAATTTGAATTTATCATATAGATTAGGAATGGGCTAAACTCTAGATCGAATGCACCTTTACTGGCGATTTTCACCGGAATCCGGTGAATGCGAAATTGCTGAAACTACAATTTGGGTTGTTCGAATTGCAATTTTGGTTGCAGGAATGGCTTCAGCGACCTCGATTACCCTGGGGCACCCCGATTATGCAATTCTAGCAACCCAAAACTGTCATTTAAACAATTTCAGCCGGATTTTCGCCGGAAAAATCACCGGATTCTTGATGCATTCGGTCTAGAGTTAAAATAAGGAAACAAAGTCCACCTTTTTTAAGCTATTTTCACATTTTTGGGGTAAATTAAACTTCGGATTTTTTTTTTTTTGTTTTTTTTGGTTTATAAAACTAATATTTCATAACAGAGTTTTACGGTTACAAGACATCAATTAAGCAAAACTAGTTTAAAAAATATATATATTTTAATAAAATAAAAATATATATTTTAAATTAATTAAGATAATTAAAAATTAAATATTTCCACTTTTTAAGTTACTCTGGACAAGTGAATAATTTCGGCTTGAAAACTACGAAATCCATGTCATCGTTTCGATTTGTTTGTTTATGTATTTAGTTATATATTGTCGGGTGATTATGCTTTGTCTGAACTTGTATTCTCGCACTATTGTTTTTCTTATTCTGTGACACCCAACGGAATTTCCAGCGCATTGCAGAAAAATCTTCATTGAATTTGGGAAATATGGCCGCACATCCATCATCTTCAGACTACGCCTCGAATTCTACTGATGAAAACTATTCGTCGAATGATACAGCAGGATTTCGACAGCGGGCTGTACACGAAAAAAGCTCTTCTTTCATGGAGCCGCTTAATAATTCGGATGATACGAAGGGCAAGGGCAAGGCGATAATTAGTGGAGCAGGTCACTATGATGAACTAACTAGTGGAAAAGTTGTGAATCCAAAGATTCTAGAAGCTGAAAGCTCTCATATGGCTGGCATCAATAATCGCCAAATCAGAATGGGGATTCAGCGAAGTCTGAGTCACACACAAGGAGCAGAAATGGATGGAGAAAGGGCAAAAAAAGTGTTATGTGGTTGCTGTTATTGGGAATTTGGATTAGAAAATATTGTACAGTGTCTGAATGGGCATCTATGTTGTTTTAAATGTCTAAAGAAGCGTGTAGAACAAATCATATATGAAGGTTACAAAGCACATGCCTCTCTAAGTTGTGCGGATATGGATGGTTGCGAGGAGTCAATTCCTTTGTCAGAGATTAGGAGAGCTCTACCAAATTATATAATTGAAAAATATGAAGAGCGGAAGGTCCTAGATGCTATAGTTGAAGCCAAACTTGAAGGCTTGGTTTACTGCCCATTTTGTAACATTCCATACGAAGTAGACAGGTGTCTACAAGTTTTAGACTGTCCAAACACAAAATGTCTAAAGGCTTCTTGTATCCAATGCAAGAAGCTGAATCACTTACCATTACTGTGTGAAGAGGTTCAGAAATCGCCAGGCACTCTTCGTGGCGAAGTTGAAGAGAGAATGACAAAAGCTGTGATAAGAGTATGCAACAATTGCGGCACGAAGTTAATAAGGATTGATGGTACCTGCAATAAGGTGACATGTAGGTGTGGAAACACAATGTGTTACGTTTGCAGACAGACAATATTTCCCAGCTATGATCATTTTTTGTGATTGTGCTGATCGTAGAGATGATCGTAGAGTAGAACCAGGGAAACCTTGTGAAACATGCAACATGTGCATTTTGATGGAGCAATTAGAAGGAGATATTGAGGCGATGGATGCTAAGGAGGAAGCTTTGAAAGAATTGGCAGTCAAGGAGCAATTAGAAGGAGATATTGAGGCGATGGATGCTAAGGAGGAAGCTTTGAAAGAATTGGACCTCCCCTCGAAGAGGCAAGACTACAAGAAGAATTCAGCTTAGACATTGATTCTAATGGTAATGTTGTTATAACAGGAGTCTTCGATCAATATGGTTCAAACAGGGATGAAACACGGTGGTGAGCAGTATGCAGACATTGTTGAACCTCCACCATTATTCTTCAGAAATGATGAGCAGCTTGTAAACATGGAATTCCATGTTCAAGAAAATCATGGCCGTCAGAAACAACAACCAGAAGAGGAACAGACAAGTGGTATTCCTTAAGTAATTAAATCAGCTTTACTATAGAACATAATCATTTGTAGTATTATTATTATTGTGTTTTCACTAGTATTTAAATGGAAAGGTCAAACTAATTTTACCAAATTTGATTGCTTTGTAATGGAAAAAAAAGTGATCTCTTTTAAGCTTTATGTTGAAAAATGGAAATGGAAATGAGGGGTTTATGTTGGATTGTGTACATGTTGAATTTCTCAGTTGGAATAGGAATTGAGAGAGTCATACCTTTTAGTGAATCTTTTTTTCACCTCATACTTCACATGTATGTTTCCTTGTTGTATATGAATATAAATAATCTTGAAATCCTGATATATTTTCACATACACAAACATCAATGTGTTACTCACATGGTTCCGATGAAAATCTCTTACCCTCTTCACCAATGTGAAAGTATTGATAAATAAATGAAATAAATTTCTCTTCTTCCTCAAATTCTATGTTGTTATGGATTATTTAATGTGTTACTCAAATGGTTACTATGAAAATCTCTTACCCTCTTCACTAATGTGAAAGTATTGATAAATAAATGAAATAGATTTCTCTTCTTACTCAAATTCTATGTTGTTATGAATTATTTTTATTATTATTCTATGTTGATATTAATTATTTTTATTATTACTTAGCTAGGGTTTTATTTTTACATGCCATGTTCAAATAACAAATTCTTATATAAATAACATAATTATCTAATTAAAAATGATTATGATACACTTAGGATATTAAATTTACTTTATTGTTAATGATTCCTTGCACCAAGTGAAATGATGTGCTTTACAGTCCAGTATGGGGGAGATGTTGTAAAGTGTGTTACAAAAGTGATAATAAAAAGTCGGCCATTAATAAATCCATGCCATCTAATAAAAAGTAAAAAGTGAAGTATCATATTATATCGGCCATTAATAAATTCATGTCGGATCATAAAATAAAAAATTATGGAAAGTATTAAAAAAAAACATGTTGGCTCATGAAAAAAAAACATAAAACTTAAACCCTCATCTATCAATCAAGAGATATCAAATTTCTTGAGTTTAAATTTAAAAAAATAAATACACCTCAAAAAATTGGATCCCTCTCGGTGTTTGATAGATACGGGTTTAAGATGGATCTATGCTAATAAGTTTAATAAAAATACAAAGGATAAATGAAAGAGGGATGACCTCTCTTAGAAGAGTCAAGTACATGTTTGTTTTGATATGTATTATGCGGAGAGAAAGAGGGGACACATCCTTGAGGAGAGTAAGTCCTCTTTCTATTCTCTATTTTTTTATATTCAATACATATTGTATTTGTGTTTGCATGTAATATATGATAAGTCCTCTTTCTATTCTATTTTTTTATATTCAATACATATTGCATTTGTGTTTGCATGTAATATATGAGGGTGTAGACTTTTTGTGTATGCAAGAAATATATTAATGCTTCCGTGGTTTTGAAGAAGAGGGACAACTTTCATGGGGAGAGTTAATCTTCTATAGCCTAATTTAACCATTGTTTGTGTTTGGTAGAGAGTGTGTTTCCCTTTAGATTTTATGTAAATATATTAATGATTGTGTAATTGTATTATTATTTATTTGTGTTTCTAAATGTTCAATCCACCACAAAAACAAAAAAAATGGAACCCTAAACTCTTATATTAAGCATGCATTAGAATTTAAACATGAAAAGGAAGGAGAAGAGATAAATGGTTTGCCTCTTATCTAAGATTTGTTCCAGCTACAGTTCCAAGCTTGATGTCCAAGGCTCTTGAACCTGCAACACAAGATAAAAACCATCCTTCCAAACACAAGTGCATTAACAAGATCTAATAAAACATATCACATATCAAAGATAGACATGGCATGGGAGAATATGCCAAGTTATTATTAATAAAGTTGAAAGTAATCATACAAAGTGATATACCTTGATGTCCAAAGCAACATCTCCTTCCACGCCCTCCTTAGCTACCTCTACAAGACTTCTAATATCAAAGGTTTGATGCCTCCAAAATTTCTCCCCTTAGCTCATGGATGGCCTTCTTCTTATAGGGTTTGGGATACCAAACACTAAGAGAGAATGATGGATCTAGGTGAGTCAAATATGGATCAAGGATATGAATCATACCAAGGAAGGAGGGTGATATGAGATTCGAAGGGAGTCCCTATCCTATGAAAATCTCCTCGAGATTCAAGATCCTAAGATCAAGAAAAATAGTTGTTGAGGGATTTTTGTGCCCCCGGAACTGAGCCTAACGTGAAAAGGTTGTAATTTCGGCACCCCTACAGGCATGCAAAGTGCGGAAATGTTGTATTTTCGTGCCTTGCAACACTATAAGGGTGCATAAATATCTCTAATATGGGCTTGGTGAAGTGGCATTTGAGCCCTGAGTGTTAGATTTTCCTCCAAGTATGACTAGGGAGGGTACCAACATGATGAGAAGGGATCTCAACACTCCTAGGAGGTATAAGAATCATGTCCTTCATGGTTATATGGCATGAAGGCTCTTAATAGTGTACATAGTGACAGTTTGAGGTATAAGAGATTCCCCCTAAAGTGTGAGGTCAAAAGGAATCTGATGGTCGAAACACTTTACAAATAAGGAAGTCTAGAGAGATAGATGGAATGAAACTAGAGAAGAGTTGCAAGAAGAAAAAAACATGTCTAATCACCTTGAGGCGGGTAAACCCATGCTCTGAACAACCGAATCAAAACATGGTTGCCGACCAATACAATGTAGATCCATGACAAGCCACACTCCAATTATAGGACTGGAATCATGGCTACTAAACTACAAGTGTAGATCCATGAGAAGATAATTACACAACCACAACCAATATAAGAGTGGATCTATGTGACAGTATATGAATGAGGTCACCAACATAATATTTATGTGGGAACCCACCCAAAAAATCACCATCGCAACCTAGATGAGAAAAAAACATCAGAACCATATAGGGTCTTTAACCCGATCCCAAATTGATATGAATATAACCATGTGATTACAAGATGTTGAAGTCGAATATGGCAGAAACCGCTTGATTACTAGTCAATGAGGCGAATTGTTAACAAGCCCGAGGGAAATCACCAATGATGACGATGATCCCCAAGGTAACACTAGTACAGTCCAACAAATGTGAATAAATGTATTGACATCAAACACTCATGGAATCATTCGATCAGAGGTCAATGATGAAAACCCACTCTCAAATACAAGGAAAACTGCCATTAAGGCATGTAGGTACCAAGGTACTAATATTGGTTTCTAAGTCTAATTCCTGGATAATGAGTTGAATTCGACAAGAATAGACTTGTTGAAGGAGGGCCATAATGAATCCCACATCATCGACATGAAACCGACATAGGAAAGTGATGCAAACTAATGAATCAGATGAGTATGGAATGACACAAGGATGCAGAAGCTGACAATATTACAGAGGATGACTAAAGTGAACTTCCCTTGAACATGAATGCCACGACAAAAATGACTTGGTAGTAGTGACTCAACGAGGTAGAGACCAATACATAATGTAACATTGACTAAGGAATTCTTCATATGACTTAAAGGAGTTGGAAAAATCATGGAATTGACATGACTCAGAGACAAGCAAATTACCCAGGTGTATCATGAGACACAAATAGGTGCCATGTTCAAGGGAGTCAGAAGCTTCCATAAGGATTTGAGTTGATACACATGATTCGAGTGAAAGTATTGATAAATAAATGAAATAGATTTCTCCTCTTCCTCAAATTTTATGTTTTTGTTGATTATTTTATTATTACTTTATGTTGCTATTGATTATTTTTATTATTATGTGGTTATGGATTTATATTCACATGCCACGTTTGAAATAACAAAGTTTCTTATATAATGTGTATATGTACTCGAGGAATTGTTAAGTTGGAATTTAAATTAACCAAGTCATCCACAAGACTTATTGCATAACAATGTAAATTTCTCTAACTAAAAATGAGTATTATACATTTAGGATATTAAATATAATCTCGGTGTTTGTCAGCATTGTAATTTTTTTTTTCTCTAAAATGATTAGATTTTTCCATGAATATAACATATCGTAGGTTTTAGAAGTTTGAAATGAATTAATGTTGAATAAGGAGGTATTTTGGTCATATTTCTTATAGAGACACAAAAACCTTATTACTAGAGTGGCACCTATGTTGAAATATCCATTTCCAATATGATTTATATTAATGAGTTGATTGTTTATTGATTATATAGGATCTATTCATGGATTCTTTTTGTGGTCTTATTTGTTGAAAAATCTAAGGTTTACCTTCAATTTTATCCTTAGAATGAGGAGAAGTGATATAGTGGCTTATTTTGGGATATATTATAATGGAGGAAAAGGGGACACAAACATCAAATAAGGGGGAGAAGTTTGAATATATTTTGTGAGTGGATCTGTTAATGACATTGATATTAATAGAAATTCAAAGGATAGCAAATGTTTTAAGGATAGTATATTGTGAGGGACTAGGAACATGTTTTCCTTAAGCATCAATTTTATCAATGGATAAAAATTGTAGATTTACTTTATTAATTACCTAACAAGCATTTATTGATTCATTTCCAAACCCAAAAATTTGCACGTATTATTTCATAAACTTTTGAATATGATGTATTAGAAAACGAGGGAAGAATTATCTATGCTTGGTTACTAAAAAATCTACGGATATACATCTAAGTAGCTCCTTTGAAATGTAGGAGAGGATACATCTTAAAGACCTATAATAGAAACATGGGAAATTATTTTGGATATAATTTTCTTCATTGGTTCCATGTTGAATTCTTGTGCACATGAAATGATTTCTGACTGATACTTTACAATAGGTTTAGAAATTCTAAGTAGGTTCAACACCATGGAAGAATTTCAAGAAGCCAGGATCTAGCAACCTAGTAGTCCTCAACAAGAATTTCCACAACAATTAGCAGAAATAAGAAGAAATATTGAAGCAAAAACATAAGAGAGAGAACTCAACTGATGTAAAGTTCATCTCTATATTATTCAACAATATGAAGACAACATATAATACATCTCATAGAGAGAATTCAAGTTCCTCCGATGCAATTCAAGTAGTTCACTTGTGACAGGATTAGAATATACCGAAATCTCCAGTGTGGCAAGTACCAAACTTCAGCTCATAGTAGATGGTCACAAATTGGCTAAGTGGGCCTAGCTAGTCCATGATTGACTAAAAATAATCTAGTGGGTGGATTTTTAGGAGAAAAGAAAGGAAGATGTTGAGGCAAACGGTAGCAAGCTTTCCCAAGTAATCCTAGCACTCCTAGTTCACTCTAATCTAAGTGAAAAGTAGAATAAATTTGCTTTAAACTCACAAAAGATGGATAAAATTACTGAGGTTAAAGCATGAATGTCACTCTAGCTCATAAAAGCAAAGTGAAATCTGGAATTAAAGTGCAAAGAGGGCACTATAGCTGATATGGTGGACAAAATAATGCACTAGGTAGAAAACTATCATAGTTTTAACCACTACGAAGCAAAGTAATTGCATATACTAAGGTCTAGATAGTTAATTTGTTCTAACAATACGTAGGCCACAAGTTATTTGCTTACTAAATTTCAATTAAGAGTAAAATGCTCAGTGCTTGTTGCGATTGTTTTTTTTAGTTTCATATTTCTAGGTAATAGGTTATTGAATTATGCCTATAGGGATCTTACAAGTTTCTAATGTAGACATGTCATGTAGGTCATATATTTATTTCGATGGAATTAATGGGACACGTTTGCAAATGGATTATTATCTAATTTCTAACTGCATGATTATACTACATATGATTTAGAAACACCAAATTGTCAGTGCATTACTTCCCATCCTTAAAAGATACAAACGACTTAGTATTATTAAGCTATGTTTCCAACACATTGTTATCCAAGAAAAAGTTATCCATAAAGACCTCTTAGGAAATATCTATTTAACCATCGAAAACCCCAGCAAAAATCTTATATAAATTTCGATTCTAAATTGTTTTGTTTATTTCAACTCCCATAATTGTAATACCCCTCATTTTTAGCCTCTATTGTTGGTTTTAATTATAATTCATGTAAATGTATTTATGTATTGGTTCATGGTGTAGACATGACTACCTATTCTGACTCCAGTTAGCTCCTCATGCGCCCTCCACTGAGCCTCCTTCTTTTTGTTAGTGTCTCCATGTGTCAGTTACATTCAGTTAGACTCAGTTTGATTGACGATTGACAGTTACTTGTGCATTGATGACTCCACCGATGATGAGATAGACTACTAGTTGTGCTCCGATGACACTACAATGATCATTTGAATGTTACAACATTGAGCAACATTTCGATTTGGTAATAGAAAATGCACTAGCTAAAGCATGATTATGCCATGCAAACTATAACTAATGAAATAATGGAGATATAACCTAGGGAGAAATATGCAAGGAAATGAAATCAAAGGGGTAACCATCTTGACTAGGGGAGGGAGTTAAAGGTTAGTGAAGCCTTGAGAATCATATAGATAGAAGTATGAGCCTATTAATAGCTTTTTAGTGTTTCAAAACAACATGTTTTTTACATAAGGAAAATAACATATTATTAACTAATAAGCTTAAAGTGCGCTATTATTATTGCAATTTTCATTATTATAAAGTATTATTATTATAAACCATAAAAAAAAGTATTATTACTATTATTATTAAGAATGGAAAATTCTTTTGATAGTGAGCATATGATTTATTCTAAAATAAATTATTATTTTAAGACAATTATCATTAGAATTAAATTTATTATTATTATGAATATTAAGTAAATAGTTATTAATTATTAGATTTTCTAAAATTTCTTAATGATTAAGTGTGAGCTAAAAACCCTTTTACTATAATTGTATTTAGGGTTTTCTTTATTAATGGGAAGACAAATTGATTATTATTAAATGATTGATTATGTTTTAAGGGAGGTTTTCACACAAACTACCCATTTCTTTATTTTATTTTTTTTTATATTTTGATTTTGGGTAGGAGAATGCCCCTTGTCTCTTAATTGTGGTTCTATTTACTTTCTATTGTTTATGTTTTTCTGTTGTTGAGAATAAGAACGACCTACCCAAGGGAGCCGAATCCTTTGGTTATGTGTTTTAATGAAATTGAGGGTCGCTCTACATTGATCCCATTATTTATTGCATACCAATAAATTCCAGGAGCGCTATATGGAGAGCCCACGCCCATTATGGATCCCATTATTTAATTTTCGTCAGTTATTATATATTGTATGATTATTATTTTTGGAGATGATAGGAAGTGACATTGTGAGATATGGGCGTTGATTGAGAGGGACAACCTCCTGGAAGAGGGAGAATCCCCTTTACCTTATCTCTACATGTTACATTATTATTATTGCTGTGTGTTAATGTGGAGGGAAGTGCCCACTTATTCTGATGTGGAATAGGGATGACCTCCCTTAGAAGAGTCAAGCACATGTTTGTTTTGATATGTATTGTGTGGAGAGAAAGAGGGGAGGCCTCCTTGAGGAGAGTAAGTCCCCTTTCTATTTTATTTTTTTATATTCAATACATATTGTATTTTTGTTTGCATGTAATATATGAGGGTGTTGCCTTTTTGTTTATGCAAGAAATATATTAATGTTTCTGTGGCTTTGAAGAAGAGGGACAACTTCCATGAGGAGAGCCGATCTCGTTTATCCTAATTTTATCATTGCTTGTGTTTGGTAGAGAGGGCTTTTCCCTTTGGATTTTATTCAAATATATTAATGATTATGCAATTGTACTATTATTTCTTTGATGTTAAGATACGGGGGTTTTTCCCCTTGTGTTTCATTTAAATATATTAATGCTTTTGCAGTTGGGAAGTAGAGGAATGACCCCCCGGAGGAAGGACGAGTCCCCTTAGCCTAAATATATTACTACTTTTTGTCTTAATTAATTATGTTATCACTTATGTGAGAGGGAATATTCCCTTGTATAGATTTTGCAATGGTAAAGAAGAGGGATGACCTCCGTGAGGAGAACCAAGTCCCCTTAGCCCAAATATATTATTTATTTTTTTCTTAATTAATTTTATTACTGCTTCCGTGTTTAAGGAGAAACGATGTTTCCCTTTTGTGATCCTATATTTTAATGCTTATATGTTAAAGGAGAGAAGGAATACTCCATTGTGGTTTATTGCTAATAGTTTATGGCTTTTATGATGAGAAGAAAGGGCATGTCTCTTTTAGATAAATCTTCCTACCAATAGTTAAACTCTCTCATAGATTAAATTAAGTTTCTAAATGTTCAATCCAAAACATAAATAAAAAAAGTGGAACCCTAAACTCCTAGATTAAGCATGCACAAGCATTTAAACATGAAAAGGAAGGAAAAGAGATAAATGGTTTGCCTCTTACCTAAGAGTTGTTCTAGTTCTAGTTGCAAGCTTGACGTCGAAGGCTCTTGAACCTACAACACAAGATAAAACCAACCTTCCAAACACAAGTGCATTAACAAGATCTAATAAAACATATCACATATCAAAGAGAGACATGACATGGGAGAATATGCCAAGTTATTATTAAGAAAGTTGAAAGTAATTAGACAAAGTGATATACCTTGATGTCCAAAGCAACACCATCTCCTTCCAAGATCTCCTTAGTTACGTATACATGAATTATAAGATCATAGTTTTGATGCCTCCAAAATTTCTCCCCTTAGCTCATGGATGGCCTTCTTCTTATAGGATTTGGGATACCAACAACTAAGAGAGAATGATGGATCTAGGTAAGTAAAATATGGAGCAAGGAGATGAATCATACCAAGGAAGGAGGTTGATATGAGATTTGAAGGGAATCCATATACTATGAAAATATCCTCGAGATTCAAGATCCTAAGATCAAGGAAAATGGTTGTGGAGGGATTTTTGCACCCCCAGAATTGAGCATATACCAAAAAGGTTGTAATTTTCGCGCCCCTGCAGGCATGGAGAGTGTGGAAATGTTCTATTTTCACGCCTTGCACCACTAGAAGGGCACAAAAATATCTCTAAGATGGGCTTGGTGAAGTGGAATTCGACCCTTGAGTGTTGGATTTGCCTCCCAGTATGACTAGGGAGGGGACCAACATGATGAGAAGGGATCTCAACACTCTTAGGAGGTATAAGCATCATGTCCTTCATGGTGATATGGAATGAATTCATGGTGATATGGCATGAAGGATCTCAATGGTATACATAGTGACAGTTTTAGGTATAATGAGATGCCCCCTAAAGTGTGAGGTCAGAAGGAATATGATGGCCGAAACACTTTACCAATAAGGAAGTCTGCATAGATAGCTTGAAGGAAACTGGAGAAGAAATGCGAGGAACAAACCAAGTGTCTAATAACCCTAAGGGGGTCATACCCATGCTCTGAACAACCCACTCAAAGCATGGATTCTGACCAATAGAATGCAGATCCATGACAAGACACACTCCAATTATATGACTAGAATCATGGCTACTAGACTACAAGTGTAGATTCATGAGAAGACAATGACAAAACCACGACCAATACAAGAGTGGATCTATGTCACAGTATATGAATGAGGTCACCAACATAATATTTATGTGGGAACCAACCAAAAAAATCACCATCACAACCTGGATGTGAAATAAACATCATAACCATCTAAGGTCTTCTCCTCGATCCCAAATTGATACAAATTTGACCATGTGATTCCAATATGTTGAAGTCGAATATGGCAGAAACCACTTGATTACAGGTCAATAACATGAACCGTTAACAAGCGCGAGGGAAATCATCAATGATGACGATGATCCCCAAGGTATCACTAGTACAATCCAACGAATGTGAATAAATGTCTTGACATTGAACACTCGTGGAATCATTCGATCGGAGGTAAATGATGAAAATCCACTCTTAAATATGATGAAATGTTCCATTAAGGCATGCAAGTACCAAGGTACTAAGATTGGTTTCTAAGTATAACTCCTGTACAATGAGTTGAAGTCGACAAGAATAGACTCGTCAAACAAGCGCCATAATGAATCCCACATCATTGACACGATACCGACATACGAAAGTGATGTGAACTAATGAATTAGATGAGTATGGAATGGAACAAGGATGCAGAAGCTGACAATATTGCAGAGGATGACTAAGGTGAACTTCCATTGAACATGAATGGCACGACAACAATTACTTGGAAGCCCTGACTCAACGATGTAGAGATCAATACATAATGCCACAATGATTGAGGAATTATTCATATGACTTGAAGGAGTGAGACAACTCATGGAATTGGAATTACTGAGAGACAAGCAAATTACCCAAGTGTATGACGGGAAACAAACATGTGCCATGTTCAAGGGCGACACAAGCTTCCATAAATATTTCCCAAACAAACTTGACTTATTTCTCCCTATTTCCCCCCATCATGTTTGACGAGTACCCCTATGTTTTTTAACGAGCCCTAGGAGGATAAAAAATGCTCGATATATCTCACTGTTAGATGAGTCCAACCTTGTACATTTTATGAACCCAAGCAAGGAGAGGTTCCGTTCAATAAGGATCCTTCAATGTTTAATTTCACGAGTCCAAGGAAGGAAAAATCGGTGATTTTTCATGTTTAGGGAGTCGGAAATAACCTAAAGAGGACTCCAAATTTGGAATTTTTTTGTAAAGTTAGTCCCTATAACCGAAAAAGTATAAAATAATGTATGAAAGAACTCTCTTTGTCAAAGGTTGACGAAGGTGTACCTTTTTTATAAAGATTCTAAGTGGTCCGAAAAAGGGATAGACTACCACCGAATAGACGTCCTTTCAAATACTTTTACAAGTGTGAAAGAGACAAGTTCACTTGGAAACCTTTTCTTATTTTGAGAGCCTGAAAAGAGATTAAAGAAAACTCCATAGTTTATATTTTCGTGAGTTAATCACACTAGTTCAGAAAATGGATAAAATAATACTAGGATGATACTTTCCTCATTGTTTTACGAGCACGAGTAAAGCAGACGAAGCTCAACACCATTTTTCTTAGGTTTAACAAGCACGAATCAAGTGTGGAAAATGTTTGGAATCTATTTCATATTTCAGAGCCAGAGCAGGAAAGAGAGAAAATGAGCTCGAAAAAGGTCAAATAAACAAATCCACCGGTGTGAACAACTTAGATGAACCTGTCGAAACCTGGTAAATAACCCAAGGAAATAACATTAAAATATAATATATGTGAAAAAGGATTTAAGCAAAGGTCATTAATGTGAAAGTAGGTAAAAAATAACTAGTGTCGTTATAAAAAGAGCGTAAAATGTAAAGCTAGTCATTCTTACTTGGTCATTTTTACCTCAGGTCGAGTTTTACCTTACTCAGGAGCCAAATTTCAACTGAATATATCGGGAGATCTAGGGCACCAGTCGAACCACTGTTCGAAGTAGGTTAGTCATCTTAGTCTACTCTTTAATTCAATGTATTCATTTTTCAATTTCATCCTGAGTTGGGGGATTGCAAGCACCCTAGACAAAAAAATTAGGCACCCAAAAATTTTTGCGCCCTCTCTATATTGAGAAGCGCGAGAATTTTGGTATTTTCGCATTATGGTGTATGGTAGGGGTGCGAAAATTATCAGTTTTCGCGTTTTGTACAACTGCTAGGGCACGAAAATCAACTGATTCAAATTTTAAGAAGCTTGCCCCCATCTCATTTAGCAAAAATTCACATCAAGACTCTAATCACAAGTTCCTTTGGCGATTTTCAGGAGTTTGCAAGAGAGAAGAGCGAGAATGATTGAGTGGAAAGAAAGAGAGAATGAAGGGGATGAGATTCCCTAAATGATGATAACAGGTTTTCTGCACTGAGAGAGTGTGTATTGTTGAAATTCTTCAAGATAAGAGGGATCTGAAAATAAGGGAAGCTTCTAAATCACATAATAGAGATGTGCGATGCATATTTACAAGATTTCCATATAGGGGAGGACATCCTTGAGATAAAGCTTGAGGATATATATGTATTTACTGGTATTTCCAAGAGAGGGGCATAAGTCAGTTTGGAAGGGTGTCATAGCACCGAAGAGACTACAGAAACCTACATATCCCAGTATTATAGATAAGGATCACGCAAGAAAAGCGGGAAGGTACTTATAGCCAATGTGATAGATCTTCCTTTGAGGATGATCTTGTACACTCTTGCTCGAGTGGCTAGAAGTGTATGGGATCATCATGCTACCAAGGCTCAAATGAATTACGTCTTGGAATGCCTCGAACCAAAGCTGTTCAACTGGTGTGAAGGGGTTTTGGTCAACATCAAGGATCAAGTTACCAAATTCCATAATGGAAGTATCAAGCAATTTTGCTATGAGAGTATCCTAGTTACCTTCTTCTTAGAGAGGGTCCCATTACTATTCTCGCAGATAGAGATACCTCATCGTCCTCCATCTTAGCCACTGATGGGGAGATGGAGTGATTATGTTGGGTGGCTCGGTGGACTACAAGTCCTATCATTTTGTGAGAAATTCTTCTCTTGGTTAGAGGAATAGATCGTGATGATTGAGGATTATCCCTATGCCGGAGTGGGATTCCGGGGAAACATTGACTTGGCTTTGCTAGAATATGATGATTGGGATGAATTCGGTATGTGACCTTTGAATGTATTTTTTGAATTTTCCAAGTTATATATATATTATTTGTTTTGATACATAAAAAGACCTAATATGTGCATGTGTAATGGTGTAGATCATGGATCGGTGAGGCTAGTAGGATCTTCACCACTGCGGCGATGAGGAGAGGAATACCAAGAAGAGGAAGACGAGGCCGAGAGATTTCACTATGTAGAGAGGAATCTCGAGCGATTGACCATGGGAATTCATCCGATGAGGATGCTCGAGGTCCCCTATCATGATCTCCAGAGGCATACTGTGGGTGTGCCAGAGCGGATTGGCATATTAATACTCTATCGTGTTGCTAGGGAAGTAGTATGCTATCACTAGCATTTTTCTCCTTGTGATTAGATCTTAGCAGTATATTTTTAGCATTAGAGGCATTTACACGATATGTAGGTGAGAGTGCAAATTTTTGTACGAGTTATGATCCCAATTTTTGTCTTTTGACGCATTTTGATACTATATGTGACATGATAAAAAAAATTTTACATGATATATACATGTACCTATCTCCATTGTTTATCTATAATGATTCGTATGTTATAGTTTTACATGTTTTGCATGATGACATTGATTATGTGAGCTAGATTCCAATTCAACATGTAGTTATATAACGAATCAACTACTATGTTCAATTGCCTTGGCATATGTTGATATATAATATAATCAAATGATCTTTCAAGGAGGCGTACCCTTCTTTACATGTAGTTAGATTGTGATGAAGAACCAAAAGAAGTTCTTTTCATGTCTCCTATGGAAGAAAAAAATAGATATGAAAAGAATAAGACTGTTTCGTAGAATACTCCAGTTGCATGAAGAAAACCGGGATCACTAGACAAATACTTATTTAGGGGATTGTTCAAAACACCTCTGAAGCAAGTTACGTCTCCAAATCCTGTTGCAAAGGTCAAGACTGATAGTCAATCTGAAGAAGAAGAAAATGCTACAGATATTGACTAGGAATGAGAATTGATTAGTTCCCTAGATGACTTGAACAAGTCAAGAAAGAAGAATACATTCTTGTAGGAATAGTTGTCGAAGTATGAGGAACAGGACAAGCCATTTCAAGAATCTCTTGACACAGAAATTCGTGAAAAGGTAACCAACTATGAGATAAAACTAATTTGCGCATAAGACAAGGTCAAAGTGCTTGAGGAAGAAAAATATGCATTGAAATCTTCTTTAGAAGAATTTGCGTAGAAAATTAGGATGCTGACAAATCAACTTGAGGAGAAGGATGAAGAGATATATCATCTAGAAGAGAAATTGCTTGAGATGAAGGGTAAGAAACAATTCCAAGATCCCAAAGTGATTTGTGCACACCAAGAAGACAACAAGGATAGTATTGATGATGACGTAAAAGAAAAGTTTAAATACAACGCATCAATCTTGAACAAAATCCTAGACAATCAGAGATCACTAAAAAAAAAAAAAAACATGCCTTGGTTGTGAAAAATAATCAAAGAAGGTATGTGACAAAGAACATTGTCCCAATATTGTTAAGTCTTTCAGGTATGATGGTTTCTCCAACAAATACAATTATGTTCAATATGATAACCAAAGAAGGATCAAGAGGAAGAAGTGCACAAGATGCAATCGTTCTGGTCATATTGCAAAATATTTTCAAACCGTGAGATGTTATGCATGTGATGGTTTTGGACATAAGGCTATGTACTATCGAAGAGTAGTGAACTATCTAGATGAATAATTATTGCGCAAAGCCAATCACATTCAAAGGGACTACAGTGAAAACTCTCTGATGCGAATCAAGATACAAATGCGCACAAAAAATATTGGGTAAGGAAATCTCCTCAGAAGTGCGTTGAAGATGTCGACAATCAAGGTGCATATAATGCAACAAGAAATTTCTTCCCTCCTTACTAATCTCAAAAGGATTGAGTAAGACCCTTGAGTTAACCATGATGCATCTTAGGAATTCAAGGGGTATGCTAGTTAGGTGTGTGGTTAAGAAAGTGTCTATCCCAATATTCATCATAGTTATGTATTCAGTTGGAAATGTCATAGAAAAGGAAGTTCAGATACATGCACGCATTTCGTTATTGCTAAGCTATCTTTCATATGATAGAGTGCAAAACATATTAATTGTTGAATTAAGTGTTATGACACAGAAGAAGATTTATTGCATATATATGAATGATGAAAATGTGCAAACATTGCTGAAAGATAGATGTGAGTCGAATCAAAATATAAGTTTTGTTATATTCAAAATCAATCTATTTACAAAATTGCATGAGTTGGGACTCCATGCCGATGCCAAAAGGCGTATACAAAAAAAACCAAAAAAATTGAGTCACTATAGCTACAATTCAAGGTTGAATGTTTGTGTCTGATTGGTTTGCAATATGAAGCTCCAAGTCTATTGGCACAAGTGCAGTACACTCTGAAGAAAGAAATACGGGAAGGATTTGCAGGGTTGTAGACGATGATGGTGGAGTATGTTGAGGTTGAAGCAAGGAAAATTTACTCAAAATATGTTGCTATTGGTCCTCCATATTGTCAACCTGACGAGTCAAATGAGTTAGTTGTTCGGAATGCTCGAGATACACTTGCGATTGAGCATATTGACGACATAAATCTATTTCCTCCATCTGTCATTGCCAGACACCCATGTCAACCCTCAAGAATGAGAATTCATACTAATGTGTCTGAAATGCAAGTCTCGCATTCTCAAGGGAGCTATTCATTATTTGGTAGAAGGAGGCCATTGGAAGAAAGAATAAGAAGCAGATAGCAATGCGACACAAAAATACATAAGTGGAAAAGGTGATGAGCCAGGCATTGTTCAAGGAACTCTTATAGAATTGAATGGAATACATTCAAACACATGAAATTAATTTCATGAGATATGAATTCAAAATCGTGCAAGTCGAAGAAGGTGGTAGAGTCGCCAAAATTGAATGTTGAATTTAATAATCTTTGAAAAGGTGTACGGAAAGCATAAATCCAATCTATTGCTTCATGCGACGGAATGATGTTGCCCCAAAATCTTGAGTACGATGATGACACATAATTGTTCCCACACTAACTGAGTGTCATATCTGCTTTAATGTTGAACTGGCAGATGAACATGCCAAATATTTTGTTTTCATGGAAACGAATGCGACAATAATAAATGCGATGAGTTAAGGACACAATCTAGTAAATGTGACAGATGAAAAAGTTGAGTCCGCAGAAAGGATTGTGCAAAACCAGTAAACGATTGATTTTGGCACTGCGCACTTGGCACAAAATGAGGCAGACTTGAACCACTGCGCAAAGGATGATGAAGTGTTGTCACACAAATAGTAGGTCAATATACAAATGGAAGATAGCGTCGATACGGGAAAGAAATCAAATATAATTATGAAAGAAATATGCAAATTGCGGGATATCAGTGTAGAATTACAGAAAATAAATGAAGCATAAAGGCAGGGGTAGTCATCCATAAACAGTGAATGAAGGCCGTCACAAAACAAAATGAAACAAGAACCAGTAATTGCATGAGTAATGGCACCTATTTTCCATTTATGTCAAAGGGAAAGAAGATGCATGAAACTGAGAAGAACTAAAGAAGTCGAGAAGAAAATATGCATGAGAAGCTGTGAAATAGAATTAAGCAGAAAGAACACATAGTAAAGTATGGCGATGAATACAGTGCATGAAGAGAAAACATGCAGATGCAACAAACATGAAAGATCGTGAAGTAGATTAACAAATTGCAGCATATGCAATAGACGTGAAACAATGTGAATTAAATCAACCTCCTGTGCAAAAGTAACAGAAACAAGAAGAAGTACTAACAACAGTATGCCCATAAATCAGAATCCCAAAGAACTTAGGGGGAGCATATACATAGGTGGAGCATAGTGACAAGTATAGATGAAGTAGTACAAAAAATTTATACACAAATTCATAATGTGTTGACATCAATGCCAAAGGGGGAGATTGTTGAACTTTGGTTGTCATTGATGTCAACTAATGTTAAAGAGCATGACAATTGATTCAGTTTGAGTTATTGATGTCAACTGAGTTCAAAGTGGATAAAACATTATTATGCCAAATTAGAGAATTATATGGATGCCACTTTGAAGAAGTATATGTGAAAGATAAATGAAGGATATGGATTCCAGTCTGAAGAAGTATATCTAGAAGTTGCATCCAGTCTGAAGATGTGTGTCCAATGATACATCATGCATGACCAGTATGATGAAGCATACAAGGAAGATACATCATGCATGACCAGTATGATGAAGCATACAAGGAAGATACATCATGCATGATCATTATGAAGAAGCACATTAGCAAGGCACATCATGTAGGTCAAGTTCGAAGAAGTACATAAGTAATGTATCCTACTGCATGTGCTACCTATGTAGACATCACGTCCACCAAGGCATACTCTCTCAGGGTAGAAACCAAAGAATTGGATGGAAAAAGGTACATGTGCATAAGAAACCAAGTAGTTGGCTAAGAAAAGGTGAAATAAAGCATGTCAAGGCAATTGGATGGACAAAGGTACATGTGCACAAGAATCCAAGGATTTAACTAAGAAAAGGTACAAGTTTGTAGGGATATTGAGAGAAGATTATGGAATGCGCAAGAAATATCAAGCCTTGTATGGTAAAAGGTTGGGAGCATGCAAGAAGCAAGTAATGGATTCTAGTTAAACATCCTTGGAAGCATGAAAGACTTACCAATATGAAGGTGCTTTTAGTTATTGAATCATACACAAGTTCCAAGAAGGGTGCAGTTGTTGAAGTTAGCATATGCGCAAATTCTACACCTAAAGACTCAGCAAGTGTGCAAGTCCCACAAGTGATGGTACCGCAAGGGTAAAATTCCCACCAAGATGAAGATCATGTATGCACAAGTTCTTGAAAGCATTGATACACCAACTGTGCAAATCCCACAAGTGATGGTACAGCAAGGGTCAAATTCCCACCAAGATGAAGATAACGTATATGCAAGTTCTGAAAAGCATTGATACACGAAGTGCACAAGTCCCACAATGATGATATCACAAGTGTCAAATTCCCACCAGGATGAAGACCAAGTATGCACAATATCTACAATAGATGGCATGACAAAAGAATAATATGAGGTCAAAGCCCCACCAAGTCGAGGACCATTGTTGCACAAATTCTACAAAGCATTGGTACATCAAGAGCACAAGACTACAATGTTGAGGAAGGAGTTTCACTAATTCATGGACCATAGATGTGAAATAACCACAAAGGATGACACATCAGCAGTGTGGAACATGACATGTGGCATAGGCTTAATTTGTGAAGTAATGAAGAAGGAATGCCACAACCAACTTGTGCACATACAATCCATGCAGGACATATATAAATAGAGATGCAAGTTGCAGATTTGAAGTAAGATTGATGGAGAGGCTATATAGATTCAAGTGGAAGATACATATTTATATTTGGGGCATCAACAAAGTGAGGAAAAAACAACATGATCTAGAGAGGATCCAATTGTGCACATACAACATAATGATTTATTGATGGTGCATAGAATGATGTTGTAGATCTGTGACATATGCACAAATACTAAAAGGAAAAATCATAGAAGTATTGCAAGTGCATGAGGACCAAATGGAAGTATTGCTAGCAGTATGCACATAGTCACAGATGATTTAAGAGAGAAGCATGGAGAAATAATCGAAGTATATCAGAATATGCACAGAAGTTTCATTGATGCATGAATGGTGAAGTGAAATATTCAAAGTAAAGCAGTCCATCAGATGCGCAATGACATAATAACAACAGAATCTTGTAGGCACATCATGATGAGGATGATTTGAGGAAATTTTGTTAATCCAAAAGGATGTATCATAAGATGCACAACTTGTCATAGATTATCTAAAGGACTATGGCACTTACAAAAAACGAACAAATCCAAGTTAGTGCGTAGTTACATCTGATACTGATGCATAATATTATAACAACAAGTTATCAATTGAAAGCACAATATTACTTTATGAGTGCAGTTGCACAGTAGCAGAACAAACAAGTGAACCTTGGTGCAAACTACAGGATCACAAGCACATAGTACGTGAAGCAAGTCATCAACAGAAGTGAAGAATTGATTCAAATGAGAAGTCAAGTTATATATGAAGTACAGTGACAAAGAATCCTCTGCATATGAATCTGGCACACAACAAAATGAACTACAAAAGAACAGAAGTGTGCACAACTTGAAAGATCAGTAAAACAAAATATTATTTTGGATATCTGGGTAGTGGGATGGGGAAAGGAGAAAGAGGTTGTAGCCTCCTTCCAGTTGGTGCTGGAGAACAGAGAGAGTTGGTGCTTCCTTCAGGTCGGTTCCTATAAAACCAAGGGGTCGGTGCTTCCTTCCAGATGGTTCTTGTAAATACAAGAAGTCAGTGCTTCCTTGAATGTATTCTTTTCATTACAAAATAACATTCTGTGGTTTTCTCCCATTAGGGTTTCCACGTCAAAATCCTATGTGTTGAGTGTTCTTTCTCTTGGTTCATATGTGTATGAATGTTTTATTAATGTTGGATGCATAATTAAAGATCAAGATTAAGTTAAAGACTAATCTATTAAAGAAGGTAAAAACTACTGATAACTGCAATAATATTGAATAACCCCCCTCTCAATATTAAAATAATTCCAACATTATTTGAATTTCAATTTGTTCTCAAATTCACAACATATCTGGGCACTCAAAAAGTACAGATTTTGGGAAATTCATTACTTGTTATCGATTGGATGTTCAAGGAAAAATGATTTTCACAACATTTTTTTCAAGCGTCTATAGGATGAACTTATGGCTTTTTCAAGTACTTTGCAATACATTTTTTTCGAACATGTTTAGAGCTAAAGAAATATAGAAGCATATTATCTCTCTAAGAAGGGGCTCCTCCTTGCAGCATGTATATGGAACAGATGGACTAGTCTGAGGACACTCTGACAGATTTTAATCTAGGGCCTTATTTTCTATGAGGATGCTATGCAAATTTCATATAGTTCTTTTTTTCCAATTAGATATAGTTGTGTTGAGTTTTTTCATATATATATTTCCTATATAACTTACTTATCTCGAAATACTACTTTTCAAAATAGTCTTGGTTTGGATGAATGTAAGTTTAAATTTTTTGAAGTATTTTATACTAGTTTTATTTTTGGACCTATATGGATCAATGGGAAAATATGTTTTTTACCTTCTTGATGAGAAATTAAGTGTGATGTTATAGATATTGTTTTAACAGATTTGACTATATTGAAACTTATCATATTGGATTGATAAGACATATTGAGTCAATAAATGGCCATCATTTTTATCACCTCTTCACACATTTCCTTTGATTTTTAACAATTTTTCACTTTCTCTTAACCATGCTCCACTCCATTTTAATGTTTTGTGTGCGATTAGACTTATTATTTTCCAATGCATTTATTTTGGTATTTTAAGTAAGTTTTTAATTAAATATGAGAAAAATAACATGTTTTTACTTAACCTTGGAAGTTGGGTGACTTTGGTAATGTTTATAGGTATATTCCAAGATTTTAACAATGTCATATTTTGCCACTTATCCTCAAATTCGAATTTACTCCTACAAATTTGCATATTTGAGGAAGATTTGGGATGATCACTCAAGCATATTTGGTGGAGAAGAATCATGGAAATTTTGTTACCAAAATCTTAGGGATTTGTGGAAGGATTTGTAGATATAATTGCGCCAGGAGGCACTCTACAACCTAGTATGAGGGAGATCTTGTAATGTTTGTCGATATTGTAATGTTTTTCGATATTGTCGGCCATAAATAATGTTTTTCTTTAACAAAATAATAAAAAATAAAAAATATTATGTCGGCCATTAATAAAAAGACGTGTATTTTAGTTTGAATGAAATCAATGGCTATATAATACATTGAAGCTAATAAACATAACAACAACAAAATTATAAAAAAAAATTGGGTCAAGAATCTGCGGCAAAGAGAGGGGAACAAACGAAGAGGGAATCTGAGCATTTTTTGGGAACATGTAATTTTTGGTTTAATAATTTTCGTTTTAATGAATAGCATGTGCCTCACCATTCTCCAGCTCCTCCGCAGACCTCCCTCCCAGCTCCTACATGACCTCCCATCTCCTCCCCTCCACGCACCTCCCTCTGCAGACCTCCCCTCCATGCAGAACCAGCTCCTCCCCTCCGCGCATTGTTGATGTATATGTAACTTCGGAATGTATTTCATATATATATTTATTGTACTCCTATAGAGATGTATTATTCCTCTATACGAAAGCATTTGAATTCCTATAGAGATGTTATTATTCCTCTATACGGAAGTGTCATCATTTATATTGTAAGTGTCGTAACTTATACTTGATGGGCTATTATACCACCTTGTTGGGGTCGGCCCTGTATAAGTCATGTGGGTTGAAGGGATATTAGACCACCCTATTGGGGGTCGGCCATGTGGGTCAAAGGGTTATTAGACCACCCTATTGGGGGTCGGCCTAGTCAGCATTATGTTATGTGGTTAAGTTAAGGCCGACCTAGTAAAGGTTATTAGGAAAGTCAAGTCAAGTATAAATAGAGTGCGGGAGGCACTCTATTTGATCATTATATTCTCACACACACTCTTTGGAGAGTGGCGCACTTGTGGAGGAGGAGAATTTGTTGCTAGGAGATGTCTATCTCTTATGCTTGGGTTGTATCATTTCTCTATCTCTCTCTGAGGAATTTATTGGGGTTTTTCACCTTTATGGTTTTCCCCAAGTAAACTCTGTGTCTCTTGTGTGCTTGCATTATTGTGTCCATGATTGATATGCTGTAGATATGCTGTACATGTTGTTCTCTCATTTAAGATCCTTGATCAAATTGAAGTAAATTCTGAAAAACTAACATGGTATCAGAGCTAGCCTGAAAGAAGGCATGGTATGGCATGTATGACACTTGTTGCACTTGCGATGCTAGGGATTGATATAGAAAACACCAGTCATCCTAGCAATTTCGCTATAAATCCATTTTGGCGGAGTTTTCGGATCTAAAATTTTTACAAGTCGAATATCAGATCCCCATGTACTTTGTGTCTAAATGACAACTTCTAATTCGTTGTACTTTGTGTTTTATGATCTATACAATCTAGGGTTTCTGCCTCTTCCAGATCTGAGTCATAAACAGGTGACCTAGGAAAAATGGCCATAACTTGGGCTAGGAAGCTCCAAATTAAATTTCGTATAATGTGATAGGTATTGCACAGACTGTACTTTCTCAGGTAACCTTTCTAGAGGCTGAAACTAAACCTGTGACACGTGGCATGCCGTACAATTTCGCTCTCCTATTTTATCCCATAAACAGGTCATGTTGCGACACTTGGCATAACTCTCTCTCAGAGAATCCAACTGAGCTCAGACCTATGGGTTGGAAAGACAACAAGTTGAGCTACCACAGGTAGAAGTTTCAAACCCCGTGGATTCATAATTTCGGAGTTACACCAGAAACAATCAGGTGCATATTTCTGTCAAAAATGAATTGGATTTTAAGCACCTTCATTCATGACTCCGGGAATTAGGGTTTCGGAGAAGGTTGGAATTTTTGTAATCAGAGACCACAGATGAATGCTACTCATCAAAATCAAAATTTAGAGACCAAGATCATATTTTTTGGTTGGGAAGAAGGCTGGGCTTGATCAGACCCTAGTTCGGGACTTTGATCGAAAAAAGTGGAAAATTAGGGCTTCTGCAAAAATGGGAATTTTTGAAATCTATGACCATGGCTGGAAGCTCCTCAGAAAAATAGAATCTTAGAGCTTTGCATCGAACCTTTTGATTGAGTAGAAGGGTGGGCTTTATCAAACCCTAGTTTGGGGTCATGCCTAGTGAATCCAGAAGTTTCAAAGGCAAATTTGAGGGGTGAAACTTTGCAGTTTTGAAATTTTGAGTATACCACGTTAATTAGCTCATCAAAGTGCATATTTCTATTCTTTCAGAAGTTTGAAATTCAAATTTTGAATTTTTAGGGTTTCTCTAGCAAACCCTAATCCAGCTCCAAGATCCAGTTCCTGCAAATCAAGTGGATTGGGTTAATCTTAGAAGAGAATGGATTGGTCACCTGCATAAGTGAAGAAGTTCCTGTTTCAGAGGGAGATGAGGCTAATTCCTTACATAAGAAGATTACAAGCAATCTCAACAGGTATGACTTATCCAGGTATGTTTTGAGATTTGTTCATGATTAAGTTTATGGTATGTTTCTCTTCATATTATTACGGTTAGTACAAACTTGATTAAATTTAGACTTGTCGTATCACCTTAATAAAATTATCAATGCATGATAGAAGATATTCATTGATTAGGGTGTTGACACTTATGATTGTACTAATGCATTATGGTGTTGTATGAGGTTTATGTTGTCCACTAACATGAAAGGTACACCAAGAAAGACAAATCATGTTCTAGTTCAAGAACATATGATCATGGTGACATGAAGACAAAGATTCATCCATTGTCATGGATCACATAGAAGATCTACTTATGAGGTATGTATAACTTGGTTCTATAATGGTTAACCTATGAGATATGCAGGTTACTAGCACAAGTCATTGAAGAGAACAAGAAGACATTATGCAGGTATGTTAGACATAGCTAGATAACATGCTAATCCAAGTATGTTTTTCCTATATCAAGTTAGAATCCTACCTTGTGATAGGATCTCTTATATAAGTATACATGGCATGATTGATAATGATTATTCATAGGTTTGAATAAACATGGGTGTATGCATATTATGTTTCTTACCTTAATTGATGATATGACTAACGAGAAGAGTCATGAAAGTATAGGTTTGAGTAATCACAGGTTTCGGCATATTATGTTTCTTACTTTAATTTCTTATATGACTAACCATAAGAGTCCTTGAATACTAATGCTTATTATTTCTGCTTGAAATGATCATGACTATACATGCTTAAGATTATTGCGTTTTGATAGTATTGAGAATATACTAATAAATGTATGATTATGTATGAGATCTCGAGGATATCACAATAATGATACTTGTAAGCATGCATAGTGATCAAGGATGGATATAAGTTCAAGGACAGGTAATCCAGGAAGCAAAGATCAAGAGGGAGCACACTCCAGTAGTTTCTGCAAGGATGCAGATATTCAGAGGGAGTCGACCACTTCTCACAATCCACATCAAAATGGAGTTGCAAAGATTTAGAGGGAGTCCACCCAACAACCAAACAAAGATAAGTATTTGAATTGTCATTTTTTACATATTTGTTTGTTTAAATAATGTTGTTCAATGATGTATATGCTTATGTTCCTAGACTTAGGTTGTGTATTATGCATATTAGAATAATTGCATTAATGAACGGTATACTACTAATATGCATGTGATGGGTAAGTAGCCTATGGCACTATAAAACATTCCATTGCTACTTATCTAGAATGAAACCTCTTTGCTGACATGTTGGGAGTAGTGCAAACTCTTAACAATGTTCTGGTAGAGATTGGAAGGCATCTAGAAAGTTACAGGATATGGATGAATATTATATTGAAGCATTGGATAAAATAATTGCATGACTGTATGACATATTTCTTTATGTGTAAGAATTTGTTCTAAAAACTATGAGAAGTTTCTAATCATGCAATTTAACTTGTTTTGTAGGAAAGACCGTATACGAGCTCCTACAAAAGAGGGACTACAACATTTGTTTCAGCAACAAAGTTATCTATTGAAGATATTGAATATATTAAAGTTCCCAGGATTCGGGAAGAATGCCATGATCGAGGAGTTCCAGTCGATCATGAAGAATGATGTTTGGGATGCTATCCCAAGACCTGAAGAGAAGTCTGTTGTGACTTCCAAATGGATCTATAAGATCAAGCATGCCGCAGATTGTAGCATGGAGAAATACAAAGCGAGGTTTATAGCTCGTGGATTCTCCAAGAAAGAGGGATTGAGTATGAAGAGACTTCTACACCTATAGCCAGGAACACTTCCATCAGATCAGTACTTGCTCTGGCTGCAGTGATGAAATGGAAGATACACCAGATGGATGTCAAGACTGCTTTCTTGAATGGTGTAGTCGAGGAGGAAGTATATGTGGAGTAGCCACTTGGTTTCAAGACACATGACAGGAAGTCATATGTGTGCAGGTTGAAGAAATCCTTGTATGGCTTGAAGCAAGCTCCTAGAGCTTGGTATGGTAGGATAGACAATTTTCTATCCAGTTTGGGCTTTACCAAGAGTAAAGCAGATTCCAACGTTTACTACAAGGTTGAGGAAGGCAATCCAGTGATACTACTTTTGTATACGGATAACCTGTTTATTACAGGAGAAGATAGATTGATTGCCGACATGCAGGGGAAGCTTGCTGCCAAGTTCGAGATGAAGAACTTGGAGATGATGCACAATTTTTTGGCATGGAGGTGTGGTAGAGTGTGGATGGAATCTTCCTTGGACAAGAGAAGTATGTAGTAGAGATCCTGAAGAGGTTCGGGAAGATGGACTGCAAGGCCATGGCCACACCTATGGCATCGAACCTAAAGCTTCTGTGTGATGCTTCATCTGATCTGGTTGATGTCACTGTGTATCGTCAAATATTCGGGCCCTTGATGTACCTAACGGCCCTTGATGTACCTAACGAACACGAGACTAGCTATCTGCTTTGCGGTGAACACATTGATCCAGTTCCTGACAGATCCCAGAGGTGTTCACCCGGTTGCTGTAAAGCATATTCTGAGGTACCTGAAGGGTATGGTTGACTATGGGATCATGTATGATGCGAATCAAAAGTTTAACCTACAGGGTTATGTTGATTCATATTGGGAAGGAAGTGCTGTAGATAGGAGGAGCACTTCTGGGTGTTGCTTCAGTATGGGATCAGGTGTGATCTCTTGGTTTAGCAAGAAGCAGTCCTGCGTAGCACTGAGTACAGCTGACGCAGAGTATGTTGTAGCTTGTTCAGCTAGTTGTGAGGCAGTATGGCTTCAAAGGCTAGTGTTTGAGTTATTTGATCTCCTGCTGGAGGCTACTAGTATCTTTTGTGACAACCAGAGTTGTGTGAAGCTGTCTAAGAACCCAGTGTTCCACGACAGGTCGAAACACATTGAGATCAAATATCACTATATCAGGGATATGGTGCAGAAAGGAGCAATGAAGCTCCTGTATGTTGCCACAAATGAGCAGATTGCAGATGTGTTGATGAAGCCACTAGCCAGAGTGAAAGTTGAGTACTTCATAGAGAGGCTTCGTGTCCTTCAGATCGATGACACTTCGAGGAAGAAGTGATGGAGACATTTGCTGAAGCCATTCTGAGCATGGTGAGAGGAGGATCCTTCCATGGCTGTGGATATAAGCGTTGGATGATGAGCATCAGGACGATGCTCCAGTTACAACTCTGTATTTGTATGCATCATGTTGATGTTGGATATGAGAAGTTGGATCATTTATGTATGTATGCATCATGTTGATGCTGGATATGATCAGTTGGATCATTTATGTATGTATGCATCATGTTGATGCTGGATATGATCAGTTGGATCATTTTATGTATGTATGCATCATGTTGGATGCTGGATATGATTAGTTGGATCATGTGTATGTATCTGTAGATGTATCAGGTGGATACATTGTATGATCAAGTAGATCATGTATGTTGATATGTATTAGGTATGATCAGGTGGATCATGTATTTGTATATGTATCAGGTGGATACATTGTATGATCAGGTAGATCATGTATGATGATATGTATCAGGAAGATACTGTGTATGCATCAGGTGGATGCATTGTATGATCAGGATGATCATGGATGATGAGCTTCGGGATGTTGCTCCAAATGACATGCATTAGGACGATGCAGTGATGATGATCAGGATGATCATGTGTACATCAGGATGATGTATGTTGAGTATCAGGTTGATACTCTGTGGCCGTGGAACAGGTTGTGTAGATAAGCATATAATCCTAGCCCTAGGAGGTTCGCAGATAGTCTTTCGAGGTTTTTCCTATGGCATGAAATACTGGCCCTGGGATATCTGGAAAACACTCTTTCGAGGTTTTGCTTTGGAGGACATATAATCCTAGCCTTGGGAGGTTTGCAGATTCTCTTGCTAGGTTTTGCCGCTGGCATATAATAGCTCCCTGGGAGATTTGGAAAATGCTCTTTCGAGGTTTTGTTCTATGGCATGTAATCCTATCCCTGGAAGATATGATAGGTTGAGATGTGTGCTCATAATCAGTCTTGGGATGCTCTTTTGAGGTTTTTCCATGACCACATGTAATAAGTCCTGGAGATTTGGACAAGATGAAAAAGGCCTCAGATGCTCTTCAGGGTTCTTGCTAGTCAACAGACTCTTTTAAGGTTTTGTGATAGTCACATATAATACTAGCCCTGGGAGATCTGACAGGTAGAGCTGTGTGCTCGTAACAGCCTGGGATGCTCTTTCGAGGTTTTGTGACACACGTAATAAGTCCTGAGGATTCCATAGTATGGCCAGTGATGATGAAGACCTGCAGGTGGTGGGCCTACATCTAGTATGAAAAACGACTAGCTCTGTAGAACTTCCTATGGTGAGTAGATTCAGAGATTGATTGAGATAGCAGTAGCAGTGACGATGACGATGATTCGAGGACAATGCATCGATGACGATGATCCAGAGAAGAAGACTTGTGCTAGATGATCTCTGTCAAGAAATACCTTCCTAGTTAAGAGGGAGTGTTGATGTATATGTAACTTCGGAATATATTTCATATATATATTTATTGTACTCCTATAGAGATGTATTATTCCCCTATACGGAAGTGTTTGTATTCCTATAAAGATGTTATTATTCCTCTATACGGAACTGTCGTCATTTATATTGTAAGTGTCGTAACTTATACTTGATGGGTTATTAGACCACCTTGTTGAAGTCGGCCCTATATAAGTCATGTGGGTCAAAGGGTTGTTAGACCACCCTATTGGGGGTCAGCCATGTGGGTCAAAGGGTTATTAGACCACCCTATTGGGGGTCGGCCCAGTCAGCATTATGTTATGTGGTTAAGTTAAGGCCGACCTAGTAAAGGTTACTAGGCAAGTCAAGTCAAGTATAAATAGAGTGTGGGAGGCACCCTATTTGATTATTCTATTCTCACACACACTCTTTGGAGAGTGGCGCACTTGTGGAGGAGGAGAAGCTGCTGCTAGGAGATGTCTATCTCTTATGCTTGGGTTGTATCATTGCTCTATTTATCTCTGAGGAAGTTATTGGGGTTTTTCACCTTTATGGTTTTCCCCAAGTAAACTTTGTGTCTATTGTGTGCTTGCATTATTGTGCCCATGATTGATATGTTGTAGATATGCTGTACATGTTGTTCTCTCAGTTAAGATCCTAGATCAAATTGAAGTAAATTCTAAAAAACTAACACGCATACCTCCCATCTCCTCCCCTCCACGCACCTCCCTCCGCAGACCTCCTTTCCACCTAGACCTCCCAGCAACTCCCATCCACATAGACCCTAGTCCTCCCCTCCACGCATACCTCCCAGCTCCTCCCCTCCACGCAGACCATGCTACTCCCCTCCATGCAGACCTCCTAGCTGCTCCCTTCCACGCAAACCTAGCTCCTCCCCTCCATGCAGAACTCTCAGCTCCTCCCCTCCTGCGCGACCTCCCCTCCCAGCTCCTCCCCTCCTGCGCAAGCTACCCTCCCTGATCCTCTCCTCCTGTGCGAGCTTCCCTCCCAGCTCCACAGCCCTGCTGCTCCCTATTTCCAATTATTTTGAATTTATAACGTATTAAATTTATATTAATTTTTAACATATTATATTCATAATATAATTTTCATTTTTTTAATTTTAAGATATTAAATTTAAAATATAATTTCCATTTTTTTAATTTTAACATTTTAGAATTAAAATATAATTTTAATTTTTTAATTTGAACATTTTTGAATTAAAATATAATTTATTTTATTTAACTTCCAAACAATTGGGCGTATCCCATTAGTAACACATTGTGGTGGCTAGAGAGAGGTCACGGGGTCAAACCCTATTGATCCACCCTTCCCCCATTTTCGCCAAATGCAATATTATTCATGTTTATATATAAGTTTTTTACTATGTATAATAAGAACTACCTATGGTATAGTGGTGAGGGTGTTGGGATAATTGGCATGAGGTCCAAGGTTCGATCCTCTGAGATCACCTAACTTTTTTGAAAATATATTGAATTATTTTTTTTAAATTATATTGAATTTTGAAAATATATTGAATTTCATTATTATCTAAAGTGAGTTTTATACTTGCATAGATTTCAGTGTATGGTGTTTTATTCTTGCATAGATTTCAGTGTATATCTTAATTCTTGAAATTTTTTATATAGAGTTTGAACTAGAAATGGAAGATGTGCATGTGGAATATGCTATGAGACAAACAGGAGAAGAACAAAAAATATAGAATGTCGAACATTAGAAAGCATATCAAGGTAGAAAATCTAATGAAATGACATAAAAAGAACGAGAAGAAGACTTGAAAGGAAAAGCATAACAACAAAAAGAATATCGAAAAAGAAATTTGGACGAAATGACAATAGAAGAACGAGAAGAACGAAGAAAATGAAACACAGATTGACAAAGAGCATATCGAGACAGAAAGTTGAATTAGTCGTAAGAACAAAGAAGTCAATTTGTAGAACAACAAAGAAATCAAAATGTAGAACAACAAAGACAATATTCGACAAATATACCCGTAGAACCAACTGTGGGAGATGCTCAACGAACAAAATCTAACGAAATGAAAACAAAAGAACAGGAAGAAGAATTGAAACGAAAATAAGAACAAGAAAAAGAATATCGAAACAGAAAGTTGGACGAAATGACAACAGAAGAACAAAGAAAAAAACCGCAAATCGGCAAAAGGAATATCGACAAAGAAAGTTAGATGAATTAACAGCAGAAGAAGGAGAAGAAAAAGAAAATGAAACATTGAAAAACAAACGCATATCGTGAGAGAAACTTGAAGCAGTTGGAAGAACAAAGAAATCAAAATGTAGAACATCAAAGACAATATTCAACCAATATACTCATAGAACCAACTGTGGGAGATGCTCAGCATGTAACGGCCAGAGAGTGACGTGTTGATGACATGGTCCAATTTCAAGCACTTCCAATTACTAATGTGGTCCGAGAAAAGGAGATTGAAATTGACGCTAATATATCGGTACCATCTGAAGAAATGTATAATAGACATCGAAAATTTTGTGAACGAATTGATCAATTACCACAAGTTCAAATGTGTCATGTCTGTCAGGAGTCATATGATGGAATACATGTATGTAATACAAGTACAGTTCCAATGTGCGTGTGATTTCTACGAGAGGGATCTAATCACAGATTCTCTACTACAAACCACATGGATCCAAGAACTCAACCTCATGTCCTTGAGGATCTCACACAAGTTGAAGAGATGTTGATAGAACGTGCTAGTCCAATTTTTTAGGTGATGCATTCAATAGGTGGACAATACAAATATCGAGGACACACCATTAGTTTTCCACAAGAGATTAAAAATGTTGCCAAGAAATTGCCACAACATATTAACAACTTGGACTTAATGGTTGTTGTGCAAAAAAAAGGATGACAAGGATCCAATTATGATACTGTTAGAAAACAAAGAGTTATGGATGCATTATTATATAAAATTCAGAATGATCCATATTATCGATATGTTCAAGTTTATTATGACGCAATAGAAGAGTTATCTAAAAATGCAACATATATCTCACATATGCTTAATTCCGTTACTCTTCCCGATATTGACGACGACACAGAATTTGCAATGTTGGAAGGGATACCAGGAGTTGATGACATGTTAGATGGTTTACAAACAACTTCTTTTACATCAAGGCTTCCAAGTGCACCACGAGAGATAGAAATTATTAGAGCATGGGAAAATAATCATAATCCGGATGAAAATAACGCAAATGATGAATCGATTGATGTGCTTAACTGGCCTGGCATTGGCTCATCTCCAATTAACAAGTATAACATTGTTGGACTATTTGATATGGTATTTCCAACATTGCTCACTAAAGGAGAGGCAGATTGGTTAGAACCGTGAATGTGAAATGTCCATCTACATGAGTATGCAAAACATCTTCTCAGATATTTGATAACAAATTTGGAAGGTACCCTCGCTTCAGATATTTTTTACTAAATATCATAATAAGACATCGTGCTCAAGGTTCCTCAACAGTTTGTGTCAAAAAAAATATTAGTGAACTACCCACGATAATGGAAGAGTTACGAAAACATGTACAAAAGATTCCAGACTCAAGATTGGGTGAAAGATTAATGAGATTTGGAACGATATTAAAAGGTACACGTGCATATTGGAGCAAGTGTCATCAAGAGTTATTTGACTTGATTCAACAGATAGGTAGTCAGACAATATTCTTCACACTAAGTGCAATGGATATGCAGTGGCCTGATTTGCATAAATTAATGCCAGGAACAAGTCCTACAGATCCACGTGAAGCGAGAAAATGGCGACGTCAAAATGTAATTGATAATCCACACATAGTAGCACATTATATGCACTTGAGACATACAGTGTTTCGAGAAGAGGTTTTCAAACATTTTCATCAGGCTACAAACTTTTGGAGTCACTACGAATGGAAACATCATGGATTTCTTTGGTTAAAAAATGCTCCCAACATGGAAAATTTGAATTGGGATGATCCTAGGGAAGTTATAACTGCAAAAAAATTATTTCGACGGATATGTGGATGCAATAAATACACATCATGGACATCAACGAAACATTCAAATTGGAGATAATGTAGATGATCATCCTTTTGTAAAAGACATGGAACAAATATTTCAATCGGATCCAATGATGGATTATGAAGAACTTCTTAATTGTGTTGAGCGTCATATTACATGGAATGAGAACTTTTCTTCGAAAGAAGGGAGGAATAATGGTATGCCGGTACCAAGCACCATGGGATCTATGTGACCAGTCAAAACTTTACATTGATGAAAAGAAGTATGAACCTAGAAAAAATGATGACAGAGTGAATACACATAATCGTGAAACACTAATGATATGGAGGGATAATATAGATTGGAATCTTGTACTTTCCAAGCGCATGGTTATTAATTACATAGCAAAATACGTTGCTAAATCTAAAAAAGGGATCTGAAACTTTCCACAATATGTTGATGCGGGTCTCTTCTCTCCAAAATTTGAACGAACCAACAGCACGTGCATATAAAATTTTATTTTGTGAATCCCTTGTTGATAGGGACATTGGTGCATAGGAGACATGACATTTGCTTCTAGAGCTTCCTCTTTTAGAATGTAGCCATCGTTTTGTGGTTCTAAATGTTGGTATGAAGGTTTTCAAACAAGTACAAGTTGATGCATATAATGTCGATGATTAAAATTCTCTGATTGATGCATATACTAAGCAACCTGAGAATATGGAGCAACTTACCTTGAGAGATGTTGCAAAATATTGGTCATATGAAAAATGTCGACGTGGGAAAAAATGGTGACGATTTAGATCATGAGGATCAAGATGATGATGATGATGATGATGATGATGATGATTATGATCATCATCATCATCATCATCATCATCATCCTCCTCTTCATCATCATTTTCATCTCCCCCTTCCTCACCAACATCTCCATAATCATCATCTTCATCATCATCATCATAATCATCATCATCTTCATCACCATCATCATTATCATCAACATCTTCATCATCATCACCACCACCATCATCATCATCATCTTATAATCTCCTTATATCCAAAATTAGAGAAACTCCTTATGATGATGAAGATGATTTAGATGATGAGGATGAGGATGATGATGATGATGGTCATCATCATCGTCATCATCGTCATCATCATCATCATCATCATCATCCTCTTTATCATCATTGTCATCTCCCCCTTCCTCATCAACCTCTCCATCATTGTCATCATCATCATCTTCATCACCATCATCATCATCATCATCAACATCTTCATTATCATCACCATCTTCATCATCATCATCATCATCATCATCATCTGATATCCTCCTTATTTCTAAAATTACAGAAGCTCATTATGATGATGAAGACGATTTAGATGATGACTGGGGTCTCACCTGAGGCGAAGCAGAGAGGATGGTTGCAGAAGCACGTTTCCACAACCTTGTTATGCGAGTGTTTAAACTGATTAATGCACAGCGCGGTGATAGATTGCGAACTGCGGTTAATGACTGCGCGAGGTCTTCTACTTCACGTCAAATATTGCAGCAAGAAAGCATGCTTGTGCAACAAGTGCATGCACGAACTGTGCAGTGGGATTATTTCCACTATACAACGATAAATTATCAACAACTTATCGCACAACACTTCTGATCGATTGGCGCGTCAAGTAGATCGCGCGGCCGTTTATGAGATCTAATCACTTCTACTCAGTCTTATTCGATAATCCTTAATCATTCATCATTACTTAGACTGATAAACATCATAACTTATACAAATGAGTGAGATGTACGATGCTATGTGCTATGATATCGTGATTCAACCTTAGCAATTAACTGTGTGTTTATCTCAAAGAGATCCATTCATTCAAGGAATTATAGGTGCTTGACTATTAACATTCATCTATACACAAACTACTAACATCTTATTCCATCCCTTCCACGGTGAATACAGATAAAAGTAAACATATATCAGATAACAGTACCTTCACGCATGCATTGTAAGTACTTTAAGCAATTATAATGGCAATCATACTCAACAATCACATAACACAAGGTTTAACATGGTTCACTCCCCCGGGTTGGAAGCTACATCCACAAGAACTATTGTTTATTATATTAGGAAAGGGTACAATAGTTCTTCACCTGTGCACTCAGCTGCAGACGTTCTTCTTCCTCAAAATTAGGTCTCTGCACACTTAGCTACAGAGCCTTTACAATTGCTTTTGCTCAAAAATCCTAATAATATTCAACAATACCCTAGTCCAAAAGTAAAAACCCTTTCCCATACAAAAATTCCTTATATAGAGATCATGCCCATAGGTCATGTCTTTACATTATGAAGGAAAAACCTTAGGTTTACAAACCTGTCACGGTTTTTCCCAAAACCGGACTGTAGGTGTCTAGTAGCGGATCTTCTGCCATGCGCATGCCAACGGGTTGCTTCTGCCGAGCTATTCCTTCTTTCACAGCCTTAGATGACTGGTTCAAGTAGTAGTAGTCCTTCGTTTGTGTGATCAGTCACCTACCTCCCGAGCTGCACCTACCCACTGCTTGGTAGTTATCGACGATCTTTGCCAAAAATAGGTCTCCTATGACCTAACCAAACTAACTGTTGTCATTTTTCCAACGCTCTTCTAGGATGGATCTCAGTTGATATGGCACATCATGACGTTGTACTCGTCGCAGCACAGACCTCGCAGCTCTTTTGACACTGTGCTGCGCGCAACGTCGCAGCATACCAAAACTGTGCTCCGCTTCTCCTCGTAGCTTCCAAAACTGATCTTCACAAAAAGTCTCCATCCATGCTATGCTCAGCTTCGCAGTTCCCAAAACTTAATGTGCTCCAAAATTGACCTCCTTGGGCCAGGCCCAACAGGCCCCTAACACTTACATGTGGCTCACCCTCGAGCCACTTGCAACTTCCTCAAGGTGTTCCATTGATTGTGGGGTGAAATTCGCAGCAAATTCATTGAATGTGTCGATCAAATTTCCTACCACGTTCTTTGCATCCTACTCAATTTCCCCGATTGTTTCTAGCATATCCTGTGTTATCTCATGGTCGATATGGCCTTCCACCTGCTCGTGATTCTCGTTCAGCTCCTTTAACTTTTCTTCGATCTCCTACGAGATTGTGCCGGCCTCCTCTAATAATGGCTGCGAGTTAGCGTCTTAACTTCTTCACCCATCTTTTCTAGTGCTTCTTTCTTTTCTTTCACTTCCTTCTTTACCTCCAGCAACTGTTGATCTTCCTTGAGGGCATTAAATTCCTTTTTCGCTGCTTCTAGTAGACTCTGGCACTTAGCCACTTCGGCTGCAATATTCTGTGCCGTTGTTTTCACTGCTCCCTGCCTTAATTTTTGTTCATCTGGTGGGGTCTGTGGATTGATCTGTGCCTTCAAGGTAGCAATCTCAGGCTCATGGAGAATCTCCATGTCATCCTTCTCCATCTTAAGACTATTGACCAGATCGCCAATCTTGACAATAGTATCTGCTTGTTCTAGTTATACTTCAAACTCATGTATGTTATCTGCAATAGCAGTGATCGTTGTCTCCAATCTCAGTCGACGATCATGCTCATCTTGCAATTGCATAATTTTCCACGAGCTATCTTCCTCTAACTGTCTGTTAGCTGCTTGCAGCTCCACTTGTCCTTTTAGCGCATCTATGGTTTTGTCATGCATTTCTTCATAAACTTGCGTCTGCAACTAATGTAGTCCTAGCAATGGTATTTTTGCAAGATCAAGCTCCATGTGCTCTACAGTCTTCGTATCTAGCATTACTTGATCAAGTAATGGCAACCTTATAGATAATGGTTGTAGATGGACAACACGTGACCTCGCGGGAACGATGATTTGTTGCTGCGAAGTTTCTGCCGACTGCTCTTCAGCTATTGATTCACGTTGCAAGCGTAATCTTCTGCTTACTTCATCAAATTTTTGGGAAATCCCTTGCAGTGTAGTCAGGTTTTGGTTCAAACTGTCCTAAATTTTGTTTCCTTTCTTCTCCTTGTCGGTCGAGAGCTCCTCCATTTTTTCAGTGACCTTCGCGGTGATCATTAGGTAGTCATCTTCGTGAAGCACTGTGTCCAATTGGTCTTTGCTTGATTTATGTTTTTTCCTTGGTTCCTTGTGCACTGAAGGACTCCCAGCGTCCTTCCTTTTTCCTTACTCTTTATCTTTGTTGAATATTGTAACTTCTAAGAATATTATATTTGTACATTATTATTCTGGAGATGTTTCATCCCTCCGAGGCAATTCTATTATGTATCCGGAGATGTTTATTCCTCCAATGGTTTGTGGAAACTAGGGTTATTAGACCCACCATGTCGGGGTTGGCCCTGAGTTTATATTTTAGGGGTTATTAGACTTCTCAAGTAGAGGTCGGCCCCATTAGGGTTTTTGGTCAGTTGGGATCTAGTATAAATAGAGGAGAGGAGCTCCTCATTTGACACACACACACAACTCAGAAAAGTAGCGCACTTGTGTCTGGGAGGTCTGTCTGGAATATAGAGAAGGAGGACAAGTCTTGGAGCACATATTGTATTTTGGTTGATCATATTATTGAGGAAAGCTTTGCTGGGTTTTCTACCCCATGAGGGTTTCCCAGGGTAATTTCTTTGTCTATCTTGTGATTATGTTTCTTTCAGTGATCTTGCTAGTCTATTTCGTTTAAAACTTAACAATCTTCTACTATGGGACACGAGATAGGGTTATCCTCACCAGAATCACTTTGGATGTCCAAAACCTCAACTCGGAATTCAACTGGCCATTCCCTCATAATATTCTCAATATCTTCCTCATACATATGGTATTTTCCTAGGTACCATTCAGAATTCTTCGTCTGCACTTTAGCTGAAATCGAGATGCATTTCGTCGCAGCATAAAATTTGATAATGCGGATATATTTGCTTGTTACTTGCTTTGGTATTTGAGGTGTAAGCATGATGGCCCCGCGCAGATGGTCATAATATGTGTAAAAGACTAGCATTCTCTCATGTTGTCTTTCGGGATTCAAATTTTCCCACAGATTCTGATAGCGAGCACCTCTGTAGTCCGAGGTGTCCGTGATCACTCTGACGTATTGCTTCGGCTCCCTCCACCCCAGGAAGACGATCAACACGATTAGCCAGGTGAAGTGGAAGTATCCACGATTGATTTGCATGTCATTTAGTTCCTCTAGGAACTCATTTAGTAGATATTGACACCAATTTAATTCTTCTCCCTTGGCGGCTGCAGCACGAAGTAGTACTATGCCCACAGAGACTTCTAGTGGTCTGCACTTTCTTAGAATTTTTCCCGCTAACAGCTGCATGACAAACCTTATTGCTTGGTCGTTTATGTCATCTGTTTGGAAGCCTCACTTCCCTTTGACGACAGACTGCATTTGCTTCATCAATGCAGCTGCCTCTTTATCCTTTGATTTCCCCTAAAAGAACTTCCTTGGGTCTGCTCCCCTTTTTCTCAATCCAATTATCCGATTGATTAAGTCAAGTGTCAAGTCGATATTCTGGTCCATCCATATATATCCCAGGTGGATGTGTGCCATAAGAGTTCGCACCACCGCGTTGAGTTCCGGTGACCTGTCGAAATTTGGGAGTCTGACCATCCCCAACTTGGCTACTCCGGACAACCAGCTTTCGTCGACCAAGGTGAGGTCACCCTTTGCATTCTTCTTCCAACGCATGTATTTGTTGAGCTGGAACTATGGGAACCTCGGCTCAGTTGGCTTCTCCTTCTGCATTGCTAGTAGATCATAGTCCTCCCATTTACATTCTAGAATCTTTCCTAGCATATTTTTGTCCATCTCAACATGCTTCGATATCGGCGAGAGTGGTATCTCATACCTTGGACTCTTCAGTAGTCTAATGGCCGATGCATACACTGCACGTGGCGAGATATAGTCTGGAGTCATAGTTAGAGGTATCTCTTTATCGGGAAGGGTCTTATTTGACCCTACCGAACTTGTCTTCGGTAGTTTTGACCTCGACACTACTGGATTTTTCCCTTTGTCTTGCATTGAGGGGCTGTGTCTTGGTGATCTTCTTGGACCCTGTTTTGGTTTAGTGGTGACTTTCTTGTTTGGGGTTCTCATTAACTCATCAATTCCTCCGTGTTGGAACAACCTCCTAGTATCTTTAACTGTGAACTCTTGTCAACAAAGGACCTCTGTGTCATTCACTTGCACACTACTCGGCTAACCAGTGGATAACTTGCAGATCTAACTCAGAAAGCAATATGTGCAATAATTTCTAAGTGCTTTGGTAATGCCCGCAACTCTAACTGCTGTATTATTTATAGCCGCGATTCATCCCCCTCTGCGACCCTTAACGGTTAGATCAGCATTAAATGTAGTATACGTTAGACAATTTCGGCAGATGCTTCGGTCAATTCCTTCATTAAGTTGTTCAGAACGGCTATGTGTGCTTTAAATCCCCGAGCGGTCAGTAGGAAAGTACTGCATAATGACTATATTTCCAACTGACATTGTAACGGCTATTTTATGGAGCCTTGCGTCGAACTGCATGGTCAAGTCATCTTTAGTTCTGCACAATTACTTCGCAGTGTCTAGTTTCTTTTTTCTTCAGGGATGTCTTTTGAGTGTCGCAACAGTGCATTGTTTCTTTTCCTTTCTAATTTTTTTTTTTAACACGCAGCTTCAACAATGCTGTGCTGTATATAGATCTCTCTCTACAACTTTGTGTACAGAATTTTCCGCACTTTCTAGTGCCCAATTCCAACTGTACTTGCACTGTAGAAACTTTTCCTTCCTTCTGATCATACTGGATGCTGCGAAGTAGAACTATCACGGTAAAGATTTAGTCTGCTTCCATTTATCAAATTTGGCAATGTATCACCTGCTAAAGTAGCTAACTGAACTGCACCACCGTTAGTAACATGGATAATAGTATATGGCCCAAGCTAATGCATTTTAAACTTCCCCAGAGACTTCATGAATTTACTATTATACAGGAGGACTAGGTCACCTACTTGGAAATACTTGCTCTTGATGTGGCGATCGTGCGATGATTTCTCACGCTCTTTCTGTACTTGTTGGTGGAAGCGTGCGATGAAGAGATCTTCTTCCATACCAACCAAGTGTAATAGCCTTTCTTCAAGTGCTGTGTGATCTACCATCCTTGTTAATGCAGCTATTCTCAAGCTGGGTATAATATATTCCATTAGCATTATTGCTTCCTTCCCATAAGCTAATCTGAAAGGTGTATGTCCAATTAATTTCTTGCATGTTGTTCTGTATGACCATAATACAAATGGAATGCGCAGGTCCCAGTCACCGTGGTTTATGTTTCATATCTTGGTTAGCGCATTCTCAAGTACTTTATTAAACACTTCAACAGTTCCATTCACTTGTGGATGATAAGGTGTACTGAATTGATGATGGATGTAGAATTCTTCAGTCAAAGATTCAATGGTTCTGTTCAGAAAATGAGTGCCTTGATCACTCATCAAGATCTTTGGACATCCAAATCGTGTAAGGAGGTTCTCAAAGATAAACTCGGCAGCTGTGGCTGTGGTGCAGTTTTTTACTAGTTTTGCACTTTCCCATCTGGTGAGGTAGTCAGTTGTAGTGATAATGTACCTCACCCCAGTTCTTTTTCCCGGTGGATTGATAGGTCCTATGAAATCAATTTCCCATTTCTGGAATTCCTGCAAGGTCAACTGAGGATTCAACAACATTTCATCTCTTCTGGACTGCTTCCATGTCCTCTGACAAACATCGCAGCTATGGCAGTGTTCTTTCGAATCTTTATGGATTGTTCGCCACCATATCCCTGCGCGCAATATCTTCTGCCTAGTAGCTCTTCCTGCGTAGTGGCCTCCTACTGCTCTTGAATGTGCCTCTGCCAATAGATATGGCTTCTCATGCTCCAATACGCACCTCCGCAGTACTTGATCAAGTCCTAATTTGTACAGCTTCCCTGCAATAATGGTGAAATCTGCGGCTCGCACTAGCAGTTGCTTCTTCTGCTGCATAGTGAATTGCTTAGGTGCGAACCATGTATTTAGAAATTCAATAATGTCTTGATAATACTCATTGGTGACCTATATAGTGAACAATTGCGCGTCAGGAATATTGTCTTCAAGGTTCGTAGGCTCTTCTCCTAACTCAATCCTGGATAGATGATCAAATCCTAAGTTTAACCTGCTTGGTTTAAGCACAATTTCAAAATCATACTCTTGGAAGAGTAGTCACCATCTACATATTCGCCCCCCTAACACTAGCTTATTGACCGGGTATTTCAATGCAGAATGGTCAGTAAACATTGAGAAGTGCGCACCAAGCAAATAGTGTTTGAACTTTTGCAATGCATATACTATTGCGAGTCCTTCCCTTTCAGTAGTGGTATAATTATTCTCAGTAGATGACACCTTTCTGCTCGAAAATGAAATGGGATGATCGATGCCTCCTTCTCGTGGCTGAGCGAGAACAATGCCAATGCTATACATGAAGCATCAACATGGACATGAAATGGCTTCTCCCAGTCTGGAAAAACTAGGATCGGTGCAGTGACCATCTTCTCTTTCAATGTCTCAAATCCTTTCTCGCAGTCTTCATTCCAATTGAACGGTGCATCCTTTTTTAAAAGCTTCTCCATTGTTGTGATTATCTGTGCATACCCTTTTACGAATTTCCTATAGTACCTGGTATGCCCTAGTGTAGTGTGCAATTGTTTAATTGCATTTGGTGTAGGAAAGTTTACAATAACTACGATCTTTGCAGGGTCAACCATCAATCTCTGCTTACACACAATGTGTCCCAACAGAATCCCATAAGGAACACAGAAAATACACTTCTTCAAATTCAATGAAATCTGTTGTTGTCTGCATTTTTCCAGCATCATTCTGAGGTTCGCAGCATGGTTCTTCAGTAGCCCAAAAATGGTCCAATCATCGAAGTAAACCTCTAAAAACTTGTGGATGAATTCTTTAAATGCTGCAATCACTACTCTAGAAAATATGGCTGGTGTGTTCTTCAAACCAAAAGGCATCACTGTATACTGGAACAACCCCCATTCTGTTGCAAAAGTGGTTTTGTGCCTATCGGCTGGATCAATTCTTATTTGATGGTATCCAAAAAATCCATCAGTAAAAGATTATGCTTCATTCCCTCCAACGTTATCAAGCACTTCGTCGGTAAAAGGTGTAGGAAATGGGTCATGCATCGAGGCATCATTCAGCTTTCTCAGATCAACACAGATCTTGATCTCACCCTTTGTTTTCTTGTCTTGGACGACCATTGGGCTTCTCCATTCAGATTCGTCAATGGGCTCAATGATCCCTACATCAAGAATCTTGTCAAGTTCTGCCTTAACTCGTTCTTTGTAGCATGGGTTCAGTCTATATGGCCTCTGTTTTATAGGTTTCGCTCTAGGCTTAAGATGAATTCTCATCACTCCTAAGTCTCCCAGGATGCCTTTCATTTCTGTGAACTTCTTTGGGAATACTTCCTAATATTCCTGTAATATAGTCACGATCTCCGCAACTGTATCATCATCCCAGTGGTCTCCTATTGCTGTGAACTTCAGCTCTTCACTCGTACCGATGTTCACTTTCTTTGTTTTGACCGCTCCACTCATATCTGGAATCTATAGTGGTGGTCCTTCTACTTCGCGCATTCCTTCTGATTCAAGGATCTTGATATTGTGTGGGTCCTCCTCAGCGCTGTTTTCCTTATCTTCATCTTTTTCAGCTAAGTTATAATAGTCCAGGACTTGCTCTACTTGTTTTTCCCAATCTGGATGTAGACTCGCAAGTACATTGTTTGATTCAAAAAAATCTTATAATGTTATGTTTTCCTCCATGCAATCAGGTGTAAATATCTTTTCCTTAATAACTTGCAGCGCGTCATGGATAGTCAGATGGTCATATTCAAAGCTAAAGTAATTCTGGAAGCTCACAATGAGGACAGATCAATCCACGGTTCCTCTGCGCAGCTCCTCCTCCAGGTACCATTTCTTTGGAATAGACTCCTCCAGCGTATGCACAAAGAGATGTACCCATTATGTCTGTGGTCTTTCTTCCCAAGATTTTGCACAGGCTGCAATATGATCCTTTGTGTCTATCTGGCCATTATATTTCTCAGATGGTAGTGTAACGTTATCAGCGAATCTGATCTGTAGTTTTATTCTACACTGGTCCCAAGTTGTCAATGTCTTTTTATGCATAGCCCATCATCTGGCAGGTGTCTCACGGAGTGTCATGTCTAATGCTGAGATGCGATGTTCATCTGCAATTGCTGCAGTGTATTCTTTGATAAATGAATAGACGTTAGATGTACCATCATAAGTGGGGATTGGACTTACCTGCTTTCCAATCCAGCGGAGTGACTTTGTAATTGTCGCGCATCTTTTGGAAGATACTTCATGCATTCTGTGTTGCCAGTTTTCTAATCCTGCCTCAGAGTCTGAGATGCAAGAACTATCACAGCGCCAGCTGAGCATTCCATCTGCAATAGGATGAGTATAATTCGTAGAATTTGTTGTCATCTTATAGATACGGTCAAGGTCTTGAGCTCTGTACTCTTCCTGAATTGGTTCAACATATCGCTCCCCCTGCGAAAGATCTAATGGGTGCGACGACCCTTATGTCATTCCCTTCAAATATCATTTTTATTGTCTTCAGATTTATGATGGTGGAGTTCGTCATTGCCCAATCGATGCCCAGCAGTGCTGGATAAGGATTGCTATCATCCACAATTTCAATTATTTTGAAGTCTGTGTAACTTCGCACTACGTCAATGTCGACAATGGTATTAGTTAACCTTCCCAACGGTATAACTATACCTTGATTAGCCATTCTTAACTGTATGGGTGACCACTATAACTTTGGTTTCCCCATCGTCTGCCATGTCTACTTGGTCAAGACATTCACTTCAGATCTGAGATCAAGAATGGTCTCGTCCATCTTGTAGTCTCCTATCTGTGCAGTGAATTGCATTTCCCTACCGGTTCTTTTGGGACTCCTAATGTTATGTACCGCGCCATGTGCAGTTCCTTTCTTACTGCATGATAAATACTGATTTATTGCTTTTTCAAATTCCATAAGAGTTTCCTTGTTTTTTAATAACTTTATGCAGCTGTGTAGGAACTGTGCAACAAAAATGGATGTATCTGGTGTAGCGTGCGTCTGATCATATGCCAGTGGCATATCTTCTATCTGCGGTACTTGACTACGCAATGGGATCCTTGGTGAAGTAGTTGGTGGTTGTTTGAACATGTCCCACACTTCGATAAATATTTCTTTATTTTTCTATAAGTTCAATGGAGGTGCTTTCCCAGGATATTTTCTAATCCCTACTGTTTCGCTATGGTTCTTCTTAGGATCAATTGTTCCAAAGTCAAGGCTTGTGCACTTTTGTCTCTTCCTGTATCAGCACCACTTCGTGTTATGACATTTACACTCTGACCTGTAGGTCTGTTCTCTGTTGCGATCAATTGAATGTTAGGGTTCGGTGTTTATGTCCTTATCCGCTTCTGCATCTATACCTCAAGCACGGGGCAATCTTCAATCACATGATCAAATGATTTATAGTAGTTGCATGTGGTGCATGGATTAGTACATTCTCTAGATACATGACCTGGCTAGACACAGTTATAGCATATTATTTGTCCTCGTCCTCTTCCTTCATCCTGGACAACATTTCTTCCCCTCTCGCTGTATCCACCACCACAGCCTCTATATCCTCCCTGATCGTAGTGGGTGTTCTCTTGCTTTGGCTGATTTTCCTCTTGGATGTGGTACATTCCAGCACCTCACATTGCTTCCATATCTCGCTTTCTTTCATTCATAAATTCGTAAGTGCAATAGTTAGACTCATCATGTCCAACTAATTTACAGAAATTACAGTATAAGTTTTTAGACGTTTTGGCATATTTCTATATGAGGTAACAATCCTTAGGCCTGTGTGCTTTGGTTCTACAAATCTCACACCATGGTGCCTGGTTCTGATTCATATTCATTGGGTTTGGTGCACCAATATTAAGATAATCTTGAAAAAAGGGGCAATGTTCTCTAGTGTGGCCCTCTCCTTTACATCTTGTACACCAAACTTCATGTCTTTGTTCATGTCTCTGTTCTTTTCCATTCTTCATACCTTGTAATTCTAATGTCAAGGTAACCAACTGGTTCTGGATCTGTATCATCCCAGAACTACTTTCTCCAATTGGTGAAGATTCTAACTTCATAACAATCTCCAAGGCCTCAGCTTGATATGCAACCTTCTGTTGCATCAGTGGTTGTCTAATATGGGGAAACAGTGCAGCAATGAACCATTTTTGATGCTGTTGCAAAGTTATAACAAATATCACTTGGTCCAACAATGTTTTGAATTTTTGGTCGAATTCCCAGACCGATTCAATAGGTTTCTGCTTGATTTCTTTCAACTTTGTTATGCACTATGTTTCTGATTTGGGCTTCTTAAACTCTGCTGCAATCGCAGTCTTAATGTTTGCTAGGGTTCTCGGTTGTGCTTGAGAATACTTCATAAACCAATGCAGTGCTCTATCTCTAAAAGTAGTGATGAGTTGCACTCTTTTTATAGCATCATCCGTAACTTGCTTGACACTCCACACGACTTCGCATAGAAACCAGTGCTGATCAGGGTCTTCCTGACCCGTTCCTTTGAATATCGACATTTTTATATCGTTATATGTCATTCTCCTTCCGGATTGTGTACGGTTTTGGGACTGATTCCCTACGACAAAAGTAGACGCAGGCTGTTGGATTATGCTATGGATAGTATTCTGTGGAATGGTCTGAGTCATGCTATGAGCACTCGCTCCTACGATGTTGTTAGTATTGCTGATATGTGGAATGGGTTGCGCAATGCTCACGGTGGGTGGGTTCTGGATTGATGGATTCTGAGGTGTGATACGCTGGATCGTGGCTGATAAATGAGTGTTGTTATTATTGAGGTGATATGGAATTTCGGTATCTATACGGTTTCTATATTTTTTGGGATTCTTTTCATTAGAAATATTATATTTCTTTCCACTTCTCAAGGTATGGTTTTCTTCGTCAGAATCAATGTGTCTATTCTCTACCATGACAGATTTAGAATTATTGCTGCATTCTTAACACACCTTTCTGAGCTAAAAGAATTTTAATGTATAGACTGAGGTGTTTCAGGAACTTACCTCTGAATCCTTCGAAAAAGTATGCTTTAGCTTCACTATAGGATTTCAGCGTGTCTACAACAAATTTGGTCTCAAATCCCTCAAGTGTGCTATCAACCCAGAAGTTGCCAGCTCGCAATAGTGGGCCGTCTATTGCTTTGCGTTGTTCAGTAAGCTATGGAGTCCACTGCGTAGGTACTCTGCCTTGAAAACAATTCTTTCTTTCTACTAGGAATGCTATCCACTCGTGTAGCTCATTTGGAAACGAAGCCCAGAAAATTTTGTGGATGTCCCTCCACAAGTATATGTTCAACCATTGTATGTCAGATAGACGTGGGTGTTTGTTTTCTTTCTTTGGAAAATATCTTTCAATCTTATCACACCAAGCCCAGATCTCTTTATTTTTTGGATGCCAGTTGTCTGACCCTAATGGGAACTTGTATTCTTCTTCGCACATTACTTTTTGAAACATGCTATCACATCATTGATTCTTAGCGCAGAAACATAACCATTTGTTGGCGTTTGTTCTGATCTAGAGTTTTTTCCAATGTAGACCCAGGTACTTCGCAGTACAAGATACCAACAAAACCCCTATTCACCGGCCCTTTTAGCAATAGAATACAAGTAGTTTGAGGTCTCACCCTAGAAGAAGCAGAGGGGATGGTTGCAGAAGCAGGTTTCCACAACCTTGTGATGTGAGTGTTTCAACTGATTAATGTACAACGCGGTGATAGACTGCGAACTGGGGTTAATGACAGTGCGAGGTCTTCTACTTCGCGTTGAATATTGTGGCAAGCAAGGATGCTTGTGCAACCAGCGCATGCACGGACTGTGCAGTGGGATTATTTCCACTCTACGACGATAAGTTATCAATAGTTATCGCGCAACACTTCTGATGGATCGGCACGTCAACTAGACCGCGCGGCCGTTTATGAGATCTAATCACTTCTACTCAGTCTTATTCGATAATCCTTAATCATTCATCATTACTTAGACTGATAAACATCATAACTTATGCAAATGAGTGAGATGTGCAATGCTATGTGATTTGATATTGCGATTCAACCTTAGCAATTAATTGTGTGTTTATCTCACAGAGATCCAATCATTCGAGGACCTATAGGTTCTTGATTGTTAACATTCATCTATACAAAAACTACTAACATCTTATTCCATCCCTTCTACGGTGAATACAGATAAAAGTAAACATATATCAGATAACATTAACTTCACGCATGCACTGTAAGTAATTTAAGCAATTATAATGGCAATCATACACAACAATCACATAACACAAGGTTTAACATGCTTCACTCTCTTGGGTGGGAATCTATGTTCACAAGAACTATTGTTTATTATCTTAGGAAAGGGTACAATAGTTCTTCGCCTGCGCACTCAGCTGCAAACGTTCTTCTTCCTCAAAATTAGGTCTCTGCGCACTCAGCTACAGAGCCTTTACAATAGATTTTGCTCAAAAATCCTAACAATATTCAACAATACCCTAGTCCAAAAGTAGAAACCCTTTCCCATACAAAAAATGCCTTATATATAGATCATGCACGTAGGTCATGCCTTTACATTATGAAGGAAAACCCTTAGGTTTACAAAACTATCACTTTTTTTCCCAAAACCGGACTGTAGGTGTCTGGTAGCGGATCTTCTGCCATGCACGCGCCAATGGGCTACTTCCGCCGAGTTGTTCCTTCTTTCACGGCCTTAGATGACTGGTTCAAGTAGTAGTAGTCCTCTGTTTGTGTGATCAGTCACCTACTGCCCGATCTGCACCTACCCACTACTTGGTAGTTATCGACGATCGTTGCCAAAAATAGGTCCCATGTGACCTAACCGAACTAACTTCCTTCATTCATCCAACACTCTACTAGAATAGATCTCCATCGATGTGGCACATCACAGTGCTGTACTCCTCGCAGCACATACCTCGCTGCTCTTCCGACACTACGCTGTGCGCAACGTCACAGCATACCAAAAATTTGCTGCGTTTCTTCTCACAGCTTCCAAAACTGATCTTCACAAAAAGTCTCCATCCATGCTGTGCTCAACTTTACAGTTCCCAAAACTTAATGTGCTCCAAAATTGACCTACTTGGGCCAGGCCCAACATCATCATCTTCATCATCATCATCATCATCTTCACCATCATCATCATCATCATCAACATCTTCATCATCATCACCATCATCATCATCATCAACATCTTCATCATCATTGTCATCTCCCCCTTCCTCATCAACATATCCATCATCATCATCTTCTTCATCATCTTCATCACCATCGCCATCATCATCAACATATTCATCATCACCATCACTGACATCTTCATCATCATTGTCATCTCTAGGTTCCTCATCAACATCTCCATCATCATCATCTTCTTCATCATCACCATCATCTTCATCACCATCATCATCATCATCAACATATTCATCATCATCACCATCATCATCATCATCAACATCTTCATCAACATCTTCATCATCATTGTCATCTCTAGGTTCCTCATCAACATCTCCATCATCATCACCATCATCAGCATCATCAACATCTTCAAAATCATTTTCATCTCCCCCTTCCTCATCAACATATCCATCATCATCATCTTCTTCTTCATCATCATCATCATCATCATCTTCGTCACCATCAGCATCAGCATCAGCATCTTCATCATAATCACCATCATCATCATCATTGTCATCTCCCCTTTCCTCATCAACATCTCCATCATCATCATCTTCTTCATCATCATCATCATCCTCTTCATCACCATCACCATCATCATCAACATCTTCATCATAATCGCCAGCATCATCATCATCAACATTTTCATAATCATTGTCATCTCTATGTTCCTCATCAACATCTCCATCATCATCATCTTCATCATCATCATCATAATCATCATCATCATCTTCATCACTATCACCATCATCATCAACATCTTCATCATCACCATCATCATCATCATCGCCATCATCTTCATCACCATCACCATCATCATCAACATCTTCATCAACATCACCATCATCATCATCATCGTCATCAACATCTTCATCATCATTGTCATCTCTAGGTTCCTCATCAACATCTCCATCATCATCATCTTCTTCATCATCACCATCATCAACATCTTCATCATCATCACCATCATCATCACCATCATCATCATCATCACCATCCTCATAATCAACATCTTCATCATCATTGTCATCTCCCCCTACCTCATCAACATCTCCATCATCATCATCTTCTTCATCATAATCATCATCATCATATTCATCACCATCACCATCATCATCAACATCTTCAGTCATCATCACCATCATCATCATCATCAACATCTTCATCATCATTGTCATCTCCCCCTTCTTCATCAACATCTCCATCATCATCTTCATCATCATCATCACCATCACCATCATCATCAACATATTCGTCATCATCACCATTATCATCATCATCAACAACATCTTGATCATCATCATCATCATCATCATCTTCATCACCATCACCATCGCCATCAACATCTTCATCATCATCACCATCATCTTCATCATGAACATATTCATCATGATTGGCATCTCTAGGTTCCTCATCATCATCATCATCATCATCATCTTCTTCATCATAATCATCTTCATCACCATCATCATCATCATCAACATCTTCATCATCATCACCATCAGCATCATCATCTTCATCATCGTCAACATCTCCATCATCATCATCATCATCTTATATCCTCCTTATATCCAAAATTAGAGAAGCTCCATATGATGATGAAGACGATTTAGATGATACTGATGAAGATGATGATGATGATGATCGTCATCATCATACGATGATGGAGATGATGATGATGATCATCATCATCATCATCGTCCTCCTCTTCATCATCATTTCCATCTCCCCCTTCGCCATCAACGTCTCCATCATCATCCTCTTCTTCATCACCATCATCATCATCCTCATCACACTCATCATCATCTTCAACATCTTCATCATCATCACAATCATATTCATATTCATCAACATCATCATCTTTATCACCGTCATCTACATCATGATCATCTCCATTGTAATCACCCTCCTCATCATCATCATCTTGTGCACTTATGCACTTAAGGATTAATGTTTAGAAGAGGGTCTAAAGGCCTTTATGGGGGAAGGGCTTTGGGAACAAACCGAAACATATCGATTTATTTGGCTATAAATGAAGTAAAAGTTACCCACCAAACTATTTAACATTCAATAGGAGCACGCACGCGCTCCTAGCACGCATGCGATAGTAGCGCGTGCGTGTCCCTGTTGAGCATAAAATTCAGAAAATAACCCGTGCTATTCTCCTGCATTTTTTCTCTCATTCCACGCATTTTCTTCTCTGTTTTCATGCACAGTCTGACAACCATTTGCATCTTGGATTGAATTCAAACACCATTTGGTGTTTCTTTGACAATTTGGATAGAATACACAAGAGTTGGGGCTCTAGTTGGCTCTTTGGATTGGATACACACCAGTTGAGCTCTATTTGGCTCCTTTGATTGAATACACAATAGTTGAACTCTATTTGGATCCTTGGATTGAATTCTCATGCTGCTTGGACACACTTGAACTCTTCTTGCATATAGTGGATATATCAAAAGAGCATTTTACATTTGAAGCAAAGAGCAATCATAATCCTTGAGGTATGGTGACCTCTTCTTCTTGTTAAATGTATTTTAGTCTTCATTCACTTTGCTTGAATTGTATCCATTTTAGTTTTTCTTCATGAATTGTATGATAGATGTATTTTAGTCTTCTTAATCTTCAACATAGACAATAAAAACATCTTACCACAAAAAAAGTACAACATGCACCAAGCAATTGTTTGAACCTTTCATGAAGATAATAAAAAAAACTTGCTTGCATTACCACCAATAAGGTTTCATAATCACATAACTCCGGCTAGTACATAAACATTTGTTGAATTCCTCATGATTTCAATACAACAACTCACACAAACACCTAAAGAATCAAACACTTAATCTTTTGGGGTATTTTCCCTCATCTAAAACATGAAAATGGAGTAGGAGCTTATCCTTTTATAGGAAATGTGCTCCTACTAGCATCCCATACCACCATCCAATACCATCCAATTGAGTTCCTAGAGGTGATGTTGTTTTTATATCTAGGGCATTCTCAATAGGTTTTAAGATTATATGAAAACATTATCACTAGATGTTGGTGTACATAATCAATTGCTACATCGATTTTTAATAATCATGCACATCGAGTTTTAATATCTTATTTGTTGTTCATTCTTGGAGGGGTGATATTGTTGTTCTGTTAAAAAAAGTATTGAATATCGACAACAGATGTAATAATAAAAGAAAGTCTAGAAGGAAGGAGCCACCCCCTGAAAAGGCCCATGAGATAAGAGAAAAGGCCAGGCTGTACATAGAAAACCGTAGACATCAAGATGTTAGTGCCTTAGATCCGTCAGCAAGCAAGGATGAAGTGGTTGAAGTCAATCAAATCTTGCTTGATGTCAAGTATGAAGGTATGGATGTTGAACAGGTTGTTAATTGGAAACCTCCCCAAGAAGAGCACACACATGTCAAACATACTCCCTTGCAGGACCAAATTGTGAATGAAGGGCCACAACAAACCAATGACGAGACTGGTACTTCCTTTCCAACTCCCTTGCCTCGACTATCAAGAGGACGACGAAGAACTCCCAGACTTATTCATGTGGATGAAAGTTCATTTTCAGGACTTGAAGGTAAGTTTCCCAAATGCACTATTGATTTCCATTGTAGCAGGATAATCAAAGAATGTTTTGAATCCAAAACCGATGCAGCAAAATGTCAATTGTTTTTGGATTTGTTAAAATCACATTGTCTAGATCATGTTAGGAGAATTTTGGGCATAAAGGTAGTTGGAAGTTCAGAGGCCAATGATCATGTTGTTAGAAATATACAATCTACATTTAATTTGATTGGAAAAACTTCTCGTACAACATATTTTAATGCGGCCCATCGTGTACTTTCAAAATCGATCGTAGACAAATCCACAAGTCAACGTCACCTGCTATCACACACATGTAAAATATTTAAAGTAGATAGAAATACTGTTCAAAAGTATTTTTCTATTAGAGAAAAACTTGAGACCCCAGGCCAACAAGATTGTTGGGCCTTTGTTGGTAGGTTACCTCGTTCAGACATGAAGCTTATTGATGTTGTTAAAGAACTAGTACACAAGTTTTGGCATGATAACACTAGACCGTCATCGAATAAAAGAGATGTGTTAAAGTTGAGAAAATAAGTTAAGGGGTGTGAACCCCATGTCAAGCACTTTGTTGACACGACACAAACAAAACTCTACGAGAGGTTCAAGAATGAGCACACACAATTGAACTTGGGCCAAAGGTCCTTTGAAAAATGCAAACCGTGGTATGTTAGAATTTGCATTGATCGCAACACATGTTGTTGTAGATACCATGTAGAATTTGAGTACTATTATGATACATATAGACATATATTTTGTGATTTTCATACTAACATTGTGTAGGAATGCCCATCGTTACAACCACCGAATGCATCCAGAGAATTTATACATAGCATAATGTGTCCAAGACCTGAAGGACAAAAATATTATAAAAGATCATGTTTATATGGGACATGTTCCAGTTGCAGTGGATTTGCATTATTGAACCGATGCATCCATGAAACCGAGGAGTACGAATTTGGTAGAATGTTAGTAGAAATGCAGAACTTCAAGTACATAACATATCAAGTAGATAGTATGAAGGAAAGCAAAAAAATTGCATTGGTGAAGTCACAGGTAATCTAATTTTGCATACTTTCATATTGTACATGTTGAATTTGTGCATATATATTCAGATTGAAAATGTCACGTTGTATTAATGCCCTTGGTTTTGTGGCACCAAGTACAAATTTGCAATTTCATGAAGGAATTCTACCAAAAGACAAAGCAGTATGTACAACATGTCCATGTAACACGATGGTAGGTGTCGAGCACCCTATATGCAGATGAATTACTCAAACATACAGAGCAGACGAGATTTATTGTCAACCCGAGAAAGTCTTTTATTTCAAATGATAGATGCACAGTCTATGCTTAAACACCAAATCATTATAATTGAATACTGTTATCCTCTAACAACTATGTCCATCCCAAAAATCTGTGTAATCCTAGTTGCTGTCTAAATACTATAAATTCAATTCCTTTCTACCATGCATCAACAAGAAATAAAATAAGATTCAAAGACAATTGCAGATAAAAAGAAATCCTATTCACATCCTAGAACAAGTAACTCACTTCTTCAATCTGATCACTCTAGAAAACCATAAGCAGAAACTGAATATTAATCTAGAAATTCAATTGCAAAGGATTGAGTTCAGCTGCTCTAAGAAATTGAATTACAGGAATGAAAATCAACAATCATAACAGGAAAGATAAACTGTAAAGAGCTCATGGGATCACAACTTAACTGCAAGATGAACAAGGCTGTGTACAACTGTCAGATGAAATGCATAAAGAAAGTTCCTACTCAGTCGACTGTTGCTCTACACCATTTACCAATCTCAAGGAAATATAATCTTAACTATACTGAAAACCCACGTCACACTTACTACTGCTGCGTACAAGGGAAATATCATGAATAAAACATCACACAACAACAAATTCAAAATCCTATTTTAACTCAGCAATCTCTGTGGAAGACGGGCCCAGCCTTCACACAGAGACGCTGGCTGAACAACGCAAGTTCCTTTAACTCAAAAGGTAACTCCTTATATTAACAGAAGAATGATTACACAGTTTGCTTTTGCTGCTAATACAATGAATTAATTATCTGTTGTTCAACCCCCTGGGTCGAGGTAGCTCCCCATATTTATACATACAAATCATAACATCCAATCCTAATAACGGGCAGCCATGAAGATCTTTGATCTTCAGGCGCCCTAAATAAATAGCTATTACAATATGTGGCAAAGTAGAGACATAAAAATACGAGAAAGCTGTTGATTGGCCCAGGGGTGGCGATCTTTCCAGATCACAACTATACTCGAGCAACGACATACTAAAGATAGCGCATTCTGTTACAGCCGCCCTGTCATAGCTCCACCTAGGATGTTATATTGGAACCATGTGCCTTAATCGATGATCCGAGCCTCGAGGATCCTTTTTAAGCAACGAACATCCCTTCTTTCAAGACTTGCTCAGCCCCACCTTCCTGCAGTCCATTTATCTCAAACTACCTTCATAAATCATAACATGTTAGCACAATTGAGAGATACACAGCTTTAATTATCGCAATCATAAGCATTAATAAGATAAAGCAATGATCAGTCATACCTTGGCAGTTTGGGAGAATAAAGTGAGGATAACAGGTCTGATTAGCATGATAAATGGTGTAGGACAGGGGAATGAAAGGTGATCAAGGATGATTAGAAGGGGCCAATTCTGGGCTCAACAGTAGGATGAATAGTACAGATAGTGCAAGGACACCTTTCCCAATGGCACAATATTGTTGGTTGTGGACTTTGCTGAAAACTACACCCTGCAGCCACATAATGAGATTCAAAGTCGATACTACCATTCAGAACAAGTTAGCATAATGGTCCATATCACGTATAGGATGCACCAGAGAGCAGCAATGACATGAGGATAATATTGAAAGAGACCAACTTCTACATCAGTGACGACAGGTGCCACGACCTACATTATGTGCAGCATTGCTTCAGAATTTTCTATGATTAGTTGAAGGAGAGAGGTATACATGATCCACAATGTAGAGCAGGCCAGATCTAAAATACTAAACTAAATATGAATACTACTGATGGTAGATGATGCTAGGAGAGCCTCACCTCTCAATGGAGAACCCAAAATAAACCCAGAGCTCTGAAACAAAATGAAAAGACGCACACAAGAATGGCACGCATAAACTTGTTTGTATTATGAGGCAAGGTGCCTTTTTATAGATTACAAAAGGAGCACAATAAATGTTGCTCATTATTTAATACTAAGATATCTCTAATAATCTAAATAATAACTAATACATTTGTGGGAATAGAACGCAAATAGTTCCTAATACCAAAATGGCGAGTGTGGGCCTCCCATACAAATCATTCCTCCCGGTTGAAGTGGAAAGCATCCCTGCTTTCCTCCCTCCCGGTTGAAGTTTGAGAGCACTGCGGATGGAGTGCAGACTGCCATGTCTGCTCAAAATTTGTAGTGATGAAGGAACAAAAGGATTTCTGATGTTGCAAAGACTGGGAGGGTGGAGACACCTGGCTTCCCAGTGAGTGCGGCTGAGACTGAGAGGGTGGAGACATCTGGCTGCTCAGTGTGTTGTGCCACGTAGTTGGGCAGGGTGGAAACACCTGGCTGCCCCAAAGCGAAAGAGAACCCTTGTGAATCAGTGAAGAGGAACCTCTAGAGTGAGATGGCGAGTGCTACAAAACTATGTGAAGTGTTGTAGAGTATTGCTGGAGGAAATAACAAAAATGGAACTTTGAAAGAGAACTAATATTGGAAGAGAACTCATACTGCTGCAAAGTAAATCTTCGAACCAAAAATGTGAAACCACCGATGTAGAGTACTCTTGAGTACATACTGCTGAGAATCCCAAGAAGTGCTAACTGGAGAGGGAGCGGATCCCTGTGAACTACTAGAGCGTGTTGAAGATGCCATGTTGAAGATGGCTTGTTAAAGAATGTGAAATAAACTTCTGAATAATGTTGCAAATGCCATGTTGAAAATGGCTTGCTTGTGAAGGCGAAAGAAACTTCTGAATAATGCTGAAGATGCCATGTTGAACATGGCTTGCTCGTGAAGGCAAAAGAAACTTCTGAATAATGTTGAAGATGCCATGCTGAAAATGGCTTGCTGGTGAAGGCAAAATAAACTTCTGGACTACTGGAAAAAAAGAACTTCTTTGCTGCATATGTTGTTAGTTACTGGAGAATGGACTTGTGCTGAGATGAATTTTTGACATTAGAAACCTCAGCTTCCTTTGTTTCCTTTACATTTAGCTCTGAAAATTCATCACCTTGAAGAGTTCTACAATGATGTTGTATTGCAATGCGTGAATGAAGGTGATATGAGTGGAAGGGAGGAAGAAAGGCATGAGGGAAATGAAGCAGCGATGGATTAGGTAGGGGCTGGGGTAATCGGAGTGCGATGAGAGTGCTATGATGAAATGTTGTGATGGGGAAGCTGCCCTACTCTGCATGTGCACTGAGTAAATGCCCACGTTTCGATCATACATTCACTCTAGCCTTCTGGAAGAGGTGTGAACTTTTAGCAAATGAGGCGTTCTCTTTGTAGCACATGATGCGTCCTGCTCTAAGTGGGAGATATAGTCTTTGGGAAATGCTGTGAAAGAAAGAAAAAATCGACGGCATGTAATGAGCGTGAGAGGAAATGGGGATGAAATGTGAGGCTGCGGGCATGAGGAATCAACTTGAGATTGAGATATGAGGGAGCTGCGTAATAGGGAAAGAAGGAAGAATCACGTGAGAGCAAGGAGGACTTTCGTGGACGCGAAGGAGTTTGGGGTGCAGCAAGGGAAGTGGTATTGGAGGAAAAGGGAGTGTGCGTGAATGCTTGCAGAAGCTTGGTGGAGTGTGTAGATGATAGGATATATGGGAGGTGGAGTCGCAACATGGATATGGAGGGCTGAAGGTGGAGGGTGAACACTCAGCATGAGAAGGAGGGAAGTTGTTAGGTCTGCATAGATCTCTGGTGGATGGGGCAGTGTTGAAGGTGAGACGTGAGCATTGGAAGGCAGCATTGAGAGAGATGCATGCAACATCTCAGTAGAACTGCCCATCAATTTGAGCGTCTTCCATTCTTCCACGAAACTAGGTTTTTGGGTTGTGAATGAAATATTAGCGGGGGCCTGATTGGCAGCTAGCGTGGGAGAGAAACCTAAAAGGGAGCCTGCACAAGAGACTAGGTAGGGAAGGCGTTAGTCTAGGCAGCTTGGGCATTGGTGAGAACACAGACCCAAAGGGGAAAACGTAGGTAGCTTGGATGCTGATCTAGTGTGGGGAGAACGCAGACCACAAAGGAATGGTAGGCTGCATGAATGCTGCGCGAGTGTGGGGGAATGCAGAGTGGCAGAGAAGGCGTGCTACTATGGCAGCATGAGATTTGGTTGAAATATGTTGGATTTAAGGCGTGAGAGATGGGGAGAAAACAAAATGAGTAGAATGCTGCGTGGACTGAAAGCTGGGAAGGTGGGGAAGAGAGGTGCATAGGTGGAAGATAGGGAGCCCCCCAGAATGGAGGCTTGCAAGTAGGGATTGTTGATTTCGTGGGTGAAATGTGTAGAAGATGAGTGGAAGGTGCTCTGTGGAGTGAAGCAACATTTAGGTTAGCATGTAGCACTAATGGAGGAAGGTGAGTGAAGCAGCAAGGCTTGGCGTGGATGGTGTTGTATTGTTGTTAGGTATTGCAGCGTGATGGAATGGAGGCCTGAAGGAGTCGAGAGTGAGCCACACGTGGATTGGATGGAGGGAGATGAGGCATTGGTAAAAATAAAAAAAGAGTGTGGAACGTGAATACTGGAGCAGGAGGAGCATGGAGTATGGGGTGTAGACAGCCTGAAGATGCTAAGCAGGGTGTGAAAGGAATGGGGCAGATGTTGTAGGTTGTGAGGGAAAGACTGAGCAGAGAGGGCAGTTCACAGATCGAAGAGGCTAGCCATCGGTTATGCTAACTCTTCACAGCCGAGTATTTCCTAAGAAAGGCCAAAATGCAGCCATAGTGAGAGGCACAGTGGTATTTTGATCAGGTGTGCAGAAGTAACACCAGGGATTCGGCTCCCATACACAAACCAAAAAATGAAAAAGTACCTAATCAACAAAAATATGAATGAACAGCTTTGTTTTTTTGAAAATGAAAATGATCAGGTAGGAGCAAACTACTTTGATACCAATTGATCCGCAATGTAGAGCAGGCTAGATCTAAAACACTAAACTAAATATGAATACTACGTATGGTAGGTGAGGCTAGGAGAACCTCACCTCTCAATGAAAGAATTAAAAAAGAAACTCACAGCTATGAAACAAAATGAAAAGACACACAGAAGAATGGCACACATAAACTTGTTTGTATTATGAGGCAAGGTGCCTTTTTATAGATTACAAAAGGAGCACAATAAATGCTGCTCATTATTTAATACTAAGATATCTCTAATAATATAAATAATAACTAATACATTCATGGGAATAGAACCCAAATAGTGCCTAATACCAAAATGGGGAGTGTGGGCCTCCCATACAGATTAATACAGATGGATCAGCATTGGATATGGTAAGATGGTTGTGCAGGCCAGTTCAAAAATGCAGGTGTATTCCAGTAGTTGAGTATTTTGCACAAGACTTATCATGTGCTGCATATATGGAACTATTTTTAGACTGGGCATGGACAGGGAGGGCATGATGGCACTGGAGCATGTCTCAAAACTTCCCTATGAAGGGAGGAGATGAGGTGCATGTCAAACCTCATATTTGGGATTCAAAATCCATAGTTCGATGGTGCTCTACAAGAATGTCAGATCGAACCACAGAGTAGCACAGACCAACAGGTAGAGGACATGTTGTCAGAAATTTTTGGCTTGTGGTTGATATAGATCGATTGCGTTCTTATAGTTGTAGTACTCTGCAAGGCACTCGTGGATTTCATTCGGTTCAAAGCTCAAACAACCCCTTATTTGAAATATGGACGTAGAAAATTGCTTCCTTTTGTAAGCCTTGCTGTAGTTGTGATTGGGATGAGTGTGAATCAATGGATTGGGTTAATGAATGGGATCATGTATCACTTGCAGTGGACCCATGTGCAGTTTTTTAAACAATCCAGTTAGAGGAAGGGAAATCCTCTATTTCGAATGAATATGATCATATATTTGATCTTGTACAACCAGGTAAAAATTTCTGCGTGCATATCTCGGTTCCCTCCTTGTTTTTGTAATTACCCAAGTTATCAAACCACTACTTGTTGGAATATGACCGTAAAATGCATTTTTGCAGGACACATCTACGCAGTTGTTGCCCTGATAAACAGTGCAATTGGGACGAATTATTGGTTGGCATGATGCATCTAGGGGAAACAAACCCTCCTTGCATCATTAACCGATAGTGAAGGCATTACCTTTCTGACTGGATTGATGGTTGTTTAGGGGGAATATCTTACAATAGATGGAAAGGGACCTAAGAGCAATGGCTACACATACACGGATTATAGACCAGGTTCATGGGTGTATCACTTTACACACTTGCTCGTTGGTACAAACATCCAATTGCAAACAATGTCAACAAATATATCAAACAAGGTACGCTACTTAATACCTCATGCAGAGCACGAGAGGTTGTTCGAGACAATAAAAAAACGAGAGGATTAAGAAAGCCTAATTGATTGAGGTACATAGTATAGCCATGTGATTGTTTATTCATGCATGATTAATGTTATTCATGTTAGATAGTTTATTTGATATCGTTATCTTATTTCGTTTATTTGATGTTTGAGTTATGATTTATAGCCGTGTGATTGTTTATTCATGCATGATTAATGTTATTCATGTTAGATATTTTATTTGATATCGTTATCTTATTTTGTTTATTTGATGTTTGAGTTATGATTAAGTTATGATTTATATCCATGTGATTCATAACCTCGTAATCATATTTGAATATGCTCATATGGAGGCCAATTCTACCCATTCCATGGATGAAGCGCTACTGAAACTTAGTCTAGGCCTAGAAATCCTAGAAATCTAAACTAACAATAGAAACACTAATTTAACACTAGCAAACTAAGCTAGAATACTATAAACCTAATCTAGTCCTAGAAACCTAAACTAGTCCTAGAAACCTAAACTAGCCCTAGAAACACTTCCATGCTTATGCTAATTTGGTTGCATCAATTAAAACACCAATACATTAGTTATTTAGTTCAATGAGATGTTGTATGTGTTTCTTTTTCCTCCACCTGGACCAATAGGAACACAATTTATATCTAGGAATTGTTACTACATTGTGAAAAACTTTGAGTAAAAATAGAAACATAGTGGACAAGCTTCCAAAAATTCATGAACCTCATGCATCTCATGTCCTTCTTACCATAATTTTATCATGGGATTCCCAATTACTCCCATTAAGAGGAACTTCTCTCCCATAAGTCCATCACCCAATGCTTGTCTTGCTTCATTGATCTTAGGAACAGAACGAGCCATAGAAAGATGGTTGTGTCTCGGATCGACAAACCGTCGACTCTGTTGGATTCAGCACATCAGGATAGTGCTAGGGGTGCCCCTCTCCTCCGGTTCCATGGCCCAGGTGTCATCTTGTATGTCCATTTTGGAAACTAGGGTTTTGCTCAATAAGGGAGTGTGCGTTTTTTGCAAATTGGGGTCAAATTTGCAAAATCATCGTCCGGGCACTTATGGTTAGCGCTCCCAACTGGAACCTTCTTAAACACACATGCAGGAACCCCCAGAACCCGGTTTTGATGCACGGTTAGAATTCTATGCCCTCGGTAGGTATCCAGCAGGTGTCCCTAAAGGACTTTTGGATGCGAGACAGAACGAGCCATAGAATGACAAACATGGCTCAAATCGACAAATCGTTGAATCTGTTGGACTCAGGACATCGAGATAGTGCTAGGGGTGCCCCTCTCCTCTGGTCCCATGGCCCAACTATCATCTTGCAGGTCCATTTTGGACACTAGTGTTTTGCTCAATAAGGGAGTGTACAATTTCTACACATTGGGGTCAGATTGCAAAATTGTCGACCGGTAAATTATGGCTAGTGTTCCAAGATGGAGCCTTCCTAAACACACTTCCAGGACTCCCCGGAACCCGGTTTTGTTGCACGGTTGGATTTCTATGCCCCTGGTAGGTATCCAGCAGGTGTTCGTGAAGGTCGTTTGGATTTGAGACAGAACGAGCCATAGAATGAAGACCGTGGCTCGGATCCAAAAACCATCGACTCCATTGGATTCATGACATCAGGATAGTGCTAGGGGTGCCCCTCTCCTCCGATTTCATGGACCAGGTGTCATCTTGTACGTCCATTTTTGAAACTAGGGTTTTGCTCAGTAAGGGAGTGTGCAATTTTTGCACATTGGGGTCAAATTTGCAAAATCATCGATGGAGCAATTATGGCTAGCGTTCCCAGCTGGAACCTTCCTAGACACACTTGGAGGATTCCTCAAAACCTGGTTTTGTTGCATGGTTGGAATTCTATGCCCCCGGTAGGTATCGAGCAGGTGTCCCTGAACGCCTTTTGGATGCGAGATGGAATGAGGCATAGAATGACGATCATGGCTCGGATAGACAAACTGTTGACTCTATTGGATTCAATATTTTGGGATAGTTCTAGGGGTTCCCCTCTCCTCCGGTCCGATGGACCAGGTGTCATCTTGTAGATCTATTTTGGAAACTACGGTTTTTCTCTGTAAGGGAGTGTGCAATTTTTGCACATTGGGGTCAAATTTGCAAAATAATTAACCGAGAAATTATGGCTAGCATTCCCAACCATAATTTCCTATTCAATGACACACTTGCACACTTGCACGACTCCCCAGAACCCGATTTTGTTGCACGGTTGGAATTCTATGCCCCAGGTAGGTATCCACCAGGTGTCCCTGAAGGCCTTTTGGATGCAAGACGGAATGAGCCATAGAATGATGACCGTGGCTCGGATTGACAAACCATCAAATCCATTGGATTCAGAATATTTGGATAGTGTGAGGGGTGCCCCTCTCCTTCGGTCCCATGGCCCAGGTGTCATCTTGTAGGTCCATTTTGGAAACTAGGGTTTTGCTCAATAAGGGAGTGTGCAATTTTTGCACATTGGGGTCAAATTTGCAAAATAATTGACCGAGAAATTATGGCTAGCATTCCCAACCATAATTTCCTAGTTAATGACACACTTGCACACTTGCACGACTCCCCAGAACCCGATTTTGTTGCACGGTTGGAATTCTATGCCCCAGGTAGGTATCCACCAGGTGTCCCTGAAGGCCTTTTGGATGCAAGACGGAATGAGCCATAGAATGATGACCGTGGCTCGGATTGACAAACCATCAAATCCATTGGATTCAGAAGATTTGGATAGTGTGAGGGGTGCCCCTCTCCTTCGGTCCCATGGCCCAGGTGTCATCTTGTAGGTCCATTTTGGAAACTAGGGTTTTGCTCAATAAGGGAGTGTGCAATTTTTGCACATTGGGGTCAAATTTGCAAAATCGTTGATAGGAACCCATGTCAACCCTTCTATTTACTTTGTTAGTATATTGTTGTTGGACGCATATGCTTTGTAAGTCGTCCTGTATTATTTGTTGATCCATAGTTTGTAATATTGTTGTTGGACGCATATGCTTTGTAAGTCGTCTCATAGTAATTGTTGATCCATAGTTTGTATCGACACATGGTATTGACCCATGGTATTGGCGCCTATACTTAGTATATAAGTTTGTGTTGAGACCAATGAAGGTACGGTGAAATTATTTGTATTGAGCATGTTCAAAGGAGGTTTCCCCCTCGAAGTGGCCTGCGATCAATAAAAGCGATTCCGATTTCTACTATCTTGTGTATTTTCATTAATTTATTGTTGCAGGTTCTTCACATCTGGTATCAGAGCACTTTCTTGGGCTCGCTTGGTGAAATTTCTGCCAAATTTTTTTTTCACATCTGTTGTAGCTTCGGATCTGGGAATAATCCCTATCCGCTTAACTGTCGGAAGTACTTGGTCATAAGCCCTAAAACTCATTTTGAGGAGTACCACAGGAACCCCAAAGTAGCTGGCCCATTGAGAGGACCTGCCAGCGAAAAGGGCAATGACCCCTACTTGATTGACTAGTTCCCACCCGTGAGGTAAACCAAGAGCTGTCGTTTGTGGCGAAGTGGTTATTAGTTTTACCTGAGCCGTGGAGTGAGGGTTACTACCCCAATACGCAAGCCATGATACATCATTAGTGGCCGAGTGAATCCCTTGAACTGATAGGAAGCCAAACATACCCGGGGTCCATATTTATTTTCAGTTGAACTATTGTTGATCACTTCCATGCCATTGCAGATCCATCTACTGCTGATCACTTACGCACCATTGCAGATCCATCTGTTGCCAATCACTTCCATGCCATTGCAGATCCATTCCGAAAGCCGATTCTGATCCAACCATTTCAGATCCATTCTAAAAGTCATTTCAGATCCATCCGTTTTCGATACATTATGAGCCGTTCCAGATTCCGCCGTTTCCAATCAATTTTGAAAGCCGTTTTAGATCCATTCTGAAAAAAAAAAAAAAAAATTAAATAAATAAATAGATCTTTTTTTTCTCCATATCTTCCTTGTTTTAACTCTGTTTTCCCTTAAACTTCACTGACACCCCTGCAATCCCATTCTACATATTTCATTCCTAAGGACCCTATCCCAAATTCCACTTCCCAGCTAGAAATTCCACATTTGTCTATTTTTAGAGTTTTCCATAACTCCTTCGATTTTCACCCAATCGCCCTCAAATTTTGCCAATGTGTCTAGTCCCTATTTCTACTTCTTTGTCCCTCTCTGACAAATTTTCCCATTCTTTCACCCCGCTTCTGAAATCCTCATTTTCTGCTTCCCTATCCATTCCAAAGTGTCCAAAACTAGTCAAACCCCAATTACCCATCCAAGTTATTCCCAAATCCAAATTTCCCTTTACTAGATAAGCTTCTGTTTGTGTTTTTCTATCTATTCCCCCCCCAAAAAAAAAACTTCTGGTTATGTTTGTCACCCGTGGAGGAAGCAATTATAGCCATCCAAACCAAACTCCAAGATCTGGATGAAAAATTTCTCGGCCTCCATCTTGAGCATTCAGCCATAAACAACACACGACAGTTTGAGTCTTCATTAGACAATGGGTTCTCTTCTTCCAGCAACTTCCATGGTCTGAAGCTTGAATTCCCTCGCATAAATGGTATTGATCGGAATGGATGGATTTGTCATGTAGAACAGTATTTCAGTCTGCATAATACTTTTGATGTCCAAAAAGTTCCACTTGCATCCTTTCATTTGGAACAGGATGCCCTTCAATGGTACCGTTGGTACATCAAGGCTCATGACGAGCCAAAATGGACATATTTTTGCCAACTCCTTTTGCAATGATTGGTCCTAGTGCTTTTGATGCTTTCACTAGAGCACTCACTAAACTTCGTCAAATTGGCACTGTGAGAGAGTATCAGATAGAATTTGAGAAACTAGCCAATCACATAGAAGGATTGTCTGATGAATTCTACAAGGGTTGTTTTATCACTGGTCTTAAGGATGAAATCCGCTCAGAGGTCAAAATGTTCTGTTCGAACACAATGATCGAAGCCCTGAGATTGGCTAAGTTGGCAGAAGAAAAGATTGCAGCCCAACAACGCTCCAAACCCACTTTTGTTCCCTTCCTAAATATGGGTTCTCAACGACCTCCCATTCCCCTAGCTCCTCGACCAACTCCTATCAAGTGTTGAAATATTGTAACTTCTAAGAATATTATATTTGTACTTTATTATTCCGGAGATGTTTCATTCCTCTATGAAGACCTTATTGTATATCCGGAGATGTTTATTCCTCCGTCAGAATGTGGTAACTTGGGTTATTAGACTTCCCTAGTGGGGTCGGCCCAGAGTCAATTGTAATGGGGTGTTTAACCCAGTGGTTAAAGTTGGGGCCGACCTAGTTAGTGCAAAATTCAAGTCGGAGTTGTGTATAAATAGAGGAGGTGTGTTCCTCATTTAACACACATTACACTCACTTGTGATTAGTGCATAAGTGAGAGAGAGAGATCTGCTATGGAGGAGAAGGAGCTCATGGTTGAGGATTACATCTTTGTATTTGATGGTCATCTATATTGAGGAAGCTTTGCTGGGTTTTCTACCCCATGAGGGTTTCCCAGGATAAATCTGTGTCTCTTGTGTTTATGTTGTGCTTGTTGTGCTTTCAATGATCCTGTATATGCTATTGTTCTGAAATGGGATGTAATGCTGATATTTTCTGTCTTAGCATATTGAATCTTAACATCAAGCACTTGTCTGAAACTGAGATGCAGGCACGCGGAGAAAAAGGGCTTTGTTATAATTGTGATGAGAAATTCACTTGGGGACATAGATGTGTTCAGCAAAAGCTCTATCTCTTGTATATGGATTCTCCGCCTGCCTCTAAAATTGGTGAAGAAGCTCTAGATACAACGAATGATCAGGTCGACATTCAAAAGCCGCCTATTGACCCTCCATCTCAGGACGACCAACCAAAGATATCTCTCCATGCTTTATCCGGCGTCACCACCCCCCAAACAATGCGGGTCAGGGGTTACTTCAAGAAGCTTCCTCTTACAATACTCATTGATTCTAGTAGCACTCATAACTTCATTGACCCCCAAATCGCCAAACAGGATGAATTTTTTGTCCAACCTTTCTCCAACTTTGAAGTCAAGGTTGCCAATGGGGGTACCTTACCTTGCAAAGGAAAGTGTCACAATGTGCGTATCTCTCTGGAAGATTATAACCTGCGCTCTAACATGTTTTCCTTGTCCTTAGGTGAGTGTGATGTGGTTTTGGGCGTTCAATGGTTAGGCACACTTGGCCCCATATTATGGGATTTTGCTGAACTTTGGATGCATTTTTCAGTCAATCGGACACAACACAAATTTACGGTCTTACAACCAGGGTCTCTCTGCATCATCAGTTCACATCGCCTAGAAAAGATCATTAAGAAGAATTCACATGGTTTCATCGCTTAGCACCATTCCATTCAGATGCACCCATCAACGACCTCCACTACTTCCTTGGATAGATATGCAGGTGTCTTTGCTGCACCAGTGGGCTTGCCGCCTTCAAGAGACCTTTTCGGTAAGCATTTCGCCACATCTACATCTCTGCAGGACATGATGGTTATTTTGCATGCAGTACTGAAGTGGAAGCCATCCCTATTAGGGAATTATTTATGCATCAAGATTGGTCTCCAAAGTCTGGACAATTTTCTGGAACAACGGGTCTCCTCCCCAGCACACCTGAAATTGGTTATCAAACTCATGGGTTATGACTATGCAATCACTTACAAGAAGGGTAAGGACAATATGGTGGCAGATGCTCCTTCTCGTACATTTGATGACCCAATTTCTCTTATAACTATTTCTCTGCTTGTTCCAAATTGGTTGCAATTTGTTCAACAGGGCTATCTCTTCTATGAACTCCATGCTTCTTCATCGGTAGGGCACTCTAGGTTCCTCAAAACGTATGACCGGCAACAATGTAACATTTTTTGGCAGGGACTGAAAATAACAATTCAACAGATGGTGGTTGAATGTGATACTTTCCGGGTCAACAAGGGTGAAATGACACTCCTTTCGGGACTGCTCGAACCCTTTCCCATCCCTACACAAATTTGGACAACTATTTATATGGCTTACCTAGAAGCGCTCCAGTGGTACAATACCACATCTAAAAGGACACCATATGAAGTAGTCTATGGACAGGAACTGCCAGTTCTTCTTCCATACACCCTCAGCAGCTCCCCATTTCAGGCAATTGACTCGGTTCTTCGAAACCGCAATCATATTCTTCTCCTTCTACAGGACAATCTTCACATGGAAAGAATTCGACTACAACAACAAGCCAATCAGCACCGCTCAGAGTGCATTTTTCATGCAGTTGCTATGGTTCTTCTTCATCTACAACCTTCTAAGCAATCCTCTTGAAACTCAAAAGGCGTCAATGGTCCGGAATGCAACCCAAGGATGCTACAGCGGAACCACTCCTTCAGATTCTGCATCAATTTCCACATCTAAAACTTTGAGGACAAAGTTTTTCTAAGGGAGAGAGGATGTTAGGAACCCATGTCAACCCTTCTATTTACTTTTTTAGTATATTTTTGTTGGACGCATATGCTTTGTAAGTCGTCCCATAGTATTTTTTGATCCATAGTTTGTATTATTGTTGTTGGACGCATATGCTTTGTAAGTCATCCCATAGTAATTGTTGATCCATAGTTTGTATTGACACATGGTATTAGTGCCTAGAATTAGTATATAAGTTTGTGTTGAGACCAATGAAGGTACGCTGAAGTTATTTGTATTGATTTTGCTCAAAGGAGGTTGCCCCCTCGAAGTGGCCTGCGATCAATAAAAGTGATTCTGAGTTCTGCTATGTCGTCTATTTTCATTAATTAATTGTTGTAGGTTCTTCACAATCGTCGACTGAGAAATTATGGCTAGTGTTCCCATATGGAACCTTCCTAGGAACACTTGCAGGACTCCCCAAAACTTGGTTTTGTTACACGTTTGGAATTCTATTCCCCCGTAGGTATCCAACAGGTGTCCCTGAAGGCCTTTTGGGTGTGAGACAGAATGAGCAATAGAATGACGACTGTGGATCAAATTGAAAAACCATCGAATCCGTTGGATGCAGGACATTGGGATAGTGCTAGGGGTGCCCCTCGCCTCCGGTCGCATGGCCCAAGTGTCATCTTGTAGGTACATTTTGGAAACTAGGGTTTTCCTCAGTAAGGGAGTGTGTAAATTTTGCACATTCGGGTCAAATTTGCAAAATCGTCAACTGGGAAATTATGGCAAGTGTTCCCAACTAGAACCTTTCTAGACACACTTGTAGGACAGCTCGGAACCTGGTTTTGTTGCACGGTTGGAATTCTATGCCCCCAGTAAGTATCCAGCACGTGTCCTTGAAGGCCTTTTGGATGTGAGACAAAATGAGCCATAGAATGACGACCGTGGCTTGGATCGACAAACCGTCAACTATGTTCGATTCAGGACATCGGTATAGTGCTAGTGGTGCCCCACTCCTCCAGTCCCATGTCCCAGGTATCATCTTGTAGGTCCATTTTGGAAACTAGGGTTTTTCTCAGTAAGGGAGTGTGCAATTTTTGCACATTTGGGTCAAATTTGCAAAATCGTCGACCGGAAAATTATGGCTAGCGTTTCCAGATGGAACCTTCCTAGACACACTTGTAGGACTCCCCAGAACACGATTTTGTTGCACAGTTGAAATTATATGCCCTCGGTAGGTATCTAACAGGTGTCCTTGAAGGCATTTTGGATGTGAGATGGAACGAGCTATAGAATGAGGACAATGGCTCAGATCGACAAACAGTTGACTCCGTTGGATTTAGGACATCGGTATAGTGCTAGGGGTGCCCCTCTCCTCCGGTTCCATGGCCCAGGTGTCATCTTGTAGGTCCATTTTGGAAACTAGGGTTTTGCTCAGTAAGGGAGTGTGCAAGTTTTGCACATTGGGGTCAAATTTGCAAAATTCTCGACCGGGCACTTATGGCTAGTGTTCCTAGCTGGAACCTTCCTAGACACACTTGCAGGACTCCCTGGAACCTGGTTTTGTTGCACAGTTGGAATTCTATGCCCGAGGTAGGTATCCAATAGGTGTCCCTGAAGGCCTTTTGGACGCGAGACGGAATGAGCCATAGAATGACGACCATGGCTCAAATCGACAAAACGTCATCTCCGTTGGATTCAGGACATTGGGATAGTGCTAGTGGTGCCCCTCTCCTCCCGTCCCATGGCCAGGCCTCGACTAGTGAATGGATATTCATGTAGATGTTGTAAATACACTTGTATGAACAATGTGGTAGGTTTACCATGATGAACTCAAAGCTATGAAATATTACTGTTAGAATTTAATATATAACAATCAAAGATGGTTGCAATGACCGCAGGATGGGTTGTGATTCCACTGGAGAAGAAACATAGAGGGATCTTATGAGAAATTAATCGTCCATTACCAAGTTTCATTCTAAGAACTCCCACCTTTTCATCAGGTGCCTTCAGTAAAGTTCATCCACTTCCTTTACCTGTGAATCCAATCATAAATTCATGTGGGAGTTGGTGAGGAAGTCTACCTTGTGTAGTTATGCAAGCTTGGGCAAAGTAAAAACAGTTTTTAGAAGTGTGAGGAGTACTTCATTCTCCTACCTCATTGGGGATCATTATCCCATTATTCTCCAATTCTCAAGTTCATACTCTCCGCTCCTGATGTTGTATTCCCATGGGAAAATTATCCAATGGGAAAAAAATTTCCCCTAAAATTTTCCCTTGTACCATAACTTAATAATCCATGAAAACAATATATATCACACCAAACCTTGAAATGGCATCCATATCTCACTTATAGGCCAAAGATTCCCTATATAGGGCATGTGTGATGGCTTAAGTTGGCACTAGGCATGTACCATGAACCGCAAAGGTTAATGCTAATTACTTAAGACTCTGTTGTTTGATGTTGGATCATGGATTGGGCTATGAGAGCCATATGTGCTATGTGAACCTTGAAATGGCCACCATATTTAACTCATAGTACAAATATATGTTCTATAGGGTATATTTGGTGGCGTAGGGTTGATCCATGCATGGCCTATGATTCCCAAAGACAAATGTTAAAGTATTTGCACATCCAGGATGGATCTTGAAGCTTGAGACATGGTTAGAGGAAGAGCACTAGCATCTTATAGTGTAAAATAGGCTTTAGTGCTCATGGACCATGTATAAGGTCCAAAATCACCACAAAGCCCCTGTAAAGATAATATTTTTCCTACATGTGTCATATAGGTGAGATTATGAGGATTTGCACATTAGGGATACATGTTAGGGCCCTATCTACATGCGAGGAGGAATACTAATGCATTAGGGCCTAAAATATGTTTGTATGGATCATGGAGCATGCACATCGACCAAAACCACCAAAAAACCATGTGAAAAGAATCTTTAGTCCACAAGTGTTGTATGAAAATCATTGTGAGGTTTTGTGCACCAAGGGTGATTCTTGGTTTATAAGAAATCTTATGTGTTTAGATTATAGTAAATAATAATATACACCCCTTAAAAAAGGGCTCAATAGTAAAACAATTGTCTCTTTTCAACCTTGGATTGGTATCCATGGATAGGGTTGGATTTGGATTATTTTTGGTATCCAGTAGGATAAGCTTGTAAAATAAAGAATTGATCTTATCATCATCTTCATATTAGTTACATATGACTGGGTGTCCTGCTTCTAGTAAAGTGTAGCATTTAAAGATATAAGTGTTGTTTTAGCTAAAACAGAAGCTATTCTTGTGTGACATGATACCATTTACAAGGTTTTATTTATAAAATGCCTCTTGTTTTGGAGAAACAAGCCAACGAAAGTAGATGGATATTTTCCCATAAATTAAAAACAACCTTGGTAAACTTAGTTGTGAGAGAACTTGTCTCGGATTCAAGTGAACTTGATCTCCGAATAAAAAAATGGTCTTCCCAAAATCACCTTTGTTTTTATTCAAGGTTAAAATTACATCTTGTTTGAATTCCTTAATAATTGTTGTCATTGTAATAAGAACCCTAAAATGGTGCTCTAGGTTTCATCCAAAATCGCCATGACATACATTTGAATCCAAATCATTATATGCATATATAGAACAAAACTTGAACAAAACTATCTATAAATCCATGAGATAAAACCATAGTGGAACAAAACTCGAACAAATATATAAATTTTCAGGAAAATAGTGGAACATGGTTCCCAATGTACATACGATGCCAAATCGTGCCCTATACAAAATCCGACAACTCGTGTCGTAGATCCAAAATACATGGCAACTAGTGCCCTATACAAAATCTGACAACTTGTGCCATAGATCCAAAATACATGGCAACCCGTGCCATAGATACAAAGTACACAAAAACTGGTGCCCAAAGGTGCCACATCATGGCTAATGTAGATAACATGGCGTATCAAGCATTCTGACCACTCCGGTCACTCCCTGGTGCATCTCCAAAATCGTTCTTTCTCTTCTTGGAGCTACTACTACCTTGGGTCTTCTTTCGTCTAGGAATAGAACATCTCTCCACGCTCTGAAACAAATGATATAAGGTACCATTAGTTTCAAGCATTTGTAAAAGGAATGTACAATTCAAATCTTAAATAACTCACCGCTGACGCGAGTGGGAGACGAGAAGCAGGTGTCTTGGATCTGCTAAGCCTCTCAACAATTTCACCCTACAACATTTACGACAATCATTTCATTGAAAAATAATAATTGATTAAATTAATTTTGGTTAATGCATCAAAACATTTTCATAAATTAACTTGATTCTCACCGTGAACAACCCAAACAATGGAGGAGGATGAGCTTCTGGGATAGCAGGTGGAGTAGTTGGCTAGACAACCCGCTCCGATACAGTCATGGGGGGGGCACAGATATAGGTGCAACAACTATGGGTTCAACCACAGTAGACACATGGGCAGATAATGGAATAGTGGCAGGAAGTGGAGATGATATGGTGAAAGAGGACATGGTGGTATGGAGTGGAGGAGGATGTCATGGACGATGAACCCCTATAGGCTATACGATAGGGGGTATTGACCCAAAAGGGCTAGGGGGGATGTTGAGGTGTGGTGAATGGGGGGGCGGTATTGGAGGAGGGGGGAGGATGGATAGAAGGGAGGTTGTGGACGAAGAAGGGAAGCTAGATGGAAGGGGGAGCGTGGACGAATGGGGGAGGATGGATAGACTAGGGGCATGGACGAATGGGGGAGGATGGACGGAGGTGGGATTATGGATGGAGAGGGGAGGGTGGATGGAAGGGAGGAGGTGGACGGAGGGAGGGTTCTGGATGGAAGCGAGGGGGGCGACTCATGGGAGAGGGTGGAACCATGGGACTAAGGTTGCCTACAACTGTTGGCAGCCCCTGCATACAAATTTGTAATATCATAGTTTAGTAAACAAAATTCAAATTAAACCATTGTATGTCATAACATTTCAAATTAAAAGGATGCTTTTAACTACACATTGTACCTGTGTATATGGATATTTGTCGACCCCTGGTGGAGATCGCTGGTGAGAGTATTGCGTGAATACCTGTGGACACCAAAACGCTTGCATGTTATAAACATATTAAACAAGTAATTATTCAGTCAATCAAAATATTGAAAAATATTGTACGAACTATCATCATGTATGTCATTAAAATAAATACATAAAAATAGAAATCCCATAATTAATATCAATATTGTGTGGGGTACTAAAAATACCTCCATGTGAGGTGCCACAATTTCAGTTGCAGCTGCCATTGCTGCATCTAGGTTGGGAGATGTTGCGTTCTCCCATGACAACGTCTCAGCTCTAAATAGCTGTACATTGAAATAATAGTTTAAGTCAAGCACAAATACTTTAAAATTACTTTACAAATTTTCAAGTGATGATTGAAAACACATTAAAAAAAGTGCTAACCTGCTCCATATAGCATCCCTCGATCGGGCTAGGGCAAGTGTGCTCGCAATGGGGACAAAGATGTGGCATTGTCCCCGTGGAACTAGAAGGCCCAACATGGCTACCACCAGTCACGGGTCTATACTGACTCTGTCCTGAAGGACCTGTACCTATGCCTCTATCAGGGTCAGCCTGTCTCTCCACTGTAGTAGCTGCGACAAAGGCAATATTGCTAAGTAGTCCCCATGCAACACTCCTCATCGCGCCCTCGATATGATCATTTTTGTGGGGTAACTGAGGAGGCTTGGGATTGGGGTTGGGCTCGCGCCAAGGATGTGGTGGCCCTCTTAGTGGGTTTCTCCTAGCAGCAGGTCGATCTTGGGAAGATCCATGCTCAACACCTTGGAACTGGGTTATGTCAAAGTAGTTGAGATGTAAACCGAGGGAAAACTCATCCCACAGTTGATGAAGGAAGTATTGTGGAACCTCCCTATTATTGGAGGGAGGTTTATCATAAACCATGAACCACCTCTACATCCAATTGTCCCTCCATGGTTGGAAATGACACCAATCCATGCAGAGACATGGCTTTCTAATCTCGACTGGTTGTTGTGCTCTTGGATCGATGAACATACTGTACAATTGGGCCTTTGTAATATTCAAATCTTTTATTTCCTCCTTGTAAATGCCCGTGGATTAATACTTCCGCATCCTAGCTCTATATTCAGTCATGTCAGTCAATTAGCGATGTGCATGGATGAGGGAGTCAATTGAGCTCTCAATTGAGGTGGCAAGGGACACTCGAGATGGTTCCCCAGTGTTTCTTAGATCTCAAGTGTACACTTTCATTTCATTTACATAATAGTTCAATTCATCTTGGTCAACATTTGGTTGGGGGTTTTGATTTTTTTGGGCATTTGGATTTTGTTGAGGGTTTTCATTGGTTCCAGGATTAGTATTTTCTTGTGTTCAACCGGACTCCATGCTAATGTTTTGTTCATTCATTGTGTGGGTTTACAATTTGTAATTGAAAATTTCTCTATTGTTTTAATAATTTGGGAATTATTACAAATTTAAAAATAAAAAAACAATGAATTAAATGACAAAAACAATGAATAAAAGGACAAAAAGAATGGAATTTACCAAACAATTAACTTGTTGACGAGTTGGTGGATGGATTTGGATCGTTGTAGAGTGCAAAGAGTGAGTTGGGTGTCTTGTAATGACGTGCATGCGGAGAAGCAATCGCGCTCGGCTGCAAACAGTGGAATGACAAACATTCTGCCCTGTTTATTTTTTATAATTTTTAACAAGAGTGCCTTCATGCATCTGAGCGCGCACACACCAAAAATGTGCACACGCAGAAACGTGCACGTGCACCGGTTCGGTAACAAACCTCGCACCGCGTGCACGCTTCCTTAGGCGCCTGCATGTGGTTGTTTTCTTCCCGCTAGCACGCCCCCATTGCAACACTTTTCGGGAGCATCTTTGTGTGCCCCCCTGCAATCTAAGAATTGCTATTGAGCAACAAAAGAAGAACTATTGGTAGTCTCTCTAAAATTGTTGGTAAAAATATGCATAATGAAAAATGGACAATAGAATCTATGTAAATAAGCCAATCATCAAGCTTATCTCAGTTGAGGTTGAAATTGAACGTCTTAAAGGTAAATCTGTAGTACAAGAAAAGCAAATCAATCATTTGATGCAAAAAGTGAAGAATTGGGATAATTGATTTTTCAGAATTTGAAGAAGATATAAGGAATTCAGATCATGAAGCTTTGGATAGTCTTTTTGCTAAATATCAAAAGTTGAAAGCAATAGATAATGAGGTAGATCAAGCAAGTCATGGAGAGCATCAATTCAAATACAATTGACCAGATGAAGGGATGGGACAAGTCCTCTAAAGGCCATGTTTTTTCTTTTATTGACAAATTTTGTAATGTTTTTAAAAAGTATCTTCCTTGTAGGAAAGTTTTGTAGACTTTATTTCAATAACATATATAATCATACCAGAAGCAAGATAAAAGTAGTCAACTCAAATGAAATTAGTATTTTGATTACTGTAAAGATCTATGTAAAGCTTTTCCTTTTAGTAGAAAATTAATGTACTCACAAGCTATTCGGCTAAGCCACAACATCTATTCTTTTTTATATCAATACAAAGTAACTATTTTGTTAAAAAAAAGGCTTAAATCCTTGGATATCAAAATCAATCTTTCCAAAGCCTTCGATTAGGTCAATTAGCTCTATTGTCACCTCCTCTTTATCCATATTGGTTTCTTTATTCAATTTATCCTATAGGTCATGGGCTATATTACTTTGGTATCTCTCCCCCTCTCATCATCAATCGATAGGTCTGACACAACCGTCTTCAGTCTTTAAAGAGGCCCCACTTTACTCAAAGGTTTCTTTCCCCCTCTCATCATCAATCAATGGGTCTCACACAAGTCTTCAAAGAGGCCCCACTTTACTCAAAATCATATTTTTATGATGCTCATGACCAAAACCAAAACTAATACTTCAACGAAAACAATGAGTTTTTTAATTTCATTAAAATAATTTTCATACATATATTACTTGTGACAAATGGGGTGTGGGTGCACGGGAGTTGGTGAGGTCTGATGGTTACCCCGATGGAAGTCCAGCTTCGATTCCTGTGGGGGAGGATCGTGAAGGCATAGCTATCCCCAGAAAAGGCTCGTACAACCATGGTGGCGGCCGTACTCCCAGCTAGTTCGACACTTTACTCTGGCTAGCCCCGACCCAGGGGTTTGATATCCAGGTGGTGCAGTGACAACGCTCACTGGGCGATCTCGAGAGGTTCCCCCGGTTAAGAAAAAAAAAATATATATATATTACTTGTGACAAATTGTTTTACTTCAAATAAGATACATTATTAATAGAATTTATCATAGAGTTTAGGGAAAACAGGGTCACTAAAATAATTTTTATACATATATTACTTGTGATCAAAATTTTTACTTCAAATAAGACCACCATAGATCCATCTTAAACCCGTATCTATCAAGAGAGGGATCCAATTTCTTGAGGTGTATTTCTTTTTTATAATTTAAACTCAAGAAATTTGATCTCTCTTGATTGATAATCCGGGTTTAAGTTTTAAATTTTTATTTGATAAATGAACATCTATTTTTTAATTACTTTTCATAATATTTTATTTTATGAACAAACATGGATTTTTTTTAAATACTTTCCATAATTTAATTTTTTATTTTATGAGCCGACATGAATTTGTTTAATTATTTTGTTAGTAAACATTACATCACACACTCACACATGTTACAACATCTCCCTCATACTGAGCTGTAGAGCACCTCTCGGTGCAATAAATTATTAATAGAATTTATCGTAGAGTGTAGCGAAAATAGAGGAACAATGTACACCTTTTTAAAGCTACTTTCACATTTTTGGGGGTAAATTAAACTTCGGATATTTTATTTTGGGTTTTTTTGGTTTTAAAACTAATATTTCATAACAGAGTTTTACGGTTATAAGACATCAATTAAGTAAAACTATTTTAGAAAAAAATTAATTAATTTGAATAAAATATAAATATATATTTTAAATTAACTGATATAATAAAAAATTAAATATTTCCACTTTTTAAGTTACAAGTAAATAATGTCGGCTTGAAAACTCCGAAATCCATGTCAGCGTTTCGATTTGTTTGGTTGTGTATTTAATTATGTATTATCCGGTGATCATGCTTTGTCTGAACTTGTATTCTCGCACTATTGTTTTTTCTTATTCCGTGACACCCCCAACGGAATTTCCAGCGCATTGCAGAAAAATCTTCATTGAATTTGGGAAGTATGGCCGCACATCCATCATCTTCAGACTACGCCTCGAATTCTACTGATGAAAACTATTATAGACCTTCACGAGTCAGAAGAGCAGGAGTTCGAAAGGGGACTGTACACGAAAGAAGCTCTTCTTTCATGGAGCCGCTTAATAATTCCGATGATACGAAGGGCAAGGGCAAGGCGATAATTAGTGGAGCAGGTCACTATGATGAACTAACTAGTGGAAAAGTTGTGAATCCAAAGATTCTAGAAGCTGAAAGCTCTCATATGGCTGGCATCAATAATCGCCAAATCAGAATGGGGATTCAGCGAAGTCTGAGTCACACACAACGAGCAGAAATGGATGGAGAAAGGGCAAAAAAAGTGTTATGTGGTTGCTGTTATTGGGAATTTGGATTAGAAAATATTGTACAGTGTCTGAATGGGCATCTATCTTGTTTTAAATGTTTAAGGAAGCGTGTAGAACAAATCATATATGGAAGTTACAAAGCACATGCCTCTCTAAGTTGTATGGATATGGATAGTTGTAAGGAGTCAATTCCTTTGTCAGAGATTCGGAGAGCTCTACCAAATTATATCATTGAAAAATATGAAGAGCGGCAGGCTCAAGAATCCATAGCTGAAGCAAAAGTTGAAGGGTTGGTTTATTGCCCATTTTGTAACATTCCATATGAAGTAGATAATTGTGTACAGGTTTTGGAATGTCCAAACACAAAATGTCTAAAGGCTTCTTGTATCCAATGCAAGAAGCTGAATCACTTGCCATTACTGTGTGGAGAGGTTCCGAAATCGCCTGCCACTCTTCGTGCGGAGGTTGAAGAGAGAATGACAAAAGCTGTGATAAGAGAATGCAACATTTGTCACACAGAGTTAATCAAGACGAGTGGGTGCAATAAGGTGAAATGTAGGTGTGGCAACACAATGTGTTACGTTTGCAGACAGACAATTTCGCCCAGCTATTATCATTTTTGTAATTGTCTTAATTGTAGAGCAGAACCAGGGAAACCTTGTCAAACATGCAACAGGTGCAATTTGATGGAGAAATTACAAGGAGATACTGAGGCGATGGATGCTAAGGAGGAAGCTTTGAAAGAATTTGCAGACAAGGAACCTAAGTTGCTTGATTTGGAAATTGGACCTCCCCTCAAAAAGATAAGACTACAACAAGAAATCAGCGTAGTAATTGATTTTACTGGTAGAGTGGTAACTGTACCAGGAATCTTCAATCAATATGGTTCAAACCTGGATGACACACGGTGGTGAGCAGTATGCAGACATTGTTGAACCTCCACCATTATTCTTCAGAAATGATGAGCAGCTTGTAAACATGGAATTCAATGTTCAAGAAAACCATGGCCGTGAGAAACAACAACCAGAAGAGGAACAACCAGACAGTTAATTTGTTCTAACAATAGGCAGGTCACAAGTTATTGGCTTACTAAATTTCACTTAAGAATAAAATGCTCAGTGCTTGTTGCGATTGTTTTTTTGAGTTTAATAATTCTAGGTAATAGGTTAGCGAATTATGCCTGTAGGGATCTTACAAGTTTCTAATAGGGATCTTACAAGTTTCTAATGTAGATATGTCATTTAGGTCTTATATTTATTTCGATGGAATTATTTATTTCGATGGAATTAATGGGACACGCTTGCAAATGGATTATTTTTTAATTTCTAACTGCATGATTACACTACATATGATTTAGAATCACCAAATTGTCACTGCATTACTTCCCATCCTTAAAAGGTACAAACGAACTAGTATTGTTAAGCTATGTTTCCAACCCATTGACCAAATTGTAAGTGCATTACTTCCCATCCTTAAAGGTACAAACGAACTAGTATTGTTAAGCTATGTTTCCAACCCATTGACCAAATTGTAAGTGCATTAATTCCCATCCTTAAAAGGTACAAACGGCCTAGTATTGTTAAGCTATGTTTCCAACGCATTGTCAATAGTGTTTATTTTTAAATCTTAGGTACTCATGCGATCACTATCCAAAACATTCTAATGTATATCTTAGCATTTAATGTTTACATGTTTCTATGGTGTATGGAACAAAGGTTGTTTGTTATTGTACATGAATATGATTATATTAGTATGTAGTTCTTTCTTTCTGATTTGAATGTCAAGTTTTTATATTGTTATAATTTGGACTTTATGGATTCATACATTTTGATCTATATCTTAGATCTTAATGTTCAAATGATTCTATGGTGTATGAAACAAAGGTTTTTAACTACAAAAGAATATGCCTATGTTGGTAGGTTGATTCCTTCTATGTTAGTGCAATGCATTGTAATGTTTTTTTCTCTAGGGGCATCAACAATTGGGGTGGGACTGTATTCGCATGAAATAGGGTCGATTCTCATCTACAAGGAGTGATGTTACTGTGATGTTACAAAGACATCCAATCCAATATATATGATGATCAAGAATATAATTTAATATGTATTTACCCTTGCCAAGAAAATTATTATTTTGTTATAAATTCGACTATTTTGAATTATAGTACAAGTATGCATATTTTGAAGGGTTCCATGAAACACTCCAATGATGTTGATATAATTCCAGATATGAAGTTTCCTTAGTTTTGTTTAATGTGTTTAGGCGATTATAGAACTTCAGAAATACAATAGTAGATAATATGCATAATATCTATTCTAGTTGTTATAATATATGGCAATGGCTCCATGATAATTTATAGCCCATGCCAATAGAGTGCTTAGAAATTTTATGGGTGGGGATCAAATATATATATATATATTGGGTTGATTTCCATGTATTATTGAATCTCTAATTGAAGTTAGTCACACTTGAAGGAGTATCATGGCAAAGAAAGACATTACAAGAAACATTGATATATGCATTGCTTCAGAGTCCATACCAAGACACTTCAAATACTACAAATCATTTTAAACAAAGGAAATGGATTTTAGAATAAAAATACCTCACTAATGTTGGATGACATTTTTGACACCCCACAAATATACATGGATTTAGTGATATAATAGGGACATCGATTAGGCATTAGTGGATTAATGCTTGACTAACACCAATGTTATACCTTTGTCTTCTTGGCCGTTGCCATCCCTTGCCTCTTCACCGTGTCTTCACCATAAAACCCTGGCCTCAAGCAATGCGATTTCCCTACGAATCTGGTAAGCCCGAGCTTTGCCTCATTGCCATTTTGCGGATATTTGTCAGCCCACCTGAGCCTTTCCTTTTCATGATTATTTAATACCCCAATTTTTTTCCAATGTGTTTGATGAAATGTTGATGTGAATGCAAATTTTTTGTGAAAGTTATAATTCAGTGTAATATTGTTATATGTTTTAGTTTTCCCCAAATTATATGAATTTGTCAAACATATAACAATATTACAACGATTGATAACTTTCCCAATATAATGTTTTTTTTTAATAATTATTAAGCCCCAAACATGAACGAACGTGATATGGTATTGGTTCGTCAACGACACCCCCGTGGTCTCATACGTGAGTGGTCTAATACCTCTATTGCACTATTTGAGTGTGCTAAGTTGTAAGAAAGCCATGGGTTTTGTATGGGCTACAAATGGAGATCTGGTTTGTGCATGTTTTGTGTGTGAAATTTCACCATTAGCTGAAATTTTATGGATTGTTGTTTCTAGGTCTACTGCTCCAGTAATTGGGGTTTCCTTACAGTTCACTTTAAGCAGACCCAAACACTCATACAGTGCAACAAAGATCTTATTCCACTTAAACCTGCTTAAACCACGAGGATTCCTTGCTTTTTTGCTCCAGTAGTTAGGGATTCCTTGCTTTTTGACTAGGTAATTGAATTTATTCTCTCTCAGGTATGTCCTTTGTTCCTATAGTGGCTTGTCTCTTAATAGACAAGATTTGATCTAAAAAAATATTGTTGAGTATCAGGAAGGTTTCAACCACGTTTCAACTCTCCTAGTGGGTTATATTATTTGTTTTCTTTGTACTTTGACTTAGGCACTAGTTAGATTTACTATTGATGTTATTTATTGTCTTTGTATGCTTTTCAGCTGTAACTAGACAAGAGTGATAAAAGATAAGTTCAAAGCATAGTTTTCATCTTTTTCAACTTTAAAAACCCCGAATGTGGACCTTTGGGAGTGTTAAAGTTGAAAGAGATTTAACACTATTTGTTCAGACTTGTGTGGACTGATATCTTTGCTGCACTATCTGGGTGTGCTAATCTAAGTATAAGGAAGGTTTCAACTCTCATAGTCAGTTATCTTATTAGTACTCTTTGTACTTTGAGTTAGATTTACTACTGTTGCTATTTATTGTCTTTGTATGATTTACTACTGTTGTTATTTATTGTCTTTGTATGATGAAAATTATGCTTTAAACTTATATTGTCTAGTTAAAACAATACTATTTTGTTTCTAGTACTATTTTTTCATCGTTTGTCATGGTTTATGTCTGTTTGAGATGGTTTGCAATTGCTTTGATGCCTATTTATGTATTTCAGTTGTAGTTGCAGTTTCCAACCTAACTAATTTTTATGGATTTCACTTCTCTTCCTTATATAAGTTGTTTATTTGGTTCTACGTGGGTTCTACTTTCCATAACTAATCAATCTTATATAGTGATGACAAAAATATATAAAACAGTGTATGTTGAGAGAGAGAAATGATTATTGGTCTTGCTGCTCCCATAAAGGAGTTGCTTGTCCACCTTATATAGATCACCTTGACCTTGTGGGTTTGTGGTTTGTTTTGTTCTAACCCCCTTGGTTGACTCATGATCCTTTATCTTACGTGTATCTTACTTAGTCCATAGGTTATGTTTATTAATGTTTTGATACCCTATCTATTTTCTCGGGTGGACTATGGGTCCTTCCCTAGCGTGACCATGAGGTGACCATGAGCCTGTTTTCTTGTGTGGATTGTGGGGTCTTCCGCAGCATGACAGTGAGTTTCACTTTATGGGTGGACTGTGTTTTTTCAAGCATGATTATGCAAAGTATGCGTGTGTGTCTCTGTAGTATGTCACTGCATCCTTACCCATCATGACTGTGTGTCCGTTGTCCGCATGACTGTACTGGGTATGAATGTGCTTGTTGACTAACAAGTCTAGGTTAGTATGTGGTTAGTATGCTTTTGCTTTAACCCTCTTTGGATCTCTCTCAAGTTACGTAAATTGTTTGGCTAGATTGACTTGTCCCTTTGGTGACAAGATCAAATCTAAAAAATTTGAGTATATGGTTGATTCAAATATTGGTTATGATAATTTACTGTTGATATATACTCTACATTATTTTATCATGTTGTTATTGTATGTTACTATACATGGCATTTATTGATTCTCGAGGACCAACTTTAATGTAGTGAATAATGGAGTGTTAAGTTGAAAGAGATGAAAATTATGTTTGTTATGAATGTGATTTTATATGTTCATGCATCAAAGTTTACTACTTAAATTAAAAAATCCTCTAACACTTAAAATTCAACATCAAGTACTTTAGAGACATGTACATGGCATATGAAAATCATGAGAACTTGCTCTTCCCTGCTCAATGTGGAAATTGTGGGTTGTTGTCTGTGAGCCAATTACCTCTTGATATTGATAGGTCTCTACACCCTGAGATCAGGGACTGCACATTTCTTTTTCAAGGATAACATGTACATGCCACTAATCAGAAGGTAAGCCAAATACTGATCTATGTAATATTCATAACCAGTTTGGGTTCTAATGCTGCTATATACTTTATGATTCTAATTGACTGCTTATGATGCAAACATGTCAACTTCAGGTTCCAGCCTTAATATTCATAACCAGTTTGGGTTCTAACACTGCTATATACTTTATGATTCTAATTGACTGCTTATGATGCAAACATGTCAACTTCAGGTTCCAGCCTTAGTGCTAGATTGTGAGCCCAACATTGAATTCAACAGAGACATTGAAGCAAAAGCAAGGGTAAGAATTTTTGCACTAATTTGGTTTTAGACATACATTATGGAATACCATATTTTACATAAAGATAAATAGTATTTTGACCTCTTTAGGAATTGAATTGCTTGATACTAAATATGTTTAACATAGGTATTCTCTTTCATATTTGGTTTGGTGATCCCAAAGGTAAATGGTTGAGGAAGATTTATGTCCTATTATGTTTGTCTTACTCACAACTAGTAGACAGAAGGGAGTGCCATACACATGGGCAGCACTAGTATATCTTGATCTATTGGAGGTTTAAAAGACAATTATGGGCATGAACAACCCGATGAAAAAGTGATTAACAACTACCAACAACAGGTTTGGAGGAATGTTGGGTTGAATTTGAGGGTTGAAATGGAATTAAGAAACAATTATGGGCATGTATATGGACACAAACAATAGACCTGGGCACTCCAACAACCTCAATCCTTCATTTTGGGCACAGGAAGATCTATCAGCGACCTGCTCTGTTGCACTGCTAAAGTGAAACCATGGTATAACAAATGTCTCTCAGGGGTCATGAAGGCTCAAAAGTGATAGAAGGAAAGCTGATGAAACTGCTTTGGAACTCTAGCTACCTTGAAATGTGCTCTACCTCTAATCATCACTAACAAAAAGGTAGGCTCATCTCACGCTCATTTCAATTAAGGACTAGCTCACTCTGGGACAAACTACTCTGAAACATCATGGTATCTTAGCTATTATGGATGGTGATAACATGACCCAAATATAGAGTTGTCACTTGATCCATCCATGTGTCACCATAATTAACACAACTTTTGTGAGGCAATTACAATCCTCTTAGCTTGAGTTGTTTACATAAATTGTATATTACCACTTTTGTATCGAAGAGTGGAATGAATTAAAAAGCATTCAATACTTTATTTGCTTGTTCTTATGATGTCTATGCTTACAGTATAATGAAGCCTATGTTTACAGTATATAGACAACATCCCTATTCCACAAGTAAGGATTTTTGAAGTTTCCATCCCTCTTCCTTAGCCTTCTTATCAAGTACAAAATCTCTCCTACTCAAACAAAAATTATTATTTTTAAAAGATTCAACATGTTTTTATGTTCTCCTAGCTATAGTGACAAATTTATGTAAAGAATTAGTTCCAAATAGTCTCACCTTCATTTTGATTTCTAAACTTTGGTTTTATATGTAGATGCTATGCACTAGGTCAAGTGGTTGTGCAATATTGACCTTTAAGTGGATTCTTTAATGGACATATCCTTTTGTAGCATGCGCATAAACTGAACTTGTAGGGTTTGTTATAGATTCAAATGGCTATTTTGGTTATTGCATTCATGAAGTTGCTTAAATCTCCTTTGGGATGGGTGGTGATCATAGTTACAAAATTTGGTTCGATAGAAGACTCCACTGGATTGGCCAAAAGGATAGAGATTGGATCGCATGTTCAAATCCAGATTTAGATCTATAAAGAGGTTTGTTGATTAGTTATCTGAAATAAAATGTTGAAAATGAGAGGGTGGAAAGTTGGAAACCCCATTTTCCACAAAAGGAGATAGAAACCATAACTTAAAGCCTAGGTTGCCTTTATGTAGTACTCAGGCCATTCTTCCATGAAAGTGACATTTTCAATCATTGAAATATATACATAAAAACCAATGAGTAAAACATTCTTAGAAAATTATAAGCTTGCAAACAAATTAGCTTATTTACCTAGAGTTTACTTTGATAATAAATTTGTATTTAGGTACATGACAACATTCATTTTTAGCATGCATATGCTTCTTGTAATGTTCACAAAATGTTCATAATCCCTATGAGGATCGTTGCTTCTACTTCTCTTTAAGGACCTTATTTTTTGGAGCACATATAGCTGATCCATATGAGCTTTTTGCAATAGAGATGTAATTCTTAATATGCTTCTTCTGAGCTTCCAGAAGTTACAGGTACATGGATTTTGTACAAGTTTCATGAAGATTTTGAATGTCAAATAGAGCAAACTCCTTTCAAATCTAACTATGCAGCCCTATCTCTTTCCTCTATAGAAATATGCAACAAAATATCTTTACTTAAGGAGTTTAGGGGAATAATCATCAACTTCCTACTGTATTCTTTGGCTAAGGTATTGCCACTGGATTCCCACCTATGTTCATACCCTATACGGTAGATTGTCTTTTGCAATATTTGCTCAAACTCTACGTAGTTGAGGATGAGTTCTATTTCTTCTTTCCTGTGTTACTGGCAAAAGCTCTCCCACCACAATAGGACATGGCTTGTCATCTTTAATTGGGTAAATGAGAGTTTCTGTGGGTTACCCTTGGCATCAAAAGTAAATTTCTAATCACCAAAGCTATTTATCAAGCTTGTGCTGAAAGGGATGCTTTTCTAGCCAGCCTCAACATTAGATAAACCTTATTCAAAAGAGGATTTCGCTAACAATGATACTAGAATAATTGGGTTACATGACAACATTCATTCTTAGTATGGCCATACTTGTAATGTTCACAAGCCCTATGAGGATGATTTCCTCCATACATAGATTGAGGTTTCTAGATGATATTGGTCAAATTTTGTTTATGCTTCTCTTTGCCAAGAACATTTTTTTTTGGATTACACTTAGCTGATTCATTTGAGCAGTTTACAATACAGGTGTAAGGGTTGATGTGCTTCGACATTGATTCAAGCCTTCCAGAATTACCAGGTACATGGATTTTGTTCAAGCTTCATGAAGAGTTTGAATGCCAATTAGAGAAAGATCCTTTTTGGGTGCAAGTTTCAAAGATTGTCATAATAGTTAACTATCTCTTCCTTTGATTAGTATGTTGGTTACAAAGAGTTCTTTTTCACCTTCTGAGCTCCTCTCTTGTTTAAAATGAGCCCATAGCAGAATTGGTTTGAATATGGTTAGAAGTATGAACCTTGTTTTGTGATACCCGGTCTTTTCCATGCATAGTTGTTGCATCCCTAGGCTACTTTTTCAGGATGAAACAACCAACCATGTTTCATGGTTTCCATGTTGGCCAAGCTCTGCATTCTTCTAGAGTGTGACATGATCTACCTCCATGCTATGAGTATTAAATTATTTTCTTGGTCCATCAATTCTTGTTTCACTGGTGTCTTTCCTTTGTCACTAGGTGGGACAACTAAAGACTATTTATTCCATGTTTATTTGTTGTGAATTAATTTCTTTTTCCTCTACTTTTCATCTGTCTCTTTAGTGAAAGTATAAGTTTCATATGAAGAGTTGTGAAAAAATTCAATTCTTGTTCCTTACTAATATACAAACCATTGATGTACATAACTTTAACCTATCAGATGTCTCTTACATATTCAGATTTACAAATGGTGGATAGATTTAATCAATTAGGATTTTGGACCTTTTGCTTTGGCTTGGGTTTTAGAAATTTCACATGGATCAACAGGTTCTTCTCATGCCATGGAGGATAGAACTTCATTATCTATTTGAATTTGTTCAAATCTATTAATAAACAATTGTTATTCCTTTCATCTCCATTTCTAATAATCTTTCAGCCATGTTAAGATTCTTCTACATAAGGTAGATTCTTTACATATCATTGAATTCATGACAAGAAAATATGATCTTAATGTTTTTGGCAATTTGCGAATCATCTATTCTGTCAAGATTTAAAGCATACCATTGAATAGTTGCATTTCTATTTTATTCTCTATTTTGAAAAGAAATGAAATTGGAGGGATTTGAGAGTCAACATCAACTTACAAAAGATGTGATATTGGTTGTATTACTAGTAACCACACTTGCCACAACTCTAGTTTCTAGTTTTGAAACATCACCTCCCAAATTCATTCTTACTTGAGTAGCCTTCAGAATTTCAGAACCTATTCTTACTGGTTTAGCTGATTTCTAATTTTCATCTCTTGAGGAATGTGTTGAATTTGCTTTAAATGGTTCAACGTATCTTGAAGACTTTCTCCATCCGTTTTGGAAATGGGATCTCTTTTCTCCCCATGGTCTGAAGCATCTAGTTTGTTATTTTGTTTTCACTAGTGAGTTGTTTTCCATTCCAAGTAATGTTTCTTCACTCTCAAGAAACTGGTAGTCAAAAGTCTCTCCCTTTCCTCATTTTCTGGGAAATGAACTTGGCTTTGACACCAATCTTATCCGAGTTTTGCAAGTTTACAACTTAGACTAAATTCCAGCACGCACAAACAATGTAACACATAATTGAGGTAGTTGAGGGGTGTGGGCCATACTCATCACCATCAATTGGTTTTGTGAATAATATCTACGATCCCAATGTCGATGAGGCATAAGTACCCACTCCGAATGAGTGAAATACTTTTTAATTTTGTTACTTCACATAGCTAATTCATTTTAATTTAGTCATCAATTTCAATTATGTTGGTTCAAGTGTGGTTCAGGTTTGATATTTGTATTTTGTTTGGGGTCACATATTGACAAAGGGATTCTACCAAGATTTTGCAAAGGAGCTTTTGCAAATTCTTCCAGGATTTTAGTTGGGCATGAGTTTCCACCATACTCTCTTCTTGTTGCACTCCGGCTTCTTGTTTCTCCAATTTGGCTTCACCTGTTTCACCTTTAGAATAATGTAAAGATAGTTCATTTAGCCTCAGAGTGACCCCTGTCACAACTAATGGACATTCACGTGGCATTCTCAGTCAATAGCCAAATGAAGAGGATATCCCCACCCCATTCCTGTGTCCTGAGTATGTAGGGGATGCATCCTCATGAACTCTAGAGATTTTGTAGAAAGCATATTAACTAATTGGGTGCACTCACCAAAGATCATATGGCTCTGCTAGATTGACTGTCCCTACTCTTTCCTACCTTCTTGGATTCCAATGAAGGATTTAAGAGCTTTAGAAATTTTCGGGATGATAATTAGTGTCTTTAGTTGTATTTAGTGTCTTGGAGTTGTAGGGGACCACATCTGAGACATATCTAAATTGTTTTGTTTTACTTATCCCATATTCACTTGTATGTATACGATGAAGGTATACAATCCCCCAGGTCACTTGGGAGGCTCTAAGCCTCTAGAGCATGTTATAGGCCCTCAATAGGCCTTGAGTGCTTGAATACCCAACCACTCATGCCTATTATAGGCCTTGGGAGGTTTACTGAAGCCCACGGCATCATGGCAATAAACTAGGTAGATATATAAAGGGGTATACAAAATGTAAATGAAAAATGGATACATACAATATATAGGGAAAATAAGGGTTTTTTTTTAATTGGGAAGGCATATTGGGAGGGGGTTAAACAAATGATTTTGGGAAGTTTTTTTTCAAATAATTTTTTAAATTAGGGGTATTGGTTCATATGCCACAAACGAATGTGCTATGGTAGGCATTCATTGAGTGAAGTCCCCGTGAATAGAACTTACGGATTCTATTGGAGTACATGATCCATCATATGAAATTGGCATGTCAATCACAGGTGTTGGTTCACTTCTCAACTGGATTCTTCGAGTCACAGGTTCTGAGCTCTGTAAGAATTTTTTGGTGTCCATGAAAGCTTATTTCTCTTTGTTAAGGATGAAGGTGGGCATTTTTCCAGTTGATTTTATTATCCAAGCCCCTTCAGTAGGTTTTTTTCTGTGGTGTTATCCTCAGAAGTTGAAGCTTCAACTTGCTAATCCCTACTTGTCATAGCTCCGGTTTGTGTCACAACATGGATGTTACGTTCTTTATTTTTTTTTTAGCTGCGATCATCTGAATGTTTGGATTCTGTGCTTCTGATCTTCTCTCTTGCATATTTTCTTGCAAAACAGGGCATGCTTCAATGACATGGTAAAATGACTTATAGTACTTACAGTTAGTACAAGGCTTGATACAATCTCCAACTAGATGTCCTGGTTGAGTGGAGTTATAACATACAATATGACCTCTTCCTTGTCCTTGGCCAGTATTTCATCCTCTGCCTTCGAATATGCCACATCCTCTGTATGTGCCTTGATCATACTATGCATTTTCATTATTATTCTGTGTTTCTCCTTGAACTTTGCAGACATCATGTTTCCTTTCTATCATGAGATAATATGCTCTACAGTTTCTATCTTCATGGCCAACTGACTTACAAAATGTGCAATATAGGTTCTTTGGTGTTTTCCCATATTTCTGAAGTATATAATAGTCTTATGGGCGATGTCCTCTGCATCATAAAATTTCACACCATGGGCCTTGTTGTTGATTCAATGGGTTCAGTTCTCCACTAGTGATGTAATCTTGGAATACAGGGGAGTGTTCTTTGGAATGTCCTTCTCCTTTACATTTAATACACCAAACCTATTCTCTAGTTTATTTTCCTTTCTTCATGTCTTGTAGATGTAATGTCAAGTTTCTTATATGGGTCTTTATCTGAACCATTCCTATGCTAGTTTCTCCTATGGGTGAAGCCTCTAGTTTCATTGCAATCTCTAATGCCTCTATTTGTGACGTGACCTTCTGTTGCATAAGTGGTAATCTGATACGGGGAAACAACGTAGCTATGAACCATTCTTGATGTTGTTGTGATGATATGTCAAAACTTACTTGGTCTAACAGTGCTTTAAGTTTTTATTAAACTCCCATATAGTCTTATGAGGATTTTGTTTGATTTATTTTTGTTCTGTGATGCATTGAGATTCTGACTAAGGTTTCTTAAACTCCCTTATCAGCGTTGTTCTGATATTTACTCGTGTTCTATTCTATCCGCCAGAATATTTCATGAACCATGTCAAGGCTTTGTCTTTGACTACAGTAACTAATTGAGCTTGTCTTACGACATCATCCTATACTTGTTTAACATTCCACACTACCTCACAGAGAAACCCGTGTTGCTTTGGGTATTCTAAACCAATTCCTTTAAAGATAGGAAGTTTAATGTCGTCTGTAATCCTTTTTCGAGGAGGTGTAGTATTCTGAGATGGATTAGGTATGCTACTACTTGGATGATTTTGAGTATCAACACTTTTGGTGTTACTGCTACTATTCTTTTGCAAACTAGTTGTATTCCTTTTGTCAACTGGAGGTTTTTGCCGAGTGATAGGATGATAGGGATTCGATCTAATCTATGTTTCACTATCAGACTCACCCTGATAAGAATATATGTTACCTCTTAACTCAGTTTCTAGGGGTATGCGAGGTTCGGCTTCATGAGAACTCTTTCTAGTGCTAGGATTATATATTTAGACACTTCTCAAAGTATGAATATCTTCCTCAGTGTCAGTATCTGTGTTACTGAACATTACAGACTCAAATTCCTAGGGATTTTATTGCATTCTTAAGACACATTTTTTTGCTAACAACATTTTTATATTTAAACTGATATTTTTTAGGTACTTACCTCTGAACCATTTGAAGAAATGTTGTTCTACTTCACTGTAGGACTTCCCAGTGTCCACAGCAAATTCTGTAACATAGCCTTATAGTACACTATCCAACCAAAATTCTACTACTCTTGAAATTGGGCTACCAACGTCTTTAAGCCTATGAATTAGCTCTGGAGTCCACTCTGTCGGTTCTCCACCCTGAAAACAGCTTTTTCAGTTTTGAAAGTCTTGATATCCACTCATGTAGCTCGTAACTGAAACATGCGAAGAAAACCTCATGTATGTCAGAAAAAAGGTATTTATGTAACCACCTTTCCATAGATAAGCGCGGATGTCTGTTTTATTTCTTTGCAAACTACTTTTCTATCTTTATCACCCAGTTTTCTATCTCTGTCTTCTCGAGATTCCATATATCAGAGCACATCACCAATTCAAGCACAGAAATGGAACCATTTGTTGGCTCGTAACTATATCTTTCCTTAAATGACTTGGGTTCTACGTAGTTTAGACCCAACAAAACCCCTTTTCACTGGTGCTTTCGGTAACAACCTGCGAGCAGGTTAAGGTCTCACCCGAGGCGAAGTTATGGATGATCACAGAAGCAAGTTTCTATAATCAAGTGATGCGCGGTTCTGGGACTGGTTCTAGCGAAGTTATCCCAAATTCACATATAACTTCAATATTGTTGTGCTCATATGCATCTATGCACCGTGTAATTACCACAATGCACTACAACAACGCAACTCTATGGTTGCACTTCCAGGTAGTCGCACACATAATAGACTTCACTGACTTAGTGTTATTTATGCAACTATGCATTCAACATACTCATAATTAATTGCACATTCAGTTATACGTGTTCAATACTTAACATATTACTCTCATCAACCATACATGTGAAAATACATATAAAAGCATGAACATACATAAACATAAGAAATCTCACAGATTCAAACACACAACACAAGTATTTGTGTGGTTCACCCACCGGATGGGAGCTATGTCCACGAGAACTGTTGTTTATATTAATGGGAAGGGTCAACAGTTCCAGTTTGGACACACAATTGCAAACTCTTCTGTGCAATGGGTCTCTGCACACATAGCTACAGAGCCTCTTTCTCTCTCACAATGTCTTACAATAGTCAACAATAATCGACTCAGAAAAGAACTCAGACCAACCCTTCCCTATACAAAATTGCCCCTTTTATATACTATGCCTGAAGGTCACATATTTATAATAGTTTTGGGTCGAAACCCCATAGTACCTTTAAACCCTCAAAATAGTGTGATTACCCCGCTAACCATAATTTGCCATAACTTATCAGCTACTTTGTTGTCCTCGGCCATCCTTTGCGCCACTTCCTTGGCTCTTATGCTCTTCTAACATCTAATTTCTCTGACCGCGCAGCACTAACTCTACCATGGCATGTCCTTTGCAACATCCCGTCTCTTTACTGCTTCCACCTACAACTCGATAGTCCGTCGCTTCTTCTTTAATTGCTCCAACTACTTCGCCAATCCTTAGTACTTCACATTTACTAAGGAGGTAGATCCTTATCTGTCACTTCACTTCACTCCACGCCCTGCTTCCATGAATTGCGGAGTTGTTTCTCCCAAAATAGACCGATGTTAGGTCTCTCCTAACTTGTACTTCTATCATCAAAACATCCTTTACTCGGACTATGTCATCAAAACTGTGTCCACTTGGGCAGTGCCCAATAGTGAATCAACTCCAGAGGAGATGAGGCTCTGTTTTCCTTTCCCTTTTCAAACTTGTGCTCTAGATGCTTACCAATCAAGAAAAATTTATAGGTTACCTTAGCAAAGATGGTGTTTGGGAGGCCTTCAACCATTTTCTAATTTTTCAATTCTTGCAAATATTTGTTGTTGAGGTGCCCAAACCTCTCATGTCAAAGTATGCTCACTTCATTTGCATGAGTAAGAAGTGCACTTTGTTTTGAGTAAGGAAATAAATTAAAGAACTCATATATTTTGGAATGGTGATCTACAATTCCTTGTGCAATGATATTCCCAGAAGAGATCTCTTGAATTTCAACCACATTAGGAGTAAGAATTACTTTCTTTGGAACTCTTGTATGGGTCATTTGATCAACTAAAAGGAGGTTACCTTCCAAGGTAGGCACATAGACCACATCATTGAAGTATCCATGATCAATATTGATCCTTCCAATCCCTCTTGAAGGAACTTCATAATCATCTCCCATTAGGATAGAAGGAACAACAGTTGGTTTGAATTCATATAATAGATCCTTGGATGCATACATGTGTCTAGAGGCTCCAGAATCTATGATGAAGGAGGATGCATTTGAAGTGCCTACAATGAGTGCATCGCACCTCTCTTTATCCTCTGATTTAGGATCAACTTCTTTCCTTCTTGAAGCTGCAAGTACTGGCAGGTTGTTTTTCTCTAGAATTTTGGCCATGAGATCAATGGTATTCTTCATGGAAGCACTTTCTAGGTAAAAACCTTTGTTGCAGTATGGAAATTTGGTATTCTCCTTCTCATTTTTCCTGCCTCTCTTTGGATTCGAGGTTCCCTATAACTGTTTGGGATACTCCTTTGACATCTATTCATGTTGTTTATTCTCCTTTCCGGTGTTCTTTCCTTTACCATTCACATTCTTTCCTTCTCCTACAACAAGAACTTGATCCCTTGATGCTTTTATTAGTCCAATCTGCACCAATTTGTCCTACTCCTTTGTGAGAGACAAGATGAATGCATCTAGAGTGGGAATTTTCTAGTTTTGGATGGATGGATTTGTTGTTTGGAAGGTCGATACAAACATATAATAGTATGATATCATTTTTGAAAGAATAGAAAGAATAAGTTGCTTGCCTTCCTTCTCAATTCCACATAGTTTTAGTTGCACAACCAAGTTCTTGAATCTTGTGAAGAAATCTATGATGGATTCAAAGTTGATGGGGATTAGAGAGATCAACTCATTTTCGAATTGATTTCCTCTCAAACCATCTTGTTTCCCAAATAAGGATTCGATCTATGTCCAAACCTCCTTGGGAGTTTTCATACTGGAGAGATGAAATATTAGATCTTTGGAAATGATGAGACACAACAATCCATGCGCTTCATCAAGCTTGTTTAGATATTTGGATTTATTTGTAGCACCAATTGGTTCGACCTCAATCCCCTTTAGCACCCTGTAGAGACCTCTGATGCGCATGAAGATCTCCATTTGGTCCTTCCATTCAAAGAAATTGAATGGATTAAGCTTGAGAATCAAAGTTAGATCCATAGTAGATGACTGAATGCGCTTCTGATGATGGAATAACCTGCAAAAACAATGGAAAATATCTAGAGGATTGTTACTAAATATAGTGAGCACTACTTTAGGACAATAAGAACTTTTATCTGGATCCTTCACACCTAGATAGACCTCAAATGGTTTCTCCAATGAATTCAATTAATGGCACCAAGATTTGTTTTGGAAATCCAAAGGCTTTTGGTGCATTACTGAAAGCATCTCCTCAACCTAAGCTCTCACAAGCTATGATACCATCTGAAATTACATAGGGATAGATTTCTAAGCTTGAACAAACCTCACAATTTCACAATTTTATTACGGAGAAGAATTAGAAAGAAACATTGATCAATTCACTCATAAAACTAAAACATGGGTGAAAACTTGTTGTTGATACATTAATCAACAATAAGATGGAAATCAAAAGATGTTACAATAGAATGAATTTGATAGCCACTGATATGATTCAAATTCACCTCAATTCTAGGATTAGTTTTCATTGGAACCATATCCCGATAAGATTTAGTGGCCAACAATGATGAATGATCAGTTAACTAAGGTAGAATTGAGCATGACTGAGTCATGTGGGAACCAAAATAGGGAAGGAGCTCCAAGGGGGAGTATAACTAACTGTTAGTGGTAAAAAAGGCCACTCCTATACTCAGTAGCAATCAAACTATGTGTAGCAGTCAGTTAACTGAGCAATCAAGGGGACAAGGAACCCAAAAGCATGGGACTATTGTGCAGACTCCTAAAATCATGCATGAGGGTGTATTGGAACTCCCATGATATAAACAAGGCACTTTGAGTGGATAAGATGGCTAATGATGGAAAAAATAAGTTCTAGGGGGGCAAAGTAAGGACTAGGTGCTAGGAGACTCAACTTCCAACGCATGGATGCATGAAATGTGTGCATGCAAAACCAAGATAAGATGGTGAAAATATTCCAACACTTCCATGGGAAAATCCATCGTTGTTGTCAGATCTAAACCACAAATGGTTGTAATACCATCACCAGAACAAGGAATTGGAGCTAGATCGAGAATAGAGGATTGGGTAGTTGTAGAAGAAACTCAGAACCTTCTTGTGGATGGGTACTAGCCCCATCTTGGGGGTGGCTATCTCAAAGAAAGATATGGCTTGAAAGAGCCTATGGCTGGGGAAAACATCATTGGTTTGCAGTTAGTTGGTCATATTTCAGATAAGTTCATTATGTTAATAAATGTATGGTATTTATTTCTAATTATATTACTCACTACCATCATATGAATTATGGAATGGAAATAATGAATATGTAATTCTTATGGAAACAATTTTATATTTTTTTGTAATGTCCCCATTTTGACCCCCTTTGTATTAAATCATAAATGATGTAAATAGTGTAATTTAATCATGGCAAGGAGCTCAAGGCCAAGGCCCCACCACTGATTTAGCGTTTATGTATCGACAATTAAAGGAATAGATGCCTATGGTTCTTGTGCTAGATAGGCACAATGTAAATAAGACATCATGTAAATACGAATTTTAATGGAAAAACCCACAACTAGCTATGCAATGCAATAAAAGAGATGGGGGCATGATTCTACAAGGAATAGGGAGGGAAATTATTCAAACCCTTGAGCCAATGGTGTAATCCATGTGTCAATGAGAAAACCCATAAACCACCAACTACCCATTTTGGGTTATGGACCCAATCATTTAATTCTTCCAGAAATTGGTTGAGGCAGTTAATGCCTTGGGATTGAAGAGGTATGGCTGCCAATTTCGTGCATGGGCAAGCCATCAACCTGGGAAATCGTGTTTTGTCTCCTTGGGCAAGAAAACACCCACGAAATGGTGCCCAAAGCCATTCGGAACAGTTAGTCTTTCATCTCTCATGCAAACTGAGCTCATTGGAATTTATCCTCACGTTTTTCACCATAACCTTGCGTTTTCCATGCCCAGGAACTTGTTTTTGGTAGTGTGCAGCAGCTGGGGAAGGAGGGACGCGATTTGGGACTGAGGGAGAGGTCGTTTTTGCCCCTGGGGCATTTTTCTGGAATAATTTTTGCTCTCCCAGTCGAATTTTGCCAATTGCCAATACGTTTTGGGTCTTCCCATGTTTTTCTAAGGCTCAGGAAACCCCATCTCATGCATCCCACTGTTGAAACATTTTTCTCATGCTCAGCAAGTGTAGTTTTGTTGTTATGTGCATCCTTGTTTTGATTTGAACCTGTGAGCAAGAAACTGGGGAGTGGTAGTGGACAGAATTGGCTTGATAAACCTAGTGAAGGGAATAATCTCTCAAGAAGATCAAGAGGGCTTTAGCTACTTTTCTATGCACACCCTGGGAGCACTAAAAAGGAAGGTATGGCTTGAGGGACTGTGTGGCTGTGAAGAGAATACTTCATTGTGTTGGGTGTGTAGGCATTGTGAGTGCCAAGCTGAATAGATCTGGGACGGGTATCCTTAGCTCTGTGGTTGAGCTCACTAGCTTAGCAATTCTTCCTTTCCATATCCTAGCAGCCTGATAAACCCAATTATAGACCGGCTTGGCTCATCTTGGTGTATGCTTGGCTATGTGTGAGTCTGTTGTTCCTTGATTCCTTGTAGAGATCATGCCCAGCTCGGGGGTGGCAGTGTGTGGAAATATTGATGATCACAACTGGCCTATGGTTGGGTGGAACATTGCAGTTGCATAGCCAGTTGCTTGGGACTATTTTCTATAAGATAAGTATTCTCCTGTGTTAACTTGCAATTGTTATTTGATGAATATTGGAATGAATGATGGATGTGCTATTGAATTTATTTCCGCTGTGTTCTCTTATAATTATACAATCCATATGTCTTTTATAGGATGTGAATGCTTAGTTATAAGTACATGGGGCTAATTGCCCGGTCTTTGCATCACGTCCCCTCTATCATGCTGGTATGGTAGGAGTGGATATTACATTTTTATCAGTAATTATACACATAATTATTCAACTATAAATGTATAATTCAAATCATTAGAAGAATAAAATTACATATCTGAGGTCGATTCAACTAATAGTTTTCAGTAACCAGGTCCCCAAATTCACTGTGAGGTCACCGGGTATGTGACAACTCAAAGAAAAAGAATACGACCTCTAATAATTGTCGGAGAATCAATGATAATAGTTTGATAGTTGGCTCTAGAATTGACACTGAAAGAAGGATTTCTCTGCCGAATTATATGGAGAGTGCACCAATTTGTAAATAAATTTGATAAGGTCAAATATTTTCATGTTCTTCGGGCATTAAACAAACATTCATACCTTCAAGCTCATCATGCATGTCAATAAGAACAAGAAAAAATGGACATAAATGGGGTGTAGGTTGGTTACTTCACCATCCGCTAACATTTATGACCTTATGAAAATTTGATTTATAACATTTATGACCTTAATTATCTTATCAAATATACTAAGGATATTTTCCCAATAATGTGATCATATTTTCCTACTATCATTCAAGTGGTTATATGCTAAAGTAATTCACTCTAGGGGTCACCAGCCCCTAGGGCAGACTTAATAGCTCAACCATGGTTAGTATTACATTACACACCATGCATGCTTCAACATGTAAAGCATTACCTCAACACATGAGGATCTCTCTTGACACATAAGACCTTAACCTTGACTAGAAAGATTGTACATCATCATCACTTTGACATACAAAGCACTTGCCTCAACACATGAAGCTTAATCATTCTTGAGTCCAACTCAAGATTCTTTTCCAAGTTTCCTGAGTCAAATTCCGACTCCTATAAGGTGCTACCTCAACACAGGAGGCTCAATCTTGACACACAAGATTGACCTAGAGAATGACTCATGATGTTGTAACTTTAACAAATATCAACATAAATTTTGAGGCTATTCTAATTAAAAGCACCTCCATTTCACAATACTAGTTTCAGGTTCTAAGTGAGTAGGTAAATAAGTGGATCATCAAGCTTATCTCAGTTGAGGTTGAAATTGAACATTTTAAAGGTAAATATGTAGTATAAGAAAAGCAAATCAAGGATTTGATGTGAAAAGTGAAGAATTGGGATATGATTGATTTTTTCAGAATTTGAAGAAGATATAAGGAATTCAGATCATGAAGCTTTGGATAGTCTTTTTGCTAAAGATCAAAAGTTGAAAGCAATAGATAATGAGGTAGATCAAGCAAGTAATGAAGAGCATCAATTCAAATACAATTGACAAGATGAAGGGATGGGAGAAGGCCTCTAAAGGCCATGTTTTTTCTTTTATTGACAAATTTTGTAATGTTTTTAAAAAGTATCTTCCTTTCAGGAAAGTTTTGTAGACTTTATTTCAATAACATAGATAGTCATACCAGAAGCAAGATAAAAGTAGTCAACTCAAATGAATTTAGTATTTTGATTATTGTAAAGATCTATTTAAAGCTTTCCCTTTTAGTAGGAAATTAATGTACTCACAAGCTATTCGACTAAGCCACAACCTCTTTTTGATATCAATACAAAGTAACTATTTTGTTAAAAAAAGGCTTAAATCCCTAGATATCAAAATCAATCTTTCCAAAGCCTTCGATTAGGTCAATTGGCTTTACTGTCACCTTCTCTTGATCCAATCCATACTGGTTTCTTTATTCCATTTATCTTATAGATCATGGGATATATTACTTCCTTCTCTTGATCCATATTGGTTTCTTTATTCCATTTATCTTATAGGTCATGGGCTATATTACTGTCACCTTCTCTTGATCATTTTTGGTTTCTTTATTCTATTTATCTTATAGGTCATGGGCTCTATTAATTCCTTCTCTTGATCCATATTGGTTTCTTTATTCCATTTATCTTATAGGTCACGGGCTATATTACTTCCTTCTCTTGATCCATATTGGTTTCTTTATTCCATTTATCTTATAGGTCATAGGCTATATTACTTTAGTTTCTCTTCCCCTCCGATGATCACTGGTCTGACACAATCATCTTCGGTCTTCAAAGAGGCCCCACTTTAGTCAAAATCGTATTTTTATGGTGCTTATGACCAAAACCAAAACTAATACTTCGACAAAAACAATGAGTCTTTGAATTTCAGTAAAATAATTTTCATACATATATTACTTAGAGATGGATATTTAGATATAAAGGTCAGGTCTTCGAGGTAAACATCCTTGAAAAATTATATAGGAAAGATAGATCAGCCATAACCTGCTCTGTTTTCTACTTTCGATATAAACAGATGAGACCTCCAAGGGTAGATATCCTATTGGTAAGGGTAGATATCCTATTGGTAAGGGTTAGACGTAGAGAAGTAGTCGCGCTCGGCTGCAAACGGTGGAATGACAAACATTCTGCGCTGTTTTTTTTATATAATTTTTAACAAGAGTCGGTGCGTGCACGCTCCAAAAATGTGCACACGCACCTCGGTTCGGTACCGAACCTAGAAGTGCGTGTGGACTTCCTTAGGCGTGTGCGCGTGGTCGTTTTCTTCCCGCTAGCGCGGCCCCCTTGCAACATTTTTGGGGAACATCTTTGTGTGCCCCTCCCCCCAATCTAAGAATTTCTATTGAGCAACAAAAGAAGAATTATGCGTAGTCTCTCTAAAAATGCCGGTAAAAATATGCATAATGAAAAATGAACAATAGAATCTAGGTAAATAAGTCGATCATCAAGCTTATCTCAGTTGAGGTTGAAATTGAACATCTTAAAGGTAAATCTGTATTACAAGAAAAGCAAATCAAGGATTTGATGCAAAAAGTGAAGAATCGAGATATGATTGATTTTTTAGAATTTGAAGAAGATAGAAGGAATTCAGATCATGAAGCTTTGGACAGTCTTTTTGCTAAATATCAAAAGTTGAAAGCAATAGATAATGAGGTAGATCAAGTAGGTAATGGAGAGCATCAATTCAAATACAATTGACGAGATGAAGGGATGGGAAAAGGCGTCTAAAGGCCATGTTTTTTCTTTTATGACAATTTTTGTAATGTTTTTCAAATATATCTTGCTTGCCGGAAAGTTTTGTAGACTTTATGTCAATAACATAGATAGTCATAGCAGAAGCAAGATAAAAGTAGTCAAACTAAAATGAAATTAGTATTTTGATTACTATAAAGATCTATGTAAAGCTTTCCCATATGTAAAGCTTTCCCTTTTAGTAGAAAATTAATGTACTCAAAAGCTATTTGACTAAGCCGCAACCTCTTTTTGATATCAATACAAAGTAACTATTTTGCTAAAAAAAGGCTTAAATCCTTAGATATCAAAATCAATCTTTATAAAGCCTTCGATTAGGTCAATTGGCTCTAGTGTCACCTTCTCTTGATCCATACTGGTTTCTTTATTCCATTTATCTTATAGGTCATGTCTTTAATCCATTTATCTTATAGGTCATGGGCTATATTACTTCCTTTTGTTGATCCATATTGGTTTCTTTATTCCATTTATCTTATAGGTCATGGGCTATATTACTTTGGCTTCTCTCCCCCTCTCATCATCACTAGTCTGACACAATCTTCAAAGAGGCCCCACTTTAGTCAAAATCATATTTTTATGGTGCTTATGACCAAAACCAAAACTAATACTTCAAAAAAACAATGAGTTTTTGACTTTCACTAAAATAATTTTCATACATAAATTACTTAGAGATGGATATTTAGATATAAAGGTCAGGCCTTCGAGGTAAACATCCTTAAAAATATATATATAGGAAAGGTAGGTCAGCCATAACCTGCTCTGTTTTCTACTTTCAATATAAACAGATGAGATCTCCAAGGGTAGATATCCTATTGGTAAGGGTTAGGCCTAAAGGTAGGGACCTTTAAGATAAAGTATTATTAATAGAATTTACCGTAAAGTTTAGGGAAAATAAGGCCACTAAGATAATTTTCATACATATATTACTTGTGACCAAATTTTTTACTTCAAATAAGATAAAGTATTAATAGAATTTATCGTAGAGTTTAAGGAACATAGGGGGGACAAAGTCCACCTTTCTTAAGCTATTTTCACATTTTTGGGGTAAAGTAAACTTCGGACTTTTTTATTTTTGGTTTTTTGGGTTTTAAAACTACTATTTCATAACAGAGTTTTACGGTTATAAGACATCCATTAAGTAAAACTAATTTAGAAAAAAAATTAATTAATTTGAATAAAATATAAATATATATTTTAAATTAATTAAGATAATAAAAAATTAAATATTTCCACTTTTTAAGTTACTCTTGACAAGTGAATAATGTCGGCTTGAAAACTACGAAATCCATGTCAAGGTTTCGATTTGTTTGGTTGTGTATTTAATTATGTATTGTCCGGTGATTATGCTTTGTCTGAACTTGGATTCTCGCACTACTGTATTCTGTGCAACATCCATTGACAGAATTTCCAGCGCATTGCGGAAAAATCTTCATTGAATTTGGGAAATATGGCCGCACATCCATCATCTTCAGACTACGCCTCGAATTCTACTGATGAAAACTATTATAGACCTTCACGAGTCAGAAGAGCAGGAGTTCGAAAGGGGACTGTACACGAAAAAAGCTCTTCTTTCATGGAGCCGCTTAATAATTCCGATGATAAGAAGGGCAAGGGCAAGGCGATAATTAGTGGAGCAGGTCACTATGATGAACTAACAAGTGGAAAAGTTGTGAATCCAAAGATTCTAGAAGCTGAAAGCTCTCATATGGCTGGCATCAATAATCGCCAAATCAGAATGGGGATTCAGAGAAGTCTCAGTCACACACAAGGAGCAGAAATGGATGGAGAAACGGCAAAAAAAGTGTTATGTGGTTGCTGTTATTGGGAATTTGGATTAGAAAATATTGTACAGTGTCTGAATGGGCATCTATCTTGTTTTAAATGTCTAAGGAAGCGTGTAAAACAAATCATATATGGAAGTTACAAAGCACATGCCTCTCTAAGTTGTATGGATATGGATAGTTGTAAGGAGTCAATTCCTTTGACAGAGATTCGGAGAGCTCTACCAAATTATATCATTGAAAAATATGAAGAGCGCCAGGCTCAAGAATCCATAGCTGAAGCAAAAGTTGAAGGGTTGGTTTATTGCCCATTTTGTAACATTCCATATGAAGTAGATAATTGTGTACAGGTTTTGGAATGTCCAAACACAAAATGTCTAAAGGCTTCTTGTATCCAATGCAAGAAGTTGAATCACTTGCCATTACTGTGTGAAGAGGTTCCGAAATCACCTGCCACTCTTCGTGCGGAGGTTGAAGAGAGAATGACAAAAGCTGTGATAAGAGAATGCAACATTTGTCACACAGAGTTAATTAAGACGAGTGGGTGCAATAAGGTGAAATGTAGGTGTGGAAACACAATGTGTTACGTTTGCAGACAGACAATTTCGCCCAGCTATTATCATTTTTGTAATTGTCTTAATTGTAGAGCAGAACCAGGGAAACCTTGTCAAACATGCAACAGGTGCAATTTGATGGAGAAATTACAAGGAGATACTGAGGCGATGGATGCTAAGGAGGAAGCTTTGAAAGAATTTGCAGACAAGGAACCTAAGTTGCTTGATTTGGAAATTGGACCTCCCCTCAAAAAGATAAGACTACAACAAGAAATCAGCGTAGTAATTGATTTTAGTGGTAGAGTTATAACTGTACCAGGAATCTTCAATCAATATGGTTCAAACCTGGATGAAACACGGTGGTGAGCAGTATGCAGACATTGTTGAACCTCCACCATTATTCTTCAGAAATGATGAGCACCTTGTAATCATGGAATTCAAAGTTCAAGAAAATCATGGCCGTCAGAAACAACAACCAGATAGTTAATTTGTTCTGACAGGCAGGTCACAGGTTATTGGCTGACTAAATTTCAGTTAAGAATAAAATGCTCAGTGCTTGTTGCGATTGTTTTTTTGAGTTTAATATTTCTAGGTAATAGGTTAGCGAATTATGCCTATAGGGATCTTACAAGTTTCCAATGTAGACATGTCATGTAGGTCATATATTTATGTCGATGGAATTAATGGAACAAGCTTGCAAATGGATTGTTTTCTAATTTCTAACTGTATGATTATATTACATATGATTTAGAATCACCAAATTGTCACTGCGTTATTTCCCATCCTTAAAAGGTACAAATGAACTAGTATTGTTAAGCTATGTTTCCAACCCATTGACCAAATTGTCACTGCATTACTTCCCATCCTTAAAAGGTACAAACGACCTAGTATTGTTAAGCTATGTTTCCAACCCATTGTCAATACTGTTTATTTTGAAGTCTGAGATTACATACTTAATATTGAATGAAAATTTCATTTAGGTAGTCATGCGATCACTATCCAAAACATTCTAATGTATATCTTAACATTTAATGTTTATATGCTTTTATGGTGTATGGAAGAAAGGTTTTTTTTATTATACATGAATATGATTATACTAGTATGTGGTTCGTTCTTTCTTTTCATTTGAATGTGAAGTTTTTATATTGTTATAATTTGGATTTTATGGATTCATACATTTTGATCTATATCTTATATTTTAATGTTCAAATGATTCTATGGTGTATGAAACAAAGGTTTTTAACTACAAAAGAATAGGCTTATGTTGGTAGGTTGTTTCCTTCTATGTTAGTGCAATGCAATGTAATGTTTTTTTTCCCTGGGGGCATCAACAATTGGGGTGGGCATGTACTCGCATGAAATGTGGTCGATTCCCATCTACAAGGAGTTCCTTAACAATACACTTTATTGCCACTTTGTCTAAAGTCCTAGAGGTTAGTGCACTCTGATGTTACTAAGACATCCAATCCAATATATATGATGATCAAGAATATATTTTAATATGGATTTACCACTGCCACGAAAATTATTATTTTGGTATAATTTCAACTCTTTTGAATTATAGTACAAGTATGAATATTTTGAAGGGTTCCATGAAACACTGAAATGATGTTGATCTAATTCTATATATGAAGTTTCCTTAGTTTCGTTTAATGTGTTTAGGCGATTATAAAACTTAAGAAACACAATAGTAGATAATATGCATAATATCTATTCTGGTTGTTATGATATATGTCAATGGCTCCATGATAATCTATAGCCCATGCCAATAGAGTGCATAGAAATAGAGAAAAAATGTATATGTCTTCACATCATTTAGAAAATATTTTTACTTTGTAATTTATTTGATTGTCTCAGTTGTAGAAATTTTATAGGTGGGGATCAAATAAATATTTTTTGGGGGTTGATTTCCATGTATTATTGAATATCTAATTGAAGTTAGTCACACTTGAAGGAGTATCATGGCAAAGAAAGACATTACAAGAAACATTGATATATGCATTGCTTTAGAGTCCATACCAAGTCACTTCAAATATTACAAATCATTTTAAACAAAGGAAATGGATTTTAGAATAAAAATACCTCACTAATGTTGGATGACATTTTTGACACCCCACAAATATACACAGAGTCAGTGATATAATAGGGACATCACTTAATTGTGGCTCTATTTACATTCTATTGTTTATATTTTTTTGTTGTTGGGAAGAAGAATGACCTACCCAAGGGAGCTAACTCAATAGTTTATTTGTTTTAATAAAATTGAGGGATGCTCTACTGATCCCATTATTTATTGCATACCAATAAATTCCAGGAGCGCTCTATAGAGAGCCCACACCCCTTATGGATCTCATTATTTAATTTCCGTCAGTTATTATATATTGTATGATTATTATTTTTGGACATGTTGGGGAGTGACATTGTGATATATGGGTGAGAGGGACAATGTGATGAATCTGCAATAATTAGTTAATGCAAATACACGAGATATCAGAAATAACAGAACAAAATCACTTTTATATTGATCACGGGCCACTTCGAGGGGGCAACCTCCTTTGAGCAAGCTCAATACAATTAACTTCACGGTGCCTTCAATGACCTCAACACACACTTATATAGTAAGTCTATGCCCAATACTATGAGTCAAAACCATGGGACATATAATACTACAGGACAACTTACAAAGCATATGCGTCCAATACTATGGGTCAATACTATGGGCTTATATAAACTACGGATCAACAAATACTACGGGACGACTTACAAAGCATATGCGTCCAACAACAATATACTAACATAGTAAAGAGAAGGGTTGACATAGGTTCCTAACATCCCCTCTCCCTTAGAAAAAGCTTTGTCCTCAAAGCTTTGGTTGGAGAAATTGCTGCAGAATCTGAAGGAGTGGTTCCCTGGTAGCATCCTTGGTTTGCATTTCGGGCCACTGACGCCTTTGGAGTGTCAAGGAGGATTACTTGGAAGGATGTAGATGAAGAAGAACCCTGTCAGCTGCATGGAAAATGCGCTCAGAACGGTGCTGATCGGCTTGTTGTTTCAGGCAAATTCTGGCCATGTGAAGATTGTCTTGCAGAATGAGAAGAATCTGATTGCGGTTTCGAAGAACCGAGTCAATTTCCTAAACTGGGGAGCTGCTAAGGGTGTATGGAAGAAGAACTGGAGGTGTTTGTCCATAGACTGCTTCATATGGTGTCCTTTGAGATGTGGTATTGTACCACCAGAGTGCTTCTAGGAAATCCATAGAAATAGTTGGCCAAAGCTGTGTAGTGATGGGCAAGGGTTTGATCAATCCCGAAAGGAGTGTCGGTTCCCCCTTGTTGACTTGGAAAGTATCATCGTTAGCCACCAGCTATTGAATTGTCATTTTTAGTCCCAGCCAAAAGAAGTTACATTGTTCCTGGTCATACATTTTGCAGAACCCAGAGTGGCCTGTTGATGAAGAAGCATGGAGATCATAGAAGAGATAGCCCTATTGAACATATGGCAACCAATTTGGAACAAGCAGAGAAAGAGCTGTAAGAGAAACTGGGTCATCAATTGTGCGAGAAGGAGCATCTTCCACCATATTGTCCTTACCCTTCTTGTAAGTGATCACATAGGGATAACCCATGAGTTGGATAACCCATTGCAGGTGTGTTGGGGAGGAGACCTATTGTTCCAGAAAATTTTCTAGACTCGGGAGATCAGTCTTGATGCAGAAATAATTGCCTAATAGGTATGGCTGCCACTTCTGTACTACATGCAAAATAGCCATCATTTCCTGCTGAGAGGTAGATGTGGTTACATTCTTACCGGAAAGGTCTCTTGAAGGCATCAAGCTCATTGGTTCAGCAAAGATACCTGCATGTCTATCCAAGGAAGTAGTGGAGACTGTTGATGGGTGCATCTGAATGGAATTGAGTTGAGCGATGACACCATGTGAATTCTTCTTAAGGATTTTTTCCAAGCGATGTGAACTAATGATGCAGAGAGACCCTGGTTGTAAGCCCCAAAATTTGTGTTGTGCCCCATTGACGTTAAATTGCATCCAGAGTTCAGCAAAATCCCATAAGATGGGGCCAAGTGTGCGTAACCATTGAATGCCCAAAACCACATCACATCCGCCTAAGGACAAGGAAAACATGTCGGAGCGTAGGTTATAATCTTCCATAGAGATACGCACATTGTGACACTTCCCCTTGCAAGGTAAGGTGCCCCCATTGGCAACCATGACTTCAAAGTTGGAGCAAGGATGGACAAAACAATCAGCCTGTTTGGCAATTCGAGGGTCAATGAAGTTATGAGTGCTACCAGAATCAATGAGTATGGTAAAAGGGAGCTTCTTGAAGTATCCCCTGACCCGCATTGTTTGTGGGGTGGTGACGCCAGTTATAGCATGGAGAGAGATCTCGGGTGGGTCGTCCTGAGATGGGGTGTCAACAGGCGGGTGTTGCATGTCGACCGGATCATCTACTGTATCTGTAGCTTCTTCACCAAGTTCCAAGGCAGGCGGAGAATCCACATCCAAGATATAGAGCTTTTGTTGAACACATCTATGTCCCCGAGTGAATTTCTCATCACAATTATAGCAAAGCCCTTTTTCTCGGCATGCCTGCATTTCTATTTTAGACAAATGCTTGATAGGAGTTGGTTGAGGAGCAGGCGTGATGGGAGGTCGTTGGGAACCCATATTTTTGAAGGGAACAAAGGTGGGTTTGGAGCGTTGTTGAGCTACGATCTTGTCCTCGGCCAACTTAGCCAACCCTAGGACTTCTATCATTGTGTTGGGACAAAACATTTTGACCTCTGAGCGGATTTCATCCTTGAGACCACTGATAAAACAACTCCTGTAAAATTCATCAGACAATCCTTCTATGTGATTGGCTAGTTTCTCAAATTTCATCTGATACTCTCTCACTATGCCAGTTTGGTGAAGTTTAGTGAGTGCTCCTGTGAAGTCGTCAAAAGCACTAGGACCAAATCGTGACAAAATGAGTTGGCAAAAATCTATCCAGTTTGGCTCGGGATGAGCTTTGATGTACCAACGGTACCATTGAAGGGCTTCCTGTTCCAAATCAAAGGATGCAAGTGGAACTTTCTGAACATCAAAAGTATTATGCAGACTGAAATATTGTTCTACTCGGTATATCCATCCAGTCGGATCAGTACCATTGAAGCGAGGAAAATCAAGCTTCGGCCCACGAAAATTGCTAGAAGCAGAGAACTTGGTGGCTGCAAAAGATTCTGGCTATCTGGTATTGTTCATGGCTGAATGCTGAAGATTGAGGCTGAGAAATTTTTCATCCAGATCTTGAAGTTTGGTTTGGATCGCTGTAAGTGCTTCCTCCATGGTGTGTGCTCTTGCACGGGTGACAACCGTAACCAAGTTTTTTTTTTTTTTTTTTGACTGAGTAGGAAAACAAAAACAGGAACTACTTCAGTAAGGGAAAATTTGGATTTGGGAAAAAATCAGAAGGGTAATTGGGGTTTGACTAGGTTTTGGACACTGTTGGATAGACAGGGAAGCAAAAATGAGGATTTCAGAAGCGGGGTGAAAGAATGAGAAAATTTGTCAGAGGGGAACAAAGAAGCAGAATTCAGAAAGGAACTCTGTGGTAAAATTTGAAGGTGATTGGGTGAAATCTGAGGAAGTTATGGCAAACCCTAAAAATCGACAAATGTGAGATTTCGGGCTGTAGGAAGGGGAATTGAGGATAGGGTCCTCAGGAATGAAATATGCAGAATGGAAAAAAAAAAAAATTCTCAGACTGGAGTGGTTACGGCTCGGAAGGAATCTGGAACAACGCCGAACGGCTAGATCTGGAACGACTTGCAAAATGGATCTGAAACGGCGCAGCAGTGATCGGCAATAGTTCAGCTGAAAGTAGATATGGACCCCAGGTATGTGCGGCTTCCTAACATTTCAGGGTTTTCACTCAGCCATCGATGCTGTCTGACGGCTTGCGTATTGGGGCATTACCCCTCACTCCACGGCTCAGGTAAAACTGATAACCGCTTTGCCACAAACGACAGCTCTTGGTTTACCTCACGGGTGGGAACTAGTCAATCAGGTAGGGGTCGTTGCCCTTTTCGCTTGGCAGGTCCTCTCAATGGCCAGCTACTTCGGGGTTCATGTGGTACTCCTCATAATGAGTTTTAGGGCTTATGCCCAATTACTTCCCACAGTTAAGCGGATAGGGATTATTCCCAGATCCGAACCTACAACAGAAGAAAAAAAAATTAGGCAGAAATTCCACCCAATGTTCAAAAACCGGATCTATATTGCTCAGAATCGCTATTATAGCATGTTTCCGGAATTGAAACAACCACTCTGCTTCTATCCATGAAAGCAGAATAGAAATCTGGGCACTCGGTCAAAAGATTTTCTCGCCGCAATTTCCGCGGCCGTCACCGAAATTCTGAAAAATTGCTGATTTTAAATCCGCGATATCTCCACTTTTAGAACTCCAAATGAGATGATTTTTTTTTTGAAAATGCGTATTTTTGAAAGAGGAATTCAGATATGCAATCGGTTTCTTCTGATTTTGTGCAGAAAGTTTCCGAAATTGATCTGAAAGTCGCCGCCCAAAAAAAGAAAAAAAAAATTCCCACTTGTGCCAAGGAAAGTGCTCTGATACCAGATGTGATGAATCTGCAATAATTAGTTAATGCAAATACACAAGATATCAGAAATAATAGAACAGAATCACTTTTATATTGATCACGGGCCACTTCGAGGGGGCAACCTCCTTTGAGCAAGCTCAATACAATTAACTTCACGGTGCCTTCAATGACCTCAACACACACTTATATACTAAGTCTATGCCCAATACTATGAGTCAAAACCATGGGACATATAATACTACAGGACGACTTACAAAGCGTATGCGTCCAATACTATGGGTCAATACTATGGGCTAATATAAACTACGGATCAACAAATACTACGGGACGACTTACAAAGCATATGCATCCAACTACAATATACTAACATAGTAAAGAGAAGGGTTGACATAAGTTCCTAACAGACAACCTCCTGTAGGAGGGACAATCCCCTTTATGTTATCTCTACATGTTATATTTTTATTATTACTTTGTGTTAATGTGGAGGGAGGTGCCCACTTATTCCGGTGTGGAAGAGGGATGACCTCCCTTAGAAGAGTTAAGCACATGTTTGTTTTGATATGTATTGTGTGGAGAGAAAGAGGGGAGGCCTCCTTGAGGAGAAGAAGTCCTCTTTCTATTCTATTATTTTATATTCAATATATATTGTATTTTTGTTTGCATGTAATATATGAGGGTGTTTCCTTTTTGTGTTTGCGGGAAATATATTAATGTTTCTATGGTTTTGAAGAAGATGCACAACTTTCATGAGGAGAGTCGATCTCCTTTTGGCCTAATTTAACCATTGCTTGTGTTTGGTAAAGAGGGAGTTTCCCTTCGGATTTTATTTAAATATATTAATGATTCTATAATTGTATTATTATTTCTTTGGTGTTGAGATAAGAGGGTGTTTCCCCTTTTCGTTGTATTTAAATATACTAGTTCTTTTGCAGTTGTGAAGTAGAGGAAACACGAGTCCCCTTACCCTAAATATATTACTACTTGTCTTAATTAATTATGTTTTTGCTTCTGTGAGAGGGCATATTCCCTTGTATAGCTTTTGCAATGGTAAAGAAGAGGGATGACCTCCTCGAGGAGAACCGACTCCCCTTAGCCCAAATATATTATTGCTTGTTCTCTTAATTAATTTTATTATTGCTTCTGTCTTGAAGAAGAAATGATGTTGCCCCTTTGTGATCTTATATTTTAATGATTATATGTTAAAGGAGAGAGGGCATACCCCATTGTGGTTTATTGCTAATATTTTATGGCTTTTATGATGAGAAGATAGGGCTGGTCTGTTTTAGAGAACTCTTCCTACGGATAGTTAAACCCTCTCATAGATTAAACTAAGTTTCTAAATGTTCAATCCATGACAAAAACAAAACAAATGGAACCTTAAACTCCTAGATTAAGCATGCACAAGAATTCAAACATGGAAAGGAAGGAGAAGAGTTAAATTGTTTTCCTCTGACCTGATATTTGTTCTAGTTCCAGTCCCAAGCTTGATGTCCAAGGATATTGAACATGCAACAAAATATACAATCCAACCTTCCAAACAAAAGTGCATTAACAAGATATAATAAAACATATCACATATAAAGAGATACATGACATGGGAGAATAGGCCAACTTATTATTTTAAGAAAGTTGAATGTAATCATACAAAGTGCTATACCTTGATGTCCAAAGAAACAACATCTCCTTCCAAGCTCTCCTTATATACCTCTGCAAGAATTCTAAGATCATAGGTTTGATGCCTCCAAAATTTCTCCGCTTATCTCATGGATGGCCTTCTTCTTATAGAATCTGGGAAACCAACCACTAAGAGAGAATGATGGATCTAGGCGAGTAAAATATGGATCAAGGAGATGAATCATACCAAGGAAGGAGGGTGATATCAGATTCAAAGGGAATCCCTATCCTATAAAAGTATCCTCGAGATTCAATATCCTAAGATCAAGGAAAATGGTTGTTAAGGGATTTTTGCGTCCGCAAAACCGAGCATAACGCGAAAAGGTTGTAATTTGTGTGACTGTGCAAGCATGCATAGCACGAAAATGTTGTATTTTCATGCCTTGCACCACTAGAAGGGCGCGGAAATATCTCTAAGATGGGCTTGGTGGAGTGGCATTCGACCCTTGAGTGTTGGATTTCCCTCCAAGTATGACTAGGGAGGGAACCAATATGATGAGAAGGGATCTCAACTTTCATAGGAGGTATAAACATCATGTCCTTCATGGTGATATGACATGACTTCATGGTGATATGGTATGAAGGCTCTCTGTAACATCCCAATATTTTCATAAAAGTTTAAAATTTTTAAAACAACATTAAATGTAAAATAAATTGCGAATGCGGAAATAATAAATGATTAATAAGGAAACATTGAATAATAAGATTTATTAATGCAGAAAACAAATTAATTACTGAGTTTCAAAACTAAAAACATCTTAATGACAATGACACGTCACACTTCTTTTAACATGCTTGCTATATTGGTTTTGCTTGTGTTAATTGTAATGCAAAATATCATATGATCAGATTCTCTTGTCAAGGTACTGACAGTTCGTTTTCTATGATGATGATGAAAGGGGTCCTACGAGGTACCCTGAGGCTTACTTAGCTAAGTTAGCTAAAGCATTTGTACCTGTCCTTCTTGCGCAGATTCATAGGTAAGAGTAATGCGACACAACAAGTATTTTTAAGAGTAAAATGTATTTCAATTTGCCGTTAAAGTTTGGTGAAAATTCTAAGTTATTCCTTGCTGCAGGTATGGATCTTTGTCTAAACTAGAAATGGTTTTTTGATCAATTCGACTTGTATAAGATTTATACTATAGAACTATGAAGTTGTTATATTTGGGACATAAATAATTATAAAACTATACTATTTATGCATTCCCTATTTTTGATTGTATGAACAACATTATATTGGAAATATACTTACTAAAATACCTTGTCCTATATCGTATTTGAAATGAAATTAAGGGAAAATGCATAAAAAGGATTAAATCCTATCCTATTTCATGTTTGTGCCAAGTTAATGTACTATGAGCTTAAGTGGAAAGAGATATCATTATAATGAATAAGAAATGATCTCTAAACTATACACCATGCAATAAATCTAAATCCTAATAGATATAATCCTTACATTTGAAATTCCATCGTAATGGAAAGTATTGATTTAACAATATAATAATTTAAATTTGATGTATTAATGGAGCTCATACTATACCCTTACTAGGGATTTACGACTTGTTATTATAATAAGTAAAGCAAGTCAAGTATGAACCAAACGATGATTTGCAACCATTAGGAAAACTATGTAATGGATGATGTAACCCTAACTTGACATCACTAGCAGGTGATAATGATGGGCTATTGAATGCTTGGAGTACGAGTATGCTGGCATCATCAAAAGGAATGGCCTTGACATTTAAGTCTTTTTTCTACTGCAATGAGTGTGGCGATACGTGGATGCTCTCATGGCTGAGTAACACGTGAAGGAGTTCACCAAAAGCACTTAAATTGTTGAGCTGTGTCAAGATTTGATCCTCGGTCTGCTGAGTTGACAATGTCATGGTTGCAACATTAAAAGCGGTGTTTAATGTAGTTGTTGCCCACTTTTCAACGTGCTTAGTTGGCAGTGATTCTCCTTCGTTGATCTGTGGATTCTTGAGATTGTAAAGAAAACCCTAACTGCATACTACATCAGCGTTGAAACAAGTTTCTTGGAATTCATTTTGCTGGGTAATGGTCTTAAGAGAGAGGCCGACAGGACGAGAGTTTCTAGGGTTTGAAGACCAAGGTTTTTCTAGGTTCGAACATGTAACCTGTGAGCATTTAACCTGCAAGTGTTTTATAATTATGAAGCCGAGTAATGATGGAAGTTGCAGTAGCTAGAAGGTTAAAGGATTGAAACTTTAGATAGTTTTTCTGCGTCAGTTGAGAGAGTGTTTGTTCATGGTTTTTGTTGAAGTATTGGCACCGGCTTTGATTCTCAAATAGTGGTAAACTTGTTGTCCTCAGAACTGGAATCTTTCCTCCCTGAGTTGAATGGATGGTTTCATTGAACTAAATTGCAGAAGTGTAACTCACGTGCAGGTAAAGATTCATTCTAATAATTTTTGTTTTATTTTAATGCAACACTAAGCATGTATAGTTCCACCATTAACCATTACTGGGTTTGTATGACAGGTTTTGTTCATCGAAAGCTTACTTATTCTAGACTGGTTGGGAGAGCACTGTCTATCCACTGGTAAGCCTCGGTGGTTACCTTGCATTGTTGGTTCTCCTGGTTCAATTTGTATTCGATGAATGAAAGTTGATACGGTTTTGATGTTTGGAATCCTGACATGATTTTCATCCAGTCTTTGTAATTTCTTGGAACAATATTGAAATCCCACTGTTAAGATTTTTAGATTAGCTACTTGATACAGCGTTTACTATAATATTTGGTTGGAGTACCTTGTTTGGAGATGTATTTGATGAAGGGATAAACCCTCATTTTTAATGGAAACATAAATACAGTACTGTTGAATGTAAATTTGATGGAGATTTTAAATATGATAGGTTAAACCCTAAATGCGATGTTTATAAAAATGAATTTATCTTTGAAATGAGAAATGGAAGATATGGTAATATGCTTAGGAATAATGTTGCGTTGGTCTTATTTGGTAGAGAGCCAAGAGTTAACATGTTTTCTAAAATCTAGTGTAAAAGAAAATGCCCTACGTCATAGGCTATGACTTTGTTTCAGTAATTGAAGCCCTTCCCTTTAGTGTTTCGATTGGTAGTTTATGCCTTCTACTAAGTTATTCAAAAGACTATGCTATTGTCTAGTTAATGGCTGAGAGCCAGCTCTATATTTTGCTACTGTAACAATTTCAATAATGAACTGAATCTATGATCTAAGTTTCTGTTTCGAAAATAAAATATATATGGTTTGGCCCAAGAAATGATTAGGATGTTGAATGGGTATTCCTATTTGATTAAAGGAACTCATAAGAATGTGTTTATAATTTGAAAGTTTGATATAACTGTTAACATGTATACGTCGAACCTGTTTTGATTCTGTCATGAAAAATAAATTGATTTGTTTCTTAGCCAAATAGAATGCTAAAATAATAAAAGATAGAATGTTTATATTCTAACTATGATGAAATATTTTGAGTATGGAAACCCTAGTTGATAGTAAAATGGAAATATGAGATATATTCACTGAAATAAATTTGTGATATGAAATATTAAGAATCATAAATATCTATTATCGTTTAAATACTATAACTCTTATTACAAGAATATTTGCAGCTGTTAGAAATCTAGAATTAATGATGCCTGAAACATCTGGTATTTATAACACCCTTACAATTGAAATAGAATACATGTGTAATGTACCAAATTTGGCATTGGGTCACAATGGCCTAATCACATTGGCCCTATTCATTAGAGTTTGTCAAATTGATGCTAAAGGTCAAATAATTGCCAAGGAGGAAAATTACTAGTTTCCTAGGTTTGGGGTGGAAGCTTTGGGATTTGGAATAATGGGGATAATAAATGATGTTTGAACATTAGAATGGCATAAATATTTAATAAAGGATCTAAATAAATATATACAAGTGAAAATCAAAGTGGCATTTCACCATGAAGACACATGGAGGAAGTGGGACCCACATATGGCTAGATTTCCCCACTACATTTGGCATCATTCTCTCACCAATTCGAATTCAAGGTGAATGGTAACATAATTGGGGGAGTCCAAAAGGTATTATTCATTGCATTACTCATCCAAGGTTGAAATATAGAGGAAGATTAACTCCCATGGAAGAGGGAGAGGCAATTTGGAGCTAGTGAGACACTTGGGCTAGATTCCCTAGCTCTATGACAACAATGATGAAGATGCTATGACACCTATGACACAAATCAGACTTGAAGGTTGACATATGACATATATGACATGTCAGGGCTAAAAATAGACTCCAAGAGGGCGCTCAAGGGTTTTAGGGCAGCTAAGATGCTTCCACATGTGATTTGGTGGAAGTGGGAGACTAGGAATTGTTGTACAAGTGGCGTTCATTGGAATCTCTTCCCAACATGAGTTGGCATGAGTCTCTTGGAAGGAATTCGACCCATGGAGGACATTAGAATTTTATAAATGTCAATAACAAAGAATTAAATGAGCTTTTGATCATTTTTAGAATTTGCAATTGCATTTGTGTAGAGGGAGAGCTAGTGGATGACTAGTTTCTTGCCTTAGCCAATTTCGAGGGTGAAAGACTCCCATCCAAGTTGGTAATTGGAAAGGACATTCAGACCTTTCATTTGGAGCTTTAATGGAGCCTTTATTTGCAGGTGTAAGCTATAGGGAAGCTCATGGTTTCTTCTATTGCAGCTCACTCCTTCAACCATTTCCAATTTTGATGGTATATTCTTGATCCTTGAGGGAGGGCGTTTTTGGTGAGCTATTGTACTCTTTAGGGAAGCTTTTAATGCCCCATTTCTATTGTAATATGAATTAACTACTCTGTTCTTAATCTCCAAAAAGTTTCAGGTCGAAATTCCAAGTAGAAATGTATAAATCTCATTTTTAATGGAAGAACAATGCCATTTCCCCACTACCTTGTTTTGAGCCAATGTGTTGATGATGATTTCGAATGAATGGATGATTCTATGATATATTTGTGATAAATATACTGCCATGGATGTATTTTACAATTTTCATGTACTGTACTTGAGCTTTTGAAGCATTTTTACTCAATTTAGTTGTATTGGGAGGTGAAATAGTGCCATTTCCCCAAGGGTCGAATTGGGAATTTTTGCAGTTGAATGGGAGAGGGTGAGAACAGTTGTAATAATCCATTAATGGTGCATATGAGACTTTAATAAAATAATTAACACATTACATACCTCTGTTCATAAATGTGAGTGGGTTTGGAGGCATTTGGGAATCCATTTTCAGTACTTACCCCAGGGGGATTTGAACCCCAAATTACTAGTAAAATTGCATAATTGGTCCAGAATCTTAAGAGAGTTTGCAGAGATCTTTTTGTGGACATATGTCATCCATAAAAATAATAATAAAGTTATAATATCATTCACACACCTTCCTTGAATATTTGAAGGCATTTGGAGTCAATTTGAGACCTAGAGACCAATACTAGTCAAAGGAAAATCACTAGTAAAGTTACCTACATTGATCAGAATTGAAAGAGAATTTGAAGAAGTATTTTAAAGGTCCAAAGGCATCCCTGAAACACATATTTATGTTCTAATATCATTCATATACCTTCTCAGAAGATTTGGGATCATTTGGGGCAAATTTGGGACCTAGAGATCAAAACTAGTCAAAGGTCGAACTAGGAAAAAAAGTGGAAAATTGCAATTTTAATAAAATTCATAATAAGGGACATTACAGTGGTACCAGAGCATGATATTGGAACCTGATGTGTTCTAATATTCATGAGGACAAGAATTCATGTACCACCATTAGATATTGAAACCAAAAGTGCTTTTGTTGAAGAGGAAAAAAAAAGTAGGAGAAGAAGAGCAAATTTTTTGAGGAAACTATGACTAGGGATGAAAAGGGAGCCTCATATGATGGTGAGGAGCATATAAAAATTATGAAAACAATATTTGAAGATATGACCAAGCAACTTAAGGAAGGATTTGAGTTGTTTTCTATCGAACTTGTGGAAAAAATTATTGATTTTAAGAAAACCAAGGGGCAAAATGCATCAGCTTGCTTGAAGGAGAAAAAGGAAGAGACATCACAAGATCATGAAGAAGATTCTATTGAAAATATAGAAGATCATTTCGAGACACCTTCTAGCTTAGACATGAACCAAAGAGCATCTACTGATGGATGATTAAACTATGAAGGAGTACCTACTGATGGGTGCTCACACCTCTATGTTGGTGACATAGAGATCACTTTTGAAAGTGTTGCTGCAAGCCCAAGTTCCATTAAGCATGATAATAAAGACCTTGCAGCAGTTGAAGAAGAACCAAGATCAACTTCCCCATCACCACTTGAGCTTCATGAAGTTGGTCTAAGAAAAAATGAAGAAGATGAGGAGGTTCATTTGCAAGAGCCTCATTTTATTGAAGGGTCCTTAAAGATGAATGAAAAGAAGATCCAAGAGTCCCTCATCATTCTCTATGACACTCAAGCATTGGTGTCAAATTCTTGTTCGAGAGCTACTTCATCGGAGGAAACATCCTTCCTTGAAGACATGGAGAAGATTCAAAGAGCAATGTGCCACATCAAAGGTAATTTCATGTCTTTGCTTTTTGATAGAAACCATTTGTTTGAGCTTAATGAATTGTTACATGATACATACTTGAAGAATAATGAGGATAATCATAAGCTCACAATTCAAAATGAGCAACTTCTTGAAAAGTTGCAAGATACTTGTTTTTCCTCCTATGTTTCAGATTGTCAAATGGTAGATTGTTTGGAGGATTCTCATGATATGGTGGATCATGAGAAATGTGGAAATTTGACTGTTCTCGATGTGTTTGAAGATGAACTTGAAGAGATACAAAAACTTGATGTGGTGGAAGAGGAACTTGGATTGTCTCTTGATGAAGGTTATGCAATTTTTAAAGAAGAGCATGATTCCTCTACATTGGAACCAAACTATGACAAAGATTTTATACTTTTGAAGGAGCTGCATGATACTACCCCTATGGATCCTTCCCATGATGAAACTTCTGCACTTTTTTATCATTTGGGTGAGTTAGTTCATTCTCCTACATCCTACAATTCCATGTTTTGCAACATTAGTATCAATGAAGTATGGGTGAAAGGGTTCTTTTTGATGGTGCCACATGAGGAGTATGGAACTCCTAGATTTAACTTTTATGATGACATGGTTGGAGCACATTCTTATTCACATTTGCAGCAGCATCATTTGTCACTTTATGATGATTCACATCTACATGGATGCACCTATGATATGGATTTGAGTAACTCGAAGACTCATGGTTTTTCTTGCTCAACACTGGGTTCATTTGATGTTAGAGGAACTTCATCCAACACTTGGGTGAATAGATTTATGATGGGAGAAAAATTTTGTTGGAAGCCACATACTTTGTTACATCTTTATTATTCTCACATTCCTGGATGTATGGGTGAGACTTCTTTGAGTCATTTGAAGTCTCCTTGTTTTTTCTGCTCATTATTTGATTTAGATTTTAGTGGAGATTCTTCATTCACTTCTTGGATGAAAGAATATATGGTTGAATATTTTGATGCATATCACATCCTTTTGGAGCAGCATTATAGGACATGTGATCTTCACCTATGTCATTGGAGCAGATTTGATTGGTCACTTGAAGCTTGTATGCACTTGAAAAATGGTGGTCTACTTGTTTGGAGGTATAAGCACTTTCATGATTCTTTGATGAAGCACCTCCTTGATGTACATTTTTATTATGTAGTTATGTACTTTGATGATATATATTTTGTATTCATGATGCTTGGAAGAATGCATACAAGAAAATGGGATCCAGGAATCATGTTATCTGATGGTATGGGTTGGAGAGCACTCTTCATTGTTGGGGTGCAATACAAGCAATGGGACCTTGGAATAATTTTTATCTCATTGATTTCAAATTTTTTGGGGAAGAAAGTAGTATGGGAGATGGATTCCCCACTTAATAAAGTGATTTTAATCAGAGTATTGCAGCAGCAAGCATGGTGGTTCCTCTCTAAAATCTTCATGGAAACTCAAAGACTCAAGGTTGGGCAATTCAATGGCAACTTCAAAGAATTATACAGAAAGCAGGTTCTTCAACACCCATGTTTAAAATTGCTTGAGGACAAGCAATATTGGGAAGGGAGGATTTGTAATGTCCCAAATTTGGCATTGGGTCACAATGGCCTAATCACATTGGTCCTATTCATTAGAGTTTGTCAAATTGATGCTAAAGGTCAAATAATTGCCAAGGAGGAAAATTACTAGTTTCCTATGTTTGGGATGGAAGCTTTGGGATTTGGAATAATGAGGATAATAAATGATGTTTGAACATTAGAATGGTATAAATATTTAATAAAAAAGCTAAATAAATATATACAAGTGAAAATAAAAGTGGCATTTCACCATGAAGACACATGGAGGAAGTGGGACCCACATATGGCTAGATTTCCCCACTACATTTGGCATCATTTTCTCACCAATTCGAATTCAAGGTGAATGGTAACATACTTGGGGGAGTCCAAAAGGTATTATTCATTGCATGAATCATCCAAGGTTGAAATATAGAGGAAGAGTAACTCCCATGGAAGAGGAAGAGGCAATTTGGAGCTAGTGAGACACTTGGGCTAGATTCCCTAGCTCTATGACAACAATGATGAAGATGCTATGACACCTATGACACAAATCAGACCTGAAGGCTGACATATGACATATATGAAATGTCAGGGCTAAAAATAGACTCCAAGAGGGCGCTCAAGGGTTTTAGTGCAGCTAAGATGCTTCCACATGTGATTTGGTGGAAGTGGGAGACTAGGAATTGTTGTACAAGTGGCGTTCTTTGGAATCTCTTCCCAACATGAGTTGGCATGAGTCTCTTGGAAGGAATTAGACCCATGGAGGACATTAGAAGTTTATAAATGTCAATAGCAAATAATGAAATGAGCTTTTGATCATTTGTAGAATTTGCAATTGCATTTGTGTAGAGGGAGAGCTAGTGGATGACTAGTTTCTTGCCTTAGCCAATTTCGAGGGTGAAAGATTCCCATCCAAGTTGGTAATTGGAAAGTCCATTCAGACCTTTCATTTGGAGCTTTAATGGAGTCTTTATTTGCAGATGTAAGCTACAAGGAAGCTCATGGTTTCTTCTATTGCAACTCACTCCTTCAACCATTTCTCGTTTTGATGGTATATTCTTGATCCTTGAGGGAGGGCATTTTTGGTGAGCTATTGTACTCTTTGGGGAAGCTTTTAATGCCCCATTTATTTTGTAATATGAAGTAAATACTCTGTTCTTCATCTACAAAAATTTTCAGGTCTAAATTCTGAGTAGAAATGTATAAATCTCATTTTTAATGGAAGAACAATGCCATTTCCCCACTACCTTGTTGTGAGCCAATGTGTTGATGATGATTTCGAATTAATGGATGATTCTCTGATATATTTGTGATCAATATACTGCCATGGATGTCTTCTACAAGTTTCATGTACTGTACTTGAGCATTTGAAGCATTTTTACTCAATTTAGTTGTATTGGGAGGTGAAATAGTGCCATTTCCCCAAGGGTCGAATTGGGGATTTTTGCAGTTGAATGGGAGAGGGTGAGAACAGTTGTAATAATCCATTAATGGTGCATATGAGACTTTAATAAAATAATTAACACATTACATACCTCTGTTCATAAATTTGAGTGGTTTTGGAGGCATTTGGCAAGCCATTTTCAGTACTTACCCCAGGGGGATTTGAACCCCAAATCACTAGTAAAATTGCATAATTGGTCCAGAATCTTAAGAGAGTTTGCAGAGGTCTTTCTGTGGACATATTTCATCCATAAAAATAATATTCAAGTTATAATATCATTCATAAACCTTCCTTGAATATTTGAAGGCATTTGGAGTCAATTTGAGACCTAGAGCCCAATACTATTCAAAGGAAAATCACTAGTAAAGTTACCTACATTGATCAGAATTGAAAGAGAATTTGCAGAAGTATTTTAAAGGTCCAAAGGCATCCCTGAAACACATATTTATGTTCTAATATCAGTCATATAACTTCTCAGAAGATTTGGGATCATTTGGGGCAAATTTGGGACCTAGAGATCAAAACTAGTCAAAGGTCGAACTAGGGAAAAAAAGTGGAAAATTGCAATTTTAATAAAATTTCTAATAAGGGACATTACAACATGGTAATCAGATTCTCTTGTCAAGGTACTGATAGTTCGTTTTCTATGATGATGATGAAAGGGGTCCTACGAGGTATCCTGAGGGTTACTTAGCTAAGTTAGCTAAAGCATTTGTACCTGTCCTTCTTGCACAAATTCACAGGTAAGAGTAATGCAACACAATAAGTATTTTTAAGAGTAAAATGCATTTCAATTTGTCGTCAAAGTTTGGTGAAAAATTGAAATACATTTTACTCTTAAAAATACTTGTTGTGTCACATTACTATTACCTATGAATCTGTGCAAGAAGGACAGGTACAAATGCTTTAGCTAACTTAGCTAAGTAAGCCTCAGGGTACCTTGTAGGACCCCCTTCATCATCATCATAGAAAATGAATTGTCAGTACCTTGACAAGAGAATCTAATCATATGATATTTCGAATTACAATTAACACAAGCAAAACCAATATAGCAAGCATGTTAAAAGAAGTGTGACATGTCGCTATGATTAAGATGTTTTTAGTTTTGAAACTCAGTAATTAATTTTTTTTCTGCATTAATAAATCTTATTATTCAATGCTTCCTTGTTAAGCATTTATTATTTCCGCATTCGCAATTTATTTTACATTTAATGTTGTTTTAAAAATTTTAAATTTTTATGAAAATATTGGGATGTTACATGTGGTATCAGAGCTCACATTCAAACTCTAGGCCTGAACAGGTCCAAAGGACATGCAACGGAAAATTTTATTACAGTAGAAATCTTATTAATTCAATTTAAAATCTTTGTGTTATACAAAAATTGTTTCTAAGCTATAGGTATGGAAGGATAAGCTGAACATATGGAGGACAGATTTTGACCAAACAGTCATAGCACGAGACAACATTATGAAGGAGAAGTTCATGGTGAATTAAATGACAATTATTCAGAATTGTTACATCCATTTCAAGAGTTAAAAGCAGAAATTAGATCTGTAAAACAAGACAATGAGAAAATTCTGAAAGCACAAGAGGAACTTAACCAAGTACTGTTCGATCAGTGCCCAACTGATGAACAGGATATAGGGGTTGAAAATACCTCCAAGATTGAAGACTTACCTCATAGAGACAGGGGTAAGAAAATGAAAACTGATGATGCGAACAACATTTCAACATCATCATAAGCTGCCAATGAAAAACACAAAAAGAAACATACTTATTCAAGTTATAACAATGAAGGAGATTACAAACCCAAAAGAAAAAGTCACAAACAATATGAGCAGATTTCTGGGGAATTCAAGAAAATCAAACCCCCAATCTTCAATGATGAAACTGAAAAGGGAGAGACAATAGAAGCATGGTTGTCCGGCATGAAGAAGTACTTCCAAATTTTATTATTATTTTGAATCATTGAAGACAAAGATGGCAATATACAACTTGATTGGGAAGGGAGATATTTGGTGATGGGACATCAAAAGAGTGAAGGGCATCAAAGATAAGCATGTAGATTGGAGCACTTTTAAAAGATACTTCAAGAAAAAGTTATTATCTGAAAAATACTATGAAGAAAAATCCAAGGAATTCTATGATTTAAAGCAGGGAACTATGAACATGGAGGAGATGAACAATAAATTTCTAAATTTGTTGAGGTATGTGCCATACCTTGTGGAAGAAAAACCGAAGATTCAAAGATACCTAAGTTGTCTACCTTTCAACATCAAGGACAGAATAGAGTATGACAATCCAAAAACCTTAGAAGAGGCCATGAGGAAAGCAACTTTCTGTTATGACACTAATCGGAAAAGAGAAAGGACATCTAATTGGAAAAATCATAAACCCAACAACTTTAAGCTGAAAAAGAAAAAAATCAGGTTTCGTGGAAATTCTGGTTTCCAAAAAAAAAAATTTTAGAATTGGAATTTTCAAGGAAACAATCCCAGAAATAATCAGCAGCAGAATTTTGCAGCTCCTAGAAATACTCCTAATGCTACCAGGACTAATAACCAAAAGACACCTATCAAATGTTTTGAGTGTCAAGGTCCTCATTATGAATCGGAATGCCCCTAAAGGAAGTAGACAACTAACAATATTCATTCCATATAGACTGAACCTACTATTGGAGACTTGGCAAGTGAGATGCCCATAATTATTGTAGCACTAGACAACAAGCAGACATAGCATCAAGTCTCTATGGTAGAGATTGAAGGTATGCTACAAAACCATCTTGTTACTATTTTTATTGATCCAGGTGCTAGCCTGAGTTATATATCACCAGATATTGTAGAACGTTTTAATTTGAAAACATAAAAATTCAGTAAATCCCGGTTAGTTAGACTAGCAACAGGAACAAAAAGAAAAGTATCTGATTTTGTTGGAAGTTGTGTTTTATCTATGAATCAGTTAAAGACACATACCAAGCTGAATGTTTTACCTTTAGGATCCTATGATATCTTAATTGGAATGGACTGGTTAGAAGACCATCATGTCATTATGAATTGTTATGAAATTTTTTTTACATGTTTAAATGATGAAGGAGAAATAGTAGAAGTAAAAGGTATTCCAAGAAAGACATCCCTTAGACAGATTTCAGCTATGCAAGTAAAGAGAGCAGTTAGAAAAGGATGTAAAATGTTTGGAGTGAATGTAGTGAATGATGAATTGATTACTAAAGAGGACAAACTGAAATGAGAAGATATACCTGTCCTAAAAGATTTCAAAGATGTTTTTCTTGAAGAGATTCCGGGATTATCCCCTACGAGAGACCTAGATTTTACCATCGAGTTAATACTAGGAGCAGTACCGAATTCTAAAGCTCCATATAAGATGAATATACTGGAATTAAATGAGTTGAAATCATAGTTGAAGGAAATGATTGATAAAAACTATATAAGACCTAGTGTGTCTCCTTGGGGAGCACCTATTATATTTGTTAAGAAGAAAGATGACACTCTAAGGCTTTGTATAGATTATCGTCAGTTGAATAAGATGACAATTAAGAATCGATATCTGTTGCCCCGGATAGACGAACTATTTGATTAGCTGCGCAGAGAAACAATATTTTCAAAGATTGATTTAAGTTCAGGATATCATCAAGTTCGTGTGAAGGATGATGATATTTTTAAAATAGTGTTTAGAACTCGATATGGACATTATGAGTTCGTAGTCATGCCATTTGGATTGACTAATGCCCTGGCTGTATTTATGTGTTTAATGAACAATATTTTTCACAAATACTTGGATAAGTTTGCTATTGTGTTCATAGATGACATTCTAGTGTATTCTAAAAGTAAAGAAGAGCATGACGAACATCTACGTATTATCTTACAAGTTCTGAGAGATCATCAGTACTTACACAATAGATTTGGCAAATCAAATTTTTAAAGGGATTGAAACGGATGAAGAATACAAAAAATTACAAGAAAAGACAGCAAATAGCAATTTTGAAATTTCTATGGCAGATTACAGTTTAAAGGAAAATGGGTTGTTATTGTACAAAAATAGATTGTATGTACCCAACATACCAAAAGTAAAAATTCTGATTTTAGATGAGATGCACAAAAGTCATTATTCTGGTCATCCAAGTTATCAGCAAAACCATCACTATGTTATGGAAAGAGTACTATTAGCCCAAAATGAAGGATGAAGTAGCAAAATATATAGCTAAGTGTTTAGACTGTCAAAAAGTGAAGGTTGAAAATCAGCATCCAGCTAGACTGTTACCACTATTTCCTATACCTATCTAGAAATGGGAGATTATAAACATAGATTTTATTACCAGACTACCCAAAAATCAGAAACAAAATGACTCTATCATGGTGGTAGTGGATAAACTCAGCAAGGCAGCACATTTTATACCTATAAAGACTACTCATAAGGCTCCAGACATTGCAGAAATATTCATGAAACAGATTTTTCGATTACATGGGATACCAAAAGTGATAATTTCGGACCGTGATTCTAAGTTTACTGGAAACTTTTGGAGGTCTTTGTTTAAAGGGTTGAATACAACCTTAAAATTCAACACAACATTTCATCCACAAACAGATGGACAGATAGAAAGAGTGAATCAGGTATTGGAAGACATGCTAAGAATGTATGTTAAGGACCAGCTTGGTAAGTGGGAGGACTACTTGCATTTAACAAAATTTTCTTATAACAACTATTATCATGCATCAACCAGGCTTAGCCCTTTTGAAATTCTTTATGGTAGGAAATGTGATACACCTGTTTCTTGGAATGACCCAGTAAATAGAGTTATTTTAGGGCCTGAATTGTTGTAGGAATTAGAACTAATTGTCAAACAGGTACAAAGAAATCTTAAAGCTGCCCAAGATAGGAAAAAGATTCAAGCAAATCTTAGAAGGACTCATAAAGAGTTCCAGGTTGGTGAACATGTTTTTCTTAATGTAAGATCGAAAAAGAGTTCATTGAAATTGGGAAGTTGTGCCAAGTTGGCACCGAGGTATTGTGGTCCTTTCGAAATTTTGTCAAGGGTTGGACCCATGGCATACCAACTGGCTTTGCCACCAAATCTAAAGATACATAATGTTTTTCATATATCATTTTTAAAGAAGTATGTACAGGATGCTACTCATGTTGTAAATTGGAATGATGCACATGTGGAACAAGATGATGATTTTTAGGTGGAACCGGACTGTATCCTCAAAAGGAGGGAAACTCTACTCCGGAATTGCACCATTGAGCAGGTAAAGGTACAATGAAAGCACCTTAGCCCAGAAGATTCAACCTGGGAGTTGGAGAGTAGTATGTGGGTAGCATACCCAAATCTGTTTCAGGAACACTCAGAGAGTGATTAAACAACATCGAGGACGATGTTGAGACTTAAGGGGGGGTGTATGTCACCTACCCAAATTTTGAGAATATTTATTTATTTGCAAAATACCTTATGTTAAATTATAATTACAAAGTTTTGTAATTATGACCATGTTTGGTCAAGGATGATTGTAATTACTGATTATTATTATTTAATAAATTTAAATAGGAGACAAACACTCAAGGGAACTGTTAACTGAGTGTTCATTGACCCACTAGGAGGAATGGACGTTGTTAGAAGGCCGAGGACAGATGGCAGCATTTGCACTTCACCACTAGTTGTTGGTTATCGCACAACTACCCCTAAATTTGTGGCATTATCCCCCAGGTGGGTGGAAGAGAGCAGTCAGCTCATTAATGACCTGTTAACCACTAACAGGCCTAGGTAGCCTAGATAAGGAAATTCAAATTGGGCAGGAAGCCCCTACAATATTTTCTGCAGAAATATTCCTCAAGTGTATCAGGTGATCACTGAGAGATTCGAATAGGGAGGCTATGTGAGAGTGCAATTGTGAGTGCTAGGTATTCTGAGAAGGAAAACCAGAGGTGTTGGTGTAGGTCTTTGTGACTGGATAATCTATATTGTACTACAAGTTGATGAACTAAGGCTTCTACAGACTCTTCTTCCTGGTGGTTCAGTGAATAGGCTCGGGGGTCCTAAGAAAAGTAAGTTTGTTGTCTTCAGGAGTAGGTTGGGTGGAACAGGATCCTTGGGTGGTTTGTTTCTCCTACAAATTATCAGGTTCTATAGTTTTGTTGTTATTTCAGTCATTTAAAATTTTACATTTATCAGTAAGTAGTACAGTCAAAAGAATATAGAAGGAATTGTTTTTTTTTCTAACCTAAGTATGTTTTCTAAATGAAAATGATTTAATAGATGAAATGATTGATAAAATGATTTCTATGCATTTTTCCCCATGCTGGTTTCTGCATCGTACTCTAGTACAAGGAAGTAGAGTTAAATTGTACTCAAAGGTTGACTAACGTGTACCGTTTTAGTAAAGAGTATAAGTGGTCCAAAAAAGGCTTAAACTACCACCGAATAGACGTCCTTTCAAATACTTTTACAAGTCTAAAAGAGACAAGTTCACTTGGCAAGCTTTTGTTATTTCAAGAGTCTGAAAAGAGCCTACAAAAAACTCTAGAGGTTCCGTTTTCTAAATTTAATTGCACTAGTCTGGAAAAGGGATAAAATAATACTAGGATGATACTTTCCTCATTGTTTTACGAGCATGAGTAACGTAGACTAAGTTGCACACCGTTTTACTTAGGTTTAAAAAGCATGAATCAAGTGTGAAAAGCACTTGGAATCTCTTCCATATTTCAATTCTAGAGCACGAAAGAGAGAAAGTGAGCTCCAAAAAGGTCAAATAAAAAAATCCACCAGTGTGAACAACTTAGATGAACCTGTCGAAACCTAGTAAAAAACCCTAGGAAATAACATTAAAAGATAATATATGTGAAAAAAGGTCTTAAACAAAGGTCATTAATACGAAAGTAGTTAAAAAATAGCTAGTTTCGTTATAAAAAGAGAGTAAAATGTAAAACTAGTCTTTGTTACTTGGTCATTTTTACCTCAAGTAGAGTTTTACCTTACTTGGGAGCCAAATTTCAAGTGAAGATATTGGGAGATCTAGGGCACCATTCCAGCCACCATTCGATGTAGGTTAGTCATCTTACTCTGCTCTTTCATTCGATGTCTTCATTTTTCATTTTCATTTTGATTTGGGGGATTGCAAGCACCCTAGGGAAAAAAATTATACAGCCTAAAATTTTCGTGCCCTCTCTATATCGAGAAGCACGAAAATTTTATGATTCTCACATTATGGTGTATGGTAGGGGCGTGGAGATTATAAGTTTAACTTTTCGTGCTCTGTACAACTGCTTGAGCATGAAAATTTGTAGATTGAAATTTTAAGAAGCTTGCCCCCATCTCATTTAGCAAAACTTGACTTCAAGACTCCAATCACAGGTTCCTTTGGTGATTTCCAGGAGTTTGCAAGAGAGAAGAGAGAGAATGATTGAGTAGAAAGAAAGAGAGCATTAAGGGGAGGACTGATATGCCATGTGATTAGAGTGTGGATTTTTGAAATTCTTCAAGACAAGAGGGATCCGAAAACAAGGGAAGATTTTGAATCACATAATAGAGATGTGGGATGCAGATCTACAAGATTTATGTATAGGGGAGAAAATCCTTGAGATAGAGATTGAGGATATATATTTCTTGACCGGTCTCTCCAAGAGAGGGGCATGAGTCAATTTGGCAAGGCGTCGTAGCACCAAACAGACTACAGAAAACTATATAGCCCAGTATTGTAGACAAGGTTCGCGCAAGAAAAGCGGGAAGGTACTTATAGACGATGTGATAGATCTTCCTTTGAGGAAAATCTTGTACACTTTTTCTCAAGTGGATGGAAGTGTAGGGGCTCATCATGCTACCAAGGCTCAAATGACTTATGCCTTGGAATTCCTCGAACCAGAGCTGTTCAACTGGTGTGAAAGGGTTTTGGTCAACATCAAGGATCAAGTTACCAAATGTCATAATGGAAGTATCAAGCAATTTGGGTATGGGAGTATCCTAGTTACCTTCTTATTATAGAGGGTCCCATTACTACGCCCACAGATAGAGAGACCTCATCTTCCTCGATCCAAGCCACTGATGGGGATATGGAGTGATTATGTTGGGAGGCTCGGTGGACTACAAGTCCTAGCATTTGGTGAGAAATTCTTCTCTTAGTTAAAGGAATAGATCGTGATGATTGAGGATTATCCCTACGCTGGAGTGGACTTCTGGGGTGACATTGAATTGGGTTTTCCTGAAGATGATGATTGGGATGAGTCAAGTATGTGACCTTTGAATGTGTTTTTTGAATTTTCCAATATATATATATATATTGTTTTGTTGCATAAAAATACCTAATATGTGCATGTTTAATGATGCAGATCGTGGACCAGTGAGGCCAGCAGGATATTCACCACTGTGGTGATGAGGAGAGGAGTACCAGGAAAAGGAAGATGAGGAAGGGGGATTTCAAAATATAGAGAGGAATATTAAGGGATTGATCATGGGAATTCCTCTGATGAAGGTGCCGAAGGTCACCTGTCATCTCCAGAGGCATATTGTGGGTGTTCCATAGTGGATTGAAAGATTACTCCGCCGTGTTGCTAGGAAAGTAGTATGCTATCACTAGCATTGTGCTCCTCTTGATTAGATCATAGAAGTATCGTTTTAGCATTATTGACATTTAAACGATATGTAGGCGAGAGTGCCAATTTTTGTATGGGTTATGATCCTGATTTTTGTCTTTTGACGCATTTTGATACTATATCTAACATGATAAAAAAAAATTACATGATATATACATGGACCTATCTCGACTGTTTATCTATAATGATTTGTATGTTACATATTTACATGTTTTTCATGATGACATTGATTATGTGTGAGCTAGATGCCAATTCAACATGTAGTTAGCTAACGAATCAACTACTATGTTCAATTTCCTTGGTATATGTTGATATATAATATAATCAAATGATATTTCAAGGAGGAATACCCTTCTATATAAACGAAGTAATATGGGATTGCGAACAATATAAATGCAGTTTAGTTGAGATACCATGAGCTCAGAGTCTTGGTAGACTATAATATGCTGAATTCCAAGAGAAGATACTTCAATTAGAATCCCAATAGCTACATGATACTCCACTATGTTATTCATTGCAGGACCTAAGCAGATTCCACTTGAGGATATCAACTAGCCAGTAGGGGAATACAACACCCATGCTACAGAAGCGAGATTCTGGGTATGTCGACTAGCACCGTCTACAAATCTGAAGTACACAAACATCTACGCATGATAGCATGTTGGGCGCAGCCCAAGTGCAGGAAGTTTTGATGACAAAGCTACAGTTAGGCGAGGCCTAACATCGACTAGTTTTGGGAGAAGCAACTCCGCAATTTCCGAGAGTAGGGTATGGACCTAAGCAAAGTTGAAAGGAAAGGACTTATCCCTTTAGTAAAGACGAAGTACAAAGGATGACCATACTTAGTTGGATCAGTTATGGATGAAGCATCGTAATTGATTTTAGTTGTAGAGTTGTAACTATACAAGGAATCTTCGATCAATATGGTTCAAACCTAAATGAAACATTGTGGTGAGAAGTATGCAGACATTGTTGAACCTCCACCATTATTCTTCATAAATGATGAGCAGCTTGTAAACATGGAATTCCAAGTTCAAAAAAATCATGGCCATCAGAAACAACAACCAAAAGAGGAACAAACAAGTGGTATTCCTTAATTTCTTTGTAATGAAAAAAAAAGTGAGCTCTTTTAAGGTTTATGTTGAAAATGGAAATGGAAATGAGAGGTTTATGTGGGATTGTGTACATGTTGAATTTCTGAGTTGTAATTGGAATGGACAGACTCATACCGTTTAGTGAATCTATTTTCACCTCATATTTCACATGTATGCCATTTAGTATTCTTTGCAGCACTGCTTCATTGTTGTATATGAATATAAATAATTTTGAAATCCTGATAAATTTTCACACACACAAACATCAATGTGTTACTCAAATGGTTACTAGGAAAATCTCTTACCCTCTTCACCTATGTTGCAATCTCCATCAGTTAATGAGTTGATTGAGTTGATGTAGTTGATTCAAGTGAAAGTATTGATAAATAAATGAAATAGATTTCCCTTCTTCCTCAAATTATATGTTGCTATTGATTATTTTTATTATTATTCTATGTTACTATTGATAATTTTTATTATGTAGTAAGGGATTTTATATTTACTTGCCATGTTTGAAATAACAATTTTTCTTATAAAATGTGTATGTATTCAAGGAATTGTTAAGTTGGAATTGAAATTAACCAAGTCATCCACAAGACTTATTGCATAGAAATGCAAATTTCTCTTACTAAAAATGATTATGATACATTTAGGATATTAAATTTAATCTCATGTTTGTAAACATTGTAATTTTTTTTTAATTCTGTAACATGATTAGATTTTTCCATGAATATAACATATGGTAGGTTTTAGAAGTTTAAAATGAATTAATGTTTAATCACTAGGTATTTAGGTCATATTTATTATATAGACACAAAAACCTTATTACTCAAGTGGCATCTATGTTGAAATATCCATTTCTAATATGATTTCTATTAATGAGTTGATTGTTTATTGATTATATATGATATATTCATGGGTTCTTTTCTCCGTTTTATTTGTTGAAAAATCTAGGGTTTACCTTCAATCCCATCCTTAGGTTCTTTTCTCTGTCTTATTTGTTGAACAATCAAGGGTTTACCTTCAATCCCATCCTTATAATTGGGAGAAGTGATATAGTGATTTCTTTTGGGATATATTATAATGGAGGAAAAGGGGACACACACATCAAATAAGGGGGGAGAAGTTTCAACTTATAGTATATACATATTTTCAAATGAAATTACCTTATTGTTAAGGATTCATAAGTTTATTGATTTACTCAACAACATAGATTGAATATCCTTTGTGAGTGGCTTTAATGGACATTGATTTTTATAGAAATACAAAGGATAACAAATGTTGTAAAGATAGTATATTGTGAGGGATTAGGCACATGTTTTCCTTAAGCATCAATTTTTTAAAAGGATAAATATTGTAGATTTACTTTACTAATTGCCTAACAAGTGTTTATTGATTCGTTTCCAAACCCAAAAATTTGCACATATTGTTTGATAAACTTTTGAATATGATGTATTAGAAAACGAGGGAAGAAATAATGCTTGGTTACTAAAAAATCTACGGATATAAATCTAAGTAGCTCCTTTGAAATGTAGGAGAGGATACATCTTAAAACCCTATAATAGCAACATGCGAAAATATTTTGGATGTAACTTTTTTCATTGATTCCATGTTGACTTATTGTGCACATCAAATGATTTCTCACTAATACTTTACAAGTGCTTTACCTGGGCCATTTGAAGTCCTTGATAGGATAGGACCAGTTGCATATAGTATTGCATTGCCTACTAACATGAAAGCTCATAATGTTTTCCATGTATCTTTACTTAAGAAATATGTACATTGTCCTAATCATATCATTGATTGGCATGTGATATAGCTGGAACCAGAGGGAGATTTCCAGGTGGAGCCTACATGCATCCTCAACAAAAAGGTTACCTTGCTCCAGAACCAGGCCATAGGGTAGGTAAAGGTGAAATGGAGGCAGTTTAGCACAAAAGAGGCCACGTGGGAGCTAGAGGTTTCCATGAAAGAGGCATTTCCATTTTTGTTCAGTTTTGAGAACACCAAGGGCAGTGTTATTTTAGGGGAAAGGGAGTTGTAATACCCCATTTTTCCCCTTTGTTGTTTATTGGCTTCAATGTAAATATTGTGTATATGCAGTATGTGTAATTTCCCTAGTGTGGAGATTAAGTCCAAGGCCCCACTGGTGGATGTTTAAGTTTTTTGCTTAGGCAAGTATTTGGATAGTTTGATTATTCATGGGTTGTTAAGCCATGAAGAAATGTAAATTATGTAATTATTTATTATTGAATAAAATAACCAAGATGTTGGATAAGGAGGAAACTAATGAGAAGGGGCCACGTATATCCACTAGGGAGAGGTGAGGGGGTTATGGGATTAGTTTCCCATGTTGCCACATGTCAGACTATTAACCCATTTGAACTCCCTGCTCACATTAATGCGGTTGCAGAGGGTGTTTGAGAATCATGTTGATGATACCGATGGAGTATGGAGCATGCCTATGATTTCGTATGGCAGAGCATGAATCTGGTTGCTTGTCTGGAAAGACACTCAACACCTGAAACTGGCAGAGCTTGTTTGACTACCATGGGTGGAAGGAAACAACAACCACATTTATTTAGACATCGACAATCGATGGACACACTAGCCATTCACGATCCATTGATCTAAAGAGAGAGAGCTTCCTCCTACATTCCTTCATACGGAGAGCCAACATAGTGGTATAAACTGAAGGTAATCGTGTTTTCCTGGGTAATAGAAATTCCAGAGATTTGATAGCCATGAGAACTGTGTGTGCGAACCTAGTCTACCAGTGACAGAGTGCTCCATGAATGAGTGGTGAGAACCCGCAAGGAAACTGTAAGCCTAGATAATGCAGAGAAACCGTGGGAGTCTAAGCTTGGATCGCATTGGATAGATTGTGGAACAAAGCCTTGACCGTAATCCTGGAAAGAGTTAGCCATTGAACTTTTGAAGAAGGTTGGGTTGCTTGATAAAACCAATGAAGGCTAAAATCTCATAGAACTAGCGACTGGACCTTTCTATTCCCATCCTGGAATAACACTAGAAGGAAAGAGGCCTTGAGGGACTGTGCAGTAGAGAAGAGGGCCTTCCTTGTGTTGGATGTGGTAGGTAATGTGGGTGCTAGTTCGGATGAGTGTTGATGTAATGTCCCCATCTTGACCCTACTGCATTAAGATTGTAAATGATGTAAATATTGTTATTTAATCATGGTGAGGAGTTCAAGGCCAAGGCCCTACCATTGATTTAGCATTTTATGTATCGACAATTAAAAAAATAGATTCCTATGGTTCTTGTGATAGACAGGCACAATGTAAATTAAGACATCATGTAAATACGAATTTTAATGAAATACCCACAACTAGCTATGCAATGCAACAAGAGATGGGGGCATGATTCTACAAGGAATAGGGAGGAAAATTATTCAAACCCTTGGACCAATAGATTTAATCCATATGTCATTGAGTGAACCCGTAAACCCTCAACTACCCATTTTGGCTTATGCACCCAATCATTAAATTCTTCCAAGAGTTGGTTGAGGCAGTTAATACCTTGGGAATGAAGAGGCATGGCATCCAATTTCATGCATGGGCAAGCCATCAACCTGGAAAAATGTTCTTTTTCTTCCTAGGCAAGAAAAACAACATGAAATGGTGCCCAAAGAGATTCTTCACCCATTACCTTTGTTCTCTCATGCAGTTTGAGCTAGCTGGGTCATTCCCTGCACGTTTTTCATCTTTTTTTTGCATTTTTCCATGCCTGGAAACTTGTTTTTGGTTAGCACAGTGGCTGAGAGAAGAGAACCATGAATTGGTGGTTTGATGGAGGTCATTTTTACTCCTAGGTTGTCCATAAAAAATTTCTAAAAATGAATTTTTCCTTTTCAGGGTTTATTCCCCATTTTCCATTTTGTTTATTCTTACCCACATTTTTCTGAAGCTCAGGAAAACCCCATCTTTAGGCATCTCACTGTATAAATGTTTCTTCATGCCGAGCACTTATACTTTTGTTGTTATGTGCATCCATCCCTGTTTTGGTTTGAACCTGTGAGCATGAAATTTGGAGTGGTAGTGGACAGAATTGGCTTGATAAACCCAGTGGGGAAAATAACCTCTCAAGAAGATCAAGAGGGTTGGCTACTCTTCTATGCACACCTTGGACACTCTAGATGGGAAGGTATGGCCTGAGGGACTATGTATTGGTGAAGGGAATACATCCTTGAGTGGAGTGTGTAGGCATTATTGGTGCCAAGCTAGATAGATCTTGTAGCGGTGTCCATGGCTCTATGCTTGAGCTCACTAGCTTAGCAATTCTTCCTTTCCATTTCCTAGCATCCTGAGAAACCCAATTGTAGATTGGCTTGGCTCAATTTGGTCTATGTTTGGCTATGTGTGAGTCTGATGTTCCCTGGTTCCTTATAGAAATCATGCCCAGCTCGAGGGTGGTAGCTACATAAAGAGATTGATAAGCACAACTGGCTTATGGTTGGGTGGAACGTTGCAGATGCATAGCTGGTTGCTCACGGACTACTTTGTTTTAAGATAAGTACTCTCATGTGCTAATTCTGTATTGTTTCAATGGATGAATGACATGAATATGATTGAATATATGATGGATGTGTAATAGGACTTAATTCTGCTGTGTTTTCAAATATATGCATTTTCATATGTCCATCTTCATTTTATATGAATGTTTGTTCACTAAGTATGGGGCTAGATGTCCAGTATTATCATTAGTGTTCTCTCCATAGCCTTGGTAGGATGGGAGTGACATTACATTATGGTATCAGAGCCATAGGCTACAACATTGGGCTTCTATGGGCCAAACTTGATCACAATTACAATGGAAGACCCCTTCCTAATCACCATAGGTCTCAGCATCGGGCCTAAATTGGCTAAGTTGAATAAAATTATAGAGGTACGATCACCTCCTATTGAGCAGTGAGCATCCCTGAAAGAAAGAAAAAAATCCAAAATTGTTCTAGGTGTTTTTGAAAAAATTTGTCTAAGTCTATATCGGAAGGAACTTGTGACTTTTTCGTCAAAATGGCGGAAGGACTCAGCAAGTTAGCCCAAAAAAAATTTCTAAGTGACTTTCAGCGGTAGAACTCGAGGAGTTGGCCCACAACGGTGGAAGAAACTCGACAAGTTCGTCCACAATGGCAGAAGGACTCGACGAGTTGGCCCAAAAAAAAATTTCTAAGTGACTTTCGGTGGTAGAACTCGGGGAGTTGGCCCGCAACGACGGAAGAAACTCGGTAAGTTCATCTGTAATGGCAGAGAAACTCAGCAATTTCATCTGCAATGACAAAGAAACTCGGCGAGTTCATCCACGACGACAGAGAAACTCGGTGAGTTCATCCACAACAAGTCGGAGAACCAGCAGAGAAACTCGGTGAGTTCATCCGCAACAGGTCGGAGGACTGGTGAAACTCAGCGAGTTCGTCTGCAATGGGTCGGAAGAGAATGATGAAGTCTTCCCAAACGAAGGATTTCTACAGTTTTCCAATGACATTTTCAAGTGCCAAAAATGGGAAAATCACCATGAAACTTATGCGCCAGATTGCGCGAAATCGAAGAAAAAAAATATATATGATTGAATAGGGTTTTCAATATAGGATTTTCCCATATACATGCAAGTAATTTATGAATATTTGAGAATATAATGCATCTAACAATTGTGTTGATGAATACATTTTGCAGAATCACAGCTACATTAGGGAAGCACTCTAAATAGTACAGTTGGAAAGTTTGGGTCTTGGTTGGACCAAGAAAAATAACATCATGGATGACGCACAAGATCCCTATGAACCTGAGACAGATGCCATGGGGGAGAACATACATTTTGAAAATGCTGAAACATAATCTAATGGCAGAAGAAATCAAGACTCCTCCAGGTATTGCAGCCACCATGAGAAGCCTAAGGGTGGAATTGCAAAGCTGTAGAGAAGATAATGAAAGGATGATTAAAGCTCTGGAAGAAAAAAATCAGTTGAATGCAGCCATGCTACAGAGTTTGACAGACATCCAAAGGAAAATAAACTCTGGACATCAGACATCAAATCCAGAAAGGGGTGGGAGTAGTTCTAGGAGGAGCTTCCATAAGAGGGCCAGTAGCTCAAGAGGAGTTTCTACAGACATAACTTATACTCTAGAAATATCTTCTAGTGGATCATCCTCTGAAGAATCCATTAAGGGTTCAAGCTCTTCATCTCGTAGAAGTAAGAGCAAGAGGCACTACAAGAACAATTTGCATGAGAAATTTAAGAAGGAAAAACCTCCTACATTTGATGGAGAGGTAAAATATGATCAAGAAGTTGAAGCTTGGCTTCCTAGGATGAGAAAGTATTTCCAAGTCCAAGACTACTTTGGAAATATGAAGGAAAGGGTAGCCATCTTTAGCTTGAATAGAAGAGCATATATATGGTGGGAACACATCAGGTAAGTGAGGAAGATCAATGAAAGGAAGATTGTGTGGAAGCAGTTCAAGAAATACTTCAAGCAGAAGTACCTCTCTGATAGGTACTATGATGATAAGATCGAAGAGTTCCATGAGATGAAATTGGGACAATAGACCATGGAAGAATATGCAAACAAATTCTTGGAGTTGCTGAGGTATGTCAGGTATATTCGAGATCATAAGGTGAAAATTCAGCATTTCCTAAGTGGACTGCCCCAGTCATATAAAAATAAAATTGAGTTCAATGAACCTCAAACTCTAGAGGAGGCCATAAGAAAGGACAAGTATTGTTTTGATCAAAACAAAAGCAAACCAAAGTTCCATAAGGCATGGAAGGATAAGAAAAACGAAAAGTTTGATCAAAGGAAGAAGGGGTTCAAGCCTCCTCAATTTAGGAATCAGCAAAGGCAGCCATCACAGGTTGTGACTAAGCCAACTAGGATGATGGGAGACAAGCCAAGAGATCCAAAGGAGACAAGAGAACCAATTCAATGTTGGGGTTGTGGAGGGGAGCACATGCTTCAGAACTGTCCACATCGGAATGGGAATGCAAATCAAGTTCACAACATCCAAGGAGCTGTAACTGTGGGTCAAGTGGCGAGGACAATTCCTAGAATCTATGCATCACTATATGACCACCAGGCAGATCATCAGTCAACTGTAGTTGAAGTTGAAGGTAAGATTGCTAAGCAATCTGTTTCTATTTTGATTGATCCTGGATCTACTCACAGTTATGTCACTCCTAGAATTGTTGAGATTTGTGCTTTTAAGAAATTAAAGCATAGTAAATCTTTGTTAGTTCAACTAGCCACTGGAACCAAGAGAAAAGTTAGTGAAATTGTAGAGAAATGTCCATTAGAGATGGATGGGCTATTCACTTATGCAAATCTAAATATGTTACCACTGGGTTCCTATGATATTCTCATTGGAATGGATTGGTTAGAAGCACACAGGGTTAAACTTGACTGCTACAATAAAAATTTGGAATGCATGGACGAAGAAGGAAACACAAGGATTGTAAAAGGAATTCCAAAGGTGACTTCTGTTAGGCAGGTTTCAGCCATGTAGCTGAAGAAGTTTTGTAGGAAGGGATGTCAATTATATGCAGCCCATGTTTTAGAGGAAGCAGAGAATGAAACTCTTAAATTGGAGGATTATCATGTATTGCAAGAATTCAGGGATGTTTTTCTTCATGAGATTCCAGGACTCCCTCCAAAGAGAGACATTGATTTTACAATTGAGCTTGTGCCAGGAGCTACACCAGTGTCTAAGACACCCTACAAGATGAGTACACTGGAATTTCTAGAATTGAAAATGCAATTGCACGAGTTGTTGGAAAAAAAATATATCAGGCCAAGTGTGTCCCTGTGGGGAGCACCTGTTCTATTTGTGAAAAAGAAAGATGGAACACTCAGGTTATGTATTGACTACAGGAAATTGAACAAAGTCATTGCGAAGATAAAATTCCCATTGCCTCGAATTGATGACCTTTTTGATCAAATAAGAGGAGCAAAGGTATTTTCAAAGATCGACTTAAGGTCTAGTTACCATGAGGTAAGAATCAAAGAGGAAGATATTCATAAGACAGCCTTTAGAACAATGTATGGACACTATGAGCTTGTAGTGGTACCATTTGGTCTCACAAATGCACCAACTACATTCATGTGTCTCATGAATAATGTTTTTAGCAAGTATTTGGACAAGTTTGTTCTCGTATTTCTAGACGACATTCTCATCTATTCTAAGAATGAAGAAGAGCATGAAGAACATTTGAGAATGACATTGCAACTACTAAGGAAGCATAAGCTGTATGCAAAGTTGAGCAAATGTGATTTTTATAAAGACAAAATTCATTATTTGGGTCACATCATCTCCGATGAAGGAATTGGCCAACTCCAAGAAATGTGACAGATGTGAGATCTTTTATGGGCCTTGTTGGTTACTACAAGAGGTTTATTAAAGGATTCTCCAAGGTCGCAAACCCTATCACTTCTTTGCAAAAGAAGGGGATAAAGTTTGAATGGTCACCCAGATGTGAGGAAAGTTTCCAGCAGTTGAAGAATCTTCTTACGAGTGCACCAATTTTGAATATTACAGACCCAGAAAAAGACTTTGTGGTGTGTACTGATGCATGCAACCAAGGACTTGGAGGAGTTCTTATGCAAAACAACCACGTGGTATGCTATGAGTCGAAAAAGTTGAAAAAACATGAGAAAAACTATGCTACTCATGATTTAGAACTTGCAGCCATAGTACATGCTCTAAAAATGTGGAGGCATTACTTAATGGGAAGGAAATTTGAGCTAAGGACAGACCATTGTGGTCTAAAATACTTATTTGATCAGCCAAATTTGAATGCTAGGAAAGCTAGATGGTTGGAATTTTTGTGTGAATTTGATTTTGAAATCACACATAAAAGAGAAATAAAACAAGGTGGTTGATGCACTCAGTAGGAAAGTACATGAAATGCATGTGGCAGCGCTTAGCACTTGCCAACCAGATTTGAGGCAGCAGATTGTTAACCATATTGATGAGGATGAAGCATATGTGTAGATAAAAGACAAATTGCAGTAGCAAGACCTTGAAAAGAAGTATGAAGGCTATCCTTTGGAAGAAGATGGACTTCTTACTTATAAGAATAGAGTCCATATTCCAA